>OY728161.1:1056332481-1058906648 GCA_963277665.1 Viscum album
GAACCCGAAACCTCAACGACGGGACGCCACCGCCTTGAACCAACTTACCCAGCCTTTGCGGGCAAAAGTGTTTAACGTTTAACGCCTGTATAGGTGAGGCCTTACACCATCTATGCGCCAAACCTCCCCAGCTAGGCCCAAGGTGTCCAACCCTTGGGCTTGGGCCAGTTCCCGCAGAGTCGAGGGGACGAGAGGATCGCTGGAAAATGGTGCATGTTGCCTTTGTGAGGACTCGAACCCAGAACCTCAACGACGGGACGCCACCGCCTTGAACCAACTCACCCAGCCCCCACTGTCAAAACGTGTGAAGGGTAATGCTCGACTCCCACTGGGGGACCCCGCCATGCCTAGAGCGTGCCGCATGTTCCCTGGCTAGGAAAATGGCTTTGTATCGCCCTGTGCATAATATTCACAGTGTCCGAGTCTGGTGGGACTTGAGCCTCGGCCAGTTCCCACGGAGAGGGAGGGGTACAACCAATGGGTACCACTTGGCTAACACCCCATGGTAAAAAGTGTTTAACGGTTAACGCGTGTATAGGTGTGGCCTTACACCACGCGTGCACCACACCTCCCCAGCTAGGCCCAAGGTGGCCAACCCTTGGGCTTGGGCCAGTTCCCACGGAGTCGAGGGGAAGAGAGGATCGCTGGAAAATGGTGCACATTGCCTTTGCGAGGACTTGAACCCATAACCTTTATGATAGGATGCCACCACCTTGAACAAACTCACCCAGCCCCCGCGGGAAAAAGTGTTTAACGGTTAACGCGTGTATAGTTGCGGACTTACACCACCCGCACGCCACACCTCCCTAGCTAGGCCCAAGGTGGCCAACCCTTGGGCTTGGGCCAGTTCCTGTGGAGTCGAGGGTACGAGAGGATCGCTGGAAAATGGTGCATGTTGCCTTTGCTAGGACTCGAACCCGAAACCTCGATGACGGGACGCCACCGCCCTGAACCAACTCACCCAATTTCGAGGCGAATAGGACCCAAGTTCGAGTAGAGCTATACCCTCTTATCTATAGTTGGTAAAACTTATATCATGGTTTAATATTTATCTAGAGTGGGATTCAATGAGTATATATATTACTCTAGTCATCGTCGAGTTTTCCAACGTGTTTTTTTATGATTTATCTAGTTTTCCACTAGTGAAGGAGGTCGAGTTTTCCATTGACTTAATACCTAGTAATAAACCAATTTTAATTCCCTCTTACCATTTGGAACCAGCTAAACTAAAAGCACTGAAGTCCCAGTTGGACTATCTTCTTGAGAAAGTATTTATAAACCTAAGTTACTCAACTTGGGAAGCACCAATTCTCTTCTCTAAGAAAGATGATGGTTCTATTCACTTATCTATTGATTACTAAAATCTCAATCTAGTTATGGTAAAGAACAAGTATTTGTTTCCATAGATTCATGATATTTTTGATCAGTTGAAATGTATGAAGTGGTTTTCAAATATCTTCTTTCAATCAGGTTACCATCGGTTAAGGATAAAGGAATCTGACAATCAGAAAATTACCTTTTAGAGAAGGTACGACCATTATTAGTACCTTGTTATTAACTTTGGTCTGACAAATGCTCTGGAAGTTTTCATGGATTTTATGAACAAGATATTCCTAGAGTATCTAGATAACTATGTGGTAGTATTTGTGGATGAAAACTTTGTTTACTCTAAATTTGAAGAGGATCATGTGCAACAAATGAGAACAGTTTTGGGTTTTCTGAGAGATCACCAACTTTATGTCAATCTTTCAAAGTGTGCTTTTTAGATTCAAGAAGTGAAATTATTAGGACACATGGTTTCTGAATAGGGTATATCAGTTGATACTGATAAGGCAAAGGCTCTTATGAATTGGGTGAAACCATGTAATTTCTTCAAAATTATGAGCTTATTGGGATTAGCTAGATACAACCATAGGTTCACGAAGGCCTTTTCAAAGCTTCCTTCTCCGAGGAATGCTCTAACTTGGAAGGTGATGATGTTTTCTTGGGTTGATAAATGTCAAAATTCTTTTGTTGAGCTGAAATATCTTTTGACTATAGCATTGGTGTGGACTCTTCCAGAGGCCAAGTAGGGCTATGTGGTCTTTTTTGATGCATAAGTTTTAGGATTAAGTTGCGTTATTATGTAGGTTGACCATGTAGTTACTTATGGATCATGTCAATTTAATCCACATGAGAAGAATTATCCTACCCACAGACATGAACATGTTGTTTTGATGAATGTTCTTAAGAGTTACAACAATTAACTTTATGGGGAAAGTTTTACCATGTTCTTAGACCATAAAATCTTGAGTTATATCTTCTCTAAAAAAGATATTAACCTTCTCCATAGGTATTGAGGAGGAGTACCTGTAATCATTCCACTTCAACATCGCTTATACCTCAGGGAAATGGAATTTCATTGCAAATGTGTTGAGTAGGAAACTTCCAATCCAAGCTATAAAATAATATTCATAGGAGTGGAATTCCATTGAAAATGTGTTGAATTTGTGTCATCCATTATCGTCAAAATTATTATGACCTACCAGTATGTTCTTATAGCCCTTTTACAAGAGAGAGTACAAAAAACTCAGTTATAGGATTTATTTTAATAAGTCGTGGATGGCGAAACAGAAGGAAATTTTCAAATTCTATAGTGATTAGGATGACTTGTATCGAGTTTTTCCATAGTTTCTATTCATAATGAGAAAAAATGACCAAGTTATCTTCCATATTCATATGAAAAAATTGTGAGTCAAGATAACCAACTTGATCTATCTCATGTTTAATTTCATCAATTATTTTGGGAATTCCTCCCATGTATTTCTGCATTCCATTTTAGAAAATAGTTCATACAGATTGACGGAATCTTTCTATACGAAAATAAAAAAGTATATTTTTTTAAGGAAACCCAAGATAGAAATCATTCACCTCTTTCGCTTTCATTTTCAATTTTAGACAATGAAAACTACGAATCATGGAATTGGTTTTTGGCATGTATCAGCAACCATTTCACCTGAATTCAGGGTGTCTATTTGAAATATATTCAAAATCAAGAAATAAATGACATAATCAAGGTGGATACTGATTCATGGATACCACCAAATTCACATCATCAATATGGAATCAACCACATTTATAGAAACATGTGAAAAAAATTCCATAACAAACCTATAAAGAAGGAAATCATGAGGCTTCGTTTGCAATATCTTTGTGGTTTTTTACTATTTCAATGTAATGATAAAATAAATTTATGTGCAATATGAACAATTCTATATAAAATATGATTTAGATCAATGGAGGTTGGAATAAAATTTCAAAAAAATCCACAAGTATAATCAAGAAGTGTATGATTATATGATGTGGGTTCCAAAATAAAAATGGACTTTGACATATGATGGGAGGAAGAGGTAAGAACACATGACCCCAAACATTGTGTATTTCACCAATGGTATCTTTAAGGGGCTTCTCAAGTTACCTATAACTACCCTAGTTTGGGAGAAATTTTATCATTGTGTTAAGTACTTCATTGATTCACAAAAACTAGCCTCAAATGGGATTCAATAGGGCCTAAGGTTTGGAAGCCACTTTCAGTGAGAGATTAAAAATAACATTGAAGACACTTATGGTTATCATGTCTACCTTTTCCACAAATAATACTCTTGATTTTAATCTCAAGAGCATTTGAACCCCATTATAAATAGCATCAATGAAAAAGTTGTTATATTACTCTAATCAAGGAAATGTTAATGTGGAAAATTCCAAGTGTTATGGGTTCCATACGCACACTCCATTGCAACATGTTCCTATGTGAATATATCATGGGAAGAATATGTTGATCCAGTGTGCTGGTTGGACACTATTTCTAACTATTATGCTGCACCATGGATTCCTATTTCAGATTTTTGATATTTCCCAATACCCAAAGACCAACTGATAGTGATACCTAACATCAACAAGTTTCATCAACAAGGGAGATAGAAGTCTTCCGGGATGTTGAATAAGATGGATTGGCCTCAAGAACAAGTTAGAAGTTTGAGATGTACCATATGTAATCATGATGGTCATAATCGGAAGTGATTCCCTAACATTATTGGATTGATTTTTCACTCTTAGGAACAATGATGTATTGTCCCCAATATGATCTTTTCAAATTTTTAATTATATGGTGTTAATATAAGATCCTTTGTTTTGTATAATTTTCTAACATTTTTTATTAATTTTACTATCAAATAACAATAAGACTTTCATATTCACATTAAAAGTAATATGGAAAGTGAATGTGAGTTGATTTGAAAGAATAATCAAACTATCCACGGATAAACCATAAATCAAGCATGTGAACAAATAATTATAAAGCATACCATCATGTGAGAAATTATAAATAAATTAAAAGGCACACAATTTTCTAATATACTTTTAGATAACAAAGATAAAATGTTTATATATATAAATATATAAAATTATATCTTAAAATCACCCTTTTCTAAGTAAAAACATATCTCAAAAATGATTTAGATATATGATTTGAAAAACATGAAGACATTACCTTGTCTTTTGTTAAAAATCAATTCATACAATAATTCGAATAAACATTTCATGTCTTACAATATACCATTCAGAAAATTCTACAGACCATAATGTTATATCTTCATTTTACACTTAATACTTATTTCATATGTTTACAAACAAATGGAGGATACTATACTAATCCCTGATCGGGCTAGGAATGTATCCCACATCGTGACAGATGGTCTTCTGATTCAATGGATCAGGGTATGTTGAGTGAACCATCATCATCACATGCCATCTCCAGCTTCTATTATGGCACATCTGCCTTTTTCTGGATTCTACGGCATTTTGGTATCTGATTTCACATTTGTTGATCATCACCTTCTTTCTTCCCTCTTATATAGGTGGGGACCAGAGATGCACATATTCCACCTACCTGAGGGAGAGATAACTATCACCCTCAAGTATTTTAAATTCCTCCTCGGTCTTTCCATCCATAAGGAAGTAGTTGTTGGACTCACCAATGCATACTGGCCTAAGATGGTATAAATATTTCTAAGAATCGGCATTTTGGCTGATGATTCTACTATAGATGGTTGGTCGATATCTATGTGATGGTTGGGGATGCACTTTTCACATTTACCTGATGATGTTGACAATCATACTGTCATGTTTCATGCCTAATCCTATATATTATGGATCATTGGAGGGACACTATGCACTAATCACTTAGGTAAACATGTGTACTTGATGTATCTAGGGCTACAGGAGGACTTTGATCAGGTCAGGAAATATATCTAGGGATCTGCATGCTTGGATTACACTTATAGAGAATTATCCACGGCATTCCATAGAGACTAAATGGATCTCAGGGGATGATTCATCCTTATTCATATGTGGTAATGGGATCACATCCCCTCACTCATCCTTGATCTTTCTAGTCAGCCACTCCCTATATAGGTGTTTCATGATGCTCTGCGTGGATGCTGATATGATCACTCATCTCTATTGGTTTCTGATTCTAGTAAGAGTTATTGAATTTAATTTCTTATTATTTATCACTTTCGATATTGTATTCTCTAGGTGGAGTCAGACACACAGCTTTTTCAGCTCTCTGATACACCATTTGGGTGCATACTAGCTCATGTTGCACAGTATCCTACCCACCAACGTAAGTACATAAAATCTTTCATTGACTAAAACATTTCATAATATCATCATTTTTTGTTTTTAGTGACAATTGTTTTTAAAAAATCTCACGTTTCATTTCAGATCTCATTGATGTCATACTAGGTTTTATTAGGATATTTTCTTGTATACTTCACTATTGGACTTCATTATGTTATGACTATAGTGCCACTCATTTACTTTAATATTATTGAGTGGCACCATCTTGATAGATTCATTCTCCAGTTTGGTTATGTCTGATGCACTCCATTACCACTGAGACAGTTACAGGATCTTGATGACTAGAAGCTGAAGGGGAGGTAGGATGAGGACTAGTACCGATGACATGCCTAGTATCTCAACATCTAGGGAATATGAGCATCACTTCATATCGAGGGTGTACCTATGATATGATTCCATCTATCAGAGTAGGTCGAGTATAAGCCATGGTATAGACTAAATTCTATAATATATCTTACTCAACACAACATAGGGCTTCAGGATATGGTAAATTAATAAATTTCCATTAGATTTTTTATTATACTATTTTCTAATTCATTTTGAATCTCTTTACAGTGTACCATAGAAAAAAATATTATTCACATGAGTGATCCATAGGAGGAGGAGGTTGTTATCCTAGTAATGATCTATGCAACAGTGCTGCGGATGATGTCATCTAATCATGAAGTTCACGATAGCTTCTTCAATCCTCCTCCCTAGGGAGATGAATTTCCTACCCAGGGAGTGGAGGTTCCTACTCTATAACCTCCTCCAGCAACAGTCAATATTGGGGAGACATGACGATGATGACATAGACAATGTTGTGCTACACGTGAGGCCTCACCTGTTAAATAGGTATAGGTCGAACCTCTAGCAGTCAAGCCTCAAATAATTGGGGGAGTGCATCAGGATCCATGGAATCCATCTTTATTGATAGGATACCTATAGTTTTCTCTAGCATGGGTTCCAGATCTTTCGCAGCCTATATGGTTCCCCCATGCGATGATGGAGGGTCATTCTACTACCCTATTGGGGCAAGGATCAGGTGTACAAGATGAAATCCAGTTAACACCTTCTCCCATTGAAACATAGGCAGAGCATCTGACGATTGAGTTTCCAGTGATTGAGGATCATCCCTCTCCATGTCATCAGACTCCACCCCAATACAGAGCCTGATTATCTCGATATGGGCATCACATTTTCACACCACCATGTGGGATGGTACCTTTCCAAATACATTGATTGTAATCATTAATGTATGTGCTTTATGTATGTTAAAATGAATAAATTCTTTTAACTATCAACCATTTTTACATTTCTAGCCACTATTTAAATTTTTATTTATATTTTAGTCATAATTTCTATTTTGTAATATTTAAAAGTTGACTAATAAAAACATAGGAAAACTTATTAAATTTCATGTATGAAACTATAAAAGATTATAAAATATAAACTATAAAAACAATCTCAATAAAATTTAAAGTATATCCTAAACATCTAAAAAATTGTTAAAAAAAAGAATTGAATAGATATAATAAATAATTAAAAATGAAAGGAGCACGTGAGCCTCAGCCCGGTTGGTGACGACTCCTTAAGTGCATCCAGGTGACCGAGGATAAAATCCAGGTGGAGGCATAATTTCCGAGTACTGTATCAGGTACTTTAGTAGGTACTATAGTAAGTACTCTAGCAGGTACTGTAGCTGGTACTATGGCAGGAACTATTTGGCACTGTAGGAGCCAGGACTATTCCCCTGTTTGGGCCTTTGGGCCACCGATTTGGTCCCCAAGTCCTTTAAGGCCTTCGGTCCACCCAGGACTTCAGGACCGTAATGCCATCGAGCCACCTCAAGGACTTCAGGCCACCTTAAGGCCTTCAGGACACCTTAAGTGCAGATGCAAACCAGACATCCTACAAAGAACAAGCTCCAGAAGTTGGATGAGCAAGGAGATTTTACCATAGCAGAAGCTAGATGGATTGCATGAATGAGAGGGTATGACACCTTCCATCGGGACAAGCTTGTGCATGCACAGGAAAGCCTAGATGAAAAACTATGTGAAGGTGGAGAGCTGATTTCACGATGAAGATGCTGGGGAGGAGCAGTTCCAAGTAGTTATTCTAGGTTGTATATAAGTTTTGAAGCCTACGGGAAATGAATCCTCTAAGGCCTACGGGCCATGTAATACTTATACCTACGGGCCTGGTAAGGGTTCCACCTCACCCCTTTAAAGGTGGATTATCAAAAATCAATAAAAAATGAAGGTCTTCGGGCCATTGGAAGAATTAAAAATGAAAGGAATGTAAAAAATGATTATAAATACCATTGTAATGGTTTAAATAAATACTGAAATTAATTTTTAATAAAATATTGATGAATTTTGAACATAATAGAATCAAACTAACCCTAGATATTGAACCTTTCTAAAATGAATACTTTCTACTTGATCTCTACATTTTACTGGTATATTCTAACTCTATATAATATACTGACTTAAAAAATACAAAAAAGGGAGTAATAAAACATACTAATATTTCTGAACAAAATAAAAAAATAATTTGATCTAAGAGCACTTCCATTCTTATAAAAATTGTAGATGTAAGAAAATCAACAGTTCACATGTCCTTCATTCAATCCACACGTTGCTTTGTAATGAGTTTCATTGAAACAAATGAATTGAAAATTGAAAGAAAATGACACATTAAGTATATAACAATACAATATATATATATATAATTTATATATTTATAATTTATATATCTATAATTAATAATAATATTATAGTTATGTAGTAATGATAAAAAAAGTAGTATTTAACTTAAAGAAATGAAGAATAAAACCCTATATAAGCGATTTACAACAATATACATAAGAAAAATGAATATATTATTTAGATTATCAGGTAACGATACTTCTAGGAACATACTTGAAAATAATAAATAATTGAAAATAATAAAAATCATAAATATTTTAAGTAAAATCTTATTTACATGTCATAAAATCTATTTCTTAAAAACATAATATTTTCACATTCAAATATTAGTGAAATAATTATAAAAATATAAAATAAAGAGAATATATAAATATATCATAATATATAAACCTATATATTTATAAATATAAAAACATTTATAATTAAATTATTTTCTTTATTTTTATTGAAAGGATATTGGGGCCCTTCCGTCCTTCCCACACAATTTAAAAATTATTTTTAACCTACACACATATAAAAAATTAACAAACTGATAAAAAACTCTTCATAGATGGAACTACTCTAAGAGAATGATAAGTCTATGTGGGGAATTATATAAGAGGTGGCCTCTTTTTGGGTAAACTGTGATCTCATTTTTTGTGGATGGTGGGGTTAAGATATCAGTGGTAGGATATGACACAATGTTTTCAGGCTTGGGGATTGTGGATGTGAATGTTAATTGTGGATGAGAGGATAGTCATTGTGGTTCAATGAGGATGTAGTGGATTGATGGATCAATGAATATGGTTTCTATAAATAAAGAGAGGTATGGTTTCTACCAAGGATATTAGGTGGTTTGAGAATCCATGTCCCTCTACCAACCAAATGGTAGAAATATTTGGGTTGAACTGGAGGGTTCAACCCCATGGGTGGGCTAAGGGATGACCAATCAGAGGGTCATGTAGTGCCCTAAACGACCCGGACCTAGCGGCCGAGTAGGACAACGAAATAGGTTAGGTAAGTCAACATGACTCAACCAAGGTTTGACATGCATTGGTCCATGGAATATCCTCCCCCAAGAAACCTAGATCACATTATCAAGTGAGAAATAATAACACACGATATGTAACCCAGTAATACAAACCATATCACAATAGTTACACTATTACGGATTTAGTGGTATACACTTGGGAAGGCTTAAATTTTTATATTCCATGTCACCTAAATGAAACACCATGTAGATTTTAGTGACATTATTGGGTTACTTAGGAACATGCTCAGCTACTTCTTAGGGCATACATGTCATTCCATTCGAAGTATATGTCATTTTAATAACTCTCTTTGGTTTTTTTCATATCTTCTTGACAAAAATTAAGAATCAAATAAATAAATAGTCCATTTTTAGTGATTTTATATATATATATATATATATTATAGAAACCCATTTTACATCAAAGTACATTTAAAAAGTGTTTTGTAAAATTTAAGAAATTTAGCTCCATAATTGATGTCTACTGGGTTTAGTGAGATGATCAAAGTAGAAAGGGTATTTGATACTCCCCTAGCGATATTTAGATAATATTAAATAGGTCCCCCACATAATTTAAAGTTTTTTACTCTACAATATCACCTTGGTGTGGGTCATCCCTAATGATCATGGGTTTGGGTACTTCCTTGGTCACAATTTCCATAATATAGTTCAAGGCCCCCATGTGATATATGGGATAAAACATTCCCCATTAGATGGGGAATGTGTTATCCATACATGTATGATTTACTCCATTTATCAATTTTCTTACTTCAATGATGCATTGGTCCACTATAAAATTTTGTAACTCCCACAACAGATACTCTTACCTCAGTAAGGTGTGGATCCCCTAATATGGAATCAGATAGATTGCATGCCTTTTGGGGTGATGGATAGTTAACATATTTTTAGTCATACTGCTTACTGTATACCTTATATTTCTATCATAATATGATCATTTTATATATGT
This sequence comes from Viscum album, assembly GCA_963277665.1. Lineage (NCBI taxonomy): Eukaryota > Viridiplantae > Streptophyta > Magnoliopsida > Santalales > Viscaceae > Viscum > Viscum album. The sequence goes on from OY728161.1 coordinate 1,056,342,827, forward strand.
ATTATGAAATTATGACTATATTATTACTTTGATAATCTCAATACTTAAAGTATATTTCGGTCTTCCTAGATTTACCTTTGATTTTAGTGTTGAATTATATTTTATTTCTTTCATACCTTCTTTTTTGTTGGGGTTTCCTACTAGTTATATGTATACTCATCCATACATGGGTCTTCCTCTCAAAAATATTGTGTTTTACATAGATAAATGGAGGTTTAGTATTTATAACGAGGAATGAAGAGTTGGTGTTGTGAGTGCTTAGTGATTTTCAATGGTGAAAATTGTTATCAATGTTCCTTTTGGGAGTTAGTGTGGTAAGGATTTACCTATTTATAGTTACACTTTCTCTTCATTTACTTAGGATATTTGAATTTTTATTTTCCATTATTTATGAAATTTTCATCCTTCATTTAGTTATAGATATTTATAATTTTTCACATGAATATTATTCTAGGGTTGGGTATTTAGCCTCATATTTCATTGTTTATATTATATTCTGGATCATGTGATTGTGCTAATGTTAATTATGAAAAATAACACCATGTGTTTTTTATGCCTTATTGGTGTTAGACACCAACCCATGACCTATTAAGGACTATCATGGGGTGAAAAACTCATCCAAGATACTTTTCCAAACATGTCCCCAATGGTCCAAGTTATTTCAATTATTTTTACTTAATATTCAAAAAAAATTATGTATTATATGATTTCAATAAAGAGAAAAATATTTCCCATTTTTTATGGGTAATGTTATAATGTTTATAAGGATGGTATGTTTTAATATATTATATCAATAAGTTTGTAAATGATAAGAATTATAATTATAGGTTTTTCAATGGTGGTAGAAGGGTTAGTGACTTAAAGAACTTATTAATGAAATATTGAAAATGATAAGAATTCTATAAATTATTTTTTTACATAAATTGTAGAAAATTAGGTTTTTTAATTAATTGGATTTAATAAAACACTTAAAATATGATTAAAACTAGAAAACATTTATCAAGGTATTAAAATACAAGGAGAAAAAAGTTTAATTTTAGTGAAAAAATTATGGGGATTTTTCTATGAAAAAAAAGTAATTCTATAAAATTAATTCCTAACATGTTTTAATGAGATACTTATAATTATTTTTAGTTTTAATTATATGTCTTATAATTCAACTATCAGGTACTTGATATGAATAACTTTTGAGGATACCATTGATGTCAAAAAATTATCACATGGATATCATGATATATATCCTTTTTTATTTAATGATAATCATAGTATTTTCATATACTGTAATATGAAGAAAGAAAGTAATCACATGAATAATGATAGAGTGAAAATTATATTATATTTGATACTTTTAATAACCTTATGATCAATGAGAATAAGAAATAAATTTAATCTTGTTGTGAATTTAAAGAAGTAAATTCCATGGAAATTAGATTCCTGATAATTATCTCAATGAATATCTTATAAAGTATTGAAATGTGTAAGGGAAATCAATAATTTAAAATTATTAAATTTCATTGTTATATAACATGTTTTGGTGGACTACCTAAAAATAAACTTCATAGATAGTGATGTAAAGGAATTTAATATTAGATTTTCTCAAAGAAAACTAAAAAATAATATAATTATAGGTCATTGAAGAAATTTTCAAGTTAAAAAATTCAAGAGTGAGAAGAAGAAATTTTATTTAAAAATAATAAGTTTTTTGATTAATTGACTACAAATATATTTATTAATAGGTTTCAAGTAATAATGATTAAATAAAATCCATGGAAAATATTTAAGTGGTAAATGATTATTAAAATGATGACGATAGATTGGTTTTTAATTTGAATAATTCTATATAAAGTATATGATGAAGTAATAATTGATCTCATTCATAAACAACAATACTCGTTTAAAAAATTAGATCATATTATATAATAGAACCACTCATAAAAAAATTATCGAGAGTTATACCTAACAACGAATGATGCAGAGTTCATGAAACATATTGCAAATTTGAATGTTTTTCTTGATGAGAAAACTAAAATTAATTAAAATTTTGTAAATAAGTTTTTTATAAATTAAAATTATGTATAGTATATTCATGATAATTTTTTATAATCAGAATAATACATGTAAAAATTTATATTTGATTTTGAAAAATAAAACAATATTTATGGTGATTATTCCAAGAATTTGAAATGAAATTTGAATCATATAAGAACCATATGGTTTTTTTAAATATTCAAAGACAAAAATTAAATGGAAAGGAATTTTTTGGTTATGTTTATGAAATTAAAATGATCAATTAAGGAGAAAGGGAATTCAATTTTTGAATAAAAATTTTACAATTAATAAATATTTTTTCTTGGAAAATCCAAACACTGAAGAAAAATATGATCTTTTCAGGAATAAAAAAACAAAGAAAAAATATACTCTAAATATGAGTGAGAAGAAGTATTATATATTTTTTGTTTCATAAAATTAAATTCAACATATCTCTCAAAATTTAAGAAAAAAACATGGTATAGTGGTATAATAGAATGTATGTATAGAGACCCGAAATTTTTATACATAAATATCACATATTATCATATGAGTATTCATTATATAACATAATGATTCATGCCATAATTGTATATTTTTGGTTCCTTTGGATACTTGGATATATAAACAACTGTTTTATAAGTGAACTACATCATCTCCCACTAAGTTATTTGGAACTAGCACCCTTCTAACACATATCATAAATTAAACCATTATTCATAACGTAGGGAAAGGAAACATAAGAAAGGTTCATATTTGATGCTTAGTAGGGGTAGAAAATTTAGATACTTAAATATAACATGAGCGTAAGGATATGATAACATGAGAACAACATTTGAAAACCGTATCCTGTATATAAAAGACCATAATCTTGAGTCACGAGATAATATTTGGAAATTCATAAGACATGAATCATAAAGAAATCAAAGAACATGATCCATGAGAGGATAAAATTGACATAGGACATATATTTGTGGAATACATATAAGCATATAAAATCATATGTCAAGTCTACCCACCAAGACATTCATAAAATGTTAGGCTTGGTATAACCACACATGTACCTCCTTAGGGCTTGGAATAACCTCTCGTGTACCCTATTTTAGGCCTAGTATAAACTCATGTGTACCATGTTTTTCATGCTTGGATTAATCTTCAGTGTACCCAATTTTTTTGGGCTTGGTATAAACTCTCGTGTACCCTTTGATCTCATAAAACATTAATCATTACCCCGTGAATTTTAGGGTTATATAATTCTGGTCCCACCCATCACATAACAAAAATTATACATATCTATGATATAAGAACATACAACATTCATCATAGAATAATCCATAGAATGTAAATGGGTTCCACAAACATTTCATCGTAACAATACTTATGGAAAATAAATGGATTTCATAAACATTTCATTATAGCATAACCCATGGTAAATAAACAAGCTTCATAAACATTTGTCACCATAATCATAAACCATCAAAATAAGTATAAGGATGGTATCATTGGATCATATCACCAATAAATATTATAAAACATCAAAGTATTCATTCTTAGATAGAAAATTATTTTAAAATATCACTTCAAACATTTCCTAAAAAATACCCTTTTCTCATTGCAATCACTTATTTAAAATCTAATTATTTAAAAAATATTAAAGAAAAAAATTTCATTTAAAATAACCTTTAAAAATTTTAAATTAATATTTAAATCATTGATAATTAATTATGGTGGGAAATATTATTCATTTTGTACATGTTAAATCAAATATTCCATTCACATTTTAGATAAATAGTTAAAAGTACCTTGTTAAAAAAATCAAAATAAGATTCCTTTTAAGACACTTGTTAAAATGTAAAACAAGGGTAAATATTTTTCTAAATGATCATTTTATAATATTAAAAACATTCTTTAAAACATTTTTATAAAACACGGACATGGAAGATAATGGATTTTGACCGAAGAGAGAAATAAAGTTATTTTTCCTTTAAAACGTTCTTCTGGTATCTTTAGTTATTTAAGAGGGAAGTATGACAACCCTGATTTTATTTCAAACTTAAACATGATTTATTACATAAACCATTCACTTGATAAAACATGGATGATCGAGAGGTCTAGTGTATTTGGGGCTTAGGATCATTACATAACAACTTAAAACATGAAATACAACATCTTTATTGCAAACTTCCTTTACATGACCACTACATTCCCTCGTACTTAGCATTGCATGGGATAACCTGAGGACATGCATAAGAAAAGGGGTGAGCTATAAAGCCAAGTAAGGGAATAAACATGGAATAAATGAGGAGTAAAATACATGTTAGACAATAGGCATATCAATAGAACACAAGAGAAACATGAACATAAAGGCATGATAAAGCATGATAATCATAACATGGAAATGTGGCAACAACACTTAACATGGAATTAGCATGAGCCAAGGCTCATTGCACATAGAGCATGAGTAAATCCTCATTGCACATGAAGCACAAGTAAACCCTCGTTTCACTTGAATTATCATGAGTAAACACCCATTGCACATGACGTATCATGATACTATACTTTACCCTATTCATTGAAGCGCTATAAGGGTGCACCCTTCTTAAACATTTCATTTCATTCATAAGTGTGCCACATGGATCATAAAACATGGATTCATAAAACATAATCATTTCTTCCACGAAAAATGAATGTGGAATGAAACTATATAATCAATAAGTAAATTTTCATGAAGGTGAATACCCTTGATGGAGAAATGGGCATGGTATTCACTACACAATGGCATTGGCTTAGAAAATCGGTGCAATTTCGGCAGCGTAACGGCGTGATATAAGAATTCATAAAAATAGTTAATGAGAGGGAAAAGGGTGTCTCATCATATCTACATGAAATGGAAAGTAAGGGGGTCATATAGATACATGTCCCAATAATTGTAATGGAATTTAGATTCATTATACAAAAGTATTTCTTGAATGTAAATGAGGAGAGAGAAGTTCCTTTCGGAACTTCAGCATAGTAACGGGTGTACATGGGAGTAATTTAATGAGAGAGAAAGGGGTATCCCATTATTCAAAAAATAAGAGGGCAGTATGTGGGAGGTGTGAAACCATACCCCAGCATTTATAATTGAAATTAAAAGGTCATAACAATATAAATAAAATTGGACAAAAAAGTGAAAGGAGGAAAAACCCTTACTTGGAAGTGTGCTTCCAAAGGCTTGAGAGAGGCTTGAGAGAGGCTTCTTGGGATCTTGGGGCACCTTGGGAGGATTCTATAGAGAGTAGGGCAGAGGTTGGACGAACTCCAAAGGCTTTGAGTGGGGAGGAAGTGGGATCTTGGGTGGGTTTATATAGGAAAGGTGAATGAATTCTTTATTATTTAGGTTTGGGACCCCATACATTAAACTAATTCAAACCACAAATCAGCTCATGGTTTTTTGCCCATGGTTTTTTTGAATGGTTTTTGGAAAAGGGGAGAGGAAAAAAATATTGTATAAGGCCAAAGTCTGAACTTTTTAAAATAATGGGGTTGCTTATGTGGAGGTGAGTCACACTCCCATGGAAAATAATTTAAAAAGACAAGATGTTTAATAAGTCTTGAGGGGTCCATTAATGCTTTGTAAAATAAGACAAACAAACCCAAAATCACATTATTTTAATGTTAAAACATATATTGGCAGAACATAAATATTATAGTATTTTATTACATCACTATTGGTTCATTATGATGTCATAAAACACATTATATATTTAAACGCTATTTAATTTTTACCCAAAAATTTTACTGTCTCCGAAAATTATGAAAAATTCACCGTTGGATAATTTCAACATTCTGGTTACAGAAATAATATTTTTTTTATCTAAATAATTTTCTAAATATGTTAATTTTCACTTTTAAAATAAAAACCAACATTTATCGAAGATTCACGGGTTTTGACAAAAATGGATTTCAAACCTTAAAAAAAATTACAATTGCATTCATAAAATTATAATATCATTTATATTTAATAAAAATTAATTTAATAATAATAATAACATTTTATTAAAATATTATTTAATTCAAAAATACCTTAATTTAATAAAATATAATTCTTAATTAAATAATAACTAAAAACACTATTGGTACTTTAAAAACTATTTACAATGTATCAATAATGACAAGAAAGTATATTCATTATTATATACTAAAAACAATGTACATGAACATAGTACTAGATATTTTTTACATAACCCCTTAAAACAGTCGCATAAGACCTAAGGGCAAGGTTTGCGATGGTGACAGACTCTTGGGGTGGCTCGGATAACATCGCTCGAGTGGTAATTTCTATCAACTTCCACTTTTCCCGTAGACGGTCACGTTAGAGCTTGACATGATGAAGCTCAGCTTGGGCTTGGTCAAGAGTGAAGCCCAAATATGCCACCTCTTTTTTTGAGCTCTGACAAATGGGCTTCATGTGGAGAAATTCTACTGGATAAGGCCATCGCTTCTTTTGTCTGAGTAAATTGGGTTTGTTAAAGCCCTATATTTATACTAATCATGTGATCACTGTTCAACGACTATAAAAGAAAAGGTCAAAATTATTAACATAAAACCAAAGAAGTTAACATTTTATATAAAAATTTTACATAAAGTGACATTTAATTAGATCAAGAGGGATTTCCATTAATAAAACTTTGGGTTGTTACAATATTCCCCCCTTAAGAAATTTCGCCCTCGAAATTTCCTTTTCCCACACTAAAAAAGATGTGGGTAACTCAGATTCATAATTTCCTCTGATTCCCAAGTCGGTTCTTCAAACTTGTGGTTTCGCCACAACACCTTGACGAGGGCCATTGTCTTATTTCGTAGAACATTTTCTCTACGATCTAAGATCTTCACTAGTTGCTCTTCATAAGAAAGATCATCCTCTAACTATACCACCTTAGAAGAGAGTACATGTTAAGGGTCCTGTATGTACATCCTTAAGAGGGATACATGAAAGACATCATGTACTTTGGCCATGGTAGGTGGAAGTGCTAGTCGATAGGCCACAGCCCCGACACAGTCAAGAATCTATAAGGGGTCGATGTACCTTGGACTTAACTTCCCATTATTTTCAAACCTCATGACCTTCTTCCACGGAGATATGTGTAGAAAAACCATGTCTCTAACTTTAAACTCAAGGTCTTGTCGACGATTATCTGTATAACTATTCTGTCGACTCTGGGCTGACTTGATATGTTGCGGAATGGTTTTCACCTTCTCCACCATTTCCGTGACCATTTCCAGTCCAAGCATCTTACATTCACCAACCTCATCCTAACATGCTAGGGTTCTGCACCTTTTCCCATATAGGGATTCATATTGTGCTATTTGGATGCTCAAGTGGAAACTATTATTATAAGAGAACTAAACCAAAGGAAGATGTTGATCCCATCCTCCTTTAAAGTCCATTGAGCATGCTCTCAACATATCCTCAAGTGTTTGGATAGTCCACTCAGATTGGCCATCGGTTTGAGGATGATAGGTCGTACTGAAGTTCAGTTCAGTATTCAGAGCTTTTTGAAGACTCTTCCAAAACATAGAGGTGAATCTTGGATCTCGGTCATACATAATAGATAGTGGCACTCCATGTAGCCTTACTACTTCCCTGATATATATCTATGCCAGTTCATCCAAAGATAAATCCTCCCGAATAGCAATGAAGTGTGCAGTCTTTGTAAGATGATCTACAACAACCCAGATTTCATTGTTGCCTTTGGATGTCCTCGGAAGTCCGGTGACAAATTCCATGGTTATTTTATCCCATTTCCATTCTGGTATGGGCAATGGTTGCATCATCCCCTTATATTTTTTCCTCTCTTCCTTCACTTTCTAGAACACCAAGCACTTTGATGTATATTCAGCGATCTTCTTTTTCATATTATCCCACCACAATTTTTCTCAGAGATCTTGATAAAAAAAATTTCTCCCTGGGTGAATAGAGAAATTTGAACTATGTGAATCATCCAAAAGTTCCTTCTTCAGCTCTGGGCGTGATGGAACACATAGCCTTTTCCCAAATCTCACAATTCCATCTTTATTAACATTAAACTCCAAGGATTTCCCTTTTCTGATAGATTCCACTTTTTCCTGAATTCCCACATCATCCTTTTGAGCATCCTTTAACCTTTCCAAAAGAGACGGTTGATCAATCATTTGTGAAAGGATTGATGATGTTCCCTTCTTTATGATTCCCATTTCCATCTTTATCAAGTCTAAGAAGATTGGATCCTTCTCAATTCTCATCATTGATAGAATCGATGGGTCCTTTCTACATAGGGCATCTTCCACCTTGTTCGCTTTCCCAGGGTGGTAATGTATTGAACAATCATAATCCTTGATGAGCTCTCTCCATCTTCTCTAGTTCATATTAAGATATTTCTGTGTGAATATATATTTAAGACTTTTTTGGTTAGTATATATCTCACATTTCTCCCCATAGAGATAATGCCGCCATATTTTCAAGGCAAATATCACTGCCGCCAACTCCAGATCATGTGTTGGATAGTTTTTCTCATGGATTTTCAACTGCCTTGAGGCATAGGATATCACTTTATCATTCTGCATCAGCACACATCCTAAGCCCTTCTTCGAAGCATCACTGAATACCACAAAAATTTCCCCACTTGTGGGTCACGTGAGAACGGGCGTAGTGATAAGCCTCCTTTTCAACTCCTTGAAGGTTTCTTCGCATTCATCACTCCAAGAAATCTTTACTCCCTTTCGAGTTATCTTGGTAATAGTGTTGGAAAATCATGAGAAATTTCTCACAGATCGTCGATAATATCTAGCTAACCCCAAGAAGCTACGGATATCTGTTACCGATGTTGGCCTCGGCCATCCCTCGATTGCATCTGTTTTGGAGGGATCCACAGATATCTCATTGCTTGTGATGATATGGCCCAAGAATGAGACTTCCTTCAACTAGAACTCACACTTGGTGTACTTTTCATAGAGCTTCTCCTTGCGCAAAGTCTCCAGTACAGTTCTTAAATACTCCTCATCATCCTCCTTGGTTTTGGAGTATATTAGAATATCATCTATAAAGACTACCACAAATTTGTCTAGGTAATCCCTAAAGACTCTATTCATCAATTCCATGAAGATTTATGGAGCATTGGTGAGTCTAAAATGCCTTACTATGAATTCATAGTGCTCGTATCTTGTACAAAAAGAAAATCTTGGGGACATCTTCCTTCTTCACACTTACATGATAATATACCAACCGCAAATCTACCTTGGAGAAGTATTGTGATCCACACAGCTGATCGAACAATTCATCGATCCTTGGCAGAGGATACTTGTTCTTTATCGTGATTTTGTTAAGTTCATGATAATCGATGCAAATCTGCATTGACCCATCCTTCTTCTTGACGAAGAGGACTGGTGAACCCCATGGTGAAGCACTTGGTGTATAAACCCTTTATCCAGGTTCTCCTATATTTGTTTATTTAGATCTTCAAGATCAACGACAGCCATTCTATATAAAGTCTTGGATATTGGTAGTGCCCTAGGTATAAGTTCAATTGAGAATTCAACATCTCTTCTAGGAGGAAGACCAGGTAGTTCCTTGGGAAACACTTCAGCGAATTCCCTCATAATAGGAATTTCTTCAAGGATGGTTTCTTCCTTGGACTCAATCATCTGAGCCAGATACGCATGCTCATAGGGCAGTAATATAAATTCTTGAGATGATGGAGCTAAAGGAGATTCATCTTCCTCTTTACACTTGTAAATAATCGGGGGTCGATTCTCTATATGGAGTGTGATTTCCATCTCCCGACAATTTATGTTGGATCTATATAAGGAATGTCAATCCATTACAAGAATTACATCAAATTCCATCAGAGGGAGTATAACGAGGTATGTCGGGAAATTAAATCCACAGATAATAACAGGGGAGGACTTATATTCATGGGATAAAATGATTTCCCCATTTTCCGTACTCACCTAAATCTTTACTTCCCTGGTTTGTGGTGGTGCTGGGATTGTTCTACTAAACTTTTGAGATATAAAAGAATGCGTAGAACCTGAATAAAAAAGTACATTCGCTATTCATGAATGAATAACTAGTGTACTTGTCACCACTTTGTTGTCAGGGTTCACATTGGTAGAAGTGATGGAAAAAAGCTCTTCCTTGCTGCCTTGTAGGTTGTTGGTTTCCTCCAAAAACCTTTAGATTAGGGCACTGATTTGCAAGATGCCCTGGTTCTTTTCATTTGTAGCAATAAACAACGCGTTGAGGTTCGAACGGAATGTTCCTCTCCTCTTTCGCAGTCGTGGGTCTTTCTTACCGACAGTTAACAGCTAGGTTCCCTTCTCTTCCACACCTAAATCATTTCCTCATCCCCTTGAGGCAATTTCCAGGGTGCTTCTTTCCGCACTTTTGGCAAGTGGGGTGCTGGATCTTCTTAGCACCATTGGATTTATCCATCGGACCACCAGCATTGAAGTCCACCTTACACTTCTTGTCCCCGTGATACCTCTGTGATTTCTCGATCTCCATTTCGACCTTGAGGGAACATTGGACAATTTCCTCATAGCTATCGAAGTCATGGATCGCTAATGCTTTCCGCAGGCTAGGCTTCAGCCCACCAAAGAAGCATTCAGCCTTGCATTTGGGGGTAATGACAAAGCCGGAAGCATATCATGCAAGCCTTGTGAAGTTTGCCTTGTACGTGCCAACAGATTATTCTTCTTTTTGCTTGGGGTAAAGTAAGTCCCTTTCCATCTTAAGCCAGAGGGTGCGCAGAAAATATTTATCGAAAAACATCTTCCGGAAATCCTTCCATTCCAACGCCTCGATCTCCTCCTTAGGCTTCATATTTTTTATCAACGTCCACCATTGATCAGCTTCACCCTCCATATAATAAGCTGCTATGTGAACCTTCTCTTGTTCATAACATTAAAGGATGGAGAAGATCTTTTCAATGGATTTGATCCATTGTTCAGCGATCGTGGTATCGGATGATCCACTAAATTTAAGAGGCCTTTGTCTCATGAAGCTCTTGATAGCGACTTGTTCCTTCTTAGGGGGGTTTGGATGTTCCTCTTGACCCGTGTTTCTATTCAAAGTTTGAGCTAGCTGAGAGAGAAGTGTGACAAAATTCACGATTCTTTCTTCTATTGGATTGGGCATTTCATTAGTACAGTCATCACACTGATCTTCACACCGGTTGTTAGCCCGAGTCCTCCTATTACCGTCCATTGGCTGGAATAAAAGGAAAGTTAGGGGGTAACACATAAAGGGTAATCTAAAGACCAAAGTTGATGACTTAAAAATAAACTTTTATTTCCTTAACTCATGAGTCTATAGGATTCAACCAAGGCTTTTCATGATCTACTTTATAACATATATTCTTAGGGGCATTTTTTTAATCCCCTTAATAAGGGTTCATACTAAGCTTGTAAATTTATCAAAACATATCCCCCGGGAGTGTCGTAATGAAGAGTGCAGCAAGGCCCGTTGTCGTGCACCAGTTCCCATTCGATTCTAGCTCAAAGTGGTGTTTTCGTGTTTTACTCCTAGGAAACATCTGGTCCAGAGCTGCCTCTACCTGCTCGTATCCAGACAGAGATGTATTTGTTTGATAAACCACTTACTCAATACTTACCAAAACTTAGGGATGTTTTTATTATACTTATTCTTCTCTCTAAGACTTTACTGGGGGTTTCTAATCCTAATCCCAAAAATAACTAAACCTATCCTCTGATACCAACTATGACAACCCTACTTTTATTACAAACATAAACATGATTTATTACATAAACCATTCACTTGATAAAACATGGATGATCGAGAGGTCTAGTTTCTTTGGGGCTTAGGATCATTACATAACAACTTAAAACATTAAATAAAACATCTTTATTGAAAACTTCCTTTACATGACCACTATATTCCCTCGTACTTAGCATTGCATGGGATAACATGAGGACATGCATAAGAAAAGGGGTGAGCTATAAAGCCCAGTAAGGGAATAAACATGGAATACATGAGGATTAAAATACATGTTATACAACAGGCATATCAATAGAGAACACGAGAAACATGAACATAAAGGCATGATAAAGAATGATAATCATAACATGGAAATGTGTCAACAACACTTAACATGGAATTAGCATGAGCCAAGGCTCATTGCACATAGAGCATGAGTAAATCCCCATTGCACATGAAGCACGAGTAAACCCTCGTTGCACTTGAATTAGCATGAGTCAACACTCATTGCACATGATGTATCATGATACTATATTTTACCCAATGCATTGGAGCGCTATAAGGGCACACCCTTCTTAAACATTTCATTTCATGCATAAGTGTGCCACATGGATCATAAAACATGGATTCATAAAACATAATCATTTATTCCATGACAAAGGAATGTGTAATGAAACTTTATAATCAATAAGTAAATGTACATGAAGTTTAATACCCTTGATGGAGAAATGGGCATGGTATTCACTACACAATGGCATTGGCTTAGAAAATTGGTGCAATTTCGGCAGTGTAACGGCGTGATATAAGAATTCATAGAAATTGATGATGAGAGAGAAAGGGGTGTCTCATCATATCTACATGAAATGGATAGTAATGGGGGTAATATAGATACATGTCCCAAAAAATTTAATGGAATTTATATTCATGATACAAAAGTATTGCTTGAATGCAAATGAGGAGAGAGAAGTTCCTTTCAGAATTTCGGCATAGTAACGGGTGTACATGGGAGGCATTTAATGAGAGAGAAAGGGGTCTCCCATTATTCAAAAAATAATAGGGAAGTATGGGGAGGTGAAAAACCATACCCTATAATTTATAATTGAAATTAAAAGGTCATAACAATCTTAAGAAAATTGGACAATAAAGTGAAAGGAAGAAAACCCCTTACTTGGAAGTGTGCTTCCAAAGGCTTGAGAGAGTCTTGAGAGAGGATTCATGGGAGATTGGGGCACCTTGGGAGGATTCTGTATAGATTAGGGAAGAGTTTGAATGAACTCAAAAGTCTTTGAGTGATGAGTAAGTGGGGGCTTGGGTGGGTTTATATAGGAAAGGTGAGTGAATTCTTTATTATTTTGGTTTGGGAACCCTTACATTAAACTAATCCAAACCACAAATCAGATCATGGTTTTTGCCCATGGTTTTTGGAAAAGGATAGAGGAAAAAAATATTTTATAAGGCCAAAGTCTGAACTTTTTAAAATAATGGGGTTTCTTATGTGGAGGTGAGTCACACTCCCATGGAAAATAATTTAAAAAGACAAGATGTTTAATAAGTCTTGAGGGGTCCATTAATGCTTTGTAAAATAAGTCAAACAAACCCAAAATCAAATTATTTTAATGGTAAAACATATATTGGCCGAACATAAAGCTTATAGTATTTTATTACATCACTATTGGTTCATTATGATGTCATAAAACACATTATATATTTAAACGGTATTTAATTTTTACCCAAAAATTTGACTGTCTCAGAAAATTATGAAAATTTCACCGTTGGATAATTTCGACATCCTGATTCCAGAAATAACATTTATTTTATCTAAATAAATTTGTAAATATGTTAATTTTCACTTTAAAACCCGACATTTATCGAAGATTCACGGGTTTTGACAAAAATGGATTTCAAACCTTAATAAAAATTACAATTGCATTCATAAAATTATAAGATCATTTATATTTAATAAAAATTAATTTAATAATAAAAATAATATTTTATTAAAATATTATTTAATTCAAAAATCCCTTAATTTAATAAAATAGAATTCTTAATTAAATAATAACTAAAAACACTATTTTACTTTAAAAACTATTTATAATGTATCAATAATGACAAGAAAGTATATTCATTATTATATACTAAAAATAATGTACATGAACAAAGTACTAGATATTTGTTACATAACCCCATAAAACAGCCACATAAGACCTAAGGGTAAGGTGTGCGATGGTGACAGACTCTTGGGGTGGCTTGGATAACATCGCTCGAGTGGTAATTTCTATCAACTTCCACTTTTCCCGTAAACGGTCACATTCCAGCTTGACATGATGAAGCTCAACTTGGTCTTGGTCAAGAGTGAAGCCCAAAGATTCCACCTCTTCTCTTAGCTCCGACAAATGGGCTTCGTATGGAGGAATTCTACTGAATGAGGCCATCGCTTCCTTTGTCTGAATAAATTGGGTTTTTTAAAGCCCTATATTTATATTAATCATGTGATCACTGTTCAACGGGTATAAAAGCAATGGTCACAATTCTTAACATAAAACCAATGAAGTTGACATTTTATATAAACATTTTACATAAAGAGACATTTAATTAGATCAAAAGGGATTTCCATTAATGAAACTTTGGGTCGTTACAGGAAGAATGAAAGGAAAAAAATTATTCCCAAAAAATAACCATATTATATGAAATTAATGAGTTTTTTAGAGTTATATCATAATATTTCATCATTATAAACATAATCATAAACAAGCCCCATAAACAATGGGATTATAACATAAAACCTTTCCCACTTTGGTAAATTTTGAATCATAAGCCTCGTGAAATAAATAAACTTATATGGATATTTATATCCCATAATTTTAATTATAATAATCATAAAATAAATTCATGTGTAGTATATACACTATACAAAATAAAAAATTGGTGAGTGTGGCATGTGCCCCACGAAAATAAAAGTGAGAAGAAGATCCCTTACCTCAAGTCTTGACTTCCTTTATATGCATTAAAACCTCATGGATAATAAATATAGGTTTATTATAAATATGGTACTGAACCATAATCATATATATCATACCATATATTATTTACTTATAACCTTTTATCATCCATTTATTAATAGTTATTTGTTAAAATCACTGTTTCGAGTGATAACTACTTCGTTTTTTATGTATGTTTTGGTTCTGTTGTTTTGGTCCTTGTGTATTGATTATAATTCCATAATATATAAAATATTAACAATGATATAAATATAATATAAATTCATTATATACATATTTATATTCACCCATAAAATTTAGATATGGGAAAATTAATTACACCACTCATAGAGACGGTAGGCCATATGTACGCATGAACGTTATTTTCATTTTTTGACGGATGGAATGAAATAAAGGTAAATATTAGTTAAAATTTATATAATAATTTTAATATCATATATATTAAATAAATCCATATTTATTTCCATCAATTTCAAAATAAAAATAAAATTGTATCACATTGCTTTGTGGAGGTGGTAGTCCACACGTACGCACAAGCAGCGTTATCGCTTTCTAACAGATTGTAAGGTATGAAGTTAGATTTTATATTATAATTAAAAAAGTATAATAATTTAATAAATATAATATATATATATATATATGTATTCATGTATGTATATATACTTTAAATCCATCATTATAACCATTTGTGATATGCGGTGATAGAAAATGAATCACATCTGTTCGTGAGGCGGTGTTCCACCATATACACGAGCGATGGTTTTGTTTCCAATTTGATGGAAGACGAGATGCACGTAGGTTAAATCATTAAAATAAGGAAATATCAATATACTATAGATACTAGTTTTTTAATATAGACGGTTTCTAATAATATTTTAAGGAGTTATAAGAATAAATAAAATGAAAACACATGGTTAAGGACTATACCTCTTCTTTGAAGAGCCTCTTTGGGTTGACACCTAAAGCCTTCTTAGGATTGTTTTATTATAAAACCATGGGATATATGTCAAGTTTAGGTATGTAATTAAGTTATTTTAGAATGTATTTTCTGAACCAAAACACTTAATAAGTGTGAAGAGGAGAGGATAGGGGGTTTCCTTTTATAATTGAGGTGAGTGGAACACTTGTAATTTTCAATGTTTTCCAATAATTTCATGTTAATTTCTCAAGAAAAAAAATATAAAATGGATATTAATCAAATATTATATGATATTAGGTTGAAATATTTCTATAAAATAGGAATTGGAAAACTTTTTAAGTCATTTTAACCCATATCTTTTTAGGTTAACCTCCCGGCCAACCTGACCTTAACCATGGTAATTAATTTTATTATTTTTAATATCCATTATGACTAAAATTTTAATTGGAATTATTAACTAATATTAACTATGATTGTTTAATATATGAAATAAATTTTACCAAATTTAATTCACATAAGTGACAGAATTTAATTTAAAATTAAACCTGGAGAAGCGATGAAAAAATGATTTTACAAAGAAAATGTTTTTGTAAGTATACAACATTTTTATATGAAAATTAAATATGAAACTGATTATAATAGAATAAATAGGATTAATAATAATATATTTTTTCTAATTTTACTTTTAAAATCATCTTAATAAAAAATTTAACTTCTAAATACTTTAAATTTAAAGGCAATTTTAAATAAAAATTAGTATTTTTAACTATTCATTGAAAAATTAATCTTTTCCCGAAATTCAAAAAAATGAAATCTAAGATAATGCTGAAATTTTTATTTCAAAAATGAAGTTAATTTTTTAAAATTAATTTTCAGAAATTAAAAGAAAATAAAATTTATTATTATTTTACAAAAAACAATAAAAATCATTTTTAGGGAAAATGTATTTTTGAAGAATATAATAAATTTACTAAAAATTAAGTACTTATTTATCAAAATATTGTATTTATCTAAAACCTTTATAATTAGTTTTAAAAAAATTGTTTATTCCTATTCATACTTCCAATTTTAATGGCTAGGTTATAATGGTCATGTTTAAATAATAATATTAATAATATATTGTGGTATGTTAAAACTCAATATTGTGTGTAATGCAAGTTGTCAAAGAAATTAAATTTAATTGAAAATATATATATTTTAAAAAAATATCTAGGAGTTACATTATAACACCCTTAAAATAAATTTTACCATCAAAATTCCATCACTTTGATACAAACAAATGACGATACTTCTTCCTCATCATTTCCTCATGTTCCCAAATAGATTCCTCAATTTGATGGTTTCACTGTAAATATTTAACCAGATGAGTGGTCTTTTTTCAAAAAAAATTCTCTCCATGATCTCGAATATATATCATTTTTTATTCATAAGAAATATCATGACCAATGGTATGACATATGATCTTAGTACATGTGAAGGATTAGGTATGTACTTCCTCGAGAGAGATATATGGAACACATTGTGGACTTAAGAGATGTTCAGTAGAAACGCCATGAGATAAGAAACCATCCTTAATCAATCAAGAATCATGAATGGTCTAATATACCTAGTTCTTATCTTTCCTTTCTTTCCAAATCTCAAAACCTTATTCCATGGATAAATTTATAGAAAGACCTTCTCACTAACATCAAATTCCACATCACACCAATGATTGTTAGTAAAACTTTTCTATCAAGTATGAACTTCCTTGATGTGCTGTTGAATGAATCTGACTTTCTCTATCTTTTACTCATCTATATCAAGTCCCAATATCTTTATTTCTATATATTTATCCCAAGATATTGTATTTTTACAATTCTTTCCATATAGGGATTCATAAGGATCCATCTGAATTCCCAAGTGAAAGATATTATTGTAAGAAAAGACAAATAAAAGATGGTATTGATCCCAAACACCTTTTAAATACATAGAAAAATATCTTAGCATATCATATAGGGTTTGAATTTTTCTCTGAGACTGACCATCTATATAATGATGATCAGTTGTGCTAAAACTTAACTCTATATCCATATTTTATTTAAGACTTCACTAGAACTTCAAATTAAACCTTGGATCCCGATCAGATGCAAAAAAAAATTGTTACTTCATGAAACCTTACCACATATATAATGTATATTTTGGAAATATAATCAGGATATAAATCCTCTTTAATATCAATGAAGCGTTATGAATTTGTAAGGTGATCTACAAAAACCCATATATCGTTTTGGCCTTTAAAATTTTTAGGGATTCCAAAAATAAAATCCATGATAATGTTTTTCTATTTCCATTCTGGTATGGGTAATACTTGTAACATCCATTTATAATTATATCTCTCAACCTAAAAATTTTTATATACCAATCATTGAGATGCATATTCAACAATAACTCTTTTCATGTTGTCACACCATAAATATTATTCCAGAACTCTATACATCTTCATACTTCCAATATGAATAGAAAATGAAGAACTATGAGCCTCATTCAACTGCTCCTTATTTAAATCTAGTATGGATGGAACACATACATAGTTCACAAACCATATTATTCTATAATAATCAAGGTTAAACTCATGCACATTTTTGACCTTCTTCTGTATCCCTATATCTTCCTTATATGCCTATTTAATCTTCACTTGGATGGATGGTTGAACACTCATTTGAGAAATATAATATTTCACCCCTTTTTTCAATATTTCTGTATTCATCCTTTGAAAATTAATAATTATTGTATCTTTTGTGAACATATTCCTAGATAATCTATCACGATTCTTTCAACTCAAAGCATCAGAAACCATTTTCGCTTTCCTAGGGTGGTAATGTATTGAGAAGTCACAATCATTAATCAACTCCGATTATCTTCTCCAGTGAATATTCATCTCTTTATTTGTAAAAATATACTTTAAGGTTTTATGATCAATTTATATATCACGCATTTCTCTATATGGATAATTCCTTAGTATCTTTAATGAAAAAATTACCATAGCAAACTCTGAATCATGATTTGTGTAATTTTTCACATGAACCTTCAATTTTCATGGGGAATAATTTATAACCATGTCATTCTGCATCAGAACACACCCCATTCCCTTATTTGATGCATCACTATAGACTAAAAGTCCTTCACCATTATAAGGAAATTTAAGAATAGGTGAATGGACTAACCTTCTCTTTAGTTCCTTGAAATTTACTTCACATTCTTTTTTTCTAAGGAACTTGGCTCCCTTATGAGTTAACTTGGTGAGTGGATTAGATAGTCATGAGAAATTCTCCACAAATCATAGATGATATATATCCAAACCAAGAAAAATTCAGAACTCATTCACTATGGTTGGTTTAGGACAATGTTCAATAACTTAAATCTTTGATTTATCCACATATATACCCTCTCTTGAGATTATATGAACCAAAAATGAATCCTTTGTAGCCAAAATTCAAATTTTGTAAATTTTGAAAATAGTTTCTCCTTTATTAGCATCTTCGGTACAATTCTTAATTGATCTTCATGATTTTATTTTCTCTTTTAATATATTATAATATCATCTATAATTACTACCACAATCTGAACAAGGTGATCTCTAAATACTCTATTCATTAAATCCATGAAGATAGTGGGGTAATTGATAAGATCAAATGGCATCACTATATATTCATAGTTTTCATACCTTTTATGGAATGATGTATTGGGTATATCCTCTTTTTTTACCATCAATTGATGATATCAAGAATAAATTTCAATATTATAAAAGTATTGATCTCTATGTAGTTGATCAAATAAGTCATAAATATGGGTTAGAAGATACTTGTTTTGATTGTGATCTTGTTCAGCTCCCAATAACCAATGCAGAATCGTATTGATCTATCATTCCTATTATCCAAAAGAATAGGTGTTCCCTAATGTGACACACTTGGATGGATAAATCTCTTTTCAAGATTCTCATAGAGTTTTTTCTTTAATTCCTGAAACTCAATTGGGGCCATTCTATGTTTAGTTATTGAAAAAGGAATAGCACCAAGTTTGATTTATGTTGAAAATTTGACTTCATAACTCAGTGTAAGACTAGGAAAATCTTCTAAACATACATCAAAAAACTTCTAAGAAATAGGAACATCATAAATTTTTAGTTTCTCCCCAACCATCTAAGATTAACACCCATTTTGAAAAGGAATCAAGAACCATATAATGGATGTGATTTTCATTAGAAGTTCATATTTATCCTCACACTAATAGATGATCATAGATTGTTTTGGAAAATAAAATGTGACTTAAATTACTCAAAAATTGAGGTGGGAGTTATTTAGATAAATCTAATCCATGCCAAAGATAACATGAAATTCAAATAAATAGAGAATAATGAGATTTGTAGAATCACATTCCCACAAACTTTAACCCGGGAATAATTATAGACATGGTATGTGGTCATCAAACCATTAGTGGTTTTCACTTATAATTCAACATCTAATCATTTGGATGGAATTTTAATACCCTCATAAAATTTTTCAAATATAAAATAGTGGGTAGATCCAAAGTCAAATAATACATTACTAGTTCTAAAGTGGATGGTAAGGGTGACTTTCACCACATTGTTATTGTACCCATGATTAGAAATAATGATCACATGATATTTTCCTTTCTATATTAGATTAAGATGTTGCAAACATTGACTATAATTATTATCCTTGAATTTGAGAACTAATTATGAAAGTGTTCATACTCCTTTCATTAGAATCACTAGAGTGTGGGAGGTGTATTTTATAAATCATTCTCTCTTTTCTCATTATTATCTAACTTTATTTAATCAATTCGGTATTCTACTTCTAAATTACCCTCATTTACATAATTAAAATATTTACAAGTCCCACGAGAAAAATTTCCTCCATGTTTCCTTCCACACTTAAAGCTTGAAGGAAATCTCATATTCTTCTCTCATGGTTTTTTGAATTTCATTTAAATTCCATCTTTCATCTCTTATCAAAACCATGATATTTATGGGTAAATATAATATACATTTCAACCTTAACATCACAATGAATGATTTATTCTTATTGTCTAAACTTCCTTATGGATAACACCCTTCAAAGACTCAGTTTTAAGCCACTAAATAATTGATTGATCTTTGATTCAGGTTGGATGATAATGCTAAAAGCATACCTCATAAATCTAGTTAAATTTCCCTTATAAGTACCAACGGATTCATAATCCTTCTATTTTAGATCAATTAACTCCTTATTTTTTTCATATAAATAATATTAGGAAAGTACTTATTGAAAAATAATCTATTAAACTCACCCCACTCCATGGAGTCAATTTCATCTTACTACCTTATATTCTTGATAAGATCCCACCATTGATCCGTTTCTCCTTCCAAATAGTAGATACCCAAAATTATTTCTTCATGACCTAAACATTTAAGAACATAAAATATATTTTCAGTGGTATTGATTCATTTCTTATAAACTATTAGATCAGTAGAGACACTAAAATAAGGTGGGTGTTGCCTGATGAAGGAATCAATAGAACATTATTCCCTCCTTGGAAGTTCTGTAAGATTCATAGCATGATAAAGTTGTGTGATAATAGAAATGATATTTTATATTCCATATCCTATGACATTTGTTTTATTATGAGTATAATCATTTCATTTTCTCTCTCATTCATCATTAACATAGTTACTTCAGTTCCATCCATTGATTAAAACCAAAAAAACATAGTTTGAGAAACATCAATCATTGGGGAAAACCACATAATCATTTATAGTATTTCTAAATCATACCACCTTATTTTTAATCTATGACACCTTAGGTTTAACCTGGGTCAATCATAATCATCATCTATTTAAATCCATCATTAAGGTTTGTAAATAGTTTTGGGATTTCGAAAACATATCCCTAAGGTGTGTCAAACTAGGTGTGTAGCAGGACCCATTGTTGTGCAACAAGTGATGGTTGATTCAAATCCTAATAATATCTTTTCATAGATATTACCTATAATACCATGAGATTTTATTTTCTTTCAAATAAATTTAATTTCATTTATATCTTGCATTAGACCATTGGTAGAAGCTTAAGCTATACCAATGGTTTTAAACCATTGGTATAGGCTTGAAAACCGTTGGTATACCCTATAGCAATTATTTTCCAAACCATTGGGTGTTGAGGCATGGGTATATCCCTATACCAATAGTTATTCCTTAAACATTGGTATAGGATACTGGAAATTACACTATCCCAACAATTTTTGATAACCGTTGAAATAGATATTTAGTAACGGTTTTCTACCATTGGTATATATCGAGCCTTAAAACTATACCAATGGTTTAGAAACAGTCGGTATAGAGTTTTACCAATAGTTTTCTAATACCCGTTGGTATAATTTCTATTTTTAAATATATACCAATGGTTTATAAACTGTTGGTATAGATTTTTACCAATTTTTTGATAAAAAACACTGGTATAGATACTGTTTTCAGATCTATTACAATTGTTTAAAAACTATAGGAATAGAGTACTCCAATTCCAGAATGCATCATACAGCAGCCTCCCCTCTGCAATTACATACTCCCCCTGCAATTACAGTACTAACATCTACAGAAAACCACAAATGTAGGAAACCATAATTAAAAATAGGTTACCCATAATGAATTTCATAACTAAAATTATATCAAAACTTTAGAAATTGAATAAAATATGTAGGAAACAATATAAAGTAAAAGTCATAAAGAAAAATTATAAAGGACTATGATACCTACTTCCTTTCATGATCTAACATCATAGTAGGCCCAAAAGTATGGAGGCATTTTTTAGCATCAATGTTTTTTTATTTTTTCACAATGATTCCTAAATAAAATTCAATGATACATTTGATAGTATTAATGAAAGAAAATAAAAAAAAATTATTTAAAAACCAAAAATATAATTAGTATCTTAAAATTAGTGTTCATCCAATGAGTAATAATTTTTTGATGTTGTTCTATCAAACAATCATCCATGACAGGTACTTCCTCTAACTCTGTTCAAACTCTATCATGCTATCCCATATACAAATCGTTCTTATAGGCTCTCAAAAACTCACCTAATTCTATTTGACATGCTAATCATGCACCCTCACCATTAGGAAAATTAAAAAAATATGACACCAAAATATTAATTCAAATAAATAAAAAAGTAATATTATATTAAATCTAATAGATTTTTAACCCATATTTCTACCCAAGAATTATCCTTGACTTCATTTTGTAACTGTCTCCATGAGAGCGGGCTGACGGGAATTATGTAGGAGTATTTGGAAAGAATCTCCCAAAAACTTTGACATTTCTTCCCTATTTTTTTATCATTTGGTTTTCTTCATTTTATTCCACCATCAACAACGTGTAGTGGTTCCACACTACATGCATTCATGTACTCCCCCTCCGCCTATCATTATATGTAACTGTTATAGAAGAAAAACAAATATTATATCAATACATGTTATAATGAAAATAAGTTATTGTAAAAAAATATTAGGGTTCTAAAATATACCTACATCTGTCTGATTAATGGGCACCGCTGGATCCGAAGGCACTGATGAAACATCACCTTGTACAACTGGAGTGGGTCCCAGTGTATACTCTATTGGCACATACTATGTTGGAGTAGGAGTCAAAGAAGGAATGTAAAATCTCAGAGGTAAAAAAGTATATGATAAAGAATATGGCATGGATGGATGGCCCAATGCATGATATGGATGAGGAGTAGGAAACATCATCGAATATGGTAAAGATAGGTGGGTAAGCTCAGATGTAAATGCTGTTGAAAACATTGGAGGCCTAAATATCCCATGTGTCCCTACAAACATAGTGGGATTAGAATGTGTGGAATATGGTACATTAATGGGAGGGTAAGGGTCTAACCGGGTATGCCGACTAGAGATCATATCTCTCATACCAACCCCCTCATACCACCAGCTTGGGTACTGGGATTTTGATGTCCCGACCCATGTTCCACTAAACGGTGCCCCGATCCAGTTTGTCACATGCCCTCAAGCACGCCTCCCCGCACACTTGAGGGTGCCGACTAGAAGCGAGGGTCTGGTAGGTTGGTCATGGGGGTTATATACCCTCTTTTATCAGAATAATACATCAATAGAAAAAAACTGAAATAAATAATTGTGAAAGCATATAAATTACCAGAACAATACTATGTCACGTGATAGTCAAAATAGGAAATACAATACTCAACTGAAAGTGAAATAGTGATTTGACAGTGCAGCTATCAAGTGCCTACAATTCCACTAAATGTAAAGACCCAACAACTCCAAAGTGAGTCCCAAACCATGTATGTTTCCCTCACCCATGATCCATTCCCAAATAGCTACATATCCCAGGGTCTTTCCCATATCATGTCCTACAATAAAAAAGTTTTCTCGAGTGCCAATCAAGCGCCCCGAGTAGAGTGTGAGTACGACTCAGTAGGTCACCACCAATGGTGTCTAAAACAAGTCCAGTCCAAATATATTTTATGCAATTCTATGAAGCAATAAATACAGTGCATAATTAAACAATTGTCACATTATCATTTATTCTTAAATCATCACATTAGACCCAATTTCACTACATATATCCCATTTAAATTATAATTTATTATTGTCCTTCATTTGGTGTTGAATGTCATGCCAAGAACCCTAAATCTCATTCGCTGTTGAACATTATGTCAAGCACCTAAAATATCATTCAGTTTAGATCGCCAAGTCTAAGACCCCACATCACATGCATGGATAACTATTGGGGAGGAACGCCGTGTCCAAGTACCAACTTCTAAGTAGGTCTAGAACACCATGTCTAGCACCCACATTCTCAAACATTTAAATCATTCATTAATTTACAAGAACTAACCACATCATTCTCTTACTAATCCAACAATTAGTTAAACATATAAAATCCCATTAGTTAACCCAAAAATTAACTAATCACATAACCCATTAATTAATTAATCAATTAATTAATCAATAAACAAAAATATTATTCCACAATTAATTCTTCACAATTAATTATCCAAATCAAATCTCAACTTATCATAATTAATTCTCGCAATTAATTATCTTTAATCAACATCATGGCACATAAATAATTCACTATTAATTATCTTACTTTGACAAACATCATCTCATAATTAATATCCCCCAAATAATTATCTTAATACAAATAATTAATAATCTCAATTACAATATCTCAACCCATAAAAAAATATCCAAATAAAATATCTAAATGGGAAGACCCCTTTATTCCATGATTAAATCATCAATTAATCATATAAATCTCCAAAGCATCAATAAGTCAAATTAAAATTCCTAATTACTCCAATTCAGGAAATCAATTATCAAGGGAAGCTAACAAATGAATAATCTCACATACACATATCAAATCCATGACTGTGGAAGTTTGACTTAGACCACCTACCCTAGTTTTTTGACTGACATTAGCCCAACAGAAATCCCCAAAATCTAAGCGGCACAACGACATTGATCAAGATCCTGATCTATATCCCTAAACACAAAATTAAGATCAAAACCATCAAGATCTCGAAAATATAGATCAAGATCCACAATCCTAGATCTATATCTCAACTTATAGGTTTAGATCTATGGAAAAATAGAGATATTCCATGAAAATATCAAAGAAAGATAGAAAAAATGAAGAAAGAAGAAACGGGATGAAATCCACTTACTCGGAAGAGAGCAGATCTTCAATCCGGGATTTAGATCTCAAATAAAGGTGTTCAAATCACCTTGGAATCCTATAAAAGGTGCTGGAATCACCTATAATTCATCAAGCCTGGCCCTAGGTCGAAATATAGGGGTTTTGGGGGTTTGAATGATTTAAAAACTAATTTTCATATAATTAAAAGTCGCGTGCATGGTTTCCTGGGTAGGGGTGCATGTTTATGGTAAACAGTGCGCTAATCATGGGGACCTCTCTATCCAAGTTTTCATGGTTACCTGGGTAGGGTGCATGGTTAGGGTAAACTGTACGCCAACCGTGTGGACCTCTCTGTCTAGGTTCGCACGGTTACCTGGGTTTCGGCGCACGGTTTTTCAAACTGTGTAAAAACCATTCACAGCCCTATATCTGTTGATTTTTCTTAAAAACTCACCAATACACACCCCAAGACACAACTACAAAGTAAAGGTACTTAAAAACCTTGAAAGTGCCTATAAAATATGCCTAATATGACTTCAGAAAAGGTAGGGATCTTAAAATCTCCCCACCTTATAACAGTTCATCCTCAAGTTGCACTCTCGAACTTCACTAAGATTATGAGCCAAAAATATTGGTTCATTGAGTCCTCATGTATAATTCATATTCCCAAGATTCCTCTTGAACACTTACATGTTGCCATAACACACCAACTATCAACACAGTCTTTCCCCACAACACGTTCTTGCTACAACCATGCACACGTATCGGATGCTCCTCAAAGGACGCATCTACCTCAAGGTCAACCTCATCCAAATCAATCAAATGAGATGTGTCAGGGTGATACCGCTATAGTTGTGACACATGGAAAACATCATGCATAGTTATGAATTTCAATGGAAGGGCTAATCTGTACACCACCAGCCCGATTCTCTCTAATACCTCAAATGGTCCTATAAACCTGGGTGACAACGTTCCCTACCTTTGTATCCTGCAGTGACCCAACCTAAGAAACACCTAAATAAAAACACGGTCACCCACTATAAACTCTAGGGGTCATCTCCATATATCATCATGCGACTTCTTCCTACTCTGATCCATAGAAATACGTTTTTTAATCAACTTCACTAGCTCTGACATCTCCTGCATGAGACTTGGTCCCAATAGCTCTGACTCACCCGCCTCTATCCAATATAGCAGTGATCTACAAGGTCTACCGTAAATTTCCTCATATGGTTCCATATGTATAGTTTCCTGATAACTGTTGTTATAGGCGAACTCCACTAAATCTCAGTGCTTCTCCCAAGAACCACCAAAGTCAAGTACACATGCCCAAATCATATCCTCTAACACTTTTATGGTACGCTCTAATTGCATATGTATCTATGGGTGGAAGATCATACATAACAAAACTTGTGATCCAAGAACCTTCTGTAAGACCTGCCAAAAGTGTGAAGTAAAGTGAAAATCAAGATATGAAACTATAGTTCGTGGAACCCCATGCAAACAAACTATCTCAAGAACATACAGTTCTCCCAATTTTTCTATTATGAATGTTTCCCTGATAGGAAATAAATGTGATACCTTCATTGGTCGATCCACAATGACCCAAATAGAATCATTCTTCATAAGGGTCCTTGGAAGACCTACAAAATAATCCATAGTTACGTCATCCAACTTATATTCTGGAAAAGGAAATGGCTGCAATAGACCTCTAGATCGTTGATACTCTACATTCACCTACAGACAAGTGAAACATCTTGTTACGAACTCTACTATCTCCTTTTTCATTCCTGGACACCAAAACTACCATCACAGGTCATGGTACATTTTTATCACCCCAGGATGTACCACCCACTTTGAGGCATGAAATTCTCTCATGAGTTCCTCTCGCATACACGTAGGCACAACATCCCAATTTTTAAATAGATGACCTCATCCTCATCTATCAATGAGTCTGAAGGTGTATCCCCACCTTCAAGGAATTCCCTTAAGGCTAAACACTCTGGATCCTCATACTACATGTCCCTGTATCTCGAGAGTATAGACTCCAGTTCTACTAAAACTAAATTCATCATATCCTGACCCTCCTAAACCACCACAAGCATTTCAGATAACAAAGTCATCGTCTTCCACTCTGCACTTGAATCATGAACCAATTGAGTCTGAGTTTTCCTGCTCAAGGAATCAACCACACTATTCCCCTTTCCATGTGTGTATGTTAGTTCAAAATTAAAGTATTGCAAATAATCTACCCATATCCATTGTTGAAGATTCAAGTCATGATGTGAAAAGATATACTTCAATATTTTGTGATCTGAAAAAACTATAAACTTTTCACCCAAAAGATAATGATGCCAACACTTAATAGCATAAACACCGCCGCCAACTCGAGGTCAGGCATAGGGTAATTCTATTCATGTGGCCTCAACTATTGAGACCCATATGCAATGACTCGACCCCCTTGCATCAACACAGCTCTAATTCTGATCCCAGAAGCATCACAATACGTTGTGTACTCCCCACCTGACTCTGGTAACATTAAAATTGGTGCCTATGTCAAGAACTTCTTCAACACCTATAAATCATTATCGCAAGCTTATTTCCACTCAAAAATTATCTATTTATTTTTCAAACCTAAAAGTGGGGATTCCAATCATGAAAAGTACTAGATTAACCTCTTTTAATATCTAGATAATCCCAAAA
This sequence comes from Viscum album, assembly GCA_963277665.1. NCBI lineage: Eukaryota > Viridiplantae > Streptophyta > Magnoliopsida > Santalales > Viscaceae > Viscum > Viscum album. Next base: position 1,056,370,924 of record OY728161.1, read on the forward strand.
AGATATTGATATCAAAAACTTTCTTGGGATGCTCCCAAGAAACCACTATTTGAACTTTCTCCAGGTCCACTGCCACACCTTATTCTGAGATGATGTGCCCTAAAAAGTGTACCATGTCAATCCAAAACTAACACTTAGATAGCTTGGTGTATATTCGATGCTCTCTCAATGTACCCAGGATGATGTCAAGATATTGGGAATGATCATAATGAGTTTTAGAGAACACCAAGATGTTTTACACAAACACCACCACAAACCGATCCAGCTACAGATGAAAAATCATTTTCATCAAGGCCATAAACACTACTGGAGTGTTTTTCAACCCAAATGGAATTACGACAAACTCATAAAGTATATACCTACTTCTGAATGAAGTTCTCAGTATATCAGAAGTCCAAACTCCCACCTAATGAAACCCTGATCTCAAGTCAATATTTTAGAATGCATAATCCCCCTTTAGCTAATCAAATAGATCATTGATATGTGGAAGAGGATATATGTTCATCATAGTCATTTTATTAAGCTTTCGGTAATCGACACACAAACGTAGACCCCTATCGGCCTTCTTGGAAAACAAGATAGGTGATCCCCAAGGCGACATACTTGGACAGATAAACTCTTTATCCTTCAACTCCTCCAACTGCATCTTGAGCTCTTGAGCTCGGTTAGTTATATTCTGTAAGGTGGAATAGATACTGGCTCCACCCCCAGCATGAGCTCAATAGGGAATTCCACGTCTCTCTCTGGTGGAAACCCTGATAAGTCTTCATGAAAGAAATCTTGAAACTGTTTCACAACTGGTGGAAGGATTTCTTGCATACTTCCCACATTATCCAGCAAAAGACTAGCAACTTGGGTTGTGATCTCATCATCCTAGCTCAGCTATCATGGATATCCCATTCTCCATGATGAACATACCTGTCACCCTTAGGAGACACAAGGGCCACTCTCCTTTGGTAACAATCTATGTGGGATCGATATGCGACTAACCAGTCCATACCCATAATCAGGTCGAAGATAGTTATATAAAGGACATAAATATACCAAAGAAAATGATACTCTCTGATCTATAGTGAACATCCCCAACATAAACAGATATCTCTAGACTATGTTCCCAATGGTTTATCAATATTCATCACTCCGCTTATGGACATAACCATCAAGATCAAACTGTTAATAAGGTTTTTAATATAAATGAATTAGAGGAACCATTATCAAACAAGGCACAAGATAACGTAGAAACTACTAGAATAGTACCTCTCACTGTTGATGGACCAGCCTCACTCTCTACAATTATAGGTTGCACTGCATTTAACTATCCTTACCCTCTTCCTCTTGGTTTCGTTTGACTCCCCTGAGTAGCACCACTTTCCTAATATGGGTGCTCATACCCTTATGCTCCATGTCCACTTCCTCTACCACCTCTTCCAGTAGAACTCCAGCTGCCATACCTATATGTTTTAGAAGATCCCCTTCCCACACTCTGAATCTGAGTAGTTTCTCCCTCAGTACCAGCATGTCGATGATTCCTATAGAACTTTTGTAGGTGCCCCATCTTGACACAAAATCAGCACTCTACTGGTGGTTAAGTACAATTTATGTGACAGTTTCCCAGCCTTACACATTGGTGGAAAAGCACATGAGTAAGATCCTATGAAATAGTTCCTCCTGATTTTCCACCGTTCTTTTCATTATCCTGACTATGGTTCTCGTAACAGCACTTCTTGCTCTCAGAAGTCACACTTCTTGAGCATCCAATGACAGCTACCTATCCAGTACCGGAAGCCTCTCTTAGGTTCCCCTCCAAAATGAGATCCTAATTCACCACTTCTGATAACTTATTCATCCTAAATTTATTCACCTGGGACTTAATTTCACATCTAAGTTTATCCTGAATTTTTTTTGCTGAAGTAGCCTCATATTCCTCCAAATCTAAATCAAAAACACTATAAATCCATGAAACGTTCAGAATAATTCATTATGTACATGCTCCCTTAGGTCAGATGTATAAATTCTGAAGCCTTCTCTTGTTTCATCATCTTTGGATAGAAGTGCTCCAAGGACTTCTCTAGAAAGTCCTTCCATAACATATCATCAGTCTGTCTAAATCATACCTGAATGTCACACTAATGCTTAGTTGATCCCCATAGAATATAAGCAGCTAACTTGACCCACTTATTAGTTGGATTCTCCAAATGGTCAAGTATCGGCTCTATGGATTCAATACAAAATTTATCACCCTAAAGTCCACCATCGCTAGTAAAATTCAGAGGGTTCTACTGCTGAAACTCCCGTGTCAACTTAGACTTAATTTTCAGAACCCACCCTAGGCCTCTCTCTATTAATTTCATGAAATGAGTAAAGTTATCTTGGAACTTCTCCCCTTACTCCTCAGTTGTCACTAACGGTGCCTCAAGTTCCCATTCTGGAAGTTCATTCTGGGCTATACCCCTCATTTTCCCTCTCAACAAGCATCGTGGAGGCATAACTCTACAAATCCAAATACATGTATTAGGTCTCATAAAAAAATATTATAACATTTACATAAGATAATAAAGAAACAAAATAAGTTTCAACGTGAAATTTCTAACTTTTTCTTAATATACGGTCAACACCAAGGCCTTATCACTACCCTTAACCATCCTACTCCTAGGTCTTGGTTAACAAGGGTATGCACATTCTCATTAATTAATTCCCACAATTAATTAATTACAATATTTCAAATTAATTAATTTATAAATTAATTAATGAAATCCATATCAGTGTTCATTTTTCCCATTAAACACCCATTTATTCTAATTTTGCATCATTTTTCCAATCTAACAATAATGAAAAAGAGTTCAAGCTCAACAACTTACACATAACCCATTTTCCCGTGAGTGCCTAGAATGATTCATTTCACAACAACCCTGAGTACCAAGAATGATGCATGCAGACTCGACTCTCAAGCCTCTTTAGGACATGAATCAAAAATCAATAATTGTAAAAAAAATCACATCGCACCACAAGGCTGTCACACAAGGTGAAATAATATCCAACTGTAACAATAAACAAAAATCACAACAATCCCACCCTATGTACCCGATTTTTCCCATGTACATGGGTTTGCAACTCCCATGCATGAGCTCATTACCAAGCCTCAAATCTTCCTAGTCTCCTTCATACCTTTCCCAAAATAGTAAGACAAAAGAATAATAAATAAAAGAAAACTCTTTTAATACCACTTCGTAATGTCCTAACCCGTGTGCCACTAAATGGTGCCCTGAGCCAGTTGGTCGCATGCCCTCAAGTGCACCTCCCCATACGCTAGAGGGTTACAAATAGTAGTGAGGGTCAAGTAAGTCAGTCATGGGGATTCTCTACCCTCTTTTATCATAATAATACATCAATGTAATAAAACTACAATAAACAAGTGTGGAACCATATAAATTACCAGAACAATACTATGTCACATGATAGTCAAAACAGGAAATAAAATACTCAACTAAAAGGGAAATCATGCTATGAAAATGTAAGTGTCAAGTGTCTACAATGTAACTAAAAGTAAATACCCAACAACTCCAAAGAGTGTCACGAACCATGTCGGGTTCCCTCACCCATGCTCCATTCCCAAATAGCAACCTATCCCAAGGCCTTGCACTTATTATGTCCTACAATAACAAAGTCTGCTTGTGTTCTGATCAGGAAGCCTGAGTAGGGTGTGAGTACGACTCAGTAGTCCACCACCAACAGTGTCTAAAACAAGTCCATTAAAAATATAGTGTATGCAATTCTATGAAACAATAAATAAAGTGTGGAATTAAATTGTTATCACATTTTCATTTATTCTTAAATCATCACATTAGACCCAATTTTAGTACATGTCTCCCATCTAAATTATAATTCATTGTGGTCATTAATTTGGTGTTGAACACCATGTCAAGCACCCCAAATCTCATTCGGTGTTGAACGTCATGTCAAGCACCCCAAATCTCATTTGGTGTAGATCACCATGTCTATCACCCCACATCACAATCTTGGATAACTATTGGGGAGGAACACCATTTCCAAGTCCCAACCTCTAAATTGATCTAGAAATCCATATCTAGCACCCACATTCTCAATAATTTAAATAATTCACTAATTAATAATATTTACCCACATTATTCTCTTTCTAATCCAACAATTAGTTAAACATATCAAATCCCATTAATTAACACAAAAATTAACTAAGCACATAACCCATTAATCAATTAATCAATTAATAAATTAATAAATACGAATTTTATTCCATAATTAATTATTCACAATTAATTATCCAAAACAAATCTCAACTTATCATAATTAATTATCACAATTAATTATATTTAATAAACATATTGGAACATAATTAATTCACCATTAATTATCTTACATAGCCAAACATCATCTCATAATTAATCTCCCATAATTAATTATCTTAACACAACCAATTTAGCATCTCAATTAAAATATCTCAACCCATGAACAAAATCTCAAAATCAAATATCTAAATGGGAATCCCACTTTTTTCCATGATTAAATCATCAATTAATCATCTATATCTCCAAAGTATCAACAAGTCAAATTAACATTCTTAACTACTCCAATTCAGGAAATCTATTACCAAGGGAAGCTAGAAAATCAATAATCTCACATACATTTATCAAATCCACGACTATGAGAGTTAGATTTAGAACACCAACCTAGTTTTGTTGACAGATGTTAGACCAATAAAAATCCCCATAATCTGAGCGGGAAAATGACCTCGTTCAAGATCCGGATCTAAATCCTTAAACCCAAAATTAAGATCAAAAGCATCAAGATCACACAAATATAGATCTAGATCCAAATTCCTAGATCTAGATATCAACTCATAGTTTTATATCTATGGAATAATGGAGGTCTTCCATGAAAAGATCAAACAATGATATAGGAAAGAACAGAAGAAGCAATGAGATGAAATCCACTTAGTGGGAAGAGATTGGATCTTTAATCTGGGCTTTAGATCTCGAATAATGGTGTTAAAATCACCTTGGAATCCCTACTAAAGGATTTGGGATCACCTAGAATTTGTCAATACCGATCCTAGGTTGAAATAGAGGGGTTTTTGGGGTTCAAGTGATTTAAAAACTAATTTTTGGATAATTAAAACCCAGGCGCACTGTTTCCTCGGTAGGGGCACAAGGTTAGGGTAAACCGTGCACCAAGTGTGTGGACCTCTCTATCTAGGTTCTCACGGTTACTTGATCATGGTAACATGGTTAGGGTAAACCATGAACTAACTATGTAGAACTCTCTATCCAGTTTCACATGGTTACCTGGGTTTAGGTGTACGATTTTTCAAACTGTGTGCAAATCATGCATAGACCTCTGTCCATTAATTTTTCTTAAAAACTCACCCAAACACACCCAAAGACACAACTATAAATTAAAGGTACTTAAAAACCATGAAATTACCTACAAAACACACCCGAGATGACTCCAGAAAAGGCAGGGATCTTACAGGGACCACTACAAGGCTTCCCGTTGAATAACTAGCGCCTAAGTGGTGGATCCTACATAAAAGTTTAAAACAAAATTAATCACATGACATTCTATTTTACTGATATATATATATATATATATATATATATATATATATTTGAAATAAAATACTCAAAATAGACACTAATAGAGGAATTATCATCTCATTAATTTGGTGATTGTTGTCCGTCATCCTTTTTCTTCACTACTTTTCAATAGGTTTCATTTCCTTTATCGGAAAACAAACATGGAAGTAATTAGAAAACGATAAATAATTTTTAACCCAAAAAACAAAAAATATGAGATATAACTTATTTTTATTAGGTCATTTGGTAATATTTTTGATTAAATAATTTAGCTATTTTTTGGTTAGGTCATTATTTCCAATTTTTTTATTTCTATATCAATAAGTTTAATATGTATAATTAAATTCCTTTTATTTTTTATTTTAATTTAATTGTTTCAGTTGTGTCTAGTTTTTTAGGATTAAATATCGTAGAAAAATGAAACACATATAAAAATACAACCAATCAATATTGTAAATTAATATTAAGGTCAAGTCGGATACAAAATATTTATAATAAATATTAAATCATTTTGAATAGTACCAACCTTAATAACCCAAGTCGAGTTAAACCAAAAGAACTGAGAACATGGACAGATGATTCTATATATTTCTCACCACAAATTTGGGTTCACAATCGACTCTGAACATCAAGCTATTAGAGTAATCATAAGTAGTAAATGGATTGTGGCCAATGGCAGTACAGATGGTGTCAATTCCATCATCAAAAAAATGTCCTAGAATTACTTCAATAATGACACCAAATTTAGTTCGAAGATGATATTTGACATTAAAAAAATGTTTCATAATTGATGAAAATACATATGGTTCATCGGTAGAAAGAGTGAAATTCATGTCAATAACTCGAAATACACAATCATCATTAAAGGTTTCATGCCTCGTCATCAAATCAAACCACTATCATTTCATCATAATGACTCAACCATGAGAGTAATAATACAACATTATTATTTTTTCAATGACTCCATAATAAGCTACATTTTTAAAACAAGTTTTATTATCCGATGCACTAGAATAACAGTCTATTGTGGCAGTTAGTATAACACCATCATCTTTTTTTCTCATGTTCATTACTCATTCAGTGATAATACATCTATACACATTGATCACAATTGATTTACATTCACAAACAACGGTATTGGGACCAAAAGACAAATGCTCTTATTTCCTCAGAGATAGAGTCAGTAGGAAATTCAATATCTGAAATATAAATGAATATTATACTTAATTAAATATTCTATTTTATTTATTTTTTATAGAAAAAGTTCTACCTTCAATTTCAGCCAAGCAGAAAACTATTTTCTATGAAAAGTCTCTATCCTTCTTAAAGATAAAGAAAGATGATTTCTATTTATCATTTCTTTATGTTACCTATAGATAAAAATAGAAATAGTTTAACATATATGTAAAATTACAATCTATAGATAAGATATAAATGTTCAATTTAATTACTTGATGTAGCCATCAAACAAATAATAGTTGAGCAACACTATGTGATGTGCCATATCCCGGTCTTCATGGCTTAATTTCTTCAATGTATATGATCCAGGAATTCCTTCTATCCGAGGAAGTGATAGAAAACTGGGTTCAACTTTCTAATATTGATCTTCTTCATTTCTTATTGTTTTTTTCATTCCTGTAGTAAGATCATACAAATACATTGAGTAGAAATCCATGCATTCTTGAGCCAAGTAACTATTCATGATAAATCCATTGGGATGATTCTTATTTTAGACATAATATTTCAATGTGTATATATTTATTTCAATTGGAAACATCCAAAAAAGAAATATGACCTATGAGAAATATTTCGGTTAGAAGACGGATAGTCAGATGCATCTTGAATGTGAAAAATTATGGAGGAAATATTTTCTCTAACTCACACAATATTAATAGTGTCTCTATGAAGATTTTTTCCAAGAAAGAATTTGAAAACTTCTTAGAACAAATATCTCTAAAAAATGGAACAATATAATAACTAACACCCTTACATTATTGGAAAAAATATGATGAATTTTTATTGGAATCAACTCATGCTGAAGGATGTGATAATCATGAGTCTTCAAAGATTTCAACTTCAACTCTCTTCAGTTGAACCATTTTTATATATTGCTTGAATATAAATTATGAACTTTAATAGTCTCTAGTACTTCCAAAAATTGAATTTTTATATAGGTGCCATCACATAAGAAGCACATGTAACTTGCCATTTATTTTCACTGATACACACATAATGCAATTCTAGTTTGATCCCCCATCCACCAAGTCACGCTTAGATTATAAATCATCTTTTGTATTTCCCTTTATATTTAGAAAAATAGAAAGAAATATTTCACATATATTCATTTCAATTTGTATTACATCTATGAAATTATGTACAAAAATGGTTGATCGATAAGGTAACTCAAAGAAGATACTCCTCTTCTTCCAATTGCAATAGGTATCATTGGAAACATTATTCCTCTTTCTATGTTTCATTTGACCCTTCCTGAATGGAAAACTAAAATCTTTCAATTCATTAATCACATCAATTCTAGACACATGCTGAGGTGGATCATCAGCCTCCATGGTATTGTCAAATATTCGACAATTATTTCTATATGGATGGTTTATTGGAAAGAATCATTGATGTCCCATAAAACTAAAACTACAATAATATTTCAGTCTTCTGGATTGATTATTCTTCATACCAAAAAGACATGATAGTTTTCCCTTCATGCTCCATCTATACATCATTTAAAAAGCAAGAAAATCATTGATCATCCACATTAGCACAACACTCATCTAAAATATTTTTTTCGAACATACATTGTATGTGCACAAACCCACATCCAAAAGAAGTTTCAACACATTTATTAAAGGTTGAATGTATACATCTATATAGTTTTCAAGATTAAAAGGGCCATATATGAGTATACTCATGAAGGTGAAAGGTTTTTTCAAACACAACCCTGGGGTAATGTAGGGGCATGGATCCGTGTAGATCGAACCTCTGTGTATTTTTGAAGACCAAGGTGCTCGGAAAAGGGTTGGAGGAAGTATGGAGGAGTCCGGCCATGAGAATCTGGAAACAAGGGGTACACGACATGAACTAGGGGGACACAACATGTGCCATTTAGGTTTCATAAAAATAAAACAATGTGTTGAGGCACTGAGTTTTTTAGCATAAGCCACCTTGAGGTGGTACAGTATGTGACAAGGATGTACACATTGTGTACTGCCCCACCACTGGGTGTTTCAAAGACGCCCAGCTACTCAGGTTTTTCAAACCTGAACGGCTTGAGTGCACCCCCTCTCAACCCCAAATGACCCGGATGCCTACCTCTTAAACATTTTTGGATTCCTTCGTCCTGGATCAGATCCCCACTTCCTTCTTCAATCCATCTTCAGTCCAAGGTAAGATCTACCTCTGTTATTTGGTTTTCTTCGAACCATTTTTGCTCATTCCTCTTTTAAATGTTGTAGTGTTTTACCTCCATATTTCTAAGGTAGTTTCTTTTGGTTGTTGTTTATTTCTTTGTTATACGACATACTTGGGTGGATGTAGTTGTTGTAGGGAAGGAAATCAAGATCTATTGCTTTGATCCATTCTCGAGCGAAGAACTTAGGAAACATTTTTAGGTATGGGATTTGTTGCTTCTCTATTATTTTACATGCAATTGTATATTTATCTTGTTTTATCCCTTTTGATCTTAATGGAATTGTCTTAATTAAATAATTGAACTGGATTAAAATAATTGGTTTGATTGCATGTTGCTTCTTTGCACCATGATAACATTTTTCCTCTTGATTTTCTAGATAGTGTGACATCTATTCTTTACTTGTTATAATGTTTTTCTTGGTGAAATTGGTAAAGAACGTAAAGCCGGGATTAATTGATAGTTATTTGGATAAAGATAAAGAGACATGTAAATGAATCTGGTTGTTTTTGTAATTTGATGTTAATAAAATTGATGTGGTAATCATGTTTAATTATTTTTGGTAGATTATTGTTTAGGTTTTATATATTTAGAACCTATAATTAATAAATTGGTTAATTCCAGATGGATTAAAGAACCGGCTGTTTAATAAAGAGATAATGGCTAGTTGGGTTCTGAGTTACCCTCTTTCTTGTAAGTCCAGGTGCATTGTTCTTTGGATCCATGAGTGATCATTATGTATGAAGGTTGGATACCTTGTTTAAGGGCCAAGAGACTAATTTATATGATGTTTGTTTCTTTATTCTTATGTTGTGATGTGATCCGGGATGGCTATTGTGATATGTGGGGGCATGGAGGCCAAGTGGTTGTGGTGGTAGCATTTGTCACCTAGAGTGGTGAGATACATCAATTTATGCATTTGGGTGTCAGGGAGGACACCAGGGTAGATGGAACGGGTTGAAGCTGGGATTACCTATTGATGTGAAAGTCATTTCTTATTGAATATCTTGTTTTTTTATCTTCTTTACTTTCCATGTTTCTTTTGGCAGCTTGTCTTTCTTAGCCTCCTTCCAAAAGAGGTGAAAAAGAATGGGGTATTCCACATGATTTCTATGTTTATATTTTCAAGGATGGATGGGTCTATTCTCCTTCTATAGGTGGAAAAGACTCCATAGGTAGTTCATGTACTCATCGTGTTGAGCCCCTTATGTTTGGTATCTTAGTTTTGGATTTTCTAGAATGCCTGGAATTATGGGAAGTAAAAATTTTGTTAATAAATGATTTAATAAATGATGTTAGGCCATGGTTTTAGATCTTTCTAGGATGAAATGTTGAGGTTATGTTTCTGAAGAACTTTGGACTTTCTTTGGTTATGCCTGGAGGGCAAGGAACTTTGTTGTGATGCTAATGAAATGAATTGTGGAATTTTTTAATGGTTAAAGAATTAATTAACGTAAAGTGAAACTGATTAAAAGATATAAGAAGATTTAATAAACCTCTTTAAATGGTTTTGTGCTTATAGGATATCTAATCTTAACATTGGAAGATGGGATTCCCAGTGACGTTAGCTGTAGTTGTGTCTAAGACTAGGTTTTTCCCATAGTTTCATTGTGAGTTATATTATATCTTGTAATTTTTGTGTTTCTATATGATACCCCACTCTGTTGGTTAGGGAAACTGATACCCTGTGAATTCTGAGCCTTAGGGGTGTTTTCCCCAACATCCCGATGGGGGGATGGATGGATGACTACCCCCTTTGGCCTCGTTCTCTTCTCTTGGTAGTTACTAGTGATGGTAGGCACATCGGTTAGTTTTCCCCATATATCTGTATAGAGGGATATAATGGATTTTGGTTATTCACACACATATATTCTAGATATAGTTTCCTATGGAAAACTATAGGTGTAACATGTATATACCGTGATGGCTTGAGGATCCTTACTCGGTGTATGGGATGTAATGGCTTGTGGTATAATTCTTGATGTATGATACACGTTATGCGAGTTGTGGTGGCTTAGGGAAAATACCTGGTTAATTTGGTTTTGTGGATGGTTTGATGCTTTGCCTAGGTGTCTACGGGTAAGCTTTGTGTTTCATGAGGTGAATGTTTTGCTTCTTTCCCCAGGTGTCTGTGGGCAAGCCTTTTTGGAGAGAGATGCTTAGGACATGGGATGTAAGGGAAAAAAGGAAAACCATTGGGGAAGTGGTTGTAGGGTACCCTTGTTATTCTTTTTTATATTATATACTCTTGTATGAGATACTTAGTGAGAGTATCCATTATGAGGTTGGGAACTTAGTACACCTATTTAGGTGATTAGTTATTTTCACTTGTTGTTCACTGTTCTTTAGCATGATTTCTTTACTTTTGCATGACAGGATTCAGGGAGTATCCTACTGAGTATACTGTTATACTCACCCTACATATTTATAAACTATTTTTCAGGTCACTTGGAGTGGGTTGGAGATCAGGATGGTTACTACTATCTTGGGGTTGTATGAGCTATTTGGGCTTTATAGTCACTATTGTTTTTACTTTATTTTGGTACTTGTAGTTTTCTGTTTTAGTTGTAGTAGTTTTTTCATGACATTACATATGTGTACTTGGGTTTTATTTTATATTGCAGTATGATTTGGAGTTGGTTGGTGTATTTTTTATCTCTCTCTTCTTCAGGTTTTCTCTTAGAGGGTAATACCTCCCATTTGTGTGTTTACTATACCCTTAGTGTCAGTCGCCAACCCAAGGCCTACTGGAGGCAGGACTCGGGGGGTCATTATCTCTCTTCTCACATTTATGGACCAGAAGGGGTAAAACTTATGGGGAGGGGGTCGTGCCAAAGTGGTATCAGAGGTCAGGTTGAGGGATAGAATGGAGTCTTGGTGTTAGGAACAGGTGAGGTTTCATGGGTTGGTAGGGAAACAGTATCAGTTAAGTCCATAAAGTGATGTAAATACTAGAGACCGGCTAAGACATATGCATTTAGGGACCCTTGTGATCTGATGCATGGACCTTTAAGTTTATAGTGGCTACTAAATGAGGTGATACTGGTTTCAGGGTAGATACATATGAAAGGATCAGGCATCATTCTTCTTTGTTCCTATGTTTGAATGGGTAGACCTTTGGATAGGTTAACCTAAAATGAATAAAAGAAAACAATTAATTAATTAATATTGATTCTTTCATATATTAGGTTTCTATTCTATTTATATTTGTTATTTTATAGGTATGTCTCTAGGTCGACGTCCCCATCAGGTTGATGCAGAAGATGTCCAGTTGGTTATTCTAGAAGATCGTCGTAGGGTAGAGGTTGATGATGTTGACACTTGGAGGATGACACTAAGAGAGTTTCAGATCTAGAGTCTTTATAATTAAGAGGGATTTTTTTCAGATGCAGTCATGGAAGACTGGTTGGAGGAGGTTGAGATGGACTTCTGTTCAATCCATGATCGGAAGGAGCACTGGGTTTCTTTGGTTGTGATGATGCTGCGTAAGATAGTGATGTAGTGGTGGTTCTTTTTCCTCAGGTATCGCGAGGAGTTTCCGATCTCATGGGAGGAGTTTCAAGACAAGTTCAGAGTAGAGTTTCTTTCTATGACTGTGAAGGCATCCAGTTGTCATGATCTACTTACCCTTCAAAAGGGGAGCTCTAGTGTGTGAGAGTTTGAAATTTGTTTCAAGAACTTTTTTCAATATGCTTCATACTTGTTTCCAGATGATGAGGCTATGATGATTCATTTCGAGGAGACATTGCATCTAGAGATCTAGTACCAGGTCACTATATTTATGCTAAAGATGTATCTTGAGGTGTTGGAGAGGGAAGAGGTAATAAAGAGGACGTTAGCTAGAACTGGACCATCATAAGAGGGGAGTCGTCATGATTCCTCATGAAGCAGAGATGTGGTCATGGGTTCTTTATTTTTTGGGCAGAAGAGTTTCTATTCGACTGGGGGTAGGTCCCATCCCTTAGCATCAAATTTCTCTGAGGTCAGAAGCTCTTGGGCCTATGCCAAGGGGTCAGCCACTTATTTTTCTTATGGAGGCTGAGGTCATAAGCAGCGAGAGTGCCCAGCCTTTCAGAGCAATCATTGTGCACTAGGTGTTCCACTCAAGGTTCCTCAACTAAGGTAGGTCCATCCAAGGTAGCATCAGCAGGTTGCACTAGCTTTGGATCAATAGATAGAATATGGGGTAGGCAGAGGATAGCCCCATGACTCTCCTCTTTCTCAGAGAAAAGAGTGCGTCCGTGGTGGTGGTCATCATCAGGGTCAGAGAGGCCGTGGAGTAGGTCATCCTCAGCATCATACTTTAGCAATTCAATCACTATACGACCAAACGTTGTTCAAGGTACCCTTCACGTGTTTTATAATTTTTTGTATGCCTTGTTTGACTTGGGAGGCACACACTGCTTCATATCACCTTCCCTTTTCCATGCTTTGGGACTTGAGGTAGAGAGGCTTCTAGTACCCTTGGCATTGACTACACCAGTTGGAGTTCGAGCTGACTTGTTTGAAGTATATAGAAACTGTGAGCTAGTGTTGGGGAAACACCTCTCTTTGGGAGACTTCTTATGCTTACATATACAACCACATGATGTCATCCTTATAATGGATTGGTTGTATTCATTGCAGTCCATCTTGGATTTCTTTAAGAGGTAGGTGGTGTTCTTCGATGTTGATGGAGAGCCAACAGTGTTTGTTGGTGAGCGAGACCCTCGGATGGGTAAGAGGTGTGTTTTGTCCTTGTCATCCTTGAGGGATGATATGATGCTGATTTCTTCAGAGGTTTAGTAGTTGGTTTTTTCCAGGGTCGTAGAAGAGTACCCTGATGTCTTTCCAAAAGAGGTTGTAGCATTAACCCCTTGACGAGAAATTTATTTTAGATTGATATACAACTAGGAGTTTCTCATATCTCTATGTATCCATATAGGATTGCCCCTTATGAGTTACAAGAGATGCATATATAGCTCGATAGTTTGTTACAGTGCGTTTTTTTTTTGCTGAGTGTGTCAACGTGGGGCGCACCAATTTTTTTTTCAAGATGACTGATAAAAGTTTGCAGTTTTGTATAGATTATCATTGCTTAAACAAAGTGACAGTAAATAATCTCTATCATCTTCCATGGATTGATGATTTATTTGATCAAAAAAAGGGTGAAAGTTGGTCCTCAAAGATCAACTTATAGTCAAGATATCATCAGATGCGTGTGAATGATGAGGATATCCAGAAGACTGCTTTTTGTTGTTGTCATTGGCATTACGAGTTCATTGTAATGTCATTCTATGTGAAGAATTTTCCAGATGTGTTCATTGGATTGACGAACTCTATGTTCTGTGAGTTCCTAGATAAGTTTGTGGTGGTTTTCATTGACAAAATCCTTGTGTACTCCACATATAAGAAGGATTATGTAGAGCATCTGCAAGCTGTTTTGGGAGTTCTTTGTCAACTACATCTTTTTGGGAAGTTTTCAAAGTGTGTGTTTTGGGCTCTAAAAGTTCGTTTCATGGAGCATGTGGTGTCCTTATAGGGAGTTGTTGTTTATTCGTCGAAGATAGAAGTAATTGTGTCTTGGGAATCCCCCAAGATAGTGGAAGAGTTTTGAAGTTTCCTTGGTATCGTAGGATGCTACAAGACGTTCATAGATAATTTATCTCTGGTTGTGACTCCTCTGACAGATTGACCAGGAAGGATCAGGTATTCATGTGGATTTATCAGTGTCAGGATGCTTTTGAGTATCTAAAGGATAAGTTAGCTAGTGCTCCAGTTCTTTGTCTTCCAGCAGAGGGAGTTCAGCTTAATTTTTTCTATGATGTTTATTGTCTAGGGTTAGGCTGCATTCTAATGTAGTATAGATCATTTATTTCTTTTGGGTCTCGGCAGTTGCATCCCCAAAAATGTAACTATTACACCCATGATCTTGAGTGCTTTGTGGTTTTCACTGATCATAAGATCTTGAGGTATGTTGTCTCCCAGCATAACTGGAACTTGTGGAAGTGTCGGTGGAAGGAGTTCTTACAGGAGTACAACTTTGAAATATTGTATAAACCTGGAAAGGGGAATGTTGTAGCTGATGCACTAAGAAAAAATCATGTAGTGATATAGTGTGTGAATATGGTGATTTATGGGGAGTGATGGAAGAACTTTCAACATTACACCCCAATATGGGAGAAGTTGGGGGTAAAGGTTATCTTTTTCAGAAGACAGTGAATTCATCCCTGGTGTAGCAAGTGGAAGAGTCCCAGTTGGGGGATCTAGAGGTGTAGGTCTAGAGAGACCAACTTGTTTATGGAGAGCCCCCTAATGGTTAGTCTGAGGATGAACAACACTGAGTGTTGTATTAGGAAAAGATTTTCATTCCTTTGGAAATGCATGAGACGGTTCTCAGAGAGTTTCATAGTTCACCTTTAGCGGTGCATCTCAAAATGTAAAAGATGTATTGATCCTTGAGGATTTAGTTTTGGTGGCCTAGGCTGAAGTGTGTAGTTTTGGAGTTTGTGTCTCGATGTTTGGTCTGTTAGAAGGTGAAATCTGAGATCTGTGTCCCTGATGGTTTACTCCAGCTGTTAGATATTCCTCAGTGGAAGTGGGAGGACATCTCAGTAGACTTTGTTACTAGTTTACCTTGAGCTTAGGGAGGCCATGAAGTTATTTGGGTGGTAGTTGATTGTTTAACAAAAATCTCCCAATTCATAACGATCAAGGAGTCAAGCTCAATGGAGGTTTTGTCGAGGTAATATCTGGAGGAGGAGGTGAGACTCCACATATTCATGGGGATGATCATTTCTAACTGAGATACTCGTTTTACCTCTAGGGTGTGGAGAGGTCTCCAGCATTCTTTTGGTTCTCAGTTATGCATTAGCACTGATTTCCATCTGCAGATGGATGGTGAGATAGAGCAGACCATCCGAACTCTTGAAGACATGTTGCACTCTTGTGCCCTAGATTTTGGAGGCTCGTTGATGAGTCACTTACCCTTGGTGGAGTTCACTTACAACAATATTTTTCACTCCACCATTGGTATGGTATTGTTTGAAGCCTTGTATGGATGACCTTTCCATTCTCTGTTGTATGGGACTAGGTTCGAAGAGTCAGTAATTCTTAGACTGAAACTAGTGCAGAATAAGACAGAGATGGTTCAGGTGATTCATGAGAGGATGAAGGCAGAGAAAGATCATCAGAAATCGTATGCCGATCAAAGGAGGAGACCATTAGAGTTTGAAGTTGGGGATCGCATGTTTTTGAAGGTGAACAAGCAGTCTCCCTAGTTTGTTGGGCCTTTCAAGGTTTTGGCTCGTGTTGGATTCGTGGTGTATCTGGTAGCACTTCTCCCACAGACGAGATGGGTA
Organism: Viscum album; assembly: GCA_963277665.1. NCBI lineage: Eukaryota > Viridiplantae > Streptophyta > Magnoliopsida > Santalales > Viscaceae > Viscum > Viscum album. The sequence goes on from OY728161.1 coordinate 1,056,387,291, forward strand.
CATGATGTCTTTCATGTTTCATAGCTCCATCGTTATCTTAATGATGACTCTCACATCATCAAATGGGGATAGATCGACATTGACGATGATGAAAACTTTGAGGGGCGGCATGTAGAGATTCAAGACTACAAGGATAAGGTGTTTCATGGGAAATATATCCCCTTGGTTTGTGTCTTGTGGTGGCACGATGGCATGGAGGAGATTACCTGGGAAAGTGAGTCGCAAATACTTGCTCAGTATCCTGATCTTTTATATGTTTAGCTCTTTCCTTATGACTATGTTCATTTTGTGGTTATAGACATTTCCTATCTATGAGATGGATTTATTTTGTTGCTTATTGTGGATTGATCTCTTTGAGAGGTATCTCCCCCATGAGAGTATTTAGGAGAAAGTTTTCATTGTCTTGAGTTGTTTTGTTGTACTTTTTATGTGGTTGATCTCCTGTGGTTGCAAAATATTTGAGAGGTATCACATGGGGTGGTTGTTCTGACAACCCATTTTCTGTTTGCTCTCTGGGTTGGTTTTGGGTTCTCGAGGATGAGAATATTTTGAGAGGTATCTGATATAAGCTTTTGAATCTGCGTGGATCAACCCTTTGTGTTTTTTCAAAGACTGAAGTGCTCGAAGAATGCTCAGAAGAAGTATGGATGAGTTTGGTCATGAGAAGATGGAAATAGGGGGTACACGATGTGACCAAGGGGGAAATGATGTGTACCTTTCAGGCTTTAGAAAAATAAAACGAAGTGTTGAGGTGATGTGTTTTTCAGCATATGTTGCCTCAAGGCGGTACATACCATGATGAAGAGGTACATGTCGTTTAATACCCCAGCACTAGGTGTTTTAAAGACAACCAACCGCATGGGTTTTTCAAACCCTATGGCTTGAGTGCACCTCTCTCGACCCTAGACAACCCAGACGCCTCCCTCTTCAACATTTGGGGAATCGTTCATCCGGGATCAGTTCCCCACTTCCTTCTTCGATCCTTCTTCGATACAAGGTAAGATATACCTCTGTTCTTTAGTTTTATTCAATGTTTTTTCTCTCATTCATTTTTTATATGTTATGGTGTTTGATCTCCACGGTTCTGAGGAAGTTTCTTTTTGTTGTTGTTTATGCGGTTGTTCCATGACATCCTCGGGTGGATGCAGTTGTTGCGGGGAAGGCGATCATGATCTATTACTTTGATTCATTATCGAGTGAAGAAATTCAGAAAACTTTTGTGGTAGGAGATTTTTTGTTTCTCTATTCCTTTATGTGAAACTGTATAGATATCATTTTTAGACCTTTTGTTCAAAATATAATTGACCTAATTAAATACTAGAACCTAATTAAAAGAATTGGTTTGATCACATGTTGTTTATTTGAACCATGATAATGGTTTGCCTCTTGATTTTCTAGATAGTGTGATATCTATGACTTGCTTGTTAGCATGTTTTTCTTAGTGAAATTGGTAAAGAACGTAAAGCTAGAATTAATTGATAATTATTTGGCTAAATATAAAGAGGCATGTATATGAATCCAGTTGTTGTTGTAATTTGATGTGAATCAAATTGATGCAGTAATAATGTTTAATTATTTGCGACAGCTTACAATTTAGGTTTCTAGTAGTTGGAACCTGCAATTAATAAATCATTTAATTCCAGATGTATTAAAGAACTGTATATTTGATAAAGAGATAATGCCTAGTAGGGTTCTGAGTTACCCTTTTTTTTTTGTAAGGTTGAGTGCCTTATGTTTTGGAGCCATGACTGCTCATTATGTATGAAGGCAGGATGCCTTGTTTAAGGGCCAAGAGCCCAGTTGATATGATATTTTTTTCATTCTTCTTGTGTTGTGATGTGAGCTGGGATGGCTGTTGTGATATGTGGGGGTATAGAGACTCATTGGTTGTGGTGGCAGCAGTTGGCATGTAGAGTAGTGAGATGCATCAGTTTATGCATGTGGGTGTCTGGGAGGACATTGGGGTTGATGTAACGGGTTGAAGCTGGGTTTACCTATTGATGTTAAAGTGGTTTCTTGTTGAATCTCTTGTTTTTTTATTTTCTTTACTTTCTCCATTGCTTTAGGCAACGGTTCTTTCTTACCCTCCTTCCAAAAGTGGCGAAGACTTGCGGGGTATGCCACATTCTTTTCTTGTTTAAATTCTCTAGGATGAATGGGTGTATTCTTCTACTATAGGTGGAAAAGACTCTATGTGTAGTTCATCTACTCACTATGTTGAGCCCCTTGTATTTGGTAGCTTAGTTTTGGATTTTCTAAAATTACTGGAATTATGGGAAGTAATAATGTTGTTAATAAATGATTGAATAAATGATGTTAACCCATGGGTTTAGAGCTTGATGGGATGCAATGCTAACTGTGGACTTTGTTTGGTTATGCTATGAGGGCAAGGAACTTTGTTGTGATGTGAATGAAATTAATTGTGTAATTTTTTAATGGTTAATTAATAGTTAAAGAATTAATTAACATAAATTGAAACTGATTAAAAGGGATAATATGATTTAATAAATCTATTTAAATGGTTGTGTTCTTAAAGGATATCTAGTATTAACAGTGGTATTAAGGATTCTAAGAGATGTTTGTTGTAGTTGTGTCTAATACTAGGTTTTTCCCATAGTTTTGTTGTGAGCTATATTATATCATGTACTTTTTGTGTTTCTATATGCTACCCCACCCTTTCTGTTAGGGTGACTGACACCCTAGGGATTCTGAGACCTAGGGGGTATTTTTCCCAACATCTCAGTGAGAGGATGGATGGATAACTACCCCCTTTGGCCCCACTCTCTTCTCTTGGTAGTTACTAGTGCTGGTAGGTACAATGTTTAGTTTTCCCCATATATGTGTATAGAGGGATATAATGGCATGTGGTTATTCACACAAATATATTCTGGATATATTTTCCTATGGACTATTATAGGTGTAATTTCTATAGGCTATGATGGCTTGAGGATCCTTACTCGGTGTATGTTTTGTAATAGCCAGTGGTATAATTCCTGACATATGATACATGTTATGTGAGTTGTGGTGGCTCCTAGAAACTACCTGGTTACTTTTGGTTCTGTGGATGGTGTTGTGCTTCGCCCAAGTGTCTGTGGGTAAGATTTGTGTTGCATGAGCAGCATGTTGTGGTGTAACACCCCATGAATTTTCAAAAAGATTTAATATAGAATGCATGAAACATTGAGTCTCTAAAAAACACCACTTTGTTATAACCTATCCAAGTAAATATAATTTTTCCACCTCTAGGATATGAATTTTGAAAAACTGACTTACATGATTGCGTTCAGTAAGATATTTAGAGTCTAATAAGTCATTATTATTTTTTGGTGAATAGTAACATACCCTTATGAATAGTAACATACCCTTATGAATAGTAATGAATAGTAAATCGTCCAGGAAAACATAAACTTCACCCATGAAATTATAAATAAAATTTAGACATCTTAAAAGTGAAAAAACAATCATAGTATAAGTATTGGTATTTTTGTATGTCATAAATATTTTAATTAAAATTTTATGTTTAATTTAATAGTTTAAAATGGAAATGTATTTTTATAAAATATAATTATAAATTCTTACTTTATTGTCTTATGTTTATAAGAAAATTTTATGGTACCTTGATTAATTTCTCAATCTGTTATAAAACGAGTTATAGTTTTAAAGTTGTTTTTTTGGAATAAATTATTATTTTATTTAATAATTAAATTAAAAATATTTAGAAAATTGTTTTCAAAAAATGGATTTCAGTTTTTTAATTCTACACGTTAATAAATGGTTAGGTTGTATTTTTAGTGTTTTTATGAAATACTAAAAAAATTTATGAATAGTGAAATGCGATAAAATGTCGTATATGCAAATTATCAGTTAAATACACTATTTATGAAATCAGGAGTGATGTAAGGCCACTTGGTTAGAACTCACATTCACTTATCACTATTAAGGTACACATGAAACAACACTACTAGTTGTATTGATGGAAATAATAAAATAATGAATAAAATATTCAAAATTCACTCCTCTCCTCCACTATAAAAACCCCCTCACTCCCTCATCTCCTCACTCCTCTTATCCTTGATGCTCATATTATTTCCTCCCAAATACCCTCCCATAGTCACTCCCCACGTACAATAATATCTTGGTCTTTCCAAAATACTAAAACCCCTTCTCTTAATGAGATTCTCAAGGAGGTGGATTCAAGAGGTAAATTCCTCTTTTCATTTCTTTTATTTCAACTTCTCTTTTATGTGGTATGTATTTCAAGTTTTCATACCATGTTCTTATTTCCATTATATTATGTTACACTAATAATTTATGAGTCTTATATGAATGGGTGACCCCTTTCCCCACTCTTTTTAATGTTTTCTAAAACCATGTTGCATAGCCGTTATGTTGCAGAATTTTCGTCTCAAAATATCTCTTTTTCAAGCACTCTTATTTTGTTATTATATTTTAATTTAAATTATATTATGTTGGGATACTTAATTCCATATCCCCATTACTTTATGTATTATCTAATAATAATTAGATATACTTTTTCTCTCATCAATATATTTTATGAATTTTTAAGTGACGTCGTTAGGTTGCCGGATTTTCATAAGGGATTTTTCAACTTTTCTTTTATTTTGAGTTCCTTTATTTTTCTATCCTCTCCTCCTTTCTTCAAAATGTTGTGATTAATATATTATATTACATTTACTTGAATTGGTTCATGATAAATGAATAATTTTTCATCATATCTCATTTCCCAATATTTTATACTAAAAATGAAAACACCACCTGAGATGTGCTAATCTACCACATTCAAGGATGATGGGTTTTCAATTTCTATTACCATATTAAATTCTGATCATTAAATTATTATTATAGTTTAAAAAGACTATAATATATTTATTTTTTCTCATATATGGTTCTGAAATATTTTTTTATACATGGTTTTTATTTATAAGCAAAATGAGTTCGTTGTGTTCAAAAACTACAAATTAACCCAAACAGTTTTCATTAAATGATTTATATAATGATTCATCTTAAATCTAAGTAAAAAAATGAAATTCACATCCATTTAACCTTATTTATGTTCAATAATAACATATAACTTCAATTATATACAAAAAATCTCATTTTACTTGATTCTCCCTTCATGTATATAAGTATACCGATCATGAAACAAACGGACCCGAACAATGAAATTGAACTTCTTAACCCAAAAAAAGAACATTAATGAACTTAATAAGGTTATAATAAATAAATTAAATTTACAATAGGTTCTGTAAATATTATTTATTGAATTTAATTTGGTTATCCAGGATAATAATACCAAGTGAAGAACACCAACCATCGGACTTAAGGTAAGGGTTTCTTTGTCACACTTCCATTTTTGTGAGATAATTTGTATTCACTATTATTACTTGTGTATGGTGTGTGTATACTACCCATTTATGTTTCATATCATGATTCCAATTATTTTAATTATATTAAATGTATCATTTAATTATTATTATTAATTTTTTGGCAAACGATTCAATTGATTACAATATTACAAGTATTTTCTACTCGAACCTCCATTTTCATTTGGATTGATCTTATTCTATACTCACCTCAATGATATTATTTTCTTATGTAATCCTCCTAAATTCTATGTGAATATTCTATATATTTGTACCAATCATAATGAAACTTTCATTAATGGTGATTTATATGTTTTAAAAGGATCATTCAAAAATTCTTCCCGAAATACAAGTTCGATTCAAGGAACTTCTCAGATTCTTACCTATTTTGAAGTTCATCCTATAATCTGTTTTAAGACATATTTATCTTTCTAAAGTCACAAATTTTACAATGAAAAGTATATTTTGGTTCATTTCTGGATTTATGAAATAAAACATGCCTTTTCACTTTAAAATCTTATTAATTAATTTCTTAAACCGCACTAAAATGCTTTAATTATAAAGCTTCTTTAAAAGTAATTTTTACATTATTTAACTTCAGTGGGACATAACTTTTGTCTAAAATGTAATATAAATGTCCTTTCATTTTCTTTTCTGGTATATAAATTTTTAAAAACAAGTTTATGAAAAATACAAATGATTTTCTAAAAGAACTCTTTTTTCCAAATTAAAATGGATTTTTCTCATCTCACTTTATCTTTTATGATATATACGCCGTATTCACTAATTATTCCTTGAATGTGGTGTATGTACTTACCTTTGGTATATCATATAAATTGTATCCTTATTCTCATGATATTCTAGGGAATTGTGTTTTCAATATTTCAAGGTGGTATGGGACACTTTGCAATATTTAAGGATTATTTCCTCAAGAAATTTTCAATGGTATCATTTAAATGTACCTTTTCTATGTCAACATCCTTGTTAAATATTGTACTTAATTGAGGTTTATCTCTTATGATATCATCTACCATATTTAATTTAATTTTTTATGATTATTTTGACTATGGATATGCTATCTTAAAAACATTCACCAATTTACTCTGAATGGTTAGTGTTTATGATTATTGTTCGGGGAAAGTTGCTTACATTTCATATGTTAGTTTCAATATGAATGTATATGTTATTTATTTTTATCCCCATTAATATGAGGAATGAATTGGACTTAGTAAGTGTTGGTTGGGGCCCACTATAGCCCATTGGTGCATCGGTAGGTCTCATGAGACAAACTATTATCTTGCCACAAGGCCTTGAAAAAATGATTATTTATGGTTTTGCACGAGGCATGTATGGTATGGTTATGATGTCCCTCATTATGTATTCCCTCATTATGAAAATAGTATGGATGATTAATGTGGTTATTAAACTACTAGAATACCCCTGATTATGGCATTATTTACTCAGATAATATTCCTTCCTTTATGTGTTTAAGTTTATTATGGGTAGAGGCATGTGTTTTTAATTATTCTCCATGCCAATTATTGATGTTTATAATATCTTACACTGTATTTCTTACCCTTATTTATCATTTACGATCACCCCTTTCTTATGTTTCATTTTCTCAGGACATGAAGAAGTGTTTTTATGTTTGACCTACAAGGATAATCTTAGAGTGGTGGATGTTCCAAATAAAACTTATATGTTGTATATATGTTCAAGTTGTAATGTTGAACTTATGAATGTATCTGGATTTCCAAAACAACTAAACTACTCATCCCTTCAGGATTTTATTCCTTGTAATCATGCCAATATATTAAAATAATGTGTCAGCTCCAGGCTTCTAGGGTTGGGGCATTACATGTGGTTCTTCACCCAGGTGTCTGCGGGCAAGCCTTTTTAGAGAGGGATTCTTAGGACGTGTGACGTTGGGGAAAAAAAGAAAACCAGTGGGGAAGTGGTAGTGGGTTACCATTGATATTATTTATTATATTATATACTCTTGTATGTGATAATTGGTGATAGCATCCATGGTGAGTTTGGGAATGTAGAATAATTTTATAGGTGACGAGTTAGTTTCACTTGTTGTTCCCTGTGATTTAGAATACTTTCTTTACTTTTTTATGAGAGGCTCCGGGGAGGAACCTATTGAGTATACTATTATACTCACCCTATGTATATATAAACTATTTTTCAGGTCACTTGGAGTAGGTTGGAGATTAGGTTAGTTACTACTTTCTTGGGATTTCATGAGCTGTTCGGGCTTCGTGGTCACTATTGTTTTTAATTTCTTTTGGTAATTGTAGTTTTTCATTTAATTTGTAGTAATTTTTGCATGAAATTACATATGTGTACTTGGGTTTTATTTTATATTGCATTCTAATTTGGAGTTGGTTGGTGTCTGTCTTATATATCTCTTCTGTATGTGTTCTTTTAGAGGTCAATGCCTCCCATTTGTGTGTTTACTATACTCTCGGTGCTAGTCACCAACCTGGGGCCTACTAGAGGCGGGACTTGGGGGGTCACTATCTCCCTTAACACATTATTGGACTAGGAGGGGTACACCTTGTAGGGAGGGGTCGTGAAAGGTAAGGTTATAAATGTGTATGAAAATCAACCACGTGTTGTGTGAAGTAAGAATATTCCCAAATGGATTAAAACCATCATATGAAAGACTCACCCTCACATTACGCACATCAGCTACAAAATCAGGATATCGAGCATAAAATCTCTAACATGAAAATCCATTTGTAGGGTGAACCAACTCTTCATTATTCTTCTTTCTCTCGGTACCATTCCAGTTCATTTTAATTGATATTTCTTCAGACATGAAAAGATTCTAGAATCCAGGGATCAATGGAAAGTGTTGCATTACTTTCTGTGGCACATGTTATAGTGTTTCATCATCTTTTGGCTACCATTGGGATGCTCCATAATTTATACAATCATTTCATTCAGAATTTGCCTCCCAAAATAAGCTGCAATCTTTTGAGAATGCATGAATTTTGTATTTTGAAAATCCAAGTTCTTCAACTAATATACTTTCCATATAGTGGTTTGAGGGAATATCTGCATCATCTAGAAGTAATTTCTTAAAGAAGGTAAGAATGTAATCGATGGTACTATTATAAATCCAACACATGGTTTTCACATGAAACAATCAAACTAAAAATTCTATCATTTTCATGTTACCACATTGCTGACATACTAGAGTCGGGGCAGCATCATTCAATTTTTTCACTCTGTCAATATCATCATTTTCACTGGATGCATCATGTGTTCTCATATCGAAGTATTATTGGTTCTACATAATCTCCTTCTCATGATTATGAATAAATAGAAACTGGACATATAAAAAACTCTCAAATCCAGTATTCTCATTTGGATCGTCATCATTTTGAGATTCCATTTTCTCCCCATTGTGATACCACACATATTAGTTTGTTTAAAAACCATATTTGGTTATATGGTATATAACTTCTTCCTAGCTCAACCAAGGTCTTAAAACACAATTATAAAATGGGTACTTTATGTGACCACTATTTGAAGAATTGTCAAATAAAAAATATAAAAATATTTACAAGTTGTTTTGAAAATCACTTGAGATCTGATCAGTTTCATACATCCAACTTCTATCTATTCTGTAAAAAAATTGTAATAAGTCATTTCGTGAAAGAAATTCAATAATATTGAAGTTTAATCAAAAATATATTTAAGTAAACAAGAACTTTTCACTTTATATAAAACCATAACTGACACACTACTCTATATGAGAATCATAATATGAAAGAAAAAAATACTATATAGATAATATTTGTCAAGTAATCAAGAATTGTTTAAGTCGGCTCATTTTTTATCATCACTACATAATTTATTTTAGTCATTTTCACTTTAGTTTACTTATTTTTATACTAGTTCAGTTTGATGTAGTTTAGTGTTTTTTGGGTCTCCTTCAGTATACTTGGGCCAAATCAATTAATTTTAGTTCAATTCAATTGGTTTGGTCAAGTCAATTCAGTTATTATATAGATAGCATTTTCTAGTTTGATTTGGTTTTAGTATAAAGGGTTGACAAGTTCAGTTCATTTATTTTCAAGACTAGTTAGGTTAGTTTGGTACAATTTAGTTTTCTTAGAGTCTAATCAATTCATTTCAATTTAGTTTATTTAGTGGGTCATCACAAATGAATAAATTGGGAGATTATTTGAAACATAGTGGATGTTATAGAAAATCATTGTATAAAGACCATATTGGTGGATGATGTCCTTATATACTATCTATGAAACATCCCCTATTATTACTGTGTTTTCTCTCACTAATTTCACAATAAAACCCAAAATGTAATAACATGTATAAAAAATAATATTATCATGATTTAACAAGTATTATAGAGCCAAAAAAATTAAATATTTATTCAAATAATAATATAGCATGTATATATCATTAAATACATTGTAAATCATTACTGCATCATAGTATATGAATAGATTTCATGGTCTATACTTATATAACAAGTCCAAATGAAAACCAAATACATACCAAAAATATCTTCATGATCCAAGGTCACAATCCAACCCAACCACTCCCTAAGTATCCCAAAGTAAGAAGTCCACCAAACTAAAACTTTCAAAAAACTAAAACCTATAATAAATCCACTCAATCTATATACACCTATTGGTGAAAGTATGGTGTGAGAAAAATATCCTAATAGGATTTCACCAAATATTCAATGAATTTACTTTCTCAAAACATTCCACAAAAATAGTTTGAAAAAAAATATTTAAAAATTGGTTGTTTGTCACTTTTGGAAATTAAGTCAATGAGAATTTTTTTTAAAACCTATTTTTTAATCCAAATGAGGATTAAAACCAAATAAATAGATTTTCATTTAAAATATATCTGAAATTATACTTTTCAAAAACTATTTTCAAAACAACCTTTAGAAAAATCTATGAATGGAACTCCATCCCAAATAAACACAAACCACACAAATTTAACTAAATAGTGGAAATACAAAAAAACAAGTAGTGTGATATATCAAGATCAAAAGTAGTCATAAACTATATGAAAGTATAAATCAATTTCTATGAATCAATAGATATTTTTAAAACAACTATAAAATAGATAGGGATAAACGATGCATAAAATGATATAATAATAATAAAATAATGTAGTAAAAGTATCATCAAACATCCTTATGAAGGAGTAAATTAATGTGTATATAATTATGGTAAAATCTTAAAAATATAGTGATAAGATCATAGATGTACTTAGGTGGAACCATATATCGACCAATTAATGAATTCCTAGTCTACAACCAATTTTCTAATCTTAACTACCTCACCAGTTACATTCCTCTGGGGTTAGGATGTATCTAACACAAGGGGGATCTAATCATTATCATCATAACTAGAGAGTAACCATATCTTAATCTCCCCCTAAAATTCCTAAGATTCAAATAATTCTAGAAATAGACAGTTATGATGGATATGTGACATAGAAAAAACACATCAATAATAAAACACACATAAAAATTATTGATCAAAAAAACAAGATTTAAGGTAGGTATAAATCATAAAGCACCAAAATTCTTGATCAAAACAAAAAATAGAAAACAACCCTATCTTAAAATCAATACGAATGAGGGTAAAATAAATAGTGGCATAACATATAACTTGGTTATATATTACCGATTTGAAGTGAAATAAAAAATGACTTGATTATAGATACCCAGTTGGGAAGAATGGTTCTCACACTAGGAAGAATAAGGGAGAAGTCGTTTAGGTAAAATCAAAACAAAAAACAAAAAATAAATCAATGTAGAACATTATAACTAAGTTAGAACTTACAGATTTAAAGTTGTAGAATAAAAAATGGATTGAATCGAGATGGATCAACTTTTGGGAAGAAGGTTTACAATTTCGTAAATAAGGGAGCTCTGGTTTAGGGAAACACATGAGCAGAGGGGGAATATGGTGGGCTACTGCGTTTTTGGGGCTAAATTTCCCAATTGTTTTCAAAACCCATTAGGTTAGATTGATAGAAAGGACCATATCCCAATAGTTTTTTCAAACCATTGGAATAGGGTGGTCCTATCCCAACGGTTGTCTAAAACTATTGGGAAAATAGTCTCTAAACATCTATATACCAATGTTTTGTGAAAACCTTTGGTATAGGGGCGTTGGTATAGAGGTTATTTCCAGTAGTGGATGTAACACCAAGTATAAACAAACTGTGAAATATTATTAAATTATAGTTATCACCTAACCGTTGGATTTTCAGTATAAATGTGACTAACTAAATTATTAGAAACGTATGGATACATATTTATAAATGAATTCCTTGGCTATCAATTAACTATAAATAAAAATAAAAATCATTTTAAAATAAAACAAATATTCTTTTGGAAAAAAACTATTTATATGCACGCAGTATATTTTTATCTTAATAAATTAAATTAAAAACTATTGGTGAATGATTTTAATAAATTTTATTTATTATATATCAAATAAAATGTTTTAACATTCAATTAATTTTTTTCTAGGTCTGGGAAAAGAATAATCCATATTTTATGCTTAAAAATGTATTTTTCTAAAAAGCAGATTTCTTCGTGTTCTGCACTCTTTTTTTAAAATTAATTTCTAAAACTTATAGAAATTGAATTTGATAAAAAAAATTCCATATTTTGAATCATAAGGATTAAATTTTTTAAATATGTCTCTTTTATTTTTGGGTCAATATGAATAGTAACTATGGATACATTTATCACCATGGTAAAGGGTAAATCAGGTTAATCTTGGGTAAAAGTAAGTGATAAGGCCATAATGTTTCATCTTAATTCTTATTAATTTGACTTTATTCTAATCTTATCTTCTTATAATAAAACTTTAATAGTTTTATAGACCCATTTCCATGAAAATGACCTATATAATAAGTAAATAAAATAAAGTTACAAAATGTCACTCTCTTAGTTTTAAATTTATCTTATGTGTTATCGTAGGGGAAATACTAGTTATGAAAAAATATTAATACTAATTTTGTGAATAATGAAATTTTATGAATGATTATAATTTATTTAAAAAAATTACTGATTAAATAATTACCTTAAATTCTTATACAACACTGATGTAGTATTTCTCCAATTAATAAAAAAAATTAAAAAATGATATTTAAAATTTAAGAAGTAATATAATTTGGGTGAAGTAATTTGTTCCATGAATTTTCTAGATAAATATGAAATATTATTATTATTTTAAATAATTATATTCAAATTCTAATTTTTTATTTTTTTTTCTTTTAATTAAAATTAAAATAACTGTCTAAATTGACAATAATGATATTTTATGAAAATAATAATTTATTAAATTTCTTAAAAATCATAAAAATGATAAAAGAGGGAAATGGGGATAATATATGTGATAAAATTTCATCTATTACCTATTTATATTCCATTTTAAACCATTTTTATTGATAATGACTTTAATATATTTAAATCTTATTAAATTCCAATAGTGCCCCTCCCCTCAATTATAAAAGGGCACCCCTCCTTTCTCTTATTCACACCATGATGAGCATTCTGTATGGACTAAACTCTATAAAGTTATATTATAAAATACCCTAGACACATTATTTATGTGTTTTTATTCCTAAAATACCAACCCTAGATCCCTTAATAGGATATCTAAAGGAGTTATTTCAAAGAAGAGGTAATCGCCTTAACTGATCACTTTATTCTTAATTCTTATTTTACTTACTCTAAATCAGTTATATTATTAGTAAACTAATAAAATAAATATCATAAATATATTAAAATTTTATTATGGTTATAAAACCTCATTTATTACCCCTATTTCCATCAAATGGGAAGTAGATGTATCATTCATGTGTTTGTACAACTTATCGTCTCCATGCAGTGATACAATTTATTTTCATCACCATATTTCATGGATGGTTATTAATATGGTTTTATTGTTTATATATTCTGTTTATAATTATTATTATTTAATGATATTATCATATCTACCTTCTTAACTTCCAAACTCTTGTAAAACGATAATGTCGATTGTGCATACGTGTGAAAGATCGCTTCTACGAAACGATGTGATTCATTTTTAATTTATGTTTTACTTAGATAGTTATCAAAATTTATTTAAATAATATATAGGATATACATGATATAATAATTATTATTTGATATATATTTATTATTTAAATCACTTTAGTTCTATCCTTTGAAAAATGAAAATATTATTCATGCGTACGTACGGCCTACCGTCTCCATGAATAGTGTGAATAATTTTTCAATCCCTATATTTATAGATGACTATAAATATGTATATAATGAAAATATATAATATTTAAATCATTATTAAAATTATTTAGATTATGTAACCCTGATCAAATTACAAGTAAAAAAACTACCAAACCAAAACATACATGACAAAGAAGCAGATATCACCCGAAAGAGTGATTTAAATAAATAAGTGTTAACAAACGGGTGATAAAAGTATATAAGTAAATCATATATGATATGATATATATTTTTATGGTTATATAATAGATTTATAATACATATATATTTAATATACGATAAGTTCCAATACATACAAAATAATTCAGACCAAAGGTAAGGGAGTTTCTCCTCACTTTTAATTCGTTGGGAAACATGCCATATTCATCACTTGTTTATTTTTTGTGGTGTATATACTACCCATGAATGTATTTTATTATTATTATAGTTAAAATTATTGGATATAAATATAAATCTATGGTTTTTTATGCGTATTATGATTTAAATGTTACCAAAGTAGTAAGTGGTTTATGTTATAATCTTATTATTTATTGAGATTGTATATGATTATATTTATAATGATGAAATATTATGATATGCCTCTCAATAAAATAATGAATTTTCTTATACTCTAGTTATTTCTTAAAAATATATGTTTTCATTTCATTTTCCTCTCTTTAAGTACTCAAGATACTGAAAATATATTTTTAAGTAGAATTATCTTTATTTCTCTCATCGGTAGAAAATAATTTTTCTTACATATCCATGTTCTTAAAAAATATTTTAAAGAAGGTTTTTACTATTCTTTATTGATAGTTTAAAGTAATTTTTACCCTTTTTTGACTTTTTAAAAAATGTTTTAAAAGTAATATTCTTTTCATTTTACAAAATAAGGTTCTTTTTTAAATTCTTTAAAAAAGTGTAAAAGGAATGTTTTCTTTTAACATATATGGAATGAATGGAATTTAATCCATCATAACCACTCAATGATTTGATTATTTATTAATAATTTCCATGGTTATTTTTAAAGAAAGTTTTTCTTATAATATTTTGGAAATTATTATATTTTAAGGAAGTGATTTAGAAATGCAAAGTTCAGTTTCTACAACAATATTTTAAGGGTATTTCTATTCATCAAAGAAAACAACCCTTTATTTCACATATGATTTACTAGGGATATAACAAAAGGATACTATACTTATTCTATCACTATTTTTTTATGTTTATGATACTAATATTTCTATAAAAAATTTCATTTTCTATGGGTTATACTATGATGAAATCTACTCAAGAAGTTCCCACTACCACTTCTGAAAATAAAATATTTGTTAGTAAACTTTGTGATATTACCACTATAGTTATATTAATGATATTGTCCAACACACTATAAACCAAACCAATACAAGAAATATTATTTTCAATTTTATGTTCACTATGGAATTTGTTATTTAAATTAAAAGTTTGTCAATAAAAATCCCCAAATGAAAGAGCCCTCAAAAATATAGAATTCTATTTTTCCTGGAAGACTACTTTAATAAAACCAAAAAATATATTTTCAACCTAATAATTATTTTATCCAAGGTTGGAATGACCAATTTAGTGAAAGTTTTAGAATATCTGAACAAAAAAACTGATTCTTTCAAGGTGATTCAAGTAATTCTTAACCAAGATAATTTAATGATAAATCCAATGTTCATTTTAGAATAAATTTCCAACCTAAAAAATATGTTCTAAACCCAAAAAATCAATAAGTAACTTTTTGAAAATGATATATTTTGATGAATAACTTGATGACATAAATGGGACAACATGATATTGATGTTGGAAGCATAGGAAATAAAATAAGTGGAGTATTACTTCTACAACCTAAAATGATTCCCAAAGATAAAAGGAAATATAATGTGAGTGAAATTGATATTAGGATCAGTAATAAGATAAAAACCCCAACCTAAAACTTTTAAACCTAATGATAACCCTAACTATTTTATGGAAACATACAAATTCGGTTCACTTACTTTAAACCCTACTATGGAAGAGAAACTATTATTAAAACAGATAAAGATATAAAACCTATTATGAATAAAAATCAATGTTAAAATAAGATTTTTTTATGAGAGAGACAACAAGGATTGAAGAAGTATGATTGGACCATATTTTTCACAAAATAATTCTCAAAATAATCAATAAATATCCAAACTATTATTTATTTATCCTCGAAGTAACCCACCGGTGAGTGAGAATGTTGAGAGCTATCTACACAAATATGTTTTAGATACTTTTAATAAATTTCATATCAATATAGAATTTCCTAATTCTATGAAACATATTCCAAGATATGTTAATTTTTTAAATAAATGTGTTCTCTTAAAAGAAATTCAAATGAGGAGAAAAGATTAACTTTCAAAGTAAGGTTTCCTCTATGATTAAATATGTTTTTTCTATTAAATATAAAGATCGAGGAACTTTAACCATTACTTGCACAATAAGGGTTTTTGAATTCAAGGATGTTATAAAAAATATAAGAACTTCCATAAATTTCATTCCCCACTCTTTTTATTCATCCTTACAGGTTAGAGAGATAAAACCTGCTATAATTATCATCTAATTAACCAAATAAAGTACCACCACACCTGCTAAAGTTATAGTGAATATTTTAGTTCAGGTATGAGATATGATTTTTCCTATTGATTTTTATGTCTTAAATATAGAAGATGATAGGTTTATTAAACATAAACCAATCATTCTTGGAGGACTATTCTTGATAACTACAAAATAAATCATAAATTTTCACAAAGTGACCTTTTCACTTGAATTTAGAGGTGAGATATTTTATTTTAATATTTTTCAATCCATGAAACACACAATAGAGGATCAGTCACAATATGAAGTGAACATGATTGATTTTTTTCTATTTATTTATTCTAAAATTCTACATATAATGAACCAACAAATATATTTTTTAATGAATATTTTTTTTCTACTGAATTAAAATTGCATATGAAAACAAATGATTCATATGAATAGAACTTGAAAACTAAAACCAATGCTGATGAACCTTATGATCTTAAAAATGTTTCATTATAATTTTTTGAAATTGTTGAAAATATGGAAAATTATGAATTTATTTTCTCCTTGAAAGAAGATAAATATTTTATATGTCAAATCAATGTTGAGTGTGTTGAACCTATAAATACCATTGTATTGGAACCTTTCGTTTCTAAAAATATTACATATTTTTTAAATAAAATTACTCAAAATTTGAAACACACAAAACCTACTTATTATTTTCATGAAAAAAGTCATAATATTTTATTTTAAACTAGTGTTGAGAATGCTAAAACTATAAAAATCACTAAAAAAATTTAGGACTAAATTCATTCAAATTTAAAATTTTTCTAGAAAATTAAATTTGTAAATGGACTATTAGATATCATGTTATTTAAAATTTTAATCTAAAATATAGTTATTTTTAGAAGGAAATAAGATTTAAATTTGATGTCGTTTAATCCCATAAACCTTCTTTTCCCAATTTAAAATTTCCCCCTCAGTTAGTGATGAAACCACTTTTTAAAACCCACAAATATACATTCTTTGGTGAAAATTAGAAATTCCCTATAATTATTTATAATGATTAGTCAAATGTATAATAGAACCAAATTTTAAGATTCTATATAACACACAATAAATCCATAGAATGTCCCTCAGCTAATTTAACTAGAATCAACACCTCCATTTTCATGAAAAACAATTTTTTAGATGAGAATTCCAAACCTATTAGAAACATTCAAATGAAATTGAACCCATAACTTTTAGATGTTGTTAAAAAGAAGTAACTTCCTTATTGGATACTAGAATAAATTTTATTATCTATGATATTTAATGGGTTAGTCATATCCAAGTTATACACAAAAAGAGTGTATTTATAATTTTAAAGAATTAATTTTGTGAGCTTGTCCCTATTAGGCTTTCAAATAAATGATACATGTGCGTTGATTATGGAAATATCAATTTAGTGACTAGTAAAGACCATTTTCCTTTTATATTTTTTTTCCTAAATACTTGATAGATTATCTTTATAGACCAACTACTACTTTATTAATGGATGTTCTGATAAATTTCAAATTCTCATAGCACAAAATTATCAATAAATAACAACTTTCACATGCCCTTTGGGAAATTTTTATATAGAAAAATGCATTTTTGTTAGTGAAATTCCAAAATAACCTTTAAAAGGTGTATGATGAGAATTTTTCAAAATTAACAGAAAGTTTTATGTAAGTTTTTATGGATTAATTATTTGTCTATAGATTATATTTTGGAAGATATTTGAAAATCTTGGTTGATGTTTTTGAAACTTTCATTGATAAAAACCATATTTTAAATTACAAAAAATAAAACATCATGGTAGATAAATGAATTTTTTTGTCTATATTTTTCATAAATATGGAATGAAAGCGGAAAATCCAAGGTTGAGATCATTTCTTCTCTACCCTTATTATAAATAGTGAGATATATAAGATCATTCCTTGGACATGCTGTATTTTTGAGGAGTTTCATTAAATATTTTAGCAAAAAAACTTTTCCTTTATCTTGATTTCATCAAAAATAAATAAATTTTGTATTTTATGAAATTATTAAACATTACTTTAGAGAGATGAAAAAATATGATAACTCCATCCTTTATTCAACCACTAGAATGGAGCTTACCTTTTGAACTAATGACTGATGCCTTTTATTTTTCCCTTCGGGTAGTTTGGAGTCAAAAAATAGATAATAAATCACATTTCATACCTTATGAATCTATAAATTTAGATCAATCCCATGAAAAAATGAATATGAACTTATAAATAATTTTTGGATTCTTTTTTCTTTGTACATGTTTAGATGTTATTTTTTAGGCTCTAAAATAATTATTTTCACTGACCATTCAGAAATAAGATTTTTAATTAAGATATATGATAAAAAACCAAGATTTTTGAGATAGATCTTATTTTTAAAAGAGTCTGATATCCAAATAAAGGATAGTAATGGAAGTTAAAATATTATGGTTTACCATTTCAACTGATTTCTCACTAATTTTTAAGAAAAACTTTATATTTATCCACATATTATACTTTTTTATAGAAAATATTTCCACCTACCTATTTTTCTAGAACATAAATAATTTTTGGTTATTAAAACATGTAACAAGAATTAGTTTTCTTTTCAAAAAGAAAGAAAATTTTACCAGTGGGAGTTTGAAGAGATAAGAAAAATGAATATTAAAGCTTCATGTTTTATAAATAGGAAACTAAATATTTACATGATATTATTATCCTCAATAAATACTTCAAATATAGAGATAAATTTATACTATTTGAATCCATAATTAATCTTTTTATGGGTAAATTTCATTCTAACTGGTCATGAGATTTCGTTTTTACTCATGTTTTTTCATTTGGTGTTTTCATGATTAAAGAACCAAATAAGGAAAAATCATTCATAATAAATGTAAATATATTAAATTAGTTTAAAGATAATTTTCAAGATCCTCTAGAAGATGAGATCAACCTTCAAGCTGTTGAGTAATAAAAACTAGGTTGGGTCCTTCATTTTCTTATTTTATTTTTTCTTTGTATATAATTTATTATTTTTTTATAAAAACTATTACATAATTAGAAAATTTTAAAAATTAAGTGTGGGGAATATAAACATCATTATTTAGATTAAGATTTTGTTTTTTTTTATTTTTCTATTTCTATTTTTTAGTTTTTTCTTAATGTTTCTAATTTTCTTTTAATTTTTAGTGTTTATTTTTTAATTTTTATTTTTTTGTTGAAAATTTGTGAGCTCAAAGAATTATATTTGTAATTTTTTAACCCAGTTTCAATTATTTAACTTATTTTACCCATGTAATTGAATTTAAATTAATGTTTAAATAACCTTGTTTTTTATTTTAAATTTTAGAAAACTCATGAAAATACCATTGAAATATCTAATATCATGCATCAAATAACTGTCCTAATTTTTAAATCGCCTATCTATGAGAATTTTGAACCTTATTTATATATTATTCAAATTCTCCTCACTTATAAAGAGAACCAAAAACTATTTTATTTTACCAGAATTTTATTTTTTATCAAAATTTGAGAGTTTGAAGCACTTTAGTTGGAAAATATGGAGTCAATTATTTATTTTAAAGATACACTTTTCAAAAGAACCTCTTAATTTAAGCATACCTTTTACATTTAACCATTTTAAACCCCAAGAAAACTATCAAAATCCTATTAGGATTCCACATTATAAACCTAAAAATTCATATCCAACCTGTTCTAAAAGTGAAATGCATTATCTAGTTAAACATAAGTATACGGGGTGCTATTTTTTGGTTTGATATATTATTTGTGGCTACATTAAAAGTAATATTTAAGGAATAAAATTAGTTTTTAGAGCTGAAAAATATATTCTATTGGAGATTTTTGGAAGCATATTTTTGAAAAAATAAAATAAAAAAAGAAATTTGATATAATGAAGTTCTTATAACTATAAAAGTAAAGAAAAATCAGTTTTCGGAAGGTGAAAAAGAGTCAAAACATTCAAATTAATTGTTACCAAGTTTCATCATTTCTTGAAAATCAATGAAACCTCTTTTCCTTAAAATATTTAATTCCAAAAATATTTTGAAAAAAAATAAAATTTCAAATATGTTAAGTTAGTTGAGTATATTAATTATTTCTGCTAAAATTAAAAAGTTATGGACTTTCCATAAAATATTCTTGATGTTTGGAGATGATTTATTTCCAATAGGAGTAAAGAGAAGACCATTGTTGAGTGTAAACTAAATCTTGTATTTTATTCTTCATATAGAGCTAAACCACCTTATTCAACCTCATAATTTTTCCCATATAAAACCTATAATCCTTAGTCCTCTAAACATAACTGTAAATACCTCAATATAAAAACAAGTTCATGAATCATTTTAGTGGATATTTGGAACCTTATCAAGCTTATGGTGACCATTTTATTTATTTTTATAATAAAACACTTATTAAAATCCAAATCTTCGTGAAGAGAAAAAATAATATTAGGTTAAGTTTTTTGTGTTCATATAAGTATAGGTGAAGTGGGAATTAATTGAATAAAAAATAGATAATTTTGAATAATACTTGTTTAAATTGCATTATATTTTTTTCTCATTGTTGTTAAATCATTGGATCTCATGGGATTGGGTTTTGAAATTATTTTTGCAATTTTTTATGTTCAATTTTCTAGAAGTCCAAGTTTTATGAGAGGATTTATTGATATAGATCAAATTTTCTTCACTTGTCATGTGTATTTCAAAGATTAAATCCATACTATTTTTCAAATTTCAAAGAAGTTTAATCATTTATAGTGTTTAGGGGTATTTTAGGAATTATTGTGAAAATAGATTTATTTATAATTTTTAATACTTTTAAATAATTCTTGGATAAAATTGAAACATAAATGTATTCATTTATTCTATGATGTTTTTGGAAAATATCATTCGATATTTGAAAAGGGTTAGATTTTAGCTATGTTTAGAATTATGTTCGGCTTATACTGATTTCATATAAATTCTATTGATTTCATAAGACTTTGGAAATTATTTATAACATTAATTAGCATTCTATATGATTTAATAACACTTATATTTAAACAATCCAATATTTTAAGAAAGAAACATTATGTTCGGTAGCGTACATGATATGCTATATCGAGCTTAAACGAACAACTAAATATTATTATTTAAATGATATAATTATAACCAAGTCATTATAATTATGGGTATGAATAAAATTAACTAAATTATGAAAATATGGTTTACACATTTATATATAATTATTTGACCAATTAATTATAAATGAATGTAAATTCCTTTTTAAAATAAAAGGAAATGTTTTTCTGAAAAACTATTTAAATGTGCGCAAGTGTGTTTTATACCAAAAAATAAACAAATCACTCTTATTGGATTATATTAATGAAATATATATATATATATAATATTAAACCTAATTTTTAACATTCATCTTATGTTTCTTGTAAGAATTATATAAGAACAAATCCAATTTTACACATAAAAATGATTTTCCTAAAAAGGCAGTTTTGGCACCTTTTGATGGCGGACTTATTTTAAATATAGATTTTGAAAATTTTATAAATTATATTTGAAAAAATAAACTTTTTATTTTAAAAATTTATTTCAAAATTTAATTTAGTTTAATTTTTGTTATTTTTCTAATAAGTTTCATGTTTTGATATATAGTGAAATATACTACAGTATAATTGAAAACTGACTTTTCATCTAAAATATTTATAATGTTAAATTATATTTTAAATTGGTTTTAATATAAAATTAGATAAATAATATGATAATTAATACAATTAATGTTATTTTAATATTTTTTATATTAAATTTTGATATAAAAACATTTCAATATTTTGAACATTTTCACTATAAAAACTCATTTTCTCATTGTGTCAACAGGATTAATTTAAATTTAATTTTATTCAATTATGTGTTTTTAATTTTTAAAAATGGATTAAAAATTTTTAATAATAAGGTTCAAATTTATTAAATATATCCCTTTTATTTTTTGGACAATATGAACAACAACTTTAGTAATTTTTATTACCACGATTAAGGGTAAATCGGGTAATTAAGTGTAAAAATAATATTATAAATATTAGAAAATTACACTAAAACTTTTCCTAATTTTATTGGATGGTTTAATTTCAGAAAAAAAATCATCATTTTTCCAATTTTATGATCACCTGGAGCCACATGGTTGACTTTAAGGCATTTATAGTGTTTTTTCAAAGAAAAGTCAATATTATCATACTTTTGTTTTTAACAAGTGAAATATTTTTAATATGGGGTTATATATAGGATATGTTCAACTATAAATAGTATTTTAAAATATAAAGTATTTTTATTCATCATGATAATTTATTTTTAATTTTTATGATAGAAATAATTACCTTAATGGCTTACACAATGATGATGCGGTAATTGTTTAATTGAATGAAATATCAAATAAATGGTATTAAAATTATTAAAATAAATATAATTTGAGTTAATAAGTGTAATACACGAATTTTATAGATTTATTTGACATTTTATTGAGGATTTAAAGGATTTTTTTTAATATATCATGTTATGATACTTTTAAAAATTAAAGTAGTGAATAGTGTTAAAATTGTCATAAATGATATTTTAAAACAAATAATATTTTATTAAATGATATAAAATTCAAAAAAATCTAAAATTCAGTAAACTGATTTATATAAGGTTTAAAATATCATTTATAATCCATTTTTGGTTCGTTTTTAGTTTTATAGTAAAAATATTAACCCTTATATATTAAAAACACATATTTTCATAGTAAGAATTAAAAAGGTTATACAAAGGTTAAAAAAGATAATGATTAAAAAATAGTTAAAATTTGTCTAATTTTTATTTTATGGATTTATTTCATCTCAAAATCTTCCTATATTCATAATTAATCAGTTTGTATCCATTTATAGTAGAAAATTAATTCGTATTAATTTAATATTTTAAGGAATTCCAAGAGTGTCCCTCCCCTCTCTTATAAAAGGGGACCTCTTATTCTCTTTTCTTCATACTTAAAAACCTATTTGGTTAATCCAATATCGGAAAAAAATACTTTTATTGAATCCATAACTACATTATACAAAACTTATTTTAGGCATAACACACCCCTTAGTGGTCATAAGGTGTTAAGCAAAGGAGATTATCCGAAGAAAAGGTGTTGTTTTTAATTAAGTGTTTATGTTTTGTTTCTTCTTACAAATCCTTCAAATATTATTCAACCATGATGAAATAATAACTCTATTATCCTCAATATATTTCTATGTTATTATATTAATATCATCACCCAAATCCATCTCCACTTTCATTAACGGGGAAATTAATTATCATTCATGTGTACGGAAAACTACAACCTCACAAACAGATATAATTTGTTTTCCATCACTATATCTCAAAAATAGTTCTAATTATCTAATTAAATTATATATAAAATATTTATGAAATATTTATCATTATTAAAATATAATATATCATATGCATTCTTACCTCTCCATGCATGGAAAAATGATAAAGTTGTTCGTGCGTACGTGTGAACTATCACCTCTACGAAGGGATGTGATTCATTTTTTATCACCACATTACATGGATGATATATATAAGTGTATTTAAATGATTAATATGATATCAATTATATTATGATCATTTTTTAATGATAAAATAATATTTACCTTCTTTCCATAATGATCATTGAAAAATGAAATGTTACTCATGCGTACGTACGGCTTACCATCTCCGTGAGTGTAACGTAATTCATTTTTCATATCCATATTTAATAAATGGATTTAAAACTATAATTTATATATAAAATTTATTATTATTTCATGAATATTATTCTATATAATATGGAATAATTACCACATTTTACTATAGACATCATACCAAATTTATTTCAGACTCATGTATTGAATTTCATCAAAACGTTAAATATGAACTTAAATAATTAAGTAATTATTATAACATGATACGAAAGAAATAATAAAGTTGAATAATTTCTAAATAAATTAAATAATTAATCTAATTTCATTATTCAGGAATATAAATATTTTATTTGTGGAGTCATGCTCAAGGTAAGGAACTTCATCTCATTCCCCTTTAATTGAGGAATATTTTGATGTTATACACCCTCCTTATTTTATAAGGTGTATAAACAGCCCCTTTGACATATCATGTCATGAATTTATTTATTCTAATGTTATTTAATGTTATTTAAAATTGTATTCCTTCATTTTCCTTATGATTCAAATGTTTCAAAGTGGTATAGGACACTTTGATTTAAAAATATTTTTTTAGATGTTTGAAGAGTTAATTTAAAAATATTTTTCACCATGTCAGTATTACTGATATTATTGTATATGTTTATTTAATAATGGAATTAAAAATTACATTTTATTTCAAATTTTTAATTTCAATCAAATACTTTCAAAAATTAATCATTTATGTTTTCTATTGATTGCCCCGCAGGGCGTCGTCGGTTCCCTAGGATACTGTGCAAAAAACAAATTTATAAAACTCAACTATAAAACTCAATTAGTGTAGTATTAATAGTAGGTTTAGATTGATCCACAGAGATGGTGATTTATTTTTATTAGGTTTCAAAAATATTTAATTTTATTAAATTAAATTATGAGGTGAGAAAAGATTATGTTGATGGATTTTCAAAATGAAAAAGAATTATATTGATTGGTTTGTTTAAAAATAGATTTTGAAGAGTGTGCGGAGGTTTTGAAATTTTAGGGGTTATGTGAAATTGGATTATAGAAAATATATTGATTCATTCATTAGTGGTTTTGAAGTCAAGATAAGTTAGATCCAATGGTCATGGTATCTCCACCTTAACGCAGAAATACCCTATTTCCCTTTGTTTGGTAATTTAGGGTTTTTTCTAATCAATTTTGTCTCGATACCATTTTTAAACCTAATTTCCCCTAAATTTTCCAATGGACATGCCTAATTTAGGGTAATCAGTTGTATAATTTTAAATTTACTTTTAATTAAATTATCTACGGTCATGATAAAATAAAAATAAAGGGATTGGATGATGAATATAGAATTATAAAAAAACCAAATTCATGAATAAAATAAAATAAATTCAACACACCTTCCATCTTTGGTTACATTAATCTATCACATGGCGGTTTTACCCCCTCATCCTAGATATTAGAGTCTTAGAAGTAAGGATAAAAGAAAATAAATACATAATGAAAATAGATATGACTTTGGGAGGGCCCTGCACAATGCAGCTTCTTGCCCCAAGTTGTCTCTGAATTGGAATTAGTGTGTCCTACAACTACAGGAAGGCCTTAAATTTATAGTCTTTTGATGGGATCTACATGAAAAATTACATTATTTTTAATGTGATTACACATCATTTAATCCCGATATGAAGTTGGTTCTTTGATTTTTGGATCTGTACGAATCATGCCCAAAGACTTTGGTAATTGATTCATGTCACGACATGTAACTATGGCTCATGATGTGTAATAGCTTCGCGATATTGAATTTCATGACTTTGCTTCATGGTCTGCGGCATGTAATAAACTGATACTACACGTCATTTACTGATGATTCACGACATGTAATTCCTTTTTATGCTCCTAGATCTCATCTTTCCTTGGTTTCTTCAGTTTAGTGTCTTAGAAGTTCTCCATGATTATTCTTAAAAATACAGTGTTTTTTTCTCCATTTTCTCCTATTTTAGTTAAGTTTTCATAAATCTGTTATTCCTTCCAAAAATAATAAAACAAGTAAACGCATTCCAAAATTACTGATATTATTCATTTAAATACAAAAATTAATACCTTAAAATACTCTAAAATATATACATGAGATACACTTATCATTTGTACAAAATGTTTTTCTTTCGTTACAAACAATAAAAGGAATATTCTTTTTAACATATACAGTGACAATAAATTCTTTGTTTCCATGAAAATTATTTTATATTTGTATTACTCTATAATTCTTCATGTTTTTTAAAAAATAAGAAACCCCTTTTTTCTTTTTCTATGTTTTTTTTTTGAAAATGGGTTTTGGAAATGGATTGATTATTTTTCCTTATGAGTGAAAATTAAATTTAATAGTGACATGTTAGAAATTGAAAGATTTTATGTGTTATTATTATATAATGGTACATGGACATTTAATGGGTGGTTGTGGGATAAATTATGGATGTGTGTTTTCATGATAAACCAAGGATGGGTGGTTAAGTTATAATATCTAATGCATTGGGTATGAAAGTAAACTATATGGTTATTCAATTTGTTAGAGTGGCATGTATGGAATAAGACGACATGTTCATTCCATTTTAGTATGATTATGTTCCAATTTACCTACTTATTTATTATATTCTTTCTTATGAGTTTTCATTAAAATCATTTTATGGGTTTTAATTAGACTAATTTTTTCCTTTATTTTTTGTCCATTAATGAGATTTTGTAATCATACCAAGTTTTCAAATGTTTTTTACAGGGTTTAAGGGATATTTGGGATAAGAATGATATCAAGGAGAACATTTCAAAGATATTTCATCAAGATAAAACTTGATTTATTTTAAAATGTTTCCTTTGATAAAAAAAGGGATACTGAGTATAATTGTCCACTTGTAATGTATGGGTTTACTATTTAAGTGTTTTTCCTAATTCTCAAAAACTCTAAACCTAAAATAAATTTGGGAAAAAATATATTTCTAGTTTCAAAAATAAATATAATATAAAATGTTTAAGGTTGGTTTCCTATATCTATTGAGTTTTTATATGACTTCATATCCAATCCCCCATGACTTTGAATCTCTTTTTGTGTTACTTTTCTATTTTTTAAGACATGTCTAGGGAAACCATATGGCTTCAAAAACCCAAAACTATATGGCTTCAAAACCTAATTCAATATGAATTCATTTAATATTAATTTTGAAGTCATAAAAATATAGAATTCATACATGAATTGAAAGTTCCTATAAAAATTTCACTAAACTTCAATGTCTTTATATTTTAAACACTCTAAAATTTTAAATAATTGTGCATTTTCTACTATTGTATTTTATCAAACACCTGAAGTTGGCCATGTGACCTTTATTGGAAGGATATAAAGAGAAAAAGATAATTTTATATTTAAAGAAGAGTTAAATGAAGATTAAATATATAACCCATGCCAATATCTCATGTCAGCATGCATTAGGATGTGCTTCCATCTACTGCTCAAGAAGAACTGTTGTTGTTTCCACTTAGATAAATTATGGAAATTATCACATGCATGTGAAGTTTCCCTATATTTTATTGAAGGCTATCAATATTTTTTAAAATATTTTTCCTTCATTTCATGTATGTATAAGGAGATTGATGATAGGACTGCATGATGGATCATTCTGGGTGTTGGGTGATATTGGTTGTATTTGTATGGACTATTGTAAATTTTGGGTAGTCGAGAGAGATATGGGGGAGGTAGGGGTAGAGGGAGGGAGATAGAGAGGGGTAGAGAGAATGAATGATAGAAGAAGGATATGAGAGTTTGTTTTTCCATTCTTGTATGGTATCATGTAGACGCCTTCCTTCTAAGTTTTTATATTTCACTGTATAATACTTGTGTTTTTTTAGAAATTATGTTATTAAATGAATAGTGTAACATCCCCATCCTGGTTTACCCTAAAACATAACTAGATCAAGTCATTACTTGACTTCAAGTGTGCATCCCTATATACCAAAGGTCACCGACTAGTAGTGGGAGTATAGGGTGTTACTATAGGGATGATATACCCCATATTAGAGTGACCAATAACTGAGAAATAACCAAACACCTTCCATAAAAAATAATCAGAGTATATATAAGTTAAAAAACAATCATTCTATAATAAACATCATGTTGAAGTAAGCAATTATATAGACTCATGGTCATGCTAACACATCGGCAGATCGCCCAATGGGTCAATCACACATACAAATAAAATGAGATAAAATAAACTAATAAAGGCTCTACTATTATCCATTAGTTATACCTCATTTATCTCTGAGATCCATCCAAGCTATCCAGCTGAACGATCAAAACCATGTCCTCTTTCCAACCTGAACCTATGAACTGTGAAGTATCCTCGGTTACCCAAGTTTCATGGTCATCTAAGAAAGGTCTAACTATTAATAAGTTAGGAACCACTAACATAGTCCCATATAAAACTATTAAATTTAGGTTATATTCACGTGACATTCTCAATATAATAATAATAAATGATGTGGAAGCATAAATAAAAAAACACCATCAATACTCGAGTTCAAATGTGAAAGTTGGGATCGACTATTCCTTTTTTGTCTAGTACCTAAGTGTCTCTAAGAAATTCAAGGAATCATGGAAACCAATATCATTCCCATGGATGATTACTAGTAGAAAATAATAGAAAATTCAATATCATCTGGATTAATAGATGGATCCTAGGAGAAAATTCTAAGAATACAACAGTATACTGATCGCTCAGAGGTTAGTGTAGCCCTCCCAGATCATCTTATCTATACCTCTCAATAGGGGAAATACACCCCTCCTATAACATCATATAAAAAATTGACCACTCAGGGGTCAGTGCATCCCTCCCAAGTCATCTCGCATATATATATCTCTGTGGGGATTTGTGCATCCCTTCCTTCCATTATATAGTAACAAGCATAAATTACAGATCTAAGGGGGACATACAAGTAATCCCATATATCTCAATACATCTTGGTGGGTAGTGTATCCCACTTGAATCATCCCATCAGTAGTAAGAAATTCGTCTGCATCTAAGGATAACATAAAATTCATCCTTTGTGTATCAATACATCTTAGTGGGAAGTGCATTCTGGGGGCCAGAGTATAGTAAAATGAAAATATGTGGGTGATTTTCCCTTTTGAAATTTTAAAGACAAATGATCCATGTTTAAAAACTTATTTATAAAATATTGGATAAAAATCAAATTTAAAATTACAATGAAATAATTAAATATAATAATAAAATCATAAGAATAAAAGAAAGAGTGATTTAAAAAAAATAAGATATTTGATTGCTAAAAATTATTAAGTGATTTAAGCATTACTTGGTAGATTAATTAATTTTAATAAATGAATTAAAGAAAGTGAAAAATAATTGAAATTGTTTAAATTAAATGAGATAAGATATTTGGTAAGGAATTTCATCAACGGCCCTAATAGATTCTCAGCGTCTACTATATCTATTTCTTGAGGATTTAATATATTAGTTCCTTGGATTTATTAGTAGCCAATATACCAAAAATATCCCATTATTTTTAGGTTATAGAAAGATACTATATATAAAAGACACTATATATTTAATGATAAATCTAGAAAACTCAATATGAATAGTTCTATGCCTTTTAAAGTAAATGTAAAGAAAACCAATGTCCCTTACCATAATGGTTGTAATAATAAAATTTATAAGAAATATAGAGATGATGAGATTGATAGGAAGAAATAACTTTGTAGATTGGTCTCAATTCTCTCAAATAATATGATGAATTCTAATAGAAAAATTGAATAGTATAAGAGATTGATTGGATATTATAATATTTTAACACTCTTGAAAAGAGAGGCAATATTTAGAAATGAGATCACTTTTGATAGAAAATGTGAAATTTAGAATGTTGGTGTTTGAGATCGGATGATTAAGTGAATTGTTTTAGATTGTAAAGGCCTCCCAAGGTCTCTATTTATAGGCAACAAACCCTTTGGTAATGATATTGAATCATTTGAGAAACATTATTTTTAAGACATACAGGTTTTTTTAACTTTAACTAGCATTAAAACCTCCCTGGAAGATTCTGGATCCCAACCTTTTGTGGTTCCATGTACTTATTTATAACGTAGAAAAGATCAATATGATGTAGGATTTAGAGTTGTGTCATGGAGTCTTTAGGAACATTTTAATTGTTTTACCAATTTCAAGGTAACTATGGTGTAGCCTTTGAATTGTGGTATGGAATACACCTACGTAAAAACATTATAGCATAGTAATTTACCTTACGGTATGGCCTTGCCTGAGATTCTAGGATCTGAGGTTTGACTATGATGTAAATTTAAGGTCATTCACCATGAACATCAAATATGAAATTAAACCTATCTAAACTAAGATGGATTGTGGTGTAATCAACATCACTGAAATATAATTCATATTCTAAGGCTCTTTGTGGCATGGTCAATGTCATTGTACTATAATTCATTTTTCTTATCATGGTGTGAAGTACAAAACTATGGTGAAGCTATGAAACTTTTTTTT
Organism: Viscum album; assembly: GCA_963277665.1. Lineage (NCBI taxonomy): Eukaryota > Viridiplantae > Streptophyta > Magnoliopsida > Santalales > Viscaceae > Viscum > Viscum album. The sequence continues at coordinate 1,056,417,818 of OY728161.1, forward strand.
ATCCATAAATGTCAATGAATTATGTTATTAATTATAACTAACATCACTAAAGTAAATCATTAAACACTTTTAAGAGTGTTTTGTGATAATTAAAATAAAATGATTGTGAGAATTGAAACAATCTACCCCTTTCTGATGATCACAAACACTTAAATAATAATAGAATTAAAACAATAATATAACAAGATAAAATAAAAAAAATAAAGAGTTATAGTGATATAGATATTTCATTATCCATTGAAAAAAAAGAAACTTCTCCCAAAAAACATAAGCTTCTCCCATCACAAACACTTTAATAATATTTCCATAAAAAACTTCTTATCTTTTGAGAGGTAGGCTAAAACTTCTCCCCCTTTGAGATTATCAAAAATAAGTCATGGGTGGGATTATAGAAGAAATATTCAAATAAAAAAACTATATTTATCATCATTAATGATCTTTAGAGACAGATGATAAAATAAATTAAATTTTGAAAACATTTGAAAAAAAATTAAAGAACTGACATTTTTTCAAAACAGAGTTGAAAACGTTAAATAAAAATTCGAAAGAAATTCTAAAAAACTAAACAGTTTTTTTTATAAAACTAAATATTAATTTTGTAAATTAGTTTTGAAAACGGAAATTTCTCTTCCTGGAATATCTCAATACTAATAATATTATATCCCCATAAAATTATACATTAGTATAGCGTCAAGGGATGATTTCCACTAAACAATACTAAAATAAATAAATAAAACACTCAATAAAAACTTTTGAAAAAACATTTAAACATTATGGATTAGTAAATATTTTATTAATATACTATTGAAAATTACTTTATAGTGTTAAACCAGGTTTATAGAAAAGGCTAACTCATCCTTCCCAGGCTAGAGAAAGGGTTAAAACCCCACTAAAGTCTTTTTATGATTAATCCACATGAGAATCTATTCCATAACCACATCCACTTATTTTTATCCAAATATAAATGTTTTTTTTAGAGTATGATACTCACTTTACTTTTCTAAAATTATGAAAGGTTTTGAAAAACATTTTATTTAATTTGAAATCCATTTTGAAAAAAAAAATCGAAAACAAATTGAAAAATTATCAAGATTTTTTAAGTGATTAAAAGATATGAATAAGAATATAATCATACCCAAATCACCTTTAATCAATCCAAATAAATCAAGACAAAGGGTTTTAGTAAATATTTTAGTTGACCAATTTTTTATGCTAAAAAATTAATGAATGGTATCTACTTTTTGAAAGTGATATCATAGAAAATGATGTCTCAAGTATGTTTATAGTGTGAGAGTTTTGAATAGGCTTGTTAGAAATACTAATCACACTAGAGTTGTCTCACATGATAGGGATGAAGAAATATGTTATCTCAAAGTCCAAAAGAGTATGTTTTGTCCAGATAATTTGGGAACAACAAATCCTAGTGGATAACTATTCTACTTCGCTTGTATAAAGTGAAACTGAGTTTTTATTCTTATTAATCTAATATATCAGGGATTTACCTTGTAGATGAAAAGTTCCACTAGTTATTTTCTTATCAATTTAGAATCCTCAAAAATCACCATAAAAATAAACTAGGAAGTTAAAAATATGTTTCCTTATGATAAAATAATCCAAGTTTTTTTACTCTCATCAATTAAATAGAAAATATTTTGACAGATTTTAATTGTAATTCATTTGGATTGGATTAAAATTATAAAAAAGGTGTACACTAAACATGATTTCAATATACGACATGGTAACTTAAAGTTGAATTTTAATCATTCTCTGATAAATCTTGTTGTCAATCGATAGATCAAATTCATCCAATTTCATCTTACAAGTTGAATCATTGGCCTTGTAATTTTATTAGCATGATCTGTGCACTACATCTTTATAAGTTAATTAGAGTATCTAATTTATTTTAAAAAGGTTCTATCATAATTTTTGAAAATCTTTAAAACCAAGGAATAATTTAAGTTGGCCCATAAAACTCATTTAAAACTCCTTATTCATTAAATAGTAAATTTCATTATAAATAGATTTTTTGGTTGATCCTGAAATAAAATAATCTAAATAAATTTAAAAAACTAATAAATTATTTGAAAAGGTTTTGAAAAAATGGGTGGAATAAAATTATCCCATTTTGATATCATTTAATAAAATAAATTTATTTAACCTCTCAAACCATCCCTGAGGGGATTATTTCAAACTATATAGAGCTTTAGTTAACTTTAAAACATAATTTGAACATTTAATATTTTCAAAACCGGGTGGCTAGTCCACAAAAATATTTTCAAAAATAAAACCATTTAAAAAATATCTTTTGATATCTATTTGAAAAAAATTGAAATTAAAATGAGTATTAAATTCCAAAAATATTCTAATGGGTTCAAGTTAATAAATGGGTGCAATGGTTTCAACATAATCAATACCTTCTTATTGATTGTAGCCTTTAGAAACAATTTGATCTTTGTTATGGATAACATTTCCGTTTTTTATCAATTTTTCTTTGAAAAACCCACTTATTTACAATAATAGGATGATTACTGATAGATTTTATGAGATTATAAACATAGTTCCTTTAAAATTAGGTCAAAATCCTCTAACATAGGAAGTATCCAATTTTTTTATGAATAATATCATCAAGGGAATAAAGTTCGAGGTGAGAGATAAAATATTGATGTTCAACCTCATTTAAGACCTACCTTCTAGTATAAATTCATAATTATAATTCACTGATAACATTCTAAAGAGGATGGCATTTAGATTGAATCCAAGACTTGGGTAATGGAGTAGATGTGGTTTCTTGAGAATCTTTGAATTTGATGTGAATTGAATCTTTTGGGGTTTTGTTCCTCTTATTAAAAACATGGAAGTAACTACTTGAGTTTTATTACCCAAAGAAGATTCATTTATGAGATTATGGTCAAACTATCCAAGATTATACTTGGTATTATAGATAAAGCATTTAAAACTAAATAATTTAAAGAAGCCCCCTTTTTGATCTTTTTCTTTCCAAATTTCATAAGGGTTTTTTCCAAAGATGCTTCTTATAAGGACATGATTAAGGATAAAGAATCCAGTATTAACGAGACTCAGTATAAAGGAATTAAAAAAGGAAAAAATCATTTAATAGAGTCATAGAAATTTATTAGAGGGTACTATTTTATCTTTCAAAAACCCCATTTTATTAAGGTGTTCTCAGATATGAAAAGGTATGATGATAACCTTGAGAATCAAAAAACTCATCAAAGTCTTTGTTATCAAATTATAAATCATGATCAATTATAATGAAGAATATTTTTTAGCCATTTTCATTTTCAAAATTCCTTCAAAAGTTAATAAATATATTACAAACAACATTTTTATGATCAAAGAAGAAAACCCATATAAATCTAATAAAGTCATCAATAATTACAAAGTTGTAATTTTTACCTCTTATACTAGAAACTTGAGTTGGTACAAAAAGATTAATATAGACTAGTTCCAAGACTTTAAAAGAGGAAACAAGGTTTTTAGGTTTGAAATAAGACTTGTGTTTCTTACCTAATTGGAAATGTTTACAAACTAAGTTATCTTTAAAAGATAATTTTGATAAATCTCATACTAGTTGGTTATGGTTGAGTTTAAAAATATAATAGATATTAAAATAAACTAGGAAATAATTCTAAATCCAAGAATCACTATCTTATACACTTAAAAAATTAATATTTTGACTTGATAGAGGTTTTATACGTATATTATAAATATTTTGAAAATAGGATGTTGTAAATAAAATATTTCTTTTAGAATTAAAGACTTTACAAAAATTATTTTTAAAAGTAATTTTTAAACCTCTATAAAATAATGGACTAATACTTATTAAATTATTTTTCAATCCTTTTAAAAATAAACCATAATTATGTTGAGTCAATAAGGTTTTCCTTATGACTTTTCCATTCCTTCTTGTTTTGAAAATCACAAACACCTTATACTTAAGAAAAAATAAATTTTACCTCCATAAGGAAATGTTACTTCTTTAAGGAAATTTACCCTAACCTAGATTTTCTTATACAAAGAAAGATTTTTCTTTAGTACAAAAACCGGATTCATACCCAAAATCCCAAAATTCATATAATGTAATGATTTGTAACATTCTATTTTTAGGATCTGAATTCTGGATGTGAACATTAATGAAGTTCCAATCCGAATTCTGGACTCCGAACTTTCATGAGTTCGACTCCGAACTCTTATGAAGTTTGACTCCAAACTTTCATGAGTTCAACTCCAAACTCTTATGAAGTTTGACTCCAAACTTTCATGAGTTCGACTTTGAACTCTTATGAAGTTCGACTCAGAACTTTCATGAGTTCGACTCTGAACTCTTAAGTAGTTTGACTCCTAACTCTTAAGTAGTTCGACTTCGAACTCTTATGAAGTTCAACTCTGAACTCTTAAGTAGTTCGACTCCGAACTCTTAAGAAGTTCGACTCTGAACTTTTACTAGTTCGACTTCGAACTCTTCAAGTTTATATTCTGATATCGGGTGAAACAAGACTCCAAATTCCTATAAAACAGAATCCGAACATTTCTTAACATAGTCTCCGAATTTTATTTTGGTTAGACTCTGAACTTTTAATTTTCTTACACTTCTAAATTTTGTATGGATTTTTACTTACATATGCTCCATTTCAAAATGATGTCGTGCATTCAGTTATACATGGTCTATTATAAAACGATGTCATTCATTCCATTTCTAATTAACCATTAGTTGAGTTACACATGTATAGGTCCCTCCGAATTTCATGGAAAATATGACCATTGGAGGAGGGATCCGACCATTGGAAATTTTACTATAAATAGGAGCTCATTTGAAAGATCTCAAAAACAACAATTTGATCGATCTAGAGACCACACGCTATTAAGGTGATTTCTAGAGAGAGAAGCTTTTCATGCCTTGTGCGTACTGAACTACTCATTCAGATTGCTTCGTGCAACTCCGAATGTTGGTGATTACATTTAAGGACTTCCGGGGATAGAAAGACAGAGGTGCCGACTACCTTGAAGTTCAAGGGCTTCCTTGCTGAGGAAGACAGAGGTTTCAACTACCTTGAAGTTGAGGGCTTGCGGGGATAGCAAGACAGAGATTCCGATCTTCGTATCGAGGGCTTACCCTGGTGTGGGTAAGACAGACTTTCTTGAAAGTATAAATCAATGGACCTTTATCCAAGGTTGTTGGATACCGTTCTCTTTGGGTTAAAAGAGTTATTGTTCATTACTTGTAGTTGTACTACTTGTTTGTTTCCGCTGCATATTGTATTGTAAGGAAAGTATAACATTCTTGTATTTCCTTACACTTGTACTCTGATTAGTTTAGATTCTATACGCTTTAAGGTAGAATCTTTTATTGTAAACCTTGGTTCTAATTCTTCAGTTGGTGATTAGAGGTGTTGTGAATTTGTTCGGTTTAACTTTGTTAAACTTAGATCTTTCCTTGTTTAAGGAAAACATATTTATCTTTAACCAACATTAAAGGTTCCAAAGGAAGTTTTAAAGTATACAATTCACCCCCCCACTTGTATTGTGATCATCTACATCATTATTTCGATCCTACAAATTAATTAGAGTAGAGTTAGAGAAACCAATCAAAAAAATATTGATAATTTTTTATATTGAATTATCTCAAAATCTTACATTTCCTCCATCAGAATCATTGAGATGATTGAATTTGGAAGGATCACCACACATATTTCTTGAGCACCTATTATCCATATATTATGTATATTCTTGAATTTTTCTCAGATTAAGAAACTATAGCTTTTGGAAGCCATATCTTGGGTCTACTTAAATTATCTAATAAATATTTTTTAATCCACATTTGTTTAGATCGTTTTTTCCATTTGAAAAATGAGAATAAAGATTAATTATTTTAGGGATTACATAACTAGAATTTTAATAATTTCATTAAAAAACAAGATAACTAAATTTATTTCAATAATTACTAAATTTTATTTTGATAAATTCCCATTTAAAAATTATTCTTCTTAGAACTTTTGGAAAAAATGGATTGTTTTGAAAAACCAAAACCCTAGATATTTTTAATAGGTTTTTGAGAACGCAAATTAATATTTAGTTTTTATTCCTATTGAGTAAAATTATAGATATAATTTTTAATATATTTAATTTTAAATTCAAAATTTTCAACATTTGGTTGTTCTTTTATTATTAAAATTAAATCCTATTTTTCTTTTCAAAGTAGATCTATTTCAGAAACAAAAATATTTATTTTATTTCTAATATATATAAATTTTGAAATAAGACCACAAAAACCATTTTGATGTTCATTTTCATTATTGATAAGATCAAAAAATTTAAAGAATGGGAGGAATAAGTAGAATAGTAATAATATGAATGAGAAGAAGAATAGTTAATTTTATAAATAACCTCAATTTCATCCTTAACATGTGTCATGAGACACTTGGAACTTTCATTCCTTGATTCTCATATTGAATTTTAGTCCTTTATAGTTCTCCAATTCAAGACATTTATATATTTCTTACCTTGATTCTTTCCTTTTGACATTTTATTTTTCAAGGGAAAATCTAGTTTGATGTGGCCCTTCTTTTTGTCACCTAAATAGGCTATCTTGAATTTTTAATTTTTATTTTTGAAGTTTTGAGAGGATCACTTATTTTTCTAATAATTATCTATCAATCATGTAAACATAAAAAATTTAGAGTCACTGTTGGATGAGTCGTAGTTGTTTTATTTGAAATAAATTGTTCTTTTTAGTTTCCTTATCCAAATTAGGCTCCTTTTCATCTTATATCTTAATGTTTGTCTCATATGTAATTAGAGAACATATGAGTTATTTAATTAGTGTATTGTTAACATGTTTAGATTCTCTGATCATGGTGAATTTTGGTTCCCAACTACTTGGTAAAACCCAAATGATTTTTCTTAAACTATGTTTTTGTATAAAGAGTGTCACCAAGATCTTTTCATCCATTACAAATATTAGTAAATCTAGTAAATATAGCAGTGATAGACTCATTATCATGCATCAATAAAGGATCAAATTCTTGACTAAACATTTCAATCCTTGTATACTTAAATTAATTTTTATCTTTATGTATAACTTCTAATAATTTATAAATTTCTTATGCTATTTTTCAGGAATAAACTTCATTAAAATCATTAACATCTAAACCACAATTTAATTCATTTATAGATTCACCATCTAGATAAAAATTAAAAATATCATTAGGGTTTTTTTCTATTTATAAAATAAAATGGTATATCCTTTCATAACAATATTATAAATAGGATATCCCATATACCTAAGAAAAGTAGACATTCTATATTTCCTAAAAGCATAGTTAGTACCAATAAAAAATAGAGCATAGACAAGGATTCTCCTTTTATACCACCATGTTTTTTTGAAAAAACAATTTAAAAAAGTGATCTTTATTTGAAAAATCAGTTAGAGATTTTTAAAATAAAAACATTGAAAGAATTTTAAAACAAATCAGAACCCATTTGATTCCAAATATGGGGTGGAGTAGAGTAAATAGGAAAGAGGGGGTGAATTTCCCTTTAAAAAATTAAAGGAAAATGATCCAATGTTTAAAATATTATTTATAAAAGATTAAATAAATAAAAAAATAATCAAATTTTACCGCACAGTGATATAATTGAATATAATAATACAAGTGAAAGAATAAAAAAAAAGTGATTTAAAATGATTAAGAGACTCTAATAAAAAAAATTAATTGATTTAAGAGTTAATTGATGGATTAAATAATTTAAATAAATGAATAAAAGAAAGTGATAAATAATTGAAATTTTGGAAAGTGAACAAGACAAGATATTATGTAAGGAATTTTGTAAATATATCTTAAAGAGATCCTATTTACACCGCCTCAATCACTTGATGATTTAATGTATTAGTCTATTGGGTTTATTGGTATCCAATAAACCAAAACCATCCTTTGATTTTTAGGTTATAGCAAGAAACTAGATACAAAAATACACGATCCATTTAATGGTAAATCTAAAAACCTCAAAAATAAATAGTTTCTTTCCTTTTTGAAGGAAATGTAAAGAAAACCTGGTCCCATAATTTAATAATTGTACAAAACATTTAAGAAAGAGAAAGATGAGGAGATTATGATGAATAAATTACTTTTTATAATGGTGTCAATTATCTCAAAGAATATGATGAATACTAGGAGAGAAAGAGGATAGTATAACAGAGTGATTGGATATTACAATTTGTTCATGTTCTTTAAAGGAGAAGGAAGATTTAGAAAGGATATCGCTTTTGAGATAAAATTAGAAATTGAGCACATTGGGGTTTGAGATCATATGAAAAAGTGAATTGTTGTAGATTTATTATGACACCTAAGGTCTCTATATATATTATCCAAACCCATCAGTAATGATTGGGAATACATCAAGAGTATTTAAGTCGAAGACATCATAGTTTTTTGGATTTTGACCAAAATTAAAGTTCCTTTGAATATTTGGGATCTTGGCCTTTTGTGGCGTTGTGTACGTCTCTGAGACAAAGAGAATATATTTGTATTGTAGAGATTATAGTTATGAAACGAATTATTTAGGACTGTTTTTATATTTCTGGGAATTTATTGGTTTCTATGTCATAGAATTTGAACTATTTCATGGATGACTCCTACATATAAACATTACGGCATAGATATTTACCTTATGGAATGAACTTACCTAATATTATAGGATATGAGGTTAGACTAAGGTGTGAATTTAAGGTCTTTTTTCATGAAATTAAAAGAGAAAATTAGACCAATATGAACTGGGCTAGATTGAAAAGTGGTTGATATCACTATACGATAATTCTTGTTCAAGGGATTTCTTTGGTGTGGTCAATATAAATATTCCATAATTAATATTCTATAGTGTGGTGTGAAGTATTGTCTCATGGAAAAGATGTGAAACTTTGGTTGATCCATGAACATTATTCCATGATGTTATTAAGAATAACTAGTATCACTTAAAAGAAATCATTAAACAATTTTAAGAGTGTTTTTTTCATTAAAATCAAACAATGGTGAGAGTCACAACATGTCCCACATGATTCGTCTCATAATACACATCTCATATGGGCATCCATCTGCTTGAACTCATCATTTAAATCTGATCTAGAACTCTAAATTGAATGACCATTCATTTCCACCCACCATACCCAACTCACAAAACTAATTCTGGTTCTAAAGTAACACATTCAATCATATATTCCCAACCTTCAAGAACCCTCTCATGGTTAGTATATCATAGGGGAAACTACTACGGTTCACTAGGATGCATCAATCATAGACACCTCACTTGGGATCCTCAGTACCAGTCTCATATCTAAGGTCAAAACCAATCACTTGAAGGGAATAACATCACTCAGCCTCATCATAATCATCACATGGCCTCATTGTCCTCATAGGTAGTCTTGTATCAGTATTGCATAAGGTAGATGGCCGCAATATAATCCACTAACCAAGTCACCCTAGGTTGGTTCTCACACCCAACCTATCCATTAATGTTCATAGGGTCTACCTACCCAGGTAATCACATCTAAATGGGAGAGGAACACTTTACCCATGGTCATATAGACTAACCCAAAAGATCTAAGGTGTCATAAGGTTCTTACATGGACTACTTGGGTTGAACACACCAATCCAACACCCTTATCTAAAAAAATTTCACTAAGGGAACCTATCATTGGTCCAATACATCTTGTTCATTTCATTTCATTTAATTTATACCCCTCAGCATCCAAGTTTCATAGGTCATGCATTTATAATCAAGGGGTCGATCATCGTCATTTTGAGGAAATCAATCCAATGAACAAGGGTCCATCGTGACCCTTTTCAATTAGATCAGTTTGATAATTTCATTTAAATAAAGAAAATTACTTGAATTTAAAAAGACACTCTCCCTCAGTGGAGATACCACATACTACATGAAAAAAATATAAAACCAGATACAAATACTATATAGTAATGATTAATATACCACCAACCTTGATACAAGGTTATTACATTTATTAATAACCCAACAACTCTCACCCTAGCACCTCCAAGCATCACCTCAATTCCTGAAATTGATCTCATCCCATACTAAAAAATAATAATTAAAACATTTATAACTATTCATTCAAGTTGAGAGAACAAATCGCACTAAAGATATGACCAACCACCCATGGAAGGTCCAAAATTACCTATCAGAACCATCCGAGGAAAAAAATTAACAACCAATACCAATTTAATATGAAATATCATTTAATTTAGAAAAAAACACTATAAAAACAGCATGTGAAGGCATGCAGACATCATCTTGGTACATCCTATATATACACCTTAAAAAATCCCCATCATATCAGGATGATTCCACCATTATCCGATCGAATCATCTCAAGAACCATAATTTGTTCGACCAAAATTAGAAGAAGAGACAAAGGGAAGAACAAGGGAGAAATAGATGGGATATCACACCTCGAATATCCATCAAAACATATCAAAATTTGCCCCGTCCTAATGTGGGTTGAAGGAGGTGAGGGGAAAACCCTCTTAGGTCATCCGTGCAAGAGGTAGGAAGAAACAATGGGGTCAAACCCCTAAATAATCAAGGGGGGAGAATGTGAGTTTAAAAAATATTAAAATCACATAGGGGAACCATAGATTTTCCTATGGATTATTCTATATTATGGTGTGATCCATCCAGCCACCTGAGATCTTTAAATTCCCAAGGCCACATTTATCCCCTCCCATTATTTTTATTTTGGATAGAATCAATCCTAAATCCCCCCACGTGTGATGGCTAGTTACATAGGGAGGTAATTCTTATGGACCACTCAAATTAGCCAACTAGGTCCCACTATAGTGTAGAATTAGTCATTTTTTCCTTCCCAAAAAAATACCTCAGGTGCCTCACATGCTCGGCACCATGGTGATGTGTAGTCCCCATGCACTATGAACAGTGGCCAACGAAACTCCCATCTTAAGAATTTTGATGCTAGAAATTCCCAACAAGCAAGATCACAGGGTTTCAGAGCCACCAAAATTCCATGTACCTCGGCCTTATTGCATAGTGGGTAGTATAGGAACCACACCAAACCTAGGGATCCCCACTCTTGACATGGGAATTTTACCCTCCACCATGAGATCTACCATAGGGTGGTCCTCTTTGTGGTGGTGCACCTACAACACAAAATGACTATAGGTTCCACCCAGCCTTTCCCTGATGATCTCGCAAACCCTAGAGGCACCTCCCAATCATCGATTCATGTTTAAAAATATCTCTTTGATATGATCCAAACATCAAAAACTCAATCTGAATTCTATTTCTCAAAATAAATCCCTCGCTAAAATTTAAACTTTCAAATTCCTTCTGAAATTCCCAACCTATAAAATGGTAGGTTTTTACAACCTCCCCACCATATCACTTCTATTCCTCTATAATCCTCAATAACCCTTTAAAATTTTACCTCAACCTGTCTTGGTCATCAATTCATATCCAATGCATTGTATTCTACTCTGGAACTCCAAATGAGATTATGTTGTGTGACTCTAATCATGATGTGCTTTATTCACCAAAACTCAAGAAACAACTCTCTATCATTTATAAAACACCAAAAAGTCACTTATCCTTTCCCATACATCTCAAGATAATGAAGTTTCATTGATCAATTCATCTCTAGGATTATGGCTCTCTCCGCCATAAGTCATAGCTTATAAGGGGACAAATTCAATCCATAGTACTCCCCACAATTTTAATCGCCTAATAAAACACCTTTCAAATGGTCCATCATCCCACTTGGGGTGGTTTACATCTCACTATTCCCATTTATAAATGAAAATTATAATAGGTCCTTCTCTAACTAAATATTCCCAAAAATAATCGACCACACATGTTGATGCACTATCTCATTACCTCATCCAGATGAATTAACTTCAGGAGGCCTAACATAATCTTCCAAACACCCATAATTAAGTCTAAACCTAAATCCTAGTATAATTCCATGGTTAGATCACAAATCACCCACACAGGATGTCGTGATCTCACCTAAAGCACCAGAATACCTCTAATATGACTCATGGTCAGATCAAATCACAATTATCTTGTGTCTGATTCCAATGAATTGAATCCATTAAAAACCCCATTAAAATTTCAAATCTATTATTTGCAATGTAACCGTATAAAATCATATTTATGTGCTCAAAAATATTTGAATGCCAACTCGATCATCCAATGACTTGTCTCGTTATACCCATGACCCTTCCCACATGAGGGTAATTCCTTTATTACCCATACCCCATCCATTACTACACATAATGACTGGGGATGGTCTTTCTTCTCATACACGGTCACTAGCATAAACTATCAAATTTAACCCCTTATAGACTCACTAAGAACTTTATCCTTAAGAATCACCAAATTTCCATTCAGAATAAGGGTCACACCCTCTATAACCAATGGTGTACTCCTATAATGCCCCACCCCTTCTCATTAGCTTGAGTGGACAGTGAGATGTTAATAGGCCTTCAGAAACATCCCCAACACACCAAAGGCTGGTAATAAATGCCAAATGTTCTTATTAGGTCCAAACACTACGGGAAAAATGGTTAGTAGCGACGGGGTATTTGCGACGGGAATAATTCTCGTCGCAAATACCTTTCGCAAAGGAGTATTTGCGACGGGCAACTATTCCCGTCGCAAATAATCTGTTATTTGCGACGGGTTTTTTTACCCATCGCAAATAGTTTGGCGCGAAATGCGCGCCAAACCGCGCGAAGGTTATTTGCGACGGGGTTCTATCCCCGTCGCAAATACCCAGGCGGCAGGGGTTATTTGCGACGGGACCCGTCGCAAATAACCGTTTTTAATGCCGCCCATAATTAAATGCGGTCAGGGTTAGTTACGACGGGGTTCTATCCCAGTCGCAAATAACCGGCGGCGGTTAAAGCCTATTTGCGACGGGACTGCAGTCCCGTCGCAAATACCCCAGCGGCAGGGGTTATTTGCGACGGGGTCCGTCGCAAATAACCGTTTTAATGCCGCCAATAATTAAATGTGGTCTTGGTTATTTGCGACGGGTCCCGTCGCATAATCGTTATTTGCGACAGGTTTTCCGTCGCAAAAAAACCTGTCGCGATTAATCCAACCTATAAATACTGTCAACCATTACAATTTTCCCACTCTCAACTCTCAACCGTTCCAATTTTTTCACTCTGAATCTTTTACGACTTTCAGTTGTAAAAATTTTTTTCCGACTTCGAGGATTCAGTTGGTGGTGTTCTACAATTACAGCGGCTCGACATTGACTTCAAGTTTAAGGTTTTTATCTGAATTTTAATTTAATATTTATTTTATTTATTATATTTATTTAGTTTCAATTTTTAGAATTATTTTTTCTGATTTCTACTTAGAAATAATTATGAATAAGTATTAATAATTAACAGTAATTAGAGACAATTAAACACTAATTAATTTAAAATAGTTAGCTGTAATTACAATTAATTAGCAGTAATTATGAAAAATTAAAATTAATTTGAATTAATTAATAATAATTAGAAATAATTAACATTAATTAGTAATGATTTATAATAATTACCAATAATTAGTAATAATTACTAATAATTAGTAATAATTACTAATAATTCCCAATATTCAATAGTTGCCAATATTTGTCAATATTTGTCAATATTTTTTCCAATAATTACCAATATTTACCAAGAATTGCAAATAATTGTCAATATTTACCAATAATTAGGAATAATTACCAATAATTAGGAATAATTACCAATAATTAGGAATAATTACCAATAATTAGGAATAATTACCAATAATTAGGAATAATTACCAATAATTAAGAATAATTACCAATAATTAGAAATAATTACCAATAATTAGGAATAATTACCAATAATTAGTAATAATTACCAATAATTAGGAATAATTACAAATAATTACCAATCATTACCAATGATTACCAATAATTAGTAATAATTCGTAATGATTACCAATAATTAGTAATAATTAACAATAATTACCAATAATTACCAATAATTAGTAATAATTTCCAATAATTAGTAATAATTACCAATAATTAGTAATAATTAGTAATAATTACCAATAATTACCAATAATTACCAATAATTTGTAATAATTAGTAATAATTACCAATAATTACCAATAATTAGTAATAATTAACAATAATTACCCATAATTAGTAATAATTACCAATAATTACCAATAATTAGTAATAATTAGTAATAATTATCACTAATTACCAATAATTAGTAATAATTAGTAATAATTACCAATAATTAGTAATAATTAGAAATAATTACCAATAATTACCAATAATTAGTAATAATTAATAATAATTACCAATAATTAGTAATAATTAGTAATAATTACCAATAATTAGTAATAATTAGTAATAATTACCAATAATTACCAATAATTACCAATAATTACCAATAATTACAAATAATTAGTAATAATTATCAATAATTAGTAATAATTACCAATAATTAGTAATAATTATTAATAATTAGTAATGATTAGTAATAATTAGTAATAATTACCAATAATTACCAATATTTAGTAATAATTAGTAATAATTAGTAATAATTACCAATAATTACCAAGAATTAGTAATAATTACCAACAATTACCAATAATTAGTAATAATTACCAATAATTACCAATAATTAGTAATAATTAGTAATAATTATCACTAATTACCAATAATTAGTAATAATTAGTAATAATTACTAATAATTAGTAATAATTAGAAATAATTACCAATAATTAGTAATAATTACCAATAATTACCAATAATTACCAATAATTACCAATAATTCGTAATAATTAGGAATAATTACCAATAATTAGGAATAATTCGTAATAATTAGTAATAATTAGTAATAATTAGTAATAATTAGTATTAATTAGTAATAATTACCAATAATTAGCAATAATTACCTATAATTACCAATAATTACCAATAATTAACAATAATTACCAATAATTACCAATAATTACCAATAATTAGTAATAATTACCAATAATTTGTAATAATTCGTAATAATTAAGAATAATTACCAATAATTAGGAATAATTCGTAATAATTAGTAATAATTAGTAATAATTAGTAATAATTAGTAATAATTACCAATAATTACCAATAATTACTAATAATTAGTAATAATTACCAATAATTAGTAATAATTACCAATAATTAGTAATAATTAGAAATAATTACCAATAATTACCATTAATTAGATATAATTACCAATAATTACGATTAATTAGTAATAATTACCAAGAATTACCAAGAATTACTAATAATTGATAAAAATTACCAATAATTACCAATAATTACCAGTAATTAGTAATAATTACCAATAATTAGTAATAATTACCAATAATTAGTAATAATTACTAATAATTACCAGTAATTACCAATAATTATTAATAATTAGTAATAATTAGTAATAATTAGTATTAATTTGTAATAATTAGTAATAATTAGTAATAATTAACAATAATTAGTAATAATTACCAATAATTACCAATAATTACAAATAATTAATAATAATTAGTAATAATTAGTAATAATTACCAAAAATTAGTAATAATTAACAATAATTACCAATAACTAGTAATAATTACTAATAATTACCAATAATTACCAATAATTATTAATAATTAGTAATAATTAGTAATAATTAGTAATAATTGATAATAATTACCAATAATTAGTAATAATTTCAATAATTACCAATAATTACCAATAATTACGAATAATTATTAATAATTTGTAATAATTACCAATAATTAGTAATAATTACCAATAATTAGTAATAATTCGTAATAATTAGGAATAATTACCAATAATTAGGAATAATTAGTAATAATTAGTAATAATTAGTAATAATTACCAATAATTTCCAATAGTGTCAATATTTACCAATAATTCCCAATATTTGTCAATATTTACCAATAATTAGGAATATTTACCAATAATTAGGAATAATTACTAATAATTAGGAATAATTAGGAATAATTACCAATAATTAAGAATAATTACTAATAATTACGAATAATTAGTAATAATTACTAATAATTACCAATAATTAGTAATAATTACCAATAATTACCAATAATTACCAATAATTACCAATAATTACCAATAATTACCAATAATTACCAATAATTACCAATAATTAGTAATAATTACCAATAATTAGTAATAATTACCAATAATTAGGAATAATAACATCATTACATTATTAGTATATATTATTATTAGTATTAAAATAATATAATTTTCTATATTATATAAAATTCTTCTTTCATCTGTGTGTTTTCTGTCTCCACATGTAATATTTGCATTTTTTTCAAAATTATCAACCTACTCACCAATGGAGAGGTGAAAGTGAATGCAAATATTACATGTGGAGACAGAATGTTAAACACACAGATGAAAGGAGAATTGTATATAATATAGAAAATTATATTATTTTAATATTAATAATAAAATATACTAATAATGTAATAATGTTATTATTATATAATTAATATTTATGAAAAAATAATATTAGTATTATTAAAATAATAAAAAAAATTATATAATATTAAAATTATCAATATTTGTAATAGGTTTTGCTTTATTCTTAACATATTCAATTCTTAAAGGGTCAATTTTTAGGTCTATCTCAATAAAAATTTTGCGTTAGTCGTGTCTGATGTAAACTCTATAATTATCCTTGCTTGAGTGTTTTTTCTAACAAATTATTCAAACACAGTAATGATTTTATATCTTATAGAAAAATATGGAACAACGAGGTCATCAACAGTCATTATTAGATGACCGCAAATGGATAAATCAACGTAGAAATCCAAACGGTTCTGGTTTGAATCCAGTATATATAGAGGATGTGGAGACTTTTTTATCATTTGCGGCATCAAATCCAGAATTTGTTTAAGAAGGCAAAATAAAATGTCCTTGTAGAAAATGTGCATTGAGAACATTTGACACGTTTGACATGTTTGACAAAGTGGGGGGACATATCTTGCGTTTTGGTTTTCAACCAGATTATGTTTTTTGGTATCAACACAGTGAACGCAGTTCCAGAGTAGGTGATACCAACTTGATTCCGGATCCATCCCAGTTTCAAGATTTAGTACATGATGGTGCAGGTTCATCTGTTCAACATACAGAA
This sequence comes from Viscum album, assembly GCA_963277665.1. Classification (NCBI taxonomy): domain Eukaryota; kingdom Viridiplantae; phylum Streptophyta; class Magnoliopsida; order Santalales; family Viscaceae; genus Viscum; species Viscum album. The sequence goes on from OY728161.1 coordinate 1,056,435,040, forward strand.
ACTCCGGCTCATATAGCTTCAAATTCCGAGTTGGCACCATCTGAATTTTATGAGTTGTTGAGGTCTGCTGAGGATGCATTATATCCCGGCTGCAAGATGAGCAAATTAGAAGCAGTTGCAAAATTTATGGCTATCAAATCAGATAAAAGAATGTCAAACACCTGTTTTGACCAGATATTTTCTTTGCTTAAAACACTGTTACCTGAAGGAAATGTTTTGCTTGCAAATTACTATGAGAGTAAGAGGCTGGTTCGAAATTTGGGACTTACTTGTCAGAAGATTCATGCATGTTCAAATGACTGCATTTTATATTCTAGGGAAAATGAGTCGTTGGATAGTTGTACCACATGTGGGAAACTGAGATATAAAGAAGGGAAACATGGGAAGTCTGGTTTGATTTTTGTAAAACAGTTGAGATATTTTCCACTTACATCCAGACTTCAGCGTTTATTCATGTTTAAGAATACAGCGACAATGATGTCATGGCATAAAGAGAATATTTCAACTGATAAAAGCTTGAATCATCCAGCCGATGGTGATTCATGGAAAAATTTTGATAGAGTGCATCCATCCTATTCTTTAGAAGCTAGAAATGTTCAATGGGGCCTTTCCACTGATGGTTTCTGTCCGTTCGGATCTTATGGTAGTCAGTATTCATGTTGGCCTGTTTTTTTAACTCCGTACAATTTACCTCCATGGATTTTGAGGAAGGAGCCATATATCTTTTTGACTTCACTAATTCCAGGACATCCGAAGAAGAATATTGATGTTTATTTGAAACCATTTATTAATGAATTAAGTTTATTGTGGAGTAATAGTGTCAGTACATATGATGTTGCTACGAAACAGAATTTCATACTGAGAGCAGCATTGATGTGGACAATTAGTGACTTCTCGGCTTATGGGATGTTATCTGGCTGGAGTACACATGGTCAGAAATCATTTCCTTACTGTATGGGAGAGAACAAAGTATTTATGCTCATTCATGGAAAGAAACCTTGTTATTTTGACTGTCATCGTAGATTTCTTCCAGCTGATCATCCTTTTCGTAAAAACAGATCTCATTTCAGAAAAGGAACAGTTTAAAGGGATGGACCTCCAAAAATTCTATCAGGTTTGGAGTTAAAATCAGTTGTATTTTCATTACCTCCCATAACTTTTGGTCCCACAATAAACCAACAGAAAATTTCTGGTTTTGGGAAAGAACATAATTGGATTAAACGTAGCATATTTTGGGATTTGCCATATTGGTCTGATTTGTTGGTCCGCCACATGTTGGATTTCATGCATATTGAGAAGAACTGTTTTGATAATTTGTTTCATACAGTTTTGGATACGCCAGGAAAGAGAAAAGACAATGTAAATGCACGTTTAGATCTTGCCCAAATTTGCAGGCGTCCAGAACTGGAACTGTTTGAGAATGTCAGAACAGAAAGGTTACTGAAACCAAAAGCAGCTTATACACTGTCTAAAGAAAACCGTTTATTATTTTGTCAGTGGATTGCATATTTGAGACTTCCAGATGGTTGTGCTTCCAATTTGGGTAGATGTGTAAATAGTGGTCATATTACTGGATTAAAAAGTCATGATTGTCATGTTATAATGGAAAGACTTCTACCCATTGGATTAAGAGGTCTATTGAATTCTGTGATTGGGGATTTCATAACAAACATGTCTCATTTTTTTCAGGACATTTGTGCGGCTACAGCAGATTATGATGCTCTATGCAAACTTGAAGAATATGTTGTTGTAATTATATGTAAACTGGAAAAAATATTTCCGTCATCTTTCTTCGACTCAATGGAACATTTGATGTTACATTTTCCATATGAAGCCAAATGTGGAGGTCCATTACAGTTTTGATGGATGTACCCATTTGAAAGATGCATGCAAAAATTGAAAAGAAAAGTACGTAACAAAGCATCTGTTGAAGGATCTATTGCAGAAGCTTATTTGCAAGAGGAAATATATTTTTTCTGCTCCCATTATTTTGAATCTGAGTATCCTTCAAAACACAACCGAATGGGACGGAACGAGACGAATATTGATGAAATCGACAATCAATTATCTGTTTTCAACCAGCCAGAGCTTGGTTTTGGTGGGGTTTATGAACACTGGCTTTCGGATGATGAAAATCACAGAGCTCATACGTATGTTCTGCTCAACTGTGAAGAGATGACATCAGATGTACTGTAAGTGTTTATATCACTTATTCTATCATTTATGTTACAGTAAATAACTTCGTTTTTTATAGGTTGTATTATAATCTTATCAAGAAACAAATTCCACAAATTACAGCAGCTGCTCTCAAAGAACGCCGACAGAAAAATTTCTCTCAGTGGTTTCAAAAACTGGTAACATAAATTCTTTATCTTTTAGCAACTCATTCAATGTATAGTTTACTATATTGATAATTATTTCACAAATTTTCAGGTGTCTCGACATGCTGATAAAATTGACAAACGGCTATGTATATTGAGTAACCCACCTTCCAAACTTGTTAAAACTTATAATGCATATGTGGTGAATGGATTTCGATTTCACACACATGCATATGGGGAATCAAAAAAAACAATGAACAGTGGAGTTAGCTTGAGAGGAACTCATCATCGAGAAAATGAAGTTGACTTTTATGGCATACTTGATGAAATCATTGAACTCTGTTATCTTGGACAACAATACATAACCTTGTTCAAATGTCGGTGGTTGGATACAGAGAGAGGCGTGCATGTTCATATGACTCATGGAATCATCGATATTAAATGTAAAAGTGTTCTCGCAGTAAATGAACCATTCTTATTGGCTCAACAGGCACATCAAGTTTATTACGCAAAGTACTGTGTTACATCAAGAGACTTGACTGATTGGTGGAGTATAATAAAAATCAAAATTCGAGACAATCAGTTTAGTCAAAGTGAATGTGCTTTCACTGATGTGAAAATAATTGAAGTTTTTCAAGAGAGTACTCAAAATAAATCTTTTTTACAAAGAGACATGAGTATCAATGACGACACCCCGCATTTAAGAGTTAGTGATGACAATGATGTTAATGATGTCACATATGAATTTGAAATGGTAAGAGATGAAGCAACTGGAACTCGAATGGATATCGATGATGTTGAGGAGGAATATGAAGATGACATTGACATATATGAAGATGATGATGGAGATGTGCACTGATAGAATTCCATGGTAGTTATATACAATCATAACAAATATATATGTATATATAATAGTAATTATCAATTATTTGCTAACAACATTAACATTTTCTGTTTCAGATGGACGACGACGCATTTTGTGAGTTCGCGAATGCTGACCTGCCTTTCGATGCGGATGAGTTGCTGGCAGATGACCCTCAGCCTGCAGGCGCTTTAGGGAGTACGCGGAGGGGGCGCGGTCTTGCACGATTGATGATTCCTGACCCCGTCCCTGAGTGACGTCCACATCTTGGGTTTGATCCATGCACACGGAGGTGTGATAACCTATGTGATAACCTGTGGATTTGACTAAGATTTCATTAATCTATTCACATAATAAATGTTTATTATTTTTAAAGTTTTCCGCATATAGCAGTCGGACAGGGAAGTGCTATTTTGCTCAACTATTTATCTCAGCCTTGGACCACAAGGGAGCATATTCCCATTGATGTGAAGCAGGCCATGTTCGGCCATTGGTTGGTACGTACGTAAATAAATAATTTTTATTTTGAAAATTATTTCATTTCTAACTTGATATTTTGATTTATTTGTAGATTTTATGGTATCCGATCGAGGATACCATGCGTGACGCCATCCACGAGGCATGGGAGGTGGCCATGCGTGATCCCTTTCGTCAGTTTTTGCACAATTTAAGAAAAGCTGCCACAAAGAAAGCAGGAGTGTCAGATTTTGACGAGTCATGTAGAGAACACCGACCAGAAAACATTTCATCCCACGTATGGGATGGATTATGTGCGCACTGGTTGAGTGATGCCTTTTAGAGGAGATCATCGGTGGGGAGGCAGAATCGGGGGAGACAGGAGGTGACTCATCGAGCTGGGAGTCGTACTTTTAGTACTCATAGATAGCATCTGGTACGTACATTATTTATAAATATTTTATATAACTATAAATATTAACAGTTTATTTTTTATTCTTATAGGCTGTCGAGCACCCCGATATTACGGAGTATGACGTATATCTGAGGATGTATAGTGATCCTACTACTGGGGAGCTCATAGGTGATCGTCAGCGTCACATCGTGGTTAGTAATATTTTTTTTCAAGTTTAAAAATTAACTGCATATAATATATTCACAATTTTAATTTTAAATTGCAACTACATGAGTCATATGAGGCCGCAGCGTCACAGACCCAGCCTGAGAGTCAGGACGAGTCATCAGATCAAACCACTGGCCATCAGTTTGATGAGGCGGCATGGATACAGGCCACCCAGTATGCCTTCGAGAAGGGCCGGGTAGTTGGTATCATCTCTCGACTGACTCCCGGAGATTATTATGGCAATGTTGCGATGTCGGCATCCAGCTCGAGAGGAGCTCGTGCATCTTATTCTGCTACACAGTATGAGGATCAGTTGCGATCTCAGACTACACTGATAGAGAGTCTCCGACAGGAGCAGGAGCAGATGCGTTAGCAGCAGCAGCAGCATGAGGAGGAGCGTCGACGCCAGCAGCAGCTGTATGAGGAGCAGATGAGTCGGTGGCAGCAGCAGCAGTAGGAGCAGATGGAGTACATGCACCGACTCACTCATGCTTTAGGGATGGAGTTTCCTCCACCAGCATCTGCAGATCCCCCCCCCCTCCTTCAGATTAGAGTTTGTTTTTATGTTATAAAGTTTGTTAAATCAAAATATGAATTTTTTTCTATTCGTAGTTTCTGTCTCATTATAAAATATTAATAATATTATATTTTGAAATAACAATATTAATATAAATAATTATATTATTTATATTTTATAATATTAAATTTTATATACATATTAAAATTTTATAATATTATAATTTAATTATATTTTTTTGTAATATTTGAATTATTTTAATATTTGAATGTAAAATAATTCTATTATTTTTATATTAATTAAAATAACTTATTAATATTTTTTTTATTTATGAATTATGATTCTAATATTATTATATTAATTAAAATCATTTATTAATATTTTATTATTTTTTACTTTTGAATTATAATTCTATTATTATTATATTAATTAAAATAATTTATTAATAATTTATTATTTTTATTTGTGAATTATAATTCTATTATTATATTAATTAAAATCATTTATTAATATTTTTTTATTTTTGAATTATAATTGGATTATAATTATATTAATTAAAATAATTTATTAATAATTTATTTTTATTTTTTATTTTTTTATAGTATTTGCGACGGGATACTGTCCATCGCAAATAGTATTATTATTTTATTAATTAAAATTATTTATTAATATTTTTTTAAATTTTTTTAAAAAAGTAATTGGGACGGGCCCGTAGCGACGGGGCCGTCGCAAATAATTGTTGTTGCGATGCCGTTTTCCGCAACAGGCTATTTGCGATGGACCCTCGTTGCAAAAGCCTATTAGCGACGGGATCCCAACGCAAATGCCCCATCGCAAATGCCATTATTTCCATTAGTGAAAAGGGGCCTAGATACCCTAAGAGGGTGGTGAATCAGGGTATAGATATTCTTTTCAAATTTATTCCTTCCCCACTGGATCTTGACCTCTATATTATAAATGTCACTTTGTTTGCACTAATGTAATGGACCGGGGTTTTGGGGTCCATTACTTAGTAAAAATCAGATGTTTGAGGTGTTCTGGGTGGTCTGAAAGCGCCATCCCACCTTCTCGGTGACTCCTAGCGGTATCCTTGGTCTACCGGTGGCACTCGGCCATCGGTAGCTCTCGGCTACCGGTCCCCTCGGCCACCGGTAGCTCTCGACTACCAGTTGTTGTCCGCCACCGGTAGCTCTCGGCTACCGGTGGCTGTCGCTGACCGGTAGCCTTGGCTAACCGGTGGACCTAGCCTACTGGTAACCCCCACAGGTTTTCCAGTAGCGCCTCCTTTTTGCACAAATTGGGTTTTAAACCATGTTTTGACCCCTTTAAGCTTGTTTTTAAGCCCATTAATGCCCATTAAAGCGTATAATTATGTGTTTGATGAGGTATCATCGTGTGCGTTGGTTTAAACCGCCCCTAAAGGCGAGGACCCTTTAATGACGTGTGGGGTCGCGTGGTCAACCCACGACCCCCGCCCCTTATATGGTTTCGCGTTCTTATCTCTATATCTCAACCGTCCCTAGCCCTTAAAAACCAAAGGGTTCTCCATGGGTTTCTTTTTCTCGATCACCCTTCGATTGATTCATCTTCTCGTCCCCGAGCTCACACCCCTACAATTTGCGCATCCGTTGTTCCTGACACGTGAAGAGAAAGCTTCGATCGTTGATCAATCAGGTAGGGATTTCACCATCGTCTCTCCTTTATGTATATCTTGTGGGGTGGGTAAACTACTGCTTCTATAGAATTGGATGAACCAAAATTTAATGAAGATAATAAAAGGATTCTAAAGAATGAAGGGGAGGGGTGTGACTGATGATGCTGCTCTGTTTTTCTCCTCTTTCATGATTAATGATTTCTGATTTGTGTGGGCTTACGCTACTGAAAATCATGGTCGTTGGTGGTCTTTCTCTATGCACTAATAAACCCTTACTTCTTTTTTTGGTCGTGTAAAGGAAATTGGTTAATTATGTATATTCGGATAAATAAATTGAAAGCACCAGAATCAATCCTTTTATGTGATAACCCCGGTTAAAGTACAATGGAATTGGAATCGTGGAATGTGTTAAATCTTTGAAATCTGAAAATACCGGCATGGGCCTGCTTTGTGTTGGTGGTAGTGGTTTGGTTGTTTTTATTTCACAGGCCGATTACTGGGTGATGTGGGTGGGGATGGGATCCCCTATTGCTATGGTTTCGCTGGTTGTGAATTTGAGGCCGTGTGGTTACTTGATTGTATCACGAATAGGGGTGGAATCCTCTGTTGTTGAGAAACCGTTGACTCCTGGGTTTGAGAACAAGGGGTAGTATCTTGGGGTCTTTCTTGGTTACAGTACTTTGAGGGATCTCACTTATCTCTTTTTGTGGTTGTGACTTTACAAGAGAACTGGGTGTGAATGTTAAGTTGATGTTTGACTGTACTCTTTCCTTGGCTTGTGCTTATGATTGCTAGTTGACCAAGTAGGTGCAGAAACTTACTTAACGTTATTACTGAACATTAAAACAAGGATGGGACAAATGGGTTTTGGTTTGGTGGGATTTGTGACTTAGACATGGGCGATTTTCTGTCCTTTAGGATGGCTAAAGAAAAACCTAGATTGGGAGAGTGCTTGTTACCTATACATATACTTGTAGTTTTTGTGTTTCTTATTCATGCCCCACCCAAGTTGAGCACTTAGTGCTGAACACCCCCATTTCATGGGGGAGGGTATTTTTTCCAACACTCCTATGAGTGGCTGGTTATTAGCTCATTTTCTGCTCCCTTTCCCGAATAGCCCAAGACTCTACGGGCAGGTTGTGATGGCCTGAAGTCCATTATTAGCCCAAGAATCTTTGGGCGGGGTAGTGGGGTGGTTGGCCCAGGTGTGTGTGGGCAGGTGGTTTCTCAAGTGTCTTCGGGATGAGGCCCAGGTGTCTTCAGGCGTGGCAGTAGATCTTCTAGCCCATGTGTCTTCGGGTGTGGCGGTGTTTGTTCTGGCCTACGTGTTTGCAGGCGTGGTTATGTGTGATAGTTTTGGCCCAGGTGTTTGCGGGTGGGGTTTGGCAGTGGGACTTCATGAGGATATGGCCCAGGTGTGTGCGGGCGGGGTGAGGCAGTGGGACTGCGGTGAGAATGGAGGGATTGGTTCGATGCATAGTATGTCTTCAATAACCAGTGGGAAAGTGGTGCGGGGTACCCAAACATCGATGTGCTTTTATTATACATTACTTGACTTGCGTTATTTGGGGAGTGTGCCTTGGTGAGGTTTGGGTGGTTAGTTTCCTTGTTGGGTGTTTGGTTATCTCTTTTCTCACAGGGCATTAGTATGCCTCCCCACTTGTGCACAAGAGTCTTTGGTTTTTCTCTACTGAGTATACTTGTATGCTCACCCTACGTATATAAAACTGCTTTTAGGTTTCCAGGAGGACTTCAGGGATCGTGCGGGGCCATACTAGCTTGGACCTTTGGGGCAGTTGTTGTTGTTGTTTTCCTTTTTATTGGTATCTTTTTACCTTTGGAGTTTTGTGGCTTGTATCTTTACCTTTGAACATGTATGTGGGAATGGTTTATTTTCAGTTGTATTTGCACTTTTATTTTTGGTGTTGTAGGATTTTCTATATTATCTCCTGATCCTATTAAAAGAAAAAGGGTAATACCTTCCATTTAGTGTGTGATTCTATACCCTTGGCGCTGGTCTCCACTCCGGGACCTATTGAAGGCCGGTTTCGGGGGTCATTATCTCTCCTTCAACTTAAAGAAGGAAGGGCCTGGCAATATGCTGACCCTTCCCTCCTTTTGGTGAAGACGGGTTGTGAAAGAATGGTATCAGAGGCAGGTTTGAGAGATAGGATGGAGTCTGGAGTTAGGCACAGTAAGGATTGCATGGGATGGTAGGGAAACAGTGTTGGGTGACCTTGGTGCATGAATTAGGCCAGGGAAGACCGGCTAGGACACGTGATTTTAGGGCCCCCCATGATATGATGCAAGGACTCTGGACCTACTGAATGACCAAGTGAGGCCACGCTGATTGCAGGGTAGAGACCCTAGGAAAGGTACATTTATCATAATGACTTGTGTTCTCGTGTTTCATGGGTTTTTTGGGAATTGAAATTAATAAGAAGTTTAAGGAATTTTTTGAACAATATTCTGCACTACTTGGTCTTAGGCATTCCTTGTTTACCTTGCAGCTATGGCACCTTGGAGGCCACCACGGGTGGTACGGTCGATCGAGGCCCAGGAGGTTGACTTGGCCGATCGGCAGAGGGCTGATTGAGAGGAGGAGGATGACCAGTGGCAGAAGATGCTTCGAGCCTTCCAGCGACAGACCCTCGAGAAGTATGGGGGCAGCACCTCTAACATGAATATAGAAAGCTGGCTAGAAGAGCTGGTGATAGCTTTCAGCCTGATTCGGGCTCTGCCTAAGTACTGGGTTCCTTTGGCCATCATCCAGATGTGGGGATCAGCGCGTCAGTGGTGGACGCTTTACCTGGGGGAGAGGAGAGAGGCTAAGGTGGCATGGGCTGATTTCGATAAAGAGTTCCAGGCGGAATTCCTCTCTTCTACGATGAAGGCGGAGAAGAGGCAGCAGCTACTCTCCCTCCAGCAGGGGAGTATATCAGTAAGGGATATGGGAATAAAGTTCAAGTACCTCCTACGTTTCGCTCCGGACCTCTTTCCAAATGAGGAGTCTCGGTCAAGACGTTTAGAGGAGGCGCTCCGACCCTCCCTCCAGTACGCTGTTACCCCCTTCACCCTGCCGACATACTTAGAGGTCCAGAAGAAGGACGAAGTGGTGGAGATGATTCACACTCTAGGAGGTGTGTCACAAGATGGGATCCAGCTGGGATCATCAAAGGGGAAGGCTGTCAGCACCAGAACACCAGCATCGGGACCCTCTCGGTTCCGACCAGCAGGGAGCAGGCCACAGCAGTTCCAGTTTTGGTCCCCCGGTCCTCGCCCTTTTCTTTCGGGCCCAGGACCGAGGTTCTTCATCTGTGGGAGCCATGGAAATCTTCGGAATCAGTGCCCGGACTGAGTACAGTATGGCGGTGGTGGACAGGCCCAGCACCCTCCCCAGCAGCAGCTTCCAGCAAGGCCCTTCCAATAGCAGCAGTAGGGGTAGCGAGCTCCCGCTCCTCTGAGGGCAGACATTGCAGGAGGAGGCCGACCTCAGGGAGCTCCTCAGGGACCTCTACCAGGGCATGGTTGGGGAGGTGGCCGACAACCGAGAGTTAGAGGAGCTGGGCGTGGTCAGTTTCACGCCACAGAGGCAGCAGTTCTAGCAGGACCTGAGGTTGTTCGAGGTACGATCAGTTTGTTTAGTACCCTTGCTTATGCCTTGTTTGATACTGGGGCTTCGTACTCCTTCATTGCACCCAGTCTAGCCCGGGATCTAGGACTAGACGCCGAGAGACTCCCAGTGCCCCTGGTGCTGATCACACCAGTCGGCAGTTAGACCGACTTGTTATATGTTTGTCGAGGATGCAGACTGATGATAGGGCCACATCAGTCGGTCAGGGATCTACTACTGCTATAGATACAGCCATATGATGTCATCCTAGGCATCGACTAGTTGTTCTCTATGTGTGTCGTCATCGACTGCTTCTGAGGAAGGGTTGTGTTCTCAGACTTGGGCAGACGACATGTTACATTCACCGGCGAGCGGAGTAGTCAAAAGGGCAGCAGGCGAGAGGAACCCCTCCTCTCCTTGTTAGCCGAGCTATCAGTTGAGTCAGTAGATGCTGAGGTGGTGGAGGCGCCAGGGATCGTCAGTGAGCTTATGGATATCTTTCCTGAGGAGGTAACAACTCTACCCCCTCGACGTGATGTCGAGTTTGGGATAGACTTGTAGCCTGGTGCTTGTCCGATTTCGATGGATCCTTACCGGATGGCACCTTCGGAGTTGTAGGAGTTGCAGATTTAGATTCACGGTCTCATGAAGAGGGGTTATGTTCGACCAAGTGTGTCACCATGGGGTGCTCCAGTCTTGTTCGCAAAGAAGGCAGATGGTGGTCTCAGGTTGTGCATAGACTACAGGAGGCTGAATCAGGTGATGGTCAAGAATCGCTACCCTCTTCAGAGGATAGACGATCTTTTCGACCAGCTGAAAGGGTCAGTATGGTTCTTGAAGATCTACCTATAGTCTGGGTATCACCAGTTAAGGGTGAAAGAGGGAGACATCCCGAGGACGGCCTTCAGGTGCAGATATGGACACTTCGAGTTTGTAGTCATGCCTTTCGGTGTTATGAATGCCCCAGCTATGTTCATGAGGCTAATGAACTCCTTCTTCCAGGAGTAACTGGATCAGTTCGTAGCCGTGTTCATCGACGACATCCTGATCTATTCAAGATTAGAGGAGGACCACACGGAGCACCTGAGGGTGGTTTTGTATGTCCTCCAACAGCACCATCTCTATGGGAAGTTGTCAAAATTCAAGTTCTGGACGCGATAAGTGCACTTCCTTGGGCATGTAGTGTCCGAGAAGGGGGTAGCGGTGGACCCGTCAAAGGTTGAGGCAGTTGTTTCTTGGGAAGCACCCAAGAATGTGGCAGAGGTTCGCAGTTTCCTCAGGATGGTGGGTTACTATCGGAGGTTCATAACCAACTTCTCCCGAGTTGCATCCCCTTTGACAGCCTTGACCAAGAAGGACCAAGTTTTCGTGTGTAGTGAGCAGTGCGAGACAGCCTTCAGCTATCTGAAGGAGAAGTTGGTTAGTGCCCCAGTGCTGAGACTACCAGAAGAAGGGGTGGCATATGAGGTGTTTTGTGATGCTTCAGGGCAAGGCCTCGGATGTGTTTTGATAAAGCAACAAGGGGTGATCTCTTATGGGTCTAGGAACCTACGCCCTCATGAGTGTAATTATGCCACCCACGACCTGGAGCTCTCAGTGGTCGTTTTTGTGCTAAATTTATGGCGGAATTACCTCATCGGGGAACAGTTGTGGTCTTTACATATCACAAAAGTTTGAGGAATATCTTCTCCTAGCGAGACCTAAACTTGTGGTAGTGAAGGTGGATAGAGTTCCTCCAGGATTACAACTTTGAGATTTCCTACACTTTAGGGAAAGGGAATGCAGTGGTTGATGCCTTGAGCAGGAGGTCGCAGAAGGATGCGGCCCGAGAGTCGACAGACGCCTGGAAGGAAATGGAGGAGTTGGCTGCCTTGCACCTGGATGCGAGGAGGGATAGCGGTAGAGGTTGCCTATATCAGATGACAGTGAAGTCTTCTCTATTTCTGCAAGTGGATGAGTCTTATTGGAGAGACCTAGAGTGAGAAGTGATGTGTGACCGAGTTTACTAGAGAAACGCTCTGGAAGGATGGATGGAGGATGTTCAGAACCGGATACTTTTCCGGGGAAAGCTGTTTGTTCCAGAGGCGATGCGTGGAAAGTTTCTTAGTGAGTTCCACAACTCACCCCTAGCAGTACACCCAGGATTTTCCAAGATGTACCAGGGTCTGAAGAGACAGTTCTGGTGGCCCGGAGTAAAGCGAGCAGTGGAAGAGTTTGTGGCCAAGTGCCTAGTGTGTCAACAGGTGAAGGATGAACACTGAGTTCCAGGAAGGATTCTTCAGTCTCTAGATGTCCCCGAGTGGAATTGGGAGGACATCTCGATGGATTTCTCCATGGGACTACCCAAGGTTCAAGGGGGTACGATGCCATTTGGGTAGTAGTGGACCGGTTGATAAAATTGTCTCACTTTCTGGCGATTAAGGAGTCGAGTGAAGTGGATGATTTAGCATGAAGGTATGTGGATTAGGTGGTGTGGTTTCATGGAGTTCAGAGGTCCATAGTCTTGGATAGGGATTCATGGTTTACCTCATGAGTCTGGAGAGGATTGCATCATGCTTTTGGCACCCAGCTACGTCTTAGCACTGTTTTCCATCCCCAGACAAATGGACAGATAGAGCGCACCATCCATACCTTGGAGGATATGCTGCAGGCATGTGTTCTGGACTCAGGAGGATCATGGGTGCGACACTTACCTTTGATAGAGTTCGCATACAATAATAGCTATCACTCCACCATTGGTATGGCCCTGTTTGAAGCCTTGTACAGGAGGCCATGCCGCTCACCTGTGTGTTGGACCAAAGTTGGAGAGGTGGGCATTCTTGTCCCGGAGGTGGTGCAGAGCACGATGGAGAAGTTTCAGATTATACGGGAAAGGATGAAGGCAGTCCAGGACCAACAGAAGTCATATGCTGATACCAGGATAAGGCCCTTGGAGTTTGAGGTAGGAGACCACATGTTCTTGAAGGTCTCCCCTCGGTGTGGACAACAAAGGTTTGGGAAGGGGAGTAAGCTCTCCCCTAGGTTCATCGAACCTTTCTAGGTGTTGGGACGAGTTGGTGAGGTGGCGTATCAGTTGGCATTGCCACCTCAGTTGGAGAAAGTTCACAACGTCTTTCATGTCTCCCAGCTTCGTCGATACCTACATGACGACTCCCACATAATCGATTGGGGAGATTTGTATGTCGAAGACGATGCGACCTTCCAATAGTGACGAGTCATGATCGAGGATCGTAAGGAGAAAGTGCTTCGTGGACGAACCATCCCCTTGGTTCATGTGTTGTGGAGGCATGGTGGCTTGGAAGAGAGAACTTGGGAGCGGGAGGCCCAGTTCCGCGTCCAGTACCCAGAGCTGTTCTGACTTCCTTGTTGTTTTTGTTCTGACCCTTGTTGAGATGTTTTAACTTGCTCTTTAATATATGAAATTCTTGTTTTGCTTAGCTATTAGATGATCTGTTCCATGTCCTCTATGTGAATGTGTGATGATGGGAAAACTTGACTGCTAATCAGGACGCATTAATGTGGATGCGATTAAACCCGTTCTGGCGAGTTAGTGCCTCCCAAAGTGGATAATATCCTGATATGTAGGAGGGGACTCCCTAACTCATGTGTTGGATAGTGTGATCCTTGGGCCTGTTGTGAATTTTGTGGTTGATAACTCTTGGGTGAGTATTCCTGGATGTAAGGGGGTTCTGTTCCAGCTTTTGAACAACTCAGGGGTTTTCCCGTGAGAAGTATCTTAAGAGGGTGGTTGTTCGGACCCTACTCTTCTCCTTTCTAGTTTGTTCTTACATTCTCAGGGATGATAATAGTTTGATAAGTATCTGATGTAATGGAACGGGGTTTTGGGGTCCATTACTTAGTAAAAATCTGATGTTTGAGGTGTTTTGGGTGGTCTGGAAGGCCATCCCACCTTCTTAGTGACACCTAGTGGTAGCCTTGGTCTACCAGTAGCTCTCGGCCATAGGTAGCTCTCGGATAACGGTGGCTGTCATCCAACGATAGCTCAGCTAACTGATAGAACTAGCATACTGGTAACCCCCACGGGTTTTCCAGTAGCGCCTCCTTTTTGCGCAAATTAGGTTTTAAACCCTATTTTGACCCCTTTAAGCTTGTTTTTAAGACCATTAACGCCCATTAAAAGTGTTTAATTAAGTTTCTGATGAGGTATCATCGTGTGAGTCAGTTTAAACCGCCCCTAAAGGCGGGGACCCTTTAATGGTGTGTGGGGCTGCGTGGTCAACCCACGACCCCCGCTCCTTATGTGGTTTCGCGTTCTTATCTCTGTATCTCAACCGTCCCCAGACCTTAAAAACCAAAGGGTTCTCCCTGGGTTTCTTTTTCTCGATTACCCTGCGATCAATTCGTCTGCTCGTCCCCGATCTCACACCCCTACAATTTGCGCATCTGCTATTCCTGGCGCATGAAGAGAAAGCTTCGATCGTTGATCAATCAGGTAGGGATTTCACCTTCGTCTCTCCTTTATGTGTATCTTGCAAGGTGGGTACGCTACTGCTTCTGTAGAATTAGACGAACCACACTTTAATAAAGATAATAAAAGGATTCTAAAGAATGAAGGGGAGGGGTGTGACTGATGATGCTGCTCTGTTTTTCTCCTCTTTCATGATTAATGATTTCTGATTTGTGCGGGCTTACGCTATTGAAAATCATGGTCGTTGGTGTTCTTTCTCTGTGCACTAATAAACCCTTACATCTTGTCTTGGTCGTGAAAAGGAAATTGGTTAATTACGTATATTCGGAAAAATAAATTGAAATCACCAGGATCAATCCTTTTCTATGATAACCCCGGTTAAAGTAAAGAGGAATTAGAATCATGGAGTGTGTTAAATATTTTAAATCTAAAAATATCGACATGGTCCGGATTTGTGTTGGTGTTAGTGGTTTGGTTATTTTTATTTCACGGGCCGATTACTGGGTGATGTGGGTGGGGATGGGATACCCTTTTGTTATGGTTTCGCTGGTTGTAAATTTGAGGCCGTGTGGTTACTTGATTATATCAGGAATTGGGGTGGAATCCTCTGTTGTTGAGAAACCGTTGACTCCTGGGTTTGGGAACAAGGGGTAGTATCGTGGGGTCTTCCTTGGTTCCAGTACTTTGAGGGATCTCACCTATCCCTTTTTGTGGTTGTGAATTTATAAGAGAACTGGGTGTGAATGTTAAGTTGATGTTTGACTGTACTCTTTCCTTGGCTTGTGCTTATGCTTGCTAGTTTTCCAAGTAGGTGCAGAAACTTACTTAACGTTATTACTGAACATTAAAACAAGGATGGGACAAATGGGTTTTGGTTTGGTGTGAGTTATGACTTGTACATGGGCGTTGTTTGTGTCCTTTAGGCTGGCTGAAGAAAAACCTAGATTGGGTGAGTGCTTGTTACCTATACATATACTTGTAGTTTTTTTGTTTCTTATTCACGCCCCACCCAAGTTGAGCACTTAGTGCCGAACACCCCCATTTCATGGGGGATGGTGTTTTTCCAACACTCATATGAGTGGTTGGTTATTATATCCTTTTCTGCTCCCTTTCCCAAATAGCCCAAGACTCTACGGGTAGGCTGTGATGGCCTGAAGTCCATTATTAGCCCAAGAATCTTTGGGCAGGGTAGTGTGGTGGTTGGACCAGGTGTGTGTGGGCAGGTGGTTTCCCAAGTGTCTTCGGGATGAGGTCCAGGTGTCTTCGGGCGTGGTAGTAGATCTTCTAGCCTAGGTGTCTTTGGGAATGGAGGTGGTTGTTCTTTCCTAGGTGTTTGTGGGCATGGTTACGTGTGACAGTTGTGGCCCAGGTGTTTGCGGGCGGGGTTTGGCAGTGGGACTATGTGAGGATATAGCTCAGGTGTGTGCGGGTGGGGTGAGGCAGTGGGACTGCGGTGAGAATGGCGGGATTAGTTCGATGCATAGGATGTCTTCAATAACGAGTGGTAAAGTGGCGCGGGGTACCCAAACATCGATGTTCTTTTATTATACATTACTTGACTTGCGTTATTTGGGGAGTGTGCCTTAGTGAGGTTTGGGTGGTTAGTTTCCTTGTTGGGTGTTTGGTTATCTCTTTTCTCACAGGGCATTAGTATTCCTCCCCACTTGTGCACGAGAGTCTTTGGTTTTTCCCTACTGAGTATACTTTTATGCTCACCCAACGTAGATAAAATTGCTTTCAGGTTTCCAAGAGGACTTTAGGGATCGCATGGGACCATACTAGCTTGGACCTTTGGGGAAGTTGCTGTTTTTGTTTTCCTTTTTCTTGGTATCTTTTTACCATTGGAGTTTTGTGACTTGTATCTTTACCTTTGAACATGCATGTGGGAATGGTTTATTTTCAGTCGTATTTGCACTTTTAGTTGTGGTGTTGTGGGATTTTCTGTCTTATCTCCCGATCCTATTAAAAGAAAAAGTGTAATGACTTCCATTTAGTGTTTGATTCTATACCCTTGGCACTGGTCGCCACTCCGGGACCTATTGAAGGCAGGTTTCGGGGGTCATTATCTCTCCTTCAACTTAAAGAAGGAAGGGCCTGGCAATCTGCTGACCCTTCCCTCATTTTGGAGAAGGAGGGTAATGACAACTAATGTGTTAATTTTGATATTATTATTTTATTCTTTATATGATGATGATTCTATTAATGTAATACAGGAAAGTAAGCACAAGGACATAGTGATTTTTACTTGTTTCACCCTCACTATGCTACATCGAAGGAGCATACAACAACGATGTGCCAATTGTACCAAATTCTCTACGGCTCACTACCAACAATGATGGTTCGGGATAGATCTTGTATATACCCAGGATCACTACCTTTACAATGTTTAAGGTCTACTCTCTGCATTCAAAAGGGTCACTCCCTATTCTCTTTCTCTGTCTCACTTTTAGAGAAAGGGATCATTGTTTTCCTCTACCTTCGCTCACTAATCTTGGAAGGGATTCACCCATAGTTTACAGACTTGTAGGTCCTTTCATTATCTCTAGTGAATACATCCTCAGTTTTATACGGATTATCTATTTAATTCCACTTTCATCCAATAGATAAATACCACATTACCATAGATGTACTAGGAAATTCCTTCTTAACAAATTTTTTGATATCTTAAATCTCCTCTTTCGCAAATCTAAAATAGCCTTTGTGATGATCCTACCTTTTCATGAAGCTCACTTAGCCTTCTTGAATCACACCTCTTTTTCAAACCTCAACTAGCCTTAGTGAATCTCCTTCCTTTCATAAAGCTTACTTATCCTTCACGAAGCACCTTCTTTCGGGAATCTCAACTAGCCTTCACAAAGCACCTTCTTTTGTGAATATCAACTAGCCTTCAAGAAGTATATTATTTTATGGAGCTCAAATATCCTTCACAAAGCTCACAAGTTTCAGTTGTCTTTCTATAGCCTTCCTCAAATTTCTTGCTTTCGTGATGCTCAGAAAAATTGGTTGTCTTATAGCCTTCTTTAACTTATTCGCATAAAACCTCTGCGCGAACCCCCTTCACAAACCACCTCCTAAAACCCAGAGACATAGAATTCTCATTGAGTCTCTATAATTTTTTATGTTGGTAGAGGCCTATTTATAGGTGTTCTACTAATTCCAGAACCTTCAGGGCCACGTCATAACCATTTCACAAAGCTCCTTCATTTCCTTCACGTTGCTCCCCTTTTTCGTAAAGCTTCATAGAAATTTCTCATTTGCGATTCTTGTCATAATCTTGGAGAGTTACTTCAAAAACTTTTGTGACTTCAAAAACCTTTACAGCACCGAAATTCTCCATTCGCAATGCTCCTCACCTTCGCCATTCATAATGCTCATCATTGTACGCAGAGATCATCATCATAATTCTTTCATCCTTCGCAAAACACTCACCATGAATCTCATCATTAAAAATTCATTACTTTAGAATATTTTAATATGGACTTCAAGAAAATACACTTTACACAATGAGATCCAAACTTCTAATTTTTTACCCCAAAAAATTGGCAAACACTGGGAAACGACGTCACCTTGTGTACCCAATTTTTTATACTGCTTCCAGGGTATCTATTCATTATTCTTGGATATTTTTCAACGTACCGTGTCAAAAATATCTCAGGAATCCAAAACATACCTTGGAAACCTGCTTTTTCAACAAACACAATCAACCCAAAAATACTACAATGTAACCTTGAGGAATTTTTCCCCTACAATATCCCCCTTTGGGTTTGTTGAAAACTCTTTCATAATTTGATACCTCGTTGAAGCTTCTTCAATCTCTTATGAAGCTTTGATTCTTGTGATTTAGATAGCGATCAAAGATTTACTACACACATACTCTAATCCAACATGATCCATGCTCATCATGAGAAACAAGAGTATTATGAAAAGTTCATCAATGAATCACTTAATTCCAAAACCTCTCAACTACTTTCAACATGAAATACATCTACCATGATATATAATCTTTTATCAATCACATTTATCATCATCAAATTTAAAACTCCCCTATCTCACTACTCCACCTATTACGGATTCTCCTCGTGTCTTTACTAAGAAATTTTCTCCCTTTTAATAAAACGATTTATCCCCCTTTTCTATTGAACCTAAATTTCATTCCTTTTAAGTTTGAAATAGGGTAAAGAACACATATTAGCACATTAGGTAAAAACATACCATACCTCATGGAGATGGGGTCCCACATCTACACTTCTTCACATGTGGGGAGTTGACTGAACTCCCAAAGCCAATTGATTCCTATCAAATGCTTCTTTGGGTAAGGCCTTTTTCAGAATATCTACAACTTGTGGTTCTATCAGCAAATACTCCAACTTCACAATCCCTCGCTCCACCTTCTCCTTGATAAAATGATACTTTATTTCAATGTGAATTTTTCTTGAGTGATAGACTAGATTTTTTCTCAGATTCATAGCACTTGAATTATCATAATGAATTTCGATCGGAGACTTCACTTCAAATCCCATATCATCAAGCTACTACTTCATCCATAATAACTACATGAACTCCTAAGTAGCTGCAATATATTCAGCTTTTGTAATGCTCAACTAAATACAATCTTGTTTCTTGCTTAGCCAAGAAATACACAATCCACTAATATAGAATGCACCTATTGATGTGGATTTCATGACATATACTAAATCAACCCAATCTACATCTATATATCCCAATAACTCCTACTGAGATTTTTCATTTTACGTCAAACCAAGATCTATCATTCCATTGATTTACCAAAGCATTCTTTTCACTACAACCATGTGTCTTTCCTTGGGATTGATTTGATACTGCATTTCTTGACGTGTGGAAAACAAATATACAGTCATGTCATTGTCAAGTGAAACAGGATTCTAATGATCTGCCTATATTTGATGACATTAACTGTTGTTCCTTCATCATCCCATGATAGTTTCATCTGGGTAGGCACTGGAGTCATAATCTCCTTGGAATTTTCCATTACAAATATTCTCAAAACTTCCTTGGAATATTTATATTTAGAAATGAATATGCAATTATTTTCTTGTGTTACCTATAAACCAAGGAAAAATGTATGTTCACCAATCATTAACATTTCAAACACACTTTTCATGAATTTGGAAAACTATTTTCATTGTTATTCATCTAATACTCCAAATATTATGTCATAGACATATACCAACACCACCATCCTTTGATTACTTTCATGTTTTACATATATATTATAATCAACTCCACCATGTTGAAAACCGATCTTTTTCATAAACTGATCTAGCCTTGAATACCATGATCTTGGTGCTTGATTCAAACCATATAAATCCTTTTTTAGCTGAAAAACTTTGTTATCATATTCATGAATAAGAAAACTATCTGGATTCTCAATATAAACTTCTTCTTCTAGAACCCAATTCAGGAATGCAGACTGGATGTCCATTTGGACAACCTTGAACTTTATTTGCACTGTTATGGCCAAGAATAATCGAATTGTCTCTAGCCTTGTAATAAGTAAAAATGTTTCATCAACATCGATAACCTCTATCTAGGATTACCCTTTTCAAAATAATCATGCTTTTTTTTAATCACAACACCATCTTCATTCATTTTGTTGTGAAAGACCCATTTTTTTCTAATGAAATTCTTATCTATTTCCCTTGATACAATCTACCATGTCTCATTCTTCTCAACATGTTCATGCTATTCATTCATAGCCTAAACCTAGTTCTTATCTCAAACTATCAATTTTAGATCCACTCTTTGGTTTTCATGTAGATATAGATTTGTCTAATTTATTCTCATCATTGTTATCTTCATCTGAATCTTCATTTTACTCTTCTACTCAACATGATTTTCTTACCTCCACATTGCTGCCATAACGAAACTATTCACAATTTAGTTAAAGATTATATTAATTCTCTACTATAGTGACATCATTACATTCAACTACTTTTGAAACCTCATTTTGAAACATTGTTGACATTCTCTCACAGCTTCTTGGTATCCTGAAAATAGTCAGTTGATACCATATTGTTAGAGAAAAATAGATAATCATAAAATGCACAAGTTTTTTTGCTTCTCCCCAAATTGGTCCTCTTGATGTCAGATAACATAAAATTTCATCCTTTATATCCCATTAAGATCTTGAATCTTATTATGAGATAGAGTTCTCCCCATATGATGTGAAACTCTTCCTATTGTTGGGCCCACTATTTAGACCTAAAAACATTCTTCTTCTCCTGTATCATTTACTCTCACGTGGAGCTTTGCAATGAGCCATCAACAAAACCTATAATCCTAATGAGTCATAACTCAGTATAGAAAACAAGAGATAAAATTAATAATACAGTAATTATCTATTATGATCAATTACTTCCATAAATTTCAGGAAGCCATAAATAATTTACTTCTTTCAAGGAATAATTACAGATTAATTCTTTATCTCTTATGACTAATTTGATTTAGATAAGATTTTGGAGCACATCACACCACCATTTCTCATATTTTGATGTCACTTACCCTTGGATCGTATCTACCACTAAACCTGAAACACCTGAACATCAGTTAACAACATTTATACACATAGTTTGATGGTATTCTCTAGAATCCTCAATAAGAGGATTGTGGTTCATCTTGATTGATCAACCCTTTGATTCTTTCTTGCAAAGAACTATACTCTTTTTGTGCTTGTTCCAACTGCCCATCCAAACTCAACTATTCTATCCATATAACTAGACATTCTTTCACCACATTCTGAGTCTTCTTCTAATATTTGTGTTCTGTGAGTTTGGGCGCTTTCACAATTTTGGGTTTATACCAACTAGTAAAAATTTCCTTCTTTGAGGCTCCACCCAAATTCCATTTTTCATGATTCTTTCTCTGAGTAGGAATATCTCTTCCGATCTTCTTCTATTTATTATTCCTCCATTGGAGGGATCTTTACCCTTATTTTATATCTTTTCTTATGACTCATTTGAGATTATGGAGACAATATTTATAAATTTTTCGTCTATCAATTATTCAAATCTTCAGACTATTTATTACTTTTGGTGGGTTCTTCACTAAATTTACATTATTCTTACTCATATTTGGAGTAGCTCCTCCCTTTTTCTTATAGGTTCATTCACATTCTTTCTTAGAGTGTTGTTGTGATTATAGCATAGGAGGTAATTGACACTCCTTTCATTGAGCTCCTTGTGTTTCCCCTAAGTCTATAAACCTATTTTTCAACTTATCATGTTGTCTTCCAATATAGGATTTCTCGTTATACACCACTAGAGTCATGGATATCCTTTAGAGTTCCTTTTCCTTCCTTACTTTCTTCCAACTACAATAACTTTCCAAATTCCCATGATTAGAACATATGAAACATCTCCCATTAAAAAAATACCTCATTTAACCATTTCTCAACTGAGGTGTTGATATAGCTTGAGTTCTTATTCTGACATTGAACTCTTGGGCCTCTTGACACATATTCATGTTGTATCCCAGTCTTCCACAATAGTAGCATTTAATGGATACTTTCTTCTAAGAAACTATTCCTTCATATTTCTCAAGATGATTCCACTTATTCTTAGATTTGGGAATATTTATGTCTTCACAGCATGAAATATATTCCAAATCCTCTAAAAAACTTTATTCATGAACATGAATCCCAAAAAAAATAGTAAATGGCATAATTTATTCAAGTAAAAACATTTTTAGGTCTTTTTCCAGTATCTATAAGATTTTTCTTATTTCTATAACTATTCACAACTCTTTTTCTCTTATGCATGGGAGAGGGTTCATCATATCCAATACCAAATTTTCCAAAACTATATGGCCTTTAGGATGAGAAAATATATTCATTTTTTTCCTATAAATTAGTATATTTTCTTTTGATTTAATTATCATCCATTGAGGGATAATCAAATAGTATGTGTAAAGCATCCTTCAGTTTTGGATTTCCATTGGAATTAGATTTCTCTACTTCCATCTTCTCTAATTCTAGATCTTCTCTCAGTTTTTTAATCTTCATATCCCTTTATTAATGTTTATAATTAAGATTTATCTTGAGATTCTTCCCTTTACTCATCACATATTCTAATTCACATATGAGCTTATCCAAAATTTCAATTTTCTCCTTTCTTTTAAATTATTCGTGAGCAATAGAATCAGCACAGCATGCATTCTCTTATTGTAGCCTTTGGTTCCCCTGAACTAGTTAAGATAATTGTATAGAAATATCATCATCTATGGATTTTAGATTCTGAATTTCTTCTGAGTTCAAACTATTTCCCTTGTAAAAATCTTTGACTTTTCTACATTTGTAGACATCTTTTGCAGTTCTTCAGCTTGAGAATCATTATTCTCCCTCAAATCAATGTCCCCATCAATAATACATTTATTTAATCCTATGATCTTGTTGAACTAAATTCTAGTGATTGTATTTGGATATATTTAGATTTTATTTCTTCATCCAGTTTCTGATCCAATTCCTTTTTTTCATGGATAACTTCCACTTTTTTTTCTTGGAATTTCCCCATCATCTGTAGTTTCAACATCACATGGAATTTCAAATTCTTCACTCATTACTACAGAATCATTGAGTGATAAAACACTTTAATTGTCTAATTCATCAAAAACATTATTCAGTACACTACTTGTTTCCTTAAACTAAATCACATTCTTTCCATAGACACTTCCACACTAGGTAATTCCACCAGAATTTTTCTTATTGTTTGAAGTTCTTCCCTTTGTCATGGAACACCAAGATAAGAGCATAATATATATTTAATTTCAAAAATTGACTAATCCAATTCAGAAAATATATATATATAATAAAAGAAACCTCCCTCTGGTACCATTTTTTAGGTCTAAAAGGGGCTTAGAAACCCTGAGAGGGGGTGATTCAGGGTATGGATATTCTTTTCAAAATTATTCCTGCCCCACTGGATCTTGACCTCTTTATTATAAGGGTTAATTTTTTTCACTTCTATGTTAATTATGATGTTATTATTTCATTATTTATCTGATGATGATGCTTTGAATTTAATTTAGGAAAGCAAGCAAAAGGACACAACAATTTTTACTTAGGTTTCCCTCATTGGGACACATCCAAGAGGCATACAGCGGTGATGTGTTGATTGTACCAAATTCACCAAGGATCACTGCTAAAAATAATGGTTTGGGATAGATATCATCTATACCTAAGATCACTACCTTTACAAGATTTAGGGTCTTCTCACTGCATTACCAAGATTCACTCCCTATATATCTTTCTTTGGCTCACTACTGGTCAAATGGATCACTATTTTCCTCTTCTTTCATTCACTACTATTTCAAGGGATTCACCCACAGTTTATGGACTTGTAGTTCCTTTCATTATCTCTAATGAATAGATCTCCAGTTGTATATGGATTCTCTATTTAAGTTCAATTTTCATCCAATAGTTTAGTACCACTTTACCAAAAATGTAGTGGGCAATTCCTTCTGAACAACTTTCAGGATTCTCATTGCCTTCTCAAAGCACCTCTTTTGTGAAGCTCTTATTTCTCAAAACTCTAATATCCTTTGATAAGAACCAACCTTTTGTTAAGATAAATTATCTGTCACTAAGTACACCTCTTTCAAAAATCTCAACTAGCCTTCGTAGAGCTCCTCCCTTTCACCAAGCTTACTTAGAATTTGCAAAGAACCTTCTTTTATGAAGTGAAACTAGCCTTCACAAAGCACCATCCTTTGTGAAGCTCAACTAGCCTTCACAAAGAACCTTCTTTCATGAAGCTCAACTAGCCTTCACAAAGCTCAAAAGTTTTTATTGTCTTTTTACAGCCTTCATGAATTCCTTTCTTTTATGATGCTAAGAATAGTCGGTTTCCTTATAGCCTTCACAAACTTATTCTTATAAAATCCATGAATGAACCCCCTTCACAAACCACCTTTGTGAACCCAGAGACTTATAATTATCATTGAGTCTCCATACTTTTGTTATGGGGGTAGAGGAATATTTATAGGAGTTCTACTGATTCCAGAACCTTTTGGTCCATGTCATCACCATTTCGCGAAGCTCCTTCATTTCCTTCTTAGAGATCCCCATTTTCACAAAGCTCCATAGAAATTTCACATATGAAATATTTGTCCTAATAGTAGAGCATTCCATCAAAAACCATTATGGAATCAAAAACCCTTGGATCTCTACAATGCTCCATTCACGATGATCCTCACCTTCTCTATTCTCGACCCTCGTCACTGTTCACATAGATCATAGTCATAATTTTTTGATCCTTCATGAAACACTATTCATAAAGCTCATCTTCAAAAAATTCATTCCTTTACCATATTTTAATATTTCCTTCAAGAAAATCCACTTTTTGAAATGAAATCCAAACTCCAAATTTTGGACCCCAAAAATTTCGAAAACATTGGGAAACGATGTCACCTTGTGTATGTAATTTTCTGTACCACTTAAAGGGTATAAATTAGTTCATATTGGATATATTTAAACATATCATGTCAATAATATCTTTAGACTCCACAAATTACCTTGGAAACCCACTTTGTCAACAAACACAATCAACCCAAAAATACTAAAATTTTGCCTTGAGGGATTTTTTCCCAACATTATTCAATACATGTGGGGGATAATTTTCCCTTTAAGAATAAAATAGCTAAATAATAAATCCTTAACCAAAAAACCACTACATGATTCATGAAAGAAATGAAAGAACACTCAATATTTAATTTATCAAATCATACTAAATTCAAATACAATCACCACTCTAAGATCCACAAGCTCCATGCTCCAACTTCACCAAACATCCCAAGTATAATGAAGTAGTACTGAAGATGTGTGATATTTTACCTTTGAACATATCCCAGTAGATGACATATATAAAATCACTAAAGTGACAAATCATGGGTGATTACTAAAACTCAATAGGTGTTCCCAAATGAATTTCCTACTCACACCACTAGGATAGAAATGTTAGCATCATTTATATAAAATAGTTTCTATAAAAAAATTTATAAAATAGTTTATAACTAAATATAAACAAGTACCATATCATCCAGTTTTCCAAAAAAATCATTTTGTAAATAAAGAAACCAAATAATGCCTTAAAACCATTTCATAAGTTCCCTTTGGCATAGAAATTCCATTTCTCATATCCACACCACCAACAATGAATAAATCATTATGAAAATTTCATAATCATGAGCAGTCTCTCATCGATCTACCATGTCATAACAAGGTAATTATATACCATATTCCATTATAACTTTGGCAGTGAGAACAAGGTCAAATTTCAACCAAGCCTCATAAATGCAATATGAACACACACTAAGTATGCCCAAAACCATGACAAAACCATTTCAATAAAATAGCTTTTTTATTGAAAATCTTTTTCCATCAAATCATTTAAATACCAAAACCAGTTTAATAATGAAAAAAAATCCCAGAAACTACATAATAAATTATTCTAAAATCATCATTTTAAAATCATTTATCAAAACATGTTGCACAACTAAATACTGCAATTCCACAATTTCACCACAAAACATAAATCATCACTAAAGAGGATTTGTAACATTATTTTAACCAAAATTTCACAATAAATTTCATGAAATTAAATCAATATCAAATTAATCCAATCAATTATAGCAAGAGGATTCAAGAGTGAAGCCACCTACATCGTGAGGTTTGGATAAAATTATAAACGACACAAAAAACCATCACAAAATGGGGTTGAATCTCCATAAAACTACCTTAAATCTCCTCCCCTATCATAAAAAATAGAAAATATAAACATATTTGGAATCTATAGCCTTAGATCTACCCACATTAGATGTAGATCTAAGAAAACAAGGTAGAGGGTAAAGTAGATATAAAAAGCATCAAGAACAACCAAGAACGATCACTTGTCATGAGAAATAAGCTTCAAATCACCAACAGAAGCCTTCGGATCACCTCTAGATCTATGGGAGAACCTTCCTTGGCATTTTAGAGAGAGAAATCTTGAGTTAGGGTGACATAGGAGGAAAATGAGGAATTAAAACCCAAGACAGACCTAGATCCATTTTTTTAGGATTTAGTTTTTTTAACTGTTTTTGGTTTAGTCGTGTTATTAAGAAAACAGTGTGCTAACCGTGTGCTAGACATACCCTTAAGGATGGACCTCGCATAGTATCCAAACCATGTTCCAACCATGCTGAAACCACTACTTAAAAATTACCAAATCCATTTTTCAAATCACATAGTTTCTACTAGGTAGCCGTATGGTTTGGACAAACCTTGCATCACCTGTGCACCTTCACTTTTTCCCTTGTATCCTAATTCATAGTTTCCTATAAGTGTTGCATGGTTTCCAAAAATTCTACACCACCCATGAACCTATGTAAAAGAACAAAAAACTTTCAAAATTTCTCCAAACTCTCTCAAAATTCACCCTTACACTTTATATACCTAAAATCATAAAGAAAGTGTTACATACTAGAAACTAGGGGTGTTACATTCTCCCCACCATTGGTATTTCCATCCCCATAAATTAGAAAACCAACAGTTCCCTAAAAAAGTTCTGGCCATTACTCTTTCACTTCCTTCTCACATTCTCATGTCTCTTCCTGAATTTGACCATGTTACCACAAAACCAATACTAGACCAATGCTTTTTACATGAAAGATGTTCTATTTCCTATCCACAATCCACCCTAGAATATGTACCAATGAAGAATATGGCTCTAGGTCAACGTGATCCCATCTGATCACATGGTCAGGGTCTGGCTGATACTTTTTCAAATGAGATACGTGGAACACATTGGGTACCACATCGAACCATGATGGAAATGCTAAATTATATGCAACCTTTCCAACCCCTTTAAGTATCTCAAAAGTGCCTATGTATTAAGAATATAAATTTCCCTGATTACCAAAACATTGATGTCCAAGCCTTGGAGAAATCTTTAAGAACACATGATCACTCACTACGAAGGAAAGTGGTTGTCAATGATGATCCACATACTATTTATGATGACTCGATGCCGTCTCCATCAGTTTCTTGATCAATTGAATCATCTCCATTATTTCTTGGAAAAGGATTATCCCAACTGTTGAAGTCTCACCTATTTCCACCCAACAAAATGGAGAACGACAAGGACATCCATACAATTATTCGAAAGAATCCATATGTATTGAGGCTTGATATATGTTTTTATATGAGAACTCAACCAAAAGTACATGTTCTTCCCATGAGCCACCAAAATCCATTACATAATCCCGCAACATGTCTTCCAACATTTGTATCATCTATTCATATTGGACGTTTTTCTGATGATGATACGCCACACCCATAGTCAATTGAGTCCCAAAGAATTTCTGTAAGGATTTATAGAAATGATATGTAAACCTCATATCTCTTTTTGATATGATAAAATTGATATTCCATGTCTCCTCACTAGTTCTCAGATTTAGATTTTGGATAGATCCTCCATCTTATGAGTTTCATGAATATGAATGAAATGGGCCGACTTTGCGATTAGATCTACAATCACCCATATAGAATCGTGTTTATGAACTATTCTTGGGAGAACTGTAACAAAATACATAGCTATATACTCCCATTTCCACACTGAAATAGGTAAGGACTGCAATATAACTTCTGGTCATTGATTTTCTACCTTAACTTGCTTACAAGTTAAGAATTTTGAAAAAAAAACTCAACCACCTTCTTTTTCATGATGACCCACAAAAACTATGTTTTCATTGAATTATAAATCTTTTATATTTTATGATAGATATCCCATATCTAATGGTGGTAAGCATGAAGAAGTTTTTCCTAAAAATCCATAGGTACAACCATTCGATTTTTGAACCAAAACACTAAACTCACATCCAACTTCCAAACCTCAATGGTCTCCCCACCATTGAGTTTTGAACTCATCACCATGCATTATACATCGGATGCATGTTCCTCTTTAACCATGTTCAACAAATCAGGAACCACCTAAACTAAAAATAAAACCACAACATCACCTCAGTCTTCACATTCCACATGCATGTAGGCTAGGACCAACATCATCTTCCACTCATCTAAAGATTTTTTTCAACTAAGCATAATAACTTATTCTTAATGGAATCATCCACTTTATTCCCTTTCACCAGCGTATACATTAATTAAAATTAAAATATTTGGAGATACTCCATCCATCTACTTGGCCTCATATTTAAATCTCTTTGTGATAAAATATGTTTTAAACTCTTATGATCCATAAACACAGTAAATTTCTCACCAAAGAGATAATGATGCCAAGTCTTAAAATCATGGAACATAGTAGCTAACTCCAAATCATGTGTTGGGTAATTATTCTTATGCACACACAAATATCCTAATCCATATGTTATAACATGGTATCCTTTCCTAAGAAAACACCCCAACCCAGATCTTGAAGTATTACAATACACCACTTACCCTTGTCCTGATTCTAGAAAAATCAAGATTAGTGCAGATGTAAGGAAAAATTTTATCCCTTGAAATGAATTAGTAAATTCCTCATTCCACTGGAATAGAATATTATTCTTTTTCAAAGTTTTCATAGGTTAAGGTAGTCATGAAAAATCATGAACAAATCATTATTAATAACTATCTATACTGAGAAAAATTCATATCTCAAAGATATTCTTCAGCGGTTGCCAAGAGATAATAGCTTCTCTCTTATCTAGATCTACTAAAACACATCTTTTAAAAGTTATATGGCTAAGAAATCATATATATTGTATCCAAAAATCACACTTTGATAATTTGGAATGAATACAGTGATCTCTCAATATTGCTAACATTGTTATCAAGTGTTTCTCATGCTCATCCCTTGTCCTTAAAGAGACCAATATATCATCGAAAAATACCACAACAAATGAATCTACATATTTCTGAAATATTTTATTCATAAATTCAATAAATACCATTGGTATGTTCAATAGATCAAAAGGCATTACCATATATTCATAATGTCCATATCTACTTCTGAAACCTATCATTGGTATATCCTCCTTCTGAACTCGTAATTGGTGATATCCTGACTAAAAGTCAATTTTGGAGAACCACTGAGCTCCCCCCAATTTATCAAATAGATCATTAACACATGGAAGGGGATATCAATTATTTATCTTAACTTGGTTAAGTCTACAATAATCTACACATAGCCTTAGAGTTCCATCTACTAAATTCACAAACAATACTGGTGCTTTCCATGGAGATGTGCTCAGCCGAATGAAACCTTTGTTTTCCATATCTTCCAACTACACTTTCAACTCCATTAATTTTTTTGGTTCCATTATATAATATGGAAGTGAGAGATGAATGGTCTCTATGAGGAGATCAATCATAAACTCCACTTCCCTTATTATTAGTAACCTAAAGAAATTTTCTGGAAACACATTTGAAAACTTGTCAACCACTATTGTAAAACTACTATTATCAATCTATTCCATCGATGCCAAATTAAATGCCACCAAATGGTATGTGATCATTCCAAATGTTTGTGCCAACAAGCCTGTTGCACCCACCTTTACACTTTAGTGTCCTCAAAAGAGATACTTGATGCCATATTCAGTTGTGAAACTGACCTTTCTAGTATAATAGTCAATGTGAGCCTTAAAAATTTTCAACCAATCCATACCTAGGATTACATCATAGACATCCATGTCTATAATAGAGAAATACCATTTCATCTTGACCCCATCAATGATTATAGATCATGATCTACACACAATGGCGTAACATTCTCTTTGACCAAGAGGAGTTTCAAGTTTTAACATAGAAGGCATCATATCAAGTTTTAAACTCAGCAAGTCAATAGCATGAGAAGAAATAAAGGAATATGATTCACCAGTATCAAAAAAAACTTGCATAAGGGTAGATTTCAAAAGAATCATACCTATCTCCATAAATGATCCAACCTAACCATCCAAAATCACCTACTCTGCTCCATATAATTGATTCATTGTTTCAATTTGCTATTTTTCTCTACCATTATTTCCCTTGCGGAGGATTCATGGTATTCCTAGAATCACCATAGCTAACTTTGTTCTATTGATGAGATTGAATTTTCTATCCTCTCCCCATCAAAGAAAATGATGCCTACGATACTTGAGAAGTGTCTTAAGCATATGACCTCGGAATACTGTGACAATAGCGCTAAAGATTCCACATATTATTGCAATTATAGAATGCTCTTGGTGGTGTTATACACTCTCACTTCATCTCATCAAAGTAACCACATTGGAAACATCCTTCTTTCAGCATGGGTCTTGGAGGAAGATTAACTGGTCCAGTCATTTGGTTCTAATTCACACTCCCACCCAAGAAGTAGGTGACCCTCTTCCACTTTCCTCCAAAATTATATTTCCCACAAGTTCCCATGGGTATCAACATGCTTCATCCTCCCATAGCTCCTAAGATGTCCCTTTCATCCACTTTTTCTCTATTGACCATCTTTGTATAGTCAGTAATATAGATCACGACATATTTGAGTGAATCTACTACCTCATCTCCAATTCAAATATTTGTGCCTTCAAGGATTCACTAGTTGTAACCTCAAGTGAAAATCACACTAAATTCATGAACTTAGCTGCATACTTGGTGAAAAAGAGATTTTCTTGGTTTAGGGTGAATAATTTTATTGTTCTCTAGATCATGAACGTGTGAGGATAGAATTTTTTGTCAAACAATTATTCAAATCCTCCCAACCAAGGCATTTATCCACTTTAGCATGCACCGTAAGATCCCACAACTAGCATGCAAGGTCCTCAAGCATGTACGTCGCAATCTTGTCTTTCATCACCACTGGTTTGACTATGAAATCAAAGATATAATTCATCCTATTTATCCACACCTCTTCCTTTTTTGGTTCAGAATCACCCCAAAAGATGGGTGAATTCTTCTTCTAGAATTCGACAGAATGATCTGCTTATCTTGGCTCATCCATTTGGTTCCATGTGTCTATATACTGAAATGATTGGACGATACTATGAACCAGCTATTGGTTTACCTATGGCTTAGGTGCAACCATGTTCTCCGCAACTTTTTCTTATTATTTTATACGACGCTTACTAGGTTCCATTTTATAAACAATAAAAAACTCCATAATTTACACTCTCTAGCAACTAAAGTTTTATCATTTCAAATTTTATCACATCAACTATCACACATATGCTTTCCAAAATCAACTTTTTCCATGTTCAACTATTTTTGAAAAAAAAATATTTACTTGTTTTTGAAAATCAACTATTTTCAAAATACCACAAACATTCTCTTTTTATAAATATTTTAATTTTGAAACACTTTCAAAATTTTAAATCATCAACTCTTTCACAAAAAATAATAAATCATTACTCAAAATTATGTATACACTTCTAGCAGGAATTCATTCCTCTAATACATGTCATGCTCATCTCATTAGGTAAACCCATGACAATGAGATTCTAAAATCCTATAAGCATGTCCAAAACACTTATGTACCCAAACTCTCTGGTGACTTGAAGTTAAACATAAAAAGGTTAGATGCATCTTTTTATGCTCTAAATTTCAAGTCCCAACAATCTTACTCCTTTATATGATCCCAACTCAAGGAATAGACAAGAATAAAATTCAACTCCAAGACCAATAGAATCGATCACTACTTGTTCCGCAAGGAATGGAATGAGTTGATACCATTTGTCTCAAATAGATTTTTTAACTGAAAACAAAAATGGATACTGTTCGTAACATCCTTCCCCTTATCATTGTCTTGAGAGGGTGGTGAGATGTTACTAGGCCTTAAGCGGTATCCCCAAGATGCTACAGGCTGGAAATAAATGTCGAAGGGGTTCAATACATGTGGAAGAAAAATTCCTTTAAGAATAAAAGCATGAACTTAATAATTCATAAAGAAACAACCACTACATGATGCTTGATAACAATGAAAGAGAACTCAACTTTTCATTTATCAAATCATACTCAATTCAAGTACAATAGTGGAAGACTACAATATCAAAGTAAACAGTGGAAGACAAACTCAAAGAAACTCCAAGACAACCACCACACCAAGATCCACAAGCCCCATGCTCTAACTTCACCAAATGGCCCATGTATCATGAAGTAGTGCTAAAGATGTGTTATAATTTACCTTTTCCAATATCCCAGTAGATGACATATTCTAAAGCACCAAAGTTACAAAGAAAGGGTGAGTACCGAAACTCAGTTGGTTTTCCCCAATGACTTCCCTAATCATGCCACTATGATAGAAATAAAACCATTTCACAAGTTCCCTTTGGCATAGCCATTCAATTTCTAATATCTACACCACCAACCTTGCAAGCATTGTTATAAAAGCTCCATACTCATGGGAGGTCTCTCATTGATCTACCATTTTATCATAGGGTAATTATATCCCATGTAAAATTACAACTTTGGCACCGAGCACAATTTCATATTTCAACCAAGCCTCATAAATGCAATATGAACACACACACCAAGTATGCCCAAAACCATGCTAAAACCATTTCAATAAAAAAACCTTTTTATTGAAAAAAATCCATCAAACCATTTTAATAAAACTACCTTTTTATTTAAAACATTTTTCCCTTAACCGACATAAGAAATTATTTTAAAATCATCATTTTTAAATCATTTATCAAAACATGTTGCACAAGAAAATACCGCAATTCCACAATTTCACAAAAAAACCATAAATTGTCACTAAAGAGGATTTATAACATGATTTTCACCACAATTTCACAATCAATTTCATGTAATTAAATCAATTTGAAACCAAGACAATCATTTATAGAAAGAGAATACATGTCCTCCCCTGTCATCAATAAGGCCAAATCTAAGCATATTTTGTATCCAAAACCTTATATCTACCCTCAGCGGGTGTAGATCCAAGAAACTGAGAGAGAGGGAGAAGTAGATCTAAGAAAAACATCAAGAACCACCAAGAATAGTCAATTACTGTGAGGAATCATCTTTTGAACACCAAGGGAAGCCTTTGGATCACCTTTGGATCGATCTAAGAACCTTCCTTGACCATTGTTCCACCTTCTAGGGTGCGCGTTCTGGGTGGTGAGGAAATGGTCTGATGGGAATTATCACCCGTCTCTTTTTCCAGAGACTGTTTCTTCTCAAATTCACCATTTATTTTGTTTCGACCCATTCTACATCATTATCCTTTAAAGGAAGGTTTGATTAACCCTTTGGGGACTAGGTAATTCCCCCCTTTCATATTACAAAAGAGCTACCACCATCATATGATTCCAGAGGGCGATTGCATGGGGTAAATTACATATGTAATCAGTCCTCCTCTGATATAACTTCCTCAGATTGTCTCCAAAAGGTTCATTCGTGGAGCCATAAACACTCAACAGCCCTAGTATCCGTGATTCATGGACATGTTCTCCAAAGGCAGATGCTCTTTGGTTGATGATTCATCCAACGACACTTAAGGACTCCATTAGTCGAGATAATGGAAAATCGAGCTCACCTCACCCTTTTGGGAGAGGATTATTTCCTATTTTGGGACTCTCTTATGGATTTAAGTCATGTTTGTATGTTCATGAATCCTTGGTTCATTCCCGAAGAGTGTGTCCATGGGATACCCCTAGTTTTCAAGATTTTCATAAGCATATATGGATTTAATGCTACAGAGGTGATGCTAAATTAAGCCATACAATAAGGCATTCTGAAGTTTATCGTCATCTAGGGGGATGGAAGGTGACTTGATGTTGGAATCAGGCCCATAATATGGGTTTCCTACATATCTTTAGGAGAGGAATCAGAACCCACGTAGTTCGGAATGGATGGGGCTTACACATGGAAGCTTCCCATGTGGGGGGACATGATTTGGTGAACCCTTTTAAATGGGAACCCTTTTGATCTCGGGCCTTCAAGTATGCATCCTACGTATCTTGGTTAAATCAGAAATCAGAGTTATCATAGTTCATATTTGTTTGGATGTTGTAATAATCACAAACCTTTAATTCCATGTGATTCATGATTGGTGTGAGAAACAAGAGGATGTGATACATCCAACCAACCACATGCTTCCTCTCCTACTGGTGGGAGAGGGAGAGCATACAGCAGAATAGGTTGGGGAAATGGTGGGTGACAGGATGAAGTGATGAACCTTTAAATGTGAAATGAAATTAAAGTTTATAAAGCCTGAACTAAGAAGATTGGGGACTTACCTCAGTTGGAGTGCCCCAAAACACATTCTGGGAAGGGGAGGAGTGTCATCCTTGTCAAAAGGAGAAGCGAACATAACTTCTTCAACTGATCATTATTCCTCATTGAATGGAAAATCAAGTTACCACCCTTAATCCCTAGAATGGGGAGGTTTACATTAGCGTCCCAAGGTTGGACTCTTGGTTACCATGGGAATGTAGACCCACAGACATACCCAAAGTCTGAACCATTGTGGAGATAGCCTTTGAGACTCCTCTTACCATGGGTATGTAGACTCAATGGGGAACACAGATGTGCCTGATGGTCTGATCATACGAGTCCAATGGCTTTGAAGGAGGCTTTGTCCTGATGCCTAGGGATTGGTTCATGGAGGGACTATGGAGGACTGGATGGTAATGGAGTTGGGAGATTGGAACTGGAGGAAATAATACCCGAAAACACCACATTCTACGTACTGATTTCTTATGTGGTATGGGGTAAGATCTGCATACCGTAGTGGTATGAGGGCAGAGGTATCATCCACATAGTGATTTGTTATGCAGGCAAGGGTATAGACCGCCGCGCACCACAGTGGTACGCAAACCATCATGCCGCTTTGGGTTCCATCCACATACTAAACCAGTATGTGGCACCAGGTTAAATCCATGCAATGAAACACTACGCGGAACACCATTTTGAAGGAGGGTCCAGGGGATTATTGTTCATGGGGAGTTCATCCGTGAGAAATGTATGGTTTTTAGTTTCACCATTTAGGTTCGTGGTTCTATTATTATTATTCAGTTCCCCCACTGTATGGTTTGCAGAAGGTTTCACATTCGGAGAGTGTGTTTTCTTATTCGGGCTTCACCAATGATTTAAGACTAAAGCCAGAATCCTCCTTGAGTTCTTTCTTTAAATCTCTAGGTCCCCTTCAATATTTCTTCATCCATCCCATCTCAATTCCTTCTGTGCTCCTTTTATAGAGAATCAGGGAAATCATATCTATGGGCATGTGGCACCATTTTCAGAAGCCCATAAAGATCTATCATAACCCATAGAAGATTCGGTCAACCAGGGTTTGCAGAGGCTATGGTTCATGATCTGGGCTCACGAAACCCATACCGTTCACTTCGTCCACGAATCGTTGAGTTCATGAGATGGCATGTTGATGGACTTCACACACATGAGACATTAGGCGACGTGGTTTTCGGTACACTAGGTTCACTATCCATCTCTCTGTGGGCCAGCACCTTGTGGATTGTCCCACGTACCATTGGTTCTCGATCCAGGTGGTCCGCAAACCCTTCCCGGTGATGGTACGCGGGTCATTCAAAATCCTTTGAAAACTTGAATTCCATCAAGTTTCTTCTGAATTTTTCAACTCATTTTGAGTCCATTCACATTTCTAAACTTTTAAAATTACTTTATACCTTCTTCAAAGTGATTGTGGGGGTATTTTCTTCAGTTGGAAGAACTTTTAGGACCCTACAAATTCCCCCCATCAGAATGGGGTCCGTTCGGAATGAAAATGGGACTATTCCGATGTAGAAGTGGTCCTGAACCGAAATGGTTTGTAGTATAACATATAGGACTGGTATGATGGGAACACACCTATATATAGAAGCCCATGTCATTTGTATTTTACCATTTCTCACGTATAAAAGTGCTCTCGACTTCCCCGGCTTCCTCTGCATTTTCGAACCATGCTCCCTGCGAAAATTCATTTTGTGAACCGCTTCATATGTGTTGCGAACCAAAATTTTCACCATTATTTTGTTCAAAAACCGAATTTCGGATTTCATGAATAGCATTGTGGAATTTTAAAACCAAAATCTAGATTCTGTATAGGATAACACTACGTTGCTCGTCTTCCTGCACAACGAGCTTGAACCGATGAACCAAACTTTAAGACTTATTAATCTGAACTTAAAATTTTAATCCACAAACTTTGAAAATAATCTTTCATAGGCCTTGGTTCATGGTACCCACATTATTTGAACCCTTATGTTCTCCATCAAATGATCTGTGAGCCAGCACCTTGTGGTTGGTTTTCGTACCATGGGTGTACGTAGTGTAATGATCCAATGTACTATAGCCATATTTAGCGGTGGATTCCGCACATTATGTAGTAAACAGGATATGACTGTCATGTACCATTTCTAGTAATAGTATACAAATCCTTATGTGGATGTATTTTAAGTTCTTTATCCATTCCTTTGTATCCTTTATCCAACAACTTTTATTGGACTGACTTTTTATCGGCTTTTGGATCTTCCTGTGCAGGCTACAATGGCTACTTCATAGGATACCACTGACATCACTACTTCTTCTGAGGCTACTACTATTGCCCCTCTTTCTGCCACTGATGAAAGATTTAAGAACATGGCGGATTTGGTTGACGATAAAATTCTGGTTGTCCCATTTCACCAATCTCTGGTGAATCTGCTTACGGTAGGCCAATGGGAGTACCTGGCTTCAGACAGGCTTCCTGCTTATGGGTTTGGTCTATTGTCTGACACAGTGATCCCAGTGCCAAATCTGACTGATCATCCTACTACCTGGATAATTAATACCTCAAATATAAAGGCATTGATTTCTTCCAAGGGGCGGTACCTTCAAAGAGATACTACGTCTAGGTCTTTGACTATGCACCTCAAACTTTAGAGGGAGTACTGTAGAAGCCCAACCAGATGTCCCACTGTTATTAGAGCATTGTTCAGAAAGTTACAGTGAACGAGTAGCATGGTTGGTCATCCCAGCGGGATCTTCACTCCGGAGGCTCATTTGTCTTGGACTGGGGGTGGCCATTTTGGGTTCTCCAGAGTTTCCAAGAATTATGAACCGAGCTACAGATTGTGAGATTATATGAGGCCTCTTGGGTTTCTCAAATATACACCTATCATCCTATTACCCTTATTTAACATCTCTTAAGCAGGTGGATTCTAGACACCAATACCTTCACTTTCACCCACGGGGAGGTCGGTATCATTCTTTGGGACATCCGGCTAATTTCGGGAGTCCCTATCATCGGGGACATGTATGATGAATTTATTCCTCCCTTATCTATTTGGGATGATGATGAAAGAACCCCCCCCCCATCCAGGAAACTCATCATTCAATCTAAGACTCTTTTGAAGGAAAGTGATCCCTGTCTGAAGCAGGACGTTCCTTTTGATAACTGGTTTGTCTATTTTTTTAAACATACTGGTCTAGAGCCTGATCCACGGAGACCCATGGCCTATCCTTCCAAAACCACCTAGAGGTGAGTAGGTACTTACTAGCCCACCCTGGAAGAGGGGAATTTTCATAAAGGGGGATGGGGGATCAACCCTAACGTCGATCGATTATTTTGACTGGAGGCTTTCTTGGCCATGTTTTTTAGCGGGTGAATCTTACTGATGTGGTAATCTTGTGGTGTAAGAGCCTCAACTTTTATCATGGTTGTTCAATTGGCCATCGGAAGATGTAAAAATTTAGTTATCTAAGTGTTTGCCAAGATTTACTGCCTAGTGGGTCGAATCAACAAGGGGGGACCACATTACTGGATAACTGGACCCATCAAAATTCTTTAGGGCTATATGGGATCCCAAATAGGTGTTTATTCCTTCATAAATTCCTTACCAATTCTGCATTCCATCCTATAACCATATCTTCAGAGTAATAGAGGGTTCATATCATCGACTTGGGCTTCATAGGATAAGCAAGAGGAGAAAACAGAAAATAATGAGCAGGACTTAATGGCTTATCTCAATGTTTACGAATGTTTCTCTTATCACCCTTATGATTAACCTACTGGTACTATTACAAATAGTGCATCTGAAGACTTTGTCAGCCGAGAATACTACTTTTCTTTGAGATAATGTGTCATGGTCACCCGTATCGGAGGGGAGATTATTTATGAAGGATATTCACTCTGCAGGTTTATTCATCAATTTAAATGTGTTCATAAGTTGTGCCCTCCTACTCTCAACAATTATTTTCAGGAGAAACATATGATGATATCCCATCAACTATGGCTAATGTTCACCTGGGAGGACAACTAGTTCTAAGCCAGACTTCCAGATCCTGGGGATTCTATGCCCTTCCTTACCAATAACTATGCTGAGGCACGGGTTAAATCATATCCTGATGTCTAATTAGCCAACCTAGTGCCTATCATGACAACTTCCAAGACATCTAGGGAAAAGGGAAAGAAGAAACAAAAGGGATTTATTGAAAACACTCAATTGGGAAAAGTCCTCTGAAGGCCTCTTGGCTCCCCCTGAGGAAGGTTGTGAAAGATGGGGTTGTGACCTCACAGGCATCCGAACAAGCTACTGAATCTGCTACTAGGATTCCACCATTCATTCCTCCTGAGGTCGATTTTCCAGTGGCCTTAAGGTAATGGGAACTTCTGAAAGGTCATCCATCTACTCACGACTGTCCTCCTCGGGATTTATGGAAGCTCCTATAAACTACATAAGTTGCTCTTAATGGAATTGGAAATGTGTGAGCACCTATAGACCTTTATTTTTATGAGGATCTAGATAGGGTGAGTTGCTACCTTAAGGACCTCGAGACTATCATCCACTCCCAAAGTGGTCACTACAAGTACATGTGTCGGGTACTTGCCATGATGCAACCAGAAACCATTGATGAGGATGACGACGTCATTGGCTCACCTATTGCAGCTACCACAAAGAAAGTTTCTTTCCATCTCCCATCGTCTCATAAAAACTCCTCTTGTCAAGGTCCTGAGTTTTCAAGGACGCCCAGGAAACTTTTTCGGTGGTCGAAACCCGCTCTACTCCCTTGCACCAACCCTCTAGCACTGGAAATCCCAATTACGGATGCATTTCCGGATGCCTAGAGAGTTTTGTGATGAATTGAGGGCAAGAACCTCAAATTAAGATATATAGAGGATTCTTCAGGATGGGTGCTTAAACCTTCCAGGATTTTGGGGAGACATTTCTCCTACCGGTATTTCAGCCAACGAAGAGCCTGATGAGGTGGTTGCTTACTTGACTGAAATGGATAAGTGTCTCCATGCTCCTGGGGACATGCATTATTGGTCGGACCGCATGGCATTGATGGTAGTATTCTCGCGGTTGACATGAGAGGTTTTTCTAACTAAAACCTCTGTCCTTAAATTCTTTTATTGTAGAGATTCTCAAAGTTTCCTCCTTACTTTTTTATTTTTTTTAGGGGCCTACAGGGTCATGGGAAATGGATCTTTCCCTAATCTATTCTATTATAGGTACTACAGCTGGGGAGTATGCCTTGCTGATGGTATGAGGTACTATGGAAGGATCCCCTAGAGCACAAAAACACATGGAAGTGGTCATTGTAGAACCTTCCAGGGAATTTCCTCCTCCAACTCCTCTTGGTGATCTTATTCAGGATCCATATCCCTGAAAATCAAAGAAACGCAAGTAAGCCTCCCAGCTATCAAAGAGTATTTGGAAGGGAATCACAAGTAAATGTTTATTCACCTGATGAATGAACCAAGTACCCTTATCATGTTGACTCACTGGTACATATACGTGATTTGATGTAGGGATTATCGGTAACTAGATGAAGACTGCTCGGGCATCTACAGATCATATCCCTTTTAGGGTAGAGGAAGGGTTTCCATTTATTTTGGATGACTAAAATAGGGAAACAGGGCCATCTAAAGAAATTGAGGGTGTTGTCAAACCCTTAGGTGTGTCTTCTCCCACTCAATCAATCTCTACCCCAATAATATAAGTACATCAATAAGTTGAGGGCTCACTTGATCGTACTGAGCCAACTCTCATGAAGGGAGATAGGGTAGTCTTTATAGAAAGGGTCAGGTCCATTGGTGAGCCCTAAGCCTTACTAAATTTTGGATGGACTCCAAATATCTTGGATCCAATCAATCTTGATCGAACAACCTTTTACCCTATAGAGGGAGTCACTCCAGAGATTGAAATTCTGCCTTCTCATGGTGGCTATGGGGAAGTCACAATCAGGGAGGCTGATGTTCCGACCCCTGAAAATTTGGAGCAGGCAATCATGCCCTTTTATATAGTTCTGATAGGATTTATGTTTTCTGCCCCCAGAATCTCGAGACCAGTACCCTTATTTAAACAAAATATCCCCACAATCCTTATATTAATCAGTAACCTTTTGAGGGCCGCCTTGCGGGTTACTGTTTTGACCGAGCATGGCCATGGGCCTTCAGTACTCCTAAGTTACCACGGAGCGCAATTGATGATTAAATATGTAGCACCACCTGTCTTAGATAGAGGAACTACATAAGGGGTGGTAGGTACTGAAGTCGTCTACCCACTATCCTCAGAATCACAATCACAAGCCTTGGAAATAGTGGCAAAAGTCCCCAATCTATCCTTCATTGTAATTACCATAGATGAGGTCGTTGCGGGTCTAAGATGCATTGTAGTTGCAGGATCTAGTCCCTCTCTTATGAAATTCATTCCCGATTACATTTCATCATCCGAGAGTGACCCTGAGACCGATTAACAAATCTTGGTCGATCTTCGTCTCATTCGGCAAAAGGCATGGAGGAAAATTTGGAGATTAATTTCTTAGACTTCATTGGCTGAGATTCCAATGAAATTTCCAAAGTTACACTGCAATTTTGTGGTCCTAGGTTTTGGTGGATTTAAATATCATGGTATTTATGATATATTAAGGCAGTTGGTCACTACTCAAGAAGAAACTGGTGCACTTGAATCTCAACTTTTTGCGGCAGAGTCGGCGGTTTATCTCACCGCTACATGGAAAATTCTCATTGATGAAGATGCCACTCATGCTGGAGCAGTTTCAAGGTTGAAAAATGAACTCGTGAAGCAAGATTATTTGATAGAAAAACTTGACCAGGAAGTGGAGGAAAAAATACAGAAATTGGAGCGAATTAAATAGGAGTCGTCTCGGGCCACTGTCGCCATCAAAGAGGGATGATGGAAAATAAAAGAAGGAGAAAGGATCGGCCTTCAAGCAATGAGGGACATAGAGGCATTGCGGGCGAGAGAGGAGTCTGAGACTGAGAATTTATTGAAGCTTCACCAAGATTTTTATGAGTCGCATCAATCGTTGATGCAACTCTATGACTCTACTGAACAT
Organism: Viscum album; assembly: GCA_963277665.1. Lineage (NCBI taxonomy): Eukaryota > Viridiplantae > Streptophyta > Magnoliopsida > Santalales > Viscaceae > Viscum > Viscum album. The sequence goes on from OY728161.1 coordinate 1,056,476,794, forward strand.
CTCATGTAAAGATCATGTCTTTTTTACCAGAAGTGGCTCCAGGCTGTGGATGCCCACCATATATTGTTATGAAATATGATTGAACCAATTTTCCATCGAACGCTTCTTCTTTGCCTTTTAGTGTCATTTAAACTAATCACAAAACATCATTTCAATCAAGTATTAATTTTAAACCATGATTTGAAACCAGTAAACTGAAATAATTGAATCAGGCTCTAATTTTTCTCTTGAGCCGCGGGACTCAGTGGGCATAGTTAGACTATTACTGAGGTTTTATGGAACAACCTCACAAACTTTTGTATCTTTTTCAGTATTACCCTAATTTTTTACAAACCCTGTTTTACATGGGCTTAGCAGGTATAAATCTACTTTTTCTTAGGCCACCCTTTGTGGGTATTCGACCTAATAAGCTTTACATCTCTTTTGATGGATTAACACATTTTTTTTAATAACCATAAATGGCATAGGTTTAACAAACAGATACTTGACTTTTACCCAGAGGTGCCTTCTGTGGATTTTCCCTCTGGCAAGTATGGAATATTTTTCTTTCTCTGGTAGTTCACAGTTCTTCTAATAAAAATTATTATTGATGTTTTAGGTTGAACATCTTTGACCAAACTTAATGGGGTAGGGGCCCCAATTCGGGATCGTCAGCCAGGAGTTTTCTAATACTCTTAAGACATGGATTAGGGATTTTTCGTGACCCTAAATGTGTGAATCTTGGACATGAATGAGGCTCGGGAACCATTTAAGGCATATGAAAGTAGGAAAGGACTCTCCTGGGGAAACATTTGTCTTTTATTGATGTCAGTTTTTGTGGGAAACATATGTAGATCCACCGGGGTATGATGTGTATAGTAAATCAAAGGTGTCTACAAGACACTGGCCTACCATCTCTAATGGTCATGGTGGGATTTTCAACACTTTGAATTTATTTTGCGGTTGGGAACCATAGTGGGTGGCTAGTCCAGGTAATGGTGTCTGAAAATATTAGGGACATTCATATCAGCTTTGAGTGGGAAATTATTCACTCATGGTTCTTACTTGCATGAGAGAGAGATGGTGAATGGTCAGTTTAGTTAGAAGTATTTTTTTTATGTCAAGGGCATTTGAAAAGAGTAAAGTATGTAATTTGTTATCCAAAAGTTTTCCAAATCCAAGGTGTGATAGAACATGAATGTCATTTGAGAATATGGAAATTTGAAAGGAGTCTATTGAGAACGAATTTTCCTTTGATTGATAGATGTTTTGTAGGGGTTATATGTAGAGCCTCTAGGGCATGATGTGCATAGTCAAAAAAAGGTGTCTGCAGGATACTAGCCTTCCATCTCTGATGGGTATGGTGATTGGGAACTTTCTGAATACAGTATGTGACCTTCGACAGGGGGTTCACTTGAAAATGAAAAGGTAGCATTTTAACTAAACTTTTTTGGGAAACCCAAAAAAGAGTGGGGGAATTATTTTTTTGTATGCGGATCAACTTCACGCATATGGATGAGGTATCTTTAGAAACATCAAAAGGGACTAGAGTTGAATCAGCCCGCATGTTCTGATATATCCAGGACGTGTGTAGGGAGGAAAAATGTAAACCATGACTTTAAGGGGCCTTGAATCAGGAGGGATGGAATGATGCTTGGAAGCCATTAGGCATACTGAGATAGGATAGGACTCTCTTGGGGATGAATTTTCCTTTGATTGATGGTTGTTTTTGTGGGAAACATATGTAGAGCCACTGGGGCATGATGTGCATATCCAAAAAATGTGTCCGCAAGACATTGGACTTCCATCTCAAATGGCCATGGAGGGTTATGGGGATTCAAGATCACTCAAAGTACAGAGTTTGAGGTATGGAAAGAGTGTTTCTGGACATATTGGAAACATTTGTTCTATGATTTACTCATGGAATTGGGTATACCTTATATAGATCTGGATCACACGCAGGGTGAGGCATTTGTACCCTATTTGGGGTACCCTATCATTTAATGTGGTATGGCCAGGACATGGGGTTTCTCTCAGGGAAGGGAACCGTGACATGCCTTTTAGGTTCATGTTGTTAGGACCAAATTCCTGGATTTTATTTCCATAATGTCACGGTGGATCTCTTGCTATGATCCCTAAGCTCATGTGAGTTATTCTCGGTGTGAGAAACAAGGGATTATGAGGATTTCGGGTTGTTACCAAAGAATAGAGAAATAAAAATCAGAGGGCACTTTAGGCTTAAACCATTGTTATATAGTTTAACATCATACAACAAGGACAATTTTGGCCTTGTAGTTTAATGTCATTCGATGAGGACTTGATGTTGTGCAGTTTAGAGTCATGTAGTGAGGAAGATTAATTTGTCATAAATATCTTTAATAGCTTTGAGTTAATCACAATCAGGATGATCTAGAATTCCTTAGACATGAGTGATGATAGAAGGTGTAAACCATATTTCTGTGGGAAACTTAAATCGGGAGGGATGACATGGGGCTTGGAAGCCATTGGGAATACTTAGATAGGAGAGGACTCTCCTGGGGACAAATTTTCCTTTGATTGATAACCATTTTTGTGGGAAGCATATGCAAAGCCACCGGGGCATGATATGCATAGTCAAAAAAAGGTGTCCGAAGGACACTGGCCTTCCATCTCAGATGGACATGAATGATTATGGGGATCCAAGTTTTCCCAGGGTATGGAGTTTTACAAATAGGAAATATGTGTTTGGGAATAGAGGGAATATCCAGATCATGATTACCTATTAACTGTTGGAACTTCCACATAGATTTGACTCATGTGTATAGGGGGAAGTAGGATCTTTTGACTTCTCATGAGTGGGGGGGATGTGCGGGATCTTGTGAAACTGAGAACTGGGACACACATAACTCTTTAAGAATTCTGTAGTTTATTTTCATGTGATTAGGACCTTTCATGGACTCCCCATACAAGTTTGACTTATTCATGGGAAAAGGAGATTTTTTTTTTATGGTGGTTGGGCCGGGATTCCAAATCTGAGAATCACTACATATCCTACAAAGGCATGAATCAAGCCGCACATAGTTCTGAACGTTCCATGTATAGATCTGGCTTGGTCCATGTGTAAGGACAAGTGAGGGAATTTTTTTTAATGATGATGGTTGGGCCAGGATGCCAAATCTGGGCGTCACTGCATATCCTACAAGGGAAATAATCAATCCATACGTAGTTCTGAATGTTCCCTGTATTGATTTGGCTTAGACATAGGGGTGGGAACATTTTTTTTTTCATTCGATATGGGTGTCAGGACTACCATACTTCTCTATAACTTCTTTGTGTAAGAGAATCCTTACCAATGATCCTAAGCTCACGTGAGTTATACTTCATTTGAGAAGAAAGGAGTGGACATAGGGTTTCCTTCACAATTGTTTGGAGGTAAAGGATATGATAGAGGCATTTTTTTGTTTTTTGGTTGGGGTTGGACCAAGATTGAGGATCGAGGCGTCTCTACGTATCCTGCAAGAGTAGGAATCAAGTTGTACATAGTTCTGTGAGAGATCAGGTGGTTTATTTTCATGTGATTAGGATGATTTGTTCCATGTAGTTTAATGTATTATAGTGAGGACATGATTCATAGTTTAATTTCATGTTTTAGGGACAAGTTCCTTACAGATTAACGTCATGTGGAAAGGACTATGACTCATAGTTTAAGGTCTTAGAGTTTGGACCATAGCTTCATGGTATTACTACTCCTAGTTTAAGGTCGTAGAGTTAGGAGCATGGGGATAATACCATTCACTCTAATGTCATGTTGGTTATGATAACAACTCATAGTTTAGGGTCATAGAGTTAATACCATGGCATGGGAGTTGCTATTACACGAATTACTTATTTAGGAACTTTTCATTTGTGGTAGTCATGATGAGATGTTCGTCCATTGATACCAGGGCGTATGCTCTAATGGAATAGACCCATTTTATGACATATGGTCCTTCCCAATTTTGTTCAAGCTTTGGAGGCTTATTCTCAAGTATCATTGGGGTTCTGAGGACTAACACCATTTCTCCTTCAAGGAAATATCAAAGGCGAACCTTTTTTTTGAATGCTCATGTGATCCGATTTCAGTAGATTTATAAATGGTGTAAAGTGTTCATCCTCTTTTCATCTAGCTACTCCAACTCATCAAATCATCTCTGGGATTTCTCGTCTATGTATAGTTGATCGAAAATGGCCACACGAAGTGATGGCACTTAAATTTCGATAGGCAAAACCGCTTTTCCCCGTATACTAGTGAGTATAGGGTCGCCTGGGGGAAATGCAGGTCGTGGTTTGGTAAGCCCATAAAGAATGAAGGATCTTGTCTGCCCACGATTTCTTATCCTTATCTAAAATTTTATAGAGTATATTGGACAGAGTCTTATTGAAATCCTCTATCTTCCCATTGGTTGCCACATGATACAGGGATGAATGGTTGGATTTGATTCCATACCCCTGGTATAACTTGTCCAACTCAGCAGAGCAGAAGTTGGTGCCATTGTCCATTAGTATTGTATGAAGGAAACCAAATCTGTTAATAATGTTGGTCTTCACAAAGCTGAAGATGTTTTTTGACCTGACTTCTTTAAGGGGTATGGCCTCGGCCCATTTGGAAAAGAAGTCGGTCTCTATGAGTATGAACTTGAATTACCTGGCTATGGCAGGAGGATATGGTCCCCAAATATTCATCCCCCAGGAAGAAAATGGCCAGGAGTACCTTTTTATATGAAGTAACTCCGGGGTTTGGTGTATGAAATTGACATGAACTTGCCAGGAATGGTACTTCTTAGCGAATACGACATAATCATGTATCATAGTGGTCCAGTAATACCAAAGCCTTTGTATTTGGTGAGAGAGCTTGGTTTCTGATTGGTGCGCTCTACAAGCTTCGGTGTGCACTTATCTCATGATAGCAATAGTCTCTTCTCCATCAATGCACCTAAGAAGGACTCTTTCAAGGCCTCATTTGTAGAGAACCTTTTTCTTGGTTTACCCCATTTTACATGAAAAAACTGATGTCCCATCTTTGTACCTATTCTCTTCCAACCCTATCTAGTGGGAGTTCCCCATTCTGAATGTAATTTGAAATGGAAGTCATCCAGCTAGTGGTGTGACTATAATGCTCATAAATGGGGCTAATTTTAGTAATTTCATACGTACTGCTCTGGATAAAAGGCCAGACCATCCGGCGGTGGGCAATGCTAATGACCATTTCATACTAGCCTAGATCAGCCCAGGTTGTGGATGCATTCTCCAAAGCATCAGCTTGGTCATTTTGAGACCGAGGGACATGGGTCAACATTGGTTCTGATGGAAATTCTACCATCAGTTCTCGAACATGGTTCATCAAGGGGACCAATACTTCTTTCTTAATGGAATAGTCATCATTTACTTGTTTTATTACTAGCTCAGAATCATCCTTTATTTTTAGGTGTTTAGAATGAACTTGAAGTTCCAATTCCAGACCTACAATGAGGGCCTGATATTCTGCTTCATTATTTGTACACCCTTCTGAAATCAGGAAAGAATAAGGTAGGACAGCATTTTGGGGGGACACGAGTATAATTCACAGCCCCACTTTGTTGATCTTGGTATTCTCCATCCTTTTCCCTATCGGGATTCTATAAGCACCATCAAAATACATTTCCCATGTCTGTGGGTTCTCCTGGATAGAGAACACTTCTTTATCTAAGAGTTTGGCATCCAATGGGGTAGTTTCTTCCAAGGGGTGCTTGACCAGGAAGTCTGCTAATTACTGTACATTGATGGCCTTCTGGGGAACATACCATATGTTAAACTATTTTAGGATGACCACCCATTGTGATAGAAATCTATATATCATGGAACTATTGAGGATATATTTTAGTGGGTTGCAGTGGCAGACCAATTGGACCTCATGGTGCCGCAGTTAATGCATGGTTTTCTGAACCGCAAAGATTAGGTTTAGGGAGTTCTTTTCAGTTTTTGAATACTAAGTTTCAGCATCAGTCATTGTTCAGCTAAGGTAATAGAGGTTTTTCTCACTTCTGGCATCATTCTTCTGTATGGGGAAGGCGCCTAATGACCATTCCAGAGCAGTTACGTACAAAATGAGTGGCCTCCCCTCAATTGGAGGCATCAGCACTGGAGGGATTAGGAGATCTCTTTCTAGATTTTAGAATGCTTCTTGAAAATCATTATCCCACTCATACATAATCCCTTTATTCATCATCCTGGTGAAATTTAAACATTTACCTTCCAATTTGGCTATGAAGCGTCGAATGTAGGCAAGGTGCCCCTAGAGACCTCTCAACTGGGTGAGGTTGTGAGGTGGCGACATGATAAGGATGGATTTCATCTTCTCAGGGTCGACTTCGATGTCGTGACGGCGTTTGATGAAGCCAATTAATTTTCTATAGGTAATGCCAAAGGTGCACTTTAGGGGATTCATCTTTAAACTGTACAATCATAGTTTATTGAAGACAGATTCAAGATCGGCTAGGTAGTTTGAGCACTTTTGAGATTTAACCACCAGATTGTCAATATAACACTTGGTGAATCTTCCAAATAATGGCTTGAATATGCGATTCATGGAATGCTGATATGTGGCACCGAAATTATTTAAACCAAAGGGCATCACGTTATAATAGAAAACTCCCTAAGAGAACCTAAAAGTAGTAGCTTCTTCATCTCCTTAGGCCATCCGGATCAGGTTATATCTAGAATAGTCATACATTAAAGAGAGAGCCTCATATCTGGTGGTTGTATGTAACACCCCAAGCTTCCATGGTACGTTTCCCTTTGAATAATGCAATATCTTGCATTGTACGCAACTTCGAGATTCTAACACACTATGACCAATCAAACTAGTCGTTATGAATATTAATACCCACTTATTGAAATTTTATAAATTTTATCTCTCAAAATGGACTTCATTTTTGGATTCAGAATATCGAAATTAGCCTAGGGTGAAATTTTGGTATTTTTTTGAAAACTTTCAATTTTTGATGAATAGTGAAAAACACTGAGTCATGGTTTAAAACCGAATTTTTATTTCAATAATTATTTATTTTATTTAAATTTATTTTAGTTCAAAATAGATACATAATACCTATATAATTTCAATTTAATTCATTGGAGTCAGTTTATAATAATTTTAGATATATAAAAATATTATTGAACTTTTCACAGTCTTTTACCCATCTCCTAAGAAAATTTTCAAATTCACATAAAACTTAATTTTACCCCTTATGTGAGTGGAATTTCGAAAATCTGAGAGAAGTGGTTAATATCAAGGAGTAAAATGTGGTTCAATAAGATAAAAATAATTTTTGGTGAATAGTAACTTTTTCCTTTTATTTACCACAGTTAAATGTAAATAGGGTAATTAAGGGTAAAAATGATATTATTATTACCCTAACACATGTCTTAATTCTATTGGATAAGTATAATTCCACCAAAAACAACCTTAGTAATAAAATATGAACCTCTTTGGTTCACTTGGATTAGATTAGGACATTTATTATTATTTAATTCAAAGAAGAGTTAAAAGAGTTAAAATCAAAGTTTAATAACTAAAACATTTTTAATATAGGGTTATACATAAGATAAATTCAATTATAAATATTCATTAGAAAGATAAAAATATTTCATACATATTGGTATTTTATTTATAATTTTTGGACATTAAATAATTTAATTTATTTATGACACAATGATGATGCAGTAATTACCTTATTAGTGAAATATTAAAATAATTGATATTATAAATACCCAAATAAATATAATTTGAGACTTTTAATGAATTTAAATAATTTTATAGGTTAATATGAAATGTTAGGGTTGATTAAATTAATTAGGTTCTAAGTAATAATTCTGTTATGAATTTAGAAAAAGAAAAATACCAAATAGTGTCAAAATTGACATAAAAGAGTTTTTAGAACAAATATTATATTATTAATTGATATTCAATTCCTAAAAATATAAGGTTAGGCCAAGAGACTTTTATAGTGATAGGTGTATCATTAATGAACAACTTGGGGTTATCTTAGAAGTATATATTAATTTTATTGACTATATAATATAAAAATACAAAGAGACATAGTAAATATCAAACTAATTAACTAAGAGTTAAAACTAAAAGATAAGGTTAATAAAGTTACCAAAACCTGTCTAAAACCTATTGGTTGAGTTTTTTTTTACCCATACCCACCTTATCCTCGAAATAAGTTACTTTTAATCCATTATAAACCGAATATGAATTTATTATAAAATAATATTTCTAACTTTTCCTAAGGTGCCCCTCACCCCTCTTATAAAAGGGCACTCCCCCTTATCTCAATTTCACACCTTCAAAGCCTTTTGTCTCAGACAATACCTACCAAAATATCCTATCAGATTCCCTCACTTCAACCTAAAGTCATTAGTTTGATCATAAATCCAACCTAAGGAGCCCTTTTTATCAAATCAAAAGGAAGAACCCGAAGAAGAGGTAATGTTTTCACTACCCTCTTTCAAGTTCCTTTCTTCTTCCACTTCTTCTTTATTTGTTATTTCCTTTCTAAAATAATAACTCCAATATCTTATATATACTATGATTTTATTATAAATATGGTACAACCATATTCATTATTCTATCCATCCCTTGGATGACATGTCACCATACGTGCGTACGTACGGCTTACCATCTCCACGTCGTGGTGTAATTGTTATTCAATACATTATTATTTGGATGGGTATAATAATGATGTGTAATTAATGTAAATAATAAATATAAAATGATAATTATTCTGTATATATGATACACCATCCAATTATATATTATTTTAATATCAAAAGAATGATATTGTCGCTCGTGCGTACGTACGGACTACCGTCTCCACGAACGCGATGAGATTCATTCCCCATTGTATCCATTCAAGACTAATTTTAATTTGATGATTAAAAATAATGTTTAAATACTTGATATCATTATGGATATGAATAAGATACAACCTATGGATAACAAACACAGCTTATGTAACAAAACATATAAAAGAAAATGAGTAAGTGAACACCCAAAACGACGATAATACTAAAATATTATTAACAAAGAAATATTAAAAGATCATATATGATATCATATTTATGTATATGATTCTTTTATAATTTAATAACAATTATTTAAATATTATAAAGGAGGTTAACCTACCCAAGACCAAGTAAAAGTAAAAGGTAAGGGTTTATTTCACAATCTCTACATTATATGAGGTTGTTTATATGTAATTATCTACTGGGATCTCTTTATCATCCACATCCATGTTTCTTAAAAATGTATTTAAAAACATTCTTAATATTTTATAGACTATGGGTTAAAGTCATTTATACCTTTTTTTGACTTTTATAAGATATTTATAAAGGAATATTTTCATCGTTTTTCAAACAAGGCACTTTTAACCTTTTCGACAGAATTAAGGTAAGAATGTCTTTTTTAACTTATACAGCGGGTGAGGCTATTTTATGCCATTATAAAATCGTCTAAGCTTCCCTTAAAATCTTATAAGAATATTTTCAAAGTAATTGTTTCCTTTTATAATTATGTGACTTTTTAAGGATTTCAAAAAAAAAGAGATATTTCTCTCAAATATTTTTGATTTCATCTATGTCAACATCCTTTGATAGATTTTAAACTTATTTGAAGTTGATTTATTATGATACAAAACTTCCATATTGTATTGAGGGTTTTGTGATATGTTTGACTGTGGATGTGTTATTTTTATACCATTCATGGTTTATGGATAAATTATTGACATTTCATATGCTAGTTTTAATATGAATATTTATGTTCTGTTTAAACCTTTTCATATGAGGAATGCATTGGACTTAGTAAGTGATGGGTGGAGCCTGCTATAGATCCTCGATGCATCGTTAGGTCTCATGAGACAAACAAGTGTCTTGGCACAATGCCTTGACAAAAACTTATTTGTAGTCTTGGCACAAGGCCTTGACTATGTGGTTATGATAGTCTGGCATTATGCATTCCATTATTATGAAAGTGGTTATCGATATTGCATGTGATTATTCGACTAGTATAATATCCATTTGAATAAGTAAATGTCATTATTTCATTTTATCTTTTCCATATTATGCTGAAGTACATGTTTAAAAGGCTTTTGTTTTAGTTATACATTGCCTTAAATGTTTATGTTTATTTATGAAAGTTTCTGCTATATTGTTATCCTTACTGAGCATCTGAGCTCACCCCTTTCAATGTTTTATTTTTTCAAGGATGTGAAGAAGTATTTTATGAATGACCTATAGGGATAGTATGAGGGGATATTAAGACAAGATGTTGTTGTAGTTTTTTTCACTTTATGATGTAATTTAAGACTTATGAATGTATCTAGTGTTTCCAAGGCTACTAAACTAATCGGTCTTTTGAGACTTGATCTTTTGTGATCATGAAAATATTATGTAATAATTCACTGACTCTAGGTAACTTGGGTCGGGGAGTTACATTGCATCGATCAATAATTCTGTAATTGGGACCAAGAAATCGTCTTTTGGGCAATGCCGATTAAGGTCCCTGAAGTCAATGCAGATTCTAATCTATTCATTATTCTTTTTGACAGGGACTATTTTTTCTAGCTAGATAGGTTATTGGAATTATTGCATGATGTTGTCTTAGATCAGCTTTTCAACTTCAGCCTCTGTTTTGGCAGCATGCATTGGGTGTGTCCTTCTGGCCACCAGATTATAGCCTCGGTGGTCTTTTAGTAAGCCCAGATGATGAGTGGAGTCCTCAAGATCGAGGACTGACATTTATGTGTAATTTCAGGCAAACACATCTCAATTGTTCTTTAGGAAGGAGGTATATGCCTTCTACTCCTCAATGAGCATAGCCACACTGATCAAAGTGGGTTTCAGGTTGTCTTTGGTGCCCAGGTTTATCTCCTTAAGTTCGTCAATTGTGGTGGACACATTCTTCAATTGCAGGAGGGGCATCTTTGAGGTCTTATTCTTCTTCTTCTCCTTCATCTTATTCTTCCTCTTTTGATGGAGAGAGTATTCCCAGGATAAACTCTCCCATTTTTGGAGATAAATTACCATTTTATTTAGTGAGTAAGGTAGGGGAATATTGGGGTCCTATGGAGGGGTTGGGAGAATATTTGGTAGGGATAATCCTATCATCACAGAAGTTAGCCCATTCTCACATGTCTTTGGACTTGGTGGCTGTAATGAAGACCATGCAGAAAGTTGAGTCATCATCTAAACTCGCACTTGTGCATTCAACTTGGTTGATGGGAAGTATGTACTCTTCCCCAAGTTGCTGGAAGGGATCGGTGAGAGCCATTTCCAATCCATTTGGGGCAGTAATTTAATCAACTTCGTTGACCGAAGGATATTTTTCTTCTGATTCATAGAACCCTACATCGATATAATGTGACTCACAAGACTCAAATAGGGATTTATTGGCATGCAATGTCCTTTTTTCGATTAGTTAAATATTTGATGCAATGATGGTATGATGATGGAATTTCAGCATACTAATGTATCCAAGGCCTCTCTAATAAGGTGTTTAAGGTTTTACATTGTCATACTACCAGAAACTCAGAATTCTATATGAGTTTTTCAAGTCGAGTTTTAATCTTGATTTATCCCAATGGTTTCTATTCTCTTTTATCATATCCCAGCAGAGTTGTGGTGCAGGGTGTCAAGTTGTCTCCATTATAGCCCAACCGATGAAGTGTTCAGAGTGGGAGGAGGTTGAATCCAGAGCTGTTGTTGAGGTAAATCCTACAGACATCAATTCCATTTATCTTGTCAGACACATGTAAGGGTTTGATGTGTCCTTACATAATGGAATCTTCATCCCTGTCTATAAAAAAGATGACAGTGTGACATTCTTATGGATTAGTCTATGTCCGATAGACTTCTGATGATGCTACTTTAGCCTTGAAATCTTGTGGAATTAGTAAGGCTTCGATGAGTACCTCCCTAAGTTCTGCGAATAGGCTTAACACACCCAGGATTGATAGTTTTGCTAGTACAGAATCCAGCTTCTTTAGAATATCATAATTTTTCTCTAACGGTTGGCACTTCTTGGCTCAGGGTTGCTCTTTAATATACACTTTAGGGGCTTGGGCTTTGGACATATAGGGTTCGGCCTCTGTGATAGGAGTTGGTGGTGATGCGGTCTTTTCCGGTTTTGGCCGAACTAGTATGCCTGTATGCCTTGGGCGATTTGATATTTGTTATTTATCTGATGGATATTCCAAGATAATTGGGCTTGGTTTTCTTTCGACAGGGGATTAGGAGCATTCCATTTCTTGTTTTGTCTATCGGAGGGTCCTTCCATGAGTTTCCTCAATGTTAAGGGTTTGAGTTATGGAATGATTGGGGAATTTGACTTCTGCCATGATCATGTCTTCTATGAAACCTTCGGCCTCTGTAGCCTCGTCCTCCAACTCTCTAGTTTGGCATGGGGAATTTGGGTTCATGGCCATAGTCCCCATCTGAGAAGGGGTCCATCAAGGGAATGACATTAAATGATCCGAAGATCAGTTCTTGATATGATAATGTTTCTGTCTGACTGTCTCCTTTTGATGGTGTCATTTGGTGGGGCGTTGCCTATTGTGCCATTTAGTGGGGTAGTTCCCATTGTACCAAGTCTAATAGTATGAAATCTGTCAATGTAAACAATGACATTGTCTTTTGTGTCAACCCATATTCTTTATCATGATTTCTGCCCTTCTGGACCTTAGAGGACTATGGGGATGAGGAGGATGGTTATGCTATATTAGGAGCTTTTGGGGGCTGGGTTTGTTGTTTCAACGGTGCCTGGAGGATTCCATGGACTCAGTTGACTCTCTTCTGGGTCATCCAATTTTCATACTTTTTATCCTTCTTACTAGAGACTATTTTCCATTCTTCTTCCCCTCTTGAGTCTAAGGTGGAAACATACACCACTTGTGTTATTGGTGGGCCCGGCTTGACTTACTCGGAATCCACCATCTTTTGTAGGAGATCCTTGAAAACAAAGCATTCTTGGATGGTGTGTCCCAGTATCCAATGATAGGGACAATAATTTTCACGGTCGTCGAGACCCACTTCATCGGCTCGCTTTGGCTCTGGTATCCAGAGCAAGTTACGATTTATGACGGCTATAAAGAAGCTACAGACTTGGTCATATTGGAACGAGTAGACTTTATTTATTTGTTCTTTGAACTGATTTATTTTAGCACCTCTTCGCTCATCTTGCCAAGGTGGGGGTGGTTGTTGGCGTTCTAGGGGTCATACACGGTTCGGTGGGGGCCTCACAATTGGAGCTAGTGTCGGGGTAGATTAAGCATGACAGAAGCCACTTTATCTTTTCCCACCCTTTTTCTTAGGGCTGATGGGGCCACTTGGGACCTGAGATTGGTCTGTTTCAAGGAGTCTTCTATACTTTGGGAAATGGAAAAGAAGTCTTGGATCTCGCTTGTGTAATTCACTAGGATGAGCAGTGTTTTCAATTTATCATGGAGGTTATCGATGCACATAATGAGCATTTCATCTTGGGGGAGTGGCTTGTTTAGGGAATAAGTCAGGCCTCTTAATCTGGCAATGAAATTTGAGACTCTTTCATTCTATCGGTGCTTGCATTTCATGATATCACTGATCGTCGTCTTAGGAAACGTTGAACAGAACTGAAAGAGAAACTATCGTCAGAGGTCCTCCCATCCTATGATTAAATTGGCTGGCAAGCTAGTATACCATACTAAAGTTGAACCCTATAGGTTTCGTACGAATCACCTGAGTTTTACTACATCTTACTACTCTGAAGTTCCCATCATGGGGTCTTAATAAAATACGTAGTGCATTAAATGTTTCTCTGGGTCTCCCGAGCCATTGAACACTGGGAATACGGGGCTTTCAAAATTTGGTGGTGGCAGAATGTTGTTCACCCAGTCGGGGTAGGGCTTGCGCTCTGGTTGTATCCGAGTGCACTGCCCTTCCATGGCTTCTAGTCGAGCCATTAGTTTTTAGATGGTGTTAAAGATACCTTGATGCATATCCTGTCCGTCTTGATCTTGGGTTGTTGTGGAAGTAGCCAAATCTATGTGTGCCGGTGCAGCTAGAATTTGGGGTTGATACCTAGCTGAAGGTATCATTTTTGGGTTTACCTGAATATATTTTGGCTGCCTTCCCAGTGGGGGAAAGTCTTGATGTCCTTCTGATTTTGGGTTTAAGTAGGTTTACGGTCCTGGTTCCGGATTGAATAGGACTCTCATCTTGATTTCATTTGCCATGATGAGTGCTTTTGGTAAGGGCACCTCTTCTGGGAGCTCCTGTTGATGTTCTGCAGGGGAAATACATCCGGCGAGGTAGCTCCCTCGACATAGCACAACATTAATTCACCTGATCTCCTTCATTTCATCCTCCTACTTTGAAAACCTTTCCTCAAGAGTGAGGCACACATTCTCAGGGGGAGGATGAGGTGGTTCATAGATGGCCTTGGATTTATTCTTCTCCTTGTTGGGGTTTCTCATGAGAGGTAATGATAGATAAACTAAGGGGCACCCAGATTTAGGACCGATCTCTAGTTCTGGGTATGCACACCATCTGGCTCAGTGTGGGATGCATCTGGGAGGGAACCATCTTTCTTTTCTTACTCTCCCTCTATTCCATTTCCTGTGAGATCTGTGGAGTTGACGTTTACCACATTCACTGATACATACCGCATTGGGGTAAGTGTTCTCTGTTCCGAATGGTATGAAGGCTTTCTACATCCTTTATTGGACTTTCTCCTTCCATTTCGTGGTATTCTTCGGGTTTCTTGGTGAATATTGACCCAAATGGATCCCTAGTCCAACCTTATAATGCACCTTTGTCTCATAGGTTGTGAACCACGAGTGGTGGTAGAACGGGTGACTCCTCTGCCCATCGTTCTTCCTAGACAGGACAAGGCAGACGTTCATTGTGCATGGACTTAAGGTAAAAATGCCCTTAACCCTGTGGGCTGGGGTTGTTCCCAAACTTCAATTGATGCGCTGTGTTCTGGATTTTTTGGTATTACAGGGGCATTTTGATTTAAAAATTCCTCCAGACCTGTCATTTGGGGTTGTTCCCACATTTTGGTGGTAGTTTCTACTATTACCAAATTTTTGATTTCACGTACTCCCATGTGTGTGTGATCTAAGTATAGCATTGGGCCTGCACAGATTCAATGGCCTTTTGAAGACATGAGAACTGCTTTCTGGTTGGCTTCCCTTAGGCGGGAAGCCTGCTGAATGTTCTTGGTTGCCTAACTCAGAATCTTTTCGATGGCTTGATCTCTTCGGTCTTGATGCTTTTGAGATTTACTCAAGGCCATTTTTTGTTGACTATCCCATATTTCTTGAGCATGGGTTTCATTTTATTGCTGCCTTTGGGTGATGACATTGTAATATTTCATTTCCAATGTGGTTTACTGGATGGGACGTGCGGTGAAGTGCATATCTCCATGTTCTCTCCATCCCCGAATATGAACTCCAGTTGGGGCGTCGCCAATGAGGTGACGCAACTTGTGTAGTGCATGGAGGCAATCCATTCCAATGTTTTTCTTTCAACTTTATGATTGTGGATTTCATGTGGATGGGAGGGATTCCAAGTTGATTAGATAGAGAATCTCCCCTAACATGTTGACATGGTCCGCATACCATTCATAGGGCAGGAATTTTTCTTTTAGCTGACTAAGAGTCGTCCATATATTGAGATGAATGTCATGTATACATTCCCCAGACAACTCTCCTAGTATGTCGAAGTGAGAAGTGTTCATAGGCCAATACATCACCAGTATATTATCCTTAGCTAATTTTCTTCTCATAAGTAACATATCCTATTGTTGTTCATCTAGAGGCTTATCTACTTGATATGACTATCTAGAATGCTTCTTAATAATTTCATTACAAGAATCCGAGGTGGTGGGATCCTCATTGATTTGTGGAAGGTGTAGGGGTAGCTCAAAAGATGAGTGTGGCCCTAGACCATCCTCTGTTTGAGAAAGGATATCACTTATCATGGATGGAGTGCCTGATATATCTTACTCCTTTCTGATCACCTCATCATAGGAGGGATTTCTCATCTTTATTTCGGTAAGGGGAGGGTATTCTTGTTAGTATGAATTTTGGTTACAGGGAGGACCTTCACAATTGGTGATACAATGGCAAGGACTACTATTGAAACTCAATGACTGACTGCAGGAAATGTCTTTATGGCGTATACCTTTGGGAGGACCTTCAGGGTAGGCTACAGTGAGGGGAGTACCTTATTGGTGCTTGGTGTTACTGAGGGTAGGACCTTCTCAATGACTAATGTGATGGTGAGGACTACTATCATGGCTTGATACATGGCTACAGGGAGAATTTTTGTGATGCACATCTTGGGGAGGGCCTTAAAGTTGTACTACAATGAGAGGAGGACCTTCTTGTTGTTTGATGTCACTATGGGGAGGACCTTCACAGAAACTTCTATGGTGGGGAGGGTCTTTTCAATAAACGTCATCCTAGTGAGGACTACCATCGTGACTCTATACCTGGCTGTAGGGAGAATTTCTATAGTGCACATCTTGGGGAGGGCCTTTAGGATGTATTGTAATGAGGGGAGGACCTTATTTTTTTTCTTGATGTTACTATGGTGAGGGCCTTCACAGCAACTATCATTGCGAGGAGGGCCTTCGCAATGACTACCATCATGGCGAGGACTACCATCATGACTCGACATTTGACTATAGGGAGAAGCATATCTGCAGCATATACCCTGGGGAGGATTATCAGGGCGGATGACAGTAAGGGAGGACCTTCTTGTTGTTGGATATTTAGGTTAAGGTGAGGGCTACCCCCATGCGCATCAAGAGATAATATCTTGTGATTGATCATTCCTATCCCATGGAGTGAGCCCCCATGGGTGCTCTATGAAGGACCTTCAGAGCTACTGGTAATGATTTTGCGGGGAGGGCCTTTGCAACTGCTACTGCCACTTCCATAATTTTGTAATGGACTGACAGGGTCTTGAGCCTTTACTGATATATGTTTAAGGGCATCAAGAACCCCAGCTTATAGGAGAGAAGGATCATGTATGTTCTCTTCATTTTCTAGTTTCTTTTGGTACATTTCATCTTTTAGCACTCTCTTGCAGGTAATCGGGGCCATCTGTTGTTGGTAACGACCTTCATATATGAGTCCCTATATTTTTGGGTCCCATGATGTCATCGGGATACACTGAAATACATATTGAATTTTTTCAGGGATATATGCCTGTGCTAGGGCGGCCACCACATTGGACCAGTGTCCCCAGTTGGAATGAGTTTTTTTTCTCGATCTGGTTGACCATGTATCGCGGTATGTTGTCGTTGACCCTCTTGGACTGAAGCATAGATGCATAAATTCTTCTTAGTGACTAACTCATTTTTTATTGAGTCATCTCATTCGAGGAAATCAGGTCATGGGCCCAGTTTCTCACCTTTTCCACTGATGCAATAATATCTTGGAAAGTATGGATGATATGGTCTGGGATCAATGTCTGATCTTCCATCATTGTTAGGATGTGATGAGATACATATTTGGCTAGAATGGTTATGAAGGCCCATTCCGATATCGGAGTAGGGGTCTATGCCTGCTCTGGTCCTCCATGAGTTTCCAGTAGATATTGGCAGTTCTCCTGTTCCGAGATAGAGGAATGAGTCTGCCACCAATTGTCTTCTCCGATTGTCACTGAATTTGACTTGTGGCCTTTATATTCACAAGCAGGGATTTTCATCTTCTCTCTTGTTGTTGTATTTGTCTCATGATCATTGTATGAATCCACATGAATTTTACTTTTCTCATATTTGTTTTTTGCCCTATTTGGATGGCGATCTTGAAATGAATCAGTAGGTGTTTGTGCCTGCATATAGCTGGTTTCCTCCCTATTTGGATGGCGGGTATGAAATGCATCAATAGGTATTTGTGCCTATGTATAGCTGGTTTCCACCCTATTTGGTTGACGGGCTTGTTATGCATCAGCAAATATCTGCATCTACCTGTAGTTTGTCACTCTGTCTGCATGGTAGGACCAACGAGCACTAACAGGAACGTGCATATGCTCGTATTATGCCACCCTATTTTTGTGGTGGTCTTGAGTGGAGGGGGCAGAGTCATATGTATGCTTATTGAATGTCATCATGTTAGTATGGAGGAGTTTCTCCTCAAGAACTAGGGTGATAGAGTATTCCTAATTATATATTTTCCACCCTTGGCAAGCAGTCCGAGGGGCCTTGGTCTCCTTGACTTTAGCAGGTGCCCTCGGTATAAGGTCCTCTTCGGTGGGAGGAGGTATGGTCGTCTGGTGTCGGCGGCGATGTTCTCTGGAGGGGGCCCGTGAGTAGGACCCCAGTGTAGTTGAGATGAAGTTGTCAACATTAACTTCATCTGCCTCTCTAAGGTAAGGGAGGTACTCATTGTCACATTCCGGGGATAGGCTCCCGAAACATTTTGATACGACCACCCGGGCTGCCTTGTACTAAGGTGAAGGTCATGGCTGAGGAGGTGGCAGGCGGACCTTTGCAGACTGGAGGGCTTATCTCGCAGCCTCTAGTGTGGGGAGAGTACTATTTCGGTGGTACTCTTTGATCAGCGTATTGTATACCCAACGTTGAAGAAGCTGGGTAGGCGAGGGGGTCATGTTCTTCATTGGGGCCCTAGACGCCTATGGGATCGCATATGTGTGTGTCTGCATCGGTCGTTGGGATTTCATTTGGATCGAAGGTTGCTCTGTGGGAACCTGAAACATACATATATGACATAAATACCACAAAAACTCGTCAAAGTATCATTCTTTTAAACACATGCATATCTGAAGATTCAACTTGGCTCCCATCCCCTCTCCTTTATTTTTTGTTGTGGGGTGAAGGGGCTTGAATGGGGTAGAAATGCCACCTTGGTTAAGCATTCACGTCGGGTTCACCATTTTTGTTCCACCTCCTAGGTGGTGCATTTCATGCACATAGGGGCAAACAAAATGGTCGGACGTGTAATATCCCTTTGTGTCTGTTATCATTAGGGTAGAACCACCACCTTGGTTAAGGATTCACATTGGGTTCACCATTTTTGTTCCAGCTCCGATGTGTCATGCTTGGCATGCATAGGGGTGAACAAAATGGTCTGACATGAAATATCCTTTTGTGTCTGTAATCATTGGGGTAGAATTGCCACCTTGTTTAAGGATTCATGTCAAGTTCACCATTTTTGTTCCGCCTCCGAGGTGGCATGTTTCGCGCACATAGGGGCGAACAAAAGGGCCTGACATGCAATATTCTTTTGTTTATTTAATCATTTGGGTATAACCTCCACCTTGGTTAAAGATTCACATCGGGTTTACCATTTTTGTTCCGCCTCTATGGTGGCGCATTCTAGGTGGTGAGGAAATGGTACGACGGGAATTATCACCCATCTCTTTTTCTAGAGACTGTCTCTTATCAA
This sequence comes from Viscum album, assembly GCA_963277665.1. Classification (NCBI taxonomy): domain Eukaryota; kingdom Viridiplantae; phylum Streptophyta; class Magnoliopsida; order Santalales; family Viscaceae; genus Viscum; species Viscum album. The sequence continues at coordinate 1,056,496,221 of OY728161.1, forward strand.
ATTCACATTTTCTTTTGTTTCGACCCATTCTATGCCATTATCCTTTAAAAAGAAGGTTTCATTAACCCCATGAAGACTAGTTAATTCCCCCCTTTTGTATTGTGAAAGAGATACCACAGTCAGATGATCTAAGTGGGTGATTGCATGGGGTCAAGTACTTATGAAATCGGTCCTCCTTGGATATAACTTCCTCGAATGGTCTCCAAAAAGTTCATTCGTAGAGCCAGAAACACCCAATGACCCTAGTATCCATGATTCATGGACCTTATTTTCAAATTCAAGCGCTCATTGGTTGATGATTCAGACAACGACACTTAAGGACTCCATTGGTCGAGAGGATGGGAATTCTGGCTCACTGTACCCTTTTGAGAGAAGATTATTTCCAATTTCGGGACTCTCTTATATATTTAAGTCATGTTCATATGTTCATGAATCCTTGGTTCATTCCCAAAGAGTGTTTCCATAGGCTACCCCTGGTTTTCAAGTTTGTCATAAAAATATATGGATTTGATGCTATGGAGGTGATGCTGACTTGAGCCATACAATAAGGCACTCTAGAGTATATCGTCATCCAGGTGGGATGGAAGGTGACTTGATGTTGGGATCGAACCCATAAGATGGGTTTCCTATGTATCCTAAGGAGAGGAATCAGAACCAACATAGTTCGGAATGGCTGGGGGTTACGCATGGAAGCTTCCCATGTGGGGGGATATGACTTGGTGAACCCTTTTAAATGGGCACCCTTTGGAGCTTGGGCCTTCAAGTAGGCTTCCTACATATCTTGGTTAAATTAGGGATCAGAGTTATCATAGTTCAGATTTTTTTGGATATTATAATCGTCACAGGCCTTTAAGAACACATGAGTCATTCTCAGTTTGAGAAACAAGAGGATGCGAGAGATCCAACCAACCACATGTTTCCTCTCCTATTAGTGGGAGAGGGCGAGCCTATGGAGGAAGAGGCCAGGGAAAAGATGGGTGAAAGCGCAGAGTGATGAACCTTTCAATGTAAAATTACATTAAAGTTCATGCATCCCGACCTAGTAATATTGGGGACTTACCTCAGTGGAAGTGCCCTGAAACGCGTTCTGGGAAGGGGAGGAGTGTCGTCCTCGTCAAAAGGAGAAGTGAACATAACTCCTTTGACTGGTCACTATTCATCATTGAATGGAAAACAAAGTGACCACCCTTAATCCCAAGAATAGGGAGGTCCACGTTAGCATCCCAAGGTTGGACTCTGGGTTACCATGGGAATGTAGACCCACAGAAATCCCCAAAGTCCAAACCGTTGTGTGGATAGAATTCACAACTCTGTTTACTATGGGTATGTAGACTCAAAGGGGAACGTTGATGTTCTCGATGGCCTGATCATACGGGTCCAGTGCCTTTGAAGGAGGTTTCGGCCTGATGTTAGGGGACTGGTTCACAAAAGGACTATGGAGGACTAGATGGAAATGGATGGGGGAGATTGGAACCGTAGGAAATAATACCCAAAAACACACCATTCTGCGTACTGATTTCTTATGCAGGATGGGGGAAGCTCCACATACCATAGTGGTATGCGGTCAGAGGTATTTTTTGCGTATTTATGTGGTACCCAGGTATGGGTATAGACCACCGTGCACCATAGTGGCATGCAGACCATCACGCTGTTTTGGGTTCCCTCCACATACTGAAGAAGTACGCAGCACCGGGTTAAATCTACACAGTGATACACTACGTGGAACACCATTTTGAAGGAGGTTCTGGGGGATTATCATTCATGGGGAGTTCATCTGAAAGAAATGTGTGGTTCACGGTTTCAGTATTGAGGTTTTTGGTCCTATTATTATTATTCAGTTCCCCCACTTTATGGTTCATGGTAGGATATACCTGTGGAGAGTGCGGTTCGCGATTCGGGCTTCTCTGATGATTCAAGATTGAAGCTGGAATCCTCCTTGAGTTATTTCTTCCAACCAATGGGTCCCCTTCAAGCTTTCATTGTTCATCCCATCTCAATTCCTTCTATTCTCCCTTTATAAATAATTGAGGCAATCATATCTGTGGTCATGAGACACCATTTGTGGAAGCCCATGAAGATCTATCCTGACCCGTGGAAGACATGGTCAACTTGGGTTTGTGGAGGCTACGGTTCTCGCTCATGGTTCGTATAACCCTACCCATTCACTTAATCCTAGAACCTTTTAGTTCATGAGAGGGTATGTTTATGGCCTTCATGCTCATGATACCTTCGGTGATGCAGTTCATGGTACATTGGGTTCGCTGGCCATCGCTCTGCGGGCCAGCACCTTGCGGATCATCCCGTGAAGCGGTGGTTTGTGATCTAGGTGTTCCATGAACCATTCCTAGTGATGGTGCGTGGTCCATTCAAAATCCTTTTAAAACTATAATTCCTTCAAATTCCTTCTAAAATTTGAAACTTACTTTGATTCCATTTACCTTGATAGACTTGTAGGAGTACTTGCTTCCTTCTATAAAGTGATTGTGGGAGTATTTTCTTCCCTTTGAAGAATTTTTAGGACCTTACAACCTTTGAGAGAGAGAAAATCCCAAGTTATGGGCACATATAAATAAAAATGAGTTATTAAACCCAAGGATAACCTAGATCTATTTTTTAGGAAACTAGTTTTTTTAAACCATGAATGGTTTAGTTGCACTGTTAGGAAAATCATGCATTAATTATGCACCAACCACTACCTTATGGATAGACCTCACACGGTCATCTCACAAGGTCTCAAAAACATGCACCAACCATCACAAATACACTACCTAAAAATGACCAAATCCATTTTTCAAAGCACACAGTTTATACTAGGAAGTCGTAGAGTTTGGAAAAACTGTGTGCCTTCTATTTTTCCCCTGTCTCACTATACACGGTTTCTTGCAAGTGTTGAACACTTTCCAAAAATTGTGCACCACCAATGCACCTATAGAAAATCCACAAAAAACTCTCAAAAAGTTATCCAAACTCTCTAAAACTTCACCATTATACTTTATATACTTAAAAAGAATAAATAAAGGGTTACATACCAAAATAATATGGTGCTACACCTCTGCACCATATGTATTTCCTTATATCACTCCTCAATAGCAACCCCAAAAAGATCCCAGATCACATGAAAATCTCTCCTCCCAAGACACACTCATTATCCTATCAACCATTAACACTATATATCCTTAGTGTCATCATCATCAAAAATGAACCACCTCCTTTTCTCATCTAAATCCCTTGAACAACCATTCCTATAAATGTTTTGAAAACACTAGCTCCAAGAGATATTTCAAGTGAAACTGCCTTATAAAACCACTCATGTGCACCTAGTTCCACTACACAATTCATTTTTATAATAGTGCTCAACAACCCCAATTATCAAAAGAAATAATACCCAAATAGGCATACACCTTAGTCTACCCTACAACATTTTCCGACTCATACCATTGTGAGTCATATCCCATAATCCTAGTCCCATTTTCAAAAACCACTAAACATGCTCATTGCATGTAAATACCATATATATAAAATAACCTTAGGTTATCCTCTTCAAAATAAATGAATTTCACCTATTATAAATTAAATCACATGATCACCCTCAAAGCATCAGCATCACAATAGAAGTGTTTATGTACACTAACATCATGCACATGAAAGTTCATCCATAATCAGTGGGATTAGGAAATAAAAGTATCTTTCCCTCTAAAACCAAACCCCAATACCCAAAAACACTATAACTTAATGTGATTCTCATCACATAATCCAAATTAATCTCTTTACCTATATTATATACCTAGTAGAATCTCACGTGCATCAATTTCATGCACGAAGCATCTCCCCATGCTTCTTAATTATAATGGAACTCGAAAAACATAGGTTAACCCCTCACCCAACATACCCTCAAACATATCAAAAGTCACTTAAACCATAATTCCCATCTCACCATCATCTTGAGCCACATCTCAAGGCACTCGACTCTTAAACCTCGATCATAAATCATGTATCTTATAAGTATCAACTCACGGGAATCACCTCATTATTTCTATCCCTAAACATTACAAGGAAACTCATGTGATAGGAAACTTACTCTAGGTTCTAAAATATATGTAACATGAGTCATATTCCAAGTCATTAGTCTACTTGGTAATAGATTCTCATCAGGTATCCACATGCGGGACTACTCCTATAGAATCGGGATCATAGTATATTCTTCAATGGAAAATGCATATCAGATCAACCCCCTCAAGGATTGGGTTCTAATTCATCAACTCATATGTATAAAGGAATCAATTTTAATGATCTGTGTCAAGTATACCATAGCCAAGAAATTCGGTTAAGTATAATTCCACCAAAAATCTATATGGGAAAACATCATATGGATTGTTATTAACACTTTAAATTACCAAACCTATTTTTTAATAACCCACAAGGGTTCTATCACTAAGGAATAAAATTATTGCACCAACCAATTAGGGTAACTATACATACCTTAAACCAAGGGACTTTATAGTCATCATCAAGGGTATCCCTCTATACAATCCACATGACCTATCATTTGAATAAAATAAATTATACTTCAACTAGGTAGAATTCCATGAAAAAATTATATAGGAAAGCACCATATAAGTTGTTACTGAAAGTTTTTTGAACCCTCTTTATTTGTATAGTATTTTTTTTATGGAATGATTGTCAAGGAATGTAAATATGTTTATAAATATTTAAAGGAAAAAATTCTTGAAGATTTTGAGCTCCATGGAGAATTTCATTTATAATTAATATTTTTATATCTCTGTAATGAAGGAATTTTATAAGGAGTTCCATGCATGTTTATTTAGGAGAATTAATTTTCTTAGATGAGGATAAAAAGTAGAAGAAAATAGTAGGATGTTGTAATTGGATCTTGTGTTTGGAATTGCTGATAGATTATACTTGTAGAAAAAATGTTTAAGGAGTTTGAAAAAAAATCAACTCCTAGACTATCATAACTCGACCTATCGGGACCCATCTGGATAACATTATTTTGAGAGTGACATCCCAATCCCACCTTAAATAGGACAAGGGCTGGAGAATAACACTAATTATACATATAGCACACATGGGAGGCCTTACTCTAATGCACTTGTTCACATGCACAAATCTCTACACACTTGTATAATGAGGAAAGGTAAACAACTAATACTATAAATGCATTCATAACATCTAGTCCCACATCCAATTAAGAAAAAATAGTATGGTAAATTAAATATCCAAATACAACCCACCATAACTGTAAAATATCTCAACATGATAATAAGAAAGGGGAGTGATATAAAAACCCACTCTTGGATCCATCTATGGTCTGTCTAGTATAACTAAGCTCCATCTAATCCTGGTCTACCTAGGACTCCATAAAAAGTACTATCATCTACATCATACATGAAACATGCAGGAAGATCCCATATAGGGGTGATTATAAACATATTCATTTGGACACCATAAAATCACCAAACACAAAGCATTAAAGAAGTAGTCATCACTAAATAAAAAAAGTAAGGATATAAACCAAAGGAAGACTCCAAGTATCAAGGTTAGGTTTTTCCTCACTTTTAGCCTAAGGGTTCTTCTTGAGGTACCATGATAATGATTATATGAGAGAACTCACTCCTTGGGTCTCACTAACATTGATGGAACTAATTCAAGTAGTCATACTTGTTAGCCCTTTCCATGTTAAAGTACAAAAAGGAATTAAAATGGATTATATGAGATACTCACTCAATCAGACTACACCTCATCGGGAGAAAAAAATTAGAAATGAATAGGGGATCACACCTAGGGGCAATGGGTGACATATAACTTGAATTGGATTAACCCACTTTGAAGTGGATTGAATGCCTTACACATCAGATATAGGATACCTAACCCAACCTAGGGAGGATTATGGTAATGAGGATCCAACGCTATGCTATACAGAGTAATACCTTCTCTAGCCCATCAAGGGGATCTTACATCCAGTTCTCATGACTAGATGTTGTATTGAAACCTCATAGGGGAGAACTGAGGAAACTCACCCCAGAACAAGGTTACTCATCAAAGATAAAATTAAAGTTGTACTGATGGGATAAATGGGTCTAAGATGCCTAAAATTAGTACACAACATGATCTAGAGGGTACATGGAGTGTCTCACTAAGTCTTCTTCTTCTTGTGAAATATTTTCTCACACAGTATGTTCTTCTATAGATACATGGAATGTTGTTATGAGACACATCATGTAAAGATACTTGGGAATGTGTCCTCTACCAACATCTATGTACTCTCTAAATTACATAGGGTGTGCTTCCACACAAACTATGTATGGGGTCTATTGGATTCCTGGGCACATACTCTATGTACACACTGAGATGAAGGCATAGGGACCACATAGCATATAGAATGAGCACATGGTCATGTGATATTTTTATCAAACTAAAACCCTATAGACACATAGAGGGGTCCAAATAGAATATCTTCTTCTAAACTATAAGTCGTATAGATCATAATTTCACAAAAATTCTAGAACCTTCATACAACTTCACTCCTAACATCATTGTATCCTCTTCCATCGTGATTCTCAAATATAATGCATAGAATCAAATTTATCATGCCTACAACATCACCAGTGGCTAGATTATGGACACACTTTACTCAAAAATCACCCATTATTGCACATTCAGAAAATACCCACTCAATACAACTCATGGAACCACCATTTACCATACCATCATTGAATTACCGTCATTTCTATCACACCTTTGTCATGTATCTAATCCCAAAATTAAATCCACAATAATGATATGTTGTATGAATGATTGATTTCAAAATAATATGGTTTTCAGGTATTGTCGAATCATTATCCAATCAAAAATATTGATGGTGATCATCAAATAATGGGGGGACAAAGGCACAAAACACAAAATTGAGCATCGAATGAAGTTCGTGTTTGTTTTTCAATCATAAACAGAATATGAAGAATTGGTAGGATAATAAAATTGTCCAAAATAAATATAAAATCCCTAGTTCTAGGAAAATCAAATATTCAATAGACAAATAAACTAATTACCATCTATGAATTATTTTATAATTAAATTATTTTTTGTTCATCATAGAAATAAAGAATGGGGAATAACCAACAAAAAAACCTCACATTAGATTTGGATCAATCTTTGGTGAAGAAAATATCCATGTCGATGTCATTGATGAGATCCTATATATTCATTATTGGCTCCTCAATTCTCTATGATCAATCATCATTGATCCTTGATCCTGATATCATCTGCTAACATGCTCTCTACTAGAGCTCTATCAATTCTTTCAACCATCTAAGGTTATGTAGCATACCCTAGGGAATTCTATACATAGTGTTTTATATAGAGGATTCATTAGGGTTACATGATAAAAAGACATTAAATTAATAAATTAAATTAATCCATGTAATCTTTATATGATTTCACTCTACTAAAATGTCTAACACCAAAAATACTTTTATCATGCCTAGGATAAAACACATTTTTTGGATTTAATGGTGGTCTTAGTTTTATCATTTGATAAATTATTTAGGTGACATTACCATATTTTTGAAAAACTATACACACGTGATATATTATATTTAATATATTTAATATGTACATATCAAAGAACAATAGGTCCTGTAATTCCACGTTGACTCCATGCCTTAGTTCAAAAATATGATTTGAAATATTATAAATTTTCAAATAGAAATTTTGAAGTCACTGCATGGCCATATCAACACATTATAATTAAAGCATCGAAAGGGGAATCCTATCTAAGATAACATAGGTAGGGTCAACCTAGAATCAGATTTAGTGGAGAATTGTGAGGTACAGGGTGTTCACAGGTCAGGTATGGTGCACATAGGTAGAAATACAGAAGTCATGGAATGTGTGGAGTTTATATTCTCATTTATGGGGAGGTATAGGAGGCTGATGGAAAAAAAATTTACCCTTTAAATCTTGAATTTCTAGTAGTGCAATGACTTTTCTTATTAAGGATTTGTAGAATAAATGAGGTTCCAAAGTGGAAATTAGATTTTTCTACATTGTTCATATATATTACATTGTGCACATGGGTTTTGAACACCAAATTAGATCCTACCATCTAAATATTTTTTTTCATTTTCAAAAATAAACCACTTTTTGGGAGAGTGGGAACCTTACAAACACCTCATACAAGATTCAAACACATCCATCTAGAAATACAAGATCATGAAAAGTCACATTCAAACCTGAAAATTCAAATTCAAAAATTGAAAACTCATACCGTGAGCAAATTAAGCCACTCGAGAAACCCAAAATGAGAGAAGCCACGTCACCATCACCACAATCATCACCTCACCGGCCTTATTGACTCATCACCATCATTTCCTTCACATTGACTCATCACCATCAAATCATCATCAGCGACTAATCACAGTCGGCTACACTTCATCACAGCTAACACTGAACCCCATCATCATCACCAACTGATCATCGTCAAGGACCTGATGACCGGAATGAACACAGATGAGTCATCACCATTAACCTCCTGGAGCTGTATGCTCGAACTCACATCCCAAGGAACTCGGAAGTCCACCGCCTGCATCCGCCTCAGAGAGGGTGGTGAGGTCCTGGATCAAGAGAAAAGAATCGAGCAGATAGTGCCAGGTTAGAACACTGGTGAGACCCACTGGAATATGTCATCATTGAGACTTTGGAAATCAGACATTTTGACCCATCACAACCCCATAGTTGCTTCAGATCAAATCACCGGAGAGCCCTTCCACCGGAGTCTTTCATCACCGTCACAAGATTTTCATCATCTTCGCCTTTATCCGAGTCCCAAAACCTGTCAAAAAATCCATATCAGCGTAGCTCCACCTTCATTGTCACCATCAAAACTAGCGGCGAGCACCACCGAGAACTATCAACGGCACCAGAAGATGAACTCCAAAGAACAAAATCATCATTAGATTCTTTGAATAAGAAACACAAAAAAAAATTACAATCAAAAAATCAACTTCATAGAAAAGGACCAACTCAAGAGGCGTCTGGACCAAAAGCCGCCAAACCACACTTACTAGAACCTCAGAGAATCCACTACCCCAAATCTGACTAAGAGAGGTGACGAGGAACTCAAGGTCAGAGCAGGGTTCAGCGGCTGGGGGCTTCGAATGATTCCATTGTGGAATAGAAAACCAGAAGAAGACACAATGAGAGCAGTCCAAAGCTAGGAGTGCCAGGGAACCCATCGACCTCCAGAACAACGCGTGACCCAAAACCCTATAGAACCGAAGCTCCAGATCTGACCTAGAGAGGAACATGGGAACATGGGGTCAGAGTGAGTTTTGAGAAGACAATGACTTCCATAGGAAACCGACCATGTCGGGAATATTGAAAAAACATTAAGGAAAAACCCCCTGCAGCAAGGCCTAAAGAGAGATAAAAGAGAGGAGGAAAAGCCAGATCGGGAGAAAACATGAAGCGGAACAGCAATGCCAGTGGAGAAGCAAGAGGAGAAGGAGGAGGGGGAGACGGTGCTGGAGCTGTGAAAAGGCCTCCCCCCTATCGAACCGCCTCTGAGGAGATGACCTAGTGTGAGAGAGCAGTGAATACGTCATCGCTCAGAGGCCAACTTCCCCCCTTAACCTAGAATCATATAAATTAGATCCTACCATGTATGCCATATTTAAGATCTAGTGTCTTCTAAGTTGTTTACTATGAAATTGATTACATGCCAAAGTTTTTTATAGATCATTGTAGGCTACATCAATCATAAAATATATAATCAATAGTAAGATCTAGAGTGACTACATGATGAAGAAAAATTGATCTCACTATAAAGGATCATCCCTCACATGATAGGTTACATCGACTGTGGATTTCATGGTATGTTGACCAACCACATGGTCAAACCAAAAACCTCATGGTATCAAAAACACTAAAGGATGATTGCATGGTAGGGTGACTGGATGCATGATGAGGGACCACATGACTAGAGGTAGATCAAGTGACTGCATTCTTTGTGTAAGATCAAGTGAAAGCATGATACATGGTCGATCAAGTGGTTTGAGTTGATTTATTTTTAGTGATGCAAAGTAAGTTTTTATTAAATGATATATATATATATATATATATATATATCACATTTTATTTTTATCCTTGAAAATAGGAAGATGAATAAGTTTATAAGGTTCAAAATAGTTACGTGTGATTCATTTTTCCAAATCACATGTTGTGTAAATGTCATCTGTATTTCATATGGCACATATATAGAAAATTTAATACATGCATGGAGAAGGATTCGTAGTACAATTGGAATAATAATGAGATGAATAAGTGATCATCGATTCATTTGGTTCTAAGTATATTGATCTTAAATGAGAATAAAATATCATGATGCTCTAGTATATTGTGATTCAAGAAGTGATTGAGTATGAGGTATCCACAACATAGATTAGTGTATGAATTATTATTTAAATAAAATCATTAATGTGTGTGAATAATTGTGGATAAAAAAACCTAATGACACCAACTATGATAATGTTTAAAGAACACAAATATCATGAGGTGTTAATGTAGAAGATAGATATAAGACAGATTATGTGAGTTGTGATTTTTAATGCATGAATTTATAATAAGGCCATTAAAATTATGCATGTTCACATACTAGTATAGAATTGCTTTAATATCATTGGATATTTAGGAAATGGTTGTGCTATTATCATAATTAATAAATATGGAAGTTCCAAGGTCTTTATAAATTTAAAAGGAAATACGGGTATTTTAATATTTCAAAAATTTCAATCTTTAAATCATGAGATTTTAGGGACTTATGAAACAAAAATATTTATGGAGATAAATTTTTTTAATATTATGAAAATAATCTTAAAAAATAAATAAGGAATTATGAATAAATAAATTTTGTTATGTTATTTCTCTCTCTATATATATATACATATATATATATATGTTGCAGGTCAACAATAATTGGTGAGAGAGATATAAGGTTTCTCACTTTCATTCCATAAAGAATATAATAATGTCAAGAAAGAAGAACTAATACTAAATTAATATATATAATTAATGTGTATTGAAGAGATAGGGAGAATATCGAATGCAATTTTTATGCACTAAAGAAGAAGAAGAAGATGAAGGAAGAGAGGTGGTGAAATCCTTCTGCACTAAAGAGATAAGTTAAAGAAGATGAATTGGATGAGTCAATCATGATGTGAATTAGAAAAATAAGTGTTTTGTGCACTCTTATTTTCATAGAAGATGAAGAATAATAAGAATCATCCCTCAGGTTTACTTCTGTGGAGAAAAATAAGAGTGCTTATAGGTACTATCATGAATATAATAGAACAAGAAATCAAGTTTATTTCATGCTACTATGTGAGTAAGATCATAAGTGGAAGAAGACCCAATCATCACACTATCTATCACTATAAGTTGTGGGAGACACCATTATACAGGAAGCACTGGAGAACTGTTGAGAGACTATAGTACAAACATGGGTTTCAAGGACATACCCTTCCCACTATTAGATCACAAATTTACTACAATTGGGTTGTGTGATAATGGGTTTTTCCCTTTCACATCAAGGAATATCCTTTATTATTTAAAGGTGAACCTTGTAAATCACTTTCACCTTTAATTGTGTGTATTTAGATGTGAAATCAATAGTATAGAAAAGAGAACGATATAACCATTCACCTTAACAAGTGAAAAAGGTAAAAAGGTAAGAAAATAAAAAATAAAAATTGGATTAAAAATCATCAACAATGATTCACCCACCCCTATCAATGTGAAATACATCCCAAACTGGACCTTTTAATTGGTATCAGACAACAGTTCACATCAGACTAGTATATATATATTTGAAGTTGTTATATTTTAAAGATTTAAACATTATTTTATAATTTATAAAAAAAAGTATAATTTTGGAGAAGAATTATCAGTTTATAATTAGAATTAAATTTATACCAACACCTTTATGAACATGAAAAAGTAAGAGGATAAGAAGATGAGAAATATGAACCTCATGTCTTAAAGGGAAGAAGGTTTAGTTCCTCCATGTAATAGTACTGAAGAAGATAGATCTCGAATTAATGCAGAATAATAGTTGGTTGATTCAACAATGAGATTATGGGTAACCCCTCTACCTCAAATAATTAAAGAAATTCAAGTAATCATGAGGTATGTGTTGATTCTTTCCAAAAATCTTCTGAAGAATGTCCTAGCATAAGTGGGATTCATCGTAAATTTACTGGTTCATGAGATATATTTATTTTAATATTAAAAGATATGTTTCATTATTTAACAAAACAAGTTTTCAATTTTATTTAGGTGATTTTTAAATGATAGTGGGGGTACACTCTTCTAAAAGGTGAGGTATATAACTAGGAGGAATCTTTAATATAAATAGCTTTAACTTTCATAAATCTATCTGAAAAAGTTAATGTAAAAGAATAGGTGAATGAGGAGCTTCAAGAGAGATGCTCCAAATTTTAAGGAGAGTGGTTTAACACTTTAACACCCTGTGATTTTATAAAATATTTATTTTCTCAAAAGAAATTAATTTTTTATGATATCTTTCATTATATGTAACATTGAGTTTAAATGAATCATGATATATTATTAAAATATTATTATGTGATCATTATAACCAATCTGTTAAATTAGAGGGTATCAATTGGATTAAATAATTTACAAGATATATAAAAAATATCCTTCTAAATATAAATGTATTTATTAATACTTCATAAACAATCATTTAATTTTTAGAAAAGATATATTATGCTCAAAACATAGTTTTTTCTTCAAAAGGATTTTTATTGCTTTTTGTGAGAAAAGACAATATTTAATTTTTTACACATTTAAAAAATTTATTTCATGTAACTAACTAAATTTTTGAAATCATCATATCAAAATTATCTTATGGTTAAAATTATATATTTTTCTAAAAAGTTTGATTTTTCAATGAATAGTAAAAAAATATTTATTTTCATTGAAAACTGTATTTTATTTTAAAGTAATTACAAATTAAAATTCTATTTTGGATTAGTTTCAAAATTTAATAAATTAATTTAAATTTAAAATAATCCAATTATGGTCTTTTAAGTTATTTTTATACTCCAATTAATTATAAATACATTTTATGTTTAAAAGGGTATTTTTCTGAAAATCTATTTTTTGACATGTTTTTTCTGTTTGATTTTATTTGAAATTATACTACTTCTGTGTTTTAATTTTGACAAATTATTTCCATATTAGGAATCAATAGGGCCTAATTTGGTAAATATATACCTTTTATTTTTAGTCATTATGAATAGTAACCATAGTAATTTTTTTTACCAGGGTATGAGGGAAAATTGAGTAATTATGAATTGAAAATAATATGATAAGGACTATAAAATGACACTAAAAATTTCCTTAATTTTATTGGATGATTTTTTTTAATCCATAATCATCTAATATTCGTTCATATGATATTTTCCCCATTTTAATGTGATTTTAAACCAGTATGTTATTTTACCTCCAAGGCGCAGCTCAGTAGTAGAGGCCTAGTGAGGTTTCTAGGAGTTATCGAGTTCAAGTCTCCCTAGATTTATACATTTTTTTCTTGGTGTAATTTCTTTGTAACTTTGTAATTCCCCCCTCCCCAACCATTTGTAATATGTAAAGAAAAGTCGAATTGTCATACTCTTTTTTTAATAATTATAATGTTTTTAACATGGGGATAAATACAGAATATATTCAGTTATAAATATTCATTTTAAAGGTAGATTATTTATCTTCATAGTGATATTTTTTTTTAATTTTTAGGTAATAAATAATATTATTAAATTCTTACACAACGTTGAAGCATTAATTATCCAATTAACAGAAAAAATAAACAAATTATATTAAAAATATTAAAAGTAATATAATTTGATATAATTAATTTGATCCAAAAATTTTATATATGAATATAAAATTTTAGATATGTTTCAAAATATTATCTTTTAATTTCATTTGTTTTACTAATGTTATAGTAGTCTAATTAAATGAATAGTTTCAAAATTGAAAATAATAATATTTTATCAAAATAATATTTTTTAAAATTGTTAAAAATTCATAAAAATATTAAAATAAGACAATGTGGATATTATATGGTCTAATATTTCATAAATTTTCCATTTATGGGAAAATTTTCACCTTATAAGTAAAAAATTACAACCCTTTAATATTGAAAATTTTGTTAACTTGGTAAAATTTAAAATTTCTTAACTAAGGGTTCATCAAAATTATAAGGATTAAAATGACATTAAAAATTGTCTAAATTATATTTTTTTATGGTATTACAACCCTATAATAACTTATTTTTTAATACTTATCCATTCTGAGGCATTTTTCTTGATAATTAATATATTATAATTTAATCATTTGAGAAATTCTAAAAGTTCCCCTCACATAAATTATAAAATTGAACCTCCTCCCTCACTTCTTTACACAAATTTGATCCTTATAAATTGACTAAAATCTACCAATTTCTATTATAAACTTCCCTATACACATTTTATAGGTTCTTGTATTCCTAAAATACCAACCCTAAATCCCATTAGAGGAGATCTAAAGAATAAATTCCAAAGAATAGGTAATCACCTTAATCAATCACTTTCTTTTCTACTCTTCTTTACCCCCTATGAATCTATGATATTTATTATAAAATAAAAAATTCAGTATAATTAATAATATAAAACTTTATTATGATTATGAAAACAATATTATACACCCTCTTTCCCATCAAATGACAAGTAAAAGTATCACTCGGGCGTACGTATGACTTATCGCCTCCACGTAGCGATACAATTAATTTTTTATCACCATATTTTATGGATGGGTATTATGATGGTTTTAATGTTTTTATATTATTTTTATGTTATAATATCATTATTTATCAAGATTATTTATGATTAAGTTATGATGATGAAATATTATGATTAAACTCTTAAGAAACATATTAATTTTCAAATAATCTGATTATTTCTTGAAAATACAGGTTTTTATTTAATTTTCCTCACCTTATATACTCAACAGACCAAAAAAATTAAATAAAATTGACTTTATTTCTCTCATTTGTCGAAAAACCTTTTTCTTACATATCCATGTTTTCTAAAAAATGTTTTAAATAAGGGTTTTAATATTCTCCTATAATTGTTTAAATTTATTTTTACTCATATTTCACTCTTTACAAAATGGTTTGAAAGGAATGTTTTTTTCATTTTCCAAATGAGTTATTTTGTGACTTTTTCTGAAAAAAATTGGAAGGAATTTTTTTTAAATTATACAGCATAAATATATTTTCCCACCATCATGACTAATCTTTTATTTGAAGATTAATTTACAATTTTAAAAGGTTATATTCAGAGAAAAAAATTCCTTTATAATTACATATCTTTTTTTAATAAGTGATTTCAAAATGGAAAGGTTATTTTCCTTAATAATGTTTTAATTATATTTTTTGGTATTATTATTCATCAAAGATAAAAAACACTTTATTTCACTTATGATTTACTGGGGATATGATCCAATGATACCAAACTTATTATTCTAATGGAAGGGTTATTTTATTATGAAAGGTTGTTTATGAAACTCATTTCTTTTACACGGGTTATGCTATGATGAAATGATGAAATGGTTATGAAACAAATTTATTTTTCATGGTTTATAATGTAATAAAATGTTTGTGAAACCCATTCATTTTCATGGGTTGTGATATGAGGAATGCATTATGATATTATGTATCACATATAGATGATTTTAATTATGTTATGGTTGGGACCTATATCCCCCTCTAATGAATTGTGTAAATATTGATATCTCTTGAGATAAATAGTATTAGAATGGGGATTAAACCCAATTCAGTAAGGGAATTTTTCCATTATGATAGGCATGGGAGTGAACCATGACTACTGCGATGGTTTGGGGAGTGAACCCATTCTACTATGATGGTCTTTGTAATGATCCTTGACTACTGAGTAAATGATTTTCTATGCTTTGTGTATGCCACAATTCCATGTCTTATGCCTAAGTTAAGATTTCAGGGATCATTTTATTTGATTCTATTATGATTAATGTCTTATGAACATCCAATATGCATTCCATGACTTAATATTATGATCTATTCTATGCAGGGTATGGCTTTCAAATGTTATTATCACATTCTTATACCCTTTTACTCATTTTATGCTTATGTGATCATTGATATCTCCCTTGTTTACCCTTAATAAGCATCTTATCTCACCCTTTTCTTATTTTTTCTTTCCCTATGTTTTGAAGAAAGTTTTTATGTATCATTTTTATAATAAGGGTGGTGGTTATGAATATCTAAGTGGGAGACAATTTAGAACTATTATGAACCATTTTTTTATGTTTCCAAGTTTCCAAATATTTTAGACTTACAATATTCTAGTGTGTATCCTTATGTTATGTAAATAATATCCATATACTTAGATGTAATATCTATGTATTAAAAGTATAGTTCATTATAGTTAGTATTAGAGAAAGTTTTAGTTAACCTTTAGAAACTAGGATAAGATACATTTATTAAGAACCCTAGGGATAAGTCTAAGTGTAGGATAAAATCATAAATTTTTGGTAATGACCATAGATGACCTAGGTTAAACCTAAGTTCCCATAGATTGGGAAGAATGTTTTATGATTTAAACACCCTATGAATTATATTTCATGATTATATGATAGATCACTCTGATTATTATAGCATGATTCTTACACTTTACTTTTTGGATTTAGTCAATGGTTGGAACTTGAAGGAAATGAGTTAATGTTGAATGTGATGATCAATGGAATGATTGTACTCATGAGTAACCAATTTAAATAAGATATGGAATATAAAACTTTATGGTTATACCTAATAAACTTTCCTATTATATTATTAACATCATCTACTGGGGAAATTTTATTAAAATTCCTAATAAGATAAAGAAGGGGTTTCAGGAAGACAGTAGGGGAAATAAGATTTAGATTCCTACATATAGAGAATGTTGGAAGAAGCACTTGAGTGAACCTCACAGAGGAATGAGAAGATGTTTTGATTATGGAAAATGAGAACACAAAGAAAGTGATTTTTATATAAAATGAAGAGTTTAATTAATGAAATGGATGATAATAATGGTCTCCTTAAGGTATGATCGATGTTTGAATGTTTTAAATGTGGAAAGTATGGGTATTATGAAATAGATGTCTGTATGTAAAATCCCTATAAGAGAATTACCAAGGTAATAATAGTAATAATAATAATGAAGAAGAGACTATGAATGACATATGAAAGGTATAGAATGTCTTAACAATGTTTATTATGTTAAAAGTAAGAATCATGATTAAATTGATGTTGATGAATCTTAATACATGATTCATATATTATATTTTAGGAAAGAAGTATTGGGTAATAAGATGAGAAATTGTAATTAATAGTTTAAGAATCAAGTGGGATGATTGAAGTGTTTATGAATTTTTATTCAAGAATTAAATTGTATAAGTGTTATACTAATGATATTATGGTTATAAAATCATGAAACTTATTAGGATAGTTTTTCAGTGGTTTTTCTTTAAATATTTGAAAACATATTTTGAATGGTAATAATAACCAAGAAAATTTATTTAATGGTAAAGTTATATTTTTGAAGAATACATTAATTAGGTAAAGATAACCCTTAATATGTTCCTAATGTTGAGTTAATAAGGTTTTGTTGGAATATATATAATATTGGAATTGAATAAGTAAATGGGGTAGTATTGATGGCCTTGGAAATAATTAGTGATTTAATTACAAAGTAATTCATGATGGAGTTTACTACTTCTTTCAATTTATGAAATATAATCAATAATCTAATATTCTATTTACTGAATAAGAAGAAAGTTAATTATTGGAAGCATGCATGTTTTTATTGAGGTTTTATGGTGGTTCAATTTAGTACCATGTTTTAGGAGAATATGTGATCGAGGTATTTACATGTGACATTAAAAGTTAATTTATGAATGATTAATGATAAGTTGATTTTGGAAATTTAGTGACCATATTCCTAAATTTTGGGATTTTTTAATTTATTATGACATATTTTGGAGGAGTTTTAAGGTTAAATACTTATGGAATGGATTAAGTTAGACTTTGGATATTATTGTTTGAGGTTAAAGTATGATTTATCATATTGGATAACGTGTGCTAACTATTTTTGTTTTGGTAAATATTTAGAGGCTAGAAGAATTAATTGTGGTTATAATGTCCCAAACATTTCATAAACCAATATTACATATTTTAAGAATAATATTCATTACATAACATAAAAACCCCACACCATAACAATATGGGTTTAGTACCTTTGGAAACTTGGAATCATAATCAGCCGTTTCATAAAACATCTACATCATCTCCCATTTATTTCTTTGTAACTAGACCCATTTTAACATATCACACTTAGTACCTTTCTTCATATCCTCAGGAAAAAACATAAGAAATGTGTGAAATCAGAAGCTCAGTAAGTGTAAACATGGAAGTTAACAATGTATGATCATATAAAATCATAAGATAAGAATAAATCCGTGAGATCTTGTTAATAACAAAGTTCATACCCAATTTCAAAAATATCATAAACATGAGTTATTTCATAAAACATTATCATTTCAAAATTCATGAATGATAAGAATAAGAAACCATAATTACTCAATCATGAACCATATGTTCATGTCATAAATATGTTTTTGTCATCATCATAAGTAAATAAAACATTTCATATGTCAAGGTTAACTACCAAGACCATCAGATCGGGCTTCAACACTTATTTCCCAAAATGGATTAAGCACATCAACTTGTTTCCCATATGGGATCAAGCACATCAACTTGTGTCTCATAAATATCTCATGAGATGTAATAATTTACCCAATTAATTGTAGGGAGATATAATTCCCACCTTTCATATAATAGAAACCATACATATGTGTGACACGAGAATATAAATCATTCATTATATAAAAACCCATGAAAATAAATTGGTTTCATAAACATTTAATCATTTCATAACCAATAAAAAAGTAACAAGATTCATAAACATCTTACCATAATAAACATAAACCATCAAGATAAAGAATAATTATGGTATCCTTGGACTATATCCCTATTAAATCATATGTAACATCAAATAATGTTGTCATAGATAGAAAATTATTTTTAAAGATTACTTGAAATAATTCTTGAAGAAAATATCCTTTCTAGAATAATTAAAAATAAAAACATTTTATTTGAAAATAACCTTGTAATATTATATAGTAAGCTTCAAATAATTAAGGTTCCATAAAATTGGGAAAATATATTCATTCTGTAAAGTTAAAAAAACATTTCCTTCGATATTTTTGTCAGAAAATTTACAAAGTACCTTGTTTGGAAAATAATAAAAATATTCCTTTCAAACCATTTTGTAAAAAAGTCAAACATGGGTAAAAATGAATTTAAATATTCATAGAAGAATAGTAAATACCTTTTTGAAAACATTTTTAGGAAACATGGCCATGGAAGATAAATATTCTCCATAGGATATTAAAACATAAACAATCTTGAGTAATAATGAAATTGGGAAATAAACTATTACCACAAGTCTTGCCTTTCTTTGTTCATGCTCAAAAACTCCTGTATAAGAATTAGGGAATTATTATAAATTTATTATATAAAAATTTATGTATCATGTCATTTATTATTTATTTATAAAAATTTATCAACAATGTTTAATAATTTGTTATTAAAATCACTATTCTGGATGATAATTTCTTCGTTTCCCATGCATGTTTCGGTTCGACAGTCCAGGTCCTTCTACTTTGGTCATGGTATCATCATTTACAAAATTTCAATCATGGTATAATAATAATATATATTTATTATACATATATTTATAATCATTCATAAAATTTATAGATATAAAAAATGGATTACACCGTTTATGGGGATGGTAGGTCATATGTCCGCATGAACACTATTTTCATGTTTTGATTAATAGAATGAAACAAAGGTAAATAATAATTAATATTTCAAGAAACATTATTTTATAATATATATATAATATGTATTCATTAAACTCATAATAACACTCATTCATAAAATATGGTGATGAAAAATTAATTGTATTGTTATGTGGATACAGTAAGTCATGCGTACGCACAAACGATGCTTTCACTTCTTGTTTGATCAGAAAGAGGGGGTATAATGGTGTTTTCATAATCATAATAAAATTTAATAATATTAATGATACTGAATTTGTTATTTTATGATATATATCATAGATTTATAGGATGTAAAGAAGATTATAAAATGAAAGTGATCAGTTAGTGTGATTACCTATTCTTAGAAACTCCTCCTTTGGATCTCCTTTAAAGAGATCTGGGGTTGGTCTTTTGAGAATAACATCATCTATAAAATGTGTCTAGGGAAGTTGAATATAATTTTTTTTTGTTTATGGTCGATCTAAAAGGATCAAGAAGGTGAAATTAAGTGAAGGGGTTCCCTTTTATAATTGAGGTGAGGGGCACTTTTGGAATTCCTTAAAATATAAAAATATACAACAATATTCTAAATCCAAATACTTCCAAATATCATTAAAATTCACATGGGATGAAATTTTAGACTATATATTATCCCCATAGTACTTATTTAATATTTTTTATTATTTTAAAATATTTTAATAAAATATTATATTCTTGAAATATCATTTTTGTCAAATTTGATACTATTCATTACTATGACTTTAAAAACATCAAAAAAAAGGTAAAATTAGAACCAAATATTTTATAATATACAATAAATGTCATTTACATCTAGATAATTATTTTATTAGCTTAATTATCTCAAATTATATTTATTTAAATATTTTTAATATCATTTATCTGATTTTTTCATTAATTAAACAAGTATTGCATCATTGTTGTGTAAGCCTTTAGGGTAAATATTTAATTCCTAAAAATTAAAAATAAATTTTCAAAAAGAATATAAATATTTTATCTTCCAAAATACTATTTATTTTTTAACATATGTTCCAGAAAACCATATATTAAAAATGTTATACTTATTAGAAACTATAGTGTGAACAATTTGACTTTCTTTTAAATAAAAAACTATAAGGGAATTAAACTCAACCATGTGGCTCCAAAGGGTTATAAATTAAAATCATGAATGTTTTTGGTCGAAATTTACTCATCAAAAAAAATTGGTAAAGTGTTATGATAATTTTCTAATCCTTATAATATTATTTTTACTCTTAATTACCCGATTTACCCGTAACCATGTTAAAAATTACTATGTTTCCTATTCATATTTTCCAAAAATAAAAGGGGTATATTTACTAAATTAGGATCTCCTAATTAAAAATATTTAATCCATTTTTCAAAATTCAAAACATACAAGTGGTAGAATTTAATTGAATATTATATTGTAAAAACACAAAGAAAGACAATTTTTCAGAAAAATTAACTTTTAAGTATAAAATATTTTTATACTAAATTCATGTATAAAATTCATTTAAAAAACAAAAATTAGATTATTTGTAATAAAAAATAACTAATAAAATTTTAAAACTAATCCAAAATATAATTTTTCATTTTAAACTATTTAAAGGAAAATATAGTTTTCAATATAAATCAGCATTTTTCACTATTCATTAAAATTTCAAACTTTTTAGAAAATTTTCAAAAATTCATCCGAAGATAATTTTTATATACTAAATTCAAAAATTATGTCTATTTTTTAAAATATACTTTCTAAAATTTTCAAAATTAATAATATTTATTTTCTCATAGAAATCAATAAAAATAACCTTTTATTTAAAACTTATATTTGAAGAATAAAATGACTTTAATAAAAATTAAGTGTTTATTTCCTAAGAATTAATATATATATATATATATATATATATTTCATTATATGGTTATTCATATTCATACCCACCAATTCAAAATCTAGGTTATAAAATTTGTGTTGATATTTTAATAGTATATCATAGTTTTTTTAAACTCGGTGTTGCGTGAAACACAAAATACTGAAGAAATTAAATTATTTAAAAAAAATATTTCATAAAAATATTAGGTTGTTACATTATACCCACCATAAGATGAATTTATCCCTCAAAATTCATCCCTTCTATATAAATAGATGATTATACCTCTGCCTCATCACATCCTCGAGTTCCCACATAGCTCCCTCAAATTGGTGGTTTCACCACAAAACTTTAACCAGGTGAGTAGTCTTGTTTCATAGAACATTCTATCTGTGATCAAAAATATCTATAGGTTGTTCTTTATAAGAAATATCTTTCTCTAGAAGTATGACTTCTGGGTTTAGTACATGTGAAAAATGAGGTATGTACTTCCTCAGGAGAGATGTAGGGAACACATCATAAACTTGAGAGATATTTGATAGAAGTGTTGATTGATAAGTTATTATCCTGATATGATCAAGAATTTCAAAAGGACCAACATACCTAGAGATTAGATTGAAATTATTTCTAAATATCATCACTTTCTTCTAGGGATATATTCATATAAATACCTTTTCACCCACTTCAAACTCTAGATCTTACCATTAATTGTTAGCATAACTTTTTTATCGACTCTGAGCTACACTTATGTGTTGTTAAATAGATCTAAACTTCTATTCCATTTCATCTAATAGATTATGTCCCAATATCTTTCTTTACCCAATTTCATTCCAACATGTTTAAGTTCAACACTTATTACAATAGAGGGATTTATGAGGAGTCATCTGAATGTTGGAGTGAAAGCTATTATTGTAAGAAAACTATACCAAATATAGGTGTTGATCCCAACCACATTTAAAATCCATAGATCAATATCCCAACATATCTTCTAGAGTTTAAATTTTTTTCTTAGACTGACCATCTCTCTAAGGATGATTAGCAGTGCTGAAACATATCTCTATATCTAGAGCTTGCTGAATAATTCTCCAGAAATTTGAGGTAAACCTCATATCCCAATTAGATACAATAGAAATTGGTACTGTATAGAATCTTACCACATCCTTAATATATATTTTGGAAAGATGAGCAGGTGAGAAATATTCTTTGATGAAAATTAAGTGTGTTGAATTTGTAATGAGATCAACTATAAACCATATGGTAATAGGTCCTTTAGATGTTTTTGGTGAGTCTAGAGACAAAATCTATTATGGTGTTTTCCAATTTCCATTCTAGTATGGGTAATGGTTATAAGATCCCCTTGTACTTCTGTCTCTCAGCCTTAACTTTCTAACAAACCAAGCATTGAGAAATATATTCTACAATATCTCTCTTCATGTCATCCAACCAAAAATATTCTTTTAGGTATCTATACATATTTGTACTTCCAGGATGGATAGAGAATGATGAACTATGAGCCTCATCCATATCATTTAAATCTTGTATGGGAGGTACAAAAACATGATTCATGGACCTTATTATTTTTTCATAATCAAAGTTTAATTTAGGAACAATCCTCACCTTATTTTACATCTCTACATCTTCCTTATGTGCCTCCTTAATCTTCATTTGTATAGATGGTTGAACATTTATTTGAGAAATATGAGATTTCTCCCCTTCCTTCAATATTTCCATAAACATTATTTTCAAATCTAGAAATATTGGGTATTTTTTTATCCTCATCATAGATAGGATAGCATGGTCCTTTTAACTCAAATAATATGACACCTTGTTTACTTTCACGAGGTGGTAATTTATTGAGCAGTCATAATCTTTAATCAGTTAAAACCATCTTCTCTAGTTCATGATCAGCTCTTTCTATGTGAATATATACTTTAAACTTTTTTTATTGGTATATATATCACATTTTTCACCATAAATACAATTCCCCCGTATATTTAATGCATATATTACCACATCTAACTTTGAATCATGAGTTGGGTAATTTTCCTCATGAACCTTTAGTTTTTCTGAGGAATAAGCTGTAACCATGACATTTTTCATGAGAAGTTATCCCAATACCTTCTTAGATTCATCATTATAGATCACAAACCATTATCTACTACATGGTAGTGTGAGAACAAGTTCACTAACTAACCTTATTTTCAACTCCTTGAAATTCTCTTCACATTCCTCTATCTATATGAACTTAAATTCTTTTTGAGTTAACATTGTAAGTGGATTCGATAATCATGAGAAATCATTCAAAAAACATCTATATTATCCAACCAATCCAATAAAACTTTGGATTTTAGTCACCTTTGTTGTTCTAGGCCAACATTTAATAACTTCTATTTTTTATAGATCTATATATATACCCTCTATTGAGATTATGTTACCCAAAAATGAAACTTTCTAAAGATAAAATACACACTTGGTAAATTTTTCATAAAGATTATCCATCCTCAAGGTTTTCAGCACAATATTTAGGTGATCTTCATGATCATTCTTACTCTTTGAATATACAAGAATATCATCTATAAATACTACCACAGACTAATCCATATAGTCTCTAAAGACTCTATTCATTAAATCCATGAAGACAGTGGGAACATTAGTAAGGCCAAAAGTCATTACTATAAATTCATAATGTCTATAATTTATATAAAATGTCGTCTTAGGTAAATACTAGTTATTAACATTCAATTAATGATATCTAAAATGAAGATCACTCTTGTAAACTTATTGAGATCCATATAGTTGGTCAAATAAATCATCAATACGGGGGGAGAGGGTACTTGTTATTAATAGTAATTTTGTTAAGTTATTGATAATAAATGAAAAGTCATATTGATCTATATTTCTTCTTAATAAATAGAATAGATATACCCTAAAGTGATGAACTTGTGCATATGAATCCTTTATCAAGATTATCCTGGAGTTTCATCTTCAATTCCTACAACTCAATAGGGGGTATTCTATAAGGAGTCTTTGAAATAGTCATAGCACTAGATATGAGTTCTATTGAAAATTAAACATCACAATTTTATGGAAGACCAAGAAATTATTACATAAAGACATAAAAAAACTCCCATACAATAGGTTTATACCTAATGTTGAGTTTCTCCCCAACCATATGAGATAAATAACATTCATTTATAGGAATTATGATCCATAATATTAGAAGTGTTTTCCATAGGAATATTATATTCATCCTTGAATCGATAGATGGTCATAGTTTTATTTGGAATATGAAATGTGAATTCTCTTCCTCGAAAATTGATATGATATCCATATAGAGAAATACATTCCATGTTAAGAATCACATCAAATTCAAATAAATAAAGAATCATAATATTTTTAGAAATCACTCTCCAAAAAACTTCAACCGGATGAAAAATATAAACTTTAGATGCGAATATTTTAAAATTATGAGTATTTGTAACTAACTCAAAATATAATTATTGAGGTAATGTGGTGATAAAATTAAAAAAAATATTTATAAATAAAAGAGTGGGTGGGTTCATAATCAAATAAAACATTGGATGTCTTTAGAGTGGGTGGTAAGTGTACCTTTCACCACTTCATTGTCATACTCAACATCACCAATAGGGATTGCATAAGATTTCCATTTTTCATGGGACTTAAGATATTTTTGATATCGATCATCATTGTTAACACTTGTATTTGGGCACTAGTTAACATAATTCCCATTTTCATTACACTTGAATTACTGATGTGTGGGTGGTGCATTATTTGGAATCTTCCTTTCCTCTAACCTATTCATCCCCTTTCAATATTCATGGGCTTTATGACCTAACTTTCCATATTTAAAGCACCTTATAGTTCCATTAAAACATTTCCCTTGAAGATTCTTCCCACATTTATAGCATGTATATTGTTGGAATTTTATTCCACCATATGATTTATTGGAGTTTTCATGAGACTCAATCTTTTAATTCTTATCAATGCCATGGGAATGGTGTGAATCTCTAATTTCATATCCACCTTTACAGAACATCAAAATATATCTTTATATATACTAAAGTACCTTATTTATAATTCCCCTTGGATACTTGGTTTTAATACACTTAAGTATCGATCAACCTTACTTTCAGGTTGGATGATAATTCCAGAATCATACCTCGAAAGTCTTGTAAAATTTTCTTCATAGGTTCCAACAGATTCATCATCCTTTTTATTTATTTCAAGGAATTACTTCTCCATTTTTGTATGACTAATAAAAGGAAACTAATTATTGAAAAATAAGTTCTTGAACTCATCCTATTCCATGGATTCAAATTCATCCAATTTCCTTGTATTCTTAATAAGAGTCCACCATTGATCTGCTTCACCTTCCAAATGATAGACATCCAAAGTGAATTTCTTATGTTCTGAACATTGGATAATAGAAAATATATTTTTAGTGGTACTAATATATTTCTGAACCACTAGTGGATCAGAATACCCACTAAAAGAATGTGGACACTACCTCATGAAGGACTCAATAGAATTTATTTTCCCTTCTTTTCTCATTTGGAAGTACATCATGATTCATAGCTTAAGAAAGTTGTGTGAGAATAGAAAAAATATTTTGAATTCAAACTCACATAACATTTGGTTTCTCTTGAGTAAAATCATTGAATTTCCCATTACATTGATCATTAATTCAGTTTCTTTGGGTTCTATCCATTGACTAAAACCAAGAAGCATAGTTTGAGCAACACTAATCATAGTGGTAAATTCACATAATCAAGGGAAATTGCTTATAAATTTTCAATCTATGACACCTTAGGTTTAATCCTAGGTTATTTGTGATTTTAGAAAAACACTAGGATTATAACATATACTTATACTTATCCTTAGGGTTCATACTAAGGTTTTCTCAACCTAATTCCCAAAGGTTAACTAAACATTTCTCTGATACCAACTATAATAGCCCAAACTTTTCATAAATAGATATCACATGTTTTTATATGAATATTCATTATATAACATAACAAAACCATGCCATATCTATATGGGTTTAGTGCCCTTAAAAATTTGGAATCATAAAAATATGGTTTATAAAATATCTACATCGGATACCGCTTTTTCCTTCCTAACTAGACCCCTTTTCGACATATCATAATTAATACCTTTCTTCATATCCTAGGGAATAGAAACATAATAAAGGGGGAGATCAGATTATAAGTAAGGGTAAATATGGAAGTTAACAATGTATGATCATATAAAATCATAATATAAGAATAAATTCATGATATCTTGTCAATAACAAAAAAATCATACCCAATTTCACAAAGATCATAAACATGAGTTATGGAATAAAACTTTAGCATTTCAAAATTCATGAATCATAATAATGATAAATCATCATAACTCAATCATTATCCATGATTTTATGTCAAAAATATTTTTTTAGAATCATCATAAGTAAAATAAAACATTTTATATGTCAAGGTTAACTACCAAGACCATTGGATCAAGCTTCAACACCTGTTTCCCATAACGGATCAAGCACATCGACTTGTTTCCTATAGCAGATCAAGCGCATCAACTTTTTTCCCATAATAATATCATGGGATATAATACTTTACCCAGTGAATTTAAGGGAGATATAGGTCCCACCCATCACATAATGAAAACTATAAATATGTGTGCCACAAGAACATAAGTCATTCAGTATATCAAAACCCATGAAAATAAATGGGTTTCATAAACATTTTATTTTTTCATAACCCATAAAAAAGTAACAGGATTCATAAATATCCTACCATTATAAATATAAACCACCCAGAGAAATAATAAGTATTGTATCCTTGTATTATATCCCTAGTAAAGAATAAGTAAAATCAATTAATGTTTTCTTGGATAGAAACTAATTTTGTAAGATTACTTGAAATAATTCTTGAGGAAAATATCTTTTCTATTTTGAAAACATTTTTTTCATTGAAAATATACGCAGTTAAAAAGGAAAATATTTTCTTTAAAATAAACATATAATATTTTATAGATAGATTCAAATCATTAATTCATCATACAATTGGGATAATTCATTCATGATGTATAAGTTAAAAACATTTCCTTTCATATTTTTGTCAGAAAATTTACAAAGTACCTTGTTTGGAAAATGATAAAAATATTACTTTCAAAAAAAATTAAAAAGTTAAAAATGTGTAAAACTTAAATTTAAATATTCATAGAATAATAGAAAAAACATTTTTCAAAAAAAAATTGGAAACATGCTCATGGAAGAGAAATATTCTCCATGGTATACTTAAACATAAAAATCTCAAATAATAATGAGATTCTGAAATAAACTCTTACCTTAAGTCTTACAATTATTTTTTCAAGATCAAACCTACTATATAATAAATTAGGGTTTATAATACATATATTACATAAAAATATATGTACCGTATCATGTATTATTTATTTATAACATTTTATCACCGGGTTTTTAATAATTTATTATTAAAATCCCTATTCTAGATGATAACTGCTTCATTTTTCACGCACGTTTCGGTTTGGTAGTCTGGGTCCTTATAATTTGATCATGGTATCCTCATTTAAAAAATATAAATCATGTTATAAATATAATATATATTTATTATATACATATTTATAATCATTCATTAAAATTATAAATATAAAAAATGTATTACACCATTTATGGAGACGGTAGGTCGTATGTACGCATGAACATTTTTTTTATTTTTTGATTGATGGAATGAAAGAAAGGTAAATATTAATTCATATTGCCAGAATCATTATTATATTTTAAATATCATATATATTCATTAAACTCATCATAATACCCATTCGAAAAATATGGTGATATAAAATGTATTTTTTTCTACATGGAGATGGTAATTCGTACGTACACATGAGAGATACTTTCACTTCTTATTTGATGGTAAAGTGGGTGTATAATAGTATTTTAATAATAATAATAATAACATTTCATAATATTTATGATACTAAAGTTATTATTCTATGATATATATTATATATTTATAGGATATAAATAATAGTAGAAAAAGAATGTGATCGCATTACTGGAAACTGGATCTATACCCAAGGATCTATACCAACAGTTTAGAGAAATTGTGGGTATAGTTATTTTTCCCAAACCTATATCCATGGCTTGAAAAAACCATTTTTATAGGTTGATATATACCAATGGTCTTTTAAAAACTATGGGTATATCCCCTTACATAGTGGGTGTCACTCAGGCTCCCCCTCCCCTCCTCATTCGAATCCCAAATTCTCTCCTCTCCCACCAGACTCGGAGTCCCCCCTCCCCTCCTCACTAGACTTTGGCATCCCACCTACCCTCATCATGTGACATTGCACTCATTTTCCAAGTGTTCTTACTCCATTTATAATGGTTTTTTATTGCAATCTTTGAGAATTAAGATTTCCTTCCCTGCTCTTAATTCTTCTCTTTTATTCTCTATTATTCTCCCCCAATTCAAGGATTTTTTTATTCTGATCTTCTTCAATATTAGGTTAGTGAGTTCTGAATCCATCTTCTCTTCTACCGGATATTATTTTCATTTTTATCTATGCATACGATTTTACTTGATCATGTTGGAATCACTTCTATCATTATGTTATTAAATTTATAGTCTAATGGAGATTAAATATAGTTTATTAAATTCATAAAAGTACTATTTTAATTAAAATTAATTTATTTTGAAAACTATCCTTGGGATTCTTATGAATTTAACTTAAATTCGAGATTATTTTGGTGGAATATTTTAGGGATTTAGATATTTTTAGTGATGGTAATAATATCTAAGTTAAATAAAGGTGTTAATGTTGGTTTTTATTATCCTAGAGTTATGGGATTTAATTATTGAAATTTAATCGGTTGTATCATGAACCATGATTAAACTATTTATTGCATAGTTTTAACCTAAAAAGAAATAAGTTAATGATGAATTAAATGATTATACTATTATAAGTAAATCTATAATATTTATTTATCTATGAAATAATGGATAGCTTTCATAGAGTGGGATGAAATGGATTAATTATTTAGTCTTGATGGATCTTCCACAAATTAAATAATTATTAAATTGAAATAGAACATCATGTAAAATCTATTTTACTTATATTTAAATCATATAAGTAATTTTAACCTTAAATAAAATCCATTCATGACTAAATATTATCCTCAATTATGTTTTTAAATGAGATTACCTCTATGGATAACAAATATACATTTTTCTTCAATTATTCCTTTTTTGTTAATTATTGTAATACGTGTACCTTGTTTGGATTTCTATGAGTATGCCATGGTTATTTATTATGATATTCCTTATTCATTGTTTGGATGGATATTAGAATATTCCATAATGTTCACTTACATCATGCATTGTATTCAATTTGGTTTCCTATTGGTGTTCTTTAATTTCCTCTATATTATACTTTTAATTTTTCTTTAAATTTCGATATCATTGTAAATATGGTTTACATTATTAATTGGAATATAAATTTTTTCTTTTAATATGATGTAATTAATATTGATGTATCATACCGATCAGATTTTAACCATGTTTCAAAGGAATTTGAATTTTTTTAGATTTCTCATTTAACAATGCTTCAAATAGAGGTCGTATACAATGTCCATATTATAATTATATTTGAATACCATGGATAATATGTAAATAAGTTAAATAATATATAACAAAATCTGGATTTCAAAAAAACTATTATGTTTGGTATCATAATGGAGAGATGAGACAGTCTTCTACTTTTCATTAATGGAAAGAAAGAAGTGGTGTGGAGAATTTAATATTTGATCAGTTTACATTTGTGCATCATCATGAGAGATATAGTACACCAGTGCAATAATTCAATGATATCAATACACAAGAGGAAAATACAAAAGATGATGGTGTTGAGAGAGAAAAAATTTTAATGGATGATGCCATAACTCCTATATATTAGGAATGTACTAAAATGAAAAAGTTCAAATTTTTAATGAGGTTATATCATAGAAAAACCATGTATGGAATTTTTAATACCACCGTTGATTATATTATTACCTTTTTGAAGGAATTTCTCCCTAATGGTGTTGATATTCCATCAAATCATTATAATTCATGGAAGTTAATTAAGAAACTGGGATTTTCTATTAATAAAACTCATGCTTGTCTAAAATATTACAGTTTATTTTGGGAGGAAACAGATGACCTTAATGACTGTAAAGAATTTGTTATATCTATATGAAAGGAAAATGCAGATGTAATATCATATCGTGTACCACAAGAATTCATATGGCACTTTCCATTGATTTATAGGCTACAAAATCTATTCAGGTATTTAGAAATCTCATCCAATTTGTGATGACATTATGCTAAGAGAATTAAAGGTAATGATGAGTTGGTTTATCCAACATATGGATTAGCATGGCTGGAATTTAATGCACAGTATCATGATTTTTCGGTTGAGGTGTGTAATGTCAGGTTTGGTCTATAATGTGATGTTTTTAATCCGTTTGGTCAGATGTTTACTACTCACAACATGTGGTAAGTTTTTATTCATGTTTATAATCTTCCTTTGTATATGCGTATGAAAAAACCTTTCACTTTCTTGAGTATAAAAATATCTAGACCTTTTGATCTTTGAAATAATAAATAATTATACTTTCAACCTTTAATAAGAGAGTTAAATCAGCTTTGGGATATGGTTGTGCGCACATTTAATGCTTCTTTAAAAAATTATATTTCATATGTGTGTTTCCCTTCTATGGACTATAAATGATTTCCATGCTTATTCAATGATGTCTAGTTGGATCATAAAGGAAAAAATATCATGTACTATTTGTATAAAGAATTCATGATCGATTAGTCTTATATATCATCATAGTTTCAGTATCATGGGGAATCAAATATTCTTTCCAATTGATCATCAATACAGGAAGAATTTCCAGAGGTTTGATAATACTGTTGACACTGAACAACCAACTCAATGTATGTTATGAATTAATGTGATTAATGAATTAAAATATTAAATTTTTTAATTAGGAAAAGGTCATATGAAATCTAAAAAGAGGAATAATGTTAACACTAAAACCACTTACAATTGGAATAAGAGAAGAATCTTTTTTGAGTTTCCATATTGGTTTACCAATTTGTTACGTAATTGTTTATACATAATTCACATTGAGAAAAATATATGTGAAATATTTTTTAAATTATTCTAAATATCAATGGGAATACCAAATATGACTTCCGGTCTCGATGGGACTTTTTGGATTAGGGTATTCGATCATAACTATATCTTATGTGTATCAGTGAAAGCAAATGGAAAGTTCCTTGTGCTTATTATGTGATGAAATCATTAGAGAAAAATAAATTTTTGGATTTATTAGAGAATATCAAGGTTCCTTAGGGATATTCCAGAAAAATATCTAAATGAGTTAATAGAAGGTATTTGAAACTAAAATTCCTAAAAACTCATGATTATCACATCCTTATTCATGAATTTACCCCAATATAAATCTAGAATTTTCTATCTAATAATGTAAGAGTTAAAGTGATTCTATTGTTCTATTTTTTAGATACATTTATGCTAAAAGGTTATCAAAGTCTTTGTTAATAAAAATTCATCAAGAAGCGCCATTAATTTTGTGTGAGTTGGGAAAAAAATACTCCATCATTTTTCACTTATATACTGTATTTAACAATTAATATTTCAATTGAAACACTTATTTTGGGAACTGTTACTTTTCGATGGATTTATCCTACTAAAAGAAATATTTGAAAAATTAAATCTTATATCCGAAACAAGAATCAGCCTGAAGGTTCAATTTTGATAGGTTATCTGGCTTAATAATTTATGGATTTTTGTTCAATGTATTTATTTTATATAAGAAAAAAAATAATTATCCAAATAGAAATGAAGATGAACATTATGGGAAAATTGAGCCCTCATTTCCATCTTTTCCCCAAACAAGAATAATTATTGGGTTATATACATTGGCTATATTGAGCCTTGAATAGCGAGATATGTCACATATCACAGTCTTGTTTAGCTGTAGTTTGTTCAATGACTATATCAGTAAGCAATTTGAATATTTATATTTTATCTTATACTATGTCATTATATATATACCTTAAACTTTTATTATCATTTTATGTAGGGAATATAAACAAATTATAAGTAGAGTTCATCAATATTTTCCTTTGAGAAGGAGAGAGTCTTTTCATAACCAAGAGTATCCTTCTTGGTTGGAATCAAAGGTATGACCATTAAATTAACTAACCTAAAATATAAATAATCATTTAATTGTATTATTCATATATATTTTAGGTATTGAGTTTACTTGTTGAATCTATTCCTAAAGAATTGAGACCATTGGATTTTGGTCCCAATTCTTTGGTTCATGAATGAAAATCATTAATAATAAATGGGTATAAAATTATTACAACTAATTGAGCGGTGAAAATGATAATACAGTATGATGGTGTTATGTTAACTACTATAATAGATTGTTATGCCAATGCATCATATAGTCATCCTCGATATGAAAATATGTCTTATTAAGAACTTGTTGAGAAAATATTGTCATTAGATTACTACTCTCAAGGTTGAGTCACTTTGATGAAATTTAAATGGTTTGATTCAATTACACGACATGGTACATTTATTGATGATTTTAGATTTATAGTTATTGACATGAGTCGATTTCTGGCGGCCAATAAACCATACATTTTAGAATCAATGGAAAAAAAGTTTTTTATGTGAAAGATCATATGAGACCTGATTACGGTGTCATTAATGAAGTAATACCAATACATATTTTTCATTATGTTAGGGAAGAAATTGACACCATTGACACCCCCATTGGTGTCGAATAAAATATTTCATTTGATGACTCAAATTTTCCCATTGTGAGAGTTGATGTTGAACCTAAAGTAGTGGTGGGTAATATATAGAAGCAACCATATATGTTTATAGTTCATGCAGTTTACTGTGAAATGGGTTTATCAGGTTGGTATTACTATAATTACTTTACTTTAGTTTTAGTTTGGAGTGATATTTTGTTTTAGTATTGTTTGGTTTCTTTGAATTTAATTAGATTTATTTCAATTTAGAAAACCGGGTTTAAAATGGGGTTTTTTTTAAAGTATAACTTGGTTTTAATTATTGTTTCTAAAACATGTTATGAAATTTCTTATGACTTATTTGATTTCTAAGTTGTATGCATGATTTTTTAAAACTATTTCTAAAAAATATACATTTCATTATTATACAGATTATGAAAATTAATGTAAAAATTCTAAGGAAGCTATTATTTGATGCTGACGGAAAAATGTGTGAGTGTGGGCTGCCTCCTCTACTTCCCTTAGTGAGTATAATTATTGTGATATTTTTATTATTCATTACATATAAATTCATGTTCATATGCTTTATCAAAAAAATTTAGGGACATTCAGTTGCACCATAGTTGACTCATCCTCATCCTACTAGCATGGGTCCGAGTGAGGATACTCCTAGACCTAGACGGAGCACTCATCATACCCATTCCCACCTTAACCCACAATAATACACCCCATCCTCCACACCTTTCCATCCTCTAATTGATCATTAAGGTATGTTCCCACCAATGCATCCATCATCATCTCATTTAGCATCTTCTTTCCACACCATGTCTATGCCGCCTCTAGGGATGTTTTTACCATTACCATATCCATATATTTTGATGTATCCCCAACCCAACTAACCATATCATGCCATGTCTATGCCATATCTATTTCCTATTATCATTCTAGGATATTATGATTATATTCCTTCAACTTCCACTCCTATGCATAAAGATTACCCATAGCATGCATTGGAACAGACACATCCTTTAAAGGCTACTAATTAGAGACAACCCATGGATCCATCAGAGCCTACTGAGCATCCCACATTGGGTTTTTTATTATATGTGTGTAAAATTATATCACATCATTTTTTCCTATTGTACCATGAATTAATTCATCTTTTTTCCCTTTTATCTAGTTTAATAGGATCTTCTAGTAGGTGACATGGGTGCACCCATATGTGGGAAGCCTGGAATCACCAGACACAAATAATGGTGGATTAAAATCAATAAAATAAAATTATAGGTAAAAATTATAGGTAGTATAGAAGTTTCATTGTAACTTTATCCAAGTACCATGATATCATTCCAGTGAAACCAATCTCTTAGAGACATATCGGTAATGAAATCATGTACAAATCATGAGGAGATATATGGGTAAGAAAATTTGTAAAATTAACATCTATATTATTATTGTATTTATGAATTAACTTTTTCATTGTAGCATCGGTTTAACATTCCTGATGGTGAAGCTGTTAAGGTTTCATGGTTCATGGATCTTGGGGAATTATGGAGATCATATAATCCTGAGTTATATATTGGTTAGAGGAGTAGAGTCAGTTCTGATTTAGTGGGTGTAACAATATTCCCCAACTTTCCAATAATAAAATATAAAAAAATGATTGCATATTGGAAGATTGGTGAGTTTAAGTTATTCCCAATCTTTAATGGTTTTCATATAAAATCTAATTCTAATTACGTGTATTGATTTTTTTTGGATGTGTTGAGAAAAAAAAAGAAAAAAGATGCAATAATGTATTTTCACATTTTAGGGTGCACTACAATGCTCGAGCATAAGAAGTTCCAGGTACTTTAATATGATTATAAATATTATCTAGATTTATATTGTTACTTATTTATCTTTTCATGCTGAAATTTAACTTTTCTTTTCATTAATACTTTTAATATAAGGCTGTAAATACCCCTTTCAACTGGTCTAATGTCCAATTTGAAAATTGGCCTAATGGATAATATCTTAATGGACAATTAGCCAATTTTACTAATGAACTAATGGACTAATGGCTTAATGGCCTAATGGAAAATGGGAAAATTTTCATAACGGCCTAATTTCCAGTGGGCCAATTGGCCAATTTGCCTAATGGCCTCATGAACTAATAGCCAATTCACCTAATGGCCAATTGGCCAATCATAAAAATGGTCAATTGGACTAATGGACTAATGGACAATTGGCCTAATAGCCTAATGACCTAAATTCCAATTTTCCAATTAGGCTAATGGCCAAATGGGTAATTATCCTAATGGCCTAATGTCCAATTGGCCAAATTTCCAATCGGCCTAACGGCCTAGTGGACAATTAGAATAACGGCCTAATGGCCTAATGACCAATTGGTCAATTGGCCTAATGACCTAATGGCCTAATGTAAAATTTACCTAATGGCCTAATGGGAAATTTTATAATTGGAATAATGGACTAAGGGTCAATTGGCCTAATGGATAATAGGCTAATTAGACAAATGGTCTAATGGAATAATGGATAATTGGCCTAATGGCCTAATAGCCAATTGGCCAATTGGACTAATGGTCAATTGGCCTAATCACCTAATGACCAATTGGCATAATGACCAAATGGCTAATTGGACAATTGGTCTAATGGTCTAATGGCCAATTGGCCTAATGGTATAATGGCCTAATGGAAAATGGTCCAATTTTCTTAACAACCTATTGAACAATTGGCCTAATGGCTTAATGGATGATTGGAAAATTAGACTAATGGCCTGATGGAAAATTGTCCAATTGTACTAATTGCCAATTGGCCTAATGGAATAATGGTAAATTGGCCTAAAGGACTAATGGACTAATGTCCTATTGTCCTATTAGACAATTGTCCTAATGGCCTAATGTGTAATTGTAAAATTATTCAAT
Source organism: Viscum album (assembly GCA_963277665.1). NCBI lineage: Eukaryota > Viridiplantae > Streptophyta > Magnoliopsida > Santalales > Viscaceae > Viscum > Viscum album. The sequence continues at coordinate 1,056,532,938 of OY728161.1, forward strand.
TAGCCTAATTTCCTGATGGCCAATTGGTCAATTGTCTTAATGGACAATTAGCCAAATGGCCTAATTTCCTAACGAAAAAATATACTAACGACCTAATAGACAATTGGTCAATTGGTCTAATAGCCTAATGGCCTAATGTCCAATTGTTTTAATGGCCTAATATCCAATTGTTCTATTAGCCTAATGGCCAAATAGCCTAATGTCCTATTATCCAATTGGACTAATAGCTTAAGGGACAAATGGACTAATGGCCAATTAGGCTAATGCGCTAATGGACTAATGGGTGATTTTACTAATTTCTTAATGGACAATTGGACAATTGGAAAATTGGAATAATGGTCAGTTGGACTAATGGCCTAACGACTAATTGGCCTAACAACCTAATGGACAATTGACCGAATGACCTAAGATAGAATTGGCCTAATGAACTACTGGCCAATTGTCCAAGTGGTCTAATGGCATAATGTCCTAATGTCCTAATGGACAATTGGTCAATTAGTTTAATGGTCTAATGGCATAATGGCCTAATGTCTTAATGGACAATTGGTCAATTAGTTTAATGGTCTAATGGTCTAATGGCCTAGTGTCCAATTGTCCTAATTGTCTAATGGAATAATGGCCAATTGGACTAAAGTCCTAATGGACAATTGGAAAATTTTCCTGATGTCCTAATGTTCAATTGGCTTAACGGCCTAATGTCCAATTGACTAATTGGATTAATGGCCTAATGGCCTAATGGAAAATTCTCTAATTCTCCTAATGGAAAATTGGCCTAATAGTATCATGGTCAATTGGACTAATGGAATAATTGCTAATTGGGCTAATGGAATAATAGCAAATTGGAATAATGGTTTAATGACCTAATAGCCAATTCATCTAATGTCCAATTGGTCTAATGGCCAATTATCCTAAATTGGCCTAAATTGGACTAATGGACTAATGGCCAATTGGCCAATTGGCCTAAATTGTTCTAAATGGACTAATTGCCCTAAATTGGCTAAATAAATGGCCAAATTGACCTAAATTGTTTTAAATGTCCTAATTGGCCTAAATTGGTCTAATTAGACTGAATTGGCCAAAATGGATGAAATGACCTAATTGGCATAATTGGCCTAAATGGTATAATTGGCCTAAATGGATTAATTGGTCTAATTATCCTAAATTACCTAATTATACTAAATGGTTTAAATGGAATAATTATCCTAAATGGAATAATTGTCCTATATATCCTAAATGTCCTAATTGAACAAAATGGATTAATTAGCCTAATTGGACTAATTGGACTAATTGGACTAATTGGACTAAATGGAATAATTGAACAAATGACTAATTGGCCAATTTACCAAATTACCAAACAACCTACCCTAAAAATGAACTTGATGACCAAATGATCAAAATTACCAAGTGAACGAATAACCAAATAATATAAAAAAAATAGAATTGGACTGAAATGAACATAAAAGAGGAATCCATATCATAACCATGTTTAGCATTCTAATTTGAATGTATTGTTTATGTTATGACACTAGTATTAAATTTCTAATTAAATTTATATTTAGATGCTTCTTCATTTTATGGATTTCTTCAATAGCTACAATTTCAATTCACTCTATGTTTATCACTTTTATATTACTCAATAATGTAGTATTATACTAATTAATGTCATTTGAAATAAGTAGTATTGGGAATCGAAGGTCATGTGCCTAGAGAAAAAATTTCCCGAGTAAGAAGAAAAAGGATGTAAGTGAAGTAAATGCACAAACACAAGAAAATATTGTAAGTTTATTTATTTATATTTCATATATTTATAAGTAATTCACAATTAAATAGATTGTTTATATTTTTAACAGTCTTCCTTGGAGGCCCTCTGTGATAAATAAGATGACAATTTCAGGCCAAATGATCATTTGAGTTGGGTATTAGGTGAGGATCATTGGGGGAGAGTCTGATGTCGACTCTAGAAAAGCATCATCCACACTAGGTATTGATCCTTATCAGGCTCCTCTCAAACCTCTCAGACCACCAAGGTATAAAGAGCACATGCAGGAGAATTTGGGGGCAAAAAATAGCTTTACAGGAGCATAAAATAAGTAAATTGATTGCCAAACACTTCCTGAAAGCTATGTCATTTATAACTTCATCACTTCCATTATAGGTTTCTACTATTGTTAATTTATATATGGCATCAATGTGCTCTTTAAATGATGCCCCGAGTGATGTCAATAAGGGTCCTAGTGGCAGTAGAGCTGGTGGTGGTGGTGTAGGTGGTGGTAATGATGATTATTCTGGTGATTCAGATGATTTTGTTGGTGATGAGGATGTTTCTGATGGTGATGATGATAATAATTTTGGTGATAGGGGTGATATTGATCCCCTCCAATTTTGAATTTGTAGTAAATAGACATGTGGATGTTGTTTAATGACTTAAATTGATTAGTTGTATGGATGTATATGTATGTTATAGTGTTGTAAATGGTTTGAAAATTATAAAATCATTTGGTTGAATTCTAAATATACAATATATATGTATTTAATTGAATGTGTATTGTGGCTTGTATTTTATTTATAGGTTCATAATGGGTTGGAAGAGCTATTGTTGCTACAAAACAGGGAAATCTACCTATACCCATGGATCAATAAATAGTGGGTATATGTTTTTTTCTAAGAAAAACAATACCCATAGTTTGGAGAACCATGGGTATAGATATATACCCTCAATTTTGGTTAACCCATGGGTATGATAAAATATTTAAGGTCGTAACTATGGATTCTATAGAAACTGTGGGTATAGCTCTATACCAACGGCTCCATCAGTCATGGTTCTAAAAAAAGTGGGTATAGCTTATACTCATGGTTTTAGGGGATATACCCATAATTATAAACTATGGGTATAGTGTATTTTTCAAGTAGTTTCGGTTAGAGTGATTACCTCTTCTTCGAAACGTATCATTTGGATCTCCTCTAAAGGGCTCTAGGGTTTGTCTTTTGAGAATGTTAGAACCTCAAGAATGTGGATAGGTAAGTTGAGAAGATAAATTGTTAGGGTATGTTCAAGATAAAAGGATAAAGCTGGTGATATGAAGTGACGGAACGGGTTCCCATTTACAATTGAGGTGAGGGGTGGTTTTGGAATTTTTTAAAATATTATAATATAACAAGACTATTCTAGATCCAAATGCTTCTAAAAGGACTTAAAATTCATAGGGTGTGAAATTTTATACCATATTTTATACATTATAGACTTATTTATCGTTTTTATGATTTTTAAATAATTTAATAAAATATTATATTTATGAAATATCATTATTTCCAAATTTGATATTATTCATTACTATGAATTTAGAAATATCAAAACAAAGGTTAAAATTAGAACCGACTATTTTATAATATCCTAGACATGTCATGGTCATATATATAATTCATGTATTAGTTTAATTATCTAAAATTATATTTATTTTTAAAAAAATTAATATCATTTATTTTATTTTTTCATTAGTTTAATAATTAATTCATTATCATTGTATAAGCCTTTAGGGTAAATATTTAATTCATAAAAATTAGAAATAAATTTTCATAAATAATATAAATCTTTTATATTTCTAAATAATATTTATGGTCGAATATCTCTTCTATAAAATGATATATTAAAAAATTTATACTTATTGAAAACTATAGTGCGAACAGTTTGACTTTCTTTTGAATAAAAAAAATATTAGGGACTTAATATCTACCATGTGGCTCCAAAGGGTCAAAAAATCAACCCATTGATGATTTTGATCGAAAATTACTCATAAAATAAAATTGAGACAAGTGTTTGGCTAATTTTATAATCCTTATAATATTATTTTTACCCTTAATTACCCGATATACCTTTAATTATGGTAAAACTTATTATGTTTACTATCCATATTGTCCAAAAAAATAGGTCTATTTACTAAATTTAGACCTCATGATTCCAAATATGGAATCAATTTTTTAAAATTAAAAATATATAATTTTTATAATTTAATTTATTATTATACTAGAAAAACAAATCAGAAGACAATTTTTCTAAAAAATGCCTTTTTAAGTATAAAATATTTTTATACAAAATTCATGTGAAAAATTAATTTTAAAAAAAAAATTAAATTATTTATAATCAAAATGAACTGATTATAGTTTAAAACTAATCCAAAAAAGAATTTTTTTTATCAATGCTTTAAAGGAAAATATAGTTTTCAATGTAAATTGATATTGTTACAATTCATTAAAATTTCAATCTTTTTAGAAAATTTTCAAAAATTAATCTAAAAATAATTTTGAAATACTGAATTAAAAAATAAATTTTATTTTTTCAAACTCATTTTCTAAATTTTCAAAATTAATAATATTTATTTTCTCATAGAAATAAATAAAAATCATTTTTTGATTAAAAATTATTTTTGAAGAATAAAATGTCTTTACAAAAACATTAAGTCTTTATTTCTTAATAATTGACAAAAAAATATATTTCATAATATGGTCTTTCATGTTCATACTCTCCACTTCATTGGCTATGTCATAATAGTTGTGTTAATGTTTTAAAAGTATATTACAATTTTTTTAAACATAGTGTTGCGTGCAACACAAAATACCAAAGAAATTAAATTATTTAAAGAGAAATATTTCATAAAAATATTGGGGTGTTATAATGGATCTTATGATTCATTAAAAAGTGCTTCAGGCATCAAAAAAAATCATCTTGGATATTCATTTCCTAGCATAAGAGATGAAATGGAAATACATCAAAACACAACCAAAGGATGCAACTATTCTTATGAAATGGAAAGAAATAAAGTAAGTTTATTTTCTAAAGTGTTTTATCTAGATATTAAAATAATCCTTAAATTTTACGAAAAGTACCTTGAAATAAAAATGTTATCTGTTTACTTTTCTTACCATGAAATCAAGGGTCTTTTAACCTATTACTGATTTATGGTTTTTTTATGGTTAAATTTCTCATGAACATGTTCTCTATCACTATCTATTATTCCTTGGGTGTTAGTTTTATATTTCATGTCCATATTTTCACTTCCTACTAATGTTATCCTATTTGAAAACTTGGTTTTTTGGTGATCTTCGTACTTTCATTTTCTTCTTTCTAAGGGGAAGTTTTAATTAACCATTTTTATGATGTGGGTTTTGATAAAGAAATTTACAAATATGAAACCATTGATAACCAAGAAAAATTATGAGGGTGTGATTTATTTAATATGGGGAGAATGTAACACATTGGGATTTTATTAAAAAAATTCTCAAATAAATTTAATTTCTTCGATAGGTTGTGTTATATGCAACACTGAGTTTAAACAAATCATGATATATTATTAAAATATTACTATATGACCATTATAACCTAGAAATTAAATAGGCAGGTATGACAAGAATTAACTACTTTATGAGATTTATAAAAAAGAACCTAATAAATATAAATGTATTTATTAATGGTTCTTAAATAAGCATTCAATTTTTAGTAAAGTTATATTATTTTTAATAAATAGATTTCCTTCAAAATCATTTTTTTTGCTTTTTGTGAGAAAATATTATATTTAATTTTTAAAAAATTTAAAAAATGTATTTCATAAAACTAACTAAAAATTTTAAATCATCATATAAAAATTATCTTATGGTAAAAATCTGATTTTTTTCTGAAAAGTTTGATTTTTCAATGAATAGTGAAAATATATATTTTTATTAAAAACTATATTTTATTTTAAAGTAATGATAAAGTAAAATTCTATTTTTATTAGTTTTAAAATGTAATAAGTTAATTTAAATTTAAAATAATACAATTAAGGTTTTTTAAATGAGTTTTATACATGAATTGAGTATAAAAACATTTTATATTTAAAAGGGGCATTTTTCCAGTTTGATTTTAAATTAAATTCTTCCACTTATGTGTTTTTAATTTTATAAATGGATTATATATTTTGAATCGGGGGTAAAATTTTGTTAAATATATCCCTTTTATTTTTAGTCATTATTAAATAGTAACCTTAGTAATTTTTGTTACCACAGTAAAAGGGTAAATCGGGTAATTAAGGGTCAAAATAATATGATAAGGACTATAAAATGAGCCTAAAACTTGCCTTAATTTTATTTTATGAGTCCATTTCTTCCATACTCATCCAAGATTCTATTATATGTCCTTTTTTACCATTTTAATGTGATTATGACCTTTATAATAATTTATGTAAAGAAAATTCAAAAATGTCATACTCTTGTTTTTTATAATTATAATATTTTTAACATGAGGATAAATAGAGGATATTTTCAGTTATAAATATTTTTTTTAAATATAAATTATTTATATTCAACATGAAAATTTATTTTTAATTTTTAGTGAAAAAATAATTATCTTAAATGCTTACACAACATTGACATAGTTATTATTCAATTAATAGAAAAATCAAATAAATGGTATTAAAAATATTTAAAGTAATATAATTTGAGATAATTAATTTTATCCATGAATTTTATAGATTAATATAACATTTTAGGTATATATTTTAATTTAATTTTTTCCCTTTATGTTATTAATGTCAAATTAAATAAATAATGTCAAAATTAACAATAATAATATTTTATCAAAATAATATTTTATTAAATTATTTAAAAATCAAAAAAATATTGAAATAATGAAAGGTTAGTGTGATATGTTCTAAAATTTAATAAATATTCCATTTATACACCAATTTTTGGCATATAAGTAAAAATTTAAACCCTTTAATATTGAAAAATTCATTACCTTAGTTAGAATTAAAAATGGTTAACTATGAGTTAATCAAAATGATAAGGTTTAAAATGAAATGGTAAAAATTTTAAATTATATTATTTTATGGGATTATAAACATATCCTATATTATATTCTAATACCTATACATTTACAGGCATTTTTATTGAGAATTAATTTATTATAATTTAATCTTTTGAGAAATTCCAAAAGTGACCCTCACCTCAATTATAAAAGGGAACCTCCTACCTCACTTATTTACACTATTTTGACCCTTCTATATTGATAAAAATCTACCAATTTCTCTTTTAAACTTTCCTATCCACATTCAATAGGTTCTGGTTTCCCAAAATACCAACCTTAAAGCCCTTTAGAGGAGATATAAATGATTCATTTCAAAGAAGAGGTAATTTACCTAATCAATCACTTTCCTTTCTACTCTTCTTTACCTCCTCTAAATATATAGGATTTATCAAAAAATAATAACTTAATTATCATAAATATTATAAAATGTTATTACGATTATTAAAACATCATTATACACTCTCTTTCCCATCAAATGAGAAGTGAAAGTATCATTCAAGAATACGTACGGTTAACCATCTCCACGTAGAGATACAATTATTTTTTCAAAACCATCTTTTATAGATGGGTATTATTATGGTTTTAATGTTTATATATTATATCTATAACATAATTATCCTTCTATAATGATAATATCATGTCTTCCTTCTTACCATCCATCCTTTGGTAAATGATAATGTCTCTCCAGTGTACGTGTGGACTACCACCTCCATAAAGCAATGTGACTAATTTTTCATTTATATTTTAATTGTATAGTAATGATTATAAATTTGATGAATATATTTTTGGGACCAAGTTTTCTAGATAAGTTATTTAGATACTATATGAAGAAGTTTTTTGAAAGTGTTTTGTCTTTTGTTTTCAAAAAAAGAAATCACCTTACTTTGTAAGTTTTGGTGATCGGATGTAGGTGGTAACGGACTCAGAATATCAAATGTGTTTCTGTTAAGAAAGTTAATTGGTTTTGGTTTTATATTATGAATATGGTTTGTTGATTAATTTGTGTTTCGGACTCACGCTGGGTTCGGAATGAAAGTTTCAATTGGTATGAGAGGTTTTACCGGAGTCTGAATGTCTATATACAAATTTGACGATTCCTTTGATATCTTTTATGTTTTAAACATAATGATTTTATCAACACTTGTGATCCAAGATTTGAAAAATATAGGGGTGAAAATGTGTAATTTTTTTAAATAAAGAAGGTTTTGTAAGGATGGGAAGTCATAGAACTTTATAATTGAAATCAAAAGATTCTATATTAATCCTTGTGTTCTAAAAGTCATGAAGAAGTCATGATACAAGAAGAATTTTGTGGGTGAAGAAAGTCTGGAGAGTTCAAAGTTTTACAGATGCACTAATTGACCAATGTATTAGACTGAACAACTCATCAGACTATCTATTTCACCAAATGAAACAATTAACTAGATTAATCATCAGTTGGAAAGTCGAGAAGAAATAATTTGTTGCTGATACTAGTCCATCAGACATGGTGTTCCACTGATCCAATGAATGAGTTCTGACACCAATCCATCAGACATGGTGGTTATATCAAAATGGTATTGAATGTAGAGTTCTATTAGAGGTAGAGTTAGTGAGAAAATTATATTTTTTTGGAACAATAAGTCATATTAATATCAACAATGTTGTCAAAAAAATCATAGAATAAAAGTTTTGTTGTTTATCTTCAAGTGGGTCAAGAGTCATTAAAATAGATGTGATGTCGATTATCCAAAAGGAAATAGAGATTGATCCATAAAACACATGATAGCACTGATAAATCATTGGATTCTAGATTTCATCAAATGCAGTACCATAGCTATGAGGAATATTTGAACAATTGAAGAAAAAAATATTTATTTTTAAGATTTCTTTGATTTTTTTTAAAGGGGGTGCTGAAATATTTAGAAGTTGAAATGGTGTTTATGGAAGAAGTGTTTCATGCATCTCAATAGTTAGTATGGAGCATCAGGATGAGTTGTATTTCAGTTGGTTTGGAGTTTTTAAATGATAATTCATTATCTATTTGTTTTGAACTGGTACGGATCATCATAATGAGATGTTTTCAGTTATGATGTGTTTTTCAAATGGGTTAAGATAATTGGAGTGACCATATGCTCTCAATATAATGAAGAATATCTTCAGAATGAAAATCGGTATCCGAGTGAAGAATTTTTATGAAGTTTGAAGTTTTCTGAAGTTTAGAGAATATTTGAGAAGTTTTGATAAGAATCTATAAGAGTTGAGAATCACTAAAGAATTCAAATATGGAGTTTAAATGAATGTGAAATTTGAGTTTCATGATATTTGGTTAAGGGGGAAAACTTTTCATATTCCCTTTCATATCAATTTTGGAACAATTGTGAATAGAAATAAGTACATTGTACTTTATAATTCTTGTACTATTCACATGTGAAGAGTGAGATAAAGAACTAATATTTTTGGAAGAGGGAAGAAGTTTCAGAAAAGAGTTTTCCTGAGGAATATTTCCACATATAAAAAGAAGAAATAGTTACCAGACCGGATCGAGTCATTGGGTGTAGATTTATGAGGAAAGTTGAAGTGGTTTAGAATTGTTTCCAGAGTACTATTTCTTATCTTCTTTCATGACTGAATAATTGGATTGATCCATCATATTGGGTTTTCATAACAAAGTACAAAAGAGAATTTTACACCTACTCCTAAGTAGGAAAGTGAAGAAGTGTGTTTTAAAGAATTATAAAAGTGAAAGTTGATAAGGCAGCACGGTGACATGTTTTTAATGAACTAGTAAAGGTTACATAAATTTTTATACAAACTTTTTTTTACATCATTTGTTCTAGAAGAAGAACATGCACTATTTTATTTATAATAGTGCTACACAAGTGTAAGGGTATATCCTGCATTTTTTATCCATGAAAAAGGATTCTTTTATAGTGGATTTTTTAGTATTGGATTATTCCCAAACCATGTCAAGGATATACCTACTCTTATTGAGTAGTAAACCTTTTAAATTATTGTGTTTCTATGGATGTATGATTCTATTATTTTTAGAAAAGTGATAGATCTTTAATAGTAGGTGAAGAATTTCATTATAGAATGAAGATATAAAATAAAAATATGTCCCGAATTCACCCCTCCCCCTCTTAGTGATACATTGATCCTAGTGGGGGCTTTTCAAGTGATATTAGGGAGAATTTTCTATTTGTTTACTCTTTGTTGGAATTTTTGAAGAGAAGTTGTTATAAATAATCTAAATTTTTTGAAAAGTAAGGGGATTCCAATCTTTGATGAAAATAAATATCATATATAGAAAGATAGAATATTTCCCTATCTTATTTATCTTGGGTATAATTTTTTAGAAGTAGCTATAGATTTATTTCCACCTATTGATGAAAAAGTTCCTCATACATCTATAGATAAAAAGAATCTAGAGAATGGTGGAAGAGCTAAGAATGATTTACTCTCATCACTTTCTAAAAGTGGGTTTCTAAGAGTGAAGGGATTTTCTACTGCCAAAGGTATCTGGGAAAAGTTGAAAAAATTTTATAAAGGAAATACAAAGGTGAAGAACTTAGTGACTCTGAATCTGAAAATTATGTACGTAACAATCTTGATTAATTTTTATCCTTATTTTCTAAAAAATTGAAAAGAGGTGTAGAAAATTATAAAGGGAAACTACCATTGAAATTTTTTGAAAGTAGATTTGTTGGGAACATTTTTGTAAATTGTCCATGAAGAAAGAATTAAGAAGATAGTGAGGAAGATTATAGAGACATCTTGGAAGAAATATGGTGATAAGTAAAAATCTTATTCCAAGGTAAAAGATGGAAATTTATCTAAATATAAAAGGATAGGATTTTGTCTAAAGATGGTGAAGAGAAAGATAGTGAATTTGGAGCTAATAAGTATTCTAAAGTTTCTAGAGAAATTTTTTTATAGATATAGTTAAAAATGAAGAGTTTGGAAGTATCATTTCTGAAGAAGAAGAGACTGAGTTATAATTTCACCTGAATATAGAATTGAAAGAATATCTCAGAAAAATAGTAAGAATTTAAAATGAAATCAAGAAGTTTAATAATGAGAGTCCTATAATAAGTAATAAAGAATTTATTCCTGAAGAGAAATATAAGTTTTTTTAATAGGTTAATTATCTGAAGAAGTATCTTGAGAAAGAAAAGAATCAGAATGAACATCTTGAAGTAAATTTTAAATCAAAGGAAGAAGAGTTGGAAATTTTTCAACAAAAAATTTCTAAATATGAATAGGGAGTTACAGGTTTCAAGAACTATATATCTAAAGTTGGTGAATGTTATGGGAAGGTAAAACCTGAGAAGGATCTACAAAATTCACCTTTAAATATTGAAAAAAAAGTTAAAAATTTTCCTAAGAAGAGTAAATATGGGAATATAACACCCCCAAGATTTTATGGTATGTCTCTTTTAAATTTAACAACTTTGATATCTTATGTTTCACACAACACTGAGTTTAAACCCATGATATACTATTAAATATTAACATGACCATTGGAATAGTAATCTTGTCATTAGAATATTAACCTCATCTATGAAAGTATAAATAAAATTTAGGTATCTCATAAATGAAAATATGGTATATTTATATCATGGAATAAGTAAATAAATGTTTTAAAAATGATAAATTAAGTGTTGGTATATTTGTGAAACATAAATGTTTATTTAAAATTTTATAATTAGTATAATGATTTAAAAGAAAATTTATTTTCATAAAATATATTCATAAATTAATATTTTGTTTCATTATAATTATAAGATAATTTTATGTGACCATGATTATTTTTTCAAAGTGTCATAAAATTGGTTATAATATTAAAATTGATATTTTTTGAATAAATGGTGATTTTATTTAAAAATTAAATTTCTCATATTGAGAAAATTATTTTCATAAAATGGATTCCATTTTTTAAATCTACACATTGAAAAAAATTATGGTTCTAAAATAGTTGAATTTTTTGTGAATAGTGAAATATGGTAATTTATGGTATAAGTAAATGAATTATTAAGTTATAGATGATGTATGGATGAGTTAAGCACTCATTAGTTAAAAATCACATGAAATAGTTACTATAATTAGTTACAATAACCAAAAATATTGATAGTCTTGAGCCAAAATAATAATTAAATGAATAAAATAATCAAAAAACACTCCTCTTCTCCCCTATAAATACAACCCCTTATCCTCACACCTTCTAAGCCTTGAATCTTGTCCAGATTATTCTTAATTACCATACCAAGAATATTACCCACATCTAAGGCCTTCTAGTATTACCAAAAGACTAAATCCAAGTGTCTTAAGGAGGTTCCCAAGGAGACGACATCCAAGAGGTAAAATCCACCTTCTTTCTCTTTTAATTTATTTCCTTTTCTTATCCTCTCCTCACTTACCCTTTCCAAGAAAAAATGATAACTTTAGTATCATATATATATATATATACTTTAATTTTATTATATTAATGTAATATACATCATCAAGTCTCTTATTTTCTTTTTTATTTAAAAAAAGAAAACATCATTTGTGATGTGTCGATTCACCGCTTTCTTGGACGATGAGTTTTTGTTTTCCATTACTACTTTCAATTCTAGTAATAAAACTGTTATTATGGTGTAAAAATATTTTAATATACATATTATAATTTATATCATGTTATAGAACCAATATATATGTGTAATGTTAAATAAAATGACACAAGTTTGCGATGGTCATAAAAACTGCCAAAATAAATTATGACATTTTCATAAACATTTTATCTAATGAATCATCCTCATACCATATAAAAAAATGATATTTTTTACCATTTAAAATTATTTGAGTTAATTAATAGTAAATAATTTCACTTTTGTAGAATTTATTCTCAATTGATAAGAACTTCCATATTTATACTCAAGGGAACCGACCATAAAACCATGAAATGAATGCTCCCGAAATAAAAAAAATTAAATATTATAACTCATTGAAATAAACATAAATTGTAAGATATTGGATTTCTCTGTAAGGTGTTTTATTGTTATGTTTCAGTTTTAGTCACCTTTTGTGGTTAATTAAATGTTTACCAAGTCCTTAAGAAGGCTCGGGGGTGTTCTGGGGGTTCGGGAAACGAGAAATGGTGAAAAGGGGGTGTTCTGGGCAGTCTACACGGTTTGCGTACGGTTTGGAAAACCGTGTGAGGGGAGACCATGCGGGTAGTGAAAATCCACATGGTTTGCACATGGTCTGGAAAACTATGTGAGAGAGAGGGCATAGGGCATTATCCACCGCACGGTTTGCGCACGGTTTGGAAAACCGTGCGGGTAAACCGTGTGGCCTGGAAACTTCTAAAAATTTACAAAAATGCTACTAAGGGGGGAAATAAGTGGCACTCGGGATTTTCTTATTTTATTCCTCCTCCAACCCCAGTGACGCCCCAAAATCTGTAAGAGCTTCCAAGGACCAATCTCCCTCATCTTAGGGCTGTTTGGAGTGTCGTCAGTTGTAGAATGAAGATCCGGGTAAGGCTAGTCTCACTCTTGTTTCTCTTTTTGGTTTTGGGTTTGTATTTCTTTACCATCTTTATCCGAAGATCTCAAACCCTACTTTTTCTATGAGATTTAGGAAAAAACTTTATGGGTTGGTAATCGAGATCTAAGGACTCTTTTGAGAGTGTTTTCACCAACGGATTCAAGGTATGTGGTCTACAAGTTATATCCCTTGGTTTTTGTGTAGATTTATGCATGTAGGGTTTTTATTCTTGCCATATTTTCAAGAGTTATTGGTTACATTTATATTATGTGATGTAGTGGGTGTCTAAATTATTAATTTAACCCCTCTTTATCCCCATGGGATGCAAGGAGGATGACTCTTCCAAAATAGGGCCACCCAATGGGTGTGCCGATATTCCATATACTTAGATTTTAGCTAAGTAAGTGTAAGACCATTTTGCGAGAACATGGAGCCATGATGAATATGTTAATATGCTTAAAGGATGTGTAATTGGTGCTTAGTAATACACTTAGGTTGGGTAATTTCCTAAAAGGTTTTTTGGTTGGCATGAAAAGGGGTTAAAGGGATTAATAGGAAAATTCTAGGGGACTAGCTTTATACTTGAAATTCTTAGTGAGATATGCATGGGAAATGAGAATAAGGATAAAGGGTTAAGTAATATAAATGATGAATGTGTTAAGGGATTGATGAAAATTTTTAAATTCCCATTTATTGATATTTTTGTGATGTAGTAAATGTTATTGTCTCTATTTGTGGTGATATGGTTAAGTGGGGTGAATGATAAATAAGCATGTGCACATGCCTTGGTTGATTGGGGTATCGACTTGATGATTTACGCCCACAAGTTGAGTTGGACTGAGGTTCTAGTTCCACCCCCAAATGCATGGGTTAGGGAAGGGGATGGAGTTCTATTCCCCTAACGATTTCATTCCTCTCAGATTGAGGCTTCGAGGTGAGGATTATTAGATTGTTATAATGTGATGCCTAGTGAGATAGGGATTGATTTTATTCCAATATGCTTGAGAACATTGAATATTCCTAATACATTAAATGCATGAAAAGGGTAGATTAAATAAACAAATGCCTAAGTAGTGAACACGAACTCAATGGTAGTATAACTTAAAAAGGAACGTAGTCTAATGGTCGTTGAACTGTTTACCTATATTTTACCATTATTATCATTTGCATGCACTATATACCTAGATGGATATTTTGTATACACCATTGGTGGTGGCCTACTGTTTTATACTCACACCCTACTCGGGCCTCCATTAGGTACCCAAGAATATTTATTTCTTGTAGGCCAGGACAAGGGTAAGGGACCTATTCTAGGGAGTTGATTTGGACATGAGAAGTGTATGGGTGAGGTTCTAGACTTAGAGTCTAGACCATTTTGGGGATTCTGATGTTTTCCTTTCTTTTGGTTTTTGTTCACTTGGAACTTTAGCATGGCATGACATGTTTACTGTTGTGTATGGTTGTACCCAGTTTTGGGAATTGGTTATTTATGCATGTTATCGATTGTTGCCTGTTGTTCCCATTATTTAAATTATTATCTATTGTGGATTACTATGGTAATGAGGGTATAGTCTCCCCATGTTACCTATTAGACCCTCACTACTAGTTGGAAACCTCTGGTGTATGGGGAGGTGCGCTTGAGGTCATGTAGCGACCCAGCTCGGGGCACCAGATTAGTGGTTCCCAAGTCGGGGACGATGCATAAATGATTTTAATAAAATTATATTAAATAAAAAATATGTTTAATAGGTTCTTAATTAATTAATTAATTAATCTAATTTGATTATCGAGGACATTAAGTTCAAGTGCATAACGCTTCCAGACATAAGGTAAGGGTTTTCTCATCTCACTTTTATTTCTATAAGATATGCCTTATTCTCCATGTATTCCTTGTATGTAGTTTATCAATACTGACCTTTGATACATCATGTCATAAATATATTTATCTTAATTTTATTCAATGTTTCATTTGACGATCATTAATGGGGCATACTGTTCGACTGATTACAAAGTGGTAAGGGAATTCTTAACCTGATTTCCTTCCTTTAGGTTAAACGTCTACTCCATTGATTATGTCATGATATGATTATGTGTGAAATGACTTTTTATTATCTTATATTGTATTTTCACTTGTTTTATGTGGATTTAAAGCTAATACACATAATCAATTCATTTTTTAATGCTCACACTTTCTTTTAAAAATACTCTTTTAAATGTTTCTTTTTCAAAATTTAAAAGGAATGTTTTTTAACTTATACAACATGAGCGGACTTTACCGCTTTCATGATGCCTTAATGTATTGAGGAATCATTTAAAATTTTAAAAGGTTATTTTCAAAGAAATTTTTTTCTTTTATAATTGAGCATCCTTTTAAATAAGTTATTTCAAAGTAAAGTTGTATTTCTCTCAAGAATTTCTCAATGGTTTTATTAGAGTATTTCCATCTATGTCAATACCCTTTGTTGAATATTATGCTTAATTGTGGTTGATCTACTATAATTCCATCCACAATATTTTATTGAATTTTTTATGATCAGTTTTACTGTGGATGTTCTATTTTTATATCATTCATCATATTACACTGGATAGTTTATGATTATGTTTATTATTTGGGAAAAGTTATTAACATTTAATATTCTAGTATCAAAATGAATGTATATGATAATTATGTTTCATCCCTTTCATATAATGAATTCATTGGACTTAGTAAGTGTTGATTGGGGCCTACTATAGCCCCTGGATGTATCATTTGTTCTCATGAGAGAAACTAGTTTGGGTATTGGTTTATGTCTTACCCATTTATATATGGTGTCTTGGACAAATCTTTGATGATATGTTTATGATGTCCCATATTATGCATTCCCTCGTTATGAGATTAGTTATTAATAATCCATGTGATTATTATATAAGTATAATATTCATGGTAAAGTTTTCATTCTCATGTGATTATTTATATGGAATCATTTAATTACCATTTATTCTTTCCATATTATGATCAATATTATGTTTTATTGTTATATGTTTTTATTTATTCACCTTGCCTTATTGTTTATGTTTATTTATAATAGCTTTTATTGTATGCTTACCCTTACTGAGCATATGATCTCACCTATTTATTATGTTTTATTTTTCCCCAGGATAGCAAGATGTATATTAAGATTGACATGCAGGGATAATCTAGGAGAATATGAATATTTCAAAAGGAGTTTCTACATTGTATTATATTTAAAGTTGTAATGTAAAACTTATGTATGTATCTGGCTTTCCAAAGCTACTAAACTATTTGTTCCTTTGGGATGTGATTGCTTGTACTTAGTACCAATGTAATAAAATAAGGCACCGACTTCAGACTACTAGGGTTGGGGTCTTTATAGGGAAAGTCATGTATATAGACAAAACCAATAAAGTTGGAAGTTGAGAAGTTTCTGAAAATTCTAAGTCCAAAACAAAAGTTTCTACCACTTCTGATTCTGATAAAGTTAAGAATAAATATGAGCTTAATAATAAGATTTTGGGTAATAACAGAAAGTTTGTGGGTTATCAGAGTTCAAATGTGAAAGATAAGAAAGTTTCTTTAAAACATGCTCACAATTACGGACAGTATGGAAGTTTCAAAGGAAATTATTCTTGCTATGGGAACTGCTGGTATTGTGGTGGATTTGGGAATACAGTAAATATTTTTTGGTTTAATCAATAAAATTACAATTATCCCATGAGTTATAGAAGTAAAATCTCAAGGGGGGTCAATCCTCTCAAAGAAATAAATATTAGAAAGATGCTTTTAAAGTTGAGAATAGGTTCCAACCTTTGGAAACTATTTGTGAAATATGTAAACACCCTATACATCTTGCAAAAGTATGTCTTGTTTTGTTACCGAAACAACAAAAGGTTCTTAAAAATTTATAAAATATGGATGTGAATAAAGAAAAATGGAAAGGAAAAGATATTTTTGTATAAATTGCTCTCAAATATATAAAATGATAATGGCCTAGGATTTTGGATAGTGGGTGTTCTTCCCATATAATAAGAGGTTTAAAATTTTTGAAGAATGTGAAAGATTTCATAGAAGGAACGGTGATGTTTGGAAATTATGGATCTCTCAGAATCAAAAAAGTTGGATATTCTATTATTAGGAAAGAAAAGTTGAAATCCAAGAAATATTTGTTTTTTGATGGGTTAAAACAAAACTTGTTGAGTGTTAAAAACACTGTGATAAAGAAAATAAAGTTGTTTTTAGAAGAGATAGTTTTTTTTTTGAAAAGACAGGAATTCGGAAAATTTGTTACAAAAGGGAAACACACAGAAGGAAACTTATTTCAAGTTGGTGAAGTTTAGAATTCATGTTACTAAGGAATGATAGAATTAAATAAGTTATGGAATAAAATTTTGTGACATATATCTCAGAGAAACATGAGAAAGTTATTAAATTGAGATAGTGACTGTGGTATTACTTATATGTTAAGAAAAATATATTGGTGTTGTGAAATTTTTTAGAAAGGGAAAATCACAAACTTTGTGCATAATAAAGTTGATATTTATTCAAATCAACCTCTATAACTTATTCATTCTGATATTTATGGGCCAATAAGAAAAAAAATAAAATTTTATAGATAAGTACATCATTTGTTTGATTGATTATTTTACTCTCATTGCTTATGTTATATATTTGAAACATAAGTCATATGCTCTGAAGATGTTTAAAAGTTTCAGGAGAATTGATGATAAGGAACATGGGTATTCTATGAAGAATTTAAAAATAGAAAATGATGGTGAATATAATAATGAAAAGTTCATAAGTTATCTTGAAAAACATGGAATTCGATATGAGTTCAATGCACCATACACACCATAAAAAATGGTGTTGCTGAAAGGAATAATATACGTTTAGTTGAAATAGGGCATACTATGTTACTTGAACATGGTCTTTATCATTACTTTTTGATGAAATCTATGAGTATGGTTGTTTATATTAAAAACTAATGTTTCTACAGACCAAGTTCTGATATGAGTCCTTCTGAAATTTTTTATGAAAAAAATACTTGTTTAAAACACTTAAGAGTTTTTGGGAGTCCCTACATCATAAATAATAAAGGTGCAAACCTTGGAAAGTTTGATCAAAGAAGTGAAGATGGAATCTTCCTTTGCTATGATTAAGATATAATAGAATATATATGTTTTAACAAATAAATAGAAATAAGTGTTTAATCTTTTGATGTAAAAGTTCTCGAAAAATATGAGGAAGATGTTTCACACTCTTGTGCAGATGAGGAAGATAAAGATGATGAATTAATTTTTGTTAAGAAACATGATAAGGATTCCAATAGTTATAATGAAACACGGGTAGAATAATCCGACTCAGATATTTCCAGAAATGAGGAATAATTTTGAACATCTTATCCCAAGGTTAGGAAGAACTTGGAAGCTCAAAACATAATTAGTAACCAAAATCAAAAGGTTCAAATAAGAATAACAAAAAAATTCATTACACATACTTCTTTGTATTCAAAATTTTAGCTGAAAGATGCGAATGAATATTTTGAGAATCTGGAATGGATTCCAACTATGAATGAATAGTTGGATCAGATTGAGAAGAATGATACTTGGGAACTCATACCTAAACCAAATGAAAAAAATTTATTGGTAAAAAATGGGTGTTCCAAAAAAATTTAAATGAATATAGTGAAGTGATAAGAAACAAATAAATTTTGGTTTGCAAAGGTTACTAACAAATTTAAGGCATTTATTTTGATGAGAATTTTTCTCTCGTGGCAGGGTCAGAAAAAATTAGAATCTTTCTTGCTATTTTTTCATAATGAAGTTATAAAATTTTTTAGATGGATGTGAATTCATATTTTTTGAATGGAGAACTTGATAAATAATTTTATGTTGAAAAATCATGTGGTTTAGTTATTATAAATGATAAAATTTATGTGTTCAAGTTGAAGAAATCCTTGTATGGGATAAAACAAGATTCAAGGGAATGGTAGTTCAAATTGGATACCTAATTAAAGAATCTGACCTTTTAGAAAGAAAGTGTTTGTAGTTATCTATACATAAATAAATTCAGGAGATTTCCATCATTATTATTGTATATATTGATGATATTATATTTTCTAGGAATGGTGAAAGAACTTGTGAGAAGTTTATTGAAGAAATTAAAGAGTTGTTTGAAATGTCCATGTTTGGTGAATTGAAATACTTTATTGGGTTAAAAATATCATAAAAAAAGAAACAAATATTTATTTCTCAATAAAATTATGATAAGGAACTTCTTAATAATTTTTTAATGGAAAATTAAAAACCTATTTCCACACAAATTTCAATGGGAACTGAGTTGAATAAATATAGAGAAGGTAAAAAATTGACTCTAAAGAGTTTCGGAAGATGATTATAAGTTTATTATATTTGAATAACTAAAGATTAGACATTGTTTATATTGTTACCTATTGTGAAAGATTCAAAATTGATCCAAAATAATCACATATATTAGCTGGAAAATGAATTCTCAGATATATTAAAGGACCAACAGATTTTATAATTAGGTATGATGGCTCAGAAAAAATTGATTTTTTTGGTTATATAGATGTTGATTGGAAAGGAAGTGTTGATGATAGAAGATCAAAATCTGGTGGAATTTTATTTCTAGAATAAATTTGTGTAAGCTCAAATACTAAGAAGAAAAATTAAGTAACTCTTATTGTGGATAAAGTTGAGTATGTTTGTGCCACTCAAGCTGCAACACAACTTATGTGGATGAAGAATCAGTGGGAAGACTTACTTGTAGATGTGAAGTCACCTTTGCTCTTGGTTTATGATAATCATAGTTCTATAAACCTTAAATAAATCCAGTACAACATTATCATTCAAAACATATTGATATCAAATATCACTTCATAAAAGATATTGTAGAGAATAATGAACTCAATATGGAGTATGTTCTTACATCGGAACAAGTTGCAGACATTTTCACAAAACCCTTACCAAATGAGTAATTTTTTAAACTAATGTTGAACATGGGCATCCAAACTCTTTCTCTCCAAGGTTGAGGTATGTGTTTTTTTCCTATCTCTCATATTTTTTCTGTATAGTGTTTTAAAATGGGGATAAAAATAATGATTCATAAATCTATCCATTGATATGTGCTAAAACTTTTAACTAAGAATGTATGTAGGGGGATTTCTAGGTAAGATGTGATCTCATCATGTAAGTGTGTGAATTTTTATGAAATTTTATTTAAGTATGTAGGAACCTTATCTCTATAAGAAAGTGAAAGAAGTTTTGAAATGTGAAAGTCATAGAAGGTTTGAAAGTTAAAGAAGTTTCATAAGTCACTACTTTTGGACATCATGATTTTGTTGTCAATGATTCTTATTTCCTATAATGAGTTTTCTCGTTTAAGCTTATAATTTTTGATAAGTGATCCATTACTTGAGGTTACAAAGTTTAGTGATTTATGAACCTTGGTTGACAATAAAATCCAAATGGGGGGTTTTTGGGACCAAGTTGGATGGAGAAGTTTTTTGGATACTGGATGAATAATTTTTTTGAAAGTGTTTTATATTTTTTGTCAAGAAAAGAAATCAATTTACTTTGTAAGTTTTGGTGATCGGATGCAAGAGGCACCAGAATCAGAATTTTGAATCAATTTCTGTTATGAAATATCATTTGTTTCGGTTTTCTATTATGAATAATGTTTGTTGAAGAAGTAGTGTTTTAGACTCACAATGGTTCTAGAATGAATATTTCAATTAGTATGAGAATTTTTTTATAGGATGAATGTCTCCATACAAATCTAAATATGTTTTTATATTTTTTATGTTTTCAGCAACGTGAGTTTATTAACACTTATGATCCAAGATTTTTATAAGATAGGAGAGAAAAGGTGTCCAAGATTTAGAAAGAAAGAAGGTGTTGTAAGTATGGGAAGTCATAGAACTTTCTAATACAAGTCAGATGATTCTATATTAATCCTTACATTCTCAAAGTCATGAATAATTCATGATACAAACAAAATTTTGTGGAAAAATAAAGGCTGGAGAGTTAAAAGTTTTGTTGAAACACTGATCAATTGATCCATCAAATTGACCGATTCATCAGACTATTCATTTCACTAAATGAAACAAATAATAGGATCAATAATCAGTTGGAAATTCTAGAGGAAAGATTTTTTTGTTGATATCAGTCCATTAGACGCGGTGTTCCACCAATACAATGAAGTATCTCTAACACCAATCCATCAAAAACGATGATTGTATCAAAAGGGTATCGTATGAAGAGTTTTATCAAAGGAAGAGTGGGTAAGAAAGTTAGAGTTTTTGACACTGATCAATCGGATGAATATCAACAATGTAGTCAACCATTTTCATATACTAAAATTTTAGTTATTTATCTTCAAGTGGGTGAAGATTCATAGAAACATATATGATGTTGATTGATTAGAAGGAAAAAGAGACTAATCCACCATACGCATGATGACACTAATAAATCATCGTACGTTGGATGTCATCAGAAACAGTACTATCAGTCTGGGGAATATTTGAACAATTGAGGAAAAAATATTTATTTTGAAGATTTTTGGGATTCGTTTTCAAGGGGGTGATTGAATCTTTAGAATTTGAAATGATGTTTATGAAAGAAGAGTTCCAGGAATCTCATTAGTTGGTATGGAGCATCGAAATGAGTCGTCTTTTAGTTGGTTTGGATCTTTGAAATTAGAAGTCATTATCTATTTTTTCTAACTAATACAGAGAATTGTAATGAGATGTATTCATTTCTGATATGTTTTTCAAATTTTTTAAGAGAATTGGAGTGACCATATGTTCTCAACATAATGAATAATGTCATTGGAATAAAAATTATTATTGGACTGAAGAATTTTTATAATTTCTAAATTTGGATGAAGTTTTGAGAAGACTCGATAAGTTTTAAGAATAATTGAGAAGAGTTGAGAAGTGCTAAAGAAGTTAAATATAGAGATGAAATGAATGTGAAATTTGAGTTTCGTGAAATTTGGTAAAGTGGTAGAACTTTTCATATTCCCACCCATACCACTTTTTATGAACCTATAAATACAAGGAATTACATTGTACTTTATAATGCTTTTATTGTTCACATACAAAGAGAGGGAGAAAGAACTAAAAGTTTTTGAAGAGGGAATAAGTTTCCTGACATATTTTTTATGAGGAAGTTTTTTATATATAAGAATAAGAAAAAAAGAGTTATCGGACCGGACTGAGTCATCAGACATAGATTTTCAAGGAAAGTTGAAGTGGTTCAGAATTATTTATAGAGTATTATTTATTATCTATTTTCATGAATGAATAATTGAACTAAGGAATCAGACTAAGCTATTAGAATAATTTTTCATAACAAAGTCTGAAATATAAGTTTTTACCTATTGTTGGGTAGGAAAGTGAAAATGATTGTTTTGAAGAACTATAAAAGTGGAAGTTGATAAGGCAACATAGTAAGATGTTTTGAACCAACTGGTGAAGGTTTCTTAACTTGTTACACAAACATGTTTTACAACATTTTTTCTAGAATAAGTACATGAACTATTGTATTTTTCATAGTTCTATACAAGTGTAAGGGTATATCCTATATATTGTATGCACACAAAAGGATTGTTTTAAAGTGGATTGTGTGGTATTGGATTATTCTCAAACCATGTCAAGGATGTAGGAACTCTTATTGATTAATTAACCTTGTAAATTTTTATGTTCCTATAGATGTTTGATTATATTTTTTTCAGAAAAGTGATAGATCTTTAATAGTAGGTGAAGGTTTCCATAATAGAAAGAAGACATAAAAGAAAAATACATCACTAATTCACCCCCTCCCTCTCTCAGTGATACATTGATCCTAGTTGGTTCTTTTCATATATATGATATATATGATATAATAATAATATTTTAAAGGTGATTTAATATTTTCCTTTCTTTTATTTCATCTGTTGAAAAATGAAAACAGTGTTCTTGCGTGCGTATGGATTACCGTCTCTATGGACTGTGTAATTCATTTTTCTATATCTGACTTTTATTGATGACTCTAAATATATATATAATGAATATATATAATATTTATATCATTTTTAGAAAAATTTAGATGATTTAACCATTATCAAAATACAAATACCAAAACTACAAACCAAAACATACATGAAAAATGAAGCATATATCACCTGAAATAGTGATTTTAATAAATAAGTGTTAAAAAATGGGTGATAAAAGACTATAAGTAAATATATGGTATGATACATATTATTATGGTTCAATAATATATTTATAATAAATCTATATTTATTATAAAGGAGGTTCCAATGCATATGAAAGAAGTCAGACCTAAGGTAAGGGATTTTTAGTTTCACTTTTTTTTAGGAGACTTATACCAAATTCACCACGTGTTTCTTTTTTTGTGGTGTATATACTACTTCTTTGACATGTTATATAATGAATCTAATTATTTTCATGATATTTAAAGTTTTAATTTATGTTATTCTTTCCTGGGTATTGTGATTCAAATGTTACTAAAGTGGTAAGGAATTTTCATCTCACTTTTATTTCTGTGGGACACATGTCATATTCACCACTTGTTTCTTTTGTGTGGTGTATATACTACCCATGGATGTATTTTATAATTATTATTTTAAATTTTATGGGGATATAAATATCCATATAAATTTATTTCTTTCATGGGTATTACAATTCAAATGTTACCAAAGCAATAAGGGGTTTTATGTTACAATCTCACTATTTATTAGGATTGTTTGTGATTAAGTTTTGATGATGAAATATTATGATAAACCTATCATGAAACTTATTAATTTTATTATTATATGATTATTTATTTAAAATACATCTTTTCCTTTAATTTCCCTCACCTTATGTACTCAAGATACCAAAAATATGTTTTTAAAGAAAATCGACTTCATTTCTATCTTAAGTCAAAAAAATATATTTCTTCCATATCAATGTTTTTTAAATATGTTTTAAAGGTTGTTTTTACTATTATCCTATGATTTTTTAATTTAATTTCTACACATGTTTTACTTTTTACAAAAATTGTTTGAAATGAATCTTTTTATTGTTTTACAAATGAGGTACTTTGTGACTTTTCTGAAGAAAAAAAAATACGGAATGAATGTTTTTTTAACTTATATGTGGATGGATTTACCCACTGTCATGAATAATATTTTCTTTGAATATTAATTTTCATTTTTACAAGGTTATTTTCAAAAAAAAATCATTTATAATTGCATGGTTTTTTTTAATAAGTGATTTCAAAATAGAAAGTTTATTTTCCTCAAGAATGTTTTAATGGTCCTTTAATATTATTTCTATTAATCAAAGACAACAACACTTGATTTACATAATGATTTATTGGGGATATGATCCAATGGAAATGTACTTATTCTTTTAATATATGGTTTATGTTATAATAAAAATATCCTTATGAAACTTGTTTCTTTTCCATGGGGTTTTCTATGATAAAATGATGAGAATAATATTCTGAATTAATAAGGAATGTGGAGATAGTATAATGGGGACTTAAGATGAGAATAATATTCTCAACGTGAAAAATCTTGTTCTTGAGCATACACTAGAAAATATGAAGTCAAATCAATCCATGTATTCACATGAAGTTGAGGAAAAACTTGATACTACCACACAATTTTTAGAGGAGTGTTTCTATTCAATTACACCTCTATTATGTTGAAATAATACATTGGGATTATATCATGATGAATACTCAACAGTATCATAAGAATAGGTACCATCCATGCCAAAATTATTAATTATTATAAATCTATTTTTATGAAAATTACAGGATTGAAAATAAAACCTATAAAGAAATAGATGGATAAAAATGGAGAGAATATTTCCATTACATTAGTGGTAGATGAAAAGAGTATGAGAGATGGCTCCTTAAAGATATCCCAACCAATAGTAGATAAATATCAAAAATATCATTCCCCCAAAATCTATAAATTACAAATAATATACACTAGAGAATAAAAAATTAAGGTTTATTGGTAAATTCAAGTAATGCAATAGGTTTGGGAACTCTACATTGGATTTTTGGTATAATCCTTTAAATGATAAAGTTTAAAGAAATACCATTTTAAAAAGGAAAAGTCTAAATAAGAAAAAACATCCACAAAATAAAATGAATTTGATTGATTCAAATAGATTTTTAAATATTTAAGAAATATATTATTTTTTCAATGGTTTTGGTCACATAAGTGATGCATGTTCATCTCAATATGTACCTAAAAGAAATGGTAAAATAAGACCATGGAATATGAATAAGAAAGAAATTTTATCCATGGAAAATAAGTTGATGGGAGTTTCAAATCTTGATACTCCCAAGCAAATTATAAATAAGGATAATGATTCATCCTTGGGAAATATACCCAATAAAACCAAGAGGAGTGAGTCATCTAAAATTCCTGATAAGATAAAAGACACACATAAGATTCCATGTGGAGAACCCAAACAAGCTTCCAATGTACCCAATGATATTTTATTTATTTGTCTATTATATTTATAGATAGAAATAAAGTTATAATAAGTGAAATAAAAATTTAATACCAAAGGTGAAGAAGATTATTCGCATTAAGAATATGAATTTCATGAGTGGTTGTTTATAAAAGACAACACTTGTGTTAAAAAGTAACTATGTGAGAGACTCATGGAATCTCATCACAATAATAAATCTTGTATAATTGTTCTTATAATGCAAAAGGAATCCTTAAAAATAATAATGAGTGTACTGATAATGAAGTCTTGTGAAAAGATAGGTTTCCTACCCAAAAAAAAGTTTTAAAATGTGAAGAGTATTATACTTCCCAACTTGTGAACAACATAAAATTATTTTTATAGGATCTACTATGGGGATATTATCTTCCAAATCATACCACATCATTTTCCAGGCTACAGTTGTTCTTGATGAGTGTGGAAGCTCACGATGGTAAAGAGATATCCCTGATAAATTCAACTTCCTCATTTGGCATATTTGAAACCATACTATATCGACGTATGATGAAGTCAAGTGGAAATGAATCATGATGGACTCTAAGTGTGTGTGTTTTTGCAACCCCAAGGTGAAAACATCTGATCACATTTTCTTCATAGGGGAGTGGGTGACAACATTGTGTAATATCCTTGGTTCCCTCACAGAGGTTAGGATGCAGACCTCCTCATGTGGTGCCTTCTTCTATGCATGGTTCCAGGGAATCATGGACAACATCCAGTAATGTAAGGAAAGGGATATCATGTTAGAAGTGGGATTTTGGAGTATCTAGATAGTGAGAAACAAAGATCTACATGAAGGTAGCTCTAGTTCTTGTTATTACATGCAGGTTAGTCCTAGAATCTTGGCGGTGGATCTGGGGCTGCTCATGGAAAAATGGGAGAACAGTTTCACCCTACGAAAGTTCATAATTGTCAAAAAAAATCACTCCTACTCAAATAAAGATCAGACTAGGAAAATGTGTGTGTTGGAAGCCCACAATAGTGGGCTCAAACTTAACATTGGCAGATCTTTCTCGCTCGGGCACATGAGGGGGTAGGAATGGCCCATGACACCAGTGGGTCGGTCGTGATGGCCTTAATTAGTTTCTATGGTAGTGTTAATTCTCTCCTTGTGGAAGATAATTCCATGCTTAACAGACTGGAGGTCTTCCTCTCTCATATAATCAATCTTTTTTCCATTGAAACTAACTCGTTGGTTGTTCATGGCTCCCTCAAAGATAAGATAGTCATTCCCTATAATATTTCTTATCGCATTTGTAGGTGAAACAGCATCATCTCGATCAGTGTCAGTTTGATTCACTCATGAAGTGAGGGGAATAAATTAGTGATCTTTCTTGATTCTATGGGATCTCATGACAACCCTCACATGATTTTTTACAGCATGGGATCCCTCCCTTATGAGTGTGTGGATCTCTTCCGGGATGATTCTCTTAGTTTACGCTATTTTAGACCTCATTGAGCATGCTTTCTATTGGTTTGATTTTCTGGATTTTCATTAATAAAACTCAATATTTCATGGTAAAGTTGAAGAGCTATTATTCAAGCATAAATATTGGAAATAATAGAGACACTTGGTTGAGAAAATCATCTCATCCTTGTTGTTTATATTAAAAACCAAGAATATCCAACTTATTCCATTAACCTTTGAGAATTATATTTGTTCACTTAAAATAAAGTGAATTAAAGGTGAGGCATGGTCTCAGGGGAAGAACACGAGGAGGTTATTTTTCTATTAAAATTTGGACAACAAAATATGCATAAGCGGCCTTCCTAGATTGATTTCATAATTAGTATTATAAATAAAATCTAATGATGAGATCATCCTTAGTGGAGATGTGGAAGTTGTTAAATCTATACATCAATATAAAAAGATCCATTTTTGTGTATTATCAAAAAGAATTATCATGTTATCCATCCTTATAATAGATTCATCATTATGGAGTTTTTTGGGTGTATCTCTTTAAGGGGGATACAAGTGAATAATGATGAAGAAGCTTCCATAATTATTATTTCATGTAAATTTTATTATTCTATATAGTACTTTAGGAAATTTCCATTGAAGAGGTATGTGTTTATTAAACTCTCATCCTTGGTAAAAAAATCATACCTAATATTAAGTGGGAAAAATTAAATTAATCAATGAAATAAAAGGATAAGTTTGAATAATTTCCAAGACTATTGTAAAATCTACTTTGTTTAAATATTATAATCTATGTATTCAAATTTATATTGGAAATTTATTTTGAAATTAATTTATTTATCTCAATTGGTATTTATAAATTTTCATATCCAAATACAATTGGTTGTCCCTTGAATACATTTTTTGAGTTGTCGCATTTCATTTTGTATCATTTTCTTTTGGAAGGGATGGATTTGTTGTCTAAATCAAACCCTCTTATTTTCTACATCATTCATAGGTCAATTTGAATTATATCGGAATGTTTGATGGCACTTTTATTATGTATGAATTGATACCCTTTCCCAAATACTTTTAATTTATTTTCAATAATGGAGAGAGAAGGGAAATGAAGGATTTATGAGAAAGGGGGAGGGAAGGAAAAGGAAAGTGCGAATGTTGATGGATCATTTTTGAATTGGTATTGAAAAAAAATAAAATGGGGGAGATTTTTTAGCCCACTATGTATATGTTTTATTTTTTTCAAGGAATGATTTTCAAGATATTTCAATATTTTGATAAAGATTATAATGAAAAAGTGCTAGAATATTTTGAGCTCCATGAAGAATTAAATTTATAATAAGTATTTTTATATCTCTATGATGAAGTAGTTTTTAAAGGAATTTCATCCATGTTTATAAGAAGAATTAATTTTATTGTATAAGGATTAAAATAATAATAAAAGAATATAATGTTGGAAGTGGGTCTTGTGTTTGGAATTTTTTTTTGGTTTTTTTTTTGAAAAAAAAATGATTAATTATTTAGAAAAAAAATTCAACATCTATCCAGCTCAACACCTAAGTATCCAAGCCTTTATAAGGGAATCCCATCCAATATTGCATAGGTGGAGTCATCCTAAAAGTGGATTTGGAGGATAATTATGAGGTCCAGGGTGCACACAGGTTAGGTATAGAATTAATGGTTAGGCATATATGAGTCACAATATGTGTGTAGTTTAGCCTCTCATGTATGGGGTGTTGCGACAGGTTGAGGGTGAACTTGGGTGCCCTTTTAGTATTACATAACTAGAAATGGAATGGATTTGATTATTAAGGAGTGTTAGTATGAATTAGGTTCTACTGTGGAACTCAAGTTTATACTACACTATTCATATTTAATACATATCACATGTGGGTTTTAAATGATGTTGCACCGAATGAGATCCTGTAACATATATCATCTTCAATATCTAACCTCATATGAGATGTAAAAAATTAAATAAACCACATTACAAAGTTCCAAATGGATCATAGTATACTCCATTGACCATATGATATATAATCGACTACAAGATATAAAGTGATCACATAATGAATAAAGATTTCTTGTATAATAAATGATCAAACCTCACATGATAGGTTGTGTCGATCATGGAATTCATGATAGGTCTACTGATCACACGATCGAATGACCAACCACATGGTATTGACTACACAGAAGGATTCTTACATGGTGAGATAACTGAATTCATGATGAGTGACTTTATACCTTGCAGTAGATCAAGTGACCACATGCTTTGTGGTAAATCAAGTGACTGTGTGATACACGGTCGATCCAGTGGTTTGAGTTGCTTAATTTCTGATGATGAAATGTAATTTTTTATTAAATGAAATATATATATATATCATGTTTTATCATGATCCTTGAAAATAGGAAGATGAATAAATTTAGAAGGTGTATAAGAGTTTCATATGATTCATTTGTTCGAAGAACATGTTACGTAAAGGTAGTTTTGATTTTACATGGAACATGTGAAGTAAATTCCATGCATGTATGGAGAAGTTCTTAAAGTACAGTAGGAAGAAGAAGGATATGAAGAAGAGATCAATGATTCAGTCAGTGCTAAGTATGCAGATCATCAATGAGAAGTAAATATCATGATGCTCTAGTATATCATGATTCAGTAAGTGCTCGAGTATGAGGCATCCATGAATGACATTAGTGCATGCATGCATATTTAAATGAAATTATTAATGTGTTTGAATCATCATAAAGAACAAAACTAGATGATTCTGAGTGTGATGATTTTTAAAGCATTCAAATAACATGAGGTGTTCATGTAGAATATGGAGATAAGAGGTATTGCATGAGTTGTGATTATCCATGCATAAATTTGGAAGATGGTCATTAAAATTATTCATATTCACATGTCAGCATGGAACTGTTTTAAAAGAAATCGATATTTAGGGGAGGTTTGTGATATTTTCACATTTCATAAAGATGAAAATTTCGATGTCTTTGATAGGATAAAAGGAAACATAGTTATTTTAATATACTAAAGATATCAAGATTTAAATAGTGATATTTCATGGAGTTGTGAAATGGAAAGATTTTTTGATATTTAAAGTTTGAATATTATTAAAATAGTATTCAAACAATGATGAAGTATGATTAGGAAACTGATGTTGCTATATTATTTATATATATATGTATGTATGTATGTATATTGTAGGTAAAAAATATTAGGTTAGAGAGAGATATGGTTTGGAACTATTATTCAATAAAAAATATCCTCATGTCAAGAATGAAAAACTGATATTGCATTATGAGATATAATTCATGAGTATCAAAGAGAGAGGGAGAATATTGAGTAAAAAAATTCACTAAAGAATAAGAAGGAAGATAACCGGTATATTCCTTATGTACTGAAGAGAGAATTGAAAAAAAATGGTCAAGTTTGTCATAAATTTCATCAGAAGAAGAATAGGTTGGTGCACTCTTATTTGCATATAAGAATAAGAAAAATAAGAAGTGACTCTATAGTTTGCTACTATATAGATGAAGAAGAGTTTTTGTATGCACTAACATGCATAAAAGAGAAGGAGAAAATAAGTTTCTTGCATGTTGTTGTGTGTGTAAGAGAAGAAGAGGAAGAATACCCAAGAATCACACTATATATCATTGAGAGGTGTGAGAGACACTTGTGTGTATGAATTTTCCAAGAAATATTTAGAGACTATAGGGAAACATGAGTTTTGAGGATATACCATTCCCACTTGAAGATAAAAGGTTTATTACTAGTGGGTTTTGTGATCATGGGTTTTTCTCATTCACACTAAGGAATAGACTTTCTTATTGAAAGGTAAACCTTATAAATCATGGTCTCTATTGTATTTGTATGTGTGTTTGTTTGGATGTGAAAATGAAGGTGAATAAAATAGAATAAGTGAAGAATTCCCCTCAACAAGTGACAAGGTAAAAAAAGTAGGGGGATAAAAAAAAGAAAAATTGAATTAAAAATCACCAGCACTAATTCACCCCCACCCCATCCCTCTGAATGTGGAATACATCTCTAACCTATCCTTTCAATATTAAACAACTGAACCCTCGTCATTAGTGATATCAATCACATATAGGAATGTGTATATCCTATGAATCCCATATACTAAGAATGATGCATATGCATAGGCCTCTTTTCAATGGGATAAGATACAAAAACTAATAAATCATAAATCCAAAACTCAGGTGCACCATGTTAAGTGGAATCATATAACTATAAAATAAAAAACCAATAATAACAGTCTTGTATCCCTGGTAACCTAGACTTCCCATCAAAATAGGTGTTTGTGAAGCACCAGTATAATGTCCATCACAAGGTCTGACATATTCCTAGATCACCTATCTACTATCTCTGTAGATAGTAATACAAAACAAAAACTATGATGCACTCTCCAATACTATTCATAAAGCTCTCGTACCACTTTTTAATTTCCCTATCCTAGTTCACCTTGAACAGTAACCAGATCAGGTCATGATATGGCCTCAGGTGTACCTCCCCGTATGCCAGAGGCTACCGACTAGCAGGGGTGGTCTATGGTGTTCCTGTGGGGAGACTATAACCCCATATTAGAGTGTGAAATAACAAAAAAAATAACAAAACACCATACATGAACAATAATCATACTAAGAATAATTAATAGCCACAATAACATAATAATATATGTCATGCGGAAGTAAGAAGTCATACAGACCCACGGTCATGCTAACACATCAACTGATCACCCACTAGGCTGGTCACACACACAAATAAAATTGGAAAAAATAAATGTATAAAGGCTCTACTGTTATCCCAAAGGAATAACACATCCATCTCCTAATTCCATCCAAGTTATCTAATTGAAAGATCAAAACCTAGGCCTCTTCCCAACTTAAACCTAAAAATAGTGAAGTCTTCTTGTGTATCCAAGTTTCATGGACTCCTAAAAAGGGTGTGAGTATAACTCAATAGGGAACCACTAACGCAGTCTCGTACATAATTAGTAAATTCAAGGTATGTTCATGTTACATGCTCAATAGAATAATAAATATGGTGTGGAAGCATAAATAAACAAACATCATCAATCCTCAAGTTCTAACGTGACACTCGGTATCGACTATACCTAATTCGACCAGTGTAAGAGTGTCTCTAAGCATGTCACATAATCATGACAACCAATATCAGGCACATGGATGGTTCCTAGGTTCAAGTCCTAGGAAATCCAGTAGCATAAAATTTAATAAATGGATCTTGGGAGAAATTCCTAGGTATTTGATAGTATACTGATCACTTGAGGGCCAGTGCATCCCTCCTGGATCATCTCATGTATACCTCTCATCATGGGGTAGTAAATCCCTCTCATAACATATCATAGTATACTAATCATTCAATGGGTCAGTGAGTCCCTATCATATCATTTTGCATATACATATTTGTAGGGGGAAGTGCATCCCTCCCATATATCGTAGAATAGTATGCATGAAGGCTAGATCCAAGGAGAACATCCAAGGCATCCCATATATCTAAACACATCCTAGTGGGTAGTGTGTCCTACCTGAATCATCCCATCAGTAGAAAGAACAATGGTCGGATCCATAGAGAATTTCCAAGTCATCTCATGTGTCTTAATACATCTTGGTGGACAGTGTATCCCACCCGATTCATCTCATAATACACATCTCATAAGGATCAGACATTTTCCCAAACCCATCTCATAAATCTGAGTTCGACCTCTTAAGTGCAGGAATTGTCATCATTACATTCCATACCATGCTCAAATAACTGATTTAGGTTATAAGGTGACACTTGAAGTCATCTATACCTAACCCGCGTGTAGCCTCTCAGAGTTAGCATATCACTAGGGAACCCACCAAGGTCCCCTAGGTCACATGAAGAATGAAGACCTCACATGGGATCCTCAGTCTCATTCTCATCTCTCACGTCAACACCCATCATCCAGAGGGAATAATTTCCCTCAACTTTTGCATAATCATCACATGACCTCATTTCCATCATAGGTAATCTAGTATTAGTTTCACACATGGGAGATAGCCTCATGCCCAACCCCTTCCCAACACTACACTAAAATTTGTATTTCATGGTGGTTTTTTTTATTTAGCGGCGGTTTAAACCACCGCTAAATCATTCTACGACAGTTTTGGAAAATCGTCGCTAAATCGTGTCTTGGGAAATAATTAGTGGTGGTTTTTTAGCGGTAGTTTAAACCATTGCTAAATCATTTTTAATTTTTTTTTTAAGAATATTTTTTTATTTTTTTAAATTTTTTAAAAAAAATAAATTTTTTAAATTTTTTTTATTTTCGTTATTTATTTATTTATTTACTTATTTTATTTATTATTTATTATTTATTAATTATTATTATCATGTTCATGCCCATCTCCATTCACAAGTCTATGTCCATGCACATGCCCATGCCATATATAGAAATTCTGTGTTGGGTGAGATTTAAACCTCTTTCCTCTTGTTTGTTCTCCAAAGACTTTACCACTCCAACAGGCTCTTCATGTGGTCAATAAATCGAATTTAATATAGTTATATATATATATATATATTAGAAAAACAAATAATACATAACAAATAGATACGCACTAAATAATTATTAATCAATAATTATTAATCAATAATGATTAATCAATAATTAATAATTAATAAATACTAATTAATAAGTAATTATTAATATTTAATAATTAAAAATTACTAATTATTAATTAATAAATAGAATATAAATGAATAATAAATATATATATATAATATGGAAATAAATGGTAAATAATAAATAGTAAATAATAAATAGTAAATAATAAATAATAAATAGTAGATAATAAATAGTAAATAGTAACTTGTAAATAATAAATACTAAATACTAAATACTAAAAAATATATAATATATAATATATAATATACAATATACAATATACAATATATAATATATAATATATAATATATAATATATAATATATAATATATAATATATAATATATAATATATAATATATAATATATAATATATAATACATAACATATAATACATAACATATAATACATAATATTTAATATATAATATATAAGTAATGTATAATATAAAATATATAATATATAATAGATAATAGATAATAGATAACATATAATATATAATATATAATATATGATATATAACATATAATATATAATATATAATATATGATATATAACATATAATATATAACATATAATATATAAGTAAGGTATAAATAATAAATTAATTAAAAAATAATTTAATATATGATAATGAAGTAAAAAATTAATAAAAAATTAATAAATAATAGATAAATAAATAAATAATGAATAATGAATAATAAATAATAAATAATTAATAATAAATAATTAATAATTAATAATTAATAATTAATAATTAATAAAAACTAATAATTAATAATTGATCATTAAGAATTAATAATTCATAATTAATATTTAATATTTAAACATTTATAAATAATTAAGAAATTTTTAATAAATAATTAATTCATAATTAATAAATATTGAATATTGAATAAATAAATAATAAACTAATAATAAATTAATATTTATTAAATTAAAAATAAATTAATAAATAATAAATAATAAATAAATAGATACATATATAAATAAATAGATAATTAATTAATTAATTAATTAATAATTAATAATAACTAATAATTGTTAATTGATAATTAATAATTATTATTTAATATTTAATATTTAATATTTAATATTTAATATTCAATATTCAATATTCAATATTTAATATTTAATAAATATTTAATAAATAAATCATTAATAATTAATTAATAATTAATTAATAAATAATTAATAAAGAATAAATAAATAAATAAATAATAAATGAATAATAAACTAATAATTAATAATTAATTAATTAATTAATTAATTAATCTGTGCATAATAACTAATTAATTAATTAATTAATTAATTAATTATATAAATAAATAAATAAATTTATCAATAAATAAATTGATAAATAAGTAAATAAATAATAAATAATAAATAATAGATAAATAAATAATAATTAATTAATTAATTAATATTAATTAATTAATTAATTAATTAATTAAATCATAAAACATTAAGAACCTCTGAAAACCCTAAAAACACTAAAATGACCATAAAATCTGATTCAGGACTCCTTTTTCTGTGTCACAACTAGAGAAATTGAAGATCATGAAATGAGATTCGATATGATATGTGGTATAGGCTGAACGAACACCTAGATCGAAAGTTATAACCGTTTGAATTTTAAGGAATCGGGGTCTGCAACTAAAACCTTTGTTTCAGAGGCCTTTTGATTCTTTCTGGTGGAATAAAAAGGGATAAAATACTCAAAGCGTTGGTACTAGACCTAAAATGCGTAGATCTTGTTGCAAGCTTCAATTTGATAGGTGGTAGAGCCCAAACGGACACCCGGATTAAAAGTTATGGTCGTTTGAAGTTCGAGTTCGATTTCGGACTTTTAAAATTTGAATATATCTTTTTTCCTTTGATTATCACATGAATTAAATCCGACTTGGTTTTATCTCATTTGATATGCTTCAATTTGACTGGTTGTGAAGCTAAAATGGACTCTCAGATCAGAAGTTATGGTCATTTGATGTCGAAGTCTGTTCTTCAACTTATTGAAGATTTATTTTCAGTTTAAAAATATAATTAACTAATAATTATAAATATTTATAAATTGAAACATTATAAATAATTAAAATTATAAATAATAAAATATTTTTTATTATAAATAATAAATAAACAATAATAATAATTAAATAAATAATTTTTTTTATTTTTTTTCTTCAATTTCACAGCGATTTCAAAAAACCGCCACTAAAAAAATTGTAAATTTTTTTTGGAAGAAATTTTAAAACATTTATAAAAAATATTTTAAAAACATTTAGCGGCGGTGTTTTTGCGGTAGTTTTCAAAACTGCTGCTAAATTTTTTTCAATGAAAAAATTAGCGAAGGTTTTGAAACCCGCCGCTAAAACGCTATTTTCTCGTAGTTAAAGTTACCCTAGGTTAGTCCTCACACCTAACCTATCCATTGATCTCTACATGGATTACCTACCTTGGTAATCACATCTCATTGGGTGGGAATACTCAACCCATGGTCATCTCGACTATCCCAAAATCTCTAAGGCATCACAAGTTTCTCAAATGGACTACTTGGGTTGAACACTCCAATCCAACACCCTTCTTTACTCAGAGGTCACTAAGGGAACCTATCACTAGGTATGTTATATCTCATTCATTTCATTTCATTTACAAACCTCATGGTCTAAGTTTCAAAATACATTCATTTAAAATGAAGGCCTCATCCATCATTATTCTAGGAAATCAATCCAGTATACAAGGGCCCATCATGGACCCCATAACTTTGTTTAGTCAAGTCATTTCATTTAAATAAATCAATTTATTTGAATTAAAAATCTCAATCTCCCTTAGTGGAGAGACCATATTTCACATGCTAAACATATATAACAAAATTAAAATGCCATCAGGGTATG
Organism: Viscum album; assembly: GCA_963277665.1. NCBI lineage: Eukaryota > Viridiplantae > Streptophyta > Magnoliopsida > Santalales > Viscaceae > Viscum > Viscum album. Next base: position 1,056,569,793 of record OY728161.1, read on the forward strand.
TTCAGGGGACCACCTACCTCGATATATAGTTATTCCTTTTAATCACATCCTAAAAACTTTCGCCTAAGCTCATATAATCATCGCCTCACCTCATGGAACCTATTTCAAGCCATATAATATGAATAATTGATTATAAACATTTATAATTATTCATTAAATTTAGTTTAACAATTTATAACTAAATTATAATTCAATTAAATAGTCATAATCACTGAATAACACACTGAGAAACCTCGTCACGCTAAAAATGTGATTGGCCAGCCATGTAAGGTCTGTCATATCCTCCCAAAACCATCCCAGGAAAAATCCCTAACAAATTGCACCAATTCAATAATTAATTTCATTTTATTTAGGCAAAACCCCATAGAAAAAATCATAGGGAAACATACCTCCAACAAAAAGGTGTGCAACAGCATGCAGACATCATCTCAGGATTTCCTTTAGCTACACTATATGAAATCCCCATCATATTGAGACAATTCCACCATGATCTGGTGGAATTGTCTCATTAACCATAACTGGTTTTTTCAAAATTAGAATAATATACAAATGAAAGAAAAAGGGTGGGAGAAAGAACATTGTACCTCAAATTACCATCAAAATGCATCAAACGCCACCCTGAACCATGGGGGTTGAAGGAGGAGAGGTGGAGAACCTCCCAGGTCTTCCACTCATGAGGGAGGAAGATAAAAAGGGTACAAAGCCCTAAATAATTGAAGGGGAGAAAGGTTAACTTCACAAAATATTAAAAAAACACAAGGGAACCACTGATTGCACTATGTCATGGTGTGCTTTAGTCATCCCCCTAAGAGCCTCAAACTCCCAAGGCCACATACAGCCCCTCCCCTTCTCCCTGTTTTGGAAAGGAGTGCCCCTAAATCCCCCCACATACCAAGGTTAGAACCACGAGGAGTGAATACTTATGGACCTCTCAAAAAATCCACCTAAGTCCCATTATGATGTGGACCTGGGCATTTTTCCCTTCCTAGACAAACATCTCGGACACCTCACACACCCAGAACCATGATGATGTGTACACCCAACACATCGTGCACCGTGGCCAATAAAATGACCACCCTAATAATTTCATCATTGGTCATTTCCAACAAGCAAGATCACTCAGGAACCACACCCACCCAAACACCCTACGCCATGGTGCTATGGCTTGGTGGGTTTCCCAGGCACCACGCCCAACCAAGGGCTCCACTCCCTCAACCTGGGAATTTCACCCCCAACCACAGGGTCCACCAAGGCATGGTCCTCCTCATAGTGGTGCACCTATAGTGTAACACTATTATAGGTTCCACTCAAACCCACCCTGATGATAGCTCGAGCCCTTGATGCACCACTCAAACATCAGTTCACTTCCAAGAATATCTCCTTAATAATTTTCACACATCTAAACCATGATCCAAATTATGATTCTAAAAAATAAACCCTCACCAAAAAACAAAAAATCAAATTCCTTATGAAATTCCCAACCCAGAAAAGGGTGGATCTTTGAAAACAAGGTCCTTTTCTTTATGGAATTAATTTTCTCTTAAATTGTTCTAGATTTTTTTTCAATTTATGAAAGTAAAGTGTTTTTTCTCACCATTTAAACTTCTTAGGTGATGTCTTTCCTTTGTACATAGTGATTTCATTCAGGTTCAATTGCTTAGAGGAATTTGAGATTTTAAATCACTCTAATAAGATTATAAACATCCATATTGAGGTCTTGGTATGGTATTTAGTAAGATTTAGGTGATATACTAGAGGTATTTGGGTGAGAATTGAGAAATTCAATTAGGCAATATTTTTAGACAAGGAAGAAGGGATTGTTTGAGGGTCGAAGCTTTTCCATTACAGTTATCTTTAATTTCTATTTTATCACTTATTTTCTATCCAAGTATACATTTACTTTAAAAACTTTGAATCTCTCATTCCTTTTAGTTAAATCTATTTTAGTTTAATTTAACTTTTTTTCAAACTCTTTAAAATCTCCAATTTTATTAACTTTGACAAAAAAAATTAAAAAAAAATTCAAACTCTTTAAAATCCCCAATTTTATTAACTTTGACAAAAAAAATTAACAAAAGTGACAGTTTTGAAAACATAGTATGCAAACTCCATGAGTGAAAACCTTGGGAATACTATATTTCATTTCTTATGGGATAAAATTTTATTGATATTTCATGAAAAAAAATCTCTCTTCCAAGCCCAATTATTATGGAGGCATCTATATTGTGTTTGGCAATGAAATTTTCAAGAACATAAGAATGGTCATGGATTGTTTTTTAGTCAAGTTTCTGATCGTTGGTTGCTATGATTAATGTTGGTAAACCACTTTCTACTCTTGTTTTCCTTTTTTTATAGGAGATCTATTATCTTGCATTGTTTTTTTATCAGTGTCAATTTTTCTTTGTCGGGAGAAGGAATGATCAAGTTACTCACTCCTTGGTGAAGTTTAAGTTCTCTCAAGATGAGCATGTTTGGTTAGGGTATGTTCCCCATTTTGTTAATTTATTTGTTCTCAATGATCAAGATATTTAATATTGTACATATTATTATTAAACAATAATATTAATATTATTTTATTTATTTATATAATATATTTTTTATAATATATTTTATAAATAGACACAAAAATATATTTTTTATAAAATGTCATCTTTAAACTTTTACTTTTTTATTTAAAGAAAATATTTTTTAAATTTAAATTTATTATTATATATATTTTTAATAAATAAATATATTCATTTGAAATAAAAACTTATTTATAATTATACTGTGTTATAAAATTTAGTTATATTATTTATATAAATATATTTTTGTAATGAAATACAAGATGTTACTAGAAGAATGTCTATCGAAATTCAAAAACAAAATAGAATAATTTAAAATATAATTAAACAAATTAAACATAATGATTAAAAATTGTTTACCTTGAAAATCACTTTGATGATAAAATTCCAAGAAGAGAGAGTGAGAGAGAGATAGAATGAGACTAAGTAGAGGTAAGAGAGAGGTTTTAGGATTGGAGATGGTTTGAGTGGGAGAGAGGATTGGGAAAGAATGTATCATGGATGAAAGAATGAACCATGGATCGTGCTTACCATAATTATTTTTATGATGGATTGATAATTCATCACAATAAATTCTTCTACATGTATTATCACTACTGGAATTAGAGGTATTTGCGACGGGCTATTTGCGACGGGATCCTGTTGCAAATAGGATTTAGCGATGGGGCCCCGTCGCAAATAAGCCTCAGATTATATACATTATATATAAATAAACCTTTTTCGATGGGCCCATCGCAAATACTATTTGTGACGGAGAAGTTCTCCATCGCAAATAAGCCTTTGATTCTATACATTATATATAAAAACCTTTTGCAATAAGCCCATCGCAAATAGTATTTGTGACGGGACGACGAGCCCATCACAAATACTATTAATAAAAATTTATATTTAAATTATTTATGACGGGCTCCCATCGCAAAAGGTCTCGTCGCAAATACTAAACATAATAAAAAAATATTTAATAAAATTATGATTAATGAAAAAATTACATTAATATTATCAAAATAATAAAAAAATTAAAAAAATATTATTCGTAGTAAAATAAAAAAACATTAAAAAATATAATACTAAAAAACTATATTTAATAAAATTATGATTAATAAATAATTTATATTATTATTATTTAAATAATAAAAAAATAAAAAAATATTAAAATTCTCAATATTTACAAAAAAATATAAAAAAATCATAAAATATTATTATTATTAGTAAAATAAACAAATATTAAAAAATATAATACTAATAATAAATAAAAAAATATTTAAAATAAAAAAAATAAATTATATAATATTTACGCCAATATAAATGACAGAAACTGTAAATAGTTCACATTACAACAAATCTTGAATTCAAATATTTTTAACATAAAAAAATCACTAAGGGTCATCTTCTAGAGGAGGTGGAGGAGCTGTAGGAGATGGTGGAGGAAACTCCATCCCTAAACTACGAGTCAGACGGCGCATGTACTCCATCTGCTCATGATGTTGTTGTTGCTGCCATCGACGCATCTCCTCCTCGTGTTGCTGCTGCTGCTGCTGACGCATCTCTTCATGCTGCTTCTGCAAACTCTCTATAAGCTCAATCTGAGTTCGCAATTGCTCCTGATACTGTGAGGCAGAAGATGATGCCTCTCCATGAGCTCCTCTCGAGCTGGACGCCGACATCGCAGCAGTACCATAATAAGTACCATGAGTGAAATGAGTGTTGATACCAACTACTCGGCCCTTCTCAAAACCATACTGAGTCGCCTGCATCCATGCCGCCTCATCAAAATGGTGGGCACTGGTCTGATCAGACGTCTCATCCTGACTCTCAGCCTGTGTCTGAGAGGTCACAGCCTCATATGACTCCTTCAATTCCAATTTGAAATTAAAATTGTGAAAATATTATATGCAATTAATTGTTAAACTGAAAAAAAAAATACTAACCACAATCTGATGCTGGCGATCACCTCTAAACTCTCTAGTGGTTGGATCACTGTACATCCTCTGATAAACGTCGAACTTTGTAATATCTTAATGGTCGACTTCCTAGAGAAATATAAAATAAACTATTTATATTTAAAGTTATATAAAATATTTAAAAAATATACTTACCAGATGCTCTCTATACATACTGAATGTACGACTACCAACTCGATGTGTCACCTCCCGTCTCCCACAGTTCTACCGTCCCACTGAAGATCTCCTCTAAAATCCACTACCCAACAAGTGTAAACATAATCTATCTCAAACGTGAGATGAAATGTACTCTGGTCGGTGGGCTCTACACGACTCATCAAATTCTGTCACTCCTACTTTCTTAATAGTTGTTCTTCTCAAATTGAGAAAAAACTAACGGAAACGGTCACACATAGACACCTGTCATGCCACGTGGATAGAGTCATGCATGCTATCATCGATAGGATACCATAAACCCTAAACATAATTTATAATATCAAGTTATTAATAAATAAATTTCAAAATAAATATTATTTATTCACATACCAGCCAATGATTGAACATGTCGAGTCGCACATCAATTATTCCTATTTTTTACTAATTATTCTTTTTTATTACTAATTATTAATATTTATTACTAATTATTCATATTTATTATTAATTATTCATATTTATTACTAATTATTCCTATTTATTAGTAATTATTCTATTTATTACCAATTATTCATATTTATTACTAATTATTCCTATTTATTATTAATTACCTGTAATTATTACTTATTAAACATAACTATTACTAATTAGAGTTAATTAATATTAATAACTACAATTTACATCTACTAATTACTAATTACAAGTAATTATTTATATAAAATACTAATTTTCGTTAATAATTATTAATTATTACTAATTATTAATTATTAATAATTATTACGAATTAGTATTAATAATTTCAATTTATTATTACAAATAAATACTGATAACAAAGCAATTTAAATCTAATTTAATTACAACTAATCAAAATTAATTAAAATTAACATAAAAATGAAATAAATACTAAATTAAATAAAATATAAATACCTTTAAACTTTATCTCTTATTGATGTAAGCGACTTCACAACTTCTCCGTAAAAAAACTAACTCAAAGAAACTTTCACTCTAAAAATAGAGTTTAGAGAAAAAGAGGAAATAAGAATTGGGGGGAAGAGAAAGAAAAACGGAGTGGGGGTATATATAGGTTAGATTAGTTGTGACGAAACTTTTTGTGACGGGAGTACCGTCGCAAAAGGTTCTTTTTGCGACGGGGCTTGTCGCAAATGTCTTTTCCTGCATTAATTGATGTCAGTGGTTAAAAGAATATTTGTAATGGGCCTCGTCGCAAAAAAGTGACATGTCGACACACTTTTTGCGATGGGACAGCATCACGCCGAAAAAACTCATTTACCACCGTCGGTATTTGTGACGGGACCCGTCGCAAATACCCTCCAACTGACACACTATTTGCGACGGGGGGATCCCCCATCACAAATAACCTTCTCACGCTTTAGCGCACATCCTGTGCCAAACCGCACATTACTTTTTGCGATGGGACCCCAAAACCCGTTGCAAATAACCTCTGGGATGGACTATTTGTGACGGGAATTAATCTCATCGCAAATAGCCCGTCGCAAAATCCTATTTTTCCTGTAGTTTATGTAGGTTCCCAAAGTAACATTTTTATAATGAATAGTCATGGAAGATTGATAATGAACCACAATACATTCTCACGCATTTTTTTGTTGGTTCCCAAATAAAAAAATTTAAGATGGTCAATTGCGATGGATAATCAATTTGTCACAAAATTTTAGCAACCTTTTTATATTTTTAAAGCATAATTATGACATTCAATTGTGATGGTATCACTATCAATCATAATAAATGGTTAATTTCAATGAATTTTTAATCTTTCATCATAAGTTTACCACCTCTGATGAAATTTTAAATGTGCAATGGTGATGGTCAATTGTGACATGATGAATATCCATCCTAATAAAAAAATAATTATGTTGTATTTATTATTCATCATCAAAATATTATGATTAATTTTTATTTTACAAAGTTAGTTTTTATAATTGAAAACCATTTCCATTATTATGATACGTTATAATAAATTTTATAGAGTTGTTAATCATCATAAGTTAAATTTTAAATTATCAAATTTTATAAAGGTTTTGATCCATTTAAAGCTCCAATGAAGAAGTTAGAAGGAATTCATATATGTATCTGTAGACAAAGAAGCATAAAAATATAATGGGGTCATATTGTACTTCTATTGACACGACTATAACTAATGAAAATTGAAGGAGTATCATTGGGATTCTAATCACTATTAGTGGTTTCACCATAGCTTCGATATAAGTTATATTTCAATATTTTTCTCTTAGAGATGTTATGTTGTATGCCTAGAATATTCTTAGTATTTTTAGTCTAAAAAGGTTAAAAATATCAGATATTTTGATATATTGATGTGTGATCTAAATTATGTTACATGGGACTTGTTTAGTTTTCCAAAATAGATTCAAGAAACTCATAACATGAGTAGAAGTCATCATTGAAGATAAGTGTGTGAGATTAAAATTAGAGACAAATTTATTTGATGAAATTAGAGAACTTTAAATTCAAAAATTATGGGTTGTGAATTTTTGAATTTTTTTAGTGGAATTTTTGTCTAAAAATGAATTTGTGAGAATAATATAAGGTATGAGACTCAATGTATTATAGATACTCCAAAGAAATAATAATATAATTTAAAATAAATATTTTAAGAGTGCATTCAAAACACCTTTATTTATATAAATGGAGGAGCTTCTTAGAAAATGAAGAGTGTTTTCTTCATAAGAAATGTTTTCTATTGAAGTTTTTATGAATTAGATATGTTCATTCAATAAATGAATGAATATATCTTTTTGTTTTGATGTTAAGGAGTGACATGATGTTCTTTATCATCCTTTATTGCTTATATTATTAATGATGTCTGACATCACTTGATTTTATGGGGAGATAAATTATTATAAATTATTTTTACAAGGATTGATTCTAGCCTCGTTATATTCCCTATGTTGACTATAGTGAAATGTATGACCATGGAGTTATCCAGATGTACCAATAATGCAGTCATCCATATCCAAAGGTCTTGAAAAGTCATTGTGTGTATGTTTCTTATTTCTATTTTCCTTACATAAATTTATTTTTAGAACAGAGGAACCTAAATATTAGGTTTTAATTCATCCATCTAATCATTAATGTATTTTGATCATTGATTCCCCTCCATTAAAGAATGGGGATCTCTAAGATGAAACAATCAATGCAACAAAGGAATTAATTAAACATACTAAGTGATCAAATATAAACAAATGGAAAAATTATATCAAGTTCAAGAAAGATTAAGTGTAAAAACATCTAAAGGATATGTGAAGGCAATAAAAACAAGTCTATATGATAGTCAATTAACAAATAATTGAGTAGTCAAATCATCTCATTCAACATGATTAAAGTAAATTATGAGTAAACCAGTTAAAACACTCTTTTTCAGTCATATTAAAATATTAAAACTACTACTTAAAGTGGTTATTATATATGTAATGAATCTAATAAATTTAAAGACAAAATGAAATATTACCAAAGATCGAATATTGCAATAAGAGAGTATTGGAGTGCCTCCTCAACTATCCCCTCATGTGAATTTTTTTTAAAAAATATAAAAAAGGTTATGTTGATATGAGGGTTATGTGAAGTGGTTGATTTTTTGAGTTACGTCTATCTCTCTTTTCATATGTGTTGCAGTGCAGTTAGGTTTTGACATAGTAGTTTTCAGATCTACAACTGGTGAAATTCCTATGGTCTGATTCACATTCATATATAATGGTATTTACTTTGATCCCGGTGTTTTTAAGAACCTTTTATTCATATGATGATCATTTATTCTTCATGGTCAAATCTATTTGGATGTACTTTATCAGGTTGTGTTCTTCATTTTAGGATACTTTTAGATTTCATCTACTTTCTTCCTTTGATCCTCTATTTTATGAAAGTATTATTTTTGAGATAGCACTCATCTTTGGGGATTTCTACTGTGTGCTCTTGATTATTAGTAGATTATTCTTTCTGGACTGGGTCTCTACATCTTTAGTTTTTCCTTTTGGTTTTTCTTTGTTAGAAATTTCTGGTTTCATTATTTATTTTTCTTGCACATATTTTTAGTCGCTACATATTCTCTTTAATTTTCCAAGCTTGTTTAAAGGATAAGAAATTTATTCCCACTACATGTTCCCTTTGTTGTTCATTTGCATGTTCATCGTTTTTTATATTTACCAACACCTGGTATCATGGGATTGTTTTTGTTCTCATAAATTCTCTAAGAAAATTATAGTCATGAGATTTTTTTGAATGGTGCTAAATACCATATGTGGAGATTAAAAATGAAACATCTTCTTTTTGTTAATAAAATGTATATGTTGGTGTTTGGTACCCAAAATCTATAAATAATGTCTAATGAATAATGGGAGTTTGATCATGATATGGTTTGTGGTTTCATTTTTTTAGTGGGTTAAAGACAATGTGATGAACCATATTTTCAAAATCTCTCATGCCAAAACTTTATGGGAGAAGTTTGAGAACACATATGCTTCCAAGAAAGGAAATAATAATTTTTTTCTCCTCAAATAGGTGGTTACTTCGAGGTACAAATAAGGTACATCAATTTCTGATTATTTGAGTGAATTTAAAGGCTATTTTGATCAGTTTTCTATTATGAGTATTGATTCTGAAGATGAAGTTTTATTGCTTTGGTTTCTTAACACTTTACCTGATTCTTAGGATAATTTTTTTGTTAATATTACCAATTCTTATCATAATAGTATTGTGACATTTATTTTTGTTAATTATACTATTTAAATGAAGAAATTAGGATACGTACTTAGAATAAATATTCTTCAGGGCTTTTGGTCACAGAGATTAGGGGGAGAAGTCGGGAAAGGAATCAGCTGAGGTAAGAGTAATGGTAGAAGAAAATCCAAGTCGAAGCAGAAGGAGTTTTAATGTCATCATTATGGTAATTAAGTACATGTTAAGAAGTTTTTCTATCAGCTAAAAAGGGAAAAAATAATGAATGAAAAACAACATAAGAAAAATGGTGATGGAGATGATCGTGTCACCGCCGCTACAGGGGGGTGATATTATTATAGTTTATGACTCCATTGATATTGATTCTAATGATTATTGTTGGGTTGTTGACAGTGGTGACTACTTTCATGTGACATCAAGGAAGGAGTTCTTTGCATCTTACAACCTAGGTAATTTTGGGATTTTAAATATAGGTAATGATGTCCATGCTTTTCAAGCCCCAGTTTTTTTTTTCTTCTGTTATTGTGGTTTATCGTTTTGTCTTTGGCCTCTCTTTTGGGTTTTGGGGGTTTGGGATTGAAATTATGAATTTTGAGATTTTTTTCTTCAATTTCATAGTTTAGTTGCATAGTTTATGTAAACTATTCAAAAAATTTGCATATGGTTCTGAAATTTTTTATAGAACTATGTCACATGGTTTGGGAAATCGTGTAGCCTAACCATGCATAGTGCTCAGGTGTCTTAAAATGTGAAATTCCTCTTCTACCCTCTTTGGTTTTTAACACCAAAATACCTTATTCCTGTACCATTTGGTTTGTGTGAACCTATAAGGATCTTCCCCTCTTCCTCATGCCTCTCACCTCCTTCTATGGTGATTCTAAGGGGATTTATTCAAGGTTTTGTGATGATTTGTTAAGGTATTCTCCTCTTCTCTTCTCCCTCTTCCTTCTTCTCCTTTTTTCTTTCTGGTTCCCTTCCACCCTTGGTTATATTGGTCTAGGGTTCATGTTTCGTTTATTTTTAATTGTTAGTTTTGTGTTGTTAAGTTTCCTCTTGGATTCTCTTGCGTTATTGGAACCTTACGAGGTTGTTTCGGGTGGGCGTTGTTGAAGCACTTGTGGATTGAGGTATGATCCCTTTTCATTTGGCCTTTAAATTTAATAATACATTGATTTCTTTATTTTCTTTTAGATATTAATTAGTGATGTATGTTTTTTAGAATAATTTTTTGATAAGAAATGGGGTGGTTTCCTTCTTTTTTTGAAGTATATGGAATTGTTTTGTTAATTTATGCATGCCAAGTGTTTATCAAAATGCTTGTTTGGATTTTATACATGATTCATGGTTATTAAAGTGTGGTTTTTTCTTGTAAATTTTTTTGGATTATAAAATGATGTCTTGGGTTTCTTAAATGGATTTATAAGTGGTTTGGGGTTTGAAAATGATGTGTTGGATTCCTTTTGGAAGTGGGTGGTTTCTCAAAGAAGCATTTGAGGCCCGTTTGGAACTTTGATAAAATTGGTTATCTTGAAAACACTCCTCCAATGGTCCTCTTGGCTTTTTATGTTGAATGGTATGGGAGTTCCTTGTTATTGGACTCCATTATGAACTATTGTTTGAAAGGTAAGGGATTTTTTCTTGGGGTGATTCGGGGTGATGCTAATGTGTGTGATACATGTATATGTGGTTGGTTGCTTGTTTGTTTTTGATTGGATCACCCCACTTTAGACATGATATGGGAACCTAGAATAGCTAGATGATTTTCTGGGAATGGTTACTATGCTAGTTTAGATCATGCACTGGCTAGTGGCCCTTAGTATGGATCTTGCACTACTTTGGGATTGTGCCCCTTGGTTAGGCCAGGTAGGGTAAGACCAAGCATGTGGGAGAATTGATGTCATCGAGTGAGGCATTCCTATGGGATGATTCGAGTGTTAGTATGTTCTAGATTATCCACTAATATCCTAGGTTATCCCATGTTCTTTGGAATTTATTTGTCAGCGGCGGATGATTGAGATGTCTTGTTTGGTTGGTTACGCATATGTGTTATACTCCATTTCCCTTGTTATGTGATCATTACTTCTGTTCTCTTTTATGGTGTGATTATTTATTAAAAGTGATGTGTTTTATTTCAAATGTTTCATGGAAATGTTTTTAAGAATTATTTTCAACTTCTTTACTATTTATAAATAAAAACATCATTCCTTCTTCTCTATCCCTCTTTATTTAAAATGTTAAAGCTTCCTTCTCGGAAAAGAATCTATTTTTAAATGAAAATGGAAATGGACCATGTTTTTTTAAAATATGAAATGTGTAAAAACTCATATTTTATATATTATATTTCAAACCTAAAATTAATGTTTCTTTTGTTTAAAGTAAACTCATTGGGAATATATTGTTTGGACATGCCTACTAAGTTTTAACACTCACGCCTATAGTTTCTTCTTATTTTTAGCTTCTGGTTTAGGTTCCTGCTTGGATTTGATTATCGTGGGTGATGTTAGGTTTTGGGATCATAGAGTGACCCTTAGGGTCACATGGAGACTTAGTGTTTGTTAGGTTTAGTCTAGGTTTTGATGTTTGTATTGTGGTATTTTCTGTTTAGGTATATATGTCATTCATTTTTTTTGTTCATTGTATCCGGATTCTCTATTTATTTCCACTACTTTAGTTTATTTTCTCTTGGTGAAATCATTCTCTTTGGTTCTCATTGATTCCCTTGGCACTTGTTGCCAGCCCGAGAGGATCAGGAATGCCTCTGGGGCCTTGTCACCGGTCGACTCGGGTGACCAATTTAGGGTTTATCCGGGTTGGTTCATGACAAAATTTTATTAGAGACAGGTTCTTTAGAGGAACTAGCTTTCACATCACCATTTATTATTTGGGATGTCAAGGTATATGGAGTAGGACTGTCAGAACTTGGGATGTAGGTATGAGGAATTTTATGACCAACACTTTCTATACTGAACCTTGGGTTACCATGGGAAATCAAGTTTTTTTTTTTTTTTGCTTATTTGGTTCATGTGGGTTGTTTGGTGTTTGGGGGAAAAAATTGGAAATTGGGCTAGTGGTTTCAGTGAGCTTGTTAGGACTAAAAAGCCATGTGGAGCCAGGGACATGGTTCTAAAAGACTCTTTGTGACTATGAAATGATTTGAATATTACCACCAACCATATGGCCAAGTCACCCATCGACACTAGTTTCCCCTTGTGAGTTGTTTTGGGTCCTTCTGAGTTTTGAAAAGAAAATTGTTTTGAAAACCCTTATTTTTAAATTATGAAAAAATTGAATTTTGAGTGGTAATGGTTTGGTTTTTGGAAGATGGAAAACGAGTTTTCAAAATTATTTTTAATAAATCCTTAGAAAAATGGATCTTTAATAAGATGAATTTTGGTAAAATGGGAAGTGGGTTGAGAATTTGAAACTTGGGTTGAACATTTTATTTTGAAAAAGGAAATGTGTTGTTTTTTATCTTTGGTATTATTATGAGTTCTCACATGCATGGATGCATGTAAGGAAGTTGGAAGTGATGGAATGAGTGGATTTGTGCCTGAATTGGAATGGGAATATACATGTTTGAGGCCCCATGGTATACCATTGGTGAGGATACAACTTATCAAGTTTGTTTTGTTTTTCAAAGGTGTTTTTAAGAGGAAATATTGTGATGTTTTGTTAACTGGTGTTTGTGTATCACATTTTCTTATGATTTAGAAATGTTATTTAAGTGGTGTTTCTAGTTTGAGTTTTTTTTTGGTCAATTGGTTTTGATTGAGTTCTTAGTTTCTTTGATGTTTAGTGTATACCCCCACCAAAGACTAAATGGATATTTAAGGTGTGGCTACAGGTGGTTCACCATTATCAGACCCTCCAGTTGATCAACCTAAAGATTTTCTCCTTGAGTTTTGGAAGTTGAACCCTCTTATCTTTTATGGTCAAGATGATCTTTTATAAGTGGAAAAGTGGGTGTGAAAAATCGAAAGGATCGTTGGTTTCCTTGAGTTTCCTGAGCCCTTAAAGGTGAAATTTTCTACCTTTATGCTCGAAGGTCCAATTTAAAAGTGGTGGAATTCTTTTGTTAGGAATAAGCCTTGAGAAGATATTACTCGACATCTCTTCATGGATTTTTTCATTCGATGGTACTTTTCTTAGGCTACGAGGGTGAATAAGGCGATGGAGATGTGTTGCCTTCAGCAAGGGGATGGATTGGTGTTGGAGTTCATCCTTTATTTCTTGGATCTATTTTTTTATCTCCTAGAGTGGGTTGATGACAATTCCTTGAAGGATTGACATTTTTAGAATGGGCTTTATCCCGACCTATAATCGAAGATTTCAGAGTCTAGGATGACCTCCTTTGACAACATGGTGAGGCAGGCTGTGAGGGTTGAAGTTGTGTCAATAGGGGTGCTTGAGGTAGACAACCTTCCTCTAGTCCCTGGAAGTGGTGAAGGGAATTCTGGTATAGGGATCGAGAAGTGTTCTGAAGTTGGTGATGCTAGTGGCAGAATTATGAGGCCTCCTGATCTTTCGTCATCTCCTTCTGGGTGTAGGACCCTGGTGTGTTATCAATGTGTTAATCATGGCCATAAGAATTCATCATGTCCAAGTCCTCTAAAGACCTATTGTACCTATGAAAACCTAGGTCACTTGCAATAGTTTTATTAGGATGTTTCCAGGAAGTGATGTGGAGCCAAATCCACCCCTTGAGAAGACACCCCATCCATTTGTAAGAGTGAGGTGTTGGTTTGGTCCTAGTTTAAATTTCCTTTTGTTCTAAGGGTTCTTTTTATTGTGATGGTTTTGGTGAACCTTTTTGAGAACTCAATGGAAGTGTTTCTTTTGGGAAATTCTGAATTTTTTTCCATCTTGGGTAGAGTTGTATTTTGTTGTGTGTCTCGTTATTGCTACTTCTCGTTTGGGGTGAAAAAGGATGATGTGTTTGTGTCTTTTAAATACATTTTCTAGTAGAAGTGCCTTGTTGTATTGAATCGAGTATCATGGTGTGTCGTGTTCATTTGGTTCTTCCTGGGGGTTGTGTGTGGTTGTTCCAGTTTAGAGTGTCGTTGTTTTTCAGGTGATGTTAGTTGAGCACGTTGTTAGAATTCTAAAAAGGAGGGGAGTCCATTCTGGCCTTTTTTATTGGTAATTCAATTGGGTCTCAGGTGTTGGCTTTTCAATAGGTGGTTTCCTTTGGAGTTTCCTGATTCCATGTCTTTTTTATTTGGGTGAATGTTGAGATTTGGAGTTCTCCCAACTATTTTGTTTATGGAAAAGTTGTGGAAGTTGTAGTTTAATTTTTCCATCATTTTTTGAGAAGTGGTTCAGGTTCTGGGTTTTTTTCGAGTAGAGGTGCGTGTTTTCATTTTGGCAGTGGTTGAAGTGATTTTGGTTTGAGGAAACAGATTGTGTGAGTATATAAACCTTGTCCTTTCAAATTGATCAACTGGAGAATTTGAGGCTTTTGGGGGGGCAAAAAGAATAATGGTGGGGAGAATTGTCACACCCCAATTTTTATTTGATTCTTTTATTGTGGTTTATCATTTTTTCCTATCTTTTGAGTTTTGGGGGTTTCGGATTGAAATTATGAATTTCAGGCTATTTTTCTTTTGTTGTGCGGTTTAGGTGCACGATTAAGGGGTAATCGTGCAGCCTCTTGAGGCTGAGCACCTTTTCAATTCATTTTGAACTTGCAAGGTATGAGTTTCATGGATTCACCTCAGTTTAACCCAAACTGTGTGGGTCCTTGGGTGTTTCTGGTCAAGGGCGCACAGCCTGAGCGTGGTTAGGAAAATCGTGCAAAAGGTGTTCGCATGGTTCTGCAATTTTTGACAAAGATATACTACACGGTTGGTGAATGTTTTCCCAAACTGTGTGGGTTCCCAATGTGTCCAATAAGGGGGCGCATGGTTTGCACATGGTTTGGGAAACTGTGCGGCCTAACCATTCATAGTGCCCAGCTGTCATAAAAATGTGAAATTCCTCTTCTACTTTCTTCGGGTTTTAACCCAAAAAACACCATAATCATCCCCCATTTAGCTCATACAACCCTAGTAGGATCCTCTTTTATTCCTCATGCCTACCACCTCCTTTCATAGTTATTTTAAGGGTATTTATTCAACGTTTTGGGGTGATTTGTTGCGGTATTCTCCTCTTCTATTCTCCCCCTTCATTATTCTCCTATTTTCTTTATGGTTCCTCTTCTCTCTTGGTTCTATTGGTTTGGGCTTCATGTAATTTTGAGTTTTAATTAGGGTTTTTGTGTTGTTAAGGTTCCTCTTGGATGCTTTTTCCTTCTTGGACCCTTGTGAGGTTGATCTGGGTGGGCATTGTTGAAGCGCTTGTAGTTTGAGGTAGGTTCCCTTTGCATTTGGCCTTTAAATTTAAGAATACATTAATTGTTTACTTTTTGAACCTTCTTTGGATATTAATTGGTGATTTATGATTTTCAGAATAATTGTTTGATAAGAAATGAGGTATTTTCCTTCTTGTTTTGAAGTATATGGAATTGTTTTGTTAATTTATGCATTCCAAGTGTTTTTCAAAATGCCCGTTTGGATTTTATACATGATTTTTGGTTCTTAAAGTGTGGTTTTGGATTTTAAATGTGTTAGGATTCTAAAATGATCGTTTGGATTTCTTATATGGATTTCTAAGTGTTTTTTTTTTCTAATGATGTATTAGATTCCTTTTGTAAGTGGATGGTTTCTCAAAGAAGTTTTTGAAGCATGTTTCTCACTTTGATAAAATTGGTTCTCTTGAAAATTCTCCTTATATAGTCATCGTGTCTTGGTTATGTTAAATGGGATGGGAGGTCCTTGGTATGGGAATCCCTCATTAACTATTGGTTTAAAGGCAAGGGATTGTTCCTTGGGGTGATTCAGGGTGATGCTTGTGTGTGATGCTTGTTTGTGTGATACATGTATATGTGGTTTATTGATTATTTGGTTTTGATTGTCTAACCCCACTTTAGACATTATATGGGAACCTGGCATAGCTAGCGTATTTTCTAGGAATGTTTGTTACGCTAGTTTAGAACATGCACTGACAAGTGTCCCTTAGTATGGACCTTGCTCTGCTTTGGGATTATGCCCCTCGGTTAGGCCAGGTGGGGTATGACCGAGCATGTGGGTGAATTGATGTCATCAGGTGAGGCATGCCTATGGGATGAGTCATGTGTTAGTATGTTCTAGATTATCCACTAAGCTCCTAGGTTCTCCCATGTTCTTTAGTATTTAGTTATCTACAGTGGATAATTGAGATTCCTTGTTTGGTTGGCTACTCATATGTGTTATACTCTATTTCCCTTATTATTTGATCATTGCTTCTTCTCTCATGTATGGTGTACTTATTTGTTAAAAGTGATGTGTTGGATTTCAAATGTTTCATGGTAATGTTTTTAAGAATGATTTTCAACTTTTTTCCCCTTTTTAAATAAAAACATCATTCCTTCTTCTCTATCCCTCTTTCTTTAAAATGTTAAAGCTTCCTCCTCAAAAAAAGAAACTAGTTTTAAATGAAAAGGGAAATGGACCGTGTTTTGTTTTAAAGATGAAATGTGTGAAAACTCATATTTTATATATTGTATTTCAAACCTAAAATTAATGTTTCTTTTGTTTAGAGGAAATGCATTGGGAATAGATTGTTTGGGCATGCATTTTGAGTTTTAATACTCGCACTTATAGTTTCTTCTTCTTTTTTAGCTTCTGGTGCAGGTTACAGCTTAGATTAGATTTTCGTGGGTGAGGTTGGGTTTTGGGATCGAAGAGTGACCCTAAGGGTCACATGGAGACTTAGTGGTTTTCAGGTTTAGTCTGGGTTTTGATGTTTGGCTTGTGGTATTTGCAGTTTATGTACAGATGTTGTTCAGTTGTTTTTTTCATTGTATCAGGATGCTCTGTTTATTTCTGCTTCTTCTATTTTTTTCCTATGGGTAAAATCATTCCATTTGATTCTTGTCAATTCCTTCGGCGCTTTCCGCCAGCCTGGGAGGATCAGGAACGTCTCTCAGGCCTTGTTGCGGGCTGACTCGAGTGACCGGTTTGGGGTCAATCCAAGTCGGTTCATGAAAAAATGGTATTAGAGCCAGGTTCTTTAGAGGGCCTATCTTTCAGAGCTCCCTTTGTTATTTGGTATTTCAAGGTAGATGGAGTAGGACTGTCGGAACTTGGGGTGTAGTTATGAAGAAGTTTATGGATAAAAAATTTTACATAGAACCTTGGGTTACTATGGGAAGTCGGGTTTTTTTTGGTTTATTTGGTTATTGTGGGTTGTTTGGTGTTTGGGGGAACGAACTAGGAGTTGGTCCTATGGTTTTAGTGATCTCTTAGGGCCTGGAAAGCCATGTGGAGTTGGGGACATGGTCCTAAAAGACTCTCTGTGATGGTGGTGTGATTATCATATGACCACCAACCATATGGTCAAGTCACCCATTGACACTAGTTTCCCCTTGTGATTTGTTTTGGGTCCTTCTGGGTTTTGAAAAGAAAATTGTTTTGAAGCCCCTTATTTTGAAATTGTGAAAAAATGGATTTCAAGTGGTAATGGTTTGGTTTTTGGAAGATGTAAAATGAATTTTCAAATTTATTTTTAATAAATCCTTAGAAAAATGGATGTTTGATAAGATGACTATTGGTAAAATGGGAAGTGGATTGAGAATTTCAAACTTGGTTTAAATGTTTTGTTTCAAAAAAGGAAATGTTTTATTTTTCACCTTTGGTATTCTTATGATCACTCACATGCATGGATGTTTGTAAGAAGGGTCTTAGTTATTTGTCCAAGAGAAATTTTCTACTAGGTTTGAAGGGTGTCAAATTGGACACATGTGGTCACTATATGGCCAGAAAATAGAGAAGAGTGAGTTTCAGCAGTCATCATCTTTGCATAGGAAGTCACAGGTACTTGAATTAGTACTTTATGAAGTTTTTGTTCCTTTGAAGTCTAAGTATTTTATTGGTGGTATTTATTTTGTGATATTTATTGATGACTACTCACATAGGTTTGGTTTATGTTTTGAATACCCAAAGTCAGGTGTTCGGTATTTTTAAGTAATTTTTTGTTTCAACTGAGGGGGAATCTGGTAAAAATTTGAAATATATTTTCACTAACAATGGGGGTGAGTATTGTGATCTATTTTATCAAAATTACAGGCAGTAAGGTATTCGGCATAAGAAGGCGCCTCATAAGACACTTTAGCTAAATGGTGTAGCTGAGAAGATGAACATGACTTTGTTGGAAAGAATTCAATGTTTACTTTCAGAAGAAAAGTTTCCTGGGCATTTTTAGGTCAAGGCTTTATTTACTGCTACATATATTATCAATTTATCATCCATGGTTGATTTGTAGACAGACACTCCTGACAAGTTTTGGTATGGAAAAGAGATCAGATATGATCACTTACATGTTTTTGGTTACAAATATTTTTTTCATATTCCTAGAGATGAGAGATCCAAGATGGATGGTAAGTCATGACAATGTATTTTTATTGGCTATGGACACAATGAGTTTGGATATAGGTTTTATGATCCTGCTTTGAAGAAACTCGTCAGAATCCATGATTTAGTGTTTAAGGAGGATCAAACTATTGCATACATTGATAGGGGAAATCTAATTCTCCAACTTCCAATGGCCTTTTCAGTATTGAGCCTGTTTCTGATTCACATTTACCTCATATTGTTGATTATGATGATTGTGTTGATGTGTAGAATGTTGTTTAGGGTGAAAAGGTTGGAGTTGATGTTTCTGATGCACCTTTTGTTTCTAATGATCCAATTCTAGGGGTTATTAATGAACTTGCAGTTCCACTCTGTAGATCATCTTGACATCATACCATTTATACTCGGTATTCACCAGATGAGTATGTGCTCCTTGCTAAATGGGGAGAACTAGAATCTTTTGATGAGATGATGGAAAGTGATTAGAAAGACAGATGGGTTGCGCCAATGGATTGAGAGATGAGATCATTGCATGATAGTTATAATTTTGAGGTCGTGAAGTTACCAACATGTTGGAGAGCTTTGCAAAATCAGTGGATTTATCGAATTAAAATGAAGAATCCAGTTCTGTTCCATGATACAAGGCAAGATTAGTTGTTAAAGGCTTCCATCAGAAGAAAAATATTGATTTTGATGAGATTTTCTCCCCTGTTGTCAAAATTTATTCCATTCGGGTTGTTCTTAGTTTGGCTGCTAGTTCGGATCTATAGATTGAGAAGATGGATTTAAAGACAACTTTCCTCCATGAAGATTTGGAGAAGGATATTTATATGGAGCAGCCAAAGGGTTTTGTTGAAACAGGTAAAGAGAATTATATCTACAGGTTAAAGAGGAGTTTGTATGGTTTGAAGCAAGCTCCAAGACAGTGGTATAAGAAGTTTGAATCTGTCATTTTTTTCAGGGTTTCAAGAAGACATCTTATTATCATTGTGATTTTGTTCAAAGATTTATTGATGATGATTTTATTATACTACTACTTAATGTTGATGATATGCTCAATGTTAGTCATGATGCTTCTAGAATTGATAGTTTGAAGATGGATCTTTGTCAGTCTTTTGTGATAAAAGACTTAGGGTCAGCATGACAGATTCTTGACATGTCAATCTTCTGTGACAGAAAGGCCAAGAAATTATGGTTATCTCAAGAGAGAGATATTGATAAGGTTCTTCTGATATTTTTTATGGATGGAGAGAAAGTTGGTTGTACTCCTCTTGCTTTACATTTTAACCTCAATTCTAGTCAGTTGTCTTCTACTGATAAAGAGGGGGGGATGCAACACATGTCTTATTCATTTGTTGTTGGTTGTTTGATGTATGTGATGGTATGTACTAGACCTGATATAGCTTATACAGTTGGCATGGTTAGTTGTTTTCTATCTAATCTTGATAGAGATCATTAGAGAACAGTGAAGTATATATTTCATTATCTTCATGGTACTTCTGATCTAAGATTGTGTTTATTCAGTGGGGAACCATTGCTTTGTGGCTTTGCAGATTAATATTTGACGAGAGATACGGATTCAAGGAATTCTACTTTGGTCTATTTGATCACTTTTGCAGGGGGAGTCGTATCTTGGCAGTATAGATTGTAGAGATGTGTTGTTTTATCCATCACTGAGTCTGAGTTTATTACAACCACAGAGGCATGCAAAGAATTGTTGTGGGTGAAAACTTTTATTCGAGAGATCAGTTTTAATCAGGACGGGTATGTTTTATTTTGTGATAGACAGAGTGTCATTTGTTTGGGAAAGAATCTCACCTTTCATGGCAGGTCAAAACATATCGATGTTCAGTATCATTGGATGTGCGACGTCCTTGATTCGAGAGAGTTGGAGCTCAAGAAGATCCACATGAATGACAATGGATCAGACATATGAACCAAGATTTTGCCCATAGGTGAATTTGAGACTTTTTGACCGATTGTGGGGTTGACAGTGATGCCCAGTCGAGTCAGGGGGGGTGTTGGGCTGCCTCCTCAACTAGCCCATAGTGTGACCTTTTTTAATATAAAAAGAGGATATGTTAGGATGAGTGTTACGAGATTTTAAGGAGGATGATTTTTTGAGTTGTGGTTATCTCTCTTTTCATTTGTCGTGCAGTGCAGTTAGGTTTTTACACAACCGTTTTTAGATTTGCAACCGGTGAAATTCCTCTAGTTTGATTCGCTTTCATCTGTAGTGGTCTTTACTCTGATCCTGGTGTTTTTTGGCACCTTTTATTCAAATGATGGTCATGTGCTCTTCATGATCGTATCTATTTGGATTTCCTTTATCAGGTTGTGTTCTTCATTTCATGCTGCTTTCAGACTGCATCTGTTTTCTATCTTTGATCCTCTATTTCATCAGAGTATTATTTTTGAAATCCCGTTTATCTTTGGGAGTCTCTACAGTGTACTTTTGATTATGAGTGAATTCTGCTTTTTGGACTAGGTCATGTGGTTTTTTCTTTTTTGGTTTTCCATGTTAAAAATTTATGGTGTTATCATTTATTTTTCCTGCACATATTTTTGGTTGTTGCGCATCTGTTTTAATTTTTTAAACTTGTTTGAAGGGAAATAAATTTATTTCTGTAGCGCTTCCGATTTGTTGTTCATTTGCACGTTCATTGTCTGTCGTCTTTCCCAACAGAGAGAGGGTGTATGAAGATTGTGACTCCTATGTAAGGATCAAATGCAATTTTATTTTTTATATATAGGATTAAGAATTAATGATTTTTTTGATACATGGTAAAAAAATCAATTGTTGATGTTAAAGGTTTTACGCCTTTTTGAGGAAAAAATGTTTGTCAATGAAAGGCGTATTCTTCCTTTTTGAGGACAATGGTTATGAGGCTAAAAAGAAATTGTTACTTATAAAACATGACATCGGTTATGTTGTGAGCGTATGAATAGTTTGGCAATTTTTATGAAGAAGAGGATTGGCTAGATCCATGCATTGAAATCTCTTTAATTGATGAGGACAAGGAAAATTTGTTCACCATTATAGATGAAGTTCATAATGGAACATCATGAATGGATCCACAGGAAATATGGTTTATTTTTTTCTTGGTTGGCAAGATTTCCCTCGACAAATATATTCATGTTATAGTTATTATATTTCAAAGAATGACATACAATGTTGGTGAAAACCATTATGTAATCTTAATGGATCTTAGATGGAAGCGGACTTTAAACTTTGAAAGATATTGGTGACTTGTTTTGGTGAGACTCGCAATAAGTTTTAATGTGTGTTATTTATCTCTCTAGCTTCAAATCATTTATCTTTGGAGTCTTACCTCCACCACAAGTGATCCTTTTAATAAAATTTTATTTTAAGGCAAAAAAAAAACATATAATTGTCCAAGAGCTCTTAAGGAGTAGTTTTAATATTATTAAATTGGAGTAATGAGAAGCATTCTCAAAAGATCTCAACACTGATTTCAAGCTATTAAGAATTGATTCCATGTGTAACATTTCTCTCATTGTTGTGTGATTTTAATTTTCTTAAAGCACCTCTTTGACAAAATATCCTTTTCATGTATTGGATTTATTATAATGGTGAAAATTCATAATTAAAATTTTCAATGGAATACTTTTTTACTAATCTCACTTAGTGGTAAGAAAGAAATTATAAAAACAACGATTTCATTTGTAAATTTGTGTTATCTTGGATATGAAGACTTGTGTTGTTAAAAAATTATATTAGTGTAATCCTCAGTGGGAGGTGAATCGAAGGGAATTATATTATAAAACATTTATGTTTACCACACTAAATTTTTATTATTTTTATTTTTTAGCTTAATTCACTTTTTTCTAAACCATTTCAGCTAAATGCTAAATATAATATTTGTAGTCAAATAATGTTAATGTGACACAACTAGCAGGGTACCTTTTTGTAAGAGATGGATTGCAACGCATGCAAAGGAGGAAACTGTTCGAGACTTGACCTCACAACCGCCACCTCAAACCCCACACACCCGTGCAAATGTGACACAACTAGAGAAAAATATGTAGAATGAATATAAAATATAAAAAAAATCAAGAATAGATAAATAAATCAAATTTGAAATTTTATTTAAAAAATGAAAATGGAGAAAAGGGTGGTTGAAGAAGAAGATTTTAAAATAAAGTGCACCTTGTGGTGTAGGTGCGCCCACTCAGATTGAGTAGTGGTAGACAGAAGGGATCGTCTAAGTTGAAAAAATGAACCACAGGACCGAATTGACAGCCGCGGTGGGTGGGTTGGCTTCCGACTGCACCCCACTCTGCATTTTTTGTGTAGTTGGCCTCAAAAGGAAGCCCCACTAGGCCTATACCAAATCCACGAATTGGTTCTACGTGGGCATTATAATATTAATTTTACATTTTTTATAAAATATTTATTTTGTTATGTATAAAATGATTGCGTTTGAATGATTATGGTTGTTTTAAAGTAAACATCCCTATTGTATTCCCCCTTATTAATTAGTACCGTTAATTATTATACTCTTGTCCTTATATCAACGGCCACTTCAAAAAAAATATTTCAAAATTTTAAACGATCCTCCCGCGTTTGCTTTAAATCAAATTATAATATTTTTTTATCAATAAACAAAACGCATTTATATGGAAATCCTAGACACAAATAGATACTGAAGGTATTGCAATAATAGTAATAAATTTCAGAATAATTTCATTTTATATTATAAATCGACTGTCAAGTTTTTAAATAAAAAACTACTGAGAAACCCATTATTAGCTATTTATTTACAGTCAAGTCCAACCTTTTTTTGTTTTGAAGCAATCGAGTCCAACTATTTTATTTTACCAAGTGCGGTCCAAAATTTTGATTTATTGGATAACGGTAAATGGTTCTGAAAATTTAACGTCCATTTTTATTTTATTTTTAAATTGTTTTTGAAATAATTCGATGGTTTTTTTAGTTATGGTATTTACTATTTTCATTTTTTTTAGAGAGCGATGAATCTTTGAACCATTAATTTGATATCAAGTGTTCGTTTTTTTTATTTGTTGTTCTTTTATTTGTAATTTCTAAGTGCATTTGTTTTGTTGTTCTAGTATTATATTTCAGACTAAGTTCTATTTTCAGTTCTTTTTTCAAAGATAAGATAGTTGTTTTGTTTTGATTTCAAATATTTTTTGTCCCATAATTGTTTTGTGTGATTGTGTATGCTTTTTTTAATGTTTTTAAATGATTATCGTTTATCTCTACTTGTTTGGAATCACATAACATATATTTTGGTATAAAAGAATTAACTAATATCTGTTTTTGCTTTTTTTACGCATATAGAACAAATGACCTTTTTTTATTTTGTTTTTAAAATTGAAGTACTTTTCTTGAATTATTTATTTGTTATGTTTTTTATTCTTGGCTAATTATTTTGTTTATTTGGATTTAGGTCCAAATTACATGTTTATGTTTTATTAATAAAAAATGAATAATTTGATTTACGGAGATAGAATATGTGGTTTGTAGTGAGTTGGTTTTTTAATATATATATATATATATATATTGTAGTTGTTCTTTTGAATGTTTCCAATAATTTTTGTTGTATGTGTTTTTAATGATTATTGGTAAGTGTGTTTATATTAACGTATGTTTTATTAAAGAATAATTTATCGTTATTTGTAGTTTACTTTCCATATAAATAGCAAATATTTAGCGTTGATTGTTTGATTTAATATTTTTTTTGTTCTTTTGGTCTATTTTTTTCTACAATGAAATAGCATGTGATTTGTGGAGGGAGAGTTTTTTTAGTTATTGAAGTTTGTTGGTTTATTGTTTTTGAATTATTTTTTTAATGTATTATTATATGTTTTTATTTCTGTTTTTAAT
Source organism: Viscum album (assembly GCA_963277665.1). NCBI lineage: Eukaryota > Viridiplantae > Streptophyta > Magnoliopsida > Santalales > Viscaceae > Viscum > Viscum album. The sequence goes on from OY728161.1 coordinate 1,056,594,478, forward strand.
GAATTCTATTTGGTGTATTTGTGTAACCTCCCGCGTTGGCATGACTATGCTACGGATGTGAAATGTCCTATGCTCTTAAGTATGCTCTTGAATTACTAGAGGTGGGTTGTCACGACCTACCCCATCTAGAAACCAACATGGGTTGGTTGTGAAGACAAAAGTGACTCCCGAAACCCATCGTCAATAAGTCTCGGGTTGACGACCACCACTGATAACATCTGTCACACATATGACTGACATTACCCTCATAAATTCCTAGGAAAAATAAAAGCAAAACCACCAATCGACTCCATATATATAACTATCTCCACATGTCAATGAATACAATGCAACCAAAGACAATGCATGAATGACCTCCTAAACTCCAATCTAGCCACTCAAACAACAACATTTCCAATTTCCATCGTACTGTAATGCAAAACAAATTAGGAAAATAATAGAGGGGTGAGCACTTGTGAGTACTCAGTAGAATCAAATTTCTAAACAATTCAACATTCATGTGAAATAAATGTATCAAGATAGACATGAGTGAAATCAATTAAGCAGAGGTTTAAGCAGGTATTATGAGTGGATCTATGTAATCCATCTCAACTGAAAGTAAACTCAATTACCATTTCAACTCCATCACCTACAACCACCATATTTCATCAACAATCCACTAATATAAATAAGCAAAGGTAACATCAGTTTTCTGTAATCATAAGAGAAAAGGAATAAGGTTTAGAAACAAATCACTACTCTTCCAACCATCATAATCAATCCACCATATCAACATTAGAACTAACCAATCACATCACCATCATAATCACAACACAATTGTAGCCACAACACCATAGTCATCACGCCACCACCACATCATCACTGATATCACATCACCATCACCGCCACATCATCACAACCATCACATCACTAGTATTGCCACATCATCGTAACCACACCTACTTCACAATCACCACCATATCACTACATCATCATGTAATCGACCCATGCTATAACCGAGAGCCATCACAACCCAAACACATGACATAACCTTAAGTCATCACACCCTAGTGATATGTGCACATGTTATAACCTTAAGCTGTTATAACCCATAAATAGGTGCACATTCTCACGACCCCTCCCCACAAATGTACCCCTCTTGGGCTTACAATGAGGGAAAAGCTATAATAACGCCCGAAGCCTACCTCCAATAGGCCACAGTTGATGACTACACCGAGTGTATATCATACACACAAATGAGAGACATTACCCACTAAGAAGAAAATGAGGAATGAGAGACAAGATAAGACCACCAAACAACTCCTGCTCAAGATAAAAGAAATGAAAGATCCCAAAACATACATGTAATGTCATACAACTGGAACAACTGCAAAAAGGAAACTGTAAGTACCAAAAGAAAATCCTCAGTAATGATCTCAAGCCCAAACATCACTCGAACAACCCATGAGTTAGTAATGTCCAAGCCCAATCACCAACCAGCTCCTGTGAACCTAAAAAATAGTTTATATAAACGTAGGGTGAGCATAACTGATATACTTAGTAGGATCCTTCCTAAAGTCTCTCGTGCAAAAGATAAAGAAATCATACTAAAGCCCAGTGAACATGTGAAGCTAACTCATCACCAAAACATGTATTCTAAGTTCTCAGCCTCACCGTGACCCTCTCACCAAGTATCGCATACTGACAATAATATAATATCCAACATAAGTATAAAAGTGAAGGTACCCCACTACTACTTCCCCACTGGTTTTCCACTCTTCCCTAATGCCGCATGTCCTAAGCCATCTCTATCTAATAAACGATACTGCCCAAAAACACATGGGAAACTGTAACATATCATGCACCTCGTGCATCACATCATCTCATCATCAACATCCCCACATATAAATAGTAACCAAGTAGTTTTCGGGAGCCACCACAACCTAGGCGTCATGTATTATATCTCAAGTCATCACAACCTATACACAATATACATATAATAATCCTTAGGAAACTATATCTGGAGATACATGTGTGTGAAATAACCACAAGACATTACAACCCTCTACACACATATATGGGAAAGGTAACCACCATGCATAACAACACATAAAACTACCAAGATAATAGAATGAGGAAAGAGGGGGTAATAAACTATCCATTCTTTGCCAACCTAGATATTGGGGAAAACACCCTCCCAGAGTCCAATGGGTGCTAGTCACCCCACTGACATGAGTGGGGTAGCATATGAAATCATATAACACAAGGAATATAAAGCCCACAACCCACGTTAAGGGAAACTACCTAGCCTTAAACTCAAATGCAGATATCATCTTCTAGACACCTAACTGTCACCGCTAAGAACTAGATATCCTATAAGCACACAAGCATTTCAAGAGATTTTCAATTAATTATTTCTATTAAACATTACAAATTACATTAATTAACAACAAAATTCCATACCCTCCAGGCATAACCTAATGTATTACAATGTTCTTCAATAGTTATCATCATTCAACATTCTATTAAGCCTCCAACCCCATGAGTTAAATTATTTAACATTCATTATCATTCCATAATTCTTGGTACTCCAGGAATCGTCCTAAGCTACCAAAAAAGATACATACACCAATCACAACTAGTTGCATTAAGCACTGGGGAAAGGAAAAAAGAAATAAGCAACCCAGCCATCCGACCTTAAAAAGAAGATTAATTATTAAGAAAACATCCTAAATTTCAACACAACAAACAATGGGTAAGCCCAACTTCAACCTGATCTATTAGTAATGGTACCATCACCGACACCACCATGCACATCACAAAGCATCTTGTCATCTTAGGCACCAAATGAAGCCACAAACTTGGGAATCCACAAACATTTCTCATCAAACCATCATCCATCCTAGGCTCATCACATCACATAACAAGGATCCTCATCTAGAGAAATCACACAAGGCATCAAGCAAAAAAAAAGTTAACAGGGTATCTAGGCCCTAAAACCAAGGCATCTATCCTTCATAAGAAAACAAGCTCGCTCATCCCCCTAACAATTATATTTATCAAAAAAACACTTGTTTACCATCTTGAATTAACCGATTTATTTATCATAGGTTATAACCATAAGAAACCTATGTCCTAAACTATCAATAGCTAAGTTATTTAAACATGCTTCAAGCATAATTTCCAACCCCATCAACTTAAAAAAGAATGATTACAATTAAACATGCCTATTTATTATTTAGAAAACAAGCATTACTATATTTACATTATTTATCCAATTTAAAAACAAAAAAGAACATGATAAACCATAACATAAACATAGTTAACACACTATATAGAGAATCAGGAGGCAACTCGTTAACACAAAATAAACACGTGTGATCCCTACAACCAAAAACCAACATTTCTTTAATTTTGGTTTAATATTCATTAAGGTTAATTACACCATTACCCAATGAGATAAAGCAAGATAAATTTATGATTTCACTTAAGAAAGAAGAATCAATGTGTCACAAACCAGGTTGGGATGCCATCCGACTAACATCTGACCCGGTTCGAGACAAGGTCCGAAGGGGGTTCCGATCCCCACAGGGTGACAACTAGTGCCGAACATAAAAAATAAACCAAGTGGGAATGATTTAAGCCCAAATAAACCAAGATCAGACGAATAAACTAAACAACTGAATCTCAATAAATATAAACAAGTCGTTTCAGATACAAAATATGACTGATCAAGCGGGAAACTAAATACAAAACTGAAAACAAAAACAATGTCACAACTGGTTTTTCATGTCTTGGTTTTGATCCGGTGCGTTGGAAATCTCAATCATTTTTTTGGGTTTTGGGTGAGATGAATGTTGATTTTTGAACTGAAATATATATATAATCATCATACCATGGGTTACCCATAGCTTGTTTGGGTGTTTTTGTAGAAAAGGGGTGGTTACTTCAAGATTTGGGTCAACCGTAAGCCCATTTCCATATTTAAAAACAAATTTTTTTTCTTTTATAACTCCCTTTTTCAACATTTTTTACTCATTACACTTCCCAATTAGACTCCCCTAACCTATTAAAACCACCATATTCATTTGTAACCCTTATTAACTCATAATCATGGTGTATTTGGGTTATTTTTTAGGTATTTGGCCAGCCTGTGAGCCCATTTCTAGTTTTTAAAAAATATTTTGTTTCTTTTATATATTATTCGTTTTTTATATTTTTTGGTGATTACACCTACCAAAAAGAACCCTAACTGTTGTATATTGATCATAGTTTCCTCCTCCTTCTTTATCTTTATTTTGGGCCTCTTTTAGGGTGATTTCTCACAAAAGGTTAGTGGTTCTTCTTAATTTCTTCATCAAATCTTTCTCCTTTCTACTCCCTCTTCGTTCTTCTTTCATTTTTTATTGGATTTATCTTCTCCTATAATCATTATAGACCTAGGGTTATGTTTTAACATCATTTTTATGGGGTTTTTGTTTGTTTAGGGATGATATTCATGGATCTAGGGTTTTGGAACCCGCAGCGGGTGTTTTCGGGTGTGCGTCTCCATTTCGACATGGTTTTGAGGTAGGTTATCCCAAGAAAATGCATTTATTATTTAAGATTAATCTTTTTATTGATTTTATAACTTTATATATATTTTTATTATTTATTTTCAACCTTTGTAAGATTTATTTGGTGTGAAAAATGGTTATTTATGCCTTGTTTTGTGTAAAATAGAGTTGTTTCGTTATAAAAGTGCACACCACTTGTTCAAATAAATGTTATGCTATTTTCCGCATATGGATTGTGAATTTTATGACCTGGTTTAACTAATTTAATAAAATTTTGGCATGAAAATATGGGTTTTTACCCCTTCAGGTGTTAAATAGACATTGTTTTGCTAAATGTTTCATGCTAGGTTTTCGGAAAAGTGCCTTGTCGGCCTTTGTGTGATAAATGTGATATGAAATGACTTGTTTGAATTTATTAAAGTATGAAAAGCATGAAAAGTAATATTATGGTTTCTTTTTATGGCTTTAAAAAGTGGTTTTGGTTTTATAAAGATATGGGTTTTGGTTTTTGACATGTTTTGGCACGAGTTGCCGATAAGTGGCCCGTTCGGTATTTTTATGAAAATGGTTGAGCTTTGAATGTGTAACCTAAATGTTTTAAATGGATTATGTAAATTTTTTTATACTTATAATTGTGTGTGTACACCTCTTTATTGAAGTTGAGATTTGTATCTTTGTTATACGTTGATTGGGTAAAATGCTTAAAGGCCTATTTGGCATTTTTCTTAAGAAAAGGGTTTTCACGTGTGTTCCATGTGGCACCATGTGAGGTAATTTTATGATTCACGAAATTATTTTATTAAATATTATTGGTGATAAAAAATCTGGTTTGATATGGTATTTTTGGGCATTGGTATTTAAAAGATCATCTTTGAATGGATTTTATGCGCAAAGCCTCGTTATACTTCTTGAAATAATTTTATGAAAGTTTTAAGTGGTTTATTAATTTGTGGAAGAGATGTGGAACATGTTTGTGAGATGTTTTGTGTTTTTATGATTTGAAAATGTCATTTTAATGTACAAAGTGTGTTTGATAACATGTGTAACTTTATTGAGCACAAAAAGGGAAACCCATGTATCTAGGTGGGAGGATGTGTACTAGTATGCTAGTGATCCAGAGTGGTTTCTTCCCTGTTTCACGTAGCAAGTTTGACGATGAAAACACTAACTAAACTATGATAATGATATTGGGGACCACTAGGTTATGGGTATTATTCCCTACTAGTGGCTCATACACGAGAACAAATATTTTTTATGGTTACTTTTAACCAAGATACGAGGTACCTAGGGCCCACAGCTAGCTAGTGCCTAAGGGTGTTCTTGTGACTTGTGCTCATTGGATATTTTGTACTCACCATCAGCATACGATGTATTTGGTTGGTAAATTCAGCCGCCTGTGTGTTTTATTTAAAAGTACACATTCTTTAGAGCATCCCTCTTGAAAAATGTTTTCATTTTGAAGTTGCATCTCTTTGAAATTTGTTACCAGCATTTCTTGTTATGAAAACTTACAAGCATTTTATTTTGTGATGTTTGTAGCATGAAACCCTTTTTTTGGAAAACATAATTTTATATATAGTATTTCAAACTTGAAATTTATGTTTCTTTTATTTTAAAGGAAGTGCATTGGGAATATATTATCGGGCTAGCCTACTGAGTTTTAATACTCACACCAATAGTTTTCTTCTATTTTAGACCTTGTGTAGGTTTTAGCTTTAGTTCGATCGCCTTGGGCGACATGCGATCGATGTGTTGGAGAGTGAATAGAGGGGTCACATGGAGTTAGTTGGTGGTCAAGTTTGGTCAATTGAGTTGTCTAATTCAGTTTTACTTTCACCTTCATGTAAAAATAATGTTCAGTTAAACCTTTATATAAATGTGTATTGGGATGTTCATTTCTTTCCATTATTTTTTTTAATTATTTTTTTTTGGAAGAAATCATTCTCTTGTCACTCTACTGATTCCCTTGGTATTTTTCTCTATCCTGGTAGGATTGGGAATTCCTCTCGGGACTTGTTGTGGAGCGGCCTGGGTGATCGGTTCAGGGTCGACCCAGGATGGTTCATGAAAAGATGGTATTAGAGGAGGTCGACTCTTAGTGGACCTTGCTTTTTAGAGCACCCTTGTTATTTGGGGGATGTAAAGGTAGATAGAGTAGGATTATCAGAACTTATAGGGTAGGTTTGGGATGAGCATCATGAACTCTTTCTCATTCTGATCCTCGGGTGTCCATGGTAATTATGATTTTATTAGTTTCTTTGGTTCTTAAGGATTGTTTGGTGATTGTGATACAATAAGGGGAGTTGGACTAATGGACTCCATGAGCTCGTAGGGCCTGGAAAGACATGTGGATTTGGGGCATGGTCCTAGGAAGGCTCTCTGTGTTGGTGGTGTGTTTGATATATGGGCACCAACCATATGGTCAAGTCACACACCGACACTCGTTACCTATTGTGGGTCTCTTAGAACTTTCTTGAATTCTGAATTTTGTTTTGAAAATCCTTATGTGAGAATTGTGGAAGTGGGTTTTCAATGCTTAATTTTAGATTTTTTTTTGAGAATGTTGAGTTTTTGTGAAACAAAATTTTGGGGAGAAATTGGAATGATTTAACAGGATCAAATTTTATTAATAAAAACTTATGGTTTATTAAAATAAAATGGTTGAAAGGTATGAATTATTTTAGGATGATTTTGAAAATTTGTTTAAAATGGGATGTTTTAGGCTATTGAAGAGTTTTTGAATATGATGAATTGGTTTTGGGAATTTTTTTTGAGCAGTTGTTGTTTTCCTAAAAAGGGTTTTGGACTTTGTGGCTATGAGATTAAGAAAAGAGACCTTTCTGAAATTTTTAAAATGGGAAAGGGATGTTTGAATGGCATGCTTGTTTTGGAAGTTGTTTTAAAATAAATGAAATAGGTTCTAAATCAAATGGTTCTTGAAAAAGTGTGGTTTGTTGAGATGCTGAAAATTATTTTGAATAAAGGTAGAGGATTTTGATGGAAACCTATGGGGTTTCTTTTTCAAGATTGGTAAAATGGTTTGTTGTGTGGAAATATGAAAATGGTTTTTGACTTGGTGGTTAGTGTGCCCATGGAAGGTACATGATTTTTGAAATGGGTTGAATTTTTTGGCTTGTAAAATGAGGATGTTTGTTTTAGCCTTTAGTGTTTTCATGGGTGATCACATGCATGGTTTTGTATAGATATGTTGATGGATGCCCGGTATGGCATAGTGGTTGTGTAAATCCCTGAACCTGCACTTCCAAATTCAGTACTAAAACATGTTTTGTATTTTTTTGTATAAAGGATAACAAAAAAATACACAGTACATTCTACAACTGAGCACCTTTTCCACTCTAGGTTTTTGAGGATTAGACAAAAATTTACAACATAAAACATAAACATTTATTTAATACATTCTTCTCTAGCTTCTTATTGTCCCTTGAAAACTCTTTAGTAAACATACTCACCTGAGGATATACATTAAAAAGGGGTGAGCTAAAAGGCCAGTAAGAGGATAGATATGAAAAATATAACAATGGTTGAGTGCAATCATAACATAGGAAAATGATCATGAACATGAGAGGAAGTATAAATAAATGACTTGAAATGTGGCAATGCATAAAAATGAAACATCATGTTTAGTGGTCAACTACCACACATAGTTGTGAATAATGACAACATCATGTTCACACATAATTTTACTTTTACTCATGAGATTCATCACTTTACCCAATGCATTGGAGCGCTGTATAATTGTGGGCGCACTCGTCACATTCAAACATTCATATTGTGCTATATAATTCCGAGCTCACCCATCACATCATAATATTTACATTATCATGCATGCCACATTAAAATATGTAAAACATGAACTTAACACAACCCAGAGAAAGAAATGGGTTTCACATAATAAATAATATTTTCATAAACATTTGGTCCCCCAAAAAAAGAGGGAATACCATTCTTTTCATAGAACCATTAACCATGAGTGAAGAGTGAAACAATAATTAAGAAGTAAAAAGGGTGTGTTAACTTGAAAGAAGAGTTCTTTTAGAAAACATTGAGTTTCTCATAAAATCAATTAGATAACATGTATATCCCAAAAAAGGTAAGATAATGATGAATAAATTATTTTTAAGGAGAACCCATACTTAACATGGAGTAAAAGAGGGAGAACCTGAAGAAAGAAAGTTGGGTTCAAGAATTTCCCCTTACTTTGTATCTGAACGCTTTCTTCACTTTAATGTCTTTATAATGACATTATATTCATTAATTAACAATTAAAGAACCTTGAGTACATGAATACAATTTATTATGTTTTCATTAAGTTATTTTATGGGCCTTTGTATCACGACCCGTCCCTCGGGGCCCGTCCCGTGACTACCCCAAGCCCACCTTCCGTAGGCCAGGGGCTGGTGACTAACAACGAAGGCGTATTTCCTAAAACTAGGAAGGCATTTACTTTATAACCTGTAACACACACAACCAAGAACAAGCAAGATATGAACTCAAGTAAACTGAATAGTAAATAGAGTGAGTACAGTAAGTAAAAAGGGGCCAGAATACAAGCCCAACTGGAAAGTACAAGGAAAAATGGAAAGTACAAGACAGTTGAAAGTACAAGTAACTGGAACAGCTCCTGTGATCACTCGCCAAGGATCCTACCTGTAGGGTAGGTACAACTCTCGATCGGTCGTTTCTGCAGTATGCCTCATCTAGGTCCACCTTTGAGCTACCTCTAGTCCTGGTACCCTTGTCCTCAGTCAGCGCTGTCCGTCGTCTGCATCCAACACAACAAGGTGCGGGCATAACCCATATAGGGGTGAGTATAACGATACTTAGTAGGGACCCCAAGACCCTCAAGTTCTCACAAAATCCAACAAGGATAAACCACAAAGTATGAAATTAATAGATAACTCTACTTAGGTATATGACCATACATATACCTAAGTTATCAAGTAATCCATCTCAATCATGAGGAAACACAGAGGTATTGACTTAGCTCACACCATGTATATCTTTAGGTACAATAGTAGAGATGATTAAATGTAACTACTAAATCATCTTATTCCGTTAAGAGGCTCTGTTGCTAACCTACACAGAATCGCTAGGAACTGACCCACAGAGGATCACTGGAGATGACCCACACAAGATCGCTAGGAGCTGACCCACAAAGGATCGCTAGAGCTGACCCACATAGGATTGCTAGGAGCTGACCCACACTGGATCGCTGGAGATGACCCGCACATGATCTCTAGGAGCTGACCCACACATGATCGATGTAGCTGACCCACATAGAATCTCTAGGAGCTGAACCACACAAGATCACTAGGAGCTTACCCACACATGATCACTAGCAGCTGACCCACAAAGGATTGCTAGGAGCTGACCCACATAGGATCGCTAGGAGCACTCTTCTCGTCGCAGCCAGCTACTGGGTTTCCGCACTAGGCTTGCTCGTCTCCGAGAGAGTCCGCTCCCCAAACCACTAGTCAATTCTCCAACTGCCATGATGTCCCATGAATAATTATCTCAAGGACCGCCACGTCATAGGGGCCTCAATGCAATAGACGGCACGTCAATCAGACGTCCGATCTGTGAGTTATCAACCTTTTAGTCCTGGGGCCCGGTTGGATTCATGCTTGATCCAACCCAACCATACCCCATCTTAACCCAAATCTCTAGTGGGGGTATACTCAAAGGGTCCATCTCGCTCCAAGATTTATAGTGCCACTGACGGTTCGTCAAACGGACATCCGGTGCCAAAGTTATGACCAAAAGAATGTAAAGTATATGGTCGTATCTAGTCCAGGTCCGGTCCCACTTGGTCGGACCGACCCGACCCGATTCGTCCTGGGTCGACCCGGCTTGGGTCGACCCAGCCCGAACCGCTGGACTGCCTGACCCACTGGGTCTGGCTTGGCCCGCTGTGTGGCCCGACCTGCTGGGTCCATCTCGGCAGGCCACGAGGGCCGCGAGGCCGCGGGGGTGCCGCAAGGGCGTGGGGCGCCTCGACTGTGGGGGTGCCGCGAGGGCGCGAGGCTGCGGGGAGGCTCGACTAGAGCGTCTCGACTGCGGGGTGCTGCGAGGGTCCGATGCGGGGCAGCTCGGCCGTGGGGTGCCATGAGGGCACGACACGGGGCGGCTCGACCGTGGGGTGCCGTGATGGCATGGTGCAGGGCGGCTTGGCCGGAAGGGCAGAGGCCGCGGGCAACGGTGGTTGTGGACGACGGTGGCCGTGGGCTGCGGTGGCCACAGAGCGGCGCCGTTGCGCCGTCGCCTTCGTCGCGGCCGGCGGTAATGCCGACCGCCGTTCTCGTGCCCTTTCTTGGTTGGTCGCCGACCTCCTCCATCGCAAAGAACACCACAAATCATTACAAGAATTACGGAGAGGACGGGCCAAGTTTGTTTGGCCCACACTCTCCGCATTAGAGTGGTATCAAGCAGCTATAAACTCTCTTTGAATTATGAAGAGTCATCAAGAATGAATAAGGAAAGAATTTCAAACAACCACCCTATACAACTTCCTGCAAATAATCATACACAAATAAACCCCTACCTTGTTTTATTGCTTGTTGACGTCCAAGAGGAGGAAGGAACAAATGTCAGTTGAAGACATCCCGCATTGGAGGATGTCCCGAGGAAGAAGTGGTGCATCACCATTCTTTGTTGGAGAGCTTTCTCCCAAGTCTCCAAAGTTCTCCCCTTTTCCAGGCCTTTTCCCCCAATTCCACCAAAATGAAAGGTAGCCCCAAAATAATAGATTATTTTATCTATTATTTAGTTTGTTGGCACAAAATTCAAATTGTCTAAATTAATTTACTAGGTTGGCATAATAAATTAAGTGGGGTGGCACCATTTAAGTGGGGAAGTTTAAGAGGCTCCCCCACACTTATGAGGGAGTTCATGGGGTTTTAAACCTCGGGTGGTCCCCAACACCATAAACTATCATGGGAGGTTAGGATCGGTGGTCCCCACCTCCATAAACTCTCATGGGAGGTTTTAGTTTAGGTGGTCCCCACCTGTGAAATAACCACATGGGAGTTTCAAAATAAAATAAAAATAAAATGTTGCACCATTTTATTTTATTTTATTATATCACAAATATGTGAAAAGATAACTTCCACCCTCGACCTACTGTAGTCGAGGTGAAGGTCTCCTTAAGTTAATATCAGTACTTCGAGTTCAACGACGCCCTCAGATTTCAATTCTGAGCACTGGTTCAAAAGTTAGAAAATCCCGCTCGCACGTTTACTGAACATACCCGAAAAAAAGTTTAGAAATTCATTTCAGGCACACCGGGCCTTAGAATCACACGCCATTAATTTTCACGGACTCATAAAATTACCATTTATTAAAAAACATTACATGTAAATTCAGGTTCTTTACACTTTGGATGAGCTATAGAGTTTAGATACATTGTTTGGGAATGTTCATTTTTATGGTTTTCTTGAGCGGTTCACTTGTATTCATAAATGGAAGTTCGTGTAGAACATGGATAAACATACAGAACTGATATTTCATATTATTAATGATATTAAAGGAGTTTAAATGATATTATAATGAATTATATTATATTCCATATGGAAGAATCATTAGATAAGAATTTAATGATGATCGTTTGGGTTAATTCGGGCGGTTTTTTGACCACAACAAACTTGTTTTGTTTAATAATTTAGTAATATGTACATAAGTTAGTTCTAGAATATTAAATAGGATATAATACATATAATATAATCTAGTTCAACCATAAAAAATGGTTTCATGACCAGATCTGAAGGCAGTAAAGGAAAATGAAAACATGTCATTCTTGAAGGTGATAAATTAACACCTCACGAACAACGTTTTCCTTTCTAAAATAAAAAGAAGAGGATAAGGGGATTGGATGATATATAATCCCATTAGTATAATAAAATTAAATTATATGTATGATACTATAGTTACCATACCATTTGGATGAGGATAGGTGGGGATAGATTAAGAAAAGAACTTGGAATTGAAAGGAAATTAAAGGAAAAGAGAGAGAGAGAGGAATTACCTCTTGAATCCTCCTCTTAAGATCCTCATTAAGAAACCTAGGCTTGGTCTTTTTATGAGACCAGAAGCTCTTGGATATGAGGGAGGGTCTAGGGAAGATGTTTGAGCAGAGTTTAGACAAGGATTGAACCTTTAGAGTTGTAAGGAAAAGAGGGTGTGAAGGGTGGTATTTATAGTGGAGGGGAGAGGGGTTTTCTCAATATTATATTCATTAATTTATTATTTTTCCATAAGACAATGAATAGTGAGTGTTCCATGACTAAATAAAGTAATTTTATCATGTGAATCCGAACCATATGTTCTTACATCAGCAGAACAACACCCATGACTCTATAATTCATGAATTTAACTTATTTTGTAAATTATCGAATTTCACTATTCACAAAAAATTCAAGTATTTCAGAAAAATCCCAAAAATTAATCCTAAATATTTTTTTGGCATTTAGAATCTAAAAATGGATTCCATTTTTCAAAAATAATTTTCTAAATATTATTAATTTAATTTTTAATTAAAATTGTAATCTACTTGAAAAATACAGATTTTAAAATTAAAACTGATTTCATAATGCTTTCAAAAATTACATAAGTTCTTATAAAATTCTTAAAACCCAAAATACATAGAATAATTAATTTATGAAAACATTTTAGGAAAATAAATTTTGTTTGAAATTAATTAATTAATTATAAATAATTATTTATGACTTACAAAAAATACCAATATTTTTACTATGGTCAAATTGTCACTTATAAGATTCCTAAATTTTATTTAATCATTCAAGAGTAATATTACTATTATTTTGGATTATTTACTATTCATAATGGTCATACTACTATTCATAAGGGTAGGTTACTATTCATAAGGGTGGGTTACCATTCACCAAAAAACAATTTTGTCCCATCAGACTCCAAACATCTTACTGATCACAACTGTGTATGTCATATTTTCAAAATTCAAAACATAGAAGTGACAAAATTATGTTCAATGGTTTGTTTATAAAGTTCACATAGTATTTATTAATTCATTTAAGAACATAGTGTTTCCTTTTAAAATCTCAGGATGTTACAGGTTGGGTGCCCGGGGTGGCACATGAATGTGCATGTAAGTGATACTTGATGAAACACCATTGGTGAATGTGAAAATCCATCAAGTTATTTTGTTTTTCAAAAGTATTTTATGATGATTTTTTTTTGTGTTTTTGGTAAACCTATGTTTATGTGGGTTTCTTTTTCATGTTTTAGAAGTGTGGTTTGTTTGGTATTCTTCATCATGATCTGGAAGTGATACACTTGGTGTGTCTTGATATGGGATATTGTTTGTGGATAAATTTTGGAGCAATGTTCAGTGGGTTTATAAGGATATGTTGGATGTTATGATGTGGCCACAGATGGTTCTTCATTGGCAAGACTTCCAGTTGACTAGCTTAAGGATTTGTTTCAAACATTAAATCCACCTCTTCAGATGATGCCTCAACTTGTTTGATGGAATAGAGAGCTGTTTGGACTTGATTTAAAGTGGTTTCATATTGTGATAATTATTTTGGATATAGAAGTTGTGTTCAGTGATATTGATGTGTTTCACCGTATTCCCTGTCCATTTTTCTCCTTGTTCAGAGTGAGAGAGAATCGTGTTATGTATCTTTGAGTTCCTATTTATATTAAGGTATGTTGTTGAGAAAGTGTGTTTCATGGGGTGTTGTGATCCTTAACTCCTAGATGAGGTGCAATAGATGATTCAAACGTCAGGGCTCTAACCATAGGCCTCAGAGTGAAGCTTTTCCCATAGTAAAAAAATTAACAGAGGTGTGTGGAGCTCAACTGAGCTCCTACCTTCACATTTGTGGTGAGGAAGTGTCTATGTTTTTATTTTGGTTTCTCATAACTATTATTTTTATTTTTTTCACAAATAGCATGGTATAATTACCCCTCATGTAGTGTCTATGGTTATGCCTTCTCGAATATGGGTTTCCGATCAATGTTCTTATGTGAACCGCCAATGTGAATCAGGTGCGGTATTAGTTTTTCCTGTTCATAGGAAGAGAGTTTTGGGTGGTTCCTCTATTTCTTTTTTGGTTTCAGTGGCCCAACGATTGGGTCCCCTTCCCTCCCTGCCTGAGTGGTGGGGGTTTTAATCCGTGCTGAAAGTGTTGGCCTAGTTATTTCCCCCTCCGTTTGGGAGTGGGTGGTTTAAATGTTCATGTTTTAACCCTCTTAATTTAGATTTTTAGGTTTTTATGGGAGAGTTTGGTGGGTCTGTGCAGGTGAGTCTCGATTCTAGTTCATGTTGAATTCTTGTTTGTTTATTTCTAGTTGGTCTCTAATGGTGGGGAGAGCCACTACGGGTCTCAAGAATCTTTCCTTTAACGATTTTTCGGATGGTAGTTGTGATTTAATAGTGGGAGCCCATTCTAGACCCCCCAATATGTTGGATTTCATGGGTAAAATTTGGTTTGGGTTATCATTGGGTTAATTGGGAGAAATCCCAACAATCTTGTTCTTGGCTTGGTTATGGAGGTGGTGGTTTGATCTTTCTGTTGATTCTCAAGAAGTGGTTGTGAGTTGGTGTTTTGTTTGAGAAAGAGGCTTAAGTTCTATCTATGGTGGATGATATTTCCCTGGCTTGAGAGGATGGAAAATGTTGATAAGGAATCCTTAGGTTTTTTTCTTTCATCTAGAAAGTGTTATGACTTTCCGAGGCCGGAAAACTTTAATGGTGGAGAAAATCGTCACACCCGGTTTTTCATGTCTTGGTTTTGATCTGGTTAATTAGAAATATAGATCATTTTCTTGGGTTTTGGGTGATTTTAATGTTGATTTTTTAACTAAAATATATGTATAATGATCCTAACATGGGTTCCCCATAGCTTGTTTGGGTGTTTTTGGAGAAAAGGGGTGGTTACTTCAAGATTTGGGCTAACCGTGAGCCCCTTTCCAGATTTAAAAACAAAATTTGTTTCTTTTATAGCTCCTTTTTTTTCAATATTTTTCACACATTTCACTTCCCAATTGGCCTTAACTGACCTATTAAAATCACCATATCCATTTGGACCCCTTAGTAACTAATAATCATGGTGTATTTGGGTTATTTATTCAGGTATTGGGCCAACCCGTGAGCCCATTTCCAGTTTTAAAAAAACTATATTGTTTCTTTTATATCTTATTCATTTTTTTTATATTTTTTAGTGATTATACCTCCCAAAAAAATCCCTAAATTTTGGATATCTACCATAGGCTCCTCCCCTTTCATTCTCCGTCGTTTTGGACCTCTTTTTGGGTGATTTCTTACCAAAGGTTAGTGGTTCTTCTTAATTTCTTCATCAAATCATTCTTCTTTCTCCTCTCTCTTCCTTATTCTTTAATTTTTATTAGATTTATCTTCCCCCATGGCCATGATAAACCTATTTTTATGTTTTAACATCATTTTTATGGGTGTTTTGTTGGTTTAGGGCTGGTCTTCATAGATCCAGGGTTTTGGACCCGCAACGGGTATTTTCAGGTGTGCGTCTCCATTTCTCCATGGTTTTGAGGTAGGTTATCCCAATAACATGACTTTATTATTTAAGTTTAATATTTTTATTTCTTTTATAACTTTATATATATTTTTAGTATTTATTTTCAACCTTTGGATGATTTATTTAGTGTGCAAAATGGTTATTCATGCCTTGTTTTGTGTAAAATGGAGTTGTTTCCTTATAAAAGTGCACACTTCTTGTTCAAATAAATGTTATGATAGTTTTTTCATATGTATTGTGATGTTTATGACCTTTTTAAACTAGTTTAATAATTTTTTGGCATGAAAATTTGGGGTTTTACCCCTTTGGGTGTTAAATAGAAATTGTTTTGCTAAATGTTTCATGCCTAGTTTTCGGAAAAGTGTCTGGTCGGCCTTTGTGTGCTAAATGTGATATGAAATGACTTTTTTAAATTTATTAAAGTATGATAATAATTAAATGTTATATTTTGGTGTCCTTTTATGGTTTTAAAAAGTGTTTTTTGGTTTTATAAAGAGATGTATTTTGGTTTTTGACACGTTTTGGCACGAGTTGCCGATAAGTGGCATGTTCGATATTTTTATGAAAATGGTTGATATTTGAATGTGTAACCTAAATGTTTTCAAGGGTTTATGTAAATGTTTTTATTATTCTAATGGTGTGTGTAAACATATTTATTAAAGGTGAAATTTTTATCTTTGTTATACATTGGTTGGGTAAAATGCTTAAAGGCATGTTTGGTATTTTTCTTAAGAAAAGCGTTTTCTTGTGTGTTAAATGTGTCACCATGTGGGGTCATTTTATGATTCATGAAATTGTTTTATTAAATAATTTTGGGGCTGAAAAATTTGGTATTATATGTTATTGGTTGGATTTGGTCTTTAAAATAACATATTTGAATAGATTTTAC
This sequence comes from Viscum album, assembly GCA_963277665.1. NCBI lineage: Eukaryota > Viridiplantae > Streptophyta > Magnoliopsida > Santalales > Viscaceae > Viscum > Viscum album. The sequence continues at coordinate 1,056,611,451 of OY728161.1, forward strand.
GTGCAAATCCATGTTATACTTCTTGAAATAGTTTTATGAAAGTAATAAGTGATTTATTGATTTTTGGAAGAGATGCAGAACATTTTTGTGGGATGTTTTGTGTGTATATGATTTGGAAATTTAATTTTAATGTGAAAAGTGTGTTTGATAACATGTGGAACTTGATTGAGCACAAAAAGAGAAACTTGGGTATCTAGGTGGGAAGACGTGTAATAGTATCTTAGTGATCCGGATTGGTTTCATACCTATTTCATGTAGAAAGTTTGACAATGAAAACACTATCTAAACTACAATGATGATGTTGGGGAACACTAGGTTATGGATATTTTCCCTACTAGTGGATTGTTTATGAGAGAAAATATTTTTTTATGGTTACTTTTTCCTGAGATACGAGGTGCCTGGGTCCCACAACTAGCTTGTGCCTAGGGGTGTTCCTGTGACTTGTGATCATTGGATATTTTGTACTCACCATTAACATATGATGTGTTTGGTTGGTAAATTAATAAGTTTGTGTGTTTTATTTAAAAGTGTATATTCTTTAGAGCATCCCTCTTGAAAACTGTTTTCATTTTGAAGTTGCATCTCTTTGAAATTGGTTACTAGAATTTCTTGTTATGAAAACTTTCAAGAATTTTATTTTGTGATGTTTGTAGCACAAAAACTTTTTTTGGAAAACATAATTTTATATATTGTATTTCAAAATTGTAATTGATGTTTCTTTTATTTTAAAGTAATTTCATTGGGAATATAATATCGGGCTAGACTACTGAGTTTTAATACTCATGCCTATAGTATTCTTATATTTTTAGTCCTTGTGCAGGTTTTAGCTTGAGTTCAATCGCCTTGGGAGACATGTGATCGATGTGTTGGAGAGTGAATAGTGGGGTCACATGGAGTTAGTTGGTGGTAATGTTCGGTCGGTTAAGTTTTCCGGTTCAGTTGTACATTCACCTTCATATACAAATAATGTTTAGTTCAACCTTTATATAAATGTGTATTGGGCTGTCTGTTTCTTTCCACTATTTGTTTAATTGTTTATTTTTGGGTAAAATCATTCTCTTTTCACTCTACTGATTCCCTTGGTGCTTGTTTCCATCCTGGGAGGATCAGGAACGCCTCTCGGGACTTGTCGCGGAGCAGCCTGGGTGACCGGTTCAGGGTCGACCTGGGCTGGTTCATGACAAAATGGTATCAGAGGAGGTCATCTCTTAGTAAACCTTAGTTTTTAGAGTGCACTTATTATTTGGGGGATTTAAAGGTAGATGGAGTATGAGTTTTGGAACTTTGGTGGTATGTTTGGGAAGATCATCAAGAACTCTTGCTTGTTCCGATCCTTGGGTGTCCATGGGAAGTTCGGTTTTATTAGTTTCTTTGGTTCTTAAGGATTTTTTAGTGATTGGGATACAACAAGGGGAGTTGGACTAATGGCCTCTATGAGATCACAGGTCTTGGAAAGCCATGTGGATCTAGGGAATGGTCTTAATAAGTCTCTCCGTGTTGGTGGTGTGTTTGACATATATCCTCCAACCATATAGTCAAGTCACCCACCGACACTAGTTTCCTTTTGTGGGTCTCTTAGACCTTTCTTTAATTCTGAATTTTTTTTTGAATATCCTTGTGTGATAATTATGGAAGTGGGTTTTTAATGCTTAATATAAGAAATTTTTTGAGAATTTTGGGTTTTTTTGAAACAAATTTTTGGGGAGAAAGTGGAATGATTTAATAGGATCAAATTTCCTTAATCTAAACTTATGGTTTATTGAAATAAAATGGTTGAAAGGCATGAATTATTTTAAGATGTTTCTGAAAATCTATTTAAAATGGGATGTTTTGGGCTATTGAAGAGTGTTTGAATCTTATAGATTGGTTTTGAGTAGTTGGTGTTTTCCTAAAAAGGGTTTTGGACTTTGTGGCTCTCAGATTAAGAAAAGAGACCTTGCAGAATTTTTCAAAATGGGGAATGGATGTTTTAATGGCATGATTGTTTTGGTAGTTGTTTTAAAATAAATGAAATGGGTTATAAATAAAATGGTTCTTGAAAAAGTGTGGTTTTTTGAGATAGTGAAAAATGTTTTTAATAAAGGGAGAGGATTTTGATGAATACCTATGGGGTTTCTTTTTCAAGATTGGTAAAATGGTTTGTTGTGTGGAAATATGAAAATGGTTTTTGACTTGGTGGTTAGTATTCCTACGGATGGTACATGATTTTTTAAATGGGTTGAATTTTTTGACTTGTAAAATGAGGATGTTTTTTAGCCTTTGGTATTTTCATGGGTTCTCACATGCATGGTTTTGTATAGATATGTTTATGGATGCCCAGTATGGCATAGTGGTTGGGTGCCCAGTGTGGCACAAGAATATGAATTTGAGTGAGACTTGATGAAATGCCATTGGTGAATGTGAAAATCCACTAAGTTAGTTTGTTTTTAAAAAGTGTTTTATGTTAAAAATTTATTGTGTTTTTGGTAAACTGATGTTTATGTGGGTTTCTTTTTCATGTTTTAGAAGTGTGGTTTTTTTGGTATACTTCCTCATGATCTGAAAGTGATACACTTGGTGTGTCTTGAGATGAGATCTTGTTGGTGGCTTAGTTTTGGAGTAATGTTCAGTGGGTTTAAAAGGATATGTTGGATTTTATGATGTAGCCACAAATGGTTCTCTGTTGGAAAGACTTTCAGTTTATCAGCTTAAGGATTCGTTTCAAACATTAAATCCACCTCTTCAGATGATGCCTCAACTCATTTGATGCAATAGAGAGCTATTTGGTCTTGATTTAAAGTGGTTTCCTATTATGATACTTTCTTTGGATATAGTAGTTGTGTTCAGTGATGTTGATGTGTTTCACCGTATTCCTTGTCCATTATTCTCCTTGTTCAGAGTGAGAGAGAATGGTGCTATGTATCTTTGAGTTCCTATTTAGATTATGGTGTGATGTTGAGAAAGTGAGTTTCATGGGGTATTGTGATCCATATCTCCTGGATGTGGCGCAACAGATGCTTCAAACATCAGGGCTCCAACTATAGGCCTCAGAGTGAAGCTTTTCACACAGTTAGGAAATCGCCCGAGGTGTGGGGAGCTCGACTAACCTCCTGCCTTCACCATTGTGGTAAGGTAGTTTCTATGTTTTTATTATGGTTTCTCATCACTATGATTTTTCTTTTTTTTTGCAAAGATCATGGTTTACTTACCCTTTATTTAGTTTCTATGGTTATGCCTTCTCAGATGTGGTTTTTCGATCAATGTCCCTATGTGGACCACCAATGTGAATCGAGTGTGGTCTTGGTTTTTAATATTCATAGGTGGAGAGTGTTGGGTGGTTCATCTATTTCTTTTGTGGTTTAGGTGGCCCAACGATTGGATCCCCTTTCCTCCCCACCTGATTGGTGGGGGTTTTGATCCGTGGTAAAAGTGTTGGTCCAGTTTTTGTCCCCCCCGTTCAGAAGTGGGTGGTTTAAATGTTCATGTTATAACCCTCTTAACTTAGATTTGTAGGTTTTTGTGGGAGAGTTTTGGTGGGCTTGTGTGGGTGAGTCCTGATTCTAGTTCATTTTGAATTCTTTTTTGTTTATTTATAGTTGGTCTCTAATGGTGTGGAGAGCCACTACGGGTCTCGAAGATCTTTCCTTTAAGGATTTGTCAGATGGTAGTTACGATTTAATGGTGGGGAGCCCATTTTGGAATCCCCCCCAATTTGTTGGATTTTTTGAGTGAAATTTGGTTTGGGTGATCATTGGGTTCACTAGGAGAAGGATTAACAATCGGTTTCTTGTCTTGGTTATGGAGGAGGTGGCTTGATCTTTTCGTTGATTCTCAGGAAGTGGTTGTGAGTTGGTGTTTTGTTTGGGCAAGAGGCTTAAGTTCTGTCGATGGTGGATGATATGTACTTTTATTGAGGTTATGGACCATGTAATCCTTATGTTTTTTTCTTTCAGATGGAAAGTGTTATGGTTTTCTTGGGGCGGAAAGCTTTAATGGTGGAGAAAATTGTCACACCCAGTTTTTCATGTCTTGGTTTTGATCTGGTGCGTTGGAAATCATGATCCTTTTCCTGGGTTTTGGGTGAGATAAATGTTTAGTTTTTAAATAAAATCAATTTCTAATCATCCTACTATGGGTTCACCATAGCTTGTTTGGGTGTTTTTGGAGAAAAGGGGTGGTTACTTCAAGATTTGGGCCAACCGTGAGCCCATTTCTAGATTAAAAATCAAAATTTGTTTCTTTTATAACTTCTTTATTTTTCAACATTTTTCAATAATTTATCTTCAAAATTTTCCTCCCATAACCTATTAAAACCACCATATCCATTTGGACCCCTTATGAACACATAATCATGGTGGATTTGGGTTATTTATTTAGGTATTGAGCCAGCACTTGAGCCCATTTCCATTTTTTTAAAAAAATATTTTTTTTCTTTTATATCTTATTAATTTTTTATATTTTTTGGTTATTCCACCTCCCAAACGGATCCATAATAGTTGTAAATATACCAGAGGTGGCTCCCCCTCTATTATCCTTTGTCTTGGGCCTCTTTTTGGGCAATTTCTCCTCAAAGGTTAGTGGTTCTTCTTAATTTCTTCATCAAATCTTTCCCCTTTCTCCTTCCTCTTCCTTATTCTTTCATTTTTTCTAGGATTTATCTTCTCTCCTAGTCATGATAAACATATGGTTATGTTTTAACATCATTTTTATGGGGTTTTTATTTCTTTAGGGCTGGTCTTCATAGATTCAGTGTCTTGGAACCCGCGATAGGTGTTTTCGGGTGTGCTTCTCCATTTCGCCACGGTTTTGAGGTAGGTTCTCCCATGCACATGCATTTATTATTTAAGTTTCATTTTTTTCTTTTATCACCTTATATATATGTTTATTATTTCTGTGCAACCTTTGGATGATTCATTTGGTGTGCAAAATGGTTATTCATGCCTTGTTTTGTGTAAAATGGAGTCGTTTTGTTATAAAAGTGTGCACCGCTTGTTCAAATAAATGTTCTATTGATTTTTGCATATGTATTATGATGTTTATGACATGGTTTAACTACTTTAATAAATTTTTGGCATGAAAATTTGGGTTTTTACCCCTTTGGGTGTTAAATAGAAATTGTTTTGCTAAATGTTTCATGCCTAGTTTTCGGAAAAGTGCATAGTCAGCCTTTGTGTGCTAAATGTGATATAAAATGACTTGTTTGAATTTATTAAAGTAATGGAAGAATGAAAAGTGATATTTTTGTGTCCTTTTATTACTTTAAAAAGTGTTTTTGGTTTTATAAAGAGATGGGTTTTGGTTTTTGACACGTTTTGATATGAGTTGCCGGTAAGTGGCCCGTTCAACATTTTTATGAAAATGGTTGAGCTTTGAATGTGTAACCTAAATGTTTTAAAGGGTATATGTAATTTTTTTTTCTGATTCTAATGGTGTGTTTACACCTCTTTATGAAAGGTAAAATTTATATCTTTGTTATACATTGGTTGGGTAAAATGTTTAAAGGTCCGTTTGGAATTTTTCTTAAGAAAATGGTTTTCATGTGTGTTCTGTGTGGTACCTTGTGGGGTCATTTTATGATTCATGAAATTGTTTTATTAAATAGTTTTGGGGATACCAAATATAATCTGATATGTTATTGGTGGGAATTGGGCTTTAAAAGAGCATCTTTTAATGGATTTTATTTTCAAAGCCTCGTTATAATTCTTGAAATAGTTTTGAAAGTTGTAAGTGGTTTATTGATTTGTGGAAGAGATGTGGAACATGTTTACGGGATGTATTGTGTGTTTATTATTTGGAAATGGAATTTTCATGTGAAAAGTGTGTTTGATAACATGTGGAACTTGATTGAGCACAAAAAGGGAAACCCGAGTATCTAGGTGGGCGGACGTGTACTAGTATGCTAGTGATCCAGAGTGGTTTCATCCCTATTTCACATAGAAAGTTTGACGATGACAACACTAACTGAACTATGATGATGATTTTGGGGACCGCTAGGTTATGGATATTATTCCCTACTAGCAGATTGTACATGAGAATAAATATTTGTTATGGTTACTTTTTATTGATATACAAGGTACCTAGGGCCCACAACTAGCTAGTGCCTAGGGGTGTTCCTGTGACGTGTGCTCATTGGATATTTTGTACTCACCATCGGCATACGATGTGTTTGGTTAGTAAATTCAGAAGCATGTGTGTTTTATTTAAAAGTTTACATTCTTTAGAGCATCCCTCTTGAAAACTGTTTTCATTTTGAAGTTGCATCTCTTTGAAATTGGTTACTTGCATTTCTTGTTATGAAAACTTACAAGCATTTTATTTTGTGATGTTTGTAGAACGAAACCTTTTTTTGGACAACATAATTTTATATATTGTATTTCAAACTTCAAATTGATGTTTCTTTTATTTTAAAGGATGTACATTGTGAATAGAATATTCAACTAGCCTACTGAGTTTTAATACTCACGCCTATAGTATTCTTCTGTTTTTAGCCCTTATGTAGGTTTCATCTTGAGTTTGAACACCTTGGGAGACATGTGATCGATGTGTTGGAGAGTGACTAGTGGGGTCACATGAATTTAGTTGGTGTTCAGGTTTGTTTGGTTGATTTTTCTGGTTCAGTTTTACTTTCACCTTCATGTACAAATAATGTTTAGTTCAACCTTTATATAAATGTGTATTGGGCTGTCCATTTCTTTCTACTATTTGTTTAATTATTTATTTTTAGGAGAAATTGTTCCCTTGTCACTCTAATAATGCCTTTGGTGCTTGTCACCATCCCTAGAGGATCGAGAATGCCTCTCGGGACTTGTCACGGAGCAACCTGGATGATTGGTTTAGGGTCGACCCGGGCTGGTTCGTGACAAACAAAAACTGAGCCACACTACCATGATCTCCATATGACCTCAAGGTAACCACAATCCACCAATAAAACTACTACAGAAATGATCACGTGAACTAAGAACCTGAACAGGAAGAAGAACCTGAAAAATAGTTCTGGTCTACCGACACCGAATAATATAGGTAGAGTGTGAGCCAAGTATCTCAATAGACAATCACAAGATAATCCATCCATTTCCTTTTTTGAAAACATTACATTAACACTAGTTTGAACTAAATTTATAAGAAATAGGTTTTTATTATTTTAGTAAACAACACAGCCTTTCCTTTTAAAACAACACACACCACATTTCTATTTTCAAGAGATGATTTTACCACTTTAAAACCAAATTCCAAACAAAGGAGATTTCGGGTTATGCTGAAAACTAAAATAGAAGATCATCAAGGAAATAGGTGTAGAAAAAAATCAAGCATGTAGGTTTAAATAGTAACCATAGGTCATCCTAAACATCCCCAGAGAAATCCCTGGATATACTCTGTTCGGAACCACCTTCCGGCGTATGGTGAAGCTCTTAAGTCTATAACAAATTGGCCGCCCTCAACTGACCAATCCAGTGGCACGTCCCACCTAGCCTCACATAAAATCTAGGGGGTACCAACCCATCTAATCGTGGTTGATCAGAAACCATCACTTGATCCTCTAAAAGATACTCAGGAACCCTTGGTAAAGTATATTGTGTAAGTGGGAGGCCATCACACATGTGACTCACCTTACCTACCATCACTGCACTTTCCTACCCCAAACACAGAAACCACCTATACGATAAACCATATGGTAAATCCTCAATAGGTGATTCCACTATATACATATATATCAATCAAATAAACAAGGTTCCAACCAGGCCGATACATCATATGAAAATTCAACCATTTTTGTTAAAATCACACTAGTTTTCCAAATGTTCTTTTAACATTTCTCACCCAAATTCATTATTCCAAAAAAAATTTAAAATCCATTTCCAATCAATGAGAAATACCAATTTCACAAGAACTTTACAAACATGCATTTACCTTCTCAAAATCAATTCCACTTTCATGATATTCCAAAACCAAGATAAAAGTTCACAAGATAATTGAAGATTCCAAACGGGCCCTTACTTTCCACATGCAATTTCACCTCTAACACCATTTCAAAACCAAGGTTGAAAACATATACAAAATAACCAAGGATTTCCAACCGGTCTTTCACACTATTTAGAAACCAAATTTCTTTTATGAAACACCAACCGACCATAACTTCCAATACAACCTTGAAACCACTTCATCTTATTTAGAAACCATGGAACCATTTTACGAGAAAATAAGGGAGGAGATAAGATGGAATTTTTTTTAAGAAACCAAAGTTCAAGGAAATAATTAATTCCAATGCCATCATAATTTTCAAGCTCATCCATGTGTGTAATTTGTGCACCCATGGATGTGACCACATCCAATGGCATACCACAAGTATTTTCCCCCCAAACCAATTTCAAAGAAACAACACATTCTTTCCAATTAGGACAAAAAACTATTTTATTAAAATATTACCATGTTCTACATAGCAAGCCCAAACCCAATCCAATCAATCTAATAAAAAATTTCAAATGGGGAAACACTACTCAACCACCCAATTTTATCCTTAAATCTCAATTGGTATTTTATCAAACATATTTGGCAAAAACACACATACGCATAAACCAAAAATCACTTCAAAACCTATTTTTAAGTAATTATACCAACAATTAAACACCACAATAACCTAACCATATGTATTATAAAGGTGTGAAACATGTTTAAAAATTAATTTAAACAATACAAGAATTAATAGATTTATTTATAAAGGAAAGGGATTGAAACACCTACCTCGTTGGCATGCGAATGTGACAAGACTCTCATAGGATGAAGAATAGGCTCCCAAGAACAAACCGCACACCCTAAAAACCAAAAAAATAGAGTTACATGTAAACCATAACTCCTAAGGTTCAGTTAAAAAATAAAAACCCAAAAGAAAACTAAGAAATAGGGATATGAGAGGATAAATAGAGGAGGAATAGACAAAAAACCCTAAAATCGCACCTTGGAATCAAAGGGGGAGAACCATGGAAGGGAGAGGATCCAAGGGGAAGGGGGTTCGAGATCCCTTTGTGAGCCAAATATGACCAAGGAAGATGGGGGCATAGGTTAGGGTAAAATTGGGGGAGATATAAAAGAGGGTTTCAAGATTTTAATGACCTAGCACGACCATATGGTTTTTCCGCACAGTTTACCAAACCATGCGCCAACCATGCAGTAGCCACTACCAAGCTTCCAAACATTCCGCACGATCAGACCACATGGTTTGTGTGACTGTACAAAGACCTTTATGTAGATTATTTCCACTTTATGGATTGGCCACATGTTTACTTGGGCTGACCCACACAGTTTTTACTAACAGTGCAGTGACCGTGCTCAAGCCAAAACTACCCAAACTTCCATAAACTCAAAATTTTTAATCGGGACTCAATCCCAAACCTCAACCAAAATATATGAGACCAAGAAAAGGAAAAAATAAATAAGTATATTTGGTTGGGGTGTGACAATTCTCCCCACCAAAAACACTTTCTTCCCCTAGAAATTCACCCAGCCAAAAGATCAATCAAAACTAGAGTTCATGCCTGATCAAAACTAAAGGAAACCAAGAACCTCGGGTGACTATTTACTCCACAAGTCACACCTGATTGATAACAAAGAAACCAAAACCCATGAATGAGGGGAGAACATGAGGGGGTTCTCTCCACCATAAGAACTCAGCTAACCTAGAACCTTTAAAACCCAAACAACACCACCAAAAAATAAACAAAAAATCCACTATAGAGTGACCCAAAAAACTAGGATCTTAAGAACTAACTAAACTTATCCACACTATCCAAACAACATCCTTACCACAATTGGACACTAGGGAACTCCCAAACTGAGCTAGACTAACTTCCTTAGCACAAGCAATACAACACCACCACTAGAACCATAAACTTTCCCCACACCAACCGAATCCCTCAACATTAGGGAGACCCATGAAAAGGACCCAAACCAAAATCAAACAGTGAACTAAAACCACTATCTATCCTTCTCACAAAACCCAAAACATATCCAAATGAGAAAAACTGAAACAAAAACTCATATAAGGGTTAACCACACTTTAAGAAAAATGAACAATTCCAGAAGACACATCCAGATGAACAAAACCAATTATATTACAACATAACAAGTCCATAATAATTTTACAATTAAATGAAGAACTTACAAAAATATAAAAAAACTACAATAGTAGTAAAAAAAGAACAATAAAACATTAAATTTTTATATCTAAAAACAAAACACAAAAACTAGGATAAGGTTTCACACACCCCCTGAAAACTCCTAACTTTGCGTGAGCTTCACTATGAGACCTATGGATGGAGCTCTAATGGCTGAAGTATCTCCTGCCACACAGTCAGCTATAAGAATACCCCAATAAAAATTCTTTCTTTGAGCAACACTTCCTATAGAACTTTTCCAGATGACATAAATAGCCACAATGATGGCAGGTATTCGGAGGGATATGACATGATGAATTCGAATGCCCAGACCGGCCACATTGATGGTACAAAAGAGAATAGCCTGAAGAACTAGAGGAAGAAACCAATGAAGATGAATCCTTAGAGACAGGTTCCTCCGGCATGCACTCCTCACCAGATGGGGAACCTTTTATAATAGAAAGAGAAACTGGATTATCAACTACATGCACTCTTGAAAACAACTCAGCTAAGAACACTTCATCCAGTAGCTTCTCAAAACAAAGGTACATAGAAGAGAGGACCCGTTATTGATCTTCGGACAAAGACCCATAAGGAAAGGATAAGCCTTCATCAGATCCTATGATGCCACCTCCGAAGAAAAGGAAACTAGCTCCTTAAAGTGGTCAACGTAGACCTTCACTGTCCACTGGCCTTGTTGGATACTCATGATATTTTCCCTTTTCTTCATCTTCACCTCCTCAGGTATAAACCATCTAATGAAGACAGACTTAAAAACTTCCCACATCATTCCAACTCACATTTATGGTGAAAAAAACTCCCATTCATCCAAAGATGGACCTTCGAACGAACCTATAAAAGCACACACCCTATCCACTTTGTGAGTTCCCATTAATATGAAGACACACTCTACTTCCTCAAGCCACTCTGCTGCCTATAATGGACCTCGATCACCATGATAAACAGGAAACAATTGAGAAGAATCAGAAACTAGGCATGACTCATTAGGAACTCTAGGGACCTTTCTTGGTGGCATATTCGGATCAATATGAAAAACATAAGGCCATAACCAGAATTAAACTAATACACAATTGAAAGGCTCTATCGTGGGATCTTTCAAATGATATGTGATTGTTGAGTACTTAGGTCCAGCAGAGTGGCTGACCAAGGTCATCTCTCAAAGGAGGAAGTAAATTTAACAAAATATTAAAGGTATTTTGAAAATAAATTAAAATCAATTAAGAACACTAATTAAAAGGATGGGTTTTTTTTATCATTTATAAATTTAAAAGAAGTTTGTTGGAAGAATATTGATTTTTTTTGTTTTTATTTTTGAAATGAAGTTCGATTAAAAAGACCCAACAAGAAGATGTTTTTTAGAAAATATTTTAATGGTTTAATCACTATAACTATACCTCTTCACTCAATTATTTATCATTATAATTTAAATTAACATTCACTTAATTATGATCCCTTAATTTGTTAAATCCCTAACTCTACGTGTATTAACTTTACCACAAAGATGAAATGAATTTAATCCTAGGATAACTTCGGAACATGCAATTGAACCACCCTGTTTTTATTGATGTTATAAGGTTATATTATGGTTAGTGGTAAATTAAGGGAAATTTCCTCTCTGGAAATTATAATTAATTGAGTTTAGGTATTATATTTTAACACTACAAATTGATCCCGTATGGTTTTGTATTACCGATTAAGGTTTCACTCTCACAATTCACACAATTCCTCACCTCACATGTTTTGTGTTAATTGTTCAATTGCTTGATTAGTTTCAATTAAATTAAAAACTAAATTAATAAATCATATTATGTGAATTAAAATTTATCATTTATTCAATATAAATGAATGAAGAAGGATGGAGGTCGACCGATTACTAAAAACAACTACTCTTCCATGGGCGGTGTAGTCATCGTAGAAACGTTATAAAAGTGAAAAGGTTTAGAAAGGGTATAACCCAATATTATTTCTACTCTTGAATTCTAGACCAAATATAAATATTAATATAAGAATAAAATTTAAAATAACAGAAGAAGTGGAAGAGAAACTAAGAGTTTATTGAAAGCACAACAACATTACAACAAAGAAGAGGAAAAGAAGAGTATTTTGGATGAGATCCTAGATTGGTAGCTTCCATACTCCAATTGTTAATTGAAATGGTGTAGAACCACTTATCTTCTTCTCCCAATATTTTAATTCACATCACAACCCCTCAAAATGAGAAAAAAACTAATTTATAGAGTGGAGGGGAGGCTAGGTTTAAAAAGGTTTCAAGTGTGGATGGGGAATCTCGACCAAATATTTTTAGCCAATTTTCACCACCCATTTTACCTCTAAAAAGTGTGAAAAATCGGTTCTTCCAGAATAATTATTTGTGAAAAATTGGTTTTTTGATATCCTCTCAAAATTTGGGCCCAATCCAAGCTCGAATGAAGAAGTTATGACCCAAATACTGAACCAATGTCTAATCTAGCGGGCCCATCCCACCTTTGACTTCATGGTCTATTTAGTCCAAACAAATGCACGGTTTAGCTCCAATGTCTTGAAAAAAGATGTATCCCATTAAGTCAGTAACACAGTTACTAAAGTTCAAGTTAAAATAATAAATATTAAAATATTTATCTTCGAAATACTACAGTGCACTATAAAGGGTAAAACTAGAATTTCCATAAAATTTTCAAATGAATGATCTAATCCCAAATATTTTATAAATAAACATATTTAAAAAAATGTGAAGAAATTTTATCATTTATTATCAATAAAATATTCAATAAAATGCGTTTTATCAACTCCCCCACACTTACCCTTTTTCACTCCTTGGTAAAACCTTGTATCATGTATTCGAAAAAATTGTGACAAGATATGCATATTCAAATTTCTCAATCCACAGTGCAAATATAGGAAAAGTAAGAATCCCATAAAGAGTCAATATCAATAAAATTTAAATTCATTATCTCATAAATTGTGTCAAAACAAAATCCAGTGATATTCATTACACGAATCATAGCTAAACAAGTCATGGGTCTACCATGCCACTAATTCTCCACGTTTGTGTGTGCCAACCATTCCAAGCTTTTATCTCCACCCTGTATCTAGTATATTCAGGTCAATAAAAACTTTTCTTCTTACCTGATTCTATTCCACCGAACCTGTTCAACATCCTTTGCAATCAAATTTCAAAACCCACTCATTTAAGCATTACCAGAAGTCAAACCATGAGCTCCCGACCTAAATATCCCCACATGTTGTACATTTCTTCACTCCCCTATTTATTGATTGTTTTTTTTTAATTTTTGGATTTTTTTGAATTTTTTAGAGGAAGTAAAACAATCATATATTAGGTGCACATGCATAGGTCAATCTGATACAGTGATGGAAATGATCAGAAGAGAAACGAATGTATGGAAAGACCATGTTATAAGCTAAAAAGGATTACTTACCTTGAATATACATTGAATTGGGTAAGAGAAACTCACAAGTCATGATTGTGTGAAAAATTGTGCGGAGAAATCAATGACATAATTTACCATGAACAAATATCACAAATAATGATGTCAAAATCGAAAAGATTTTATAATGACACAACCATTCATATCATCGATGACTTCAATTTTTATAAAATTCAACCCTTGATGATAAAATATTACTCATGCTTATATTTCTACTAATGAATTTTGAAAACATGAATTTTCCATATGTTCTACATGAGAATGTTACATGATATATTTTTTTCTTTTTTATTATTAATTTTGTTTGAAACTTTTAACCAAAAACTTAATAGAAAACACACATAAAACACACCAATGAAAATCCTAAATATCTACCCCAAAATGTTGTCCCCTCCCCCATACTTAAAATATTGCATTGCATCAATGTGAACATATGAGATGATATATGCACATGAAATGTATAATTTTAATTAGGAAAAAGAATATAAAAGTGAAAGGGTTAGGAACAACCTGATATGTTCAAGTGATGATGGGGTCATGTAGTGTGATGAAATCCACTGCATCAGTTGGAAGTCCCTTAATGTATTTCTTAAAATGTTGCTCGTTAACTGTAAAGCTCCTTCCAGTGTCCTATTGTGTGATCTCCACTACCCCATAAGGAAAAAAATAGATACAATATAAGGACCTAACCATCTGGAACAAAACTTACCAGACATCAGTTTCAGCCGTGAAATGTAGAGAAGGAATTTCTCTCCAACATGAAACTCCCTTTGTTGGATGATTCTATCATGAAATACTGTTGAAATTTCCTTGTAGAGACTTGAGTTCTCATATAAAGACAATAAAATCTCCTCAAGATCTTGAATTTGTAGATTCCTTTGAATTATAGCTTGATCCAAATCCATGTTTCATTTCTTTATAGCTCAATAAGACCAATTTTCGACTTCCATGGGGAGATGACATGCTTTCCCAAAAGCAATATGAAATGGGGACATACCAATGGGTGTCTTTTATGCTGTCCAATAAGCCCACAATGCATTATCCAAACGCTTTCTTCAATCCTTCCTATTTTCTTGTATGGTTTTCTTCAATTTTTTTTTCAACTCCCTATTTGAAACCTCAGCCTAACCATTTGTTTGGGGGTGGTATGGTGTTGATGTTTTGTGTGTCACCCCATACTTCCAAAGCAAGGAAGCTAAATTCCAACTGCAAATGTGTGTCCCTTGGTCACTAATGATGGCCTTCGGTACTCCAAACCTACAAAAAATATGTGCTTTGATAAAGTCGACAACAACATGAGAATCATCAGTCCTCGTGGCCTTAGCCTCAACCCATTTGTTGACATAATCAATAACAACCAAAATATACAAAAACCCAAATGAACTAGGAAAAGGACCCATAAAATTTATTCCCTATACATAAAAAATCTCACATAATAATATGGGTTGTTGGGGAATCTCGTGTCTCCTAGAAATATTACCAGTTTTTTGGTAATGTGAGCACGACTTACAAAACACATGAGCATTATGGAATAAACTAAGACAACAAAATCTAGTGTCTAAAACTTTCCTAGATGTCCATTGGGGTCCAAAGTGTCCACCAAAAGAAAGTGTATGATAGAATTTCAGAAAAGACTCAAACTCATGATCAGGAACACACCTCTTAATAACTTGGTCACTACACATGTGCTATAAGTAGGGACACATAAAATCTAGACCCACTCTTTAAATTTTGGACTTGATGTTTATTTAAATTTGCAGGAATTTTATATGTAACAAGGTAGTTCACTAAATCAACATACCAGGGATGCATACCTGAGATGGAATAAAGATGCTCATTGGGGAAAGTGTCCCGAAGTGGTACCTGGTCCAAGGTGTCATCCTCTAGTGTGTGAGTAAGCCTACTCATGTGGTCCACCACTAGGTTTTTCAACCCCTTCTTGTCCTTTATCTCAATGTCAAATTCCTAAAGAAGGTGCATCCATCGAATTATCCTGGGCTTTGCATCCAACTAATTTAATAGGTACCTCAGAGCTGCATGGTTAGAAAAAACAACTAATTTAGAGCCCAATAAATATTAATGGAATTTATCTAAAGAAAATATAACATCAAGAAACTCCTTTTCTATGGTTGTGTAGTTTTATTGGGCCGAATCCAATGTCCTTGACGTATATGAAATCACATGTGAACGTCCCTCCACCCTCTGAGATAAGACAACTCTGACCTTAAAGTTGGAGGAGTCATACATAAGCTCAAAAGGAAGCTCCCACCATGGGGGATATATGATTGGTGGAGTGGTCAAACACTTCTTTAGCTCATCAAAAGAAGTCCTACAAGAATCCTCAAACACAAAATCATAATCCTTTTGAAGTAATCATGACATAGGAAGAGAAATCTTACTAAAATCCTTGATGAAGTGCTGATAAAATCCTACATACCCTAGGAAATATCTAACATCATGCACACATGAAGGATAGGGTAAGGATGAAATGATATCTACCTTAGATCTATCAACCTCTATCCCATGTTTTTACACTACATTCCCTAAGAAAATCCCATGCTCTACCATGAAATGACACTTTTAAAATTTTAAGACTATATTCTTCTCAATACAATGATTCAAAACTTTTCCCAAGATAGAGATAAAATCATCAAATGAAGACCCATACACTGTAAAATCATCTATAGATACCTCTATGAAGGTCTCAATAAAATTAGAAAAAATACTCACCATGCATCTCTAGAAGGTACCTGGGGCATTGAAAAGACCAAATGGCATCCTCTGGTATAAAAATGTGCTGAAGGGAAAGGTTAATGTAGTCTTATACTGATCCTATGAATCTATAGGAACCTAAAAATATCTAGAAAATCCATCCAAGAAACAATAATGTGTCTTCCTATCTAGTCTCTCGAGAATTTGATCAATAAATGAGAGAGGGAAATGGTCCTTGCGATTGGATTGATTTAGTTTCCTATAATCAATACACACACGCCAACTATTTTGCACACTCATTGGAATTAACTCATATTTATCATTTTTAATAACAGTAACACCACTTTTCTTAGGCACAACCTGAATAGGACTTACCCACCGTGAATCTGAAATGGGAAAGATTATACTTACCTCGAGCAATTTCTCAACTTCTTTTTTCACAACTTTTAGATGAGTTGGGTTCAATATCCTTTGTGGATGCCTAACCAGCTTATCCCCATCCTAAAAAAGAATCATATGTATGAAAATGGAGGGGCTAATACCTGATATGTCAGCCAAGGTCTACCTGATTTCCCTGATGTTCTCCCTCAAAAGTTTCAAAAGTTTTTCTTTATGTTCAAAAGAGATATTGTTAGCAATGATAATAGGTAATCTTTTACCACTAAACAAGTATGAGTATTTGAGATTAGGTGAAAATGGACTGAGTTCCAATTAGGGGGGTGATGTATGGATGGAGATAGTGAAATAACTGAGATATGTGCACAAAGAGCATCAGTATCAAAATAGACATCATCAAAATTAGAGAATAGTTCATCAAATCTATCAGTATACTCAACAGCCATGTCATAATCAGATTTCACATGATCTAAATCAGAATATGAATCCATTTAAAATTAAAATCTAAGAGAGTCTTGTTCATTAGAAATGGGTGTGGAAGTGTTCTTAGACATCCAACTAGAACCAATGCTCATAATCTCCCTAAGCATAGGAAAATTAAATTCCATGGGGTTTTTACTTGGTGGTTCAAAATGGGAGATAACAAAAGCATAATGGTCCTTTGAGGGGTACTTCATGGTGTCCAAAACATTAAATATCACAACTTCATCCCCAAAATCCATGTAAAGTGTACCCTCATGGAAATTGATGATATTTTTTGTAGTTTTGAGGAAGGGAATACCTAAGATAATTGGAGCACAAGAACTTACCTAATCATCCTCCATGTTAAGCACATAAAAATCTACTGGGAAGATCATGTCTCTTACCAAGACAAGTACATCCTCAAGGACTCCCGTTGGATATGCTATAGCTCTATTTTCCAACTGCACTACTACTCTCGTTAGTTTCAACTCACCAACCTATAAAGAAAAAAATACAGAGTGAGGCATTACATTTATGGAAGCTCCTAAATCAAAAATTGCATCAGAAAAGTGCAACTCCCCTATGGTGCATGGGATGGTGAATATCCCAAGATCCTTTCACTTTGTTGTCATTTCTAGAGTTGGTGTAATGAGTAATGACACATTCTTTCCAAGATTTATCCACTCATTTCCCTTGATCCCTCTTAGATTGGTACAAAGTTCTTTTAAAAATTTGTCATACCTTGGGATTTTCTTAATGAATGAAACTTATCATTTTTATTGATTTTGAGAGATAATAATACATAGGAAGAATGAAAAGCATCACAGAGGTCTAAAGTAATGCAACCCCAATGAATCATTGACAAAAAACTTCATCCCCTCACTAGGAAATGATCCCAAGTTAATAAAGGAAATCATACTGCGATTATATGTATCCATTGACACCAGAAAATCTGCTATTGTATTTCCCTCCTACCATGTATGCGATATCACCATGTGAGTCCCCATGAAAACTTTGCATCTCTTGACTGTATAAACTATATTCCAAGGAATTATTCCCATGTACAACAAAGATCTGTATAAAATAAGGGAGTCAGTCTCCACCGTCATCAATCAAATCTATCTACCGAAACAAATTTCCAAACCCTTAGCCAAAGCCAGGGCCTCCGTATGAAGAGAATCGCCTTCCTCGAACGAAGGGATTTGATTAATGGATTCAGTTAATGGGATGTTGATCTCCACATGCTTGAATGTGTCCAAAAATTCTTTTTTTTCATCACCTCTTCAGCCATATTCTTGGTTTGTACAACTCTATTTGGAAATGGAAGGGGTTTAAGAGGAATATCATCAATCTTTTTCTTCCTTTATCTTTATCCTTGGGTTTCTCATCAAATGGTTTTGAATGGGGCTTCTCTAGATTTTAGGTGAATCCCGGTGGAATGATAGGTGCATATGTATCATTCATTTACTTTCCACTTCTCAATGTGATGGCACTAACATTCCCCTTGGGATTTGGATTAGGTTGGGAAGGAATATTTTTGGAGTTTTTACTTACTAGTTCATGGAGGGCAGTGTCAATTTGGATCATTTGTTTCTTCAACTCCCTCAGCTCTGAACCTTGACTCTTCAGCTCATTCTGTTGATTAAGAATAATTTTCTTCAAAAGGTCATCAATGTTAGAATCTACCTAGGGTGGGGGATTCCCTTGTTGTTGGATTTTTGATACTTGGGATTCAAATATCCTTTGGGGTTATTGGAAACCCATTTGGCAAGGCAGAGGTTGTTGAAAGTTTTGTTGAAAAGGGGGACTTTGTTGTTTTCCAGAGCCATACCTCATGTCCGATTGATCCTTCCACCCTTGGTTGTATGTTGGAGGAAATGAATCAAAATTATTTTGGGGATATGTCTATTGTTGCTGCTAATATGGTCTCCCTGGGAATACTATTGCGCAATCCTCTGTCTCTTTTAGTTGTGAGAAATAGTCAGTTGGGTGGCTTGTATCAGTGAAAATGCCACAAGGCCTTAAAGGAGGGGGTTGGGATGTCTTTTGAGCCAAATAAATCTGTCTCACCATAGTTGTCAATTCTTCCTACTTGGTATCAATCAAATGAATTTCAAGAGAAGACAGACTTACCTAATGTACTCCCCTAACATGTGGTGTACCTTGATCACCAAATTTTTGAGAGTTTTGGGACATATTCTCAATCAATGCATGAGTATCTACTAGTGTCTTTTCCACCAATGTTACTCTATCCATGGTATCCACCATGCTCCTCTCCATAGGTGTGATTCCTTCATAGAAGTATTGGATGAGGAGTTTCTAACTGATTTGGTGATGTGGGCAACTTGCATACAACTTCTTGAATCACTTCTAGTACCCATAAATTGACTCCCCTTAGGATTTATTAATCCCCAAGATCTCCTTACGAATAGAAGTGGTCCTTGATTCTAGAAAAAATATCTGTAAGAAAATATGTTTCAAATCGTTCCAACAAGTTACATTTTCAAGTTGTAAATAATACATCTAATCTTTTGCAACTCCATCAAGTGAGAATGGAAATTCTCTTAGTTTGATTTGGTCTTTAGATACATTTCTTAGTTTTAGGGTTGAGAAAACCACATTAAATTATTTAAGGTGTTTATTGGGATCCTCACCAGAGAGTCCTTGAAATTTTGGAAGCAGGTGAATTAACCCAGATTTCAGTTTGAAGTCTGATTCAAGATTTGGGTATGGAATGAAATTTGGTTGATAATTAATATCAGGTGAAACCAATTCCTGAATGGTTATATTAAGTTCATTTCCATTATTTTCAGCAATTGGTTCTTGTTTTATGTTTTAATTTTAATTTCTTCCAATTTTAATGTTCTCGGAATGGAGGAATTCTCCAACTAGTTGAATGTTGAAACTTCCCGCAGACTGAGAATGTCTCATTCGAGCTCAAAGGCTACGTTCAATCTCAGGGTCAAGATCTAAATGATCCTCAGGATTAGTTATTGTCATAAATAAAATAAAAATTAAAAGAAATAAAGTGTACCATAGTAAAATAAAAAAGAGAAGTTTGAGTTGATGGTCCAAAAAGAAGAACAAGAAAATAAAAGAAGAAGAAAAAATTCAGATTCGGTAAAGAAAAAAGAAATAAGAGAAGAAGAGAATAAAATGTAAAATAAAATAAATCCCTCTAATTGGTTGAAATAATTACTTGCCTCCTCATAAATGGCACAAATTTGAAAGATGCTGTCGTGGGAGCTTTCAAATGATATGTGATTGTTGAGTACTTAGGTGAAGCAGAGTGGCTGACCAAGGTCATCTCTTAGAGGAGGAAGTAAATTTAACGACATATTAAAGGTATTTTGAAAATAAAATAAAATAAATTAAGAACACTAATTAAAATTATGAGGTTTTTTTATCGTTTATAAATTTAAAAGAAGTTTTTTGGAAGAAGATTGTATTTTCTTTGTTTTTATTTTTGAAATAAAGTTCCATTAAAAAGACCCAACAAGAAGATGTTTTTTTAGAAAATATTTTAAAGGAATAATCGATCTATCTCTACCTCTTCACTCAATTATTTATAATTATAATTTAAATTAATATTCACTTAATTATGATCCATTAATTTGTTAAATCCCGAACCCTACAAGAATTAACTTTACCACAAAGATGAAGTGAATTTAACCCTAGGCTAACTTCAGAACATGCAATCAAAACACCCTATTTTGATTGATGTTCTAAGGTTAGATTATGGTCAGTGGTAAATTAAGGCACATTTACTCTCTAGAAATTAGAATGAATTGAGTTTATGGATTATATTTGGACGCTACAAATTGATCTTTTATGGGTTTTTATTTACTGATTAAGGCTGCGCTCTCACAATTCACACAATTACTGACCTCACGTGTTTTGTGTTAATTGTTCAATTGCTTGCTTAGTTTCAATTAAATTAAAAAATAAATTAATAAATAATATTATGTGAATTAAAGTATATCATTGATTCAAAATAAATTAATTAATAAGGATAGAGGTTGATCAATTACTAAAAAAACTACTCTTCCATGAGTGGTGTAGTCATCATAGAAACGTTGTGTAATTGAAAAGGTTTAGAAATGGTATAACCCAATCTTGTTTCTACTCTTGAATTTAAGACCAAAGAGGAAGATTAATATAATATTAAAATTGAAAATAACAGATGAATTATAAGATAAACTAAGAGTTTATTGAAAGCAAAACAACATTACAACAAAGAAGAGGAAAAGAAGAGCATTTTGGAGGGGATCCTAGCTCGGTGGCTTCCCTCCTCCAATTGTGAATTGAAATGGTGTATAAACACTTCTCTTATTATCCCAATCTCCTAATTCACGTCCCAACCCATCTAAATGAGAAAAAAACTAATTTATAGAGTGGAGGGGAGGTTAGTTTTAAAGAGGTTTCAAGTGTGAATGGGGAATCTCGTCTAAATATTTTAATCCAACTTTTACTGCCCATTTGACCTCCAAAATGCATTAACCAGATGTTCTTACAGAATAATTATTTGTCAAAAATTGGGTTGGCGAGATCCTCTTATAATTTGGGCCCAATCCAAGATCGTATGAAGAATTTATGTCCCAAATACAGAACCAATGTCCAATCTAGTAGGCCCAACCCACCTTTGACTTCATGGTCTACTTAGTCCAATTAAATGCACGATTTAGCTCCAATTTCTGGAAAAAATTGTATCCCATTAATTCAGGAACATAGTTAAAAAATTTCAAGTTCAAATAATAAATATTAAAATATTTATCTTCAAAATACCATAGTGCACTATAAAGGATAAAACTGGAATTTCCATCAAATTTTCAAATGAATGATCTAATCCCAAATATTTTATAAATAAACATATTTAATACAATGTGAGGAAATTTTATCATTTATTATCAATAAAATATTCAATAAAAATGTGTTTTATCAACAATCTAAATAAACATCTTGAGCCAAAATAACAAGCTCATGAACCGAAAACACACCAACACAAATAGAAATCACCTTTTAAAAAATCCCATTTCCATTTCAATTTTTTTAAAAATATAAATATTAGAAGTCCACTTTTTGAAATACCAAAACCCACTTTTTAAACCAAATTCAATTTCCAAAAATCATTTCCCCTTTCAGAATCACTTTAGAAAAACAAGGACAAGCCTTTGATCTCAAACATACACCCATGGAATCTTATGAACCGTGACATATGTTTTCATCAATTTCCATACACATGTGCCAAAATGAACTTTCCTCACATACCCACACATATGAAAATGTTTTCAATGGACACCAAGGGTCACACCCATGCCACTTACTTACCAAATCCAAACATGTACCATGTTTTCAAACAAAAAAACTTCATTTAAAACCAATTTTACCAATTTCAAAACCACTTGAAATAAATCATTTTATATTTCTAAACCATTTTCATTTAAAAAACCCATCCACACTAACCATAAACAAAACATAACTCAACATGGACCAAACTACCAGAATGAGGCTAGTAGTTGTTCTTAACCCAACGACATGGTAGTGGGCCATGCCCTAAATAAGCATCAATAATTAAGAGGTTCTTAAAATGTATACTCGAACTCCACATGGGTCAATACTTTATGTAAGATCATGACAGAACACCAGTTTTCTTCCATTGTCATCTCTCAAACCCAAAACAAACCAAAATAGAACAAGGAATCAATTACTGAACCACCCCTAGCAACTCAGGTCTTGTCAGGAGTGGTGGTGATTAGGCACCAACCTGTAACCTACCTCTTGAGCCCTGAAAATCCTAGTCTCCAACTACCAGAAACCCCAAATAGAAATGAACCCAGCTCTGATACCATTTTCTTACAAACTATGTCAGGATACTATCTGACTGACATCCGACTTGGTCTGAGATAAGACCTAAAGGGCGTACCCGATCCCCATGGGATGGAAACTAGTGTCGGGCATAAAAAATAAACCAAGTGGGAGTGATTTCATCCAAAATAAACTAAGATTAGATGAATAAACTAAACAACTGAATCTCAATAAATATAAAAAAGTTGTTTTATATAAAAAATATAGCTGATCAAGCATAAACTAAATACAAAATTGAAAACAAAAACTAAAACTAAGCCACACTATCACAATATCCATGTAACATCAAGGTCACCACCATCTACCAATCAAACTACTCCAATGATGAGCATGTGAACCAAGAACCTGAACCGAAAGAAGAACATACAAAATAGTTTGATTCTACTGACACCAAATGGTACAATTAGGGTGCGATCCAAGCAGCTCAGTAGGTAATTACCATAGAATCTATATGTTTCCTTTTTTGAAAACATTCCATTAACACTAGTTTAAACTACATTTATAAGAAATAGGTTTTTTCTTATTTTAGTAAACAAAACTATCTTTCCTTTTAAAACAACACACACCACATTTCAATTTTCAAGAGATGATTTTACCACTTTAAAACCAAATTCCAAACAATGGAGATATCGAGCTATGCTAAAAACTAAAATGTCCGATCATCAAGGAAATAGGTGAAGAAGAAAGAAATAAATCAGGTTTAAATAGTAACCATGGGCGATCCTAAACATCCCTAGAGAAATCACTATATGTACTCGGTTCAGAACCACCTACCAGTGTATGGTGAAGATCCTAAGTCTATAACCAATTGGCCACTCTCAACTGACCAATCCAATGGTACATCCCACCTTGCCTCAAAAAAATATAGGGGGTTCTAACCCATCTAATTGGGGTTGATTAGAAACCATCACTTGATCCTCTAAAAGAAATCCAGGAACCCATGATAAGTTTTATTATGTAAATGGTGAGTCCCTCTCATGCATGACTCACCTTACCTTCCATCACTGCACTTGCCTACCCCAAACACGGACACCACTTATATGATAACCCATATGAGAAATCCCTAATAGGTGATCCCACTATATACATATATATCTATCACATCAACAAGGTGCCAACCAGGCTGATACGTCATATAAAAATTAAACCCTTTTCATTAAAAACACACTAGTTTTCCAAATGAGCCTTTAACTTTTCTCACCCAAATGAATTATTCAAAAAAAAATTCAAAATCAATTTCCAAATAATGAGAAATCCCACTTTCACAAGAACTTTTCAAATGAGCCTTTAATTCCTCAAAATCAATTCCAATTTTATGCTATTCCAAAAATAAGATAAAAGTTCACAAGATAATTGAAGATGACAAACAGGCCCTAACATCCCACATTCAATTTCACCTCTAACACCATTTCAAAACCAAGGTTGAAAACATACACAAAATAACCAAGGATTTCCAATAGGGCTTTCACACTATTTAGAAACCAAATTTATTTTATAAAAAACCAACTAAATATAACTTCCAATACAACCTTGAAACCACTTAATCTTATTTAGAAACTATGGAACATTTTACAAGAAAAGAAGGAATGATAGAAAATGGAGAACATTTTTAAGAAACCAAAGTTAAAGTAAATAATTAATTCCAATGCCATCATCATTTTCAATATCATCCATATGTATACTCTATGCACCCATGTATGTTCCCACATACAATGGTGTACCACAAGTATTTTTCCCCCAACCCATTTTCAAAGAAACAACACATTTTTTCCAATTAAGAAAAAAACCATTTTATGAAAAGATTACCACATTCAACATAACAAGACCAACCCCAATCCAATAAATCTAATAAAAAATTTAAAATGGGAAAACACTACTCAACCACCCAATTTTATCCTTAAAGATCAATTGGAATTTTATTAAACACATTTGGAAGAAAAACACATGAGCATAAACTAAGAATCACTTCAAAACCTATTTTTAATAAATTCTACCAATAAGTAAACACCACAATAACTTAATTATATGAATTATAAAGGTTTAAAACATGTTTAAAAATCAATTGAAAACACGCATCAATATATTGCTTCGGAAAGGAAAGGGACTGAAACACCTACCTCATTGGCATGCGAATGTCACATGACTCTCGGAGGAGGAAGAATAGGCCCCCAAGAACAAATCACACACCCTAAAACCCAAATAAAACTAAGTTATATGTAAACCCTAACTCATAGGGTTTTTTTAAAATAGAAACCAAAAAAATAAAACCAATAAATAGGGATGAGAGAGGAGAAATAAGGAGGAATGAAAAAAACCCTAAAATCGAACCTTGGAATCGAAGGGGGAGAACCCTGGAAGGGAGAGAAGAAAAGGGGAAGGGGTTTTGGGATCCCATCATATGCCAAATATAACCAAAGAGGAAGGGGTATTGGGTTAGGGTAAAATAGGGGGAGAGATAAAAGAGGGTTTCAAGATTTTAATGACCTGGTACTATCGCACAGTTTAGTCACACAGTTTACCAAACCGTGTGCCTACCATGCGGTAGCCACTGCCAAGATTATAGACCTACCACATGATCATGACACATGGTTTTTATGATCACGTGAAAACCATGATATGACTTATTTCCACTTTCTGGACTGGCCGTACGGTTACTTGGGCTGGCCCACACTATTTCTACTAATCGTGCGGTGATGTGCTCAAGCCAAAAACTACCCAAACTTCTAGAAACTCAAAATTTTTAACTAGGACTCAATCACAATCCTTGAAAAAAAATACAAGAGACCAAGAAAAGGATAAAATAAAGGAGTATTTGAGTTCATGGTGTGAAATAATGAATCCCTACCTCAATTAAAAATTTCAATGTTTTCCAAGAAAGAACGAATGACCGAGTATCAAATAATACTGAAGGAAACACCACCAAGTAAAAGGAAAACTCTATAGAACCAAACATCAACAACCCACCAACAAACCATGCTAAAAACTTGACCTAAAAAAAAGGGTATTACTATAATAATCACCTGAGAAAAAAGAAGAAAAAAGGGTGAAAGAGGGGAATAAGTTACCTTGAATTAAGGACACTCAAATATCTATGATCCAAGAGGTTAAAACCCTCAAGGAAGATAATCCAATGGTTCCAAGGGGGTATGAAGTTGGACAATGTTTATAGTACAAGGAAGAAAACTGAGATGATGGAGGAAAATCCATCTAATTATAGAGAAACCCTGATGGGCCTCTCTATGGCACTACATCATGGTCTCCCTCAGTCAAAGGAGTTCTAATTCTCCCATAGTCATTTCCACCATTCTCAAGAATTTTAAAAAATGGGTTTGATAATTACCACAACCTAAGATACAATGTGGTCCAAGCCATGGTGGCTCCTCCATAATATTCCCCAACCATCCAAAAAGGCATAACACAAAATGTTCATCCATTTTCTCCCTACTACACCCAATACTACAATGTGGTGAGCTCTAAATCACCATTTTTCATAGGTGGTCTTCCAAAACACCATGCCTAGAGCCACTCCCTACACCAAGAATTTTTGAGCTTCCTATTTATTATAGGGTGACCACTAAAATTCCATGCCCAATATCATGTCCAACTAGGCCATTTTACTTGCCATGACCCCAACACCACACAACAAACCTCCAAGCACCTAATGCCTAAAACGACTAGTAAAACACCCTCCAACTGGGTATGGTGACCCTATGAATGGAAAAAGAATTTAAAAACCACTTCTCAGAACTACCGAGTCATGTGAAATGAAAATGGAGAGTCTTTGGGAATTTGGGATCTCACCTTAGATACCTCTTAAATAATTCTCATCCTTGATAATTTAAATCCAAAATTTAAGAGATGGAAAGGGAAAGAAGTCATATGTATAAAAAAACCATGATATGCCTCTATAATATCTCACTATCATAAGAGCATAAACATATAATTTTGAGAAACATGGAGAAAAACTATGAAATAATATCCTAGGGGAGGTTTCTCTTGAACAAGATAAAGTTCATAAAAAATACATCAAGGAAGAGTGAACTATCTCATAAGATAGATAAAAAACCAAATCAAAACATTATTACAGGATAAGAAATAATTATAAAAAAATTGGGATAATGAGTGTGTATTTGAGACTCATGTTCATATATTCTCTCCTCCATGCAATCATGTCTCCATAGGAAATGAACTAAGGTAATAACACACCCACACAATAACTTATTCAGACAGTCCTATATCTTCATAGGATACTCCTTTTAGGTCAAAACATCATCAAAATTGATCACTCCCCCATTTATGATGTGATAATAATCATGAATATAGTGGTTAAGCTACAACATATGAAAGAATTTCCAACACCTATAAAGGGAAAAAAAATCTAAGAGAAAGATTACTCCCACAACCAAACCTTTTCTTAACATGATGAGGAGTCACCTTTATGAAAACATGATCTCCAACATAAAACTATAGAGGTATCCTCCTATGGCTGACATAGGAATTCTGATGATTATGCACTACCTTTATCCTCTCATGAATTACTTGAACCATCTATGTCGTGATTTTCACTAGTTATAGCTTGAGAATTGTTGAATCTCTAACCCTATTCCAACACAATGGAGAATGATAAGGTCATCAATACAAATATTCAAATGGTTCCATAACAATGGTGGAATGAAAAATATTATTTTAATTAAACTTGAATAAAGGTAGGTTCCTCACACATGAACCTCCAAAATCTAGGACACAAGCATGCAACACGTCTTCAAGAGTCTAGATGGTCTAATCCATTTGACCATTTGTTTGTGGATGAAAAGAAGTGATAAGGAACAACTGAGATCCAAAAGCATGCTGAAGACCTCTACACACTCTAGATGTAAAATTAGTATCAAAATCATATATGATTTTCCTCGGGACTCCATGAAGCCTCACTACCTCCTACAGACACTATCTCAACAAAACCTCCATTGAGCTTGACTCTATTATTATTAAGAAGTGAGATGACCTTGTAAAATGGTCCATGATAACCCATATAACATCACATCCCCCTTTAACTTGATGTAAAATAGTGACAAGGTCCATTGAAATGTATTTCCACTTTCACTGAGGAATATCTAACAACTTGAGAAACCCATCAAGAAGAAAATTTTTAGACTTCACCTTCTAGCATACTAACCATTATGACACGAGACTTGAAATTGAATGCTTCAACCTAGACCACCATAAATGACCTGTTAGATAATTATACATCTTTTTAATTACATATGTACCACTAAGGGTGAGTTTTGGAACTCACAGATAAACACCTTGTGCATCACCAAATGAATGAAAAACCTCCCCTAAAACAACACTCGTTTTGATTATCCTTAAACCATCTATTAGGGGAATCAATACATAAAACTTGATCTTGACAAACTTCCACCTCAGAATCCCCTAGATAGGACTCCTACACATGATACAATGAAGATTACTACACTATAATATGAAAAATGAATCCTCTACCACCAACCTATCCCATATTAAGATGCATCATGGAGAGATCTTCCATCAATCTTTATGAATCCCCAGACTCACACATAATACCAATGTGTGACTTCCTACTTAGCTCATTAGCTTTAACATTACCCTTTCCTGGTGTATAATAAATCTCAAAGTCACAATATTGAAATAATTCCATCCACTGTCACTATTTTATGTTTAGGATACACTGAGATAAGACATAACTCAGGCACTTGTGATATATGAAAACCAAAAAGTGTTCACCGATGAGGCAGTGCCGCCAAAACATCAAGGTAAACACAATTATTGCTAAATCAAGATCATGGGTGACATAGTTCTGGTCATGGGTTCATAACTATTTAGACCCATAAGAAAAAAATGCTATATGCTGCATCAGGATACTTCCCAGGACAAAACATGATGTGTTATAAAAGATCTCAAACATAAATCCTTCTTCTAGAAACAAAATAATTAGGGTTCTGACTAACTTCTCTTTTAGGTACTCGAAAGAAGCCTGACACTGGTTAGTCTATAAAAATTCCAGATCCTTTATGGTCAAGGATGTCATAGGATTCATAATCCATTATAAGTAGGGTATGAACCTCCTATAATAGCTTGAAAGATAGATAATACACTGCACCTCTACAATGTTCTTGGGGGATTCCCAAGAAACAACAATCTTGGTATTCAAAATATAAAAAACTATGCCACACTAGGACATGACATGAAAGAATAAAAAACTTCATGAGCTCGAAACCCACACTTTTACAACTTTCCTAAAAACTATTGATGAAGAAAAACTCCCAAAATAGCCTATAGATACTTTGAGTGCTTCTCCTAATACACGGGTCACACAAGGATATCATCCATAAAAATGACCATGAATAAGTCCAAAAACTCTTGTAAAACTACATTCATAAGCTATATAAATATAAATAGAGTATTCATGTCACTGAACAACATGAAAATAGACTCATAATATCCATAATGACATCATAAGACAGTCTTTGAAATATCCCCATCCTTTATCCACATATGATGATATCCCAATTATAGATCGATCTTTGAGAACCAAATGGATCCATTCATCCAATCAAATTAATCATCAATACATGGAATAGGGTAGTGATTTTTTACTATCACTTGATTTAATCAATGATAATAAATACATATATGCAGTCTTCCATTGACCTTCTTTGTGAACAGAACCAGTGCACCCTAATGTGACACACTCAACTGAACAAAACCTCACTGTAAGAGATCATTGATCTGTATTTGCATCTACCAAAACTTATAAGGTTCCATAATATATAGATAAATAAAAATCATAGAATACCCCTACTATAGATCTATCCTAAACTCGATCTCCCATTGAGGGGGTAGTGTCAAAAACTATTCAGGGAAGACATCAGGTTACTCTTCCACAACCTAGAGAAATGTTGCGAGATGAACCTCCAATGAACTAAGAATAAAATTTTCCATCAAGGAATAAAACAACAGAACATTCCTTTGACCTATTGGAGGGTATAACTCACCAAAAAACATTACAGACACTCCGTTAGTATCATAGAACACAATCCACATCTTGAAGAAATCCATGACAACCTGTACTGAATACAACCAATCCATTCTAAGGATGATATCATATGGCTATATCCATAAATATAGGAAGTATCCCCAAGACTGGTGCTACCCCAACACTAAATCAGAGTCTTTATATAATTCAAAAAAACTAACTCAACCTAGAACTAACATATATAATTCCAAGGGTACTTGAAGCCTCTCCACCTCAAGTCCCAATGCACAGACCAGGGCAAGTGAATTAAAGGAGTGTGCATCTCTTGAATAAAACAAGGTATGTTTCCAAATAGAATTAATGGGTACCTCAAATGATGTTTGACTTTCTAGGTTCTAGAAACAATAGAGCATGTAGTTGGATATGACCTACTCCATGACCTCTCTGACCCTGATTAAAACCACCTCCACAACCATGATTTTCTCTCTAAGTATGAAAAATATCCTGGGGATTTCCTATGCCAACCCCATTTCCCCTTTACTGATTATAGGCTGAAGCACCCTGCTATTATTGCCTTGGCTGATACTACTGCAATGGTGGAACTTGAAATGGAACACCAACTAGAGTTTTCTACTCATAATTTTTGGGTACTCCCTCCTCTGATGACCATCTCCTCCACAAGAAAAACAAAATTTTGATCTGTTGGTAGAGATATAAGAGACTACAACCATGGAGAAATGAGATAAAGAGGGTTTATACCTACACCCATCTATATGAAAACCTTTTTATCCAATAAACTAGGAACCATAGACTAAAAATATTCTATGTAGAGAATCCTAAAGATCCCCCCTCTCATGAAGATTCAGTCTTGGATAGTATCATCTCAATAACCTCTGTTCTCACTAGTACCTTGAGATATATTGACAACATAAATGGATTTCATTGAAACCAAATCTATGGAAGTAAATACTCCTTGAAATGACTCTCTGTAGACTCCTCATTTGTAAATAGGTCTAAATTATGTTGGATAAGGTTCCTAAAATGGATACCAAACTCCTTCATGCTGGAACTCCCCCATTGAAGGGTAAAAAACTCCTAACAGCTAGCCTCATTTACATTTGAAGAAAAAAAATTAACTCAAAACTAATCTCATAACTTCTCCTATTAAACAACTGAATCCTCATAATCCCCAAGGAATAAGAAACTCCCATTCCTAGATACCTCATGAAACACCATCACTTCCAATGAAACCTAGTTCTCCTTTTGATCATGGATAAAACTAAGGGATATAACTACCTCCTACAACCATTCCTCTATCATTGAATCCAAAAATGGACCCCTCATACTTTCATAGAAATTGGTGCTAAAACTATTGGAGTGTCCTCCTCCAAGTTTCTTCATAATCTACCTCAACTCTATGGTGATCTGATGGAACATCTTTTTGAACATATTTGGTATGAACAAGATGAGGATGTCGATATGGATCCATACCTATAAAAGAAAAAAGGACTAGGGACTCCTAAAATAGAATATAGAATATTTAGGATTTATTATTTAAGGTTCAAGATAACCCCAAAGCCTACCCATTTAAAACATAGAAGTTGAAAATAATGATGCTTGATCCTTTTATAGGTCTCTACCCAACAACTAGTATCAATTCAATTACCAGACTCAGTAAACTTTAGGTTTCTTTTATTTGGATCACATGTGGATCTAAATACCTATATCCTAAAAGTATCCATTATTTACAACACATACTAGGATCAATCGACACCATTTCTCTACTAACCCATGTAGTCATCACAAGTGCCTACATCCAAACTCCATCCTGTCCCTCATCTTGAACTTTGTAACCACTCTTTCATGACCCCCTCCTGAAAAATTCACCCCTCCCTAGATGAAAATAAGGGAAGAGAAATAATGATGCTCAAAGCCCAGCTTAAACATGATATGGTATGAAAACTATCACTAAGGGTATATTATACACACAAATGGGAGACATTAACCTCTAAGAAAAACATGATGAATGTGAGACAATATTAGAGAACCAAAAAAATCCCGATCAATAGAAAATGATTGAAATATCCCAAAACATCCAAGTAATGTCATATAATTAGAAAAACATTAAAAAGGAAATAACATGTAACAAAAGAAAATCCTTGACAGTGACCCCAAGACAAAACATCTCATGAACAACTCACAATCTATCAATGTATATCAAAATCACCAAACAACCCCTATAAACTTGAAAAATAGTTTATAAAGATGATGGATGAGCATAAAATGTATACTCAGTAGGATCCTCCCCATAGCCTATTGTTTATAATATAAAGAAATCATACTAAATCCCACTGAATAAAAAAGTGAAGATAACTCATCACCAATATAGGTATGATAATTTCTTAGCCTCACCAAGGATATCTCACTAAGAATCGCATACCATTAATAATATAATATCCAATATAAGTATAAACCACTACCACTTCCCCACTGGTTTACCACTCTACACCAATGCTGCAAATCCCGAGTTATCTCTCTCCAATAAACAATCCTACCTAAAAACACATGGGAAACTATAACATATCATGTAAAATATGCATCACATCATCTCATTATCAACATTACCATATATAGATAGTAACTAAGTAGTTTCCGAGATCCACCACATCCTTTACCTCATGTATTATACCTCAAGTAATCATAGTCTATACACAACATACTTATAATAATACTTATGATACTATCTGGAGATACATGTGTATGAAATAACTACAATCCATTAAAGACTTATAAACACATATATGGGAAAGGAAACCACCATACGTAATAACACATGAAACTAACAGGAGGAGAGAGCAAGTAAAGAGGGGGTAGTCACCCATACATTCCTCACCAACCTGGATATTGGAGAAAACACCCTCCCATAGTCCACTAGTTGTCGGTCACCCTACCATCATGGGTGGAGTATAATATTACATTACATAACATATGGAATAGAAAAATTACAACCCACACTAAAGGAAAATACCTAGACTTAGAATCGACTACAAATATCATCTCACAAACACCCAAATTCCACCGCTAAGGACTAAATATCCTATAAAAACACAAGCATTTAAAGGGGATTTCAATTAATTATTTCTGTTAAACATTAAAAATTACATTAATTACCAACCAAATTCCATTCTCTTCAGGCATAGCCCAACCTATTCCCAGGTTCCTCACGATTTATCACCATTAAATATTTCATTAAGCCTCTAACCCCATGGGTTGAATTATTTGAAATTCATTTTAATTATATAATTCTAGGTATTATAGGACTCATCTTAAGCTACCATAAAATATGCATAAACCAATCACAAAAAACTATGTTAAGTAGTGGGGAAATTAAAGTATAATCAAGAAACCCATCCATATGACCTTAAAAGTAGATTCATTATCAAGAAATCATCCCTAATTTCAGAACAACAAACAATGGGAAATCCCAGCTTTAACCCACTCCATTAGTCCCAATTTCACCCCCAATAGCACCATGCATATCATCAAGCATCCTACTATATTAGGTTCCAACTACTTCCACAAACCTAGGAATCATTTTCCATTTCCCATCAAACTAGCATCCATCATAGGCTCACATCACATCCCATAGTAAGGATCCTCATACATTTCATTCACACAAGGTAAAAAGCAAACAAAAAACACTTAACAAGGAATCTAGGCTCTAAAACCAAGGCATCTAGCTTTCATAAGAAAATGAGATCACTCAAACCTGAAACAATTATTTTTTAAAATAAGAAATTATTTTATATCTTTAATTATTGATTTATTTATCATATGTTACAAACATAGGTAATATAAGGCATTTTCTATCAATAACTAAGTTATTTAAACATGCTTTAAGGATAATCTCCAACCCCATCAACTTAAGGAAGAATGATTACAATTAAAACTCATTTTTATTATTTATCCATAAACCATTACCATATTTACGTTCTTTACCAAATTTAAAAACATAATAAATATGATAAAACATAACATAAATATAGATAAACACTATCTAGAAAATAATGAGGTAAACCATTAACATGGAATAAACACATGAGATCGCTACAATACAAAACCAATTATTATTTAATTCTATTTTAATATTCATCAAGGTTATTTACACCATTACCCAATGAAATAAAGCATGATAAATTTATTATTTCACTTAATATAGAAGGATAAGAAATGAACTCCCCACCTTAATTTAGAAGTTCAATATTCTTTGAGCAAGAAAAAATGATTTAGAATCAACCACTATCGAAGGAAAAACTACAACGCTAAAGGAAAAATAATCGGAACCTAACTTCTACAAGCCAAAAAAAAACCATGATATGAACTAAGCCCAAAAAATAATGGGATTTCCACAACGATCAGCTAGTAAAAAGGAAGAATAAAGGGAGAAAGAGGGGGAAAAGGTACCTTGAATCAAGATCACTCAAATCACTATGATCTAAGAGGTTGAAATCCTCAATGGAGATGATCCAAGGTAACTAAGGAGGTATTGAGTTATCCAAAATTTATAGGATAAGGAAGTGAACCAAGAAAAGGGAGGTCGATCCCTCTATTTATATAAGAATCTTGAAGGGACTCACCATAATGTAGAGACAACGCACTATACCATGGTCCCCTTCAGTAAAAGGAGACTCGATTATCCCATGGATATTTCCCCCTTTCCCATTCATTTTAAAAACCATTTTGACTATCACCATAGCCTAGATCAGGGCATGGTATCTCCTATGACCTCTTCCACAACTAGAAAAAATGGAATAGTATAAAATACTTTGATATTTGTTCCTCAACATACCCTGGACTATGGTGTAGTGAGCTCTAACTCCTCATTTTTCATAGGTGGTCTCCCAAAACACCACACCAAGAGACTTTCCCTACACTAGGTGTTTCTAAGTTTCCCATTTCTCACATGGTGAGCAACCAAACATCACGTCCAACACCAAAAATAACCCAGACATTTCACTTTCCATGGTGCATCCTAACACCACACAAACAAACTCCAAGAACCCAACACCCAAAATGGATAGTGCCACACCCTCTACTAGGGTGTGGTGATCCTATAAATAGATATAGTACTTCATAATCCCTTCTCAGCACTATTGAGACATGGGAAATGAAAAGGGAGAGTCTTTGGGAATATTGGACCTCACATTGGTGTTGTAACCATGATCCATTATAAACTATAAATACATAAATACATACATACATACATATATATATACATATATATACATACAATGTACTTTAATCCATTATTACCAATGTATATATATAAATGAAAACCATAAATATAGTCTATTAATACCTGTAAATCATATACATGAGATAACCTTGAGACATTACAACCCGTAAATAGGTGCATTATGACTTAATACATCATAGGACATACATGCATACACATAATTGAAATCCATTGAAACCAGTATGTATCATATCAAAAGATCATACAAAAAAAGGATTGAAAATAAATAATTAATAACCAAACAAACAAACAATCATCAAATAATGATAATCAATGCATCATCAGAAGGTATCATAATAAACAACTTAAATACATTATCTAATACTATAACCACATAAATTCATGATCTAATAATCATCACTATAACATAGATGATACCATTACTAAGTATTATTACAAACAACATGATAAATCACCTATTACACATCAAGAATCCATTTACTCTTCTCAAATTAATTAATTATTTAATTAAATATAACCACATAATTATAATCTACTATGAAAAAAACCAAAACCTAACTTTAAAACCACACACTTTTTGGGTTTTGGTGTGAGATTTTTTTAAGTCAATTTAGGAAGATCCAGAAGTTTTGAAAGCAAAAGTAATATTTGGGAATCTAGATGGAGACATTTCACCAACACCGTGGAATATCCAAAATCAGTCCAACGGAAGGACCTTTATCAAAAGAGGTTTAATGGAATAAGTTCAGTGGATGTATCATGGATGAATATGAGTTCACTAGAAGGAGTCCATTTTTAATGAATGTAACATCTTTTGGAATAATTTTTGGAAGTATTCTTCATGTCAGGATCAGCGGATTTGAGTTTGGGTGGGAGCAGTCCAATACTTGTTGTAGAGTGGAATCCAAGTACCAGATGGGGAATCTTACGGATGATCTCATAGGTAGTTGGTCATGTTACATAGAAATAAAGTGAGGCAACCAAAAGGGTCTTCTTTTTGATTCTTAATGGAGGTTCCATAGGTTTTTTGGTTTGGAGTTGTGCAGAAGTCACTCTAATGATAATACACTAAAGATGAATTGATGAAAGCATTCCTTGAAGTTTTGTAGAAGGGGATATTATGAAGAATCATCAGTAACCATTTTTGAAGGTGACATGAACTGTTTACTAGTTATTGGAAGTTGAGTTGATGATTTATATAAGCAATCAAAGGTTTTTCATGTCAATTGATGGATACCCACATGTTTTGGAAGGTGGTGCTAACTAGAAGACTATATGGGGCCCTCCATAAGAAGTCCATTAAACCAATTGTGATAATAATGACTGGAGAGAATTAATGAGGGTTAATAAAGACTATAGTTTATCTCCTTTGGTTAAGAAAACCTAGGCATAGAAAAGTGCCTCAGGTTCCAAAGCCCAATGCAGAGGTCAAGGATATGGAATGACAATGACCAGAAGGAGACTATCAAAAGAAGAAGTGGATGCATTCATTAGTGAGAATTCATCTAGTAGTTTGAGCAGTGTGACTGGAATGTGCGAGTTTACTTATAACTAGAAAATTCACATTGAATGAAAATAAGTGTTTTCATTCTCCTATGGATGTAGGAAAAAATTTATGAACCATGTTAATATCTATTATGCATTGTGATTATTTTTGTACTTACATGTTTGTGTAGATGTTTTGTGTTTATTCATTTCTTAGAAAGAGAACAATTGGTGAACAAAAAAAATATTGTGAGACAAATCGGTATGATGGCTGGGGTGCCTAGAATTCCCAGTTTAATAATACAAAGTCATTAAGGAATACTCTAGAATTATGTTTCATAGTTATGATTCCAGAGTTTTTGTGGACGATTCTGATGGAAAGTTCAAAAGAAGGTCCTTCCATTTTCCCAAAAAGTGGTATAAAAGGAAACAATTTTATTGTTTGGTGGTATAGCACGATAACAGAGTTTCCTGGTGAGAATTTTATCAAATTCTCTAAGATAATAAACTCTGATGCAACAAAAATACCACAGGGTTTTTGGATGTATACAATCTTATTGACTGGATGAAATCTTAAGTTGTGTTCGATTGTTGAGGTGGATGTTCAAGATTGGATAGAAAAATATTGGGTTCCTTAGGTGATTTGGTTTATCAAATCTTCATAATATGTTCAATAAAAGATATGAGTGTTACTATAGGATTTATAGATATAGAAATTATTCTTGGATATAGGATTCATGTGGCATGTTCCATTCATTGGGTAGATTTTTGAGTTTGGATGAGAGACTACTGAAGTTTCAAGAAGATAGCCAGTGATCCATTACACTATCAGGATTTAGTGTGATTTATCCTTATGAATGGAAGTGTTTCAATGGGCTAGGAACTAGTATGATGTTTATAAGGTTAAGGATGGAAATATTGGAGAGTGTTGGTGTCTCTACTCCCAAAGAGTTTGTAGTTTCATTGGATGGGAAGTTAGCAGGAAGTAGGAAGAGAACTGGAGGCTATGAAAAGTACATGGATTGTTATATATGTTGAAGTAATGGAGTTATGATTCAGGTTTCAGGAAGGAGAAATAAAATAAATCCATCAGGTATTATTTCAAGTTGATGGGTTCCAGATGGTTTCTCTATTCTACAGGTTTCTATAGATGGAAAAGAAAAAAAGATAGGATTATGGCCTGAGGGTTCAATCTGGATAAAATAAACTTAGAGGAATTTATTCAGACTATGGAGAGGATGATTACCCACCTTGAAGAGCTTATAAGAGAGGATCCTGACATCCAGGTTGGTATGCTGCACTGGGAACTCTACAGAGCAGCTGAGTCAAGTAATATTATCCTTGTATTTAACCATTTTGTAAGCTCTTTCTTCACGTAGTGGTATCCTGGTTGTGTACTCTGGTTTTTCTATTTTCCTTAAAATGGAATAATAATAAAAAATTTAATTTGGAGGAGGTATAGATGGAAAAGAATATTTCATTGGGACTAATGGTTATTGGAAGATAAATTTTTAGAAGTTTCAAATTCTAGATGTTTTCATAACCTAAATTTGGGGAAGATGACTAAAATGTTTCCAAATATTCACTTGATATCATCTCAGAATAAGTTGTAGTACAACAAGGTTCTCGTGTTCAATAGAAGATGACCCATAGAAGTAGGATAATTATGGATGTGAATGAGATTCATACTGATAATCAAGAGGATTGTGGATGGGAATGGGATTCATATTGATGAAGGGGGACTTCATGGTTATGAAATTTTTTGACAAGGTTTCCATTTATATAATGATATGTTCCTAAGGAGTGTTGGAATACCTAAGATTAGATGATTGAAATAAGGAATTTGAGGCATGGTTTTTATGAGCACACTGATGTGAGAGAGAAATAAGGATAAAAATTTTAATTTATGAAAAGTATTTCTGGAACTCATTGGAAGAGAGTAAAATCTTTAGTGGCTATGGATAAAGTTCAAAATTTTTATGGTTTCTCTCATTGAAATCCATTATATTGAAATGTACCTCAATTGGATGAACCATGATGCAAGTGGAATATAATTTCATCTAGAATATGAGAGTGTAGAGTGCATGAAATTCCTGAATCAAGATGTATGTTGTTTCTCTCATCTAAAAAGTCTTCATAACGAGTTGAATATAGCCACATTAAAACCAAATGAAGAAAAATACTAAGTACATAGTGCATGTTTTTTTGTAGAGTGGAAATAAATACTTTGTATACTTCCATATCTGTGTAAATAATCTCAATAAGATCTCTAGAGTAATGGTAGGACCTTTGGTATAGATATGGTATCCTTGAAAGGATTGGGGTCATGCTTGATAAGTGGGAGAAAAGGACCATGGAAGGCCATTATTTCATTGAAAGAAGTTTCAATGAGATTTTATCATGTTGATGAAATTAGAATTATTAGATTGTGGAGTTTTGGATGGAGGTCATCCTGATGATTTCACTAAAGCTCATTGTATAAGAAAACTCTCGAGTTATATAATCTCAAGTAATCATAGTTCCCAAAGTATATGTCTGATAGTGTGAGTCCATGGAATTGGTTCATGGTGCGGCATATTGACCAAATGTTTCATAATGACAGAGGATAGAAACTTGATTTCCTATCTTTTATTTGAAATAATTCCATGGAGAAATTCAAATTACATTTAAAGATACAATAGAATGATATATCATGGTTTTGGATGTTGAAGGATGATTTTTTAGTTGGATCTTGGATGATAATAAGGGATCATGGATTAGAGAACCATGTAGGCATTGCAAAAAAATAAGGATAAACATAAGTTGAGCCAATGGGACTTTTTGGTCAATATGAGAGTTGTATTCTAGTTGTAGATTGTTGGACTCAAATTGAAAAAAATCTCAAGTGGGATATTTTTGGGTTTTGGTGTGAGAAACGTTTTTCTAGGTTATGTGTGGAAGCTCCAAAAGATTAGACTACAAAAGTAACACTTGTGAATCCAGATGGAGACACTGCACAAGAACCATGGCATATCAAAAATCAGTCCAATGGAAGGACCTTCATTATAAGAATCTAACCATATGAATTTTAGTGGATGAAACATGGTTGAATGGGAGTTCACTATAAGTAGGTCATTATGAAAAAATATAGTATCTTCTAGAAGATGTTTTGAAAGGAGATTTTATGTTAAGATCAATGGGTTTGAAGCTGGTTGGGAGTAGTCCAAAAGTTACTTTAGAGTGGAATCTGAAGTAGAGGAAGGGGAATCTTCTAGATGAGGTCAGAGGTACTTGATCATGTTCTGGCGGAATGTATTGAGGAAACCAAAAGGGGTAGCTTATAGATGTTAAATGGAGGTTATAAAGGGTTTTTAGTGAAGTTTTTTGATGAGAAGACATTAAATATGTGGACCTTGGTGAACTCCTTATAGTTTTACAAAAGGATATGTTGCGAACAATCATTAGTGAGTAGATCAAAAGGTGATGTCTACCATTCATTGGTTGTTGATAGTTGAGGAAGCGATTTATATAGGAAATCAGTGGTTACTCATTTCAATGCATGGATTACCACACATTTTAGATGGTGGTGTTGAATGGGATATCGACTGGGTACCACTATAAGAAGGCCATTGGACCACTTATTCTGATCATGAATGGCGAGTGCTGACAAGGTCTGACAAAGGATATGGTGTCTCCCCTTCGGGGAAGAAAACCTAGGTTCTCACAAGTTCCCAAGGTGCCAGATCCCAAGGAAAAGGTCGAGGATCTGAAAGAACGATGACTAGAAATAGAGTATTAGAAGAAGAAATAGGTGTATTTATTGGTGATACTAATTCTATTAGTTTGATTAGGGTGAGTGGAAGGTGTGAGTTTCCTTTAAATCTGAACTTCTCCTTAAATGGAAAGAAGTTATGCCATTCTCCTATGGATATTGGAAAAAATGTCCAGACCATGTTCATCTATATTGTGAATTTTTCTTGTGTTTGTACTTGCATGTTTGTGTGGTTGTCATGTGTTTTTTAATTTATCAAAAGGAGAACCAGAGGATTAATAGAACCTAATAGTGAGACAAATTGGTATGGTGTCCAGGGTTCTTGCACTTCCCAGTTCTAGAATTTGAATTCATTAGGGAATTCTCTAGAAGCATGTTTTTTAGTTTTGATTTTGGTGGTGTTGTGGATACTTCTGATATAAAGTTCAGAAGTAAGACCTTATATTTTTACAACATCTACCAAACACCTAAATCCTAGATTTTAAAATATAACTACAAGATCCTAACACTCCCATCACTGAAACCTACTCTACCCTCTTATCAATAACCCATATAACCTATTAACATCCTGATACACCTTAAACAAAAACACAACTAATGGTATCACTCTAGGAAGAAACATCTAACCCTTATTTTCACCTCCAACTTCTCACTATCCAACCTAGAATCCATAGAAATCATCATTGGGAAGGGAAAAGACTCACAAGGTAGTGAATAGTCTGAATAGACTAATAGTAACACAACCTAAATCAACTAGATATTATAACCAACCCTTACCGAAACTAACTATTTGAAAATGTAAGGAAATAAATAGATCACTAATCCTAAAATAGATCCAAAATATATCTTAAGATTTAAAACTAAACAATAATCCCATTAAACTAAATTAACACTCTCTACCCCATAATAACTTGAGATACACTGCTTAAATCATTTCCATGTTCATCAATCATTAGTTCTAGGATTCATTTTTGTTACCACCTTATTACGATTCTTAAATATAATTCCATTTACACATATGATTTAGAATAATTTAATCAACACAATGTAGTAGTATATGTTAAACACATAATCAATAATAACATCATAATGGATAATACAGCTAAACATGTCATCTTTCTATATTCTCCATTATCATTCTATACTTCCTTTCCAATTTTGTTTTCAAATTAATTCCCATTTACAATAGGATAGCACATAACATTAGTAGCACACATATATCAATTAAACATTATAAAAACATGGCATAAATATAATATTACTATCATATAGAAATTAAAGAAATCAATATAATACCTATGATAATTAAGACACGATAAAACTAAATAATACAAAAAATTTAAAATAAATAAAAAATATACAACACCCCTTCCCCTGGACTGGAACTCAAAACATTGAGCTAGAGATAGAGAAATAGTTTATGAAATAAAATAATATATACAATAACCCCTTCTCCCAAACCAAAAAAACAACAGAAATCCTGAGGGAAGAGAATGAGCATACCATGTCGGGGGGGGGGGGGGTATTATAAAGTCCCTTATTTTTATATAAATAATTTACTTCTTAATAAATAAAATATTTAAGAATATAGTATAAAACACATGAACCACATGATAAAAATAAAGAGTAATTTATTATATTAATTTAGAACATTGCATTTAGAGGATAAAAGAACCCAAAAAAATTGATAATTATATAATGGGATAATAAATACAAAATA
The DNA here is from genome assembly GCA_963277665.1 of Viscum album. Taxonomy (NCBI): domain Eukaryota; kingdom Viridiplantae; phylum Streptophyta; class Magnoliopsida; order Santalales; family Viscaceae; genus Viscum; species Viscum album. Next base: position 1,056,653,705 of record OY728161.1, read on the forward strand.
AAATAAAATAAATATAATAGGAAAATTTAGATCACTTTTGTAACACCCTAAGGTTTTATAAATAAATTTAATATAGAATGTAATGCATGAATCACTAAGTCTCTATGAAACAACACTTTTTTATTATAACCTATCCATTAAACATAATTTTTCAACCTTTGTGTTTTGAATTTTGAAAAATGGGCATACACGATTGCAATAAGTAAGATATTTAGAGTCTGATATGATCAACTTACATTTTTGGTGAATAGTAACATGACTCTTATGAATAGTAATGTACCCTTATGAATAGTAATATGACCCTTATGAATAGTAACTTCACCCATGTATGTATTAATAAAATTTAGGCACCTTATAAATGAGAGTTAATATTTTAAAAATTAATAACTAAGTGTTGGTTTTTTGTGAGTAATAAATATTTAATTAAACTTTTAAATTAATAAATTGATTTAAAATAAAATTTAAAATCATAAAATGTATTCCTATTTTGATATCCTATTATTTTAGGATAATTTTATGAGACCTCAGTTATTTTTTGAAAGTATTATAATATCAGTTTTAAATTTAAAATCTTTATTTTTCAAGTAAATAATTATTTTATTTAAAAATTAAGTAAAAACTATTTTGAAAAATATTATGATAAAATGGAGTCCAATTTTAAATTCTAAACGTTGAAAAATGGTTATGGTTAATTTTTGGAATTTTTCTGAAATACTTGAATTTTTGGTGAATAGTAAAATTCGATAATTTACGAAATATGATAAATAATTGACAATATGCATCATGCTTGAGTCATGAATGATTTAAATGGCCATTGGTTCAAACTCACACAAACTTATTACTATTTTAGTGACAATAATAAATACTATTCATAGTCTTGAGCCAAAATAATAAAATAATGATTAAAATAATGGAAAACACTCCTCTTGTCCACTATAAATACCACCCCTCATCCCCTCTTCCTCTCACACCTATCAAGATTTTAGCCTTTTATAAGTTCTAAAAATACTATTCCCTAGTCCCACCCCATTTCTAGGATCTCTTTTTCTTACCAAAATACCAAAACCCCTTCCCTTAAGGAGATTCTCAAGGAGGTGTATTCAAGAGGTAAAATCCACTTCCTTTTTCTTTTATTTTCATTTCAGGTTCCTTTAATTTATTATCCTCTCATCAAATTATTTTCAAAAATTATAATGATAAATATAGTATCATCTATATACTGAAATGATATCATGTTAATGGAATATCCTTCATCAAACTACCATCTATCTCTCTCTATTTTATTTTTTAAATGAAATCATAATCTGGGAGGTGCCGATTTACAACCTTCATTGACGAAAAAGTTTCATTCTTCAAATTATTCTTAAAGGATTTTATTGAAACAATTTTAATGGTTTATACATATTTTAAAATTTATAATATAACCCTTTTTATGTTCTATAAGTAACATATTAACATAATACTAAATGATAAAATAAAATGAGTTCATTATGATCAATAACTGTTGTAATAATCTAAACGATTATCATTAAATGTATGATCTAATGATTCATCCTCATAATATATAACCAAATTATATATATATATATAACCATTTACAATTATTTATGTTCATTAATAACATTTAATTACAATTATGGATAATTATATACATTCCACATGAATTCCATTACTTATAATCAAGTGAACCGATCATGAAATCAACGAATAAACACTCCAACACTATAGAATTCAATATTATAACTCATATAAAGAAATAAATAATCTTAATAAAATTATACTAGATCAAATAAATGTATAGAAGGTCATTAATTATTTAATTAATATATTTAATTTGATTATCCTGGATGTTAAGGTCAAGTGCGGAACACATTCGAACATAAGGTAAGGGTTTTCTACCCAAACCTATATTTTCTTCCAGGTTACTCTTTGTATCTATTAATCCCAATTAAATTATTAATTATTATTATTTACTCATCAGAAATTCTATTTTAATGTTCTATATACATGTACCAATAAAAATCCTTCTTTATTTTATTGGGAGTTACATGTTTTACAAAGATCTCTCTCAATTCAACCTGATAAACAATCCCGATTCAAAGGAACTTCTCAAATTCTTACCTATTTTAAAGTTCACTCTATAATCTGTTTCAAGACACAATTATTTTTCCAAAACCACTAATTTCATCATGAAAAAACTTCCTTAGTTTATTTCTGGTTTTATTCAATGATTTTTCCAAAAGAACTCTTCATTTCAAAGTAAAAGTGTATTTCTCTCACAAATTCCTCGATGACTTTATTAGAGTATTTTTGTCTATTTTAAAACCTCTATTGAATTTTATGTCTTATTTTAGTTAATATATTATTCTTATCATCTACCATATTTTATTAAATGGTTTATGATCATTTTGACTATGGATGTTCTATCTTGATACCATTCACCATACTACTCAGAATGGTTAGTGTTCATGTCTTCAGATTGAGAAAAGTTATTTCATATGTTCATGTTGTTTATGTTTATCCCCTTTCATATGAGGAATGAATTGGACTTAGAAAGTTATACTTAGAGCCCTCTATATCCCCTCAATACATCAGTAGGTCTCATGAGACAAAATAGAATTGGGTTTTGGCTGAGGCCTTATGCTAGTATTTTTGAACGTCTTAGCTGTGGCCTTGACAATATGTTTCAGATGTCCAAAATTATATATTCCATCATTATGATATTAGAAATTGATAAACCATGTGATTATTCGACTAGTATAATATCAATGGTTATGTTTCATTCTCTTATGAAAATTTATATGGCCTTATTTAATCATCTTTCATTCCTTCCATATTATTATCAAGTATATTTTTAAAGGCATGTTTTTTAGTTGTTCACTATGACTAGTGTTTATTTTTATGATAACTTCCTCTATATTACTTACCCTTTTTGAGCATATAATCTCACCCATTTCTTATGTATATTTTCCCCAGGTTGTGAAGATGAATATTATGAATGACTTGCAAGGATAATCTAGGAGTCATAGATGTTTCCAATGGAATTTCTATTATGCATTTGATTTCAAGTTGTAATGCTAAAATTTTGTTTGTATCTAGTTTTCCAAAACTACTAAACTATTCATTCCTTCTAGATATGAATTTCTTGCAATCATTCCAATGTATTAATATAAGGCACTAACTCTAGGAAACATGGCTCTTGGTCTTTATAGTTGGTATCAAAGGAAGTTTAATAGAAACATTGGAAACTAGATATTGAAAACATAAATTAGGGAACAAATCCCTAAGGTATACATTGAGGATAAAAATACAATAACTTCCTAAAATTTTGGTAAGGAAGATATTATGAGGATATTTCTAGAAAATAAATCCCTCTTTGGATATTACAAGTTGACATGGTTCTAGCACATATGTACCTATGACTAAACAAATATGACAAAGTGTTCCAGGCTTGACTCGGGGTAACCTAGTACACAAAAATGTTCCTTACTACGCACCTCATTTGAAACTTCCAGGGGATATGCTTAGGATAATTCAAATATTATTTACAAGCCATTATTAATGATTTAAATTTAAATATTTTCTAAAAGAAATCATGCTTATGATTATGAAATTAGATATGCATAAAATTTCAATTTATGTTAAGTTTTTTTCTAGTTCCACATTATACCTTATGAATCATAACCTAATTTAGTGTATGTTATTATTTAGAAATGGATCCTAGTGGAAGGAATGGAAACTGCATGAACGTACATATCCAATGTAGGGATTTACCTCCTATGAAAAATAATGATGTTGGTTCTGAAGCTGTGACTGGTGCTGAGCAACTTATAACTATACTAGGACAACTAACTCAGGTTATGAATAATAACCTTACCCATATGGAGAATCCTAATCCACAATGTGGAGGAGTAATGTTATATTGCTTTATGTGAAAACATCCTCTATCATTCAATGGGATTACAAACCCATTCATAGTGGAGTAGTGGATAAGTTTCTTAGAGAAGATATTTCTCGCTTTGGGATGTAACAAAAGAGAGAAGGTTATCATGGCAGTTTATCATTTATTGGGAGATATGGATCAGTGGTGGTCATTAATTAAAATCATGAATGAGGAGGAATAAATATAATAAATTTAATAGAGGTACTTTAATGAAATATTCTTAGCAAAATATTTTCCTCAAGAACAGTGAGTATATATGGAGAGGAAATTCTTGAGTTTGAAACAAAAAGAGGATGAAAACATTAGAAAGTATGAAGCTAATTTTACAAGGCTAGAAATTCAATCCTTAGACTACATAAACAATCTAAGGAGCAAGATTGATTAATTATTTTATGGTTTAAAACAATTCATCTGAAGGGCACTGGTTTCCCAAACTTTCTCATTATACGAAGATATAGTCTCATGTAAAATCAAGACAGAGAAAGAATTATCTATATTATGACTCTAAAGGAAATAAAGAGAATAATAAAGTGTAAAAGGAAATAATGGATAAATTTAAGAATAAAAATTGTAGTTATCCAACATGTGATACTTGTGGAAAGAAACACCCTATAGCCAACTTAAAAGGAAAAATAGTCTATTAAAAATGTGGATAAAGAGGCCACTAATCTCATGATTATAAGGTAAAGAAAAAAGATACCAATGTTCAATGTTACAATTATAAAGATATGGGACATTATAAAAATGATTTTCATAACCTTCAAGGAAACATTACCCGAAGAAGGCCAAGAGAGAAAGACCAAGCTTATGCGATCATAAATACTGAGGTTGAAGTTCCTAATGATGTGGTAGCAGGTGATTTTTTCCTAAAACTTAGCCATTGCTTTATTTTATTTTGTATCATCACATTATTTTATATCTTCCCAGTTTTCCAAGAAAATTATACATTAAAAATTTTATTTAATAAATTATTTTTCAGTTAAAACTCCTATGGTAGGTATCATTGCAATAAATATGTGTCGATTAGTCCCCCTTACGACACATAAACACACTTTAGTTACTGACCTTATCATCATACCCATGACTGAATTTAATAAAATTCTTAATATAAATTTAATTTAAATTTATGATGTTAAAATCTATTTCAAGAATAATTAATTTAAATTTTTTGAGAATGATATATAATCCCTTATCCTTAGAGCATAAACCTCGTTATTTTATTCTTATCTAGATCCACCCTTGGTAGCTCAACTGCAAAAAAAATTGTTAGGGAGGAAGATAAAAAAATATCTATGGGTGAGGAAGAAAATATTCAAATTGAGGATGTAAATTTTGTAAAAGAATACATTAATGTATTTCCATAGAATTTACCTGGACATCCTACGAAGTAAGAAATTGAGTTTTCTATTGATTCAATTCATAGTGAAAGGCCTATATCAAAGACCCCTTATAGAATGGCCACAATGGAATTTTTAGAACTGAATAAACAACTATAGGAATTGAGTGATGGAGGATTTATCCACCCTAGTGTTTCTCCATGGGAAACTATTGTTCTTTTCATTAAGAAAAAATATGGATCTATGTGGTTGTGCAGAGAATATAGGGAGATCAATGCTATTAAAATAAAGAACAAGTATCTTATTCCTCGTATTGATGATTTATTTGATCAACTTCACATAGTCCAATATTTTTTGAAGATTGAACTTCGATCTAGATATCATCAGTTTCATGTGAGGAAGGAGTATATTCCAAAGACAACATTTCAAACCCGGTGTGGGAATTACGAGTTTACAGTAATGCCTTTTGGACTGACTAATTCACCCTATATTTTCATGGATATAATGAATAGGGTTTTCAAGGAATATCTTGATGTCATTGTTGTGGTATTCATTGATGATATCTTGGTATAATCCAAAAGCCACTAAGATCATGAGAATCACTTGTGCATTATTATAAAGACTCTTAGAAGAAACAAGTTATATAGGAAGTTTAGCAAGTGTGAATTATGGGTTCAAATAGTTTTTTTCTTAGACATATTATCTATAAAGATGGAATCTTAGTTGATCCTACAAAGAAAAAGGAAGTTCAATAATGACCTACTCTAATGAACATAACCTATTTACGTAGTTTTATTGGTTTAGTAGGTTATTATCGGCATTTCATTCGAAACTTCACCTGTTTATCCAACTCATTAACCAAGATTACTCATAAAGGGGTTAAGTTCATATGGAAAAATGAATGTGAATAATGTTTTGTGTAATTGAATAGGATATTAGTGAATGCTCCAATCCCAACTCTACCATCAGGAAATGGTGGATTTATGATTTATAGTGATGCATCAAAGAAAGGAATTGGCTTTTTTCTTATGAAGATGAGTTAGTAGCTGTAATATTTTCTCTAAAAATATGAAAAAACTATCTCTATAGAGAAATATGTGAGATATATATGGATCACAAGAGCTTAAAATATATCTTATCATAGAAAGAACTCAACACATGGAAAATGTGATGGCTAGAGATACTCGAGGATTACGATTGTTCCATACACTAACACCCATGAAATTCAAATAAGGTAGCCAATGCATTGATAAGGAAGGATCATGGATCTCTAAACAAAATGAGAATTGAGAAGGATCCTATGTTCATGGATCTAGTAAATATGGATATAAGAATTATAAAATAAGATGAAACATAATTAATTTTACAATTTCCTTACCAACCCTATTTATTAGAGAAGGATTAAAACATCTCAGTTTGATGATGAGAATCTTTAAAAGAAAATTAAAGGTGTGAATGACGTGAAGTTGGCTGAATTAGTGTGTGAGGATGGAATTATGAAATTTTTGAAGAGGATATGTGTTATTTCTATACCTGAGCTAAAAAGGGAGTTATTGGATGATGCAAATAGCTCTAATTTCTTTATACAACCCAGTAGCACTTAAATATATAGAGATTTGAAGGAACATTTCTTGTGGGACAACATGAAGGGGGAAATTACCGGTTGAGATGTTTAGTCTATCCATAAGTGAAGGACAAACAATAACATCCTAGATGAGTCATGCAACATCTACCTATTCCTATATGGAAATGGGATGACATAACCTTGTATTTTTTCACTATATTACGCAAAACTCCAAGAAAGAATGATTCAATATGGGTAATTATTGATCAACTTATGAAATATACACATTTCCTCCCTTATAAGGGAGGATTTTCCACTAGAGCACCTTGAATGACTATATATCAATGAAGTTGTGAGACTTTATGGAGAACCTCTCTCAATTGTGTCTGATCCTGATCCAAGATTCACATCAAAATTCTAAATTTTTTTTCAAAAATATTTGGATACCGAACTTCATTTGAGCACTGCTTATCTCCCTCAAACTGATGGTAAATTATAAAGGATGGTCTAAAATTTAGAAGACATGTTGAGATCATGTTCACCTGACTTTCAAGGTATATGGGATTAGTATTTACCTTTAGTGGAGTTTTCTAACAATAATAGTTTCCATTCGGGTATTCAAATGAAACCATATGAAGCATTATATGGAAAGAGATTTCGTACGATGATATGTTGGGATGAAGTTGGTGAAATGAAGCTTGTGGGCCTAGAGTTTGTGGAGGAAACAATATCAAGAGTAAATACTATTAAAAACCATATCAAAGTAGATTAAAGTAGGAAAAAGATCTATTCTAATAATCAAAGGAAGGATTTGGAATTCAAAGTGGGAGATAACGTTTTCTTAAAAGTATCTCCATGGAAGGGTGTTATAAGATTTGGGAATAAAGGGAAACTGAGCCCTAAGTACATTGGTAATTTTGAAATTATGGAGAGAATTAGAGATGTGGATTATCATTTGGCAATGCCGCCTAGCCTTTCTAAGAAACACAATGTGTTCCATGTCTCATTGTTGAGAAAGTACATTCCAGACCCAACACACGTATCACTTATGATGGTATAGAATTGGAACCTGACTTATCTTAATGTGAAGAGCCTATTTGGATTCTGGACACTAAAAAACCGAGGTTGAGGAATTAAATGACTTAGTTGGTAAAGGTACTGCAAAAAAAATCAAAAATTTAACGAGGCAATATAGGATATTGAGGAACTTATGATGAAGACCTACCCAAATATATTTATGAAGAAAAATTTTGGAAATTTTGAGGATGAAATTTTTGTAAGGGGGGATGAATGTAACATCCCAAGGGTTTAAAAATAAATTTAATATAGAATTTAATGCATGAAACACCGAGTCTATATGAAACAACACTTTGTTATTATAACCTTGTCGTGAAACATAAATTTTCCACCTCTGTGTTTTGAATTTCGAAAAATGGACATACATGGTTGTGATCAGTAAGATATTTAGAGTCTGATAGGATCAACTTACATTTTTTGTGAATAGTAACTTGACCCTTATGAATAGTAATGCACCCTTATGAATAGTAATATGACCTTTATTAATAGTAACATCACCCATGTAAGTATAAATATAATTTAGTCATCTTATAAATGAGAGTGAATATTTTAAAAACTAATAACTAAGTGTTGGTATTTTTGTGAGTAATAAATATTTAATTACAATTTTAAATTAATAATTTGATTCAAAATAAAATTCATTTTCATAAAATTTATTACTATTTTTTTCTATGATTTTAGGATAATTTTATGAGACCTCGGTTAATTTTTGAAAGTATTATAAAATCAATTATAAATTTAAAATCTGTATTTTTGAAGTAAACAATGATTTTAAATAAAAATTAAATAAAAAATATTTTAAAAAATATTTTGATAAAATTTAGTCCATGTTTTAATCCTACACTTTGAAATATGGTTATGGTGAATTTTTGGGATTTTTCTGAAATACTTGAATTTTTTGTGAATAGTGAAATTCGATAATTTACAAAATATGCTAAATAAATGAATTTATACATCATGATTGAGTCACAAATTATGTAAATGGAAATTGGTTCAAACTCACATGCACTTATTACTATTTTATTCAAAATAATCAAGACTATTCATAGTCTTGATCCAAAATAATAAAATAATGATTAAAATAATGGAAAACCCTCCTCTCCTCCACTATAAATACCACCCCTCACCCCCTCTTCCTCTCAACCATATCAAGATTTGAGCCTTGAATAAGTTCTACCAAATAATATTCCCTAGTCCCTCCCCACATCAAAGATCTATTTTTCTTTCCAAAAATACCAAAACCCCTTCCCAAAAGAAGATTCTCAAGGAGGCGTATTAAAGAGGTAAAACCCACTTCCTTTTTCTTTTATTTTCATTTCAAGTTATTTTCATTTATTATCCTATCCTCACTGATTTTGTCCAAATGATCATGATAAATCCAATATCATCTATATACTGGAATTATATGATGTTAATGTAATATCCTTCCTCAAACTACCATCTCTCTCTCTCTCTCTCTCTCTCTCTCTTTTATTTTATAAATGAAATCATCGTCCTGGAGGTGCCGATTTACAACCTTTGTGGATGATGAAGTTTAGTTCTTCAAGTTATTCTTCCAGGATGTTCATAAAACCATTTTAATGGTTGCGATATATTGTAAAATTTATAAGATAACCCCTTTTATGTTCTGGAAGTAACATATTTACATAATACTAAACGATAAAACAAAATGAGTTCATTATGATCAATAACCATCCTAATAATCTAAATTATTATCCCTAAATGTATTATCTAATGATTCATACTCATAATATATAAAAAATGATATATATATATATTTAACTATTTACACTTATTTATGTTAATTAATAACATGTAATTCCAATTCTGGAGAATTATATCCATTCCACATGAATTCCATTACTTATAATCAAGTGAACTGATCATGAAATCAAAGAACGAATGCTCCGAAATGATGGAATTCAATCTTATAACTCATTAGTAAGGAAATAAATGAACTTAATAAAATTATAATAGATCAAATAAATATATATAAGGTTATTAATTAGTTAATTAATTGATTTAATTTGATTATCCAGGACATTAAGGTTAAGTGCAGAACACATTTGGACATAAGGTAAGAGTTTTCTACCTGAACCTCCGTTTTTATTTCAGGTTACTCTTTATCTCTCTTAATACCAATTTAATTCTTAATTATTCTTATTTAATACTCATAAATTAGGATTTAATTTTCTATATATGTGTATAATTCATAATACTTCTTTATTTTATGGGGATTTAAATGTTTTATAAAGATATTTCTTAATTCTCCCTGATAAACAATCCTGATTCATGGGAACTTCTCAAATTTATACCTATTTTCAAGTGAACTCTATAATCTATTTTAAGCCAATTATTTTTATAAAACCACTAATTTAATCATGAAAAAACTACCTTAGTTCATTTCTGATTTTATGGAAATATTTTTCCAAAAGAACTCTTCTCTTCAAAGTAAAAGTGTATTTCTCTCAAAAATTCCTCAAAGACTTTATTAGAGTATTTTTGTCTATTTCAACACCACTCTTTAATTTTATGTCTTATTGAGGTTAATATCTCATATTTATCATATAAAATATTTTATTAAATGGTTTATGATCAGTTTGACTAGATATGTTCTATCTTGATTCCATTCACCATATTACTCCGAATGATTAGTGTTTATGTGTTCATATTGGGGAAAGTTATTTCATTTGTTCATGTTGTTTATGTTTATCCCATTTCATATAAGGAATGAATTTAACTTAGAAAGTGAAGTGTGGGGAACACTATAGACCCTCGATTCATTGATATGTATCATGATACAAAACAAAATTGAGTTTGGCTAAGGCCTTACCCTAGTATTTTCATACGTCTTGGATGAGGCCTTGGAAATATGTTTCAGATGTCCAACATTATGAATTCCCTCATTATGGTATTATAAATTGATAAATAATGTAATTATTCAACTAGTATAATATCAATTATTCTGTTTCATTCTCTTATGATCATTTATATGGCCTTATTTAATCATATTTTATCCCTACCATATTATACTCAAGTATATTTTTAAAGGCATGTGTTTTTAGTTGTTCACCATGCCTTGTGATTATTTTTATGATAACTTCCACCATATTACTTACCCTTACTGAGAATCTAAGATCACCCCTTTCTTATGTTTTATTTTCCCTAGGTTGTTAAGATTAATATTATGATTGACTTTCAGGGATAATATAGGAACTATATATGTTTCCAATGGAATTTCTATTATATATATCATTTAAATTTGTAATGTTGAACTTATGTTTGTATCTTGTTTTGAAAAACTAAAAAACTATTATTTCCTTAGGGATATTAATTTATTGTAATCATTCCAATGTATTAATATAAGGAACTCACTTTGGGAAACTGGGTTTTGGGTCTTTACAACTTTGATACCCTAGAATAATCACACTCATGAACAATACTATAAAAACAAAACAAAACATTAATAATGTAATCAATATTTTGAAAATGAAAAATATAGAACCTTGAGAGGAAATGAATTTATTTATGAATGAAGAAATTGATAGGTATTAATAGGTATTATAATACCAATATGACTATTATAATATTAACATGATCGTTAGTAATATTAAGAAAACCATTATGAATAATAACATGAACCTTTAAATAGTAACTTGACTGATGAAATAGTAAAATAATATATTGGTAATATTATGAAATAAAATATAATAAATTTATATCATAAAATAATTAAATAAAAGTGTTAAAAATGATAAAATAAATATTTTTCATAAAGAAACCATAATTGTATTTTTTGAAAACATATATGTTTTATTTCAATTAAAATATATTGAATGATAAATTTAAATATTCTAAATTAAATATTATTTTCATATAATGGTTTTAAAAAATACTATTCATTTTTATATAGTCAATAAAATAATTTTATGCAATCATAAGTAATTTTTCTAAGGGTTTGATCAGGTTATAAAAATTAGTAACTTTTAATAAATAAGGATTTCATATAAATAATAAATTTCTCATATTTAAAAAAATATTTTGGTAAAATGGATATCATTTTTGGGATCATCATATCAACATTATCTTAGGGTTATTTTTTGGTAGTTCTCTAAAAAATTTGAATTTTTAGTGAATAGTGACATACAACAATATGACATTTTACATTATAAGTTAAATATATGATTGATTACATCATGGATGATGTAATTGATATGAATATTACTTAAAGATAATATTTCACATGATTAATTTTTGAAACTATGAAATTAAGGTTACATTTACATAGTACATAGTCTTAAGAAGATTTTTGGGAATACGTTGCTACCAATGTATTATTAAGTGGGGGATTAAGAATACATTGTAACCAATGTATTATGGTATGCATGATATGCATATCATGAAATTAATTTGGCTCAATTTATCATGAAATTTAAAATATATAATCCGGACATTAAGTTTTAACATTCAGGTGAATCATTTCCATGTTGGCAATCATTTAAAGGAGCGTTACATAAGATGTAATACAATGGAAGTTTAATGGATATGATACATGAATTGACTAAGGTATTAACTATTGCATTATAATGCATGAGTTAATACACAAATTCTAAAATAATTTCCTTAAGGGACCTATAATTATCATTCTACCATGCGGTGGAAGTATGGGGGGATTCTTGATGCCTGGCCAAAATTCTCTTCTCTAGTAGGTCCCATCACCTTTCACCTTTTCCCGATGAGATGCTAGAAAATAATAGAGGTTGGTGAGTATCATTCATATAATTAACAATACAAGTTAAATGTATAGATACCTCAATAGGTGTGAGGCTTTTTTCTTCCACTCTAGTAATCATGATCAAACCCATTTTAAGGTGTTCAAATAGACTGTAGGGTGTAGCTAAAATAAAAGATACACATTATATTTTTAGATTTGATATACAATTTCAGTTTATCAAAAATCATGGAGATCTTGGTTATGTGGTTTATATATCACTTATATTGATATGATAAATTCTTATACAACACTTTATAAATATAAAATTGGTATCAAATCACCTATCATGAACCAACCTGGGTCACCCATGAGCCGAGAACCTGATTCATATCATATAAAGGCCTGATGTACATTCTCGATAACCCCAAGCTAGAAATAAGCTTCAAGGTATCAATATAGAAAAAATGGGAATAATTTCACCCAAGAATATAAATAACCAAAACCAATTAGATATAAAGAAACATGAAAGAATAAAATATAGTCATAAGATTAAGGTCGTAACATTAATTGAACATGAAATACAACCAATATCTCATATACAAGGTAAACCAAAAATAAGGTCCAAGACAAGATTCTAATACACAAGCATCTAAAAAATAAAAAAACATGAACCAAAAGACCACCATTTCCATGTGACCCTTGGTCACCCACCACATCCCAATCTGAACACCAAAAATCCCAAAGGAGAAAATTATCTATGAACCTGAGAATAAACATAAATACTATATACATCATTTGGTGTATTCTGGGTGTGAGAAAAAGCAAGCCTAATAGGATCCCACCAAAGAGTTTGTGATATTATTTTCAAATGAAATTTCATCTATGTTAGTTTGAAATAAAAAATTAAATCTTGAAATTAAAGTACATAAAAAACCACTATCATTCCCATGGACATTTTTATATACTTTCCTTATTTTTATTTAAATGAAAACAATCATACTGAAAAAATTTCATCAACCCTAGACTCCTTTAACCAAAACACCCATTTTAAATCCACTTTAAAAACCACTTTAGAAAATTTTTTTTTGAAACTCAATCAAAATACATTAAATGAAACAATCCCAAGCACACGAATAATAATATAAAACACTAAGATTCCATATCATAAAAGAAATAACGTAAATATACAGTAATAATTAATCATGGTTCCACACATGCCAGTTGAACTAGGGAACCCAAAGGATGAAAATTATATATATAATGTAAACTAATATCTTGAGAATCACACTATATAATAAGGTAAGATTTTACTAGACCTTACCAAATATACAAGACCAACTGCTAATATATATTGTATCCAAACTGCACAAGCCACCCGACTAGCCTACACATAGCCACATTATGGAAACTCCCGACTTACCCTACATAATTATAGTGGAACTAGTAGCATGTGACTATTTATTATAACCCAAATATAGACCTATAACTAAGTGCCTATTATACCCATGAAATCAACAATAAGAGGTGGGTAATCAAACAATTCACATGAACAATAAAATAAAAAAACATAAATTTCACCTCACCTCCAATGACCTCATAATAAAAAACCCAAACCATTTCATCTATATCATAATTATAAAAACTATTACCCTTGAGGATCATTATCTATATCAAAATATATAACACACTAAACCCAAATACCCAGATCCCATGTAATAAACACATTCTTTAAATATTGTCTTTGATACCAACTATAACAATCCAAACATAAACAATCTATATTGATGAGTTTAATAACAAGGATTTTGAACCTCCTTATATAATAATTATGTTTCAGATTTATATTTTAATATAATTAGGGTAAAAATTAAATAAAAAATATGAAACTTCCACTTAGTTTTCATTTTTTTTACAAAAAAACAAGTTCTTAAGTTTAAACTCTCATTTCATTCATGACACTTTTTTGCTTTGTTCAAGATGAGTCACCATAATTGGAATATTGAATTTGTTAATGTACATTATCATCCTTAAGACCTATGAAAAATATTTTAAAATTTGGGATGAGAAAAAATATATTATTAAGTGATATAAAAATAAAGTAAACCCATTAATTCTTTATGAACATTAAAACCCATAAGAAAGTATACTTTTCCACAAAATAAATTTTGAGATCATAATAAAACATAATCACTTTTGGGATGAACCTTTGATTTAGAAAACCATTGAAAATCTTATAAATCATATAAAAAAAATGAATATATCATGTTAAATCATATTCATGACCCGTGTTTACTCATATTTCACCTATAATGAAATAACTTATAACAGGTTAATTCCCAACATAATTTCTCTAGAGAATAAATCATGTCCCAATACATTGCAAGGATATATCCCGGGACCACACACCATCATATATAATTTCAAAGAACTATTAAATTAAAAAAACATATATAATCTTATAATTTTCATCATAATGCTCATTTTAACCCATAATATAATGTACTTTCAAACATCTCATAAAAATAATATGAAATATCAATTTTTTTTTGAAAACTTTTAAAAAATGAAAAATCCCCTCAAAAAATGGGAATTTAATTTAAATTTTAAAACCATTAAAACATTAATAGGAATATTCATAATTAATAAAAATAATTATGATGAGAAAAGGTGACTATACAGTAAAGTTTTAAAAAAATTATTTTCATACTTCTATAAAAAAGACAAAAATAACCTACACCGAAAATATTAAAAGGATTCCTTTTAAAATATTTGTAAAGAGGGTAAAATTTAGTTTAAAATGACATTAATAATTTATTTTTAGTTTAAAGAAGATAATTATTTAATTATTTAAAATAATATGGATACTAAGGAAAGAGTGTTTAAAGGAAAACATAAAAACATTTAAAATGAGGTTTTAAAGAAAAATCCCTAACCTTTAGTCCTAACTCACCACATAAATATTTTACATTCATGAATAATAAAATTATATTAATTATTTAATTTATTAATAAATCTTTTCATGTTTTAAATTTTTTATTATTCATCTTTTTTCATTTATTACTATGTTTTATTTAGTTACTAAATCAATTAAGTTCATGTTGGGCATTTAAATATTGTTTGGTTCATAATATCCAAAAAAAATTCAGTAGGTTGACCGTGGTAAAAGGTTTCAAGTTTCCATAATATGAATAATATTAATTATGTAAAAATTATTTTTTTTATACATTAAACATAATTTTTTAACCATCCATGTAAGGCAGTCATGAAAAATAAAATACGCCATTTCATGGAGGGGTAGTCTGTATGTACACACGAGTGATGTTTCCATTTTCCAATGGATGAGATGAAAGAATTTAGATACAATTTTATCTTTAAAAAACTATAATTATTTCATATAAATCATATATATTCATTAAATCCATATTTATAACTATCCACATGAGGCGGTGATGAAAAATGAGATACGTCATCTTTGGTGGCAGTAGTCTGTATATACACATAAACACCATTTTCATTTTTTTATAAATAGAAAAAAGTATAGAATGATTATTACATAAACATATTTTTATTATTATTTTAATGATACTTAATTATGTTAATATGGTTATAAAATATTTAGATATGGTTTATGAAGAAAGAAACTTGAAATAGATTGGTCAGAACATATATATCTTCCTTAGGTAATCTTATTTGGAAAGCATATTAAGGATATTTTTGATTGGTATTTTGGGAATAAAAAATATCTATGAAATGAATAAGGGGTTTGTTTAGTTATTTGTGCATGGATTGGTTGATACATGCTTCTTAAAGTGTGTGGAGTAGTAAGGAGAGGAGAGGTCCTTTATAGGTGAGAGGAGTGGGACTCTTGTAAATGCTCAATGTTTTAAAATAATTTTAACGTTTAATTTAAAAACAATTTTTCTAAAATGGGAAAATTTATAGTATGATGTAATTTTTATTTAAATATACTCATAAAATAATATTATATATAATATTTTGGGACCTTATCTCATAGTTTTAACCCTTTTACCTCATTTAATCCTCTACTGAGATGACTCAATTTTTACCATGATAACTTATTTTTATGAACAAAAATGAAATCAGGATAATTAAGTTTTTTTTATAATGATAATAAAAAATATGTAATCCATTTTATGAGATTCAATTTCTATAAGTGGTAAGAATTAATTTTAAAACAAGCAAGAGAAATGCAATGAAAAACATTTTTTAGAAAAATGTCTTTTTAAACATAAAAAATGATATTAAAACAAAATCATGTATATAAATTATTATAATGAAGTTTATTCGTTTATGACTTGAAAAATAATATTTATGTTAATTTTAAACCAGTATATAAACTAATGAAACCTTGTGATTACTTATATAAAAGAAAAGACTCAAAAATAGTTTTTTTATAAATAAAACGTTACTTTGATATCCAAATGTCCAACATAGGTATTAAAATTCAACATAAAATATTTAAATGATTTATTTAAATTATTAAATATATTTTTAGTCTATAAAATAGGTTTCATATACTTTTAATCCATTCTTATATCATGATAATGAAATAAAAAATGACAGTATTAGTAAAATTGAATTTTTTTCACTATTCAGCCAAAAATTAACTCTGTGAAAAAATTTAAAAAATTCACCCTAATATAATTTTAAATTTTTAAATAAAAAATTAATTACATTTTATCAAATTAAAATTCTAAAATTTCGAAATTTAATTTTAATTAAAACCTTATAGTGCATAGAAAAACATTTACTTATAATAAGACAATTTCTTTTTTGATTAACAAATTATATAAAATTATTATATTGAATATGATTCTATAACATATAATTATAAAAATTAGTACGATAATGAATATATCTACTATTAAAATTACCTGGATCATCACATTCTCCCCATTAAATAAATTGCATCATCACAAATTTTTTTCATTAAAAAATATGTGAAAATATTTTTCTCTCCTAGTTTTTTCAAATTCCCATATTGATTCTTCAATCATATGGTTCTTACACAAAACATTAACTAAGTGGGTTACCTTATACCATAATACCTGGTCTCTACAATCAAGAATCTAAACAAGTTTCTCTTCATGAAAAATATTTTCTTCTAACTATACCACTTCAAGCTCAAAACATGAGATGTTTAGGTACAAATTTCCTTAACAACGAAACATGAAACACATTATGTAACTGAGATAAACTTAAAGGTAAGGAAAATTAGTAAGAAACTAATACAAATTTATATATAATTTAATATGAAACAATAAACCATTCTCTTAATTTTCACTTTTTACCAAAATGCATTAAACCTTTTAAAAGAGATATTTTAAGACATATATGGTCACTTACCTCAAATGAAATATATTTCCTCTCGTTATCTACTTAAATTTTCAACCTACTTTGGGATTCCCTTATATTATGTTGAATCATCTTTATATTTTTAATCATATCTTCTACTAATTCTAGTCCTAAAAACTTTATTTTTTTAACTTTATCCCAACATACTAGAGTGAGACACAAATTTACATATAATGTCTCAAATGGTGACATCTGTATATTGGAATGAAAGCTATTTTTATAAGAAAATTTCACTAATGAAATTTTTTTATCCAAACTTACTTGATAATATAATGATAAATCCTAAAGCATATCTACTAAAGTCTAAATTTTTTTCTCTAACTATCCATTAGATTGAGGGTGAAAAGATATATTGATACTTAACTCTAAAATCAATTATATCTGAAGTCCTTTAAAAAAACTGGATATAAATCTTGGATCATGATATCATACAATAGAGAGAGGGACTCTATGTAACTTGACTATTTATTTTAGATAGAGTCCATATGGTTGATCTAAATCCATATTATACCAAATAGAAATTAAATTCATATATTTAGTCAAAAAATCAACAATAGCCCAAATCACAATATCACCTTAAGATATATTTGCTAATCCCACCATGAAATCTGTGTATTTATTATCATATTTACATTTAAGATATAGAAATGGATAAATCATTCCCTTTTATAGTTTTCATTCAACTTTAACATATTTACAAGTCAAACATTTAAAGGTAAAAATAGCAATTTATTTCTTCATTCCTTCCTACCAATAAAATTCCCAAAGGACTCTATGAATTTTATTATTGTTGGAATGAATAGAAAATAGGGAACTATAAGTCTCACTCAATAATTATTTCTTTAACTGAAAATCACAAAGTAAACATAAGTACTTTCCAAGACTTATAACACCTTCTTTTATAATGTTAAACTCGGTAAATTTTCTTTCTTTAACCAATTCTATCCTTTCTGTAAAACGATAGTATTCTTTCTAAACACACTTAATTATTTTTGAAAAAAATGATTTTTCAATTACTTTATCCAAAAGATATGGGGTTTTCAAATACAAAGCCTATAATTCTAGATTCATTAATTCATTAACTATTGGACCATGTTCTAAATGTAACATGGTTAATGATACATTATCCTTTCATATCAAGTAATCATCCACATTTTTTTCTTTACTTGGATGATAGTGAATCGTAAAATTATAATCCTTTATTATTTTCAACCATTTTCTTTACCTCGTGTTTAACTCTTTTTGATTGAATATATATTTCAAGGTTTTATGACTAGTTTATATATCATATTTCTCCCCATATAGAATATTATTCCAAATTTTTAAAGAAAAAACTATTGTTGAAAGATTAAGGTCATGAGTTGGATAAATCTAATCATGGGGTTTCAACTGTCTTGATGTATATGTAATTACTTGATCATCTTGTATCAAAACATAACCATAGACCTTTATTGAAACATCACTATAAATAACCAAGTCACCATTTCTTTATGGAGGGAATAATACTGTATCATTAACCAATATTATTTTTTAATTTCTAAAAACATTCATTTCACTTATTTTAACTAATAAATTTAACTCCATTTTGAGTTAGCCCGATGAGTGGGTTAGCCAACTGAGCACAATTTTCAAGAAATCAGTGAAAATAACCTACTAGTATAATAAAATTTTGAATCTCAAAGAAATTAGTAGTTCATGTCCATTATTCCACCACTTTAGTCTTAGTAGAATCAATTATTATGCCATATTTAATTACAATATGTTTGAGGAAAGAAATATTCTTCTACCAAGATTAAAATTTTCTAAATTCTCCATACAACGTTTTTTCTTTTAGAGTCCACAGAACAATCCTTATATGTTTCTCATGATTCTCATAACTTTTAGAATATAGAAGAATATAATTAATAAATACCATCACAAATTTATCTAAATACTCACTAAAAATCTATTAATAAGAATTATAAATACAATAGGTTCATTTTTCAATGTAACACATTGGTATTTTTAAGAAATATTTTTTTAAATAAATTTATTTTCTTCGATAGCTTGTGTTACACGCAGCAATGAGTTTAGATGAACAATAAAACATTATTAAAATATTATTATATGATGGTTATTTCCTATTCATTGGAAAGGTATGTATAAATAAAAGTAACTAAATTATTAAAAACTTTTTTGTTTATATATGTTCATTGGTTATCAAAAGAAAAATAATGAAAATAAAAATCCTTTGAAAATAAAGGATATGTTTTTCTAGAAAATTGTTTTTATGTTCATAAAATATTTTTTTCTTAATAAGTTGAATAAATTACTTTTGGGTGAATTATTTTAATTAAATTTATATATTATAAATTTAATAAATTATTTTAACATTCATTTAATATTTTTCTAATCATGGAATAAGAATAAAATCAAATTTTATGCTTAAAAATGCATTTGTTCTAAAAAGAGTTTTTCATCACGTTTTATGAGATTATTTTAAAATCAATTTCTACCACCTATAAAATTTGAATTTGGTAAAATGGATTCCTTATTTAGAATCAGGATGTCCATTTTTTTTAAACGGGCCCCTTTTATTTTAGGCATTATAAATAGTAACCATCGTAAAATTTATCACCTTAGTAACGTCTAAATCAGGTTTATCTCGGATAAAACTAATTGATAAGGCCATAATTTTTTATATTAATTATTATTGGATGAATTTAATTCAATTATAAAACCTTAGGTTTTAACTTTTGGTGTTTAATGGATACTTTTCCATGAAAATGACTTATATATTATTTAAATTATATAAAGTTAGAAAATGTGAACCTCTTTGTTTTTAATATCTCTTATGTGTCCACGTAGGAACACAAGTAAGTTATGAAAGAATCAAAGTATCTATTTTGAGATTAATAAAATTATTTTCATGATATAATTTTATTTATAATTTTTAAAAATTATTTAATTACCATAAATTCTTATACAGTGTCGATGCAGTATTTCTTCAATTAATAAAAAATATAATAAAAGATTTTAAAAATATTAAAATAAATTTAATTTGAGTAATTTAATGAATTCCATAAATTTATAGGTTAATATAACATATCAGTGTTATTTTAATGGATTATATTCAAATTAAAACTTTGTATTTATGTATTTTAAGTCAAATTAAGTGAATAATGTCTAAATTGATAATAATGATATTTTATGAGAATAATATTTTACTAAATTACTTAAAAATCATAAAAATATTCAAATAGAAGAAAGGGGATAATATATGATTTTAAATTTTATAAATTTTCCAATTATAGGATGTCTGGAACCATTTTTATTGATAATGAATTTATTATAATTTAATCTTTTGATAAATTCCAAAAGTGCCCCTAACCTCAATTATAAACTAGAGCCTCCTCCCTCACTTACTTACACCAATTTGAGACTTATATCTTGACCAAAATTCACCAATTTATCTTACTAACTTCCCTAGACACATTATATAAGTGTTTTTCTTCCCAAAAGACCAACCCCAGAGCCCTTTAGTGGAGATCTAAAGGAGTTATTTCCAAGAAGAGGCAATCACCTAAACCAACCTATTTATTTTATACTCATATTTAATACCTCTAAATCTATGGTATTTATCAAAAAATAAAAAATAATGTAAATTCAATATTTTTTAATATTAATATTATTATAAAAACACCATTAAAAATCCTCTTTTCTACCAAATGTGAAGTGAAAGTATCGCTTGGGCATATATACGACTTATCGTATCCATGTAGATATATAATTAATTTATCATCACTATATTTTATGGATTTTTATTATGATGGGTTTAATATTTATATATGATACCTATGAAATAATTAAACTTATATAATTATAATATAACATCTACCTTTTTTACCATCCAATCCTTTGGGAAACAATAACGTCGTTCGTGTGTATGAGTGGACTACTACCTACATGAAGTGATGTGATTCAGTTTTCATTTATATTTCACTTGGATGTTAATGATGATAATTTTTATGAATATTTATGATATGTATGATATAATAATTTTCTTTTAAATTTGAATTAATATTTACCTTTCTCTTTTTCAATTTTTTGAAAAATGAAAACAACATTCATACACATGTATGACCTACCGTATCCTTGAATGGTGTAATTAAATTTCCCATTTATAAATTTTATGGATGAATATAAATATATATATAATGAATATATATGATATTTAAATCATTATTAATATTTTGGAGATTATTTAACCAAGATAAATATATATGGACCATAACTGTTGAACTAAAATACCCATGATAAACAAAAAAAGTAACACCTAGAAATGATAATTTTAATAAGGATTTTTTAATAAAAGGGGTGTTGAAATGTTATAAAGGGATCATATATGATATTATAAGTATAAATAAGACTCTTCTATATAAATATAATAAATTTAAATTTATTATATGAGAGGTTAGAGAGATTTTGAAGTAAGGAAAACTTGAAGTAAGATTTTTATTTCACAATATCATCAATATTAGGGATTATTTATTATTATGTGACTATTGATATCTAACTTTTTTACCATTACTAATCATCTGAGATCACCCTTTATTATGTTTTCTTCCCCAAGTTATGAATAAAGGTTTTATGTATGATAAGTTTAAGAAGGGTGCTAGATACGAAGAACTTAGTGGGAAAATATATAGTTAAGATATGAACCAGTTATTTATATGTACAAGTT
Organism: Viscum album; assembly: GCA_963277665.1. Taxonomy (NCBI): domain Eukaryota; kingdom Viridiplantae; phylum Streptophyta; class Magnoliopsida; order Santalales; family Viscaceae; genus Viscum; species Viscum album. The sequence goes on from OY728161.1 coordinate 1,056,676,439, forward strand.
TCCAAATTCACTAGACCTAAATAATTTTGGCATGGATCATTATATTATGTAATGAATATTCATCTATTATGATGTAATATCTATCTATAAAAATTATGGGTCTCTATAGTTAGTATCAGAGTAAGGTTTAGTTAACCTTTAGAATCTTGAATGAGAAAACATTAGTAAACACCTCAGGGATAAGACTAAGTCTATGATAAAATCTTTAAGTTTTGGTAATAATAATCAATAATCTAGGTTAAACTAAAGGTTTTATAAAAGGTTTCATGATTTTTACATTCTATAAATGATTATTGATGATTCCTCATTATGATTATTGTTTCTCACATTATGATTTTTGAATTTAGTTAATGGATAGAACCAAGAGGAATATTATTATTATTGAATGTGATGGAAAATATAATGATTGTCCTCTTGAGAAATCGAATGTTATGGGAGTTATAATGAGAAATATTTTCGTAATTCTCACAAAAATTTCCAAAGCTATGAGGAGATTCTAAACCAGAAAAGGAGGGAACAACATTCTGTTGAGTCCTTCACGAGGAAATTCCCACCTAATTTTAGTGGTTACAATGATCCACTAGTTGCTGAGTAATGTATTAGTACCATTGAAATGATATTTTCCATTCTTCAGTGTTCAAAAAATGATAAATTTATTTTGGTTTTTTATCATTTGGAAGTATAAGTAGATTAGTGGTGGAACCTTATCAAGAACATGAGTGAATATGAAGAAATTAAATCTATGGAGTGGGATGAATTTAGAAAATTATTTTTTAATAAGTAATTTCCTCATATTCTTCATATAAAAATAGTGAAGGAATTACTTGAGCAGAAAAATAAGGATGTTGAATCTTTTGATACCCATATGGTAAATTCTACAAGACTTGTGAGGTACACTTATGGTATTATCATCCAACCTAAATGTAATATAGATTTATTCTTCAGTGGCTTAAAACCAAGTCCCTGAAGGGAATTATCCACAAGAAACTTTAATAGATATGAATAAATCATGAGGTGTTCTATCAAGGTGGAAATGGATATTAGATTCATCCATCAGTATAATGGTTTTGATAAGAAAATAAAGATGCAATTCATATAAAATTATAAAAACCATGGAGAGAAGAAGATAAGACTTCCCTTATGCTCAAAGTGTAAGAAATTTATTTTTTACTCAACTATGGATCCTTTAAATTTCAATATATTTTTTTTATTTTGGACCTAATATGGATGTCTAATGATTTAGAAAAGGTTTTTAGGGTGTCTGGGGCGTGTTCAGATCCCAGAACCCATATTTTGGGGAAAAATGGGCCTGTCGTATGGTTAGTGAAAACCGTGTAGGTAGGTCGCACGTTTAGATCTAACAATGTGGGTGGTCAACATTTTTGGTTAGAGACATCTCACATGGTTAGCGCACAGTTTCCAAAACTATGTGGCCTAACAGTGTAGTGACCCTCTTCTCCAGGTACCCATGCATGATTGGCACATAGTGTGTTAAACAGTGCAGAAAAACTATTCACAACCTAAATTTTGGGTAATTTTACCTTTTTTTCCCTTAATGATCTAATTAACCCCCTCCTTCCTCCCTAATCCAAATTCTAGTGAGATTAGCCTCCATTTATCTCATTTTGGAGAATTTTGAAGGCTTAAGCTTGGGATCAAGAGATCTCCTTCATTCGGGATCCATTTGAGCTTCTGTTCATCACATTGGATGCGCAATAGTAAGTACTCCAGTCCTTTTGATCCATTATTTGTCTCTCTTTCTCTCGACCTAGTTATCAAGGTGTGAGTTTTTTTCTTTTTCTCAGATCTACTCCATTTTATGCCAAATAAGAGGCTGATATTAGAGGAGGAGATTCGTATGGCCCTAAGGTGGGTGGTCTATAACTCATCCCTCAAGTTCATTAATTTTTGGAATTGTAGTGTGGGCCCCACCAATTTCATCAGGTTCTGTTTATATAATTTATAGTTAATTATTATAATCAATAAAACTATATAGTTATGCTCCATCCAAATATATTATGACTTGTTTGTGTTTATGTCCACAATTCCCAACATCCCATGCATGATGATATGCCATCGTTGAGTTTTTAGTGTTTTGACACTTTTGAGCCATCATTCGGATGTGATCAAGCTTGACTACACTAATGGTAGGAATCCTTATAATAAATGCTTATTGTATCATTTAATGGTGAATGGAAAGTACCATGTAACTTCCACTTGACCGGCTTAAGGTAAGTGCTTCAAATTGATAATTAAATGTGAAAGGGAAGTTAAAATGTATACTAAGTATATGAATTGACCAGATTTGAATATGAATGAATAATAGGTTTCATGTCCATAGCACCCCTTACCTTGTTGTTGGAAGGTAGTAGAGTGAACATTAATTATTTAATATTCCTTAAATGGATTTAATAAAGGTTGCATGCTACTTGGATTTATCACACTAATGAAAGGCAAGGCTTGATCCAAATGGACTTATTGATAAATTATGAATTGATTAAAGGTTTTCATGCTACTTGGACTTATCACACTAATGAAAGGAAAGACTTGAACATAATGAAATATTACATGACTTTATTATCAAATAGGAGTGTCCTAACTCGAGATTTCCTTGTATTCTTATCGGGGAATTCCTTGAGCACTGGGGAACCCCATTCTGATTCAAGGATACAGCTTGCTTAGGTTGAGACCCACATAGATACTGATCCTTGTCTATTTATGGATGCCCGATATGACACTATAGTATCACTCCCATAGTATTAAAAGATTCCTTGGATACACTCCTTAGATCCAACATCTACAAGTAGGTGACATGGTTAAAGCCCATAGGTCCGAGTCACTACTTAGTGCCATTTTACCTTGGATTCGGTAGAAATATTACTATGGAATGACTTGGAATATGATACTTGGGTCACACTCTTAACCCCATATCTAAGATATAGTTATTACTGAGTTAGCGAACCTTGAGGTCTCCATTTCCTTGGTTATTACCTTGTAACTTCATTAATAAATATCATTATAGGTTATCTTGTTACATCTTGTAACCTTAAATATTGTTAACATATGGATTAATAAACTAGAAAGGATAAAATAAAGGATTGGTTACATGTTCAGACACCATTATAGGGATGAATCAGGTACTTGGGTATTTATTTACATTGTATTGATTTACTTTATATATGCATGATTGCACACTATTATATTCTATTACACGAGACAAATGCTATAGACACCATTGGTGGTGCCCCATTGAGATTTATCTCACATCCTCTTTAGGTGCTATTTGGTACCCGAGGTAGATTACATGAATGCAGGTGTTGACAAAGGGAAGAATACAACTTTGAAAACTTGATTTCTTTCTATTTAGGTTGGAGCATAATATCAGGTGACCGAGCCGGAGCTCAGGATGCTTGGGATAATATTTTGATTTTATTTATACTTTTGTGGAACATGTTATGAATGCTGTATTGTATCCATGTATTCCAGTTTTCTAGTGACATGACATATCATCATCAATTATTCCAATTGATTTAGTTATTGTTATCCTTGTTTATCTATTACTTTTTTTGCTTCTTCTATTTACTTACATTGCTTCTGCGATTTATCTTTGTTATTATCTTTCTATTATTCTACACTCTAGTAATGAGGGAATATTCTCCCCATGAACACACCCTAGGCCCTCACTGCTAGCTGGAAGCCTCTGGAAATTGGGGATATGTGTTTGAGGCCATGTGTCCCACCAGATATGAGCATTGGGTAATTCTTAGTTTTAGTTGGTTAGACATGCCTCTGGCATGGTCAACTATTTTGTAGGTGTCTCTTCATCTTCCCTTTTTAATTAAAGAAATATTGTAAGTGTTTCTTTAAATTAAGTTTAATTATGTTATGATTTTGATAAATTGAGCTTCCTTTAAGCTAAAAATTAATGATATACATTCATAATTTCTTGTCTTATTGACTTGGTATTCTTTTGAACTTTATGTCAATGTTAGTTATGTCATGTTTTTCATTTTAGCCTCTTTGGTTATTCCAAAATGATTTCCCCCTTTTTATTTAAGTGTTAAATGAATCAAGACTCCTTTTAGGTGTTAAGTCCTCTTATAGTTTTAATTTCCCAAGTAGGAAATTACCTTGTTTCCCATGTGAGTTAAATTAAAGGCAAGCCTTCTTAGTTGACCAATGCCTTGAGTTACCATTTGAGGGGATATGTTTAGGAGTGGTTCTTGGTATTAGACTTGACTCATTAAATCAGTTTGATTAAATGTTTTGAATAGGGTGGTACGGCCACGCCTTTTTATATAATTGAACAAGAATGGTTGAGATAAACTGTAACAAATGGAATGGAATGGTAATGATGATATGCTTTTCCTTAATTGAATTGAATGTTTTGGTTGTAATAGAATTGATCAGGGATTTTTAATTGTATAAGTGGTACTAACTTATGTATTGTATATAAAATCTAATGAATCATTTAGAATGGTTTATAATGATGGTAAGGACACACCTTTTTCTTATGTTTTGCAATTGCTTCTATGGATTGATATGTGCCTTTCTTATGTGGCTCACTTGATATGGGCCAAGAAGAGAACATGAGTTCCATATTAAGGAATCATGGATGGACTCTTAGTGTTTCATGGGTTACAAAATAGCACACTGGGGAAGAGGTTTTTTGGATTTCCATGAAAGGGATTCCCTAGGAAATTTATTATACCGCTGTGTAATAATGGTTCCCTAAGGGGAAATTGAGGATGGACCCATTGGAAATATGGCTACGCCATGCCTCGGGTGATACTCGATCCCTTATGTGCGATACCAGGACGGACTCAGGGTTACCATACCATAAGAAATACTTGGGATTCTTAAAGGATCACCTTAGATGGGCTTGGTGGAAATGGACTTTAAATTGATATACCATAGTGATACCTCAGGGACAAGCATAGACTCCACATTTTGAATTTACAGTCTTGATATAAATGCTTGAGATAGTTTTATTGATATTACATAGAGTTTCCTTATACATTGTGATACCTCTCTTTTGATTATAGTATTCTTAGTTTCTGACACATGAATTAGACCCCAAGCTGAAGAATAAGCATGGGGGTATGAATTTTTGGGTTTCCATGTTTACATTATTCTATGTATACATATTATGTCTTGCATAGGTACCTATTTCAGACACCCAACTTAGGATAAAGTAGGTGGTATGGGACAAGTGTCCGTTTAGGAACCCATACCAAGGTGTTGTCTTTTTATCTATGATTTTCTCTATGTTTTATATATATGGAACATTGTATTAATTTTATCATCAATACTACATTGGGATAGACACCGATAATGCTAGGCTACTGAGATTTATGTCTCACACCCTACTTGGGATGCCATTGCACCTGGATACCAGAGTAGACCATATATTTACATGACCTAGGTTGAATTATTTTTCCATTTTCTTGTACCTAATGAGTTATGATCATAGGATTGAGATAGAGACCAAGATGCTCATATAGATTACCTTTGGGCTTGATTATTTTCTTTATTTGAGTCTTGTATTTATTTTAAAATAAACATCATGCTCTGTGTTACTAATTTCAACTATCTATCATCATCTAGACCTATGCGTATTGTTGTATCTGGCATTGAACATCTTTTATATAAAGTTAATATTTTTCTTTTGCTGCTTTAAATTCAATTATTTATTACTTTGGTTGTTTTTTTATTTATTATATGACAGTAACATTGTGAATCTTTGATAAGAGGGTATAGTCACTCCACTATCACATCCCGAGACCCTCATTGATAGTTGAAAGCCTCTGGTATATGGGGAGACACACTTAAGGACATGTGAACCACTAGTACGGCTACCGGTTTGGTGGTAAGCTAGGTCCAGATGTTACAATAAGAAATAGAATGGAACCTTATGTTTATGTGTTAATTATTGGTGGTTTAACAAGCTTACGGTCAAGAACCAGTATCCACTACCTTGAATAGATGATATCTTCAACTAGTTATTAGGAACTAGGGTCTTCTCTAAGATCGACTTAAGGTCGGGATATCTCCAAGTATGAGTAAGGCCATCAGACATATCTTGTAAAAATTTTCTTAGCAGGTATGGTCTATATCAGTACCTTGTTATTCCATTCGGTCTTATGAATGTGCCCTCCATTTTCATGGCTATGATGAATAGTGTGTTCCACCCCTATTTAGACTCTTTTTTCATGGTATCTGTGGATGAAATCTTTATGTATTCTCATACTCATAGAGACCATTCCAAAAACATTGATATCATTCCAAGTATTCTGAGAGAGAATCATCATTATGCTAAGATTTATAAGTTCCACTCTTGGATCGACAAAGTTCACTTCTTAGGTCATATAATATCAGAATCATGAGTATCGTTGACCCAGAAAAGGGTAGTGATGTAGTTTACTTGAAGCATCCCAAAAATGTGTTTAATATAAGGAGTTTCTTGGGGATGGTTGGATATTATAATAATTTCATATAGGAATTCTCATGTCTTTATTCACCTCTTATTGGCCATAAAAATAAAGGTGTTAAGTTCTTGTGGTTAGAAGCATACGAGAAATCCTTTTAGGAGATGAAAGGGAGGATTTTCTCAGAACCTATTTATATTCTTCTATGAAGCATCAAGAATCCACCTAGGAGAATTTATAATATAGGAGGATAGATTCGTTGTGTATGGATCTCGGTAGTTGAGGCCTCCTGAAAGAAACTACCTGACACATGACCTTGAGCTAGAATCAGTTGTCCATGCCTTACATTGTTGGAGAGACTATATGTTAGGTGATCACTTTGTGGTCTACATAGACCATAAGAGCCTCAAATATATCCTTTCACAATGTAACTTGAACCTCAGAAAATAGAGATGGGTCAAATATCTTTAGTCCTTTGATTTTTGAGCTTGCCTATACAACTGGAAAGGGCAATGTAATTTCTGATGTGTTGAGTTAGAAAACATAGACATAGGCCATATGGGAATCCAGTATTGGTGGCTTGGGATGAAAATTTAGAAAATAGGCTTTATCACTAGGTGTTCCACCTGTCAGTAGGTGAAGGCAGATCACTAGAGACCTGTAGGATTGTTACATCCACTTCCAATCCCAGAATGGAAATGGGAAGATGTTTCCATGGACTTTGTAGTCATTTTACCTAGGTCACCTAGAGGTAGTGATGCTATTTGGGTTTTCCTTGACAGGCTGATGAAAGTGGATCACTGCATTCCTATTTGGGAGACTTTCTCAGTTGATGAGCTAGGAATATTGTATGTCTGTGAGATCATACGAATACATGGGGTCCCTTATACTATCATTTTAGATAGCGATGCTCATTTTACATCACAATTCTGGAAGGGATTGCAGAAGGCTATGAGAACACAGGTTCATCTAAGCAAAAATTTTCACCCTTAGACTAATGGAAAATAAAAACAGACAATATAGGTTCTAGAGGATATGCTTCGAGCATGTGTCCTTGATTTAGGTAGTTCTTTGGAGAAGAATATATCTATTGTTGAGTTTTCCTATAATAACTACTTTCAGGTGAAAATTTAGATGTCTTCTTTTGAGGCCTTATATTTTAGACCATTCCATTAACCCATGTACTGGATATAGGTAGGTGAGGTAGCCCTACTAGGTACTCATATCATTCAGGAGACTTTGGAGTAGGTTTATCTGATGAGGAAGCATATGACTACTTCTCAGTCTAGATAGAAATATTATACTAATCTTTACTGATGACCTCTGTAGTTTGAGGTCGGGGATCGTGTTTTACTTTAGGTATCTTCCATAATAGGGAATAGACGGTTATGTAAGTAAGGGAAGTTATTTCCTCGTTAAGTAGAGCTATTTAAGATTCTAGAGAGATTCAAGCTGTTAGCCTATCGGTTGATACTACCTCAAAGGTACCATTACATGCACGACGTCTTTCATGTTTCACATCTTTGCCAATATCATGCCGACCTATCTCATATCTTTGATCCTAAGGAAGTTGAGTTATATTACTATGCTACCTTTGAAGAGTATCCAATACACATCATTGACTAGAGCACGAAGGCTCTCAGTGGTTGGTTTGTACCTTTAGTATGGGGGCTATGATAGTACAACCACATGCATGAAGAGACTTGGGAGTGGGAGTATGAAGTACATGCCCAGTGGTCAGAGTTATTCTCAGATAGTATTTCTCCACCCTTGGAAGGTGAACTAGGGTATGATTTCTTTTAAGGGGGGAAGACTATAAGAACACAGTTTTTCAATTAGGTTTGGATCCTTTAAATTTCGGTCTAATTCTCTATTTTGGACCTAGTATGGATTCCTAATGAGTTAGAAAAGGTTACAAGGGTGTTTGGGGATTGTTTGGATCCTGAAACCCATCTTTTGGGGAAAACTGGTCCTATCGCCCAGTTAGATCTAACCGTGCAGATGATTTTCATTTTTGGGTAGAGCCATCTTGCATGGTTGACACATAGTTTCCCTAACTGTTCAGCCTAACTATCAAATGCCCATTCTTCTCTAGGTACCTATTAATGGTTGAAACATAGTTTTTCAAATCGTGCAGACAAACCAGAACAGTCTAAATTTGGGGTAATTTTACCTTTTTTCCCTTAATGATCTATTTAACCCCCTCCTTCATTCCTAATCTGAATTCTAGTGGGATTAGATTCCATTGCTCTCATTTTAGATAATTTTGAAGACCTAAGCTAGGGATCAAGAGATATATTTCATTCAGGATCCATTCGAGCTTCCATTTATCACATTGTATGCGCAACAGTAAGTACTCGAGTCCTTTTGAGCTATTCTTTATCTCTCTTTCTCTAGACCTAGTTATCAAGTTGTGAACAATTTTTTATTTTTTCTTAGATATACACCATTATAAGATTAATTAGAGGCCAATATCAGAATAGGAGAGTTTCAATACCCTATGGTGGGTGGTATATAACTCATTCCTCAAGTTAGTTGATTTTAGAATTGTTGTGTGGGGACCAAAAATTTCATCGGGTGCTGTTTATAGAATTTATAGGCCATTATTATAATCAATAGAACTATATGGTTATGATCTTTACAAATATATGATTACTTGTTGGTGGTTACTCCTACAACTACCAACATCCCATGTAGGATGATATGCCATAGTTGAGTTTTTAGTGTTTTGACACTTTTGAGCCATCGTTCAGATGTGATCAAGCTTGACCAAACTAATGGTAGACCTCATTATAATAAATGATTATTATATCATTTAATGTTGAATGGAAAGTTCCATGTCACTTCCACTTGACCTATCTAGGTTAATTGCTTCAAATTGATAGTTAAATGTGAAAGGGAAATTGGAAAGTATACTAAGTAAATGACTTGACCAGAATTAAATGTGAATGAATAATAGGTTTCATTTCTGTAGATCCCCTTACCATGTTTATGGAATTTAGTAGAGTGAACATTAATTATTGAATTTTTCTTAAATGGATTTAATAAAGGTTGCATGCTACTTGGTCTTGTCACACTAATGAAAGGAAAGGATTAAACCAAATGGACTTATTGATAAATTATGAATTGATTAAAGGGTTGCATGCTACTTGGACTTATCAAAATAATGAAAGGAAAGGCTTGAACAAAATGAAATATTATATGACTTAATTATCAAATTTAAGTGTCCAGACTCAAGATCGCCTTTGATTCTTATCAGGGAATGCATTGAACACTCGGGAACCCCATTCCGATTCAAGGATTAAGCTTTCTCAAGTTGTGACACACCTAGATCCAGATCCCTGTCTATTCTTGGATGCCAAATATGACACCATATGATCCCTCAAAAAGTATTAAAGGATACCTTAAATACATTCCTTGTATCCAGCATTGACAAGTAGGTTCTATGGTTAAAGCCCATAGGTCCTAGTCACTACTTATCCCCATTTTACCTTAGATGATCACCTAGGATTTGGTAGGAATATTATTGTGGAATTTCTTGGAATATGATCCTTTCATTATGATATTAACCCCTTATCTAGGATACATTCATTACTGATTTGGAAGCCCTTGAGGTCTATGTTTTCTTGGTTATTACCTTGGAACTTCATTATTAAATATCATTACAGTTTTCCTTGTTACATCTTGGAAACTTCACTATTGTTAACATGTGACTTAATTATAAACTGGTAATGATCAAATAAAGGACTGGTTACATGTTCAGACACCAACTGAGGGATTAAGTAGGTACTTCGGTATTTAGTTACATTGTACTACTTATGCAAGCTTTCACACTATTATATTATATTACACAGACTGGATGTTATAGACACCATTGGTGGTGGCACACTGATATTTATGTCACACCCTCTCCAGGAACCATTTAGTACCTGAGGTAGATTACATGAATGTGGGTGTTGATAAAGGGAAGAATACAACTTTGAAAAATTTATTTATTACTATTTAGGATGGATCTTGATAGTAGATGATCGATTCAGAGCACAGGATGCTTAGGTTAGTCTTTTGATTTTATATTAATTTTATGGAACATGTTATGATAACTATCGTGTATCCATGTTTTCCATTTTTCTAGCGACATGACATATCATCATCAGTTATTCCAGTTGATTTTGTTATTATTATCCTTTTTTATCTATTAGTTTGTCTGCTTCCATTGTTTACTTATATTGATTCTACTGTTTAAATGTGTTATTATATGCCCACTGTGCTACACTTTGGTAATGAGGGAATATTCTCACCACATCACACCCTATGCCCTCAATTCTATTCGGTAGCCTCTGGAGTTTGGGGAGATTTTATTGAGGTCATATAACCCATCGAGTTTAGGGAACCTATTAAGTGACATCTAGGCCAGGGATGTCACACAAAGTGTGGAAGGAAACATTGGGGAAATTATCTTAAATGGACTAAAAAATGTTTTAAGTGTGGAAATAAATACCATCGAGTGACTAAATACTAAAATGATCAGAAGAAGTTATCGATTTATGTGAATAAATAGAAATCTTCATAGAATGAACCACCCACAAACCAATGTTTCAAATGATATAAGTAAGTTCATTATTATTACAAGTGCCCAAATCCAAAGGTTAATGATGATAATCATAATCAATAACCTCTTAATCATAGAGGGAAAAGGAAATCTCATGCAATCACTATTTCTAATGAAGGGTGTAATAATGACATGGTGAAAGGTACACCTATAAACCAGTATAGAAATGTTAATGTCTTATTTTATTTTGGATCTACCCGCTCTTTTATTTCTAAGGAATTTGTTAAGGGTATCATAGTATCACCTCAATGATTAGATATTTAATTATCAGTAAAAAACCTTAATGGTATGATGATTGAATCCCAAGTCTATAATTCTTCCCTAGTTTATGTTTTTGGGAATTTACTTCCTTAAAATATTATTATTCTCACTCTGGTTGAGTTTGATGTATTTTGGGAATGGATTGGACTTCTTTACATAAATCCCACTTCAATTTCCAAGGAAGGGAAGTTAGGTTTGATATTACAAACCAACCTATGATATTCTATTAGTATGATGATAGATATGAACTTCCAATGGAAATCACATCCATAATATGGGCCTTGATTCCTATTCAAAGGGAGAATTTATCTCAAATGGCTCGAGAAAAACTCAATTATGAAGATATGCCTATTTTTTGGGAGTTTTTTGATGTCATTACAGAATAATTTTCTAATATTCCACCGAGTCTTGAAGTTGAATTTTAGATAAAACTCATACCCAGTTCTATACCTATTTTCAAGACTCCATATAGAATGGCCTTGATTGAGTTTCAATAATTGAAGAATAAACTCTAGGAGAATCTTGACAAGGGATTATTTCATCCAAGTGTATTAGATTGAGTTACACCTGTTCTATTTTTAAGAATAAATATGGATCAATGTGACTCTACATTTATTATAAAAAACTTAATAAGATCACTATCAAGAATAAATATCCTTTACCCCATATTGACGACTTGTTTGATTAACCACACCGATCTTGATACCTTTATAAGATTGATATCTGTTCTATATATCAATAATTGAGGGCCAATAAGAAGAATATACTTATGATAACATTCCATACAAGGTATGGAAACTATGAATTTATAGTGACACCTTTTGGTTTTACTAATTCCCCTAAGAACTTCATGGATTTAATGAGTAAATTATTTAGAGATTATTTTGACCAATTTGTGGTAGTCTTTATAGATGATATTATTTTATATAAAAATATCAAGGAAGATCATAAAGATCATTTGAAAATTTTGCGTAAGACTCTATAAAGGAGATGATTTATGAAAATCTTACCAAGTGTGAATGTTTTATTCTAAGAGTTTCATTCTTCAGTTATATAATCTCAAGTGAGGGTATATCAATAGACCATTAAAAGATAAAATTTAATGAAAATTTCCCAAGATAATCTATTTTGATTGATATCCATAGTTTTCTTAGTTTGGTTGGATATTATCAATGTTTTTTGGATAATTTTTCATAGATAGAAAATAAAATCATTAAGTCAACTTAGAAGGGATCCAATTTCCTTTGGATGGATAAATGCAAGGAATGTTTAATGGAATTAAAGAGCAGTCTAGCTAGTGAACCTTTTCTTACACTACCCCATAGTGAAGAAGCATTTGTAATATACCATGATGCATCAAATAAGGGAATGGGATGTTTCCTTACACAGAATGATATGGTTATAGATTATGCCTCATGAAAATTTAAGGTCCATGAGAAAAATCACCTAACTCAGGATTAGGATTTAGCTATGGTAATTTTTTCGTTAAAGATATGGAGGCATTATCTCTATGGAGAAAATTGTAATATATATACCGATCACGAAAGTTTAAAGTATATATTCACTCAAAAATATCTAAACGTGCACCAAATAAGATAGTTATAGATGATTAAGGATTATGACTGCATTGTACATTACTGACCTAGGAAAGTGAACAAGGTGGTAGGTGCTTTGAGATGAAAGGATCATGCTAGCTTATCTATGATGAGGATAAAAAATGATCCAATATTTATGGATTTGAAAAGGATAGATATGGAAATCATAAAGAAGGGGATAAATATTATCTGGATCAAATGAATGTTCAAACACCTATCCAAATAAAGATTAAATAGGTGTAGAAGGAAGATATAGAGATAAAAAAGAAGGTGAGGAATGTTCCTATGTTTAACCTTGATGTTGGCAGAATGATAATTTTTAGGAACCATGTATGTGTTCTTTCGCTACCAGATTTAAAGAAGGAGATTTTGGATGAATTCCATAGTTCATTATTGTTTATTTATCCTAGAAGTATGAAAATGTATAGAGTTTTGAAAGAGTATTTCTAGTGGGATATAAAGAATATAGATTTTTTATAATCAGTTTCTTTATTATTTTTATTTCAACAAGTTAAGGTTGAGAGACATAAGTCCAAGGGGATGTTGCAACCATTATGCACACCAAAATGAGAATGGGAAAAAATCACCATGGATTTTGTCATTATAATACCCTTAACATCTAAAGGGAATAATTCGATATGGGTTTTAGTTGATTTCCTTATGAATTCAGCACACTTAATTTCTATTATAGAATATTTATATCATAAGGAAGTGGTAATATTGCATGGTGTACCACTATTAATTGTATCTGATCAAGATATGAGGTTTACCTTAAAGTTTTGGAGAAGTATTTAGCAGGATCTGGATATAGAGTTAAGTTTCATATATTCTTATCATCCTCAAATATATTTCCAGTCTAATATGACCATTAAAACTCTTGAATACATTTTTAAATCCTTCTCTATTTATTTCAAAGGTGGTTGGGATCAACACCTTCCTTTGGTGAAATTTTATTACAAAACATATTTCACTCTAGTATTCAAATGAATCCTCATAAAGACCTCTATGGTAGGTAGTGAAGAACTCCAACATGCTGGGATGAAGTTAGAGGAAAGAATATTTTGAGGCCTGATCTATATGGGGAAATCTATATAAGGTTTGATCCATTCAGCATCACATAATAGCAGCTCAGAGTCGACCAAATATTTATGCTGAAAATCATCATAAAGATATAGTTTTTTATGTTTATGATAAATTATTCCTATGAATATATCCCAGAAATATGGTAATGATATTTGGAAATAAGGGAAATCTAATCCCTAGTCATATCGATCCTCTGGAAATTTTTGATCATATCAGGATGGTAACTTATTAATTAGAGCATCCACCAAATCTCCCTCAAGTTCATGATGTTTCCATAAATCTCTATTAAGGAAGTAAATAACTAATAATTTACATGTAAGGAACTTAGAGTTCATACCAATAGAGGAATATATTCAATATAAATAATAACTTGTAGAAATTTTGGATTATAGAGATAAAGTTCTGCGAAACAAGACCACTCCCCTGGTCAAAATTTTATGGAGAAACCACCAATTTGAGGAAGAAATGTGGGAACCTGAGGATGTTATGAGGTATATTTATCCTTGTATATTTTTAATAGAATGAAAATTTTTGAAGGAAAAATTAATTTTAAGGTGGGGGGGGGGGGTAGAATGTTACACGTCCAATTTTTTAAAAATATTTTTTAAAATAAATTTATTTTCTTTGATAACTTGCCTTACACACAACAATGAGTTTGGACGAACTACTTAACATTATTAAAATATTATTATATGTTGGTTATAACCTAGACATTGGAAATGAGGGTATGAATATGACTAACTAAATTATGAAATACTTATGGTTTACATATTTTCATTGTTTATCAATAAAAAACTTAATGAAAATAAAAATCATTTCAAAATAAAGTATATGTTTTCTAGAAAACTATTTTTATGCGTATAAATGCTTATTGTCTTAATAAATTAAATAAATAACTTTTTTGGAAAATTATTTTAATCAAATTTATATAATATACATTTAATAAAATATTTTAATATTCATATAATATTTTTCTAGGCATGTAATAGGAATAAAATCCAGTTTTATGCTTAAAAATACATTTTTTCTAAAAAGAAGTTTTCATTGAGTTTTGTGAACTTTTTTTTAAAATTAATTTATAAAACATATAGAAATTGAATTAACTAAAATGTATTCTATATTTAGAATCAGGATCTCAAAATTTGGTAAATATGACCCTTTTATTTTACCCATTATGAATGGTAACCATGGTAAAATTTATCACCTCAATAAAGGGTAAATCAGGTTAATCTGGGTTAAAACTAAATTATGAGACCATAATTTTTCATCTTAACTCTTATTATATGAAGTTAATTTGACCCTTAATACCTTATGTTCTAAATTGAGTTGTTTAATGGAAACTTTTCCATGAAAATTACTTATATATTATTTAAATCAAAGAAAGTTACAAAATTTTACTCTCTTTATTTTCAATATCTCTTATGTGTCCACATAGAGAAAAAAGTTAGTTATGAAAGAAAATAAGTGTATACTTTGAAATTAATAAAATTATTTTCATGATAGAAATATATTTATAAATTTTAGTAATTATTTAATTACCATAAATGCTTATACAACGTTGATGCATTATTTCTTCAATTAATAAAAATATAATAAACTTTTTTAAAAATATTAAAAGAAATATAATTTGAGTGATTTAATGTGTTCTATGAATTTTATAGGTTCATATAACATATTATAATTTTTTTAAAGTATTATATTAAAATTTAAACTTTGTATTTATGTCTTTTAAGTCAAATTAAGTGAGTAGTGTCTAAATTGACAATAATGGTATTTTATGAGAATAATATTTTATTAAATTACTTAAAAATAATAAAAATATTAAAATAGGAAAAAAGGGATAATATATGATCTAAAATGTAATCCCTTTTCCATTTATAGGATTTTTTGGAACCATTTTTATTGAGAACAAATTTATTATAATTTAATCTTTTGAAAAATTCCAAAAGTACCTCTCACCTCAATTATAAAAGGGAACCTCCTACACCTCACTTATTTACAAAACTTTGAGCCTTATAGATGTACCAAACTCTAAAAACTTCATTTTAAAAATTCCCTATACACATTATTGAGATTCTGGTATTCCCAAAATGACATGAGCCAACCCCAGATACCCTAGTACCTTGATAACCAAAATGACACTGACATAGCCCGAAGGGCATTCCTAATCCCCATGGGTTGGTGACTAGCACCTGGAATCATAAAATATAAAAATGGGAATAAATTTGACACAAATATAGTGGAATAAAACATATACATATCAATATGCTCAAAACTCCAAAGGGATATAGTACCAGAAACCAAAAAGGTATAACAAAACCCAAACAATACATCATCAAAGTATTTAAAGCACACTAGAAACTCAGACATCCCAAAGGCCACATCACTCTAAGCTCTAAGGGATGAAGAAAAAACTCCTCCTCCAAGGTGTGTTTTTCCTTTAATCAGACATAGTAGGAGAATATCTGAAAATTCCCAAAGGAAAAGGTAGGGTGTGGGATAAAAACCCTAGTAGGGTATCACTAAGTGTTTCGTAATAATATTCCATAATAATAAACCAAAACATGATTTCAATTTCAATAAAACAAGAAATGATGATACAATTTCATATTAAAAAATTATTTTAATTTAAAATGATGCAAATCATTTCAAACATGGATTAAATAAACATTTTATATAAAACAGTTTATACAAATCACTAGTAATTAGTAAATAAGTTTCACAAACATTGTAATTTATAATCAAAATCATCATAATAAGAAACATGGTCATTTTTCCTGTGGTATGATAGTTTCTAGTTATAGGATCCCCACACATATCACATTAGAGATTAGAGAAAATATGTGTACACACATCCCTTAGGCTCACACTGAATATGACTCATAAACATACCATCTGGGATAATGTACGTTGAACTAGGTTTTTTAGAGTTTTCATCATCAATACGTTGCTATAGAATTATCATCCTTGTGTGCTTTTACAAAATAACCCACTAAATATCTTGACTTTCATGTGATCAATCAATCAATCAATAATGGGAAAATGATTTCAAATTATTTTAAGATACAATTCCCCATTTCCTATTTCAATATGCCAATTTCATTCCAAAAACCAAAATAGATGTTTTTCATCATTTCATTCCATTTATAACCAAAACCAATAATAGGTTTTTATCATATAAATTCAATCCATTTTTCTCAAAATCAATTCACAAATCATTTCACAATTTCCATCAATTTCAAAATACACCCCAATCTTGAATTCCATTGTAATTAGGTTTTTTCCCAAAATCCATTCCATATCAATTTCAATCCTAATTCTCATCAAATTGGGTTTTTCTCAAATAAATTCAAATCAATTTCAAAAAAATAAGAAATTCAAGGTTTAATTAATTAACCAATCTTAAATAGAATCACCTACCTTTTTCACGGAATCACAACAGCCACAATGGGACTCACCAATAAGAATAAAGTCACAAAAGATCGAGGAACTCAACCTAGAAAAAAGTTTCAACAACACAGAGTTTAGATCCATTAACTTAAAGATGATCTATCAAACCCCAAATAGGAAAGATAGATAAAAAGAGACAGGGATACAACTTACCTAAAGAGAGTTCCACAACCAACATGATGATCACTAGGAAAATGAATGATCCATAGGGATTAGAGATCACCAAAAATTATTATGAGAATCTCTAGGTCAAGAGAGGTAGGGATGGAAATCATATGAAATGAAAATTAGTCGAGTATCAGAATTAAAACTGCCTGTACCAACAATTACATGGCATGTAGCCTTAGTTCACATCATGTAAATTCTAGAATTCCTTATATTCTAAAAAACCACCATCTTTTATAAAAAACCAAATTTTAATATCTACAGGGTGTGTAATTTGTTCAAGGTGTGTAATATATACACAGCGTGTAACCTTGATTGTTTTTTTCCAGCTTCATATTATCTTTTAGGTGATGATTACACATCATTTATCCCCATTACACGATATGAAAATCCCCATCAGACTTTGAAACTATAAGTTTTATATTGAAAAATCCAAAAAATCCCTGACTCTACCATTATAGGTATCCTCGAATTTCCTTCTTGACCCTACTCAAGAAAAGAAAAAGGAAAACCAAGACATGGGTTAGGAAATAACTATCAGAAAGGTAACATGATGTTATAACCTCCCCACCATAAAAACTTTATATCCCCAAAAATCCTATCAAGAATCTTCCATATCAAAAAGTTGAGGACACTTCTCTCTCATTATTGACTCACAATACCATGTATCATGAGAATAAAAACTGTTCTGCTATAGCACAAAGACAAAAGGTATCATCCTACCATGAAGTACCTTGTTATCAGAATCAACAATCCTATCTGTATTCCTATTCATGGATAAATCAGGCTCAACATAAAGATCACTCTAGATTAAAATTTGATATGGATCAAAAATATACTTTCATAGCTGCGATACATGGAACACATTATGCATCGACATCAAATATGGAGGAAGTTATAAATGGTAATTCAATTTCCCCATGGTCTTAAAAACCATCAAAGGTCCCACAAAATGGGGAGAAAGATTCCCTTTCCTCCCAAGCTGTTGATGACCCAAATGAGGTGAAACATTCAAGAACACCTGGAAACCCACTAAAAACCCCAACAATCTTTGAAGATGATAAGTATAAGATTTATACCAGCTTTCTTCCATAAAAATATTATGATTAATCAATTGAATCTTTTATATCATCTCTTGAACAATGCTTGGTCCAACCAAGGAACTTTCACCAAACTCTGACCAACAAAAAATATATTTTCAAGGTTGTTCATACAAGGCCTCGAAAGGAGCCATTATGATCATAAACTAGAAACTATTTATATAAGAAAACTCAACCAGTCCGAAATGGTCATCCCAAGCTCCACCAAAATAAAGGATGCAGGAAAAGTCATATCCTCAAGATTCTGTATAACCCTCTATGTCTGACCATATTTCTGGGGATGTTATGATGTACTCAAATAAACCTGAGATCTCAATTCCTTCGTAAGTACTCTTCAAAAAAAATAAGTAAAATGGGGATCCCTATCAGATAATATAGAAGATGGAACTGTATGAAAATGAAAAATGTCTATAACATAGATATTTCCTAGATCCTCAACTTTGTTTATGTCATAAATTGTATAATGTGAGACGATTTGGTCAGAATATCAATTAATAACAATATAACATTTTTCTTTCTCTGGGTACATAGAAACACAACCCAAAATTCTATAGAAATGTCATCCCACTCCCAAGTTGTAACTAAAAGTGGCTGAAGAAAACCTGAAGGTCTCTGATTCTCGGAATTGACCTGTTAAAAAATATAACAATGAGAGAAAAAATTAGCAATGTACTATATCATACATGGCTTCCAGAATTGTCTCCACATGTCATATAACATCTTCGTGGTTCCTGGGTGAACAACCCACTGGGAACTATGGAAATACACCATCACATCTTTTCTCATGAATAATGACACAACAAAACAATTCCAAAAACATAGCACACCCTTCCGTGGAGAATGGACACTGAGTAATGGTCTCCCTTCCATAAAGAGAGTCTCTAATGATATGAAATTACTCATCGAGATTATGTTACTAAAGAACCATCTCGAGAAGAGAGGATGTCAATAGAACACTGGCCAAGACAACCTCATCCCTTGATTCCTGAACTACAACTGTGCAAAAAGATCTATAAAGTTCCACTCTTCTGATGATTTTTTCATGGCCTGGGTTGAAAGTTTCCTACACATTACACTGACAATGACTTTCTCTTTCCCCAGGGTATTATAAATATCAAAATAAAAAAATTACAGGTACTCCACCCAATTCCTCTAGAAAAGATTAAAATCTTTTTGAGAGAAGATAAAACTCAAGATTTTGTGGTCATAAAACATGGTAAACCTTTCTCCAAAAAGGTAATGTCGCTAACTCTTAAGTTCATGCATCACGACTGCAAGTTCAAGGTCATTGGTTAGATAATTATTCCCATATAGACTAAGCTACCTGGATCCATATGCAAAAATGTGATCACCCTGTATAAGAACACATCCCAAACCAAAACCTTATGCATCACAGAAGACCACATAGCCCTGTGTTACCTTTGTAAGAGTCAACACCAGTGAAAAAATAAAAATATGTTTCAACTTAAAAAAAGAACTTTGAAATTTCTCATCCCAAATAAACTTGACCCTCTTCCAAGTTAGATCAGCCATAATAGAATCCAACCTTGAGAAATCCTTTACAAACTGGTGATAATATCCAGTTAAACCCAAGAATCTTTGAATCTTGAAAATATTCCATGGCTACTCCCTTGTCGTAAGAGTTTTAACCTTATCATGATCAATTGAGATACCATGTTCTAAGACCACATGTACAAATAAATTCACTTTCAAAATCCATAAATCACATTTTTATAGCTTAGCATAAATTTTTTGATTTATCAACAGTTCCAAAACTACTCTCAAATGATGCAGATGATTCTCCTCGGACTTAGAGTAAACCAGGATGTCATCCACAATGACCACCAAGAATGTATCAAGATACTCATAGAAAATCATTTTCATCAAAGCCATAAAGACTTCTAGATAATTGGTTAGACAAAATGACATGATAAGGTACTCATATTGATTATATTTTCTTCAAAAAGAGGTTTTTTGAATGTCATATTATTTTATTCTCATCAGGTGATAACCAGATCAAAGATCAATCTTCAAAAACTACTTTTCTACTTTCAACTTGTAAAAAAAATATTCAATCCATGGAAAAAGAAACTTGTTCTTTACCATAACTCGGTTGATATTTTGTTAATCAAAATATAGGTGAAGTTATCCATCATATTTCTTATCAATGATAATAGGCCCCACCTAAGGTGATACACTAGGTCGTATAAATACATTCCTCAATAGATCATCTAACTGAGTCTTGAAATCTTTCATTTTAACTAGTTCCATGTAGTAATAAGGTATAGATACAAGCTGAGTAACGAATACTAAATCAATATAAAACCCTACCTCTCTTAACAGTGGAAAACAAGATAAATCAAAAGGAAAAAAATCAGGAAACTTGAAGATCACTGTAGAGATATCATCACCCACAAATTCCTTCTCCAGATCAAAGGAAAACACTAATATTACTTTCACCAGCTCTAGATAAGAAGGTAAAAATATACTCAACCTCAGGTCCCAATCTCCATGAAAGATACAGAACACCCCATCGGGCATGGTAAAGGATACCTGTAACACCCAGAGATTTTGTAATTTTTTTTCAATTTAATTTAATCTTTTCGATATTTTTCATTTCACACAACACTGAATATAGATTTTGTTATATAAAATCACTAATTTTATCCTACATTGTATGCAACACCATGCTAGGATTGCATTATAAGAAACACTTAGATTATATTTTAGTACATGAAACACTATGTGTGGCTCGTGTTACACACAATGGAAAGTTCCTTTGATAGCTTGCATTACATGCAAGACCAAGTTTTACCAAACTATAATATACTATTAATATGGTTATCAAAACATTATTATAGTTACCACCTAAGCATTGGAATTGAAGTTAAAAATAAGATTAACTAAATTGTAAAAATATTATCTACACATGTATATAAAATGAATCCTTTGGTTATCAATTAGTTATAAATAAAATAAATAACTATTTGAGAAAGAATAAATTAATTTTCTAAGAAAAATATTATTTTATATACAAACACCATTTTATCTCAATATACTAAATAATTAACTTTTGATGAATGTTTTTATTAAAATTTATATATTATATTTTTGATCAATTTTTTTACAATCATCTAATAGATTTGATAGACATAATATAATAATAAACCCAATATTATGAATAAAAGATGTACTTTTCAAAAAGGCAATTTTACCACCTTTTAATGGAGAATCCATTTTAAATATAATTTTTGACACTTTTGTAATTTTTATATGAAAAAATAAACGAAATTTATGAAAGTGGAATATCAAAATTTACTTTGGGTGATTTTTTGTATTTTTTTGAGAAGTTTTATTTTTTGATGAATAGTGAAAAATACTGAATTTTAATTCAAAATTGATTTTTCATATAAAAAATTTATATAGTTAAATTATATATTAATTTGGTTTTAATTTATAATTAGATCCATTATACATAAATTAATACAATTTAGGTTATTGAAACCAATTTCACATTGAAATTGGATATAAAAACATTTCAAACATTTATACTTTTTTCACTTTAAAAACCTTCTTTCGCGACACGTCAACGTGATTAATTTTAAATTAATTTATGACACTTATGGGGTTATAATTTATAAAAATGGATCAAATATTTGTAAAAATCATAATTTATAATATCTAATAAGTTCAAATTATTTTTTGACCAAAAATATTAGTAAAAATAAATAAAATTAATTACAGTGATTAAGATAAAAACAAGTTTAATTAGAAGTTAAAATTTAACTTAAGGAGCCAAATACCCTAGAAAAATGTAAAAAATATATTTTATGGATATATTTTGACTGTAACCCCCCTTTTATAAAAAATGGATAATTATTGGAGACACTTGATTTAAGGGATACCTCTCAATATTGTTTACCTTTTTATATTTATAAGAGTTCCACTCCTCCACTATAAAAGGGAAATCACCCCCTAAATTCTTCAAAACTCTAAAGTAACTTTTTTATCATCAAACCTATAATAGCCTAAGATTTTTTAAATAATTATTTTTTGAATTAATTTAATCTTTTTGATATTTATCATTTC
This sequence comes from Viscum album, assembly GCA_963277665.1. Classification (NCBI taxonomy): domain Eukaryota; kingdom Viridiplantae; phylum Streptophyta; class Magnoliopsida; order Santalales; family Viscaceae; genus Viscum; species Viscum album. The sequence continues at coordinate 1,056,699,219 of OY728161.1, forward strand.
ACACAACATTGAAAATGGTTTTTTTATATTAAAGTGCTAAGTTTTGCTTGCGTTATATGCAAATCAAAGTTAATTCTACATTACACGCTACATAAATATTATCATTATCTACACAAAAAAATTATATTAGTGTAAATTACATTAAATATTCAATTTCCTCGATGTCTTGTATAACACGAAAGACCGAGTTTTACCGAACAATAATATTTTATTAAAAATAGTATTAATTAATATAATAATATATAACTTATCCATTAAGTTAAAGGTTATGAATATGATTAAATAACTTATGAAAATACATGGTTGAATTAATTAGTTAATAATTAATTATAAATGAATATAAGAACCAATTAAATCTAATTGTTGACACTTTTATAAATTTAATATGTAAAAATAAACTTAATATTTGAAATTTAAACATAAAAATTATGTTATAGTAATTATTTGGTATTTTTTTGTGAAGTTTCATTTTTTAATGAATAGTGAAAAATACCATATTTTAATTCAAAAATTATTTTTCATATAATTTATTGATATAGTAAAATTATATTTTAATTTGGTTTAAAAGTTTAATTATATCATATTTTTACAAATTAATCTAATGTAGGTCATTGGAACCAATTTTATATTGAAATTGGATATAAAAACTTAACAAACTTTTGATCATTTTTACTTTAAAAAACTGTATTATCATCCCGTTTCCGTGATTAATTTTAAATTAATTTATACCACTTATATGATTATAATTTATGAAAATGGATTCTATATTTTCAATAAAAATAATTTATAATTTATAATAAGGTAAAATTATTTTTTCCAAAAATATTAGTGAAAGTAATTAATATTAATTACAACCATTAAGGAAAAATTGAGCTTAAAAAGGGAATAAATGTTAAACTGAAGGGAACAAATGACCCATCCACTTGTCCAAAACCAATTTTATAGACATTATTAGGCCATTAACCTTACATTATTGAGTTTGGTTGGTTTTTAATGACTTATTTTAGGTAGAAACATGGGTACAACAAAACTCTTCTCAAAAATACAAAGTGAGTCCTTTCCACCCCTATAATAGGCCAACACCTTTACCACTTCCTCACACCTCTCAAACCACTTAGGTTCAGAAAATATCTTCACAACCCACTTCAAAACATCCCTCCATTCCTCCTTGAATCCTTAATTTTTTCATAAAGCAATATAAATAATCCCTTTGGTGAAAACCAAAAGGAGTTACCCAAAAAAGAGGTAACATCCTCCATCAATATCATTTATCTTATTTTCATTCTCTATCCCCTAATGTCACACTCATATTGTCAATTCCATGCTTTGTTTCAAATCCTCTTTTGTTTCTTAGCTTTCTCTCCGTTTCTTGGTGTTCCAGGTTTGAATTTTTGGTGTCTCCTATGTTCTTGATCTATGACTTTGGTCTTGGGGGTATTGTATGATACTTGGGCTTCTATTTTGTAAAAAGTATGGTATTAGGTTGTTTTGTTTTGGAATTTGTTTTGTGACACTTCTAGCGGCACCAATTATGGGGTAAGTTGTTGAGGTGGTTTGCACCCTTGAGTTGGATGAGTCTCGGAGTGAAAAGGTGGTCTTCCTTTGGGTATTGTTTCCCACTATTCTTGGACTATCTTTCCCCCTTGGTTTCTCCCTTGTACACCCTTGTAATTGGAGGCATATATTTTTTTTGGTGTCTAGAACAGGCCGCAAAATTTGGTCGCACAGTTCCAAACCATAGAGGCAAACCGTGGAGGTGTTTCTAGGTTATTAAAAATCTTTTTGAATTTTCCATTTTCCCTTATATAAATAAGTCTAATCCACTCCATTATTCCCCATTTCCTACCCTACCTCCATGGATAGCCTCCAAGGTCTCCCCCTCCCTTGGACATTATCTTTGAAGGGAGATTTGATAAGGGAAATATCAAATTTATAAAAGTAAGTCATTCTATATTTGATTTATTCCCATTATTTAGGTTTTCTTCGACTCTTTCTTGAAGTTCCTCTTGTCCAGAAGCTGGGGTTTGTACATAGGGTTTAACCATGAGTCTTTTTGTTGAAATATTTTGGTTTAGGGCTATATTTATCTTCCTTGAGATGAGGCGGTAGTGCTGTTGATGTTTCGTACCAAGTTTTAAGGGTTTTGACACCAAAGGGAGGTGATTCCCTGTGTAACAATTTTATGATGAGTTAGCTTTCTTGTTTAACTAATTTAGCATGTTCTAATTTGTTGTGTGTGGTGTGAAAACCGTTTTTATTGGATTTGGTTAATACTTTAATTTTATAGTTGAATTTTAACTTGAAATTGGGTGTTTTTCATGTATGAATCTTGGGGTAATGTTTGTGTGTATTTTATAAACTATGAAAATGATTTATTAGTTGTTGAAAGGGGCTTACAATTCTGTTTTTTTAAGCTTTAGTGTCATGTGGGATTTGAAATACGGGTTTTGAGTGGGTTTTATGTGTGAAACCATGTAATGCCTCTTGAAAATGTTTTATAAAAATGTGTGTTTTCATGTGTATCTTTTGTGGTTCTATTTACAGTAACTTCATAAAACTTGGGTGTGGTTCAATAAACATTTATAGGGCTGAAAATTCTATTTTGGGTTGCTATTGGTATGGTTTTGGCCTTAAATGAGGATTTTGAAATGGGTTTGTATGCAAAACATGGTTATACCCTTTGGGTTAGTTTTATGAAAATTGTAAGTGATATAATGAGTTACAAAAAGTGTGTAAAGGATTATCATGTACTATTTTGGTGGTATTATGTTCTTAAAATGATATTTTGAAAGATAAATTTGTCATTTGTGATGTCAAACGTTTTGGTTATGTTTTTTAATTTTTTGAGGTGATTTATGAAATTGTGATGTGGGTGTGGAACATGTTTGCGGGATGTTCGTGTGAGTGTGGTATGGAAAATATATTTTGTTTATGAAAAGGTTTTATTTTAACATGTGAGTGGGCTATTATGTGATGCTTAGAATCTTGGGAAATATTTTATAAATTTTTTAAAGGATTTGTTTAATTTTGGATGATATGCAAAATGTGCTGTGGGCTATTTTGGTGTGAGTATGATTTCAAAATGCATTTGAATGAAAAGTGGATTTTGTGATTTGTGTGATGTGCATGTGGGATGTTTGGTAAATGTATGATGTGGAAGTGATATTTTTATGTGAAAATTATATTTCTTGTCTTGTTGAACTTGTTTGAGCACAAGAGGGAAACCCGAGTATCTAGGTGGGTGGATGTGTACTAGTATGCTAGTGATCCCATGGGGTTTGACCTCAGTTTCACATAGAAAGATTAACACTTAAAACACTAACTAAACTATGAAAATGATGATGATTGGGGGCCACTAGGTTATGCGTATGTTCCCTACTAGTGGCTGGTGAATGAGAATGGATATTTTGAAGGTTACTCTCACCGAGATACGAGGTACCTGGGATCCACAACGAGCCAGTGCGTAGGGGTTATTTCCCATTGCTTGTGCTCACTAGACATTTTGTTCTTACCATCGGAATATGGTGTGATCGGCTAGAAAAAAAATTAAGTATCATGTTAGTTTCATTAAAAAAATTTCTTTCTTAAAAATATCCCACCTCAAAACTGTTTTTTCTTAATGTTGCATCTTTTAGAAACTATCACAAGCATTTTCTTATTTACAAAACATGCAATGATTTTTGTCTTAAAATGTTTATCACATGGAATCTATTAGTGGTGGTATCCTATTGTGATTTTTCTCACACCCTACTTACACCTTTGGGTGTAAGTAGACTTGGTTATTTTGTCCCGGGTTTTGGGTACATCTTTTGTGCCAATGGTTCGGGTTTCTTTTAGTGGTCCTTTGTACTGCAATATTGTGAAGATAGCTTGAGGGTGGTGCATCTTGACTTGAGGAGGTTCTTGGATATCCATTTTTGGTTTTGTTCCTTTTTAATAGTCTTTAAGCGTTGTTTTAAGTCATGTAATTAAATTTTGAAATTTTGTAAAGGATTATTTTGTTTGAAAAATCCAGATTCGTTTTATTGGATTCGATTGTTGTTTTAAATTTATAAACTCAGGTAAATCATTCCCAATTTTTATTATATGATACCCGCGAACTTTTTACAGCCCTTGGGGATTGGGAACAACATTTGGTCCTTATCGTGGGATGGGTATGATGTTGGTTTAGATGGAGACCAGATTTAGTTTGTGACAAAATGGTATCAGAGGGAGGTCCAGGTTAACTCTTTGGGTAGTGTTATTTGGGGAATAGTCATGATAGTCTGAAGTTAGGATTTTCAGGACTTGTTATTCTAGTTATGGGAAATGTGTGTGATCAACACACTCCATGATAGGATTCGAGTCACCAGGGGAAGTTGGGATTTGTCTGAGTTCTTTGGTTTCTTGGTTTGATGATGATTAGGGGAAATGAAAAAAGAGTTGGTTTAATGGTCTCAGTGATCTCGCAGGGCCAGAAAAGCTATGTGGAGCTAGGGATATTTCCCTAGAACACTCTCTATGATGGTAAAGTGATTTCCATATGGCTTCCAACCATATGTCCAAGTCACCCACCGAAACTAGTTTCCTCTCACATTGTCTTGTGTCCTTTAGTTTTAAAACCATAAAAGTTCAGTTTTAAAGCAAAAATGACCAGGTTTTAAGAAGACTAAATTTTTGGGATATGATTTCCCTATAAAAAGATAATGGTTTTATTTTTTAAATGGTGGAACTAAAATTTCAGAATTGTTTTGAAAGGGAACATGGTGTGTTTACACTTTTTTGAAATTCGGAACAATGTTAAAGTTGGTTTTGAAAAAGTGTTTCCAATAGAGTTTTATAAACTGTTGAAAGGTGTTTTAATGGGATGATATGTTTTAAAATTGATGTGAATAGTTTGAAAGTGAGTTTTAATTTGAATGATTATTCCTTTTTGAAAATTTTGGTAAGCTGTAATTTGGGTTTGATTTTGTGGTTAGCGGTTTGGAGAAAAATGAAGTATTGGTTGATTGTTTTGGTTTTGAAAAGTGGAAATAATTTTTGTTTTAACATTTGGTATTTCCATGAGTGAACAAATGCATGGGGTTATATGAGAGATGGATGGTTGATGTCATGGATGGATGAGTGCTAGGATGGATATGAGGAGGGTGCCCGGTGTGGCATGGAAAACTTGCATGTGTGATCCCCATGGGGTTCCTTTGGTGGATACACAAACCACCGAACCGTTTGTTTTCATAGAATTTTTTTTAAAGGAAAACATGATGTATTGATGACTAGATTTGGATGGTGTGTATTATGTGTTTTTAGAAAATGTCGATGTTGTGGGATTTTTTGAGTCCAAGAACCCCTCATGTTTGAACTGTGTTTTGGGTTTATGTTTAGTCGGTAAGCTAGGCAGAAGGACCGGTTAGCAGTCTCTTATAAGAAATGTTCTGGGAAGCCTTTACAGTGGTTCCCTTATTGTGTTTGAATCTGGTTTGTGTCATGTTTTTACTAATGGACTGGCTGGGTTGGGTCCTTGGGTTCTCTCGTTGGATAAGGTATGCCCCCATTAAGGTTTAGTGCACAACTAAAGGGAAACCTGGATTGTTTCACCGTAGGAAAATTCTCCAGTAGATCAATATAAGGAATATTTTTCTCAAAATTTGGAGATTTAGTTTACAACATTTCCTTTCTTTATTTTGGTGGACCCTCTTATAGTGAGACAGTTCTCATGGAAGGTTGAAAGAGAACTTAGTTTCTTAAGTTACCTGATTTATTGAAGGAGGAATTTGTCTGGTGTTGTTAGTTTGGATGAGTATATGGATGGTGTCTAAGATGGCCTATGGGTCCTTTGTAGTCTCTTCAAAGTAGGGGTTTATTTTAAACTACTAGTGTGGGAAATCTGGTCATGAGAGGCTATGGTGGCCACTTTCTATAATTGGGTGTTATTTGGGGACTTGGTATAAGGTACTTTTCCATGTATTGTTTCTATCAGTCATAATGGTCATGTTCAGTGATTCCTTGTGATGTCATGTGCTCGTTTAACCATAAAGGTGAAGTATGTGCAATCCTCTAAGAGTGTCGGTGATGTTGGGAGTATGTCTCCCTTGAGTAAAAACTTAAAAATCCTCTATTCTAGAGGAATGTGTTTATATGAGTCATTTTCTTATGTTGTTTCTCACCCGAAGAAATAGGGTGTGATGTGTTTTCATATTCTAAGCCCTTGTTTTAGTGAAATGTGGAGTATGGGTAAAGTGAGTTTTGGAATGAGTTATGTCTTGGTGAAACCATATGGGATTATGGTGTAGTTATTTGTAGCACCAGAAGAAGAATTTCTATTCATGGGTTTCCAAAGCCTAACTGCGAGGCCGAAGATGCTTCAATCATTTGAGCTCTAGCCATAGGTCTCAGAGTGAAGCTGACATGTATTCAGGGAAAATCCTAGGGTTTTTTAAACCCTTGTACAAATTCCTATCCTTAGTATTAAATACATGAATAGTTTAAACCTCTAGTGTCATCATCTTTCTTCTATTGTTCCTGTTCAATGGAAATAGGTGGAGGTCCTTGTACCCATGAGATCAACCAATGTCATTCCCCCTCCCCTTTGGTTTCCACTGATTTTTTGGAGAAAGGTTGGAATTTTGGCTAGAAAGGTTGATTGCACAGTTTTCACATGGTTAGTAGTAACCATGCCCCAGAAAACCATGCAAGTAAAAGGATCCACACGGTTAGTGCATGACTTTACAAACTGTGTGGGTTAACCGTAAGACCATCACAACTCTTTAAATTTGGGTTCTTTATTTGAAATCCCATACTGGTCGGTTAAGATGGTTGGTTCCTATGGTGGGGAGACCCACTATGATTCTCAGGCATGTTCTTTTGGAAATTTTGAATGAAAGTATACCCCCTGTACCGGGAAGTCCGTTCGGGCTTCCCCCTATTAGTGCCCCAATCCTGTCTCGGGAAATTTGAGTTTTCCCTTATGGTGGGGAGCCCAGTTGTATTTCCCCACACTAGTAACTAAAATTAGTCATTGGTTTTATATTTTCGGTATATAGTCTTATTCAGAGCTATCTAACTACCTACATATTCCTTGGGAAAATGTTGTGATTGGAGAATGCCCAACAGTTTGGTTAAACCAAGGAAAGTGTAACCTTGTTCATTGTTGTTGTTTGTCTGGGTAAATTTCTAGAATCTTGGTCGGATAATGTTTGAGGATTTTTCTTTTGGGATAAAATCTGAATGTGCTTGATCATTTCAGGAAAGCGATGTAAGTTTTGGTTGTGCGAGTTTTCCTTCTTTAATTGATCACTGGAGGTGTTTTGACATTTCAGGGGCGGACCAAAGCTTAGAAAAGGAATACATCTTGGTTTTTAAGTTGTGTTTGGTTTTTATTTGGCCTTTCTGTGGCTTTCTGGGGCAAGAATCTTTATGGTGGGGAGAATTTTTACACTTAGATTTTTGATTCTAGGCATTGTTTCAAATCCTCCTTTGGTTCTTAGCGTTCACTCGGTTTTTAGGCATTCCAGGTTTGAATTTTTGGAATATCCTATGTTCTTGATCTATAAAATTAGTCTTGGGGGTATTTTATGATACTTGGAATCCTATTTTTTCAAAATTATGGTATTAGGTTTTTGTGTTTTGGAGTTGGTTTTGTGACACTTCTAGTGGCACCACTTATGGGGTAAGTTGTTGAGGTGGTTTTCACCCTTGAGTTGGATGATTCTTGGGGTGAAAAGGTGGTATTAATTTGTTTATTTTTTCCACCTATTCTTGGTCTATCATTACCCCTTTATTTCCCCCTTGTACCCCCCTATAATTGGAGGAAAAATAAAAAATTTTGGGTGGACAAAACAGGCCGCACTGTTCCAAAACGTGCATGCAAACCGTGCAGGTGTGTATAGGTTATTAAAAATATTTTTGAATTTCCCATTTTCCCTCCTAGAAATAAGTCCAATTTGCTCAATTATTCCCCATTTCGTGCCCTAACTCCATTTACATCCTCCAAGGTCACTCCCCTTCCCTTGAATATCATCTTCGAAGGGAGATTTGATGGGGGGAACATCAAATTTATGAAAGTAAGTCATTCTATCTTTGATTTCTTCACCATCTTTAGGTTGCTTCCAATATTTCATGAAGTTTCTCTTGTCCAGAAGCTAGGGTTAGTACCTAGGGTTTAAACATGAGTATTTTTGTTGAAATATTGTGGTTTAGGGATGGATTTATCTTCCTTGAGGTACGGTTGATGTTTCACATCAAGTTTTAAGAGTTTTGACACCAAATGTAGGTGATTCCCTGTGTAACCATTTTATGATGAGTTATGTTTCTTGGTTTATTAATTTATCATGTTTCTAATTTGTTCTTTGTCGTGTGAAAACCTTTTTTGTTGGATTTTGTTAATAGTTTAATTTTATAGTTTCATTTTAGCTTGAAATTGGGTGCTTTTCATGTGTGACTCTTGGGGTAATGTTTGGGTGTATTTTATAAAAAATTAAAGTGATTTATTAGTTGTTGAAAGAGGCTGATAATTCTGGTTTGTTAAAGATTTAGTGTCATGTGGGCTTTGAAATAGGGTTTTTGAGTGGATTTTATGTGTGAAACTATGCAATGCCTCTTGAAAGTGTTATATGAAAATGTGTGTTTTCATGTGTATCTTTTGTGGTACAATTTGAGGTAATTTAATAACACTTGGGTGTGATTTAATTAACATTTATAGGGATGAAAATTATGTTTTGGGTTTGTATTGGTATGGTTTTGGCCTTAAATGTGGGTTTTGAAATGGGTTTGTATGCAAAACATGGTTATACCCTTTGGGTTGGTTTTATGAAAATTTTAAGTGATTTAATGAGTTACACAAAGTCTGAAAATGATGATTATATAATCTTTTGGTGGTATTATGTTCTTAAAATGATATTTTTAAAGTTAAAGTGGTCAATTATGATGTGAAATGTTTTGGTAATTTTTTGTAATTTTTTGAGGTGATTTATGAAATTGTGATGTGGGTGCAGAACATGTTTGCGGGATATTCGTGTGAGTGTGATGTGAAAAATTGATTTTTTTATGAAAAGGGTATTCTTTAACACATTAGTGGGTAGTTATGTGATTCTTATCATCTTGGGAAAGATTTTATAAAATTGTTAAAGGATTTGTTTAATTTTGAAAGATATGAAAAATGTGTTTTGGGTTATTTTGTGTGAGCATGATTTCAAAATGCGTTTGAATGAAAAGTGGATTTTGTGATTTGTGTGATGTGAATGTGGTATGTTTGGTGAATGTGTAATTTTTAAGTGATATTTGCATGTGAAAATTATATTTCTTGTCTTTTTGAACTTGTTTGAGCACAAGATGGAAACCCGGGTATCTAGGTGGGTGGACATGTACTAGTATGATAGTGATCCCCTGGGGTTTGACATCAGTTTCACGTAGCAAGATTGATGCTTACAATACTAACTAAACTATGATGATGATGATGATTTGGGACCACTAGGATATGGGTATGTTCCCTACTAGTGGATCGTGCATGAGAACAGATATTGTGATGGTTAATCTCACCGAGATACGAGGTAACTGGGACCCACAACAAGCTAGTGCCTAGGGGTTATTTCCCATTGATTATGCTCACTAGATATTTTGTGCTTACCATCATCATATGGTGTGATTGGATAGAAAAAAATTCAGTAGAATTTTGGTTTCATTGAAAATATTTCTTTCTTTAAAATATCCGACCTCAAAACTGTTTAGTTTTAATGTTGCATCTTTTAGAAACTATCACAAGAATTTTCTTATTTACAAAACTTTTAATGTTTTTTCTCTTAAAATTATTATCACATGTAATCTCTTAGTGGTGGTATCCTAATAGTATTTGTATCACACCCTACTTACACCTTTGGGTGTAAGTAGACTTGGTTATTTTTGTCGCATGCTTCGGGTAAAAATTTTGTGCCAATGGTTTGAGTTTCTTTTAGCAGTCCTTTGTGATGCAGTGTTGTGGAGATGGCTTTAGGGAAATGCCTCTTTCCTTGAGGAGGTTATTGGATGTCCATTTTTTGTTTTGTTCATTTGTAATAGTCTTTGAACACTGTTTTAATTCATACAACTCAATTCAAAATTTTTGTAAAGGATGATTTTGTTTGAAAAATACAGATTCATTTTATTTGATTCGATTGTTCTTTTGATTTTATAAACTCAGGTAAATCATTCCCAATTTTCAGTATATGATACTCAGGCACTTGTGCCAGCTCGTGGGGATTGGGAACGCCCTTCGAGCCTTGTCACGGTCTAGGTATGGTGCGAGTTTAGATGGAGACCAGATTCGGTTCGTGACACCTAAACTCTCCTTATTCCATGATTATAAAAATAAAAAAGTATCCTCAATATACTTATATGTTTTTATTCCAAGGGTTGTACGTACACTTATACACACTTTCATAAAATGAGTAAGGAACATATTTTTTATGTGTATGACGAACTGCCGCCTCAAGAAACACTAATTTTTCATTATTTCTTTGGTGAGAATTATGATTTAATCTTTGTTTATATATAATATAATATATATTTATAATGTATTTAATATTTTTTAATTATTTTACAACACATATCTTTATAATTACCATTTTATGTAAATACAATAATTTCATTCGAGAAAGTGTGGACTACCGCCCCTCAAAGCGATGTGATTCATTGACACACTGAATGGAATATATTAAGGATGGTTTTAATGAAATTATACGATATATATTAAATAATAATTTTACTTTAATGATATTATATATAAATATATTTCATTTAATTTTTTTGACTTTAAATATTTCAAGTAAAAACAGATACAACATTCATGCCTACATACGGCCTACCGTCACCATGAAAAGTGTATTCCATTCCAGGATTCTATATTATATATATTATTATAATACAAATATACTAAATATAAATTATATTTATATAATGTTTTAAATTCTGGAAATCATGATATAATTATAAGTACCAAACATATAACAAATTAAGACACATGTGTAGACCAAAGCTTATATTACCCGAAGTAAAACCTTAACATAGAATTGTTAACAAGCAGGTAATATGAAGTCATAAGCAAACCATATATGGTATTAGATATAATAATATGGTTTTGTGATATATTTATAATAAACTTATATTTATTATAAAGGATTTTTTTATGAGTACTACAAGATTCAAGACACAAGGTAAGGTTATTTGTCATCTCACTTTTTATTATCCATGAGATACATGTCGTGTTCACCACTTATTTATTTTGTGTGGTGTATATACTGCTCATGAATGTATTCTATAAAACTTATACTTAAATTTATGGGTATTTAAATATCCATTTTATGATCTATATTTAATGGTTTTTATCTTTCAAAAGTTACCAAATTGGTAAAGTAGTTTTGTCTAAATTTTCCTTCTTTAAGACAAATGCCATGCTATGAACCTATATTTTTATATGAGGTGTTTATACTGTCTTTTATATGTTATACCATGAATATAATTATTTTAATGATATTTTAATCTTAATTTAATGTTATTATTTTCATTTTATTATGATTCAAATTTAACAAAGTGGTAACAATTTATTGAAACAATCTCATCACTTATCAAGATTGTTTACGATTATGCTTCTTTTGATAAAATATTTTAATCCATATCTCAAGAAATCTCATGATATTTATTACCCTCTAGTTATTAATGTTATATCAAATAAATGGCACCATTTTACCACTCTTTGGTTTATAAGATGATAAATAAAGTGTTTTAAAGAAAGTCTCACTTTTCCTCTCCCTTCGGTCAGAGATCTGTGTTCCATCAAAACCATGTCTTCTAAAAAGGATTCTTAAAAATATTTACCTATTATAATATGATATTTAAAAGAAAATTTTATCCATTTTTAACTTTTTAAACAAAAGGGTTCTTAAAAATTAATATTCTTGTCATTTTTCGATCAAGGAACTTTTCTAAACTTTTTTATGGTGTAAATGGAATGTTCAAAATGCACATATTTACCCACTATCATGGATGTCATTCCCTTGAATATTAATTTAAAATATTACAAATTTATTTTTTTAAAATAAATTTTTGTCCTAATATTCTGTAATTTGTTTTATTTTTAATTTCTTTTCAATGAAAAAGGTGTCCATTTTTGTTGTTGTTGTTTTAAATGATTTTCAAATTTGCTTTTATAAGTTTTCAAAGTATTTTCAAAGGAATGAGAACCTTTTTTATTGAAATTATTTTCAATATTTCTATAAAAAAGGTTCCCATTCCTTTTTTTTTCTTTTATATATTTTCAAAGTATTTTCAATAAAAAATATTTTCATAATGATTTAAATCCTTTTTTATAAGTTTTCACAATATTTTTAAAGAAAATGGTTTTGAAAAGGTTTTATGTTTTAAAAATTACATGTCAAAGAATAAAAGATATTTCCCTCAAGAAATGTTTTAAATTAAATGGTAAATCTTTCTTTAGAAGATATGGATTTTTGAAATGGTTTTATGAAAATGATTTTTAAAGAAGGCAATATTACTTAAGAAATGTTCCATGTGATCTTTCAAAATCCTTATCAATATAATATGAAATACTTTGTGATAGTTTATTCTTTAATAGGATATGATTCAGGAATACCATTCATATTCTTTCTTGAATGGTTTATGTTTTGATATTTGTGACACACAATCTTCTTCCACGAGTTATATGATTTTGAAACTCATTTCGTTTCATGAGTTATGATTTGATGAAATGAAACCAATCTATTTTACATAGGTAATTATAAATTAGAATGTTATGATACCCATTTCATTTCATGGGTTATGATATGATGTTTATGAAACCCATATCTTTGTATGGGTCAGGATATGATGACATTTTTATTATCTTGTGGAAGATGTATACATGATTTTATTATGTGATGGGTGAGACCTATATCTACCTCTAATGAATTGGGTAATGATAAATGTTTTATGATCTCAAAAGGGAATATGGGAGGGCATCCCAAGCATGAAACAAGGGGGTACATGGGTGGGAATCCCAATCCTGAAACAAGAGGGCATATTAAGTCCAAAATAAGAGGGTACATAGGTGGATATCCCAAGCCTAAAACAAGAGGGTACACGAGAGCGCATCCCAAGACTGAAGTAGGTACATAGGTTATTATCCCAATGCTAAAATTTTGTGAAGGTCTTGGTAGGTATCCTTGAAATATAATTTTCTATGTTTATGTGTATGCCACAAATTTCATATCTTATTCCTATGATATACTTATGCTCGTGTTTCCATTATGATTCATGTCTTATAAACTTTTAATCTTTATTCCATGATTCATGTTTACGATATTTGATATACAAGGTATGATCTTATAATGTCATGATCACATTCTCATACCCTTATTCCCATGTTTATGCTTACATATCTCCCTCGTTTATCCTTACTAAGCATCTGAGATCACCCCTTTTCGTGTTTCCTTCCCCAGGATATAAAGATATGTATTTATTATGGTGTTTCTAAGAAGGGTTATAGTAATGAATAACCTAGTTTGAGGTAATTTATCTCACTAATGAATCAATTTTTATGTTTCCATGTTTCTAAAGGCACTAAACTAATATGGTCTTTAGGCGTCTGTTTGTGTAATGTTTTAAGTATTCAGAAAAAGTTATGTAATGTTAATGTATGAAAAGGTAGGTTCACTACACAAACCATGAAAAATTATCAAAAATTACTTACTCTCAACATAGAAGCCTCACTTTGGTCATAAATCATACCAATTTATTTTTTTGATGCAAACCAAAAGGAATTACCCAAAGAAGTGGTAACATCCTTCCACAACCGATTTTATTTTCATTATCAACCCCCTAAATTATTCTTATTCAATGATTATATAATAACCTTGGTATCATAAATATATTGATATGTCTTTATTATAATTGTTTAACCTACACCTATACACACTTCTATCAAATTGTCAACAAACGTACCATTCTTGCATACGTATGGCCTACCATCTCCATGAACGGTGTATTCCATTTCATATTTCTATATTTTATGGATTATTATAAATATTTATATACTGAATATATATGATATTTAAATCATTTTTTACATTCTTTAAATAACTAAATAATGATCTAGGTAATAGGATCAATAATAACAAGTCAAAACATATAAAAAACAAAGCATATATTACCCGAAATGTAACATTTACATGAAATTGTTAATAAAAGGGTAATATAAAGTAATAATAATATAATATATGGTCTAATATATGATAATTTGGTTCTTTATCATATTTATAAAAAATAATACTTATCATATATGAGGTTTGAATGTGTATGAACAAAGTCAAGACTTATAGTAAGGGTATTCTCGTCTCACTTTTATTTCTGTGAGAATTATGCCTTATTCACTAATCATTTATTTTGTGTGGTGTATATACTGAACATGAATGTATTATTTATTCTTATAATTAAATTTATGAGTATTTACATATCCATTTTATGATCTTTATTTGATGGGTTTTATGGTTCAAAAGTTACCAAATCGATAAAATATATTTTGACTCAATTTTATATATTTTAGACACTTGTTTTATTATGAACCAATATTATTTTATAAAGTGTATATAATATCATTTGAAATGATATATAATAAATCTAATTCCTTTTAGGATATTTTAATATTCATGTAATGTTATTATTTTATGGGGATTGGGATTCAAAGTTTCCCAGGATAATAAGAGTTTATTGCTACAATCTCTTTATCGAGATTGTTTACGATTATGCTTCCATTGATGAAATATTATGATCCATATATCAAGAATTATCATGATTTTTTTATTATCATATGGTTTTAATGATATATTCATGTATTGGTACCATTTTACAAACTTTGGTAATTAAGATAATTAAGAAATTATTGTTAAGAAAATATGACCTTATTTCTCTCTTCAGTCAAAAATATATTTTATTCAAAAAATCATATTTTCTAAAAAAGTTTTCAAAAAAGGTTTTACCTGATATTTTAAAATTATTTTCAAAGAAAAAGATTTCAATGTTTTCAAATCCTCCTTTATAAGTTTTCAAATATATTTTTAAAGAAAAGGTTTTCAAAATTATTTTTCAAAGATTCATTTATAAGTTTTCAAGGAAATTTTTTTTAAAAAAAGTTTTATGTTTAAAAAGAGTTTTAAATGATTTTAAAATATTCCTTAATATGTTTTTAAAATTTGTTTTCAAATAAAAGTATTTTTAAATTTTTTTATTTTTTTAAAAGTGATTTTCAAAGAAGGATTATTTTTCTTAATAAATGTTTTTAGTAATCTTCTCCATCTAAGATGTCATACTTTTATATAGTTTAAGATTTATTTGGGACATGATCCAAGAATACCATTCATTTTATTTCTTGAATGGTTTATGTTTTTATGGAATGATGGTTATGAAGCCCATTTATTAATCACATGTTATATATTTGTGAAACCCATTTCTCTTCCACAGGTTATATGATTTTGAAACTTGATTCTATTCATGGGTTATGATTTGATAAAATGATTATAAAACATGTATATTTTCCAAAGGTTACGATATAAGGGAATGTTTATGAGACCCATTTTATTTCATGGGTTATGATATTATGTTTATGAAACCCATCTCTTTTTATGGGGCATGATATGATGATTGTTTATGATCTTGTGGAACACGTATGTTTGATTTCATTATGTGATTAGTGAGAGCTATATCTCCCTCCAATGAATTGGTTAAAGATTTATATCTCATGAGATAATGATGGGAAACAAGTCGATGGGCTTGATCCATAATGGAAAAAAGGTATGTCCTGATCCAAAATGGGAAACAAGTGTCTCCTAATCCAAGTTGGGAAATATGTGTGTCCTAATCCAAAATGGTAAATAGGTGTGTCCTAATACAAAATGGGAAATAGGTGTGTCCTGATCCAAAATAAGAAATAGCTGTGTCTTGATTCAATATGGGAAACAAGTGTGTCCTGATCCGAAAAGGGGAAAAGGTGTGTCCTGGTCTACTATGTTGATGGTCTTGGTAGTTAACCTTGGCACATGAAATGGTTTTCTATAGTTATAATGGTGCCACACATATAATACATGGGATTATGGTTCATGATTGATTTATGATTATTTATCACCCTTATTATTCATGTTATATGAACTGATAATCTTTATGCCATCTCTCATGATTATGATCAATGATATGCAAGCTATGATCTTCAAATGTTATGATCATGTTCTCATACACTTATGTTCATGTTATGCTTATGTATCTCCTTTATTTACCCTTACTAAGCATTTTAGCTTGCCACTTTATTATATTTCCTTTTCCCATGTAATGAAGAAGGGTTTTAAATAGGAGTACTAAAGGGAAAAATCTTTAAGGGAGACATTGAAGATCTTTCACAAAACTAGAAGAATGTGTTCCAAGTTTCCAAATACAATAAACTATTATGGTCCTAGAGAATTTAATTTTGTAATGTGATGAATATTTATATAAAATTTTGTAATATCTATGTATGTTAAGCCTGGGTCTCTATAAGACTCATCGATGATAAAAATCAATTTGAGCTTTATTGGAAATGATCCATTCCATCCCAAAAAATGATATCAGTGGTTTCATGTCGAGAACCAGAAAATCCCAGGTAAGTTTAATTTCTGATAATGATAAAAACAAGAATGAAAAAGAATAATCTACTCTATATTCATTCCTAGGGGTGTAGTAATATCCATAACATAAGATAAAATATCTATATAAAGATTATTCATATTCAAATTAAAGTCTAAATAAACAAATGAGATGCACCAGTATCAAATAAAGTAGTCACTAAAGATGAATCTATAGTGATTGTATAAATCAAAGTCACTAGACCTATATCTTTTTCCTCTAGAGACTCTTCCACTATATGATGAAGCTTCGTTTTGGATTCCTATGGCTAGAACCCCATAGATCTTAAAGCATATAGTTGAACTGTGGTACTTTTTGGTGCTGATGAACCTGTGACACTATGTGGAGTAGGATTGATATAATAGAACTTTTGTAAGTGTTCTAAATGTCCACATAAACCATATATATTGGGCACCTAAGTGAAAAATCATTTTGAATTCCCAAGATTACAACAAAATAATCAAATCAAAGGGCTTCAACTAGTCACTGAAGAAGGTATAGAAGAACCCTATTATCGAAAACCACCATGAGACTCATCATGATTTGTCTTTACTTTAAAGAAATTAATAGAATTTCCACTAGGAGAAAAGGGAACTCCCATAAACACCGACTTACCAGTTAGATCCAGTTCAACCATCAACACCCTATCCAACACATCAATATTAGAAGAGATATTCCGTAATAAAACCTAAGAATGAATATCATATTGAAGTCCGATATCAAACTGTTGATTCTTCATCTACTCATTCGATATAATCTTAGGTGAAAAATACACAATCTCAGATAATTGTTTCCCATATTTTGTCATGGTATTTTTATCCTGATCAAGTTTGAAAAACTTTATATCCATAGCCTACACCCTAGATTTTGGATAGAAATGGTTAGTGAAAATAACTTTAAATTATTTCCATTATAAACTATATTTCTTATTATCCATAACCTTGGAATACCACTATATCCTTTTAGGTTCATAAATGGTTAAGGTAGAACACTTTACCTTAATAGATTTGGGAGTTTCTAATAAATCAAATAAAAAATCAATTATTCTAAACCAGTCCTTATCCTCTAGAGTATCATTTGAACCTTGGAAAGAAAGTGGATTATGGACAAGGAACCCCTAAGAATGATTTTGAGATTAATCCCTCCAAGGTTACACAATATAATCCTTTATGGGAATGGGTGGAAGTGCCTATCCTAGAGCTTGGATAACATGCACAACAACCTTAACCAAATTCTAGTCCACAGGATTTTCTTACTGTGGTTCATCAACATCTTCCCCTAGATTCTATTCACATGTCTTCTCAGAGGAATGATGCTACACAAAATCAAAAAACCACATATAATACATCATAATATTACTCAAATCAACAATCAAACAAGATAAACATGGAAATTAATCCCATTAAATAAGAAAACAAGATTTGGATATCTATCTATCCATATCTAAAGTAGGGAAAATACTATAACTATTCCTCAAGATGCCTTTCTAAAACCAACCATGGTGACATAAGGCTCATTATGATAAGATATGGATAATAAAACACTCAAAAACACCTATGAAGTCACATAAAGATATACCAAACTTATACTAACATCAAGGCAAGATTCTCAACCTGTACCTTTGATACCACTTTTTCCCAAACCAGCTCAGATACCCTAGTCCCTAACTATGTGATTTTTCATGAAATGTCAAATTTATTAAGATTTTAATGTTTATTTATAGTATATGGAATAACCTAGGTTTTCTCTCAAGGAGTGTTGATAGGTTTATAGTATGTGTTTTTAATAAAAAGTACTAAAAAAGGGGGTGGTTTAGAAAAAAGTTTTAAGAAGATAAATTGATTTAAGAAGTTTAATAGTTGATAAATTAAGGTGGTGTTTTAATATTTATGAGAGAAGGAGGTCATTTCAAGTTCACTAAACATCTTATAAAGTTCATTTTTATAAAAAATACACATGGTTTTGTTTAATTCTTTCATTGAGGTTTGTCAAGATCTTGATTCCCCTCTTGCCTCTTAAATCGCTGCACAAAGTACCAACCCTTGAAACTACAATAATTTTGTCACGGATTATACCTAAAGAAAAAAGAGAAGTCTAACAAAGAATACTAATATATTATGTATGTGTGAGAGAAAGAGGATGCTTGTATTTCCCAATTGGAACAACCCAAGATCCCAGCTTGAAATCTCAACCCAATCTGTGTTGAAATGAAAAGTGATTCACTTTGCTTAACCCAAACAAAGCATTCAGAGGAGAAGGGTGTTGAGATAAAACATAAGTGAAATATTTAACACAAAAATTATAGAAAACTAGTATATGAACATGTGATGGAACTCCATCCCCAGTATGGGTAGCTCCCTCAAAATGATCATCCACTGTTTAGCTTGCCATCGAGTTGAGGAGGAGATTTGGGTTGAAATTCACCTTTATCCTTGACCCCCCTATTAATATAGGGGCCTACATAACTTATTTTATAAGGAGAGGAATAATTTGGGTCAAAAAAATACTAGATATTTTAATTCTGTCTGAACTTACAAGTGATGTTCCTATGGTATTGTTTTATCGGAAAAGTGGAAGGTAGTTTTGGGCACACAGATTGTGTAAAAACAATTGTCCCATTTTTTTAGGTGGGTAGACAACATTATATATCTTTGTAAAAAACAAAAAAGTTTTTTCACCACTCTTTAATATCTCCAATGAAAGTTTGGATTCATTTTGATACCTACAACTTGAGATATGGATAGATCACAACACACCACATTTGACTTCATACAGATTCAGTGTGCTAGATAGATTACGTCATATAGACATCTTAGTTGATGAATTTAGCTTATATTCCTTAAAATAAAATATATAAAAGTAAATTTTGGACCATCTCAAAAAATTTCATCCTATTTGGATGCATGGTTCAGTAGAAGTGTGGGGTTTAGTTCACTAGTGTGCTTGGATCCTATACAGTTTGACCCATTTTTCTTGGACTTCATCATGGACCCTCCGAATCACCTCCACCTATAATGTAATTATCAAAACAAGTAACATTTAATTTTTTAATAGAAAAATAAATAATAATTTAATCAAACATGGAGTGAAATTAGTTATTATTTTTAAAAATTTCAATACAAAACTAGTTTATCATAGTGGTGTAAGGGTGAAAATGAATAGTGAATCGCGGTGCGATCACACCCCTACACCTAAATATTTTCACTCCTGGGAAAAGTCATATTTCCAAAAATTATTCATGTAGATATTTTAAAATTCATAAATATTTAACATTAAAGGAAAATTTAATTCCTGATAGAAATTTGATCAAAGTAAAAGTCACACTGAGGAGTTATTCTCAGTGATCATGGAAAAATATGTCTCAAAAATTGTACCGGAATGAAATTACAAGTGATGCATGATACCAATAAAATAAAACAATTCAAAATATAATCATGTCACTAATTCTCTATGTGAATGTGTGAAAAACATTTCATGCTATTCTTTCCACTTTCTATCGAGTAAATATAAGTTATTTTAAAAATTATCTACTTACATGATCCTTTCCACTAAACCTTCCCTATATCCTTTGCAATAAAATTTCAAGACCCAGTCACTTAAGATTTCCCATAAGTAAAACCATAAGCTCCAAACCTAGATATCCCCATATGTTTTACATTTTATCACTCCCCTCAATGTTTATTTTTTTTTTATTTTTTTGGGTTTCTTTGAGGGCGTATATCCGTTCGATAACAGGAACACATGCATAGGTCAATCTGGTACAATAATGAAATAGATCAGATAAAAAAATAACTTATGGAAAATAATTTTTGAAGGTAGAGAAAAATTAACCTAACTTATATTTACCTTCTATTAAGTTATAAATTTTCACATTTCATGGTTGGGTGCAATGATGTGTAGATAGATTAAGTGAAAGAATTTTCCCTTAAACTATTCACACAAAGGGTTCCATTCTTCTAAAAGGTTTCAAATTATACAACCATATATATAATAAAAAACAACCAAATTTCAAGATAAATTCAAACCAAAATATTGAATTCTTTCTGAAATTCACATTTCATCAGAAATTTTCTTTTTGAATGTTAAAACAACATGAAATAGAGAAATTACTCATTCATTTCAATAACTTCCATGATTAAGAAGGAATAATTTTCCTTGATAAAGTGGGCATAAAAAATTAAAATTTCGGCACAAAAGTGAAGGGGGGGGGGTAGGGGGAAGTAAGTGATAATACAATCCAAAAAGAGAAAAAGAAGAAAGATTTTGAAAATTCATAACTAACCCCGAAATATACCCATCCCCCCACCTAGAGTATATAGTGTCCTCACTATAATAAAATAGAATGTGGGAAGGAAGGATAAAACCTGATGGGTTTCATTCATAGTTTTCTTCTTGAACATGGAGCTCCTCTATTGGGGACTCTAGAAGGGCTTCATGAAAGTGCTTCAGTCGCTGCCCATTGACAGTGAAAGTTTTCTTGGTTTATTCCTTTTAAACCTGAATAACATCAAATGGTGAGACATTAGTAACAATTTATGGTCCAAACCAGTGGGAATGAAGCTTACCTGGATGCAACTTTATCCTTACATTTTAAAGAAGGACCTTCTTACCAATATGGAATTGACGATGAAAGATGATAAAATCATGGGAATCCTTGGTTCACTCATTATAAATATGAGAGTTCTCATAAGAATCTATTCTCATTTCCTCTAGCTCCCAAATTTGAAACTTCCTTTGATAACCTGTAGTAGAAAGACTATAATTACATTATTTAATTTCCCAATAGGCCTAGTCCTCTATCTCAACATGGAGATGAAAAATCTTTCCAAACACTAGCTGATATGGTGACATTCTAATGGGAGTTTTAAAGGTAGTACGGTAAGCCCATAATGAATCATCAAGTCTAAGACTCCAATCTTTTTTTTGGGTTGAACCGTTTTATGAAGGATTTTTTACCCCTCTATTCGATACCTCAGCTTGACCATTAGTCTGTGGGTGATAAGCAATATACACTTTATGTTTGACTCCATACCAATATAAAAGAGATTTCATTGTTCTGTTGCAGAAATGAGAACCTTGTTCACTGATGATGAACCTAGGTAATCCAAACCAATAGAAGATTTGGGTTTTCAAAAATTCAAAAACTACCTTAGAATCATCAGTCCTTGTATCTTGTGCCTCTACCCATTTTGAAACATAATCCACTTTGAGAATAATTTAAATGTTCCCAAATGAATTAGGGAATGGTTCCATAAAGTCAATTCCCTAAAAATAAAAAATTTCATGGAAGAGAAAGGGTTGTTTTGGCATTTTATTTCTTTTAGGTACATTCCACATTATTTGAAAATGAGGATAATATTTACAAGAATCGTGGGAATCCTGAAAAATTGTGGGCCAAAAGAGACTATAATCAAAGAACATGCGAGTAGTCTATTGGGGAACAAAGTGGACCCCACAAGCGAGAGTGTGATAGAACCTAAGGACAGACTGAAACTCACTATCGGGAACACAATGCCTGAGTACTTGATCAATACATGTGCTTCAAAGGTAGGGGTCATCCCAAATATACCAACAAGACTCATGTTTTAGACGGTCGGCTTGTTTTTTGTTGAGATTAGTCAGAATGTAGGATGCTACCAAATAATTTATAATTTTTGCATACCAAGGAATAACATATTGCACTCAGTAAAATTGCTTACCTGGAAACATTTCATTTATGGGAATATAGGGGGATGAGTCAATGTCTGAGGATAGGTGGATCCTACTGGTATGGTTAGCCATCACATTATCTTCTCCATTTTATCTCTAATTTTTAAATTTAATTCTTAAAGGAAGGGGATCTAGCAAATAAGACATGGTTTGGCTTCCAGTTTCTTAAGGAGATACTAGAGGGGTGTATGGTATAAGAACACACTAACTTTGGACCCAAAAAGGTAAGACATGAATTTATCCAAGGCAAACAAAATTGGAAGGATTTTTTTTCTTCAGTTGTGGTGTAGTTTGCTTGGTCAAGTTCCAGTGTACACGAGGCATCGAAAATGACATGTAGAGCTTGATCGAACCTTTGTGATAATAATTTTATAGTTTCATATTTATAGGCATCACACATGATCTCAAATGGTAAATCCCATCGAGGTGGTTGGATTACTGGGGGTGACATGAGACTCCATTTAAATTTTTTAAAAGAATCCTCACATTCTTCACCAAAAAACAAATTATTTTTCTTTTTGGAGTAATTTTGAGAGGGTGAATGAAATATTACTGAATCCATGAATGAAAAAATGGTAAAATTAAACATGACCTAGGAAAGACTGCACATCCCATACTTTTTTGGGAATGGTTGGGAAGAAATGACATCCAATTTTAATTTATCAACTTGGATACCATACCCAAAAAATGAAATGTCCCAAAACTATACCTTGTCGCACCATAAAATGAAATTTATCATAATATAATACAAGATTATTTTCAATATAGTGATGCAAGATTGAACCAAGACTAATCAAAAATTTATAAAAAAGGAGCCATAAATAGTGAAATCATCCATGAATACTTCCATGAAATTCTCTAGGTAATCTGACAAAATACTATCCATGCATTTCTGGAAAGTACCCAGAGCATTGCACAGACCAAATTACATACTTCTATATGAAAATTCACCAAAGGGGCAAGTAAAGGTTGTCCTTTTCCTGATCCTCAAGGGAAATATGGACCAGAAAGTATCTATAATACCCATCAAGGAAAAAGTAATGGGAATTCCCTATCAGTCTCTATAGAATTTGGTCAATGAATGGAAATGGGAAATAGTTTTCCTATTTTGTTGATTTAGTTGGTGATATTCTATAAATTCATGCCAACTATTTTACACAAAAGTTGGAACCAATTCCTTATTTTTATTTTTTATTACTGTAAGACCAGTTTTTTAGGAACCACTTGTTCTAGAATGGCCCATTGGCTGTCAGAGATGGGGTAAATGATTTTAGTAGCCCATACTTTTTTTACCTCCTTTTTAACAACATCTAGAAGGTTTGGGTTTAGTCGACATTATGACTTCCTCACTAGTTTATCCTCAACATTTAACAATTTATGATGTGTGAAAATTGGTGGGATAATACTAGAAATTTCAGAAATTTTCCACCACAATTATTGTTTATACTCCCTCAAAAGTTTAAGCAGTCACAATTCATGCTCTAGAGGGATTGAAATAGCAATGATGACATGCAACTTGTTTTCTTTCTCAAGATATGAATATTTTAAATCTTGAGGAAGTTGTTTTATTTTCAATTCAGGTGGATTTTGGATTTATAAGAGTGTGTATGAAAGCGAGAGATCACTAATCTCATTTAAATTCTCAATGTTATCATCGTTTGATGAGAAATGAGCTTTTACATTCTTAGAATTATCATCGATGGTCATGTGATCCTTAGTGTTCAAGAAATCATCAATTAACAAACATGCATGAAATATTTTTAGACTGGTATAATATTCAATGCATGATTCATCACCTAAAATTTCAATTAATGATGAATAATCATAAAGGGGATCATGGGAATGAAAATAAGTTGTTTTAGGGGATGAGAGTACATCAATTGAATTAACAGAGATAGAGTAATGTTATTCTAAGGGGTGATTCATGGCATCAAGGATATTGAAGTGAACAATGTCACCACAAAACTCTATAGATAATGTACCATTATGGATATTAATTATGGATTTGGAGGTTTCAAGAAGGGTATCCCTAATATAATAGTGGCATGTCCATTCATCCTATCAACTTCTATTTTAAGCACATAAAAATCAGCAGGAAAAATTAAAATTTTCACCCTCACAAGAACATCCTCTAACACACCATAGGGGTGTGCAGTACTCTGATTTTCTTATTGAAAAAAAATTCCAATGGTCTTCAGTTCCCCAACCTATTATAGAGGCACCAAAATCAATCATATCATTGGAAAAGAAATACTCTCCTATGGTTTACAGAATTGTTAATATTCCTGGATCAGAGAATTTGGTAGGAAGTGATGGCTCTATCAATGCTGAGACATTCCTCCCCAAGCTCACATTATCATTACCTTGATGTTGCCTTCGGTGTGTACACATGCCCTTCAGAAACTTGGAGTATCTTGGAATTTTTATCATGGCATCGATCAAGGTGATGTTAACCTACACTTTTTTAAATGTTTCCAAGATTTATCTATCGCGTTCAGCTTCTTTTTATTTTCTTGGTTGGGTGGCCCTTTGGAAAAATGGAAGAGGAATGGTTGGGATATGTGACTCATCAATAGAAAAACTCTTTCCTTTTGATGGGATTCTCTCAGGATAGGGTTTTACCTCATTTGGACCATTTACAGTGGTTGGGATGGTGGTATCCTCAGGAGAGGATGTCTCTATTGAAGGGGTCCTTTAGAAGGGTGATGGAACTAACATTTCCCTTACTCGTAGGGTTAACTACTTGATGAGAGGGTAGTTTACTCGACCTGTGACTTTGAATTTCCCCCACAGAGTTAGCGAGTTGTCCTAATTGGGTATTTAGGTCTTTTATGGCTACTTGGGTGGTTTTTTGGAATTGGATATTGTTGGCATCCATTTGTTTCATAATATATTTTAGGCTAGGCCTGGGTTTTGGAGGGGGTTATTGGTATGGAATTTGGAGTGGTTAAGGATTTCTAGGTGGTGGTGGTGGTTTACTACTTTTCCCAAGTTGGTTCCATGGTTGTTGAGGTTAGTTTGAATACCACCTTTCCTATAATATTGGCTTTCTTTTCACCTAGGGTTAGATGGATAGTAAGGTTATTTCCTAAAGGGTTGGTTATAGGGGTGGCCTAGAAATATTTCCTCACTACTCTCAGAGGTTTCTCTCAATTGTGGACATTGGTAAGAGTAGTGGGTGTTAAAAGAACAGATTCCACAATGGATGGGAGGAGGATATTGGGATTTACCTTGGGAAAGAGAAATTTATCTTAGAAGGGTACTTAACTCAATAAACTTTGTGTCCACCTTATTCTCAAATTCGATAGATTGAACCTCATGGAAACCTCGAATGGGTACACTGGATCATGAACTGAATTGATGAGTGTTTTGTTCTATGTTCTCAATTAGTGTTCTTATAGAAATTGGGTTCTTGTCAACTATTTCACCACCACCAACAACATCAATCACATTTCAATCAATAAAAATTAATCCTTCAAAAAAATACTAAATTAAAAGTTGATCACTTATTTGGTTGTATGGGAAACTTGGACAAAGCCTTTTAAATCTTTCCCAGTACTTATGAATCATTTCTCCTTATGATTGTCTTATACCACATATTTATTTTCTTATTATGGTGGTTCTAGAGGCTAGGATGTATTTTGAAAGAAAAAGGCATTTCATGTCCGCCCATCCTCTAATTTATGAATTAACGTACTAACACAAATATTTTTCATTATCTTCTAATGAAAAAGGAAATTACCTTAGATTTATTTGTTCTTCATCCAAATTTGTAGGTTTTAATATAGAACACACAATATGAAATTCCTTTAAGTGCTTATGTGGATCTTCTCCCACGAGTCCATGTAATCTTGGTAACAAGTGAATTAAACCATATTTTATTTCAAAAATGAGTGCCTATTATTGTATTTGAATGTAATTAGGTTGGATATAAACATCATTAAAGGTTATTTATTTTTGTGTTCGATTGTTTTCAGCCATGTTATACACCTTAATTTAAGTTTCTAATTTGGTTCAAGAAGAAGAGGGGTTTAGAAAATTCTCAAGTTGCGGTGTGTCCTCCTTCAAAGGGTTGTCTTGTGCATCTCTGTGCCATTGACATAAGATCCTCTTCATTTTGGGTTCTAAAAGGGGTAAATATTCAGGAGCATAATGAATCATGCACAGAACCAACACAATAAATAAATCAGGACAAAAAAATAAATGAAACGTTATAAGATAAAACAAATAAATATTCAAAAAATTTAAAAATATCTAAAAAAATACGCACTAAAACCAAAGAAATCACTAGAAAAAACGCCAAAAATTGACCATGTTGTCCTTACATGTCAAATTGATTATTATTTTAAGGTTTATTTATAATATAGAGAAGATCCTAGGATTTATCTCCAGGAGAATTGATAGGTTTAGAGTATGCATTTTTAATAAAAAGTACTAATAAAGAGGGTGGTTTAGAAAACAGTTTTTTGAAAATAACTTGATTTAAAGAGTTTAATAGTTGATAAATTAAGGTTGTGTTTTATGAATTATGATAAGAGGTAATTTAAAGTTCAATACACATTTTTTATTGTTCATTGTTCTGAAAAATACACACAATTTTGTTTAATTCCTTCATTGAGGTTTGTTAAGATCTTGATTCCCCTCTTGCCTCTTAAATCGTTGCACAAAGTACCAACCCTTGACAAAACAATAATGTTGTTAAGTATTGTACCTCAAGAAAATAGAGAAGGCTAAAAAAGAAAAAAATAACTTATGTATGTGTGAGAGAAAGAGGATTCTTGTGTTTCCCAATTGGAACAACCCACTATTTCCACTTGAAATCTAAACCCAATATATGTTGAAATGAAAAGTGATTCACTTAGTTAAACCCAAAAAAAGAATTCAGAGGACAAGGGTGTTGAGATAAAAAATAATTTAAATATTTAACAAACAAATTATAGAAAACTAGTAGATGAAAAATTTTCAGAACTCCCACCAAGTATTTGTATCTCCCTCAAAATGATCGTCCACCGTTTAGCTCGCCATCGAGAGGAGGAGGAGGCTCGAGTAGAAATTCGCCTTCATCCTTGACCCCCTATGAAGATAGGGACCTCCATAACTTACTATATGAGGAGAGGAATTTTTTGGGTATCAAAAATACAAAATATTTTTCTCCTGGTCTAAATTACAAATGAGGTTCCCAAGGTATCATTTTATAATCAAAGTGGACGGTGGTTTTGTGCACATAGATTGTGTAAAACCACTTGTACCATTGTTTTCGGTGGGTATAAAGCCTTATATCTATTTGGGAAAAACAAAAAAGTTTTTCCCCCACATATTTTCTACCTTCACGGAATGTTTGGATTCATTTGGACACATATAGCTTGAGATATGGACAGATCACATCACACCACTTTTGACTATGCATATTCGGTGTGCGGGACAGATCGGGTCGGATGGACCTCTTAGTGTCCCAATTGGGCTTAGGTTCCTTCAGATGAAATGTATAATTATAAATGTTGTACTATATCAAACAATTTTATCCCATTTGAATGCACAGTTTAGTATTAGTGTATAGTTTAGTCCACTGGTGTGCTTGGATCATGCGAAGTTTGGCCCATTTTTCTTGGACTTCATCATGGGCCCTCTAAATCACCTCCACCTACTATTTAATTATCAAAATAAGTTACAATTACCCTTTTCAAAGTGAAAAAATAATAGTTGAATCAAACATGGAGTAAAATTAGTTATTATTTTAATAATTTTCAATAAAAAACTAGTTTTGAATAGTGGTGTAAGGGTGAAAATGAATAGTGAATTACAGTGCGATCAATACCCTAATAACTGAGTCGACACTAATATAGCTAGAAGTGAATTTCTGATCACCACGACTTGGTGACTAGCACTTGAAATCCTGAAATAAAGAAGTGGTAATTAATTTTCCACACATAGTGGAAGAGAACAAATACATATCATTATGCTCAAAAACAATAAAGGGAGATAGTATCGGAAACCAAAAAAGTAAAACAAAACCCAAACAACACATCATCAAAGCACTAAAAGCAGACAAAAAACACATACACCCAAATCATCACATCACTCCAAGATATAAGGGACTAAGAATAACCTCATCCTCTAATAGGCACTTTCCTTTTACTTAGACCTAGTGGGGGAAGATCTACAGACACCTGAAGGAAAAGTTGGGGCGTGAGCTAAAAATACTAGTAGGGTCTCACTAAGTGTTCCATAATATAATGATATAATAATAAACCAAAAAATACTTTCAATTTAAAGAAAAACGGCATGGAGATTCAATTTCATATTTAAAACAAAACATTATTTTCATTTCAAATGATGGAAAACATTTGAAACATGGATTAAATAAACATTTTATATAAAAGAATTTATATAAATCACTAGGTGTGAGTAAATAAGAACAAAAAAGATTGGAATTTATAATCAAAATCATCACAAAAAGAAAAAAGTTAATTGAACATATGATACCATTGTTTATATTTATAGGATCCTAACACATATCATATTAGCGATAATGGTAAATATGTGTACACATGTCCCTTAGGATCACACTGAATAGGACTCATCCACATACCATTAGGAATAAGATATTCCAAAATAGTTTTTTGTTAGAGTTTTCATCACCAATCCATTGATAGGTAATTACCATCATAGGATGCTTGTCCAAAATAACCCACTAACTACCAAGACTCTCATGTTATCAATCAAAAAATTAACAACAAGAAAATCATTTAAAATAAATTTAAAATATAATTGGAAAATTTCTAGTTTCTCTATTCCAATTTTATTTCAAAAACCAAAATAGAGGTTTTTCATAATTTAATTCCTTTTAAAACCAAAACCAATCATAGGTTTTTATCATTTTGATTTAATATATTTTTCTCAAAATAAATTCACAAATCATCTCACAATTTCCATCAATTTCAAAATACACCCCAATCTCTAATTGCATTGGACTTGGGGGTTTTTCCCAAATCCATACCATATCAATTTCAATACCAATTCACATTAAATTGGGAATTTTACAAATAAATTGAAATAAATTTCAAAATGATAATAAATTAAATGTTCAATCAATTGGTCAATTTTATACAGAACCACATACCTTTTTCAAGGAATCACAATGCCCACAACGAGATTTTCCCACAAGAACGAAGGTTCTGAAGATATATGAGCTCAACATAGAAACAATATTGAACAATATAGATTTTATATCCTTAAATTTCAAGATAATATATAAAAACCAAAGGAGGAAAGAGAGAATTATGGAAGAGATAGAGAAACCTCTTACTTGGAGAGATGTATCGCAACCAACACAATGATCACTAACTGAACAGATGATTTGGAGGGATTGGAGATCACAAAAAATGACTTAAAGAAGATCTATGTTGCGATAGTTAGGGATGAAAATTATATGAAATAAAAACCTGCCAAGAAGTTAAATAAAAACCGCATTTCCCAACAATTAAATGTCCTGTAACCCCAATTTACATCATGTAATTTCTCAAATCCCATATATGCCATAAAACATACCATATTTTATAAAAAAATAGTTTTTAATATCTACACTGTGTGTAAGATGTAAATAGTGTGTAAACTTTCATGTTGTGTACTATCTTCATAGCATCTTCTAGGTGATTATTACACATTTTGTATCTCTATCACACTGTGTGTAAATAACCAATAGACTTCAAAACTACAGGTTTTATGGTGAAAATAAAAATAATTCCTTGACTTCACCATTATAGGTATCCTCCAAATAATTTCTCAATCCTACTCAACCAAAGAAAAAGGAAAACCAAGACAAGGGTTAGGACATACCTATAAGAAATGTGACAGGTTGTTACAAAAAATACCAACCCTATATCCCTTTAGTGAATATTTAAAGGAGTCATTTCCATGAAGATATAATCACCTAAACTGATATATTTATTTTTTAGTTTTATTTAAATTTTATAAATCTATGGTATTAATAATAAAATAATATCTTAAACATACTCAATATTCTAAAATATTATTATTATTATGAAAACACCATTATACACTCTCTTTCCCACTAAATGAGAAGTGAAAGCATCGCTCGTGCATACGTATGAATTACGGTCTCCACGTAGCCATAAAATAAATTTCTCATCAATATATTTTATATATGGTTATTATGATAGGTTTAATATTTATATATTATAATTATGAAATAATTACACTTCTATAATTATAATATAAAATCTACCTTCTTACCGTCAAATCCTTTGGGAAATGATAACATCGCTCGTACATACGTGCGAACTTCCACCTCCACAAAGTAATGTGATATATTTTTTATTTATATTTTACTTGAATGGTAATGAAGATTAATTTTATGAATATATATGATATAATAATGATATTTTAAAGGTGAATTATTATTTTACTTTCTTTCATTCCATCCTTTGAAAAATGAAAACAACGTTCATGCATACGTACAACCTACCTTCTCCATGAACAGTGTAATTCATTTTACTATATATAAATTTTATGGATGAATATAAATATGTATATAATTAATATATATTATATTTAAATAACTATTAATATTCTATATATTATGTAACCATGTTAGATGTACAAGGACCATAACTACTAAACTGAAATACCCATGATAAACAAAATTGTTAACACCCAGAAATAACAATTTTAATAAGTAATTATTGATAAAAGGGGTGTTGAAATATTATAAGGGATAATATATGATATTAAAAGTAAAAAATGAATCTTTTAAATAAATTTAATAAATTTAAATTTATTATATAGAAGGTCATAGTGCTTTCAAATAAAGGCGAACTTGATGTAAGGGTTTTATTTCACAATCTCATCAATATTCATGATTGTTTTTGTTTAAGTTTATATTGGGGAATATTTATTGTCCACATCCATGTTTTCTAATTTTTTTTAATTTTTTAACATTAACATATGATTTTTAAATTAATTTTTACTAATGTTTGACTTTATACCAAATGGTTTGAATGGATTCTTTTTTCTGTTTTTCGAACGAGGTGCTTTTTAACCTTTTTACAATGGTGTGAAATGAATGTTTTTTAAACCTATATAGAGTGAATGTATTTTCAAACTATCATGACTAATATTTTATTTTAATATTACTTTACAAGATTACAATTTTATTTACAAATAATTTTTTTCACTTCATAATTACATAGTTTTTTTAAATAAGTGATTTCAAAATAGAAAGGGTGTTTTCTACAAGAAATGTTCAAAGTGATATTTCAAAATCATTTTAAATATAATATGGAATCCTTGGATGTTACTTAAGAAATATTGGGGGATTTAATCTAATTATACCATATTTATTCTTTCATTGGATGGTTTATGAATATGAAATCCATTTCTTTTCCATGAGTTATGCTATAATGAAATGTTTATGAAACCCATTTCTTTTCATGGGTTCTGATATGATGAATGTCTTATGATATTATGACACACATATTTATGATTTTCATTATGTGATGAGTGGGAACTATATATAACTCCAATTCATTAGGAAATTACTAATGTTCTATAAAGTCAAAGGGTACCCAAGAGGTTATCCAAAGCCCCAAAGAGGATACACATGAGATTATCCATATCTCGAAGTAGATACATTTGTAGTTATCCTGATACTAACATGTTATTAATGTCTTGGTGGGTATCCTTAAAATAAGGTTTTCTATGCTTAAGTGTATGTCACAATCTATATATTATGCTAATGTTATGATCTCATGGATTATGTTCTTTGATTTATTTATGATTCATGTCTTATGAACTATCATTATTTATATGATGAATCAAGTTTATGATCTTTGATATGTAGGGTATAATTTTCAAATGTTAAAATTATACCCTTATACTCATGTTAATATAATGTAATTATTGGTATATCCCTTGTATACACTTACTAAGCATCTGAGATCTCCCTTTATTATGTTTTATTCTCCGGGTTATGAAGAAAGGTTTTATGTATGACAATTCTAAGAAGTGTGCTAGATATGAAGAACTTTGTTAGAGAAGATGTAGTTCACCTATGACCTAGTTTTTTATGTGTCCAATTTTACAAAGTCATTAGAATTAAAGGATTATGGCATGGATTATTATGTTATGTATTGAATATTCTTCTATTATGATGTAATATCTATATATGAAAAGTATGGGTCTCTATAGTCAACCCAAAGGGAATAACCACAAACTCATAATGGAAATACCTAGTTCTAAACACTATACTTGGAATTTATTATTTCATTAATTTTTGATTATTATATACAAAACCAAGAACAATATTCAAATAATACTTCACTGCCTGGAGCCGATCAAACAAGTGATCAATATGAGGCCAATGATACTTGTTCTTAATAGTAATGTTATTGATTTCTCTATAATAAATTAATGGACTCATATAAATATCCTTATTTTCAATAAATAAAATAGGATCACCCTAAGGATTGGTTCTAGGATAAATTAAACCCTTATCAAGAAACTATTATTATCATTTTTTCAACTCTAGTAACTATATTGGAGCCATTTTATTAGGGTTTTTTGAAATGGGATTAGCTTATGAAACTAAGTTAATGGTAAATTCAATCCCACGATCTTTAATATTACTAGGAAAGTCATTAAGAAATTCATTAATATATTAATTTTCCGCTAACACATCACTAATTTTAATATACTCATTATTTTTAATGATATGAGCAAGATAAATTTCACTTTCCACCTTTAATCAATTTTTATTATTTTCTTTACATGTTATCACAGATATGGAACCATTTTTATATATGAATTGAAAATCATTACGAAAAATGAATACAATATACTTAGATTTAGAATATATAATAACACAATAAACTAAAATTCACTCCATACCCAAAATAATAATAAACTCTGTTATGGGTAGGATTGTAGATACCCGAAGCTTGATGTACATGGACATTACATTACTTTAGCGGAATACTTAACACATAACAAAAACATACACACACAGATGGTAATAGTTTAGTGTCTTTGGAAACTCGGAATATAATCATCTAATCGTGGTGAAAGATCTTCAACATCTCCCATAAGATCTTCCCCATTTTGTTTCCTTACCCAAAACCTTTCTTTTAATCCTGGGGGAAAATAAAACATAAAAAGGGTGAGCTCAAATGCTCAGTAAGGGTAAGCATGGATAAAATAAAACATACCATATACATTTGAACTTAAAAACATGAACATAATGTTTAAACATCAGAATCTTGAGCAATGACATAAATCATGGAAGTACGTAAGGCATAGATCATAAAGAAACATTAATCATGATAAAATAGCATGGGAATTAAAAATGCAATTATGTAAAACCATTAAGAACATGATATGATTTCCATAGTAGCCAATAAATTGCTGCCAAGACCATCTTAGTGGACAACGTCCCTTTCTGAATCGAGTTCACTCCTCGTTCCAGTCCTGTATTACTGAACCAGTTTAACTTGCCATTCCAGCCATGTCTATCTCATGAGATATAAATCTTTACCCAATGAATTGGAGGGAGATATAGGTCCCACCCATCTCATAATGAAATCATTCTTACTTGTTCCACAAAATAAACATACATAACCCAATAAATAAAATGGGTTTCATAAACATCATCCCATCATCACATAATCCATATAAAAGAAATGGATATCATTTCATAATAAGAAAAGTTAAACCATGTAAATCATAGAGACATGATACTTGAAACATACACATATGAAATAATGTCATCTTAGATGAAAAATGGTTTTTATAAAACACTTGAAATGAATTCTTGAGGAAAATATCCTTTCTTATTCAAAATCATTCTCTTTTCACAAAATGTCATGCAATTTTAAAAGAAAAGGATTTTGTTTAAAATAATCATGAAATATTTTGGAGAAACCTTCATGAAAATAAGGCTTTATAAAATAGTAAAAATCCGTTCGTGCCGTATAAGTTAAAAAAACATTCTTCTCATACTTTTGCCGGAAAAGTCAAAAAGTAACTCGTAAAAGAAAGATTCCATACATACCATGTAGTAAAAGTCAAAAATGGGTAAAAAGGACATTAAAAATACATGAAACCATTTTTAGGAAACATGGACATGGATAAGAATAATAACCCCAGTAAATACTTACGAATAAACAATCTCAGATAAGAATGAGATTGGAATAATTATCCCTTACCTTAGGTCCGATATGCTTCGTACGTATCC
This sequence comes from Viscum album, assembly GCA_963277665.1. NCBI lineage: Eukaryota > Viridiplantae > Streptophyta > Magnoliopsida > Santalales > Viscaceae > Viscum > Viscum album. Next base: position 1,056,733,825 of record OY728161.1, read on the forward strand.
AAACCTCCAGTATAATGATTTAAATAATGTCATTGACTTATTACAGAATAATATTCATTGTTATTATATCATATATGGTTCACTTATGACTTTATATTACCCGTTCTTTTGTAAATTCATGTTAAAGTAGCGTTTTGGGTAAAATCGTTTCATTTTTCGTTCATGTTTTAACTTTTAATTATTAATATGATTACATAGATCATGATTACTTACATATATAATGTAAAACATTATTTATATATAATATATATTCATAATATACATATATATAATGGATCGGTAAATGGAAAGAAATACACCGTTCATGGAGACGGTAGGTCGTACGTACGCATGAACGCTGTTTTCGTTTCCTTATTGAATTGAATGGAATTAAGTAGATGACATAAATATATATATACATAAATCCAATAGTATTATTATGTCATATATTTCATGATTACTTATTATATATACTTTATAATCATTCTTGACTGGTTATCATGGAAAGTGAATCTCATCGCGTCGTGGAGATGGTATTCCGTACGTACGCATGAGCGATGATATCATTCCCATGATCATGGAATTATATTAAAGTGTATGTATAATATTAAAGAATAAATATCACTTTACAATAATCATATATATTCATTAATTTCACCATTATACCCATCCAAGTAAGGTGGTGGTGGAAAATAGATTACACCACGGCGTGGAGACGGTATTCCGTACGTACGCACGCGCGGTGATTTCATTTTACGTAGGATGGATAGATGGTGAAATATGGTTGTTTCATAATTATAATAACATATAAGTATATTATTGATACTGATGTTATTACTTGATAATAAAAAAACTAAATAAGAAGAAGTGGAAGAAGAAATAAATTTGAAAGAATCAGTAACAGACATTACCTCTTTTTTAAAGCGCCTCTTTGAGACCTCCTCTTAGGGCACTAAAATTGGTCTTTGAAGATGACCAGGACCTCTAGGATGTTTCTAGGGAAGTGGTAAAGTGAAATGGGCAGGTTTTGGCCGATCTTGAAGGCTCAAATTGGTGTGAGGAGGCGAGGGAGGAGGTTCCATTTTATAAGGGAGGAGAGGGGAACCTTTGGAAATATAAGAAATATTAGTTTATATTAAATTCCAACCCCACTTAAAAACTTCCAAAATGACTCATATCATAATATTAGATGGTATAGGGTTGTAATATCATCAAAAAATAAAATTTAGACATGTTAGGAACTTATTTTAAACATTATCAACTTGATTTATCCTTATTTAATCAATTTAATTTTATTTGTGGTAATAACATTCTAAATTTTAAATTATAAAAAATAATTACTTATTTGTTGTGAATTGTCTATAATTGGATAATTAATAACATTTTAGACTATATAAATTTAAATTAATAGTTTTTAAATATTTTTGTGATTTTTAAACAATTTTATAATATCTTATTTTTATAAAATAACAATAGTGTCAATTTTGACACTATTCATTTATTTGAATTTAAATAAAATATATACAGAAGATATGTTTGAAATAAATGCTTTAATAGATTCATAAAATGTCATATGTATCTAGAAAATTAGTGTAGAACATTAAATGGTTCATATAATATTTATTTTTTTATTTTTAAAACCATTTATTTGGTTTATCTCTTAATAAAATAATTACTACATCATTTTTGTATAATTATTTAATATACTTATTTTTTGCATAAAAATTAAAAATAAAATTCTATGACGAATATAAATCTATTAAATTTCACAATAATACTTTTACTCTAATTTATCATCTTAAAATCACAATATTTAAATTGTTATATTTATTAAATTATGAAGGTGACAACTTTGGCATCATTTAAAATAAAATAATATAAGTGTCATAATCACCTTAATAAGGAACCAAATGGTCAAAAATTCGGCCAGTGGATGATTAGGGTTTATATATACACTAATAATAAGTTTTTTCAGATTTTTGGGCCTTTTTATATGTATTACTATTTCAATAAAAACTATATTATTTATTTTTCACTAAATAAATAATTTCTGTATCATTAATGTATAAGATAATAAGGTAATTAAATAACTCTTAAAAATTACAAATAAATTACCATGAAAAATAAAAACATTTTATATTTTAAATGAGTATTTATAACTGAATTTACATTCTTTATAAATTTATATTAAAAATACTTTAATTATTAAAGTTGAGTGAGATATATTTCACTTTCCTTTAAATAAAATAAACTAAAGGTCTTAATCACCTCCATGTGGGTTATAATGGATTCCATTTCGACCAAAATATGACTTAGGACAAATTAGAATCATCCAATTGTATTAAGACAAGTATTAGGATAATTTTATAATATTATATTTACCCTTAATTACCCAATTTACCTTTTACTATGGTAAATAAAATTTACCGTTGTTACTATTCATAAAGCCCAAAAATAAAAAGTAGTCTATTAATATAATTTATACCAAATGATTTAAAATATGGAATCAATTTTTTAAATTCAATACACAGAAGTTGCAGAAATTAAATTAAAATTAATCCTGTTGTCGAAAGGACACAGGTTTTTGTTTAAAACATTGCAAAAGATTGAATTTATTTAACCTACGAATTCAATGTAAAATCAAGGCTAATGACATAAATTATATTAAATGGTAAAAATATATTATATTTATACTTTAAAACCATTAAATGTTATAATTTAACCACATAAGTTATTACGATGAAAAAAGTTTCTTTTAATTAAAATATAGCATGTTTTTACTATTCATTAAAATATGAAAGTTATCAGAATAATATGAAAAATTTATACAAGGTAAAATTTTATATCCTGATTCCAAATAATAATTTTATTTTGTAAAATTGAACTTGTAAACATGTCAAAAACTAGATTTAAAGTGGGTGCGCCATCAAAAGGCGGCAAAACTGCATTTTTTGAAAAATACTTATTTTACCCGAAAAATTTATTTTGTTCTTATAAAATGTTCTAGAAAATGTGTAAGATGAATAATAATGTTATAAAATTAAAAATTTAGTTAATACTATTCATAACGGCTAGTTCATAATAATATTATAATAATATATCGTTGTTTAGTAAAACCCAGTATTGCGTACAACACATGCTATCGAGGAAGGTCGCGATTGCGTGCAATGCAAGCCAAGTCAGGGTTGCATGTTATGCAAGAATCCTTAATTATTTCGTATAACAGAATCCAACCATATTTCATTTATACATTGAATATATATATATATATATACACTCAGTGTTGCGTAGAATGACTATTATAAAATGAACTTGAAATTATGTGTAACACAATCTAAGAATAGTGTTGCGTATACTTCAAGATAATACAGTGTGGCGTATAGCACAAGATAATCTTGTTGTAGCATAAAACACATGACATCAACTAAATTAAAAAGAGTACTTATCATAAAATATCGTGTTGTTACATTCTACCCCCGTTAAAATGAATTTCACCCTCGAAATTCATCGGGGTTATACATGGTTTTCTACTTAAAAGTATCTTTAATTGCAACACACATCGTAAAATGAAATACCAAAACTTAACTTTAAAAACTAAAGTATGAAACATAACGGTTACCCAAATTAACTATTCATTGGGTTTCCACATAGGAGAACATAGGTGAAAATATGGATATGGAAGAATAATCTAACCATCAAGTTCTGATGGAGAGTGGTATAGGACATGGCTATGAAAAAGCCAACAATCACAAAGCCATAAATGTGTGATGATCTAAGGTACCATATGATTCATCGGATATAAGAGCACTAGGACAACATTTTTGGTTTTCAATATCATTTCCCTAAAGTTGAAAATTTTGAATTAGAAGAAATACTTGCTTGATTTTGGTACAATCTCACTGTTGTTCGTGCTTTGAACAATTTCCACTTCATCTCTTAAAGAAATGAAGTTGAATTTGTTATTCGTGAAGTGTTGAAAAGTCATGTGATAGAATGATGGGTCATTCCATCTGTTTCAAACAAAAGGTTAGCAAAAGTTATCAAATATACATAAGTCCATCTATGGTGTGGTTAATCATATACGATTCCAAAAATGAACTTATACTTCATATATCATACCGCTTAATAAAATAAAACTAGTTTCTACTAACCAGGGACTTCCTGTAGGATACTGGTAGGCGATAAAGGCCTGTCACACTTCAGTTGTGGGTTCAATTCCCACATCCTTGTCCGACGTGACAGGTTGTTGCCCGTCCTGCAGGTTGTCCTTTTTTCTAAAATTATGACATTCCATCGATAATATCGAAAATAGTTCTAGCCTTAAACTAACTTATGCTCTACATAATATATTTCAAATCATTAAGATCATCCAAAATACTTCTGTCCAATCTTATATTATAAAGAAAACAATTACTAGAAATTTCATCTACCGAGCATGTGAATACCAGCATTTATCCCCGATATATCTTGTTGATCACATACCAATCATGTGAATACCTTAATCATGTATTCTCTTGAAAAATGAATACCCATTTAACCTTAGTGAAAACATAAATGATGTCAAAAGTTATCTCTTTCCACATACCAAAACCCCAAAATTCTATATACTCAAACCCTGATATAACTATTTCCTTATATCAGTCATGAGCTCATGAATACTGTCAAACATTTCATTTTCTCCTTATCCCTTCATTATGCGCATATCATCTTTTTTCCAAAAATATCTCAATCACTTTCCATGGTTACCGGTACCATAAAATTATTGAAAACCACAATAGACCAATACATAAATATTCCAATATTCCACGATACTATATACAACATTATTTTGGAATCCCATTACATAAACACTTAATCATTCCACCACATCGTTGTCATATTCAACATCGCCAATAGTGATCGTATGTGACTTCCCTTTGTCCTTTGCGTTAAGTGGTTGCTCATGTCGATCATCACTAAACTTTGGATTAGGGCATTTATTAGCATAATGCCCCATTTCCTTACACTTGAAGCATTGAAGTTTTGGTGGTGCGTTCTCTGTAGTCTTTTCTTTATTCACATCATTAGCAACCCTTATTCCATTACTTCGACACTCAGCTGCTCGATGATCTTCTTTTCCACACTTAAAACATTTTCTAGTCCCTTTAAGACAATCTCCACCATGCTTATTTCCACACTTTGAGCATAAGGAAACATTCATCTTCTTTTCACCATTATTCTGAGATTTCTCCTTGAACTCCATCTTTCGTTTCTTGTCAAAACCATGAGCTGGATAAGTAACACCAACTTCCATTTCTACCTTGATAGCACAACACACAATTTATTCATAGTTATTGAAGTCTCTTATAGCTAATGCCCTTCAAAGATTTGGTTTTAAGACACTGAATAATCGATCAACTTTACTTTCAGGTTGGATGATAAAGCCAGATGCATACCTTGCAAGCCTTGTAAAATTCGCTTCGTATATACCAACAGATTCATCATCCTTTTGCTTTAGTTCAAGAAACTCCTTCTCCATATTTGTTTGAAGTATATGAGGGAAGTACTTATTGAAAAATAATTTCTTGAACTCATCCCATTCCATGGACTCAATTTCATCTCTTGGCCTCGTATTCTTGATAATATTCCACCATTGATCAGATTCACCTTCCAAATGATATACTGCTAAGATGACTTTATCATGTTCAAAACATTGAAGAACTGAAAATATCTTTTCAGTGGTACTGATCCATTTTTCAGCAACAAGTGGATCAGAAGACCCACTGAAAGAAGGTGGACGTTGCCTCATGAAGGACTCAATAGAATATTGTTCCCTTCTCGTCTCATTTGGAAGTCCAGAATGATTCATAGCTTGTTTAAGTATAGCAATAAGATTTTTCATTCCATATACCATAACATTTTTTTGTTCAGAAGGACAATCATTTCATTTTCCATTGTATTGATCAACACGGTTCCTTCAGGTTCCAGCCATCGTCTAAAACCCAAAAAGAATAGTGTGAGAGACAAAAATCATTCTAGGGAAAAAAACATAATAAAGGGGGAGTACCTTCAATATCTAACATCTTAGGTTTAATTCTAAGATCGTTACCGTAATTCTAGGACTATAACCTGTACTTATATTTAACCTTAGGGACATCCCTAGACATACCTTAGAAATATCTCTAGGGATCTCACAAAAGTTATCGCATCCTAGTTTCCAAAGGTTGACTAAACCTTTCCTCTGATACCAACTGTAGAGACTCGAAGCTTAATGTACATGGACATTACATTAATTTAGAGGAATACTTAATACATAACAAAAACAGACACACAAGGATCGTAATAGTTTAGTGTCTTTGGAAACTCGGAATATAATCTTCTAATCATGGTGAAAGATCTTCAACATCTCCCATAAGATCTTCCCCTTTTTGTTTCCTTACCTAAAACCTTTCTTTTAATCCTGGGGGAAAATAAAACATAAAATGGGTGAGCTCAAATGCTCAGTAAGGGAAAGCATGGATAAAATAAAACATACCATATACATTTGAACTTAAAAACATGAACATAATGTTTAAACATCAGGATCTTGAGTAATGACATATATCATGGAAGTACATAAGACATAGATCATAAAGAAACATTAATCATGATAAAATATCATGGGAATTAAACATGTAATTGTGGAAAACCATTAAACACATGATATGATTTCCATAGTAGCCAAGGCATTGCTGCCAAGACCATCTTAGTGGACAAAGTCCCTTTTTGAATCGAGTTCACTCCTCGTTCCAGTCCTGTATTACTGAACCGGTTTAACTTTCCATTCTAGCCATGTCTATCTCATGAGATATAAATCTTTACCCAATGAATTGGAGGGAGATATAGGTCTCACCCATCTCATAATGAAATCATTCTTACTTGTGCCACAAAATAAACATACATAACCCAAATAAATAAAATGGGTTTCATAAACATCATCCCATCATCACATAATCCATATAAAAGAAATGGATATCATTTCATAATAAGAAAAGTTAAACCATGTAAATCATAGAGACATGATACTTTAAACATACACATATTAAATAATGTCATCTTAGATGAATAATGGTTTTGATAAAACACTTGAAATGAATTCTTGAGGAAAATATCCTTTCTTCTTCAAAATCACTCTCTTTTCAAAAAATGTCATGCAATTTTAAAAGAAAAGGATTTTGTTGAAAATAGTCATGAATTCTTTTGGAGGAAGCTTCATGAAAATAAGGCTTTATAAAACCGTAGAAGTCCGTTCGTACCGTATAAGTTAAAAAACATTCTTCTCATACTTTTGCCGGAAAAGTCAAAAAGTACCTCGTAAAAGAAATATTCCATACATAACATGTAGTAAAATTCAAAAATGGGTAAAAAGGACATTAAAAATACATGAAACCATTTTTAGTAAACATGGACATGGATGAGAACAATAACCCCAGTAAATACTTACGAATAAACAATATCGGATAAGAATGAGATTGGAATAATTATCCCTTACCTTAGGTCCGATATGCTTCGTACGTATCCAAACCTCCTTTATAATGATTTAAATAATGTCATTGACTTATTAAAGAATCATATTCATTGTTATTATATCATATATGGTTCACTTATGACTTTATATTACCCGTTCTTTTATAAATTCATGTTAAAGTAGCGTTTTGGGTAAAATCGTTTCATTTGTCGTTCGTGTTTTAACTTCTAATTATTCATATGATTACTTAGATCATGATTACTTAAATCTATAATGTAAAACATGATTTATATATAATATATATTCAGCATATAAATATATATAATGGATCGGTAAATGGAAGGAAATACACCGTTCATGGAGACGGTAGGTCATATGTACGCATGAACGCGGTTTTCGTTTCCTTATTGAATTGAATGGAATTAAGTAGATCACATAAATATATATATACATAAATCCTGTAGCATTATTATGTAATATATTTAATGATTACTTATTATATATACTTTATAATCATTCTTGAATGGTTATCATGGAAAGTGAATCTTATCGCGTCGCGGAGACGGTATTCCGTACATACGCACGAGCGATGATATCATTCCCATGATCCTGGAATTGTATTAAAGTGTATATATAATATTAGATAATAAATATCACTTTAAAATAATCATATATATTCATTACTTTCACCATTATACCCATCCAAGTAAGGTGGTGGTGGAAAATAGATTACACCACGGCGTGGAGACGGTATTCCGTACGTACGCACGCGCGGTGATTTCATTTTCCGTAGGATGGATAGATGGTGAAATATGGTTGTTTAATACTTATAATAACATATAATTATATGATTTATACTGATGTTATTACTTGATAATGAAACAACTAAATAAGAATAAGTGGAAGAATAAATGAAGTTGAAATAATCGGTAACGAACATTACCTCTTCTTTGAAGCTCCTCTTTGAGACATCCTCTTAGGGCACTAAAATTGGTCTTTGAAGAAGACCAGGAACTCTAAGATGTTTCTAGGGAAGTGTGGAAGTGAAATGGGCAGGGGTTGTCCGATCTTGAAGGCTCAAATTGGTGTGAGTAGGAGAGGGAGGAGGTGCCCTTTTATAAGGGAGGAGAGGGGCACCTTTGGAAATGTAAGAAATATTAGTTTATATTAAATACCAACCCCACTTAATCCAAAATGACTCATATCCAAATATTATATTATATAGGGTTGTAATATAATCAAAAAATAAAATTTAGACATGTTAGGAATTTATTTTAAACATTATAAACTTGATTTATCCTTATTTAATCAATTTAATTTTATTTGTGGTAATAACATTCTAAATTTTAAATTGTAACAAATAATTAATTATTTGTTGTGAATTGTCCATAATTGGATACTTAATAAAATTTTAGACCATATAAATTTAAATTAATAATTTTTAAATATATTTGTGATTTTTAAACAATTTTATAATATGTTATTTTTATAAAATAACAATAGTTTCAATTTTGACACTATTCATCTATTTGAATTTAAATAAAATATATACAGAAGATATGTTCAAACTGAAAGCTTTAATAGATTCATAAAATGTCATATGTATCTATAAAATTAGTGGAGAACATTAAATAGTTCATATAATATTTATTTTATTATTTTTAAAACCATTTATTTGGTTTATCTCTTAATAAAATAATTACTACAACATTTTTGTATAATTATTTAATATACTTATTTGTTGTATAAAAATTAAAAATAAAATCCTATGATGAAGATAAATCTATTACCTTTAGCAATAATACTTTTACTAGAATTTATAATCTTAAAATCACAATATTGAAATTGTTATATTTATTAAATTATGAAGGTGACAACTTTGGTATCCTTTAAAATAAAATAATATAAGTGTCATAATCGCCTTAATAAGGAACCAAATGGTCGAAAATTCATACAGTGGATGATTAGGGTTTATATATACACTAATAATATGTTTTGTGCAGATTTTCGGGCCTTTTAATATGTATTACTATTTCAATAAAAACTATATTATTTATTTTTCACTAAATAAATAATTTTTGTATCATTAATGTATAAGATAATAAGGTAATTAAATAACTCTTAAAAAATACAAATAAATTACCATGACAAGTAAAAACATTTATATTTTAAATGAGTATTTATAACTGAATTTATATTCTGTATAAATTTAAATTAAAAATACTTTAATTATTAAAGTTCAGTGAGATATATTTCACTTTCCTTTAAATAAAATAAACTAAAGGTCTTAATCACCTCCAAGTGGGTTCTAATGGATTCCATTTTGACCCAAATATGACTTAGGACAAATTATAATCATCAAATTGTATTAATACAAGTATTAGGATAATTTTATAATATTATATTTACCCTTAATTACCCAATTTACCTTTTACTATGGTAAATAAAATTTACCGTTGTTACTATTCATAAAGCCCAAAAATAAAAAGTAGTCTATTAATATAATTTGGATCCAATGATTGAAAATATGGAATCCATTTTTCCAAATTCAATACACAGAAGTTGCAGAAATTAAATTAAAATTAATCCCGTTGTCGAAAGAAAATGGGTTTTTGTTCAAAACATTGCAAAAGATTGAATTTATTTAACCTACGAATTCAATGTAAAATCAAGACTAATGATATAAATTATATTAAATGGTAAAAATATATTCTATTTATAATTTAAAACCATTAAATATTATAATTTAACCACATAAGTTATTACGATGAAAAAAGTTGTTTTTAATTAAAATATAGCGTGTTTTTACTATTCATTAAAATATGAAAGTTATCAGAATAATATGAAAAATTTATCCAAGGTAAAATTTTATATCCTAATTCCAAATAATAATTTTATTTTTTAAAATTGAACTTATAAATATGTCAAAAACTAGATTTAAAGTGGGTACGCCATCAAAAGGCGGCAAAACTGCATTTTTTGAAAAATACTTATTTTACCCAAAAAAATTATTTTGTTCTTATACCATGTTCTATAAAATGTGTAAGATGAATAATAATGTTATAAAATTCAAATTTTAGTTAATAATATTCATAACAGCTAGTTTATAATAATATTATAATAATATATCGTTGTTTAGTAAAACCCGGTATTGCGTACAACACACGCTATCGAGGAAGGTCATGATTGCGTGTAATGAAAGCCAAGTCAGGGTTGCGTGTTGTGCAAGAATCCTTCATTATTTCATATAACAGAATCCAACCATATTTCATTTATTCATTGAATATATGTATATATATATACACTCAATGTTGCGTAGAATGACTATTATAAAACGAACTTGAAATTGTGTGTAACACAATCTAAGAATAGTGTTGCGTATACTTCAAGATAATACAGTGTGACGTATATCACAAGATAATCTTATTGTAGCATAAAACACACGACATCAAATAAATTAAAAACAATACTTATGATAAAATATTGGGTTGTTACAAGGATAACAATATTTATAGTAAATTTTTTATATATGATAATAGTAAGATTATTATAAATATTTGACTATTTAATACCCCATAGTTGTTTTTACCAAATGTTATATATCAATTTATTGATGTGATATTTACATTTTACTATTAAAGTTTCTAAAAATAAAATAAATTATAGATCCTAAATCAAACAAGACATTGGTATAATTTGAGTAAATAAGAAATGTACCTTTGACCACTTTATTTGATTGTCCAAAATCTACCACAGTAGTAGAAAATGACTCTTCCAAACATTTAAAATTTCAAACTTGATGATTATCACCTTGATTAACAAGCTTCAGACACATTTTTTCATAATGTCCCAACTAATTTCAATTAAAACATTTCACTAATAACTGACTATCTAGTTTCCCATTACTGGTCTGATCAGAACTCTTTTCCTTGCAGTCATGATCTAAATGGATGAACTTACCACACCCCAAAAACATTCTTGATCCTGTTAAACTTTCCATAAAATATTTTTATCAAATTTGAGACATGTGGGTGACTTAAATCTAGGTTTCCTCATTGATTTATACTCCATTTCTTTCCACCTTAATGACTTCTTATTCTTGATATCCTGAGATACATAAGTGTATAAACTCTCCATTTTAAAATTATCATCACAAAAAAAAACATAATCATAACTTTTTAACCCACATGAGGATAATGTTTTTCCTAAAATTAATTTAAATCTTACATAAAACCTATCAATATTACTCTCATGGTCTAGAATAATATTCAATTTATACGTAACTAATATGATAAAAATTTCCTTGTAAGAAGAAGCTGAATATTATTCCCTTTTCTTTAACTTTAGAAATTTTTTTCCATTTTAAGTTGAAGTAATTTAGAAAAATATTTTTGAAGAAATATATGTTTAAATATTTTCTACCTCATTTTATCAATTTTATTCTTCTCCTTGGTAATATTAACTAAATACTACTATTTATCTGTTTCACATTCAAAATGATAAATAATAAGAGTTACCTTTTGATTCTCCAAAAGACCTAAAACTTCAAATATATTCTATACAGAATTTATCCATCCTTTTATTCTACTATATATGAGGTTTTACTAAATTATAGTGGGTTTTTTTTCATGAAATTATCCACTACTGACATGTTCTTATATAGAGAATTCAGTCACTCTCTTTCCGGAGTTCCATCATTTATAGCTTGTGTTAATTGAGTTAACACAACCCCAAAATGATAAGTTCTAAATTCAACCATTCTAGATAACTCATTAAGAAACTCCATCCTAATTTTTTCACCCAATTACATCTATATAAAACCATTCTAATATGGACATAGTTTAGATGAATCAATACTGAAACTTATTGTTCCCTAATCTAGATTGACCATTGGGGGGGGGGGGGTGAATCAGTGGTATTATTTTATGAATTATTTTATTTTTAATTCAATATCATAAAATTATTTGGGTTATCGATACTCTCAATAATATCACACAACCTTACCTCATGCGCAATAGTAATTACAGAGAGAATAACACCTAATATTTACAAGGTTTAGCATAAAATTCCACTCATTTACATGTTTGTTAAAAACCCCAACTTTAATTAAACACTATATTAAAAAGTGACAATGAAAAAATTAGTTAGACCCCCCAACTATAATTCCCTTGAAATAAATTATGCACCCCAACTAAAATGTCCTATTTAGTGTCTGGTTAGATACCCCGGTCACAAACTACTTCTTTAACTTTGATCCAATGATAAAAATATCTTTTCCTACTTTTAGTTTATTCTATTCCAATTGATATAATATTTCACCATTATTGAAGAAGATCTAATTCAATAATTTATATTATTCAAGAACTTAAATAGCTATTAGAAGTAGTTTTTCAATCTCAAAACTAATAAAATATCTTCAATGATCTGAATCTTCTCAACACTTTGAATACTTGATATTTATGATCTTATTCTACTTTTAAAGACTACCCAAATTTAGTCTCTCTTATTTTTTAGTGTGCTTTATGAATCTAAATATTGAAAAAATTCTTTACAACATTTCACACTATTCACTACCTCAATCATATATTCTTTACTTGGATACTTCATGCAAGTATAAGCATACAAGATATATATACTCACTTCTTCTTATTCATGTTTCTTAAAGTTTCTATATTTTTTCCATTCATGCTTAAACAATGCATGAGTTTCCCTCTTATTCTTATTTTACATAAGTGTAAGTAATGTACATAGTGTTATTTATTCTTTTTATTTCTTATATTAAATACAACTCAATTATCCTAATGCATTCACATAATATGTATCATGCATGGTATTATTAAACTTCTTCAAGTAAGTGAGCATACGACTTTGACCTCATATTATACTTCTTCATGTAGAAGAGTACTTGGAATACCTTAATCTTCTTGGTAATATTTTGCAGTATTTGGAAACCCTCATGAAGGTATAACGACAATTTATATAGTCTTTATACTAAAATAAATATACTCAACACTTCTCTGTAATGCATTTCACTATTATAGTAGTGTTCTTTTAGTGGAAAAATACTCATGCTCTCTTCTCCATCTCAATCTGCTTTCATTTTTCAATTATATCAAGATATTGATTCACATTAAAATCATTTAAACAAAGTATATGGATTATGGGTATTTATAAACCCATTACACTACCTTAGGGCCTTATATAATCATGAATGACCACTTATTCCACTGACTCAAACACTCTATGTGCACCTCCTTTCATTGATCTGCCTATAACTTCACAACCCACATTCATAAACATCTCTTGATATGAAAGTCTGAGAAAAGTTTTCCATAATTTTTAAAAATTTGTCTTCCTTACTAGGCTTACCTGAAGTTAACACATCCCCTCATATATTTCTTCAAGAACCGCATACATACAATCTCCAGATTCAAATGATCACTCATATTGATCCTTAGTGATGTATGAACATAGATATGATCATAAGAGTATGATTCATGATTGTTAAATGCATTCAAGGAGAAACGCTATGAGCTAGGTAAAAAAGATGACATATTCATCTATTTTAAAAATTCCTCATGATGTCATTTCCATATGTCTATATGTTTTTACAAATGGAAAATGATGGTTTTAAAAACCAGAATCCTATATAAAAACCAAATCTATTGTTTCTCTATTTAATATATGAATTTTAACTCTAAACCTCGCATTGAATTCCAATTGGGACCATTAGTTCCCTATGGATACTATAGCTAACCCTCACAACATGTTATCCACTAACTACTTTTTCATGCTGACCCATGTTCTCCCATGCGCCGTGCATTAGCTTAACCCTACAAATGCAATCCTCTATATTTCTCATGTATTTATTCTATGGTTGGATACCTTTTATCTTATCTAGGAACCCTAGGTACTAGGTTTTTTAGCTATCCTGTAGTGGCTGGCCAAATTTTTTCAAACACTTAGTAAAATGACTTCTTTAAATTCTTATAGGAAACACTCACAAAAATTACCTAGAAAAAATGTAATATAAGTTCTTTAATTTTTTTAAATTATTCATCCAATTTAATTTTTTATTTTTATTATTTTTATATAAAATAATCACAAGTATGACTTATTCATTCAATACATCACATTCTTCTTGATGTAAACAATGCACTATGCACAAAAAACACTACCACATGTATTCTTCATTAAGAACAACTCTGTAATAATTTTAACATATGACACTTCTTACAATGCACCAACATATCAATCCATCATCTTTTATATCTAAATTATCCATTAACTTTATTCCACATGATACATTGATGACATATGCAATAATTTTTCTTTAACCATTCACTTGAGTTATTCAATATCCCCATTTTTTTCAATACTAATTCACTTTATAAATTAAATATTATTCAATCCTATGTTGAAAGAAAATGAAAAGGTACAATTGGGGCCTTCTCATATCATAAATATCATTCACATATAATCAATACATAATATTATCCTCCATGAATTTTAGAATCATAGATTGAGCCACTTGTGAGAGAAGGTTGTCACCACATGATGTTATTTAGAAAATAGTCTTCATTTATTTATCTCTAAGTATACTTAAGAAAATATAGTATTTAAAACAAGATGTATTAAACATGATTGTAATTTTTTTCTATAAATAAACTTTCATGTGATACCAATCTAAAATAAATCACTCTTCATATTTTGGGGTTACCTAAACTATCAAATATTGAAGGGTATTTATCCTACACTCATCAGAACAAACAAATCATAATATTTTAGGTGAAAAGCATATATCTCCTCTATTTTAGATCAAAATAACCCCCCTTGATAATAATTTTAAATCATATAAAATAAAGATATGATAGTGGCTGTCATACCTCATATTTTAATTCTTACAAAGAAATGAATAAATTACAATCTCACTATATAGTTAAAAATTAACATATTCAACTCATCTTCACCCCCTCAACGTATGCATCCATCTCCTCAAAACCCATTCATGTTATTATGAAAACATATAGATAAGTTTTGGGAAAAAATCCCTCAAGGTAACATTGCAGTATTTTTGGGTTTACTATGTTTGTTGAAAAAGTGAGTTTCCAAGGTATGTTATGGATATCCAAAGAGATTGTTGACTTGTAATTTTGATAAAGATCCAAGATAGTGGATTGGATTCCATGGAAGCTGTATAGAAAATTACATACACAATTTGACACTATTTCCCAGTGCTTTCCAAATTTTTGGGGTCTAAAATTTGGACTTTTACTAACATTGTGAAATGTGAATTTCTTTAAAGGACTTATGAAGATATGGAAAAAGAATGAGTTTCATAAAGATGAGATTCATGAAGAGTGTTTTCGCAAAGGATCAAAGAACTTTGATGGTGATCTATGTGAATAGCAATGAGCATTGTGAATGATGAAGGTGATGAGCATCATGAGTGGAGAATCATGGCGGCACGAAGAGTGTTGATAGTAATCTCTATGATTATGATGAGAATCACAGAAGGGAAATATCCTTGGAACTTCTTGAAAAATGGAGAACCATGATGGAAAATAAAGAGATTCATGAAATAGTGATTATGTGGCTCAGAAGGTTCTAGAATCGTGGGAAAATTCCTATAAATAGTCCTCTACCCATTTAGAAAAATATAAAGAGTTGACAAAAATATTAAGGATCCAAAATTACAAAGGTGGTTCATAAAGGGAGGTTCCTGAAGGGTGGTTTGAAAAGGTGATATGAGAAGAATTTCGTAAAGGCTATAAAATCCAACTGAATTTTATGAGCATAAAAAAGTAACTAAATTCATAAAGTCTAAGTAATATTTATTAAGGGAAGGATATTTGTGAAGGCTTGTTCAGATTCGAAAAAGAGGTGTGATTCGTGAATGCTTGTTGAGCTTCGCAAAAGAGGAGCTTCACGAAGGCAATGAGAATCACGAAATTTGTTTAGAAGGTGTTGCCCAGTAAATCTATGGTAAAGAGGTATTAATCAGTTAGATGAAATTGTAACTTCAACAGAGAATCTATCTATAACTGAGGATGTATTAATTAGAGATAATGAAAGGACCTACAAGTCCGTAAACTATGGGTGAATCCCTTTCAAGCACAGTGGGTAAAGGAATAGGAACGAGGTTATCCTTTCCATCGGTTGTGATCCATAGAAAGAGACATAAGAAGTGACCCTTGGGAATTACATGAGCAAACCCTAAACCTTATAAAGGTAGTGATCCTATGTTTAGATGAGATCTAGCCCGTACCATCATTATTGGTAGTGAGCCTTAGTGAATTTGGTACAATCATCACATCGATGTTGTATTCTCCTTAGATGTAGCCCAATGAGGGCGAACCAAGTAAAATTTGATGCATCCTTGTGATTAATTTCATGCATTACATTCAAAGCATCATCATTAGATAAATAGGTAATGAATAAGATAAACATTAACCTTTAAGTGCAAAAGAATTGACCCTTATAATAAAGAGGTCAAGATCTATTGGGGTGAGAAGAATTTAGAAAATAATATCCATACTCAATTCACCCCTCTTAAGGTATCTTGACCCCTTTTGGACTTAAAAATTGGTATCAGAGAGAGGTTTCTTTTATCAGATTTGTTTTCTCTAAATTGGTTTAGTTGATCATTGAAGTTAAAGATTCAGTCTGATCTTATCTTGGGGTTCCATGGAAAATGGAAGAACTTAAAAGAAGAAGAAAAAGTCCGTTGGTATTACTTAGTGTGGAAGTGCTTACGAAAAAAGTGTAATTCACTTTAAGGAATCCAATAGTTTACTAAATAATGGTCTGGTTGAATCAGAGAGGGAAAATATAGACTCACTCAATGATGATGTAGAAATATTTTAAGAACTTGACATTCTAAGTGATTTTGAAACTACTGATGATGAAGAAATTCTAAGAAGGCCAAAAGTGGAAGATGTCTACGAAACAAAGGGATTGGATCAGAAATTGGATAAAGAAATTAAATATAAAGATATATGTATCCAAGCGCTAGAGATTGAGGTTAACAAGCTAAGAGGTTTAAATCAAAGGATTATCTATGTGGCTACTAATCTGAGGGAGAAGAATGATTCTCAAACTGAAGAACTGAAAAAGATGTCTAGACAGATAGAAAAAACAAAAAGCTGATGAAAATGAAGAGAATAAAAATTTAGATGAAATTCAGAATCTGAAAGCCAAAAGTCGTGATCTTGTTACATAGCTGTATGAACTAGTTCATAAGAATAAAAGGCTATAACAAAAAAATTCATGCTGTTCAGAATCAATTTCTTAATAAAAATTTAAAATAAAGGAGAAAAGTGACATTATGGGTATGCTCACATGTGAATTGGAATATGAGATGAGTAGAGGGAATAATATCAAGATAGAACTTAATAATAAACTTGAATCAAGGGATATAAAGATTCAACAATTTGGAGAAGATCTAAATTAGAAAAGAAAGAAGTGGAGAAATCCTATGCTAAAGGAAAGTCTAAAATGAAGGATGAATTACACTAACTAGTTTATTAGTCTTTGACATTTGATAGTGAAATGAAAATAAAATATTCCATTTATGAAGATAAACAAGAACACATTTTTTCATCTCAAAGGTTATACAGTTTGGGAAAATCTGGTATTGGATATGATGACCCCCCTCCCATGAAAGATAGTAAGAGAGCTATAAAAAGTTCCAGAGATAAGAAATATATTTTAGGTGATGGAGACAGACCGAAAAAAGTCTTTTATTGGAATTAATGATAACATATGCTATTTTTTGTGGAATTCATGGTCATACGTCAAGATTTTGTTTGAGGTGTTGGAATATATTTCATGTTGTGATGAATTTTTTTTTCTAAATCTGAGAATAAATAGAATTTTCATGAGAAATATTAAGGAAGAGTCTCTTAGAGGATAGTATCAATGAAATTATTCTATTGTGGAATAATGGGACACACCACAAGTATGTTTCAGGAAGTTGAATAAATCAATGTCAGAATAAAAACTCAAGCTGTATCAATGTCTCAATCAATAAATTTTGACATGAGGTATGTTTTTAATGGGATATGTTTTATATGTTTTAATCATGGGAATTTGGAAAGATATTGCAGTAGGAAGAAAGTAATAAAGGAAAAGGAACTCGAAAGGATATCCCCAACTCTAGTGGTGTATAAAGAAAAAAATCTATACTGAAATACAAAATTAAAAGTTAAAAAGTAGGTTTAAAGTCTCAAAGAAAAATCAAGGATCTAAAAAATATGTATTGAGAACCACCTCTACTACACTCAAAACAAATCTCTAGGAATGAATTTGAATGAATTTGGAAGAAAAATAGAGGATCTACTCTAGTTATGAGTAATAAGAACATACGTTCAGTGAATAACCCACCGGTAGTAAGAAACAATGTGGAGAATCATATAACTAATAAAATAAAAATTAATAAATATTTTCTCCACAAGATTTCAAGTTCAATAAGGTGATAAGTGAAATAAGGGGAAAGATTACTCCAATAGAGGAATAAACAAGATAAGATGGAAAGTGGAGAGATTCCTGCTCAAATAAAGAATCCTAAAAAATGGAATTTTGGTGAAAAATCAATGAAGGAAATAGGTACTAGTGGGATTAAACCCTAAATTTTGAAAAAGTAAAAGCCTACAGAATCTACTTATCAGAATAAAAATGAGCATGTGGGAAAAGAATGTCTAGTTATGTGGATAGAATATTTTATGTTTGCTGAGTAGATGGAATAGGCACATAAAGAGTACAATTATTTACAAGAAAGTATCAAAGGGTTGATCCACCAGGATCAACCATAATCCTCTTCCACTATCCCTATGTGTATAAATACTATTAACTTATGTTCAAGTGTTTCAAGTTCAAGGGGAGATATTATCCAAGGGGAAGTGGCATAAAAAGATGATAAATGGTGATGTGATGTCCTCCAAAATTTCAAAAAATTCAAATCAGTCACAAGAGTTGAAGAATTAATTTGAATTTTTTTTTTCAAAGGAGTTAGTGGTTTGTGGATTCCTAAAATGCATGGAATTAATTGAGTTCAATAGATAGTGACTGTTATTAACTTTATCTCTTGTTTCCTACATCGAGTTCTAACTAAGTAGAATTAGAGGTTTTGTTGGTGGCTCATTGCAAAGTTCCACGTGAGAATAAATGATGAAAAAGAAGAAGAATGATTGTGGGTCTAAATAGTGGGCCAAAAAATAGGAATAATTGAACATCATAGGGGGGAGAATTTAATATCTGAATCAGGTTAAAGATATCACTAATAGATAAAGGATGATTGTTTATGTTATTTTTCATCAACAAGAGCAATTGGGGAAGAAGTAGAAAAACTTATGTATTTCATGATTATCTATTTTTCTCTAACAATATGGTATCATATGACTATTTTCAGGATACCAAGAAGCTATGAGATAATGTAAAAAATGTTTCAACATGAGGCTACAAAAGTAGTTGAAAGCAATTATTCCACTATATGAGAGAATGAACAAAATCTTTAACAGGATATTAAAAAGTCTCCTTATAGCAGCAATGAGGAGGTAAGAAACTCAGGGTGAGTAAAAGTGTAAAATGATGATTCAGATGAAGATAATGATGACGATCATGAAGAAGTCAATTCATTATTTCTAAATTTGGTTCTATAAGAAGAATTTTTTTTATTTAGAAACCATTTGGTTTTCTCATTCATGAAGATGAGAACATAGTTTGTTGGATTAATAAGGCTTTATAAAGTTTAAAAAAATCACCAAGTTCTTGTTATTCAAGGCTAGAACAGTTTCTAAAAAATATCATTGTTCAACGTGGTAGAGTTTATTACAATCTATATTTAAACCAAAAAATTAATCAAAGGATGATGGTTCTATTATATGTTGATGACGTAATCATTGGAGGATCATATGAAGCACAATGCATTTTTTTTGAATTCATGAAAAGTGTGTTTGAAATGTCAATGATTGGTGAACTGATGTTCTTACTTGGTTTATAGGTAACAAAAGGAAAGAATGACACATTCATTTCTCAATATAAATATGTTAAGATAGTTTTGAGAAGATTTGGAATGAAAAATTCCAAGGAGATGATGACTTCAGTGGATATATGGATGAAGCTATCAAGGGATAATGAAGGAAATGTAGTTAATGTTATAGAATATAGGAAAATAATTGGTAGTCTACTATACTTGATAGTGGAAAGACCTAATATTTTTTTTACACATGCCAAGCATTACGATATCAAAGTTAGCCCAAGGAAATCTATTTTCTTGAAATTAAAACAATAATTTGATACATCAAGGGAATGGTGTATTTCGGTTTGATGTAGAATGAAAAATATCATAAAGTTTTTTTGGGATACACAAATGAATAGTGAAATGGTTCAAGAGATGATATAAAATCAATATCTGGTGGTGCATTCTATCTTGGAAGATTGTGTGTTTTGTGGATAAGTAAGAAACAAGATTGAATTTCATTGAGCACCAAAGTAGTTGAATATATTATGGATACTCAATCACGTACACAATTATTGTGGATCAAACACTAGCTTTATAATATGTGAGTTGAAGTGAAGTCTCTAATCAAAATCCATTGTGATAATTCAAGTGCTATAAATCTAAGAAAAAATCCAGTCTATCACTCAACGACAAAGTGTATTGAAATCAAGTATCATTTTATCAAGGAGAATGTGGAGAAAGGACTTGTGAATTTGGACTATGTGCCTATAGATCTATAGGTTGTAGAAATTATAATGAAGGCCTTACCCAAAGAAGCATTTGAGAGGCATCAACTGGCTCTAGGAGTTCAGTCAACTCCCCACACTTAAAAAAGTGTGGATTTGGGTCCCCCACTCCACGAGGTATGGTTTGTTTTTCCCTAATGTGTTAATATGTGTTCTTTACCCTTTTTTAAACCTAAAAAAATGGTCTTCAGGTTCGTTGAAAAAGGGGGATAACTTATTCTATTAAAAGGGAGACAATGTCATTGTCAAGACATGGGGAGAAGCTGTGATAGTTGGAGCAGTGAGATAAGGGGAGTAGTGAGATCGGGGGAGTTTTAAATTTAATGATGCTAAAGGTGATCAATCAAAGGATATATATCACGAAAGGTTGAGTTTGTTATGAAGTATGTTTATTGGTTTCAGTAATTAAGTGGTTCATTGATGAAATTTTCATGATACTATTGTTTCTCATACCGAACATGGCTCATGTGGGCTTAGAGTATGGGTTGAGTAAGTCTTTGATCCCTATCTGAATCACATGAAGCGAATGCTGGTAGATGATATAGGAAGCTTCAACAAAGTATCAAATTATGAAATATTTTTCAACAAACCCAAAGGGATAGATTATTGGGAAAAAATCTCTTAAGGTAACATTATAGTATTTTTGGGTTGATTGTGTTTGTTGAAAAAGTGAGTTTTCAAGGTATGTTTCTGATATAAAAATATATTTTTGACTAAGAATATTGAAAAAGATCCATGATAGAGGAGTGGATTCAATGGAAGTAGTATATAAAACTTTGTACACATGGTGATGCTGTTTTCTAGTGTTTGCCAAATTTTTGGGGTGCAAAATTTGGAGTTTGGATAGCATCGCGAAAAATTCATTTCCTTGAAGGAATTATGAAACTATGGAAAAGGCATGAGTTTCATGAAGATGGGATTCATGAAGAGTGTTTTATGAAGGATCAAATAATTTTGATGGTGATCTACATGAACATCGATGAGAATCATGAATGATAAAGTTGAGAAGAATCGTGAGTGGCGCATTACAGTGGTGTGAAGAGTGTTGACGGTGATCATTTCGATTACGATGAGCATTGCAAATGGGAAATATCTATAGAGCTTCGGGAAAAAGGGATCATTGTAAAGGAAAATAAAGAGTTTCAAAAAATGGTGATGACATGGCCTGGAAGATTCTGGAATCAGTGGAAAATGTCTATAAATAGGCCTCTACCCCATTCAGACAAGTAGAAAGTCTCAACAGAAATCATAAGGCTCCAAAATCATTTAAGTTTTTTACAAAGAGTTCTTCATGAAGGTGATATGTTAAGAAGTTCATGAAGGCTTTAAAATCCAACTAAATTTTCTGAGCATCATGAAAGTAAGGAAATTAATGAAGGATAAGTAAGATTCACTAAAGGAAAGAGCTTCACAAAGGCTAGTTGATATTTGTGAAAGAGGTGTGCTTCATGAAGGTTGGTTGATCTCCACAAAAGAGGAGCTTCAGGAAGGCAGCGAGCATCGCGAAAATTGTTCAGAAGGTGTTTCCCTATAAATATGTAGTAAAGTGGTATTCATCAATTGGATGAAAGTGTAACTTAAATAGAGAATATATCTATAAATAAGTATGTATTCATTAGAGATAATTAAAGGACCTAGAAGTCATTAAACTGTGGGTGAATCCCTTCTAAGAGTAGTGAGTGAAGGAAGAGGAAAAAGGTGATCATTTCCACCAATAGTGATCCAGATAAAGAGACATAGGGAGTGACCCTTGGGAATTCAGTGAGTAAACCATAAATCTTGTAAAGTTAGTGATCCTAGGTATAGATTATATCTATCCCAATCCATCATTATTGGTAGTGAGACTTAGTGAATTTGGTACAATCGGCACATCACTATTGTAGGCTCCTTAGATGTAGCTGAGTGAGGGTGAACCAAGTAATTTTTTTTGTGTCCTTATAATTGATTTCTTGAATTATATTAAAAGAGTCATAATAAGATAAAATATTAAATAATAAGATTATAATTAAGGTACTAGATATATTATTTTGGTTTTAAAACAAAAAATAAAGAGGAAGTGGTAGACGAAAAGAACTTTGAAAGTGGTGGTGAAATTATTACCTCTTCTTCGGGTGTTTCCTTTTGAGTTGATCAAAAGGGATCTTTAGGTTGGATTTCTAATCACAGAAATGCCTCTAGGTCTAAGTTAGTATAGTTGGGAGGATATTTGGGTAGGGGTTGGCCGATCCAAATGGATTTTGGGGTGTGAAATTAAGATAAGGGGAAGTACCCTTTTATAAGAGAGGTGAGGGTCACTTTAGGAAAACCTTGAAATATTATTTTATTATACAATAATATTCGGTTTATAATGGATTCAAAAGAATTTATTTTAATTTTAAGGTGGGTATGGGTCAAAAAAATCTCAACCAATAGTTTTTAGATAGGTTTAAGTCACCATATTAACCTTATCTTTTAGATTTAACTCTTGGTTAAATAGTATAACATTTACTATGTCTCCTTGTATTTTTATATTATATGGTTAATAAACTTACTATAAAATGACAAGAGAACCCCAAGTGGTTAATTAATGACATATATATTTTTATATAAGTCCTTTGGATGAACCTTAAATTTTGATGACTATTATATCATTTAGTAATATAGTATTTGTTTTAAAAACTCATTTATGTCAATTTTGACACTATTTAGTATCTGATTTTTGTTAAAGTCCTAAAAACTTGATTACTTTGAAAAAAATTTATTTAACCAACCATAACATGTCATATTAACCTATAAAATTCTTTTTATCCATCCAAAGTCTCAATTTAAATTTATTTTTATATTTATAATATCAATTATTTTAATCTTTCATTAATAAGGTAATTACTGAATCATCATTGTGTAATAAATAAATTTAATTATTTAATGTATAAAAATTATAAATAAATTACCATTATGTATGCAATATTTTTATCTTTCTAATTAATATTTATAGTTGAAGTTATCTGATGTGTAACCCAATATTAAAAATGTTTTAGTTATGAAACTTTGAATTTAACACTTTTAACTCTTCTTTAAATAAAATAATAATAAATGCCCTAATCTAATCCAAGTGGACCAAAAGGATCATATTTTATTCATAAGGTTGTTTTTGGTAGAAATAAACATATAAAATAGAATCAAGACATGTGTTATAGTAATAATAATATCATTTTTACCTTTAATAACCCTATTTACTTTTAACCGTGGTAAAAAAAGTCAAAAGTTACTATTCACCAAAATTATTTTCATCTTATTGAACCACATTTTACTTAATTATATCAACCATGTGTCTTGTATTTTTGAAATTCAATTTATAGAAGCGGTAAAATTACGTTTTATGCAAATTTGCAAACGTGCCTAGAAGGTGGGTAAAAGACGTTAAAAAATTCAATAAAATTTTATACATCTAATTTTATTATAAAATGACTACAATGAATTTCATTTAACTAATATAGGTATTATGTATCTATTTTGACAAATTAATTTAAATAAAATTTGGTTCTAAACAATAATGTTGTGTTTTTCACTATTTATCAAAAATTGAAAGTTTTCAGAAAAATACCAAAAATTCACCCTAATCTAATTTTGATATTCCAAATCAAAAATTGAAGTCTATTTTGAAAAATAAAATTTATAAAATTTAAAAAAGTGGGTATTAATATTTATAACGGCTAGTTTGATTGGTCATGGTGTGTTAAAACTCCAAGTTGCGTACAACACAAGCTATTTCCTTATTCAAAGGGAAATGTACCGTGGAAGCTTAGGGTGTTACACTCTCACCCCTTATAAATACCACCATTCACCACCCAAATTATTATCACACTACAAACTTATTATATCATACAAAATATTCCCAAATATATCCCCCACTTTTTTATAAATGCCTTTGAGGTTTTGATCTCATCAAAATACCTCACTTAAAAGGCATAATCCAATTAGAAAAGGAGTCACCCACACGAGTAAGGTAAGAACTCCTAATCACTTATTTTAATTTTTATTAATTTTATTCTTGTTCTTCTACCTCCTCCAAAAATTTTCTATACATCCTAATATAATGAAATTAGTGTCATAAATATATTTAAATAATATTATATTAATGTAATAACCATTATATACCTTCCATTAATTTATTCTAAAATGAAATTTTTTCCTATATTATGGTTGGTTCCTCACCTCTACATATAAAGAAATTCATTTTTCATCTCCTCCTTCATGGATTATTATAATAATAATTTTATGAATAAATATGATTATAATAATTATAGTATATTTTATTTCTTAATATATAATTGGTAAATAAACATAAATAATAAATGAAACTGATTAAGTTCTTCATAGCCAGAAAAATCACTTAAATGAACTGACCATTAAATGCTATCATTAATATAATATAAATCATGATTATTTTTAATGGAAATTTTATTTTTTAAAAAATTAATTTTTTAGAAAAAATAAACTCCATAACATTTTATTTATGGATTCATAGATCCATTTTATGAGAACATCCATAATTACCAACAAATTGATGCGACCTTGGAACCATGAAACGAACATCCTTGAGATGGTGAAAATGAATAAAATATCCTAATATAATGACCATAAATGTACATAAATAAAAAATAATGAATTAAATATACATTAAAAAGGTTTTTAATCAAGTATTTTATAAATTCAATTTGATTATTTAGGAGGATAGATGCACATACCAAGAAATTCGAGACCCAAGGTATGGGAACTATAAAACCACCCTATTTTTTTGGATTACACATTATCTGTCTAAATATACTTATAAATATATTATCCAGATGTAATTATTAAATATTATATATATATATGTTCCTTATATATGTTCCTAGTTTTCCTTCCCTTTTTTGTTTGGGATATAAATGTTTTTAAAGTTCACTTCTCTCTCTTTTCTTTGAAGTAAACCTAATTATAGGGAAATTTTCTATTCCTTATTCCACTTGATGTATAAATATTTCCATGTATTTTCTATTTAATGATTTAACCAAACAATATCTATTTTATATAAAATATATTCTAGTTCATTTCTGGTTTTAATCAAAACACTATGACCTTAAATTCTTTAAAGATTATTTACCCATTTCTTAAAACAACGTTTAAGAGGTTCATTTTTATACCTATATCTCCAAAACTTATGATTTTTTTCTTTAATTGAACTCAAAAGTCATGAAATATGATTCTTTATCTATTAATAATTTCTTATATTAATTAATTACTTATTTTATTTGGAATATTTATGATATATGATTTGGTTATGCTTTGAGACATGATTATGTAACCCATTATCTTTTCATGGGGTTTTGTTATGATTATTACTTATATATGATTTTCTTATGTTGAACACATATGAATATATATATATATATATATTATGTGATGAGAGATACCATAATGATATATTTCCCCAATGAATTGGGTAATGTTTTCATCTCATGAGATACCATTTATGGTGAACGAGTAATAAGCCTAGCACACTATGTTATGTTGTCTTGGTAGTGAACCTTGACTTATGATTATGATGTCATATTTTATATTGTTTCAAAATTCATATGATTCCTTGTTTTTGTGATATCATATAATATATTCCATGTTTCCATGTAAATATATATATGATCCTCATATTTTATGATATCATGTTATGCCTCTTGAATTATATGTTATTCTTCATGATAATGTTTGTTATCATTTTGTAATATATAACTCACTCTTTTATTTATGCATGTGACCAGGGTATCCTATATAGTAATAGAAGTTAAAAAATATTTAAGATAACATTATGGATATTGAAAAAAATATCTTTATTTTTATTTTTACATTTATGTTTTATGTATCTAATCTACCAAATAAACTAGGACTCTAGATTTTTGGGTCATGTTTTAGGATATGTTTTTTAAAAATCATATACTAATATGTTTATGATACTAAAGTTTCTATAGGCCTCTTATATGTTATAAAAAGGGGTAGATTACCATATGTTATAGTGGTGAAACAAAAGGGTTTTGAATTTTATAATTTAATGGAAGGGTTTCAATCAAAGAGGATGATGATATACATGTTTAAGGGGAACAATAAAGGGGAAACCAATTATTAAATTTAAATGGGTTAATAATTGAAAGTATTATGGTTCAACATGAGTAATTTATGAGATTACATAACATTAAAATAATAATTACAATCTATAAATGATAATAAAATCTTATAAATCCTCTATTTCAATAGAGCTGAGAAATTCCATGTCAAGATAACTGAAGTTTAGCACCAATGAATTTGTGAGAGGATCCCACTAACCTTCTTGACATTAATCATTAATAAAAAATTAAATTACACCAATTATATTTTATATTGAACAAAATACTTTAAAAAAAATGATAAATAGTAAATAAAGGGATGATAAATCACCTTAAATTTATAGATAACATCTAGATACATGAAATCATGACAAGGTTCAAGGAAACATAATGCAAAATGGTTAGTCAATCAAATATCTACAGATTATGGTGTGATCATTCTTAGTGATCCACTTTTAAAAACACAATCAAATATTTTAATTTTGATATAACTTATTAATTTCATGACATAATTATAATCACCGCACTACAAAATTTTAATTCTCAATATTAAGGTATATACCTCACATTTTCAAAGGGAATAAGTGTCAATATATTCTAAACAAAGTCTTATGATTGATAATACACTTATCAAACATAAAATATGATTCATGATAAATAATGGATTATGTTTGATAATACCAATATCTATTATAAAATATAATACATTTTAAAAATAAATATTTTTACTTCTACAGAAAAGGGATTACTGATACACATCAATGTTTTACTTTTACATATCAAGGTATTACTCTTATGTTTTAATGAATTAATTAAATGTATCAATTAATTACTCTTACATATCAAGGAAATACTCTTACATGCATCAATTAATTAATTTTACATATCAAGTAACTACTCTTGCAAATCAAGGAATTAATCTTACATATCAAGGAATTAATCTTACTTATCAATTAATTACTCTATCTCATCAAGGTTTTAACTTTAGAGGTAAATAAAGTTCACACTCTAATATGTAAGAGAAAATATGAAATAAAGTATGACAACTAATGTTAAATGTTTTGTAAATGTGTGATATTTAAGGGTAACCTATGTGATGAAGGGTGATTTGTAATGGTAAATTTTGTGACAAAGGGTGATGCATACAAATCATCTCTACAAAAAAGGAAAAATACGTAAGGGTAATCCTTACAATAAAGTATGATATATAAAGATAATCACCATAAAAAATGTGTAATATGTAAGGGTTATACCTATGATAAAGAATAATATGTAAGGGTAACATATGTAAGGGTAACCATAGAAATATCCAAGAATCCCTCTTCCAACCAACTATCATCTTAGAAATACCTCCCATCAACCAAATATCTTTTGAAACCTACAAGACCTAAAAAACTAAGGATATATGAAATTAAATACCCTTAAGTTTTATACCTATCAAATGATTTTCATCCCCAAAAATCAAAATAAAACCCAAAAAATGATAAACCAACCCAAGTAAAGGATATAAAAACTCATATCATTATATTAAATACTTCTCAAACAATTATCATTCCTGAGAATCCAAACCAAACCTGAAATAAGAAGTTCCAAATGCACACCATCCATGTAAAGATACTTCTCAAATAGAAATAAAACACTAGAAACAGTCTATAGGAAGATAATATCAACCACCCTAACTCAAAATTGACCTTTATCTAGCTAAAAATTTATCTTGAACCAACTTTATTGAAAAATAATAACCCCTTTCAAATAATTCACAAACCATTTTAAAACATATTGGTTTCTTGAAAATAACATCCTTTAAAAACTTTTAGAATAGTTATTAATATATTGAGTGAGTTGATAATTCATTTATTTTAACACAAATTAATGCATACCTTTTTTCATTTGGATGTTATAATCAGCTTCAAAATCAAACCAAAATTATTTAAATAAAGTATTAAAGTTACCAACCAATGATACATCTCACTTCCTAATCTATAACTAACTACCCACCAATGACCGAGAGACATAAAAAACTTTTTAAAATTCATACTAATGATTCCTTATTGTAGAAAAAATAATAATATAACAATTAACCTAACTCAATGCACCTTGAACATCTCAAAGATAGTCCTCAGAGATATAAACTAACTCTAGAGGATTTTCGTGCACTTATCTTCCATGGGCTGTGGGAATAATATCATAAAGAATTAATTTTTACATCTTATAGTATTTTTAATATTCTCCACACAATAATCTATCTTTATAGGGAGAACAAAATATTTATTGAACATTTCAAGAAACTTTAACTTGGGTATCTCTTTTGTGTGACCATGTTGCATCATCCATCATCTCCATAGTACTCAAAAGTAATATAATAAGGTTGGAATATATATCTTAGATCACATAAAAAAATAAATAAAATAAAATCATACAAGTATTTATACATGTTAATTAATCATATTAATTGATCCAAATTATAGTATATACGGTATCAAGGTTATAGTATCAACAACAAGGAATGTAAATAAACAAAAAAAATTATTCAAATAATGGATAAAATATTTAAGAAAATAAGAATAAAATATATTAGCCCATTATTTTTTTATTCTAACAACATCAAGAAATTTAGAAATAATGTCTACAAAATAAGAAAATAATAGATAGTAAATAACCCACCAACAACTGACCACTACCTCAATCTCAATCCAACCCTCCTAATATCCCAAACACAACCACACATCAACCATACATTTACACCATCGACCATATCCACCACATGATATTATATCAAATAATTTCAAGGATATATACTAAAAAAATTTGATACTTCATTTACATAAACTTAAAATTGTAAATCAACAATCATAATAATCAATCTCAAGTCTTAATAAAATATATCCCCGACATGGAATGTCATTGTTTAATCAATACAAGAAAGGATCAATGAATTAACACATATTATTAACTATCATTAGGAGAAAAATTTAATCAGAGGTGTAAATGGAATATTCATGTCCAATGCATGTATAATTTTCCACATGATTATAATTCTCACATCATAATACTTGCACCATAATAATTTATTTATTAATATCTTATCATGATTTTAATTCATCACTAAATTACTATATATTTTTATTTCATGCATCATACTTAATAAAAACATAGTATAATAAATCCTATAAAAAAATTAAATCATGTTGTAACAACTGGAACCCATCATGCTCAATAGATAATAAACAATAATTTACATGTCATATATTTTTGCATACTTTCATAATAAATAACTTATAAAATATAACAATATCAAACATGAGGTATCAAAAAATTTGCTCATGTATATAACATAAATCATATAATTAAATCATTATTCATTAATTATGTAACATACCTAACCCAAAACCCACTAAACGGTTCCCTGTGCCAGGTCACCACATGACCTCAATCTCACCTCCTCGAATGCTAGAGGTTTCCAACTTGTAGCGAGGGTCTAGATAAGTCATGTGGGAGACTATACCCTACTTATCAGAGTAATCCACAACAGATAACAAATATAAACAGTGGAAACATGGTTAAATTACCAATAACATACATAATCAACCATCTTCTAAAACTAAGAACAACCTACAACCAACAATAAATATGGTATGTCTTTCTAACAATGCAAAGTGAACAAAATCCAAAATAAAGAAAAGTAGTAGAATCCTTGAAATGGTCCTGTATTCAAGTCAATAACCTCATCCACATACATCCCAAGCCCGAATCAACTCCCAAGCATAAGCCCTTCCCCTTTTCCTAACCTGAAACCATGAAATCTTATCAGGTATCCAACAACAGCCCGAGCAGGGTGTGAGTACAACTCAGTAGGCCCCCACCAATGGTGTCTATAAAATATACAATCTGAACAGGTAGTGCATGAAAGTATGAAATAAGTTACAAGTAAATAAATAATAGTTTAGGTTCCATTAATTAACAATATTTACTTTAACCATTTATAACCTTATCACTAAATCCTATCATTTTTATCTTCTTCATGACTTAGTTCATTATCAATATGTTTTCTATGGGTTAAAAATTTACTTCACTATGCATAAGGGATAGGTCAAGTTTCTATCTCACTAGGGATAAAAATTTCACAATGAATAAATCTCACTTACCTTGGATTCTCAGTCTAAGTAGTTCCATATAATACAACCATTGGGGGCATAAAGCATCAGTTTGACTCCCCAAACCATGCATTCCTAGGTGGGGTTAGAGCATCAGTCTAACCCGACTCCTCAGAGGAGCCTCAATACTTTATCCCACCACCAAGACATGTGTACATGATCATATATATATATATATATACATATATATCCATTCACCATAAAAACCATATCACAACCAATATAAATACAAATCATTACCCGTAATAATCAATAATGGAATAAACATTATGCCCTAACCCATTAGAAATTTTCTATTTACATAACATTTCCATTTATCCCAAATCTTATTTCTTATGGATAACCTCATTAAGAAATTTCACTAATTACTATAAATTATCCCATTTAACTTGTTAAAAATTTCCCATGTGTTAACTCACTTAACCTACTCTTCATTTTCCTTGTATTAACCCCCTTATGCATTCTAAATATAAATCACAAAACATTTGGTACATTCCCATTAAATTCTATCTAACCCATTTCCATGGAAAGACACACCATCCCTTATCCAATAACCACCTCTATACACAAATATCCATTTTAACTTCTTATTCAAAAATTTAACCATTCAATGTGTTCATCATGGGATCTATTTAATTACAATTCACTTTCACATTTAACATTCCCATTAACCATGTATGGGTAGGTCGTCGCACCCCATGGGTGGCCCTAAATCAGTCAATTCATCTTTCATGAATTCCAAGGAGATTATGAGGGGTTCAATTTTTCATTTGTACACCCATTAAATCAAATCTCACTAATGTTACCAAGAACACAATAAGAGAAAAAACACAAACTTGTATACACAAATCCTAATAAAACCATGGACATAGATTATAGACCACCAACCTAGAATCCATTGATGGGAAAACTCTTAATATAATCCTTAAATACCTATTCAATCACCCTTTGAATCCTGAATCTAGATCTCATCATAAAAATAGGGTTTTGGTGATTCAGATGATGATTAGATAAGGATGAAAACCTTAAACCAAAAAGTGAAAAAAGAGAGGAATTAGACTCACCCAGAACTTCAATTCATAACCAACAATTCTCTAATTAGATTAGGATTGAAGGATAATCACCTCTTAGAATATTTATTTTCTAGGTTTTAATACTAGGGATTATAGGTGGAGAAATGAGAGGAAAATTGGGTGAGGTTCTTAAATCCCGTAATGGAAATTTTGTAATTTTTACATCTTTTATAGTCCTGCATGGTTTACCCACACGGTTTCCCAAACCACACACAAACGATGTGGAAGCCACTTTGTAGGGGAAAGGGGCAGCATAAATACCTGGTGAGTTCTTCATGGTTTATAAATTGTGCTCGAACCGTGTGATATACCAATGTATAAAATCACATAGTTTGACCCTCCCCTCACATGGTTTGCAATAATCGTGAGAAAACCATGCAACATTCCTAGAAATCTCCTTTTTTCCTTATCATTCATATCTAGAACCTCTATTACACCCAAAGACTCCTCATTAACTTGGGAAAATTTTTTTTATCCAAAGATAATAGACTGAAATCAAAACTTAAACAAAAACATACCTTAAGAAAATCTGGGATCTTACAACCTCCCCACCTTATAACGACTCATCCTCATGCCAAACTTCCAAGAATTATTGATTTTATGATGAAAAGAGACAGGGACACTAGTGACACACATTTTAATCTCACTCCCAGGTTTCCTCTTGGAATTTTATGTTTTTCCATAAAACTTGAACTAAGGGTATAGTTTTTCCTCGCATGACCTTCTCACTACGATCCGTGATACAAATCAGATGCTCCTCAAAAGACGCATTAGGATCTAGCTCTATATCCTTGAAAATAACCACATGAGATTGATTAGGGTAATACTTATAAAGTTGTGAAACATTAAACACATCATGCATGACACTATACCTTTGTGGAAGATCCAATCGAAAAGCCACAAGTCTGGTCGTCCCTATAATCTCAAACGACCGCATGAACCTGGGAGCCAATTTTCCCTATTTCTAAATTTAATGGTGACCAACCCTGGAAATACCTATAGAAACACACTATCACCCAACATAAACTCAAGAGGTCTATGGAACCGATCTTCATATGAATTCTTCCTAATCTGATCCATTATCATGTGTTTCTGAATCAATCAAACCTTTTGTAATGTCTCTTGCATGAGACTCTGTCCCAACAACTCAGACTCCCCAGATTCTAACTAACAAAATATAGATCTACATGGTCTCCCATAGAGTTCCTTAAAAGGTTCCATCTAAATCATACCCTAGAAACTATTGTTGTAGGAAAAGTCAACAAGTGATAAATGTTATTACCATGAACCACCAAAATCCAATACATAATCTCTCAACATATCATGAAACACTTGAATTATATGATCTAAATACTTCTCCATCTATGGGTGATAAGATATACTTAGAATCACTTGGGTACCAAGTGCCTTCTGTAATCCCTGCCAAAAGAACGATGTGAAATGAAAGTCCTGATCTAAAACTATGGTACTCGATACACCATGAAATTGAACTATCAATCAGACATATAACTCACCTAAATGATCAAATGTTTAAATCTGCTAAATTAATAATAAATGGGTGAAATTAGTGAACCGATCCACCATTACCCAAACTGCATTCCGAGGTGCCCTTGTAAGATACACTACAAAGTCCATTGTTACATCATTCCAATTCCACTCCAAAATGGGAAATGACTGTAACATACCACCTAGGTGCTAATTCTTGAACTTCACCTGCTGATAGGTAAGGAATTATTCCACAAAACCCACAACCTATTTCTTCATTCCTGGACACCAATAATGACTATGAAGACCCCGATACATCTTATTCCAATAAGGATGCACTACCCACTTCGATACATGGAATTAGCGCATCAAATCTTCCCACATAAACATTGGAACATCCAAAAAACCAAAAAAACTAACAATTTCATCATTACCAATATCCAACCTAGAAGGTGAATCCCCAAATTTTAGACTTTACTTCATAGAAAAACTCTATGTATGCTCGAGTTGACTCTCTTTGACTCTGCTCAGAAGTGATGAATCAACTACTATAGATGTCAAGGTCATATGTCCGTACCCAACCTGCACCTCCAGGTGTATCTTAGAAAACAAAGCCACAAATATCTACTTGAAGTTAGATTCCAAAACCACCTAATTCTGAGTCTTTCAGCTCAGAGAATTCAAAATACTATTCCCTTTTCCTGGTGTGTAAACCAACTCAAATTTTAGGGATTTCTGGTGCTCGTCCCACCTTCAATAATGAAGATTTAAATCTCATTGAGGGAAGATGTAATTAATATCTTTATAATGGTAAACACCATGAATCACTCTTCCAACAAGTAATTCCCCAAACACTCTAAGTCACAAACCACAATGGTCAAATCCAGATCATGAGTAGGGTACTTTCTTTCATGGTACTTCAACTATCTTGACCCATATTTTAAAACACTATCATCCCACATTAACACTACCCTAATTACATTACCAGAAACATCAAAGAGAAAAGTGTACCTCTTACCAGGATTGGGTAAGATCAGGATTGGTACAATCATCAATTGCTTATTCAATTCCTGAATGGAATTCTCGCATGACTCATACCACTTGAACTTGACTTCCTTCTTAATCAATCCTGAGAGTGGTGTTGTCAAATAGGATCAATCTTTATTAAACCTTCAGTACTAACCGGCCAAACCTAGAAGACTCTGAACTTCAGAAACATTCTTGGGCTGCCCCCATGACACCATAGCCTGCACTTTTTATGGATCCACATACACACCTGCCTCAAAAATAAAGTGTCCTAATAAATTCACCTTATCAATCCATAAATGAAATTTTTATAGCTTGACATAAATAATATGCCCTCTTAGTGTACTCAAGATTATGTCAAGATGTTTGGAATGATCATCATGAGTTATAGAGTACAATAAGATTTCATTAATGAAGAAAACCATGAACTGATCTAGATATGGGTGAAATATCCAGTTCATTAAATTCATTAACACATCCATTATGTTGGTCATCCTAAATAACATCACCATGAACTCATACAATTCGTACCTACTCCTAAAAGATGTTTGGAATATATCATAATTTCTCACCCTCAACTGATGGTATCCGAATCTCAAATTGATCTTATAAAACACTAAATCACCCCTCATTTAGTCAAACATGTCATCAATTCATGGAATATGATATCTATTCTTGACTGTTATCTAATTTAACTTCCTATAATTGACACATAACCTTAACGAATCATAACAATTCTTAGAAAAAATCATGGGAGATCCCCGTGGAGACATCCTAGGATGAATAAAACCCTTATACACCAACTCTTCTAGTTGAACCTTAATTTCCAAGAGTTCTTTTGGAACCATACTATACGGAGTAATGGAAACCGGTTCTTCCCCCATCCACAACTCAATTGTAAACTCAACATATCTCTCGGGTGGTAGGATAGTGAATTCCTCATAAAAGACATCTTGAGATTGATCCAAAATGGGAGGGAAAATTAGAATATCTAAACTTCCATCATCAAGAACAAGACAAGACACTTGGGTCATGAGTTCTCCCAACTACTGGAGAACTGGCTCTGCACGACTTGCTCGAATGTCCCACTCATCACGAAGTACATAAGTGTATCCATCAAGAGAAGAAAACATTACCTTGTGATAGTGAAAAATAGATACGTTCCTAGTACAACACCAACCAATCCATACCCATATTAGGTCAAAACATGACATCTCAAGTATGAACAAGTCCCACAAAAAATGGTACCCACTAACCTCTAGAACAACACTTACATTGCCTGATATCCTAAACTCACACCCCCAATGAATTTTTAATTGACATACCCACCCACACATTCCACTTTTAGGCCAAAAAATTAAAAATTGTGTTGAGATAAAAGAATTTATGGAACCTGTGTCAAATAAAACACTAGAAAGCATGGAAGCTATAAGGATTGTACCTAGAATTATAGATGGTCTAGCTTCGACAACTCCAGGTGTAGACTGAACTACATGGAGTTGACCTATCCCTTTACCCTAGGCTCTAGCCTGAGTACCTAGCACTACACTGCCCTGTTGGGGTGAATGATCTCGGTCCAGAGTACCACATCCCCCACCTCTACCGGTTCAGCCCATAGAGCTTCAACTGCCTTCCTAATACGGGGTAACCAACCCCCTTCCTATACTCTTCACAAATATATGTCCTTCATCATTTCACAACAATTGTAGGTTCTTGTAGAACATTAGAACATGGCCCAACCTACTACATTCCCAACGCTCAACTAGTGGTCAGGAACACTAAATATGCACGTGTCCCAGCCTGTCACATTGATAGCAGTAAACTTTATCAATAACCAGAGAGACTAGTTCCTTTTTATATATTCCCTATCCCCCACCTTCCTTATAGAAATTCTTGAATTGATGCTTCCTATTATCAAAAGATTCACCATTGGTTCATCCAACTATAATTGTGTATCTACTTCCAAAATCCTCCACGAGGTTACCTTCTAATATATGAGCTTGATCCACCACTTCAGTGAATCTATTAAAGTCGAAGATATTCACCTTCAACTTGATATCAAAACTAATCCCATATTGGAAAAATCTCATCGTGGCTATCTCATATCCAACCAAAGATGGAACAAGACATTATTGTTCTATGTGATGTATTGTTTATTCCATGGCCTTCATAGATCTCTAAGTCAACCTCATAAACTCCACAACCTTTTCCTACCTTATGGTTTTAGGATAAAATTTCTCCAAAAACTTATCCTAAAATACTTCCAGCCCATACTATCAGCTTACTGGGTCTGAACCCAAACATCCAACCAGATCTTCTCTTGTTGTTACAACATATAAGTTTGAAACTTAACCTTATTCTCTTCAAGAGTCTCCAGTTGTTCCAAAATTATCTGAATAGATTCTATCCTAAATTCTATAGCCTTGAGTCCACCCTCTCCAGCAAATGTCGGTGGGTGATACATCTAAAATTATCTAATCAGCTCAAAGATACTCAGTGCAACCCAACCTAAGTCACGTTCCATTATATAAATAAAATGAGAAAAGTTCTCATGAAACTTCTCTTCCATATTATCTTGAACCACTGAATCTTCTTTCTCCCCTACTGAGGGAGCATTCTCAGTAATGTCATATTGTCCCCAACCATTAGACATAATTATGGTGGCATTACTCTATAATTCCAAACATGAAATTTAGAACAAAAACTATAAATATTACAAAAAATATAAAAGAGGGATCAACAATATCCATAAAAAAACCATTTTGTGCACAATATCCAAATGAGCCTTATCATACCTGGAACACTACCCTCGAACATCCTTACCAAAAAACATGGTTAACATAGGGTAACTAACTCACACAGTTATATGACTTACCTTCCACACCATTTAAAAACTACTCCCATATCACAACTTACTTTATCAACATTTTAATTCACTTACAACCCCTTATAAATTAAAATTATTTAATCATTATTTAATATTTAACTTCTCTTTTTACCCATTTACAAAATTTCATTGTACACCATTTTCATCAATTTCAATCAAATGAATCCTACCCCTTATGCCCCACAAACCTATCTTGTGTGTGTGTGCCTACCATGAGGCATGACACTTATATACTTAGGTTCCTAGAATGATTCATGAATACACAATCTCATGACATTCCTTTCATGAGAAAAATATCACAAAACTATCACATCACACAAAAAGTGCATCACCCTATGGTGAAATATCATCAAATGTAACAATACAAAACAAGAACAATAATTCCCAAACTGTGCACTTGGGTTTTCCCTCTTACATAGGTCAGATACTCTAAAGAATAAGTTCATTGTCAATGCCCCAAACCTTTCTAACCTTCTATCTACCATCACCAAATAGTAATTCATAGAAAGGAACTCCTATGATACCAATTTGTAAAATCCCTAAACCATAAGCCACTAAACGATGTCCTGTTCCGAGTCACCACATGACATCAAGCACATATCCTAATATACTAGAGGTTTCCAATGAGCAGTGAGGGTCTAGATAATTCATTTGGGGAGACTATACCATATTTACGATAGTAATACATAACAAATAACAAATATAAATATCATAAATAAGATGCAATAACCAATAACATGCATAATCAACCATCTCCCAAAAACTGATTACAACCCACAACCCATAGTAAATACGGAATGGCATGCTAACAGTGCCAAGTGAACAAAATTCAAAAATAAAGACAAGAACGGCAATCCCAAAAATAGTCCTAACTGCAAGTCTGGAACCTCATCCAGTATATCCTAAGCCTAAATCAAATCCCAATCATGGGAACTTTAACCTTTTCCTAACCTGTAACCATGAAATCTTCTCTAGTACCCAAAGGTGTCCCAAGAAGGGAGTGAGTAAAACTTAGTTGGCCACCACCAATAGTGTCTTCAAATTAATTAGTCTAAGCAGGTAGTGCATGAAAGTATAAAATAAGTGACAAGTAAATAAAGAACAGTTCACGTTCCATTAGTTAACAATCTTTAATTTAACCATTTCTAACCTTAGCACTAAATCCCATCATTTTCATATTCTTCATTACTTATTTCATTATCAATATGTTTTCCCTGGGTTAAGCATTTACTTCACTATGTATAAGGGATAGGTTAGGTTCTTATCTCACTAGGGATAAAAATTTCACAATCAATAAATCTCACTTACCTTTGAGCCTTTGTATAGGTAGTTCCATAGAATACAATCATTGGGGTTATAGAGCATCAGTCCAACTCCCCAACCCATTCATTCTTGGGTGGGGTTAGAGCATCAGTCCTTCCTGATCCATGGGAGGAGCCGCAATCCTTTGTCCCACCACAAATCCATGTGCACATTCTCACACACACACACACATATATATACATATCCATTTTCCATACAGACCATATCACACCCAATAAAAATAATAATCATAACCCAAAATAATCAACAATGTAATAAACATTATTCCATAAACCATTTTTCACTTTTCCATTTAGGTAACATTTCCATTTATCCCAACCCTCATTTCTTATGCCCAAACTCTTTTAAAAATTTCAGCAATTCCCATACATGAACCCATTTAATATTTTCAACCATTTCCCATGTGTTAACTCACTTAACCCATTCCTCATTTCCCTTTCATTAACCCCCTTACACATTCGAAATGTAAATCACAAACCATTTGGCACATTCCCATTAAGTTCCATTTAACCCATTTCCATGGAAAGACTAAAAATTCATTTTCCAATAACTAACTATAGAAACAACTATCCATTTTACCTTATTAATCAATAATTTAAGAGTTCAACGTGTTCATCATGGGATCTATTTAATTACATATCAGTTTCACATTTAAGATTTTCGTTAACCATGTCTGGGTAGGTCGGCGCACCCCATGGGTGGCCCCAAATCGATCAATTCATCATCCATGAATCCCATGGAGATCACAAGGGGTTTAAGTTTTCATTTGGACACCCATTATATCAAATATAACTAACTACACCAAGAACACAACAAGGGAAAAACAAAAACCCAACCTTGCTTGCAAAAATCCGTAATAAAACTATGGGATATAGTTTGTAGACCACTTACCTCAAATCCATTGACAAAATAACTCTTAATCATAGCCTTATATCTTGATTCAAATACCATTTTAAACTTCAACATATATCTCACCAAAAAAATATGGTTTTAGAGCTTCAGATTAAGATAAGTGAAGGATGTGAACCCTAAACTAAAAAGAGAAACAAGAGAAGGATTAGACTCACCCAGAGCTTTGATACACATCCAATGACACTCCAAACAGCTTAATATCAAAGGAAAAACATCTATTGGAAGCTTGGGTCACTAGGGTTCATCACTAGGTCTTATAGGATGAGAAATGGTAGGAAAATTGGGTGAGGTTCTTAAACCCCGTAATGGAAATTTTGTAATTATTCCAACTTTTATAGGGGTACATGGTTTACCCACATGGTTTTCCAAACCATGCAAAAAAACATGAACAAGACAATGTCTTGGGTAAAAGGTGTTGCAAATTTACCTTGGGAGTTCCACATTATTTATAAACCATGCTCCAACCATGTGATACACCACTATCTCAAATCACATAGTTTGGCCCTCCCCTTGTATGGTTTGCACTAACCAAGCACAAACTATGAAACATAATCATAAATGTCCTTTTTTTTATTCCCCTTCATGTCTTGAACCCCTAGTACACCTCCAATCCTCCTCATGAACTTAGGAAAAATTTATTTAGCCAAAGATAAGTGACTTAAACTGAAACTTAAACAAAAAACAAATCTTAAGAAAATTTGGGATCTAACGAATTACTTCCATGTAAATTAAGTATTAGGCATGAATCACAATATTCTATTAAGTAATACATGTTATGTAATAGGAATTCACAACTCAATCATGATTTTAAATTAAATGAAATCATACTTAAATCATGCATTTAATTATAAAAAATTCCTATATCATCAATTTAGATTAACACATTGAGTAAAATTTTATATTAAGAAATGTTGGTGTCTACAACATACTGTTAAAACACTTATTTCAAAATATATTTATTCAATTAATAATTAATCATCAATATAATTATTAACCAAGAAATATTTAAGAAAAATTATTCATGGTGATAACAATATTTTTTGAATACACCAACATCAATGAAAACATATATAAATACTACTAAAACTAATTGAAAACAATACATTGAATTTATAACACGATCTTATTGGTTTTATAATAAACATGAAATAATATTTAAATTATTAAATAAAAAATTTTATATTATAAAAACATTTAAGTACAATATCATGTCATAAATTTATAAAAACTAATATCTAAACTTGAATTGATAATTTTATTAAAAAATGGGTGAAAACTAATTTTAATTATTAGATCATATCCACATATGTTATAATAAATAAACACACTAAACAATATTATAAATAAAAATTTAACTAAAATTTAACCTATAATAATGATGCATGTATGCAACCTAATTTTTTTTACCTTATAATTAGTGCATTTTACCTAAATATTTTTAGTTAGTTGTCATGATCCTTTCATCAAATCATCGGGGGACATGATACCTATGTCTAATCTAGTATCTCTTGTAATTAAGAGTTCTAGTTTCATTAATATGGGGATATAGATATCTATGTTCTATCCAATCCCCTGAAAATCCCCACTAATATTTTGAGTAATGTTGTGGTTTAGATTTATTACTATACATGTGTATCATTTTCATTTTTGGATGTTATAGGTGTAAGGATAGTTTGAGATCAGGCTTGGGGAGAATATGCTGGACTTGAAACTATTCAGGAGTTATAGGTGGACATTCACTGTGTGACATACTATGTCATACCATGAAAAATCATGTCCAATCCCCTGGGGTGTACTGGTCTAAACATTCATGGAATAAAATTGTGTTTTAGACAAAGAACTAATTTTGGGTTGTCTTTTGGGTATTTTAAAATTGGGGAATCACCGAGGACCCTTCAAGATCAACCTCCATAACTCCCTTATGTGATTTCTTATGATAATGGAATGTTTTCACTTCAAGGAGATCTTATGACCTTATTTATTAGTAGAAAAAAGCATCATTTGTTGTAATTTACCCCTTTCAATAATTCTAACACTCTATATGACCTAGATATATTTACTCTTATCCTTTTATTATATTATTTTTATGAATCCCTAATATGTTGTGGTTTGGGATGATGTTAGGTATTTTGATTTTTTAGGCCTGAATTGGGTAGTGGTTCTTCATGATTAAGCTCTATTATGCTTGAGGTAGGTGAACTATAAATTATACCAAAAGTATTACTTCATTTATTAGTTCTTAAGTTGTGAAGTCACACTATATTGTCATGCATTTGACCTAGAAATAAATTATATAATTTTAAGTCATGAATATTATAATAATATATGATCCCTTGATCCACTTATAAACCATAATTAAAAGTTAACCTAAGAGGACCCATTGAAATAAATTTCATTTCATGGAATTTGATATAGAAATAGATAAACCGAAATTTATTGGATTGAATTATAAATGAAAAATATTGATGTATTAAACGAAGAATGGTGATAATTGAAATGTTAAAAGATGATTTTAGAATAATGATAAAATAGTGTTTTTAAATAGAAATAGGGGATGGTGTTTTCTTTGGGGTTTTCATTTATTTTTCCAAAGATATATTTCCCTTCATGTGTGATATTTTATTCCTAGATGAGTATATTTCCCCAAGTGTGACTTTGTTTCTAGGATTGGTATATTTCCTTAGGTGTGACTTTTATTTCTCAGATGGGTAGATTTTACTCAGTGTGTATTATTTTTCTAGGATGGTTATATTTCCCCAAATGGAATTCTGATCATGGGGATGGGTATATCTCCCCCAAATGGATGTAATTTTTTAGAGAAATTTAGCACTAACTGAGGCTGGTCTCAGGTGTCACCATGGAACCCGAGTATCAATGATGTACTTTTTTTATTAGA
Organism: Viscum album; assembly: GCA_963277665.1. Lineage (NCBI taxonomy): Eukaryota > Viridiplantae > Streptophyta > Magnoliopsida > Santalales > Viscaceae > Viscum > Viscum album. The sequence goes on from OY728161.1 coordinate 1,056,776,905, forward strand.
TGTACATGTATATATATAATTTATCACTTCATAATTCACTTTCTAAGGCTAGATATATTTATAGAAATTAGTTGTGGTGGCCTACTGAGTCATACTCACTCCCTTCTTAGGATTCCATTGGTACAAAAGAAGAATTCATGGTTATAGGACTGGATATGGTCAAGGCCATATGTATGATGTGAAATTTGGAATTCTAGGATGGATCATGATAGATTGGGACTAGGATATGAATTGGGACCATTTTTAAAAGTCTTTCTATTTTGTTATTTTGTTCTTCTTGGGATATTTATTGGTATACTCTACTACTCTTTGACTATTTTACATGTATACATTTCATTTTCCTATAACATGAACGGTGATTATTTTTCATAAAATTTCTAGGATTTCTATTCACTACTTAATTTTTTATGATCATATGATTGCCTTTATTTTCTATTCACTCTGATATATAGGTATAATCTCCCTAATATACCAAAATAGGCCCAAATTGATTTTCTGTAGCCTCTGGCATATGGGGAGGCATGCCAAAGGTCACATAGCAATATTTTGTCGGGCACCGATTAGTGGCCATGGACCAAGGAATATTTTAAATTGGTATTAGAGCCCTTTTTATTTTTTAACTATTTAGGAAAGGTAGATTGGAGATAGTTCATTGTTGGAACATGGTTTTAAACTAATGCTTGGGAATTTACAACCCACAAATAAGGGAAGTTCATATTTCTAGGGATGATATTTTTATTCATATTTTACACTTTTACTGTTGACTTATTTCACCTTGAGCGAGGAACATGATTATGTGGTTATTAAATTATATGATTTTCCCATCACATTTCATGTGTCCATGAATCATACTAGGCGCATAGGATTTGCATGAAATTTTGATGATTGCATGTGGTTTCTTACTCTGACTATGACACTGGTTAGTTATTTAAAGCATATGCATCCATTTATATAGTTTCTTCATATATAAATTTATAGTGGAATATTACTTAACTGATTTATAAATGGAATAAGATCATGTTACATGATCACTTTCCTAAATTATAACGTGGCTTCAGTTAAATAAAATTATAATTAAAACTTAAAAATTATTTTCCATCTTTAAATTATAATTGAAATTTAATTTAACTGATCCTCAATTTTGAACTTTTTTAGCTAATGTAAATTATTATAATGGAATTTCATAATCCCTAGTTTAAATTTTTATATATACCATCTACTGAAAAAATGTAAATTTTAATTTGTAAAGTTTTTTCCTCTATAACTTGTAATCAACATCTTGCTTACTTAGCCTTGGTTATTAAATTATAGTTAAAGTATATAGAAAAAGAGTGATGATATAGATCCTATGTATATCATATCACCTTCATGTATATATGATGTTGACCTTATGCATGGGTATTTTGGAATGTTAAGAGAGACCAAGGTATGAGACCCCATGATGTGAGATGTAGAGGGTAGTAGGGTGTTGTACCTATTATAACTTTTCTTGAGCTGTGATATTAGGATTTGTAATGGAAATGTGTTCTGATTTGGGTCTTATTTGTGTATGAATTGATTTTGAGAAAGGTAAAATGGGGATAGATATAGAGCATGTTTGTGATTTTCTTTTTATAATAAAGTGTGATTCTACACTTGTTGTGTATTTGATTTAAACTATGACATTGAGAATTTTAATATGTTGTGACTATCTATGACCCTAGTGGGTTTATGCTTGAATCAAGAGTGGTTAGAGAATAATTTAGTAGAACTTATATGGGATTACTAGTATATACATGTATAGAAACTCTAGAGGGGTGTGTGTTGGTTTTTGAGTTACCTTGTAGTGTGAGCCATGGATTAGGATACCAATGAGTTAAGTATTTCAACTAAGTAGTAGGGGTTTTTTATTGTTAGAGATAGATTTGGTGTATGTGGGTAACCCAAGTGAAGGGTTATCTAGGATTGTGGTTTCCTTATATATGAGAAGCATGGTGAATTATTTATGTTGAGATTTATGCATGTGGAGTAATAATAAATTCTTATAATGGATATATAGATGACTTTTTAATTTTGAATGTAGATTCCCATCCATGATATTATGAGTGGTTTCTAGGTTTTTAAGGGTAGGATCAGTTTAATATATGAACCTTCTGGTTATAGGGTGATCCTAGATAGTTATATAAATAATAGGTATATCATGGGTAGATTTGTTTGGTTTGATGGTGATACTAGAGTGACTAGTAATCATGTGGTTAGAATTAGAATGAGTAAGATGCCCCAAGCTATTTTGAAATGAACCGTCAAGTGAGAAAATTTCAAATAGATGTGTTGACATGTGATGAGAATATATATAAAGGTTGTTAAGTATGCAGGACTAGGAATAAAGAGATAAAACTTTAGATAACTGAGTCAGGTGGTATAGTGGAGTGACCCTGGGGTGTATGCTTGGTGGGTATTCCGGGTTGGCAAATATAGATATTTGAAACTGTTGTGAAAGTTTAAATGAGATACTCCTTTACCATATACTAAGTGTTTAGATTTTGTTTAACCTATATGGAAGGTGGTTTTTTGTGTAGCATAATCTTTTAATTATTGTGGTAATATTAGGGGTAAAATTTAAATGACTGACTTTTGATGTCATGTAAGACATGTGGATGGGTGGTTTTTGAAGTATCTATAGGATATGGAGTTTGATTTGAGAAATTTTCATGACTCCTGAGGTAAGTTCATGATAATAGATATAAAATTCATGGTGGTTTGATGTGATACTCCTAGTGTTTAAATATAACATTTTGGTATGTATGTATTTGGTCCATAGATATCCATTGGAGTTAGGAATTTATTATGGGCCTATGTATTCTATTAAATTTTTTGACTCTTTTATTTACCCCAACTGCATGGAGTGTGGTAACAGGTTTATAATGGCATCGGTGAATGATTCACTATGGGATGATGGTGGAAATTTATGACATGACTTGATTTATCAAGAATAGGAAAAGGGTGTAGACCCTTGAAGCTATTATGTATTATGGTTAGATTAAGAGTTTCTATGGGACATGAACTGGTGTAGGTTATCATGGAAAATTATTACATCTAGGTATTCCCCTTGCATGGGACCTGGTCTTTATAAATGATAAAAAACTAACCTTGAGTTTTTGAATAATTTGGTAATGAATATATGGTCATCTAATGTGAGAAATGAGTTGTGACGTTATATGTAAAGTGTGAGCTACAATTTGATGACCCTTAGAACCTGTGATACATCGAGGGGTTGATCCACTAAGAGTGGTGTCTATAGAATCAATAAAGTTACTTAACTATGATTAGATGAGAATTAGTGTGAGTATAATTAACTAGTGGGTCTAGGTTAGGATCAAAGAGTAATAAATTTTAGATCCAGATGGTGGTAATCAAGGTCATAGACCATGAATTAGAATAATTTTGACTGGGTTTGCAGTGGATTTTTGATGATAAAATTTGGAAGATATTGTGTGGGGAACCACAATGTTATAGTCTCGAGAAGGGCTCTAGTTGAGAACCTATAAAAGAAACATGAGGGGGTCTAAAAAATGTCAATGTTTAGTCGATGATGGGTATTAAGAAGGATTTTCTCATTGATTAATAATAAGGAAGTCCTATAGTGGGGAGAACATCTTGGACCATTTGAGTGGGTAGTTCTCATTTGGAGTAGTTTTTGATAAACATCAGAAGTAACATATTTGTAAACCCAACCCAAATATAGTTATGGTTTTATGAAATTGGTTTGGTATAATCATCCAAGTTAGGCATCAACAGTGGAATGTACCCAAGTATGGGTATAATTTAATTGGATTTTATGGAATTGGTATGATCGATGATGGAAAACTTCTAGATATGATTTTACGGTCAGGTGGTGCAACCAATCTTGATTATCAGAAGCAGGTTGATGAGTGACTAGTTTTTTGACACTTCAGTTCTCTAGATTAACACATTGACATAAATAATAAAAAATATGCATTTTTTATAAATATTATTAGGAGTGAGACTATGGGTTTTAATAATAATAATTGGGTGAGAAGTAGATAGATATAAACTAATGGAAAAAACCAATAAGGTGATATGCAAGTATTCTTGGAGTTCAAAAGTTATACTAAAAGTGCGGAGTCATGGTGGGGTTAGTTGATATAATTGACATCAACATGTCTGGCCTAGTGAGATTTTGAGATGTAGAAATGGGGTGATGTTTCTATGGATTTTTTGATGGGTATCCAAGGAAACCATGAGGAAGTAATTTAATTTGGGTGGTAGTGGATCAATTGATGAGGGAGGATCAGTTTTTACCAATTAAATTCCTTCTAGGTGGGTGAGATAGGAATTTTATATGTCTGGGATATAATACACTTACATGGGGTCCCTTAGATAATTGTTTTAGATCAAGATACTAATTTTTCAACATGCATCTAACAGGGGTTATGGAAATCATTAGGTACACAAGTGAATTTGAGCCCTGCCTATCATCCACAGACCAATGGACAGTCCGAGCGGAATATAAATAGTTTTTGAGGACATGTTGGGAGTGTGTGACCTAGTTTTAAGTGGTATCTAGGAGAAAAACTTGGATTAGTATCTTCAAACTCTATGTTCGATGTAGGTTGGTGAGTTAGTGATGATTGGGTTGAGCCTTGTGCAAGTGACTTCAGGGTCTGTTTCCTTGTTATATAAACTTTTGATGTTTTCCTAGACTAATTTGAGTTCATATTTATAATTTATCTTCCTCATGTGATTCAGGGGTAAAAACCCATTTCGTCTTTTGATTTAGGGTTTGAACCCACTTCATCGCTTGATTTAGGGGGTGAAAACCATTTCTTCACATGATTCACAGGCTGAATCAGGTGATGAAACCCATTCATGGTATTTTTGTGTCATTATCCTTTAATAGTAAATGGAAGTTTCTTTTGTGTCTCATGGGTATGAGTGGGACACTATTTGTGGGGTCATTACTGAGATATCTATGTCGTGGATAGCACATCCTTGAGGAGTGCCTAGTTTTCATTTTTTGAACTTGATGAAAAGAATCTATATGGTAAGATAGTTCCTTTAGTGTGGATTTGGTGGAAGTATTATTGTAACCAAGATTATACATGGGAGTAAGAATCAGACATAAGGGATGAGTGGATATATTTTTTTTTCCAATGAGCCATAGTGATATTATGGAATATAGATCGAGGATAAATTTTCTATATGGCTAAGAAGTTAAAAAAACCTGACCATAATCCAAGATATAAACCCATTTAAATTTTATTGAAATATATTTATTTTTATTAGTGTGACATTCTTGGGGTTCATGAGTGTTTTGGGAAGTGTTTTGTGACATTATTCAAGGTGTGAAAAAATAGTTCATTACCTGATTTAGGAGTGAATCATGTGAAGAATAATGGTGTGGATTCATTCCCAAGTATTATAGTTTCATTGAAATTTAAAAAAATGGTATTTTAGATAAGAAGTGAAATTTTTGTTCCTAAAGTATAGGTTGTTTGGGAGATAACCATACAAGAACTTATTAGGGATTATTTGTCCCAAAAGTGGTAGATTTCAACAACCCACATATATTTTGAGGTGCATTGTGGTTTATATTTTATCCTTGAAATTTTATCATGGTTTTATTTGGATATTAGAGGTTTTAGGATTATTTGAGAGTGATTTTATAAGGAAAAATATGGACCCGTATCTATTCGAGAGCTACAAGTATACATTCATGACATGGAACAATGTGTCAGAGCATAATAAATTATTATCAAAACCCCTAGGTGTGATGACTAAAACATTCATGATATGAAAGTGTATTTTATGATAAGAACTTATATTTAGTATAGTTTTAGGTATTTTAAAATGGATGATTATCTAGAGACCCCTATAACTCAACCCCCTTACCTTCCTTACACAATTTTGGATGGAAATGGTGGTTTTGTCTTCTAGGAGCTCCTAAAACCTCATTTATTGGCAGATTAAAGCTTTATTTGTTGGATTTGATCCCTCTTGATATGTTTAGGACCCACCATTACCAAAATATATCTATTATTCCACTTTAATTATCTTGTTTCTTTGTATACCTAATATTTTGTGGTTTTGGATGATGTTAGGGATTTTGGTTTGTTGGGATCAAATTGGGAGGGGTTCTAAATGATTAAGATCTGTTATTATTGAGGTAAGTTATCTATAAATAATCCTACAAGTATTTCTTTGTTTATTAGTGACTGGGATTTGTATATTCTTAATATTATCATGTGTTAAACTTTGAATTAAATTATATAATTTTAAATCATAGATATTATTCTAATATATGACTCCTAAAGTCATCTATAAAACCTAATTGGAAGAAAACCTAAGAGGATGCCTTAAAATGGATTTATTTCTTTGGAATATCATAAACAATGTGATGAACCAAAATTGTTTTTATTTAATTATAAATAGAGAAAAAAAATTAATTTAATAAATTTAGAATGGGGATAATTGAAATGGTATAGGATGATGTCAGAACGATGATAAATGAATTTTGTTTTAAATGAAAAAATTGGTTGGTGTTTTCCTTGGTTATTTCTTTTAGATAAAAGGAATTTTTAATGAAATTATAAGAGCATGATGAGATAATTAATGATTTAATGTGTTTGGAATTATGGAATGGTTTTGGGGTTGGTTTTAACTTAGGTATTTCTTTTATGGTTTCAGAGAGGGTTGTCCCTCCGGGTGTGACATTTTGTTCCGAGAGGACTGTATTTCCCCAAATTTGACTTTTTTTCAAGGATGGGTATATTTTTTTGGGTGTGACTTTTATTTATAGGATGATTATATTTTCTTGGGTTTTACATCTTCAAGGATGGGTATATTCCCCAAAAATTTATTCTGATCATGGGGATGTGCATATTTCCCCTAGAGGTATGCCTACTATTCATAGATATCCGACATTGGATGAGGTAGGTATAGTTGGTCTCAAGTGTCACCTTGGAACCCAAGTATCAATGATGTATTTTTATTTACCTTTTATATTTATGTACACACACACACACACAAACATATATATAATTTTTCACTTTAACATGCACTTCATTAAACCAGATATATTTGTAGTTGTCATTGGTGGTGACCTACTAAGTCGTACTCACAAAATTTTCAGGCCTCCATTGGTATCCAAGAAGAATTAATGGTTGTATGATTAGATAATGGAAATTCCCTATGGATGATGCATGATTTGGACTGCTAGGTTAGAACATGATAGATTAGGGCCAATCCAGGACTCAATACCATTTTTTAAAGTCTTTAAATTTTTTTATTTTATTATTCTTGGTATTTTTTTTGGATATGGTCTGGTGTTGTGTGAATATTTTACCTGTATATAGTTCATTTTTATATAGCATGGGTTGTGATTATTTGTATGGAATTTGTGAAGATGTATCTTTACTGCTTATTTATAGATTCTCACATGATTCCATTTATTTCTGACATTGTTTCACTTTGATACGAGTGTATAGTATCCCCACCATACCACCATAGACCCACATTTGTAGTCCACAAACTTTGGTGTATGGGGAGGTGCAAATGAGCTCATGTAGTGATCTCCAATCAAGTACTAATTAGTTTCCATGAACTGGGGGATGTTGCACCCCCAAGTAAATTAAAAGTTTAGTTAAATGATACTATTTCCCTATAAAACCCATGAAATACTCATTGATTTATAACTCCAATATTAATCCCATATCTTAATCAATATCTTTGATACCACTTTATCACGACCTTCCCCCACTAGAACCCCACTCGGGTTAGTAGTGAAGGTAAGAGTGACCCATGGAACCTACCAGTAATTGGCCTTGAGTTTATGACTAGCATCAAGAATAGCTTCCACACATATGAGAAGAGTTACCCTTATAAATTCACAAGAAAATAAATCAAAACCAGCTATAATTTAATGAACCATATCATTATAGGTTTTCTATTTCAAAGGAAATTTGATTTTTTGTTCATACAGTAGAGGCCATTTTCAAGAATCGTGATTTCGATTAAGATTTTGAGGGTTATAACATCTCAAGGAGATAATTTTTGTTGTGTTTAGATGGTCGTGTGGTGTTTCAAGTGCTTTTGTGAATGTTGGAGTAGGGTTGGGGTGGATATATAGCTAATTTTTTTTGTTGGAATATAGTTGTACCATGGCAGGTGAGGGCTATGCTATGAAAAGGGGATGGTCAAGTAATCATGCAGTAGCCACAAAGGCACCCTGGCATGAAGGTAAAAGGTCACACCATTACTAGTGGGTGTCATTTCATGATGTATCTTTTACTTTTTTTAATTTAAAGAAAAGAGAATTATATATTCTCAATCCATTAAGGATGGTGTCACACCATGGTGGCGACATTTATGTATCATATTAGAACCCTTATACGCACCGTTGAAAATTTTCCATGAGATGGGATGGTCACTCCATGACCTGTAGGAAATATCATGAAGGATTTACCATGGGAAAGAACCTCGTTATGAGAGAGGGGTCCCTAGGGAGGCCACAACATAGAGGGAAGAAATCATGACATGAAGGAATTAACTTTATGATGGTGGTTATAAGAGAAAGATATTATTCATGGAATGGTGAAAAGGATCATGTTATAGAGGAGCTACCATGAGGGAAGGGTTGTGTTATGTAAGGAAGCTATAGGGTGGCATCACTCATGACCCTTTAGGTCATGTTGTGACAAGACCCTAGGATGTGGAATAAAATCGTGATGCATAGGGTCAAGTAGTGATATAACCCTTTTTAAATTCTTTTAAATTAGAGGTAAACCTATAATTTTCATTCCATCCTCCTTCAAATTTAGGTTGACTCATTATGTGGGGAAGAATACTTTATCCGAATCCTTATCGTCTTCTTTCCCTCATAGTACACTTTGATTAGGGGTGATTATTGGGTGTTCTCAGGATGATTCAAGGTAAGTTTTTCCCTCAAATCCTATCTATTCATTTTCCCATTCACTGCCACTAAATTTTGATAAATTATTCTAGGATTTGATGTTGATTTTAACTAGATCATGGTGGAATCGTCCCAATTTAATGGGGATTTTTCTCAACTTTGCAAGAGTGCGTCATGACCCGACCCATACTAAGGCTCGAGCCGCAACTACCCCAATCCCTCCTCCATAGTCCATGGGGCGACGATAAGCGTCGAAGGCACAAAAAACTCAGCGAGGCCTTTACCTAAGAACCTATACACACACACACACAACCTACTAAAAGAAAAAGTTACAAGGAAAAATAAAATAAGATTCAACACTACTATATAAGGAAACCAAACATGAATTGACCTCTAAATAGTACAAGTACAAAAATGTGAATTGAAATAGAAAGGGGAAAAAACAGACCCAACCAAAAAATTTCCATAACTTGGTAGTAACTGAAAAGTAAAACAGCTGAGAGAGCCCCACTCCTGGATCCCAAGCTATGACCACCATATGCGGTCCAAGCACCCATATCCCTATGTTCCTATGAAATCAAAATCAACTTATCTATCTTCTGTATAAGGAACGATATGTGCAGGTAAATCCCATGAAAGGGTGAGTATAAAAATACTCAATAGGATGCCCTAAAAAGGAGATGGGGGGGGGGCATTAAGAGATAAAATTGAAGAGGAAAGTAGTAGATAGAACAAGTTAAGGTAAAAAAGTACTACTCAATCCAACAAGAGAGTAAAAGTAAACTCATCCAAAGTACAAGGAGATAGAAACTGTGAGAATATGAAATTATTTTCAAGTCTTCACTACATTTAATAGGAGAGTAGAATCATACAACTATGAGAAGATCGACACAAAAAGCTCGTGGAATACCCCACGCATCTTCAGATCTCCTGGAAAGAGAGTAACCAAAATCTAAGGATTGGATACTGAAATAGAATACTTATATATGCTCAGTCAAAGAATCCAAAACAAGAGAGTAAGGGGGTCTCTATCTCACAACTCAACTTAGGAAAAGAGTCGCCAACTGTTCTATAACTAACAACCATCGATGCCCAAAATCCCTCACATATTCCCTAAATTGTATGTCAAAGGGTATCAAACACTAAACCTAGATACTATCTGCTTTGGGTGGGTCTATCATGCTCGCACGATTTTAGGTCACGTCACAAGGATGAGTCTTAGTGAGGAAGGTTCCCATCTTACTCATGAGTCCAAAGTAACATTAAAGTATGTCTCCTCATTTTTCTGCATATCCAATAGGTTATTCCTCAAGGTTGAGGACCCACACCTATCCTGACTGAAGGATTCCACTCTAGTGTCATCGAGGACCCATGCCCAGCCCAGCTGAAGGATGCCACTCTAGTGTCGTCAGGGACCCATGCCCAACCTAACTAGAGGATGCAACTCTAATGTCATCAAGGATTAATTCTAGTGTCTTTTGAGATCCATGCCGAGCCTAGATGTAGGATGCCACTCTAGTGTCATCAAGGACCCATGCCAGCCTAGATGAAGGATGCCACTCTAGTGTAGTTGAGGACCTATGCCCATCCCAACTAGAGAATTCCACTCAGAAGTCCCTGATGTCATCACCTGATCACTGATGTCATCGGGCATCATCTGAATGTAATCACACCTAGAACATCTCACATCGTATCTCAAAATCCACTATGAAGGTCACCATCGAATTCTATGCAAAACAATCTCATGATAAGCTACTTTCATGCCAAAATCCAAGTCCAAAAGAAAGATATATGGGAGATAGAAAATTTATCAAGTGGTAAATTATGTGTATGGGTCCCACACATTGTGTGACCCCACCTTGTCTCCTAGCCATGTATCTTGAAATTATTGGGTACCAAACTTTAAATAAGTTCCCTTAGGCATGTCATTGTACTCCCAGAGTACATGGAACATCTATCCAAAAGGCTGATGAGCACACAATACTCATTATTGATCAGAATGAAAAAACATAATTTTACCAACATGGCTCCTCATATGGACTCATATAACCTAACTGATCAAACACTTCCGATCCTTGTGGAAAAGAGCACATGATCAACTATTCATTCACCTGAATCAGACACATGGTGAAGAAAACTACATTCCACTGTGTTATACAAAAACAATGCTTCATGGGTCCCACACACTAATCTCAGAACACATCATACATATCAAACCATTGTGATCCTCATAGAAAAACACACAGGATCAACTATTCATTCGTCTAAAACAGACACCTGGTGAAAAAAGTTACATTTCACCGTAAAGTCCCCAATCAGGCCTCATGGGGCTTACACCTTGATTTCAGTTTAAGAACCTAAAATCAAACTTGAAATGACCACCTCAATTTCAGGGTTGTGATGCCACTGAGGGATTTTTTATCAAACGTCTTATGCAGAAGTTACATTCGATAAAAGAATCTCTAAACATTAATAATAATAATATTATTTTTATAATTGGACGTCTCATGCCATCTATCCTTAAGACCGAAACATGAATTTATAAAATGAGCCTAAAAAGGTTCGTCTTGATGATAGAAATGTGTGGATATAGATGGTGTGTCAAACAAACATACAGTTTAGAAGTTATAGTAGTTTCAATGCACATCCCTAAGAGCCATCCCATCTCATTCTGGCCCGGTTCGACCAACTCAGCACAGCCAGGCCCACTCCATTATGGCTCTTCCGCACCCCCACGCCATTACTCTACACGTCCACATATACGCCTCATGAAACCCCCTTCATCATGCTTCCTGGCACTTCGCCGCCTCATCATAGTACTTTGCCGCCATGCTGCGGCGCTCGCCAGTCCCTCAGCAGATCCATGACCTCACCTGAGCCGCTTCCTTACCAGAGCCATGTCATCACCTCCTTCTATGGATCAAAAAAACCACTTTGGTGGTTATAAAATGAATCTGATTTCATATCTGAGATCCATAGATCCTGATTCACACTGTTGGATGCTCCACTTAGAGTTTCGTCGATGTTTTGACGTGATGAAAAGTAGTGGCTGATTCTTCTCGCCATTGTGCATATTTCAGAAGACAAAATTTAAAACCATTGTAGATCCATAATAATTGAATCATAAAATTTACAAGTCAAATATTATCTCGAATATCGGATGTCATTTTGACCTATCACAAATTTTATCGATGAAGAACCTGAAGAATAGACAAAGAACACGAAGAATGAGTGATCTTCAATTGAAACAGTCGATGACCGTGTTGTTATGGCCATCGAAAAAGGTTTTCAAAGTAGGTAAAATGACCAGAACTCAAATTGGAAAACCAAAACTTCAATTAGGGGATACAGAATCTGAAAGAAGAATCCTACTTCAATGTTTGGATCCATCGTTGTGTTCACTACGCTTTGATCTACTTAGATATGATGTTTTTTCATGATCTGTCAAGAATTCGATGTTGAATTTCCATCAGAAGAAGAGGATAGAGCTTCTATGGAATCTATGAGATAAATTACCTAACCCTTTCTCATTTCCCTTCAAATAATATTTATAGGAAACCTCCAGTGGTTTCCGAATCCGAACCTCCCGAACCCTCTCACTTTAGTTCACACTTAGGTAAAACACCCCATTCCGAACTCAAAAGCGGTCTCAGGTTTCCAATTTGATTTCTGACCGCGTTGTCATGACACATAAAATTGATAGTTATTTAAAGAAGATTGTTTAGTATAGGGAATACCCTAGGTCATTTATCAAGGAGGGTTGGTATCTTATAGTGTGTATTTTTAATAAAGATTACTAAAAGAGGGGGTGAATTTGAAAACACTTTTAAGAAAATAACTTAACTTAAAGACTTTAATTGTTGATAAATAAAGTTTGTGTTTTAGAATTATGAGATAAAGAGATCATTTCATGCTCACTACACATCTTTCTGAGTTCATTTTTCTGAAAAATACACATGGTTTAATGGAACCCTTTGGTTGAGGGTTGTCAAGATCTTGACTTTCCTCTAACCACTTAAAATGATGCTCAAAGTACCACCCCTTGACACAACAATCATGTTTTCAAGGTTTGGGTATCAAACATAAAAAAAGAATGGCTACCAAAGAATACTAAAAACTTATTTATGTGTGAGATAAATATGACTCATGTCTTTTCCCATCAGAACAATACAAGATTCCCACTTCAAATCTCAACCCAATTGATGTTGCGATAAAACGTGTTTCACTTAAATATAATGAAATAAATGTATTCAAAGGAGAAGTGCATAAAAGTTAAACATAAGTGAAATATTTATCACTCAAATTATAGAAAACCAAAATAATATCAAGTGTTGGAACTCCCTCCCAAGTATGTGTATCTCCCTCAAAATTATCGTCCACCGTTTAGCTCGACATCAGGAGGAGGAGGAAGCTCGGGTGAAACTCCTTCTTCATCCTTGACCCCAATATGAGGATAGGGAAATCTAGAAATTATAGGATAAGAATAGGAATCTTCTTGAACTCCAAAATGGTAGAGCTTTTCCTCATGTTGGAACTTGCAAATGAGGAGCCCAAGCTTCCATTTTTAGTCAAAGTGGAAGGTGGTTTTGGGAACACATATTGTGTAAAACCACTTGGACCATGATTTTAGACTACTTGAAAATAGAATATCTCTTTGAAAAAAAAACTAGAAAAATGTTTTCCACATATTGACTATCTCCACTGAAATTTTGGCACAATTTGGACTACTAGATCCTAAGATATAGATAGATCACAACACACAACTTTTGACTTCGTGCAAATTTAGTGTGTTGGATAGATCAGGTCGGTTGGGCCACTAGATGGACAAATAATTCTTGGATTACTTCAGATGAAATGTATCCCAATGAATTTTGGATCATTCCACAAAATCTAAGCCCATTTTAATGCGTGGTACAGTAGAAGTGTTCGGTTTAGTAAACTGGTTTTGTTGGATCCTGCGTAGGTTGGCCCATTTTTCTTGAACTCCATCATGGGCCCTCCAAATCTTATCCACCTTCAATGAAATTTTTAAAACAAGTAAAATTTACCTTTTTAACAGTGATAAACACAAAATAACTGAATCTATCATGAATTTAAATTTGTTATTATATTTACAATTTACAATAAAAATTCAGTTTAAAACAGTGGTGTAAGGGTGAAAATGAAACAGTGAATCGTGGTGCGATCAAGTCCCCGTTAAAAATTTATTTTATTTGGAATTAGAGATAAATAATTAAATTTAATTATTTTATTTATGAAAATTCACTATGTGTTTTTTTTCTACAGAAGACCCAAAACGACAAAAGTTTTGTCTAGCCTAGGGTAAACGCCACGCTCTGGACTCAGTCGTGACCTCTGATTTCTGATTTGAGCTACTATTTGAGAGATATCTTATTTTCCTCATGTGTATATTATAAAATATAGTTAATATTTTTATAAAATTTATTTTTGGAACCTCGAGGCTTGGGATCTCATGCTGTCTCAGCGCCTGGCTCTGGAAATATATGTAGAAATATTTCAAAGTCTTACAAGGAAAAAACCTAATCTCTACATCATTCCATCCTTAAATATTTTCATCCCCTAAAATAAAACTAGGGAAGAGACTCGGAACACTGAGCTCACATATGGATCTCCCGCTCCTAGGAATTCTCATGCATGGTTCTATACCACAACAAGACACAAACCATGGGGATGGTTCCTCCTCATATGGTCTTCTCTTATCGATGATGTGTGTAGAATCATGCATGTATCTCCTCATAGATAACTTTTAGAAAACCTCATGCACCCACTATAGCTGTGGGGGTAGGGAAAGGCAGTAGGAAACCTCACCAACACTCTGTATGATCTTAAATAGCCTAAAAAACTTCTGGGATTACTTTTCTTCCCTACTAAAAACTAACAAACAATACCTCAGCATATCCTCCAATACCTGGATAATGTTCTCAGTCTGCCCATCAGTCCATGGGTGAATGACTATACTCATCCATAGCTAGGTCCTTAATACCTCCAGAAGGCCTTTCCACAATCGTGACATAAACCGAACATCACAATATGAGACAAACATCGAGGGATCCTCATACAGCTGGGTGATCTCCAATATGTACAACTGCCCCAAACTCTCCACCGAACTATACTCCCTGATCGCAAGGAAGTGCGCCAACTTCATGAGTCAGTCTACTACTACCCAGATGGTATCAAGGACCTTCACTGTGCGTGGAAGCCCTATGACAAAGTCTATGGATATGCCGTCCCATTTACACTATGGTATTTCAAGAGACTGCACAACCCGCTGGAACTTGGAGCTCAGCTTTCACCTACTGATAGGTGAGGCATCATGAGTTGAAATCAGTTATTCTTCATCTCATATAGAACCACAAAAAATTCCACTGAATATCCCAATACATATTTCCCACATCGGGATGTATAGATAAGAGATAAGTGTGTAACTCTCATGTCACGACCCATCCCCTGGGGTCCACGCTGTGACTACCCCAAGCCTACCTTCCATAGGCCAGGGGTTGGCGACTAGCACCAAAAAGGCGTATCCCTATAACGGGAATGCACTAACTTTAAACATGTAAAAACACAAAATTCCAAGAACACAAAAAGAAGCATCCACGAAGTAAACTTCTGTAGTAAAAAGTGTATTGAAAGTAAAGGGGGGCTAGAATACAAGCCCAACTGAAATGTACAAGTACAACTGAAAATAGAAAATAGATCCTGGATCATCCAACGAAGATCCTACCTGATGGGTAGGTATAGATCATATCAACAACACTCCATGTCAGCCCGTCTCCTCTGTGTACCGCCTGGTCTTAGCTCCATCAATTCTCAGCCCAACTACTCATCGTCTGCATAAGACACAACATGGTGCGGGTGAATTCCATGCAGGGGTGAGTATAACAATACTCAATAGGGACCCTGAGACCCCTGAAGGTCTCCCAAAGTTCCAAAAAGGAAATAACACAAAGAAATACCTCAATCACAAAGCACAAAGTATTCATGATCAACTCTACTTAGGTATATATATATATATATATATTTTAAAAGGTTGGGGCCGAAGCCTCAATTTATTATTTAAAGTAAAGACCTCTTTAGACTGGGTAGAGGGAGAACCATTTAATAGCCCGAAGGCCCAAGGCCAAGTGTCCTGAATACAAGGCTTGAAAGCCCATATTTTTGGCCCAAAGGACCCCTCGGTGAACAATACTGCAATAGTACCCACGCTGTTATAGTACCTGTTACAGTACCGCCCCGCTATAGTATCTGCTACAATACCTCTGCCACTATAGTGCTGCCGCTACTACAGTGCCGTCGCTGCTACAGTTCCTGCTACAGTGCTACTACAGTGCCCCCATAAATTTTCCATAAAGGTAACACCACGAATGTAACACCACAAAGATAAAAGTACCACAAAGGTAACACCACAAAGGTAACACCGTGAAGGTAAAAGTACCACAAGGGTAACACCACAAAGGTAACACCACGAAGGTAAAGTACCACAAAGGTAACACCATGAAGGTAAAAGTACCACAAAGGTAAAAACATGAAGGTGAAACCATGATGGTAAAGTACTACAGAGGTAACACAATGAAGGTAACACCATGAAGGTAAAAGTACCACAAAGGTAAGGACTCAGTTCAAACTATGTATATAACTTATGTATAGAAGTAAAAATGATTAGTCATAAATCTAGATTATCTTATTCTATCAAGAGGCTCTGCTGCTGACCCACATAGGACCAGTATGGTCTGATCCACATAGGATTGGTATGTGTTGACCCACACAGGATCGCTGAGCACTGACCCACATAGGATCTGACCCTTACAAGATCGGTATGTGCTAGCCCACACAGGATCGTTGAGCGCTGACCCACATAGGATCGATAGGTACTGACCCACACATGATCAATATTCATTCTTCGCATCACAACCAGCCACGAGATTCCCGCACTAAGCACGCTTGATTCCGGTAGGATCCGATCCTTAAGCCATCAGTTGTATTTCAACTACCACGAAGTTCAACGAAGAAGTATCCCAAATGATGACCATGTCTTAAGGGTTTCAACACGATAGACAGCGTGTCGATCGAACACCCGATCTGTGAGATATGAGAAATTTTTAAAAAAGGGCTCGATTAGATTCAAGTCTGATTCAACTCAGGTTTCACGTCAAACTTGGACAAAACTAACATAGAGTATCTCAAAACGACTTCTTTTTCACTAGTGTCCTTATTCCACAAACGACATGTCAATCAGACGCCCGATCAGTTAGTTACATCCCTTTATGTGAAAACGTGGTGTGATTGCACCTCGGTTTGGCCCAGCTCGATCAGGACCACCAGAATATACCAAAGGGACCGATTCCAAAAAGGGGTCCCAATGCCACTGATGGCGTGTCAACCGAACATCTGGTTCATCAATTATAGACATTTCTTTATTCGAGTACTTGTTGGGTCTGGGCCCAGTCTGAGTCGGTCAGACTGGCCCGACGCAATGAGTCTCGAGGTCTACTTGACCCTGTTTGGGTCGACCAATTATGGGTCAACCCGGTTCACATGGTTTGGCCCATCAGGGTTAGGCCGGTTCGGTTTGCAAGCCCGGGCCGCGGTTGTCCCGACTTGCCAGGTGGGGCTCGGACCACCCACGCTGGCCCACCAGGCCATGGGTCCAGACCGGCCTACCGGTGGGGTCTGGCCCACATTGGCTTGGTCCGCTAGAAGGTGGACCACCTCCTTCACTGGTCCTGCGATTATGGGGTCGTTTCGCCCAACCGGTGGGGCGTTTCCCCACCGCATTAACCGGTCGACCGTTTGACTGACTGGGTTCCACCAATGTAGCACAACGTGGGTCGCACTGCCCCCTCCTACCATGGCCTACTTGATGTGACTGATTTTTCCAATGGCACTTGCAGGCGTTGCCAACATGGCATGCTGATGGTTTGTTCCGCGGGTCACTGGACGTGCACCGGTGTCCGTTCTTGGTGCCGTCTGCACCTACGACTCTTCTGCACTGCCGCCGACATAGCATGACCCAATATTTCATGTTTCCATCAATTTGGAAATTGTTCCCTGATGTTCACATCAAGAACAAAGTGGCGGAGTGTTCGTACCTTGTTTGTTTGGCCCATTCCCTCCATGTTAAGGTGATAGAAAGTGGGAGATGATTTAATTCATCAAAGACAACATCAAAATAAACCCCCTACATAAAGATCATTAGAGAAAGTCCGTATTTTAGGAATATTCAGTGTTCATCATTCGATTCCACTCATCACCACCCATTGGAACCAGTTCCGTCCTCCAAGTGGTTGGTATTGTGGTACTTTTCTTGAGCTTCTTCGCTTGGTGAAATGGTTCCAATACTCCTCCCCAAGATCTATATAATTAGGAGATGGGGAGGGTGAGTAACGCACATGGAATTAATGGGGTTCAATTAATTAATGAACCTTCCTAATTATAATGGTGATGTTACAAAGAATTGAGGATTCAAGACAATTTAATGTCTTGACACCTCGTTGGTCCCGACATCGCCACTTGTACGTTGGAGGAAAAGAAATAAAGGAGATAAACTAACTTTGTTATTTTATTATTCTTTTAAATGTCCAAAATCTAACCTTTTATATCAAAGTTATGTAGTAGAATTGAAGCCTACTTTAAGTGTATCTCGACACTTCGGATTCAATGGTACCCTCATATTTTTGATTCGAGCACCGGTTCCAAAGTTATAAAATGCTGCTCGCACGTTTACTGAACACACCTTAAAAAAAGTTCAATAAATTATTAACATTCACGATCGACCCATGCTGGTTGAGTTTAGGATTTGCCTAAGGGGAACACACCCCAATGAACTCAGCGTTACTCTTAGATTTTCAATCCGAGTTACCATTTAGATGTTATGGATTTAAACATTAAAATAATTGTTACTTAATTATTTTATTTACAGCCAAAAACTAACTTCCATAGTTGGACCGTTCCGGCCAATTTTATTATCTACCTAAAGAAATAATACCCTCAAAATCTCATTGGTGGTCTCAGATTTCTAGTCCGAGTTACTGTTCGTGATTTATAATAATTTGAAAAATAAAATAACTTTATTTAATTATTATATTTATAATTATTCCATTTTCGTGTTTTCTCACCGGAGGCCTGAGCCAACTAAACTTAAGTCACGATTAGGTTAAAATCACTCTCTTGAACACAAAGGAAACCTAAGATTTATTATTCGGGCACCTGTTTAAGAGTTATTCCACTTTTTTAGGAGAACTACTCATGCGTGCTAATTAAATCTTAACAAAATGCCAACAGATCATTTCGGGCACTCTGGGCCTCAAAATCACGTGCCGTCAGATTTATGGACCTCGAAACAGTCCCAAATAATTTAAAAATAAATTTATATGGAATTTTTGGGTCTTTACATCTGTCATCACCTCCTCTCGTATCCCAACTGGAACCACCACTTACCCCTAGAAGGAGATCTCATGATTCCATCCTTTAGAATATCCATCTGTTGCTTCACCTATAGATATATGAGTCTTGAAATATCTCATAGTTGGCGTCTCATAACTGGGACTCTATATCACATGATTGAGAAGAGAAATATTCAACACCATCAATTAAAGAAAAACTATACTCTTCTGCTCCACTAGGGTCAGTTGTAGGGAAGATAACTGCTCTAAAACATCCCACACTAGGTGAGCCTGAGACATCCTACTAAGGGAATATGCTACAAAATTTCCCTTTATCAGAGTATATACTATCTCAAAGTCATAGTAATATAGGATATTAACCCAGGAATGCTGCCTCAGGTTCAAGTCTCTCTGGGTGAAGATGCACCCAAGACTTTGGTGGTCTGAACAGATCACAAAGCACTCTCTCAAAAGGTAGTGTCTCCAAATACTTAGGTAAAAGACTACTGCTTCCAGTACCAAGTAGTGAGTCACATAGTTTTGTTCATGGAATCTCCATCTCCTCAACCTGTACTTGATAACTACTATATCAAGGTTGACATTGAGAATGCAAAGGCACCAAAAAACAGGCCAGGAGAGTAAACTCATGCAACCTAAAGAAGATAAACATATAAAGAAGATGGAATTCCCCAAACGTCTTATCTTATCTTGGATGGAAAGTAATCTCCAAACTAGGAACTATAACACACCCACTAGTGGAATCCCAAATGAAAGGAGTTTAAGCAGAAAACTCTACTAGTAATGCCATGACCTACTTTGACACTCAACTACACAACTCCATGAAAATTCAAATGTTTGACGGACTCATCCAACACACCTCGAGACTATCCACATTGGGTGACACTGAATCGACCTCATGGGTTTTATCACATCACATAAATGCAGCTCAGTTGGGGAAGGACCCCTCTTCCTCATGCATTTCAAGCTACATTGAACAACACTAACGTAAGGTTACACCGACACCCTACACCACCCTAGTAAAACCTCAAGCAAGAAGTAGGGAAGAAATATTACCTCACACAACATCCAAAATGTTATACCACAAAAGGTAGAAGATACACATAGCATACCTCTTATCATCTCATGTGCTACAGGATTTTAGACATCCATAGAATGTAGCTGCCCGCGGCGCCAGCCACCATCTCCATAAGCCTAACATGGGCCACCTAACAGAGGTGGAAGAACCCCTAGAATCATCAACCAACCACAATTCTCCCTAATCCTATCCCAGTATTTCCTCCTTGGGGACCACCCTGTCCTCACCTAGGTGATCTCTGATTATGGCATCATCTCTACCATGGTAGTTCATTTATTATATGCCAAGGAAGCTCATCACATCTAGTCGGGCAGTCTCGTGCCATGTGACCTGGATGATCAGAAGAATAACACAAAACCTCCTCAGGATGCCCTGATGCTATAAAATATCCTAGAACATGTGCCAGATATTGTTCATGGGAAGGCATCATGTATCGAGGCCCTGCTGACTGACATCTACTAGCCGCAGTAGATGTCTCACCTCTATCGCACCCACTATAAAAACTAGATAACTAGCATTTCACTGATAGAAAGTTCTCTATCACTAGTGATTTCTTTATACCCTCAGTGTAGGTGGGAATGCAAAAGGGAACTATGTCAACACAGATCTCTCTACGGAGTCCCTTCTCAAACTTCCGTTCTTGGAAGTCACCATCATAGATCATGTCTAGAGAGTAGCATATAAGGTCTGAGAACCTAGTCGCATATTCATCCACTATCATTACTCTCTACTAAATCTCCAAAATCTCTTGAATCTAAACAAATAATAAGTTGGATGGTTATTACTCCTCATTGAACAACTACTAGAAGTCATCCCATTAGAGTGCTGACTAATCGAGTATCTAGGTAACCATGATCCACCAATGCCCAGTTTCTCCATGGAAAAGATTGTCTACCAAAGCCACCATATGATATGTTGTTGTATGAGCAACCCTAAAGAGGCGGACCACCAACTCTAGCCAAACCTCAACTGCCTAAGGATATGGATCACTATGAAACCTCAGTGGTGTCTGACACAGGAACTCGCGGAGTGTGATAATCCTGCACACATCCTCAACCCGCTCCGCAGGCACTAACTGTTTCTCAATAGGTGGAGGTGCTTATACCTACCCACCTAAAGGATGGGTATCTAATTATGGATCCTAAACTGATGCCTCGTCAATTACAGGGTCATCATCACGAACCGGAGCTGGTATTCTGGCTAGCTGTTGTCACAGAGGCATCCTGAATCCATCAAGGAGTACCGCAGTCAAAGAGCATATATATATATATATATATATATATATATATATCAACCACAATGGGGAGGTAAATCAAGAATAACCATCAAGGACTCAATCCTATATTATGCATGTACCAAAGTTCCCTAAAACTAATGTCTTAGCATGTCGAGTAGACAAGCAGGTAATCGGGGTCCTTGTGAATGACTACGTCATCCGTTGCACCATCACTAGACTCCTTGTAATAAGTTCCGATCTTGAGACACATTAACGCTGTTTCCCTATACCACAACAAGACCATTTTAGAGAAAAATTCTAACAACATCACAAAGGTTGAACCACCTTTGATACAAAATTTTCACAACCCAACCCACATCGAAGTTTGAGCCTCAACTAACCCAAGACCGCCTCTATAGGCCAGGGGTGGCGAAAAGCACCGAAGTCATAATAAACTCAAGGAGGCCTTTGCCTAAAAACCTGCACACATGCATTGATCCAACTCAAATAAAAAGTGTATAGGAAATGGAAAACAAGATACAAAACTACTATATAAGATAACTAAACATGCATCAACCTCAAAACAGTACAAGTACAGAAATATAAACTAAAAGGGAATGGGAAAAAATACACACCCAACCAGAAAAGTGCCACAACCTAGCAATAACAGAAAAGTAAAATAGCCAAGAGAGCCCCACTCCTTCTTCCTAAGTTATGAACACTATATGAAGTCCAAGAACCCATATCCCTTAGATAATCTATATTCACGATTAACCTATCCATCATATTTATTAGGCAAAATACATGCGGGCAAATCCCATGTAGGGGTGAGTATAAAAATACTCAGTATAATGCCTTGAAAAGGAGAAGGGGGAGCAATAATAGATACAAATAAAGAGGAAAGAAATAGATAGAACAAGGTACTGTAAAATAGTATAGATCAACCTAATAAGAGAGTGAAAGTAAACTCATCCAAATCACAAGGATCTAGAAACAATGAGAATATAAACTTATCACCAAGTCTTCGCTACCTATAGTAGGAGAGTAGACTTATCCAACCAAAAGAAGCTAGACACAACAATCATGAGTCATACCCCGTGCATCTTCTCCTCTCCTGGAAGGAGAGTAGCCAAATCCCAAAGAGTGGATACTAAAATAGGATACATATATATTCTCAGTCAAAGAAGCTATAACAAGAGAGTATGGGGATATACATCTCATAGATTTTCCCAGAAAAAGAGTCTCCAATAGTTTCATAAAAACACCATCGATGCCCATCATCCCTCATGTTTTCCCTAAATTACAAGTAAAAGGGGATCAAACACCACACTTCAATACTATCCATTTTGGGTGGGTCTGTCTCGCCCACTTGGTTTTAGGTTGCATCACACGGATGTGTTTCAGAAGGGAAAGTTCCCCTTTTACTCATGAGTCCAAAGTAACATTTAAGTATGTCTCACCACTGATTTGTGTAGTCAAGAGGTCCCACCTTAGGGTCGAGGACCCTTTCCCAGCCTGACAGGAGGATGCCACTCTAGTGTTGTCGAGCATCCATGCTAATCCCAACCGTAGGACTCCACTCTAGTGTCGTCGAGGAGCCATGCCCAGCCCATCTGGGGGATGCCACTCTAGTGTCATCGAGTAACCATGCCCAAACTTTCTGGAAGATGCCTCTCTAGAGACTTGGAGGAACCATGCCCAACCCATCTTGAGGATGGTTCTCTAGTGTCATCGAGGACCCATGCCCAGCCGAAATGGAGGATTCCACTCTAGTGTCATCAATCACCCATGCCTAGCCCAGCTGGAGGATGCCACTCTATTGTCCTTGAGGACCCATGCCCATCCCAATTGTTGGATTCCACTTGGAAGTACCCAATATCATTGCCTGATCATTGTTTTCATCAAACATGTCCTGAATGGAATCATGCTCAGAACATCTCGTATCATATCTCAAAGTCCATTACAAAGGACACTATCACGTTCTACATTAAAAAACACAAAGGATAAGATACTCGCATGCCAAAATCCGAGTCCAAAAGAAGGAGATATGGGAGATAGAATATTTATAAAGTGGTACATGGTGTGTATGGGGCCCACACAATGTGTGACCTCATGTCATCACCTGTCCATTTACTTAGACATTCTCAGGTACTAAAATAGGAATAAGTACCACTATGAATTCCATTGTTGTCCCAGAATACACGAATCATCCATCTAAAAGGCTAAAAATCACACAATGATCACCATTGATTCAAAGGAAAAAAATGTAATTTAATGACAAGCCTCCTCAAACGGCCCTAGATAACCAAACATATCACACTATTGTGATCCTTGCAGAAAATGGCACATGATAGGTTATTCATTCGCCCGAATCGGATAATTGGTGATGAAAATGCATTCCACTATGCTTTGCACAAATGATACTTCATGGGGCCCATTCCCTGATCATAGAACACATTATATGGATCATACCATTGTGATCCTAATGGAAAAAAACACATGAGATCAGCTATTCATTCATCCAAAATGGACACTCGGTGAAAAATTCATATTTCACCACGAATGCCCAAACCGGGCCCCATGGGGCCTAGTTTAAGCACCCAAAATGGGCCTTGAATTTTTTCCTCAATTTCTGGGTAGCGGTGATACTTATGACATGTTGATTAGATGACATATACAGAAGATATATCCATTACAACAATCTCCAAACAATAATAACTATATTATTATTTTTATAAGTGGACATCTTGTGCCACCGAGCCTTGATCCCAAAACAGAAAGTTCTCAAATTGGCCTAAAAAAGTCAATCACAATGATAAGAATTCATGGAAACAGAGGGAGTGTCCAAAAAACTCATGATTTATAAGTTTTAGCGGTTTGAATCCGCAACTCGAAGACCCAACTTGTTTTGGCCTGGTCTGGCCGCCTGGGCCTTTCTCGACCAACACAACCCAGTCTTGTCCACTATGGCTCTACCACCCCACCGCACTAGTGCTTTATGCTAGAGCCTGTGTGCCTCGTTCCACCCCGTGTTGCACGCTGCCTGGTGCTTTGCCGCCTTGCCTCGATGCTCCCTCGGCCCCTCACTAGATCCGCAACATCACCAGATACGCACCCTCACCAGATCTGTGCCACCACCTCCTTCTGTAGACCCCCATAACAACTCAAGTGGTAAGGAAATTAATCCAAGATCAAATCCAAGATCCACATATTTTTATCTACACTACCATGTTCTTCACTCAGAGTTTCATTGAGCTTTCGATGTGATGAAAAGTAGCCACCACTTCCATTCACCACTGCGCCTCCTCCGGTGCCAAAAACTCAAAACCATCATAGATTTGGATTCCTTGGATCAGAAAATTCATAGATTTAATCTTTGCTCAAAGATAAGATGTCATTTTGATGTGTCAAAAAGTTTATCAATGAATAAAATGAACAATAGATGAAGAACATGAAGAACAAGCAATCCAAAATTAAAACGGTCAATTGTCGTGTTAGTATTGTTATCGAAAAAGGTTTTAAAAGTATAAAAAATGAACAAAACTCAAATTGGACAACCAAAACTTCAATTTGGGGATGCAGTATCCAAAAGAAGAATCCTACATGGATTTTTGGATCCACCGTTGCATTCGCTGTGCTCTGATCTACTTAGATATGATGTTTTGTCGTGATCTGTAAAGAATTCAGCATCAAATTACCATCAAAATTAGAGGAGATAGCTTCACCATCATCTATGGAAGAAATTATATAACCCTTTCTCATTTTAATTAAATACATATTTATAGGAAATCACCACCAGTCATAGAATCCTAACATACTATGCCCTCTCACTTTAGGTCATGCTTAGGTAAAATACCTCATTTTGAACTCAATGGAGGTCTCAAATTACGAATCTGAGTCTTTATTCAAAAGTTATTTGATTCGGAATTTGAGATAAAATAATTAAATTTGATTATTTTATTTATGAAAATTCCCTCTGTAGATTTTTTTTCTATAAAAGACCCAGATCGACAAAATTTATTTCTGGCCTAGGGTAGACGCCATGCTCCAGACTCAACCGTGCCCTAAAATTTCTTATACAGTCTACCTTTTTAGAGATATCTTATTTACTTCATGTGTTTAGTATAAAATATCTTTAATATTTTTATAAAATTTATTCCTGGCACTCTAGGCCTCAAAATTGCATGCCGTCTCAGCACCTAGCTTTGGAAATATATCTAGAAATATTTCAAAGTCTTACAAGGAAAAAAACTAGGTCTCTACAGAGTGGATACTAGGAGGATGAAAAAACTTGGTTTGGTATATTTTAAATGATTCAGTATTTTCAGATTAGTTTTTTTTGATATCACGCCTTCAAATTATATTTAATAATTAATTATAAAATTTTATAATTAATTATTTCGTTTTTTTCTCTAGAGATAAGATCTCGAGATCTTGTTGGATCTTGGTGAGAGATTTGATGTGGCATGGATGGGATAACTAAGGTGGTAATTCTATGGTTGAGGAAGGCGGATGATAAGATACAAAACCTATGCCTATATATGCATTATTGTGCATTATTACATGAAATGTGTGTGCGAGTTGAAAGGTATAGGGACTAAGAGTTCCCTAGGTAAGAAGATAGGTTGAAATTAAACATCTTAGAGATAGAGTGAAGCCTCCATTGGACCTTTTGTATTTTGATATCTCCCGACAACTATGTCAACAAAGGGGTATAGGATGTTGGTTAGATTTATGAGAGGCCTAAGTATATCCTTGGGGATAGGTTGAGATACAGATATCCAAGGTTGGATCTCCAATGACTATTTGGGAAGGAATGATATGAATAGTCATTGAAATGACACGTGAGATCATTTTACATCTTATGCTTGGTTTGAAACACCCCCATAAGGGGGTAATAGAGTCTTGGTGGATTCCATGAGTACAATAATCCCTATAGGTATTTCCTTAGTGTAATGTGGAAGGTTAACTCCAAATTATGGTATTGAGAGATCTATAATGGGAGATATGGGATGGGGCCCACACATGGTCCAATTAATTATCTGGGTGACTTGGAATTGAGTTTCCAAGAGGGTTTTATGTGAGTTATCTTTGATAGTACTTTAGTAGAGGGAATGATACATTGATATGATAATCTTATGAGATGTGGATTCAACTTATTGGGGACAATTTTATGTAGAGACTATGAGTAGTGTTATCATTGTGATGTGTTGGATACAAATTAGTACCATCAAATGGATTTTGATTTGGGTTTAGAGAACTGAGAGGATACCCTCACAGGATCGTTGGTAATTATAAATGGTTTGTCATGTTATGATGGTGTGACTGAGATAGTCTTTTAGAGACAATATTATAAGGTTTTATAGGTATGAGATGATCTAATGGGATTAGATATTGGCCAAGATATAGGGTCTAAACATGTTGTAAATGGTGATAATGTGTTATAGTCTATTTTACCATTATTATAGAAGTATGTGTGTGATAGTTGTGATGTGATTAATTTCATGATTTAATGTATGGATGTTCCTTGAGTGATCATGTGTTGGTAGGGACCACCTTGAGTGAGAAGGTGTTGGTCCTGGGTTATGATGTGATATGTGATAGGTTGTGGATTGTTGGAACCAACTTTAATGAGAAGTTTCTAGTTATAATTTAATTCCCCAACCCCAGTTACCTAGAGTCGGTGAATTATTACATAATAGTGGCATGATCACAAGAAAGATACAATCTCGAAAGACAGATTAGTTTAGTAGCCTTGTAATAACTAGGTACATTAATAAAGTTTAACATTACATCATAAAAATGAAAACTACAACAACATAGTCTCCATAGTCTACACTCTTATCCCCTCATACTATCCCTGAAGGTTATTCATAATTTACTTCTTCACATCCTGGGAAAAATAAAACATAGAAAAGGGGTGAGCTCAAATGCCCAGTAAGGATAACAATATAGCATAAACTTTCATAAAAAAGAATAAACATTTAAGGCAATGTATAACTAAAACAAAAGCCTTTTAAACTTGAACTTAAACATAGTATGACAAAAATAAAATGAAATAAATCCATTTATTTATTCACATGGATATTCTACTAATCGAATAATCACATGAAATATCAATAACCACTTTCATAATGATGGAATTCATAATGCCAGACTATCATAACCACATAGCCAAGGCCTCGTGCCAAGACTACAAATAAGATTTTTCCAAGGCCTTGTTCCAAGAAACTAGTTTGTCTCATGATACCTACCAATGCATCGAGGAGCTATAGCGGGCTCCACCCATCACATATTAAGTCCAATGCATTCCCATATGAAAAGGTTTAAACATAACATAAACATTCATATTAAAACTAGCATACGAAATGTAAATACTTCATCCATAAACTATGAATGGTATAAAAATAACACATACTAAGTCAAACATATCACAAAAACTTCAATACAATATAGAAGTTTTGTATCATAATAAATCAACTTCAAATAAGTGTAAAATCCATCAAAGGATGTTGACATAGATGAAATAAAAACCATTTTTAGAGAAATATCTCTTTCTATTTTGAAATCATTTAAGAGTAATATATTTATAAAATAAAACATTTTCTTTGAAAATATTCTTATAAGATTGTAAGGGAAGCTTTGACAATTTTATAATGGCGAAAAATAGCCACACCCGCTGTATAAGTTAAAAAAACATTCTAACCTTAATTATATCAAAAAGGTTAAAAAGCACCTTGTTTGGAAAATGATGGAATGATTACTTTATAAACCTCTTATAAAAAGTAAAAAAAGGGTATAAATGACTTTAACCCATATTCTTGTAAATATTGAAAATGTTTTGAAATACATATTTAAGAAACATGGATGTGGATGATAAAGAGATCCCAATAGATTATTATGTATAAACAACCTCAGATAATGAAGAGATTGCGAAATAAACCCTTACCTTGTAATTTTCCTTGGTTGAGGGTAGGTTAATATCCTTTATAATGGTGAAATAATTGTTATTAAATTATACAAGAATCATATACATTAATATGATATCATATATGATCTTTTAACATTGATTTGTTAATAATATCTTAGTATTATCGTTGTTTCGGGTGTTAACTTACTCGTTTTCTTTTATATGTTTTGTTACGTAAGCCGTGTTTTTCATGAATATGTTGTATATTAATAATATACAGAATGATATCAAGTCCTTAGATACTATTATTAATCATCAAACGAGAATTAGACTTGAATGGATACGATGGAGAATGAATCTCATCGCGTTCGTGGAGACGGTAGTCCGTACGTACACACAAGCGACAATATCATTATTTTGATATTAAAATAATATATAATTGGATGTTATATCATATATACAGAATCATTATCATGTTATATTTATTATTTACATGAATTACACATCATTATTATACCCATCCAAATAATAATTTATTGAATAACTATTACACCACGACGTGGAGACGATAAGCCGTACGTACGCACGTATGGTGACATGTTATTCAAAGGATTGATAGAATAATGAATATGATTGTACCATATTTATAATAACATCATAGTATACATAAGATACTGGAGTTATTTTTTTATAATGGTAATAACAAAGAAAGAAGAAGTGGAAGAAGAAAGGAATTTGAAAAAGGGTGGTGAAATCATTACATCTTCTTCGGGTTCTTCCTTTTGATTTGATCAAAAGGGATCCTTAGGATGTCTTTATAACTAAAGTAATTACTCTAGGATGAATTCAGGGAATTTGAGAGAGTATTTGGGCAGAGTTTGGCTGAGCCAAATGGCTTTGAAGGTGTGAATTAATGTGAAGGGGGAGTGCCCTTTTATAAGAGGGGTGAGGGGCACCTTTGGAAAAGCTAGAAATATTATTTTATAATAAATTCACATTCAGTTTATAATGGATCCAAAGTGGATTATTTAAATTTTAATGTGGGGATGGGTCGAAATCCACTCAACCAATAGAATTTAGAGAGGTTTGGGTCATTATATTAACCTTATCTTTTAGTTTTAACTCTTAGTTAATTAGTTTGACACTTACCATGTCACTTTGTATTTTTATATTATATAGTTAATAAAATTACTATATACATGAAAAAGAGCCCCAAGTGGTCCATTAATGATACACCTATCATGATATAAGTATCTTGTCCGAACCTTAGATTTTTAGGAATTGAATATCAATTAATAATATAATATTTGTTTTAAAATCTTTTTTTATGTCAATTTTGACACTATTTGGACAATTGATTTTTGTGAAAATCATAACAGAATTATTACTTCGATAGAAGTTAATTAAATCATTAATAACATGTCATATTAACCTAGAAAATTAGTGTAATTCATAAAAAGTCTCAAATTATATTTATTTGGATATTTATAATATCAATTATTTTAATTTTCCACTATTATGGTAATTACTGTATCATCATTGTGTCAAAAATAAATTAAATTATTTAATGTCTAAAAATTATAAATAAAATATCATTATGTAGGAAATATTTTTATATTTATAATGAATATATATAATCTAATTTATCTTATGTATATCCCTATATGAAAAATGATTTAGTAAATAAACTTTGATTTTAACTCTTTTAACTCTTCTTTGAATTAAATAATAATAAATGTCCTAATCTAATCCAAGTGGACCTAAATGATAATATTTTATTCCTAAGGTTGTTTTTGGTCGAATTAAGCTTATAAAATAGAATTAGGACATGTGTTAGGGTAATATTAATATCATTTTTACCCTTAATTACCCTATTTACTTTTAACCGTGGTAAATAAAAGTAAAAAGTTACTATTCACCAAAAATTATTTTCATCTCAATGAACCACATTTTAGTCCCTGATATTAACAGTGTCTCTTATATTTTCTAAATTCCACTCACAAAAGTGATAAAATTATGTTTTATGAAAAATTCAGTTTTTTATCTACCACTTAGTGGTTTCACAATTCATCAAAAATGAAGTTTTTCCAAAAAATACCAAAAATTCACCCTAGGCTAATTTCAATATTCTGAATCCAAAAATGATGTATATTTTGAAAAATAAAATTTATAAATTTCAAAAAGTGGGTATTACTATTCATAACGGCTAGTTTGATTGGTTGTGGTGTGTTAGAACTCAATGCTGCGTACAACACACGCTATTGAATTATTCAAAGAGAAGCGTACCGTAGAAGTTTGGGGTGTTACATTCTCCCCTCCTTCAAATAATTTCATCCTCAAAATTTCTAGAATACTACCGCATGAAAAGACTTGGGTGGTTCTTCATCATAAGTTCCTTGGGTTCCCACGTTTCCTCTTCCATCTTATGGTTTCTCCACAAGACTTTTACCAGGCGAGTCATCCGGTTTCTCAGTACTTGTTCTCTCATATAAAGAATCTTGACGGGCTCTTCGCAATAAGATAGATCAGGTTCCAGTTCTAATTCCTTATAGGTGAGTACATGCGTTGGGTCAGGCATGTATTGCCTCAATAGAGATACATGGAACACATCATGAACTTTGGAGAGACTTGGCGACATTGCCCATCGGTAAGCTATAAGCCCAATTCTTTCTAGAATTTCGAAAGGTACGATGTACCTAGGACTCAATTTAACTTTCTTACCAAAACGTATAACTCCCTTCCATGGAGATACCTTTAGGAAAAAATGATCACTGACTTGAAATTCCAAATCCTTTCTTCGATTATCAGCATAACTCTTCTGCCTAATTTGAGCTGCTTTGATATTGTTTTGGATTAACTTCACCTTTTCCATCATTTCCTCCACCAATTCTGGGCCTATAAGTTTTCTTTCACCAACGTCAACCCAACAAGTTGGTGTACAACATCTCTTTCCATATAACGCTTCATATGGTGCCATATGAATACTCGAATGGAAGCTATTGTTATAGTAAAATTCTACTAGAGGTAAATATTGATCCCACATACCCTGAAAGTGAAGTGAGCAGGATCTCAACATGTCTTCTAAGGTTTGAATAGTTTGTTCTGATTGTCCATCTTTTTGGGGGTGGTAGGCAGTGCTAAAGTGAAGTTCAGTATCCAAGGATTTCTGAAGACTTTTCCATAATCTTGAAGTAAAACGGGGATCATGATCAGAAACAATTGATAGGGGTACTCCATGAAGTGTCACAACTTCATTAATATATAGGCTTGCTAAACTTTCTAGTGGTATATCTTCTCTTATAGCAAGAAACTGTGCTGACTTGGTAAGACGATCAACAATAACCCATATTGCATCGTTCCTTCTAGGAGTCTTTGGTAGCCCCATGAAAAAGTCCATCGTAATATTATCCCATTTCCACTCAGCTATGGGAAGATGTTGCAATACTCCACCAGGATGTTGCCTTCCAGATTTCACCTGTTGAAAAACCATACATCTTGACACAAAATCAGCAATATCCCTCTTCATGTTTTCCCACCAAAAATGTTCCTTCAAATATCTATACATTTTGGTGCTCTTAGGGTGTATAGAGAAATTGGAACTATGAGAATCCTCCAGCAATTCCCTTTTTAGATCAGGTATATTGGGAACACAAAGCCTCTTCCTGAATTTCAAAATTCCTTCTTCATACACAAAGTCACTCAGTCTCCCATCATTCACAGCTTTAATCTTTTTTGAAATTCTTCATCACCAGTCTGAGAACTCTTAATCATTTCTAGAAAATATGGTTTGGAAAACATTTAAAAATGCATTGATGTTTCACCTTCCCTGGTTATTCCCATGTACATCTTCACTAGATCCATGAAAATTGGATCCCTTTCAATTCTCATATTGTTCAAAACTCCATGGTCTTTTCTGATCAATGCATCTGCCAGCTTGTTTTCTTTCCCCGGGTGGTAGTGTATCGTACAATCATAATCCTTGAGTAATTAAAGCCATATCCTTTTCGTCATGTTGAGTTCTTTTTGTGAGAAAATATACTTCAAACTTTTGTGATCAGTATAAATATCACATTTTTCACCATAGAGGTAGTGCTTCCATATCTTCAAAGAAAATATCACAACTTCTAACTCGAGATCATGAGTAGGATAATTTTGTTCATTAATTTTCAACTATCATGATGCATAGGCAATAAACCTATCATTCTGCATAAGGACACAACCAAGTCCTTTCTTTTATGCATCACTATAAATAACGAACCCATCATTCCCCGATGGTAGAGTCAATATAGTATCATTGAATAATATTCTCTTCAGTTCTTTGAAACATTCTTCACACTCTTTTGTCCAAACAAATTTAACCCCTTTACGTGTGAGCTTTGTTAATGGGTTAGCCAACTGGGCAAAATTATGGACGAAACGTCGATAATAACCTGCTAAACCAATAAAACTATGTACCTCAGTTATACTCGTCGGTGTAGGCCATTATTGGACTGCCTTGGTCTTAGAAGGATCAACATAGATTCCATCTTTAGAGACAATATGGCCAAGAAAAGAAATCTCCTGAAGCCAGAATTCACACTTGCTAAACTTCCCATATAATTCATGACTTCTCAGAGTCTTCAAGATAATGCACAAGTGATTTTCATGATCTTCATAGATTTTGGAGTATACCAAGATATCATCAATAAATACCACCACAAATTCATTGATATATTCCTTGAAAACTCTATTCATCAGATCCATGAATACAGAGGGTTCATTTGTCAATCCAAGAGGAATTACTGTAAACTCTTAATGCTCGTACCTTGTTCGAAATGTTGTCTTCGGAATGTCTTCCTTCTTCACACACAACTGATGGTATCCAGATCGAAGGTCAATCTTTGAAAAGTATTGAGCTCCATGCAGTTGGTCAAATAAATCATCAATGCGTGGTAGGGGATACTTGTTCTTTATTGTTATTGCATTGATCTCCCTGTAGTCGATACATAACCTCATAGATCCATCTTTCTTTTTAATAAAAGAACAGGGGATCCCATGGAGAAACACTAGGGAGAATAAATCCCTTATTACTCAATTCCTCTAGTTGTTTCTTTAGTTAAACTAATTCTAAAATGTCCATTCTTTAAGGGGTCTTCAGTATAGGCCTTGATCCAGGAATTAAATCAATGGAAAACTCAACTTCTCATTCTGGAGGATGTACATGTAAATCTTTTGGAAACACATCTACATATTCTTTCAAAATAGGTACATCATCTATTTGAACATTCCTTTCCTCACCCATAGTCATTTCATCCTCTTCCTCCCCAATAATTGAATTTAGTTGAGCTATTGGGGGTCGATCTAGATAAGAATTAGGTGGTCATGATTCTACTCTAAAGATAAGGGGTTCCTTATCATCATCATAAAGAATCATAACCTCCTTCTTCTTACAATAAATATTCACATCATGGTCTGAAAGCCAATCCATACCGAGGATTATATCAAAATCAATAATAGGTATGACGTTGAGATCAGCGGATAAAGAACATTTATGTGCTCTAATGGGGACTGAATCAAAAAACTTTATTGCAATGATACTTCCCTTAGGAGTTTTAACTAACAACTCCACTGTTAAATCAAATTGGAAATATCTAATTTTCTTAGCAAACCGAGAAGATATGAAACAATGCGATGATCCAGAATCAAATAATGAATTTTCTAAACTTGAGGAAGCCATTTAATTACCTGCCACCACGTCTTTTGGAGCTTCTACCTCAGCAGTAGTGATATCATAAGCTTGGCCTTGATCCCTTTTCCTTTTCTGAGGTAAGTTACCCTGATGCTTAGGATATTCAGTTCTATAATGTCCCATCTCCCAGTAATTGTAGCATTGGACATCGGTTTCTTCCTTCTTCCACTTGAAATCATGAGCATGGTGGCCCTTTTCACCACACTTGTAACAGGCTCCCGTTCCTTTTAAACAAGTACCAGGGTGTTTCCTCCCACATTTACTGCAGGATGGATATTCAACTTTTCCATTCTTCCCTTTATTTCCATTCCCAAATTGATCATAAGAGCTCTTCTTCTCTTACTTTGCTTTAAAGTCAAAAGACTTTGAGAATTCTTTCTCTGTATTGATAGCACATGAGAAAATGTCTTCATATGATGAAAAGGATTGTGAGACTAATGCTCGACGGAGAAATGGTTTTAACCCATCAAATAAACGATCAATTTTACTTCTTGGGTTACATATATAATCTCCAGCATACCTTTCTAACCTTGTAAAGTTAGCCTCATACTTTGCGACATTCTCATCCTCCTTTTGTCTCAAACTCAGAAATTGTCTTTCCATATCTGCTCGATGGTCACGGGGAAAGAATTTTTCTAAAAATAGATCTTTGAAGTCCCTACATTCCATATTTGATACTTCATAATCTTGCTTCGTGTTTTGAATCAATAACCACCATTGATCAGCATCTTCAGTGAGGTGGTAAACTGCCATGATAACTTTTACCTTTCACTACTCCCCATAGCCTGAAATATTTTCTCTAGGGAATTTATCCATTGCTCAGCTACTAAGGGATTTTACTCCCATTGAGCATTGGTGGTTGTTGCCTCATGAAGCGATCTAACATTTATCCTCCACACTGTGGATCAGGTTGCTCCATACAGGTAAGGTTATTATTCATAACCTGAGTGAGTTGTCCCAGTATGGTGATTAGCTGATCGACACCAGTTTCATCACCAGATCCACTATAATTATCTTGAGCAAGAGGTAAATCCCTATATGGAGTGTGTGCATTGATACAGTTTCCATTTATTCCACTAGGATCCATTTCTAAACAATGGCATAAACTAGATCAATTTATGAATCAAAATACATAATTCCATACTTATAAAACACTTAACATAAATTGAACTATTTACGGATATAATCCATAATCATAAAAATGTTTTCCTTGAGGAATTATATACTCATAAACCCTTCATAATGATTTTTAAAGAAAATGAGAGTTATCCTAAGCATATCCCCCGGGAGTGTTGTAACCAAGAGTGCAGCAAGGCCCGTTGTCGTGCACCAGTTCCCGTTCAAGTCTAGCTCAAAGCGGTGTTTTCGATTTTACCCCTAGGTACATCTGTGCCAGATCCGCCTCTACCTTCTCGTATCCAGACATATATGTATTGCTAGGAAAACTCACAAAATCTCTACAAGACCAAAATTCTAGGAAGTTATTCTATACTAATCCTCAAAGTCCTACTTAAATCTATGTTCTCTAATCAGAGTTTATCTAAATCTAGCTTCCAAGGTTTGTACTAAACTTCCTCTGATACCAACTGTAATGCCCCGACCCCAGTTACCCAGAGTCGGTGCATTATTACATAACATTGGTATGATCACAAGAAAGATCAAATCTCGAAATACCGATTAGTTTAGTAGCCTTGGAATAATTAGATATATTAATAAAGTTTAACATTATATCATAAAAATGAAAACTACAACAACATAGTCTCCATATTATACACTCTTATCCCCTCATACTATCCCTGTAGGTCATTCATAATTTACTTCTTCACATCCTGGGAAAAATAAAACATAGAAAAGGGGTGAGCTCAAATGCCCAGTAAGGATAACAATATAGAGGAAAATTTCATAAATAAGAATAAACATTTAAGGAAATGTATAACTAAAACAAAATCTTTTTAAACTTGAACTTCAACATAGTATGGAAAAAATAAAATGAAATAATTCAATTTAATTACTCACATGGATATTCTACCAATCAAATAATCACATGAAATATCAATAACCACTTTCATAATGATGGAATGCATAATGCCAGACTATCATAAACACATAGCCAAGGCCTCGTACCAAGACTAAAAATAATATTTTTCCAAGGCCTTGTGCCAAGACACTACTTTGTCTCATGAGACCTACTGATTCCTCGAGGATCTATATAGGGCTCCACCTGTCACATATAAAGTCCAATGCATTCCCATATGAAAAGGTTTAAACATAACATAAACATTCGTTTTAAAAATAGCATATGAAATGTAAATACTTCATCCATAAACCATGAATGGTATAAAAATAACATATCCACAGTCAAACATATCACAAAAACTTCAATACAATATAGAAGTTTTGTTTCATAATAAATCAACTTCAAATAAATGAAAAATCCATCAAAGGATGTTGACATAGATGAAATCAAAACTATTTTTAGAGAAATATCTATTTCTATTTTGAAATCATTTAAGAGTCATATATTTATAAAATAAAACATTTTATTTGAAAATGTTATTATAAGATTGTAAGGGAAGCTTCGACTATTTTATAACGGCATAAAATAGCCGCACCCACCGTATAAGTTAAAAAAAACATTCTTACCTTAATTCTGTCAAAAAGGTTAAAAAGCACCTTGTTTGGAAAATGACGGAAAGATTACTTTATAAACCTCTTACAAAAAGTCAAAAAAGGGTATAAATGACTTTAACACATATTTTTGTAAATATTAAAAATGTTTTGAAATACATTTTTAAGAAACATGGATGTAGATGATAAAGAGATCCCATTAGATTATTACGTATAAACAACCTCAGAAAATGAAGAGATTGGGAAATAAACCCTTAAATTGTACTTTTCCTTGGTTGAGGGTAGGTTAACCTCCTGTATAATGGTTAAATAATTTTATTAAATTATACAAGAATCATATAAATTATTATGATATCATATATGATCTTTTAACATTGATTTGTTAATAATATCTTAGTATTATCGTTGTTTCGGGTGTTAACTTACTCATTTTCTTTTAAATGTTTTGTTACGTAAGCCGTGTTTGTCATTGATAGGTTGTATCTGTATCATATCCATAATTATATCAAGTACTTAGATACTATTATTAATCATAAAATTAGAATTGGACTTGAATGGATACGATGGAGAATGAATCTCATCGTGTTCATGGAGACGGTAGTCCGTACGTACGCACGAGCGACAATATCATTATTTTGATATTAAAATAATATATAATTGGATGGTATATCATATATAAAAAATCATTATAATGTCATATTTATTATTTACATGAATTACACATCATTATTATACCCATCCAAATAATAATTTATTGAATAACAATTACACCATGACGTGGAGACGGTAAGCCGTACATACGCACGTATGATGACATGTTATTCAAAGGATGGATAGAATACTGAATATGATTGTACCATATTTATAATAACATCACAGTATATATAAGATACTGGACTTATTATTTTATAATGTTAATAACAAAGAAAGAAGAAGTGGAAGAAGAAAGGAACTTGAAAAAGTGTGGTGAAATCAATACCTCTTCTACGGGTTCTTCCTTTTGATTTGATCAAAAGGGATCCTTAGGTTGTCTTTATGACTAAAGTAAGGCCTCTAGGATAAAGTGAGGGAAGTTTATAGAGTATTTGGGCAGATTTTGGTTGAGCCAAATGGCTTTTAAGGTGTTAATTAATGAGAAGGGTGAGTTCCATTTTATAAGAGGGGTGAGGGGCACCTTTGGAAAAGCTAGAAATATTATTTTATAATAAATTCATATTCAGTTTCTAGTGGCTCCAAAGTGGATTATTTAAAGGTTAAGGTGGGTATGGGTCTAAAACCACTCAACCAATAGAATTTAGACAGGTTTGGGTCATTATATTAACCTTATCTTTTAGTTTTAACTCTTACTTAATTAGTTTGACACTTACCCTGTCACTTTGTATTTTTATATTATATAGTTAATAAACTTACTATATACATCCAATAAACCCCCAAGTGGTCCATTAATGATAAACCGATCATGATATATGTCTCTTTGCCGAACCTTAGATTTTTATGAATTGAATATCAATTAATAATATAATATTTGTTTTAGAAACTCTTTTATGTCAATTTTGACACTATTTGGAAAATTGATTTTTGTGAAAATTATAATAGAATTATTACTTAGAAAAAAGTTATTTAAATCATTTATAACATGTCCTATTAACCTAGAAAATTATTTTAATTCATAATATGTCTCAAATTATATTTATTTGGGTATTTATAATATCAATTTTTTTAATTTTTCACTATTATGGTAATTACTGAATCATCATTTTGTCATAAATAAATTAAATTATTTAATGGATAAAAATTATAAATAAAATAGAATTATGTAGGAAATATTTTTAAATTTATAATGAATATTTATAATCGAATTTATCTTATTTATAACCCTATATTAAAAATGATTTAGTAAATCAACTTTGATTTTAACTCTTTTAACTCTTCTTTGAATTAAATAATAATAAATGTGCTAATCTAATCCAAGTGGACCTAAATGATAATATTTTATTCCAAAGGTTTTTCTTGGTTGAATTAAGCTTATCCAATAGAATTAAGACATGTTTTAGGGTAATATTATATCATTTTTACCCTTAATTACCCTATTTAATTTTAACTGCGGTAAATAAAAGTAAAAAGTTACTATTCACCAAAAATTATTTTAATCACAATGAACCACATTTTAGTCCTTGATATTAACCATGTCTCTCAGATTTTTGAAATTCTACTCACAGAAGTGGTAAAATTAAGTTTTATGAAAAATTCAGTTTTTTTAACTACCACTTAGTGGTTTCACTATTCATCAAAAATGAAGTTTTTCAGAAAAATACCAAAAATTCACCCTAGGCTAATTTTGATATTCCAAATCCAAAAATGAAGTCCATTTTGAAAAATTAAATTTATAAATTTCAAAAAGTGCGTATTACTATTCATAACGGCTAGTTTGATTGGTTGTGGTGTGTTAGAACTCGATGTTGCGTACAACACATGCTATTGCATTATTCAAAGAGAAGCGTACCGTGGATGCTTGGGGTGTTACATTCTCCCCTCCTTCAATTAATTTATTTCTCGAAATTTCTAGAATACTACCGCATGAAAAGACTCGGGTTGTTCTTCATCATAAGTTCCTCAGGTTCCCACGTTTCCTCTTCCATCTTATGGTTTCTCCACAAGACTTTTAACAGGCGAGTCGTCTAGTTTCTTAGTACTTGTTCTCTCGTATCAAGAATCTTGACGGGCTCTTTGCAATAAGACAGATCGGGTTCCAGTTCTAATTCCTCATAGGTGAGTACATGTGTTGGGTTAGGCATGCATTTCCTCAACAGAGATACGTGGAACACATCGTGAACTTTGGAGAGACTTGGCGGCATTGCCAATCGGTAAGCTACAACCCCAATTTGTTCTAGAATTTCGAAAGGTCTGATGTACCTGGGACTCAATTTACCTTTCTTACCAAAACTCATGACTCCCTTCCATGGAGATAACTTCAGCAAAACATGATCACTGAATTGAAATTCCAAATCCTTCCTTCGATTATCAGCATAGCTCTTCTGCCTACTTTGAGATGCTTTGATATGGTTTTGGATTACCTTCAACTTTTCCATTGTTTCCTCCTCCAGTTCTGGGCCTATAAGTTTTCTTTCACCAACGTCATCCCAACAAGTTGGTGTGCAACATCTCTTTCCATATAACGCTTTATATGGTGCCATATGAATACTTGAATGGAAGCTATTATTATAGGAAAATTATACCAGAGGTAAATATTGATCCCACATACCCTGAAAGTCAAGTGAGTAGGATCTCAACATGTCTTCTAAGGTTTGAATAGTTCGTTCTGATTGTCCATCTGTTTCAGGGTGGTAGGCAGTGCTCAAATGAAGTTCAGTATCCAAGGCTTTCTGAAGACTTTTCCAGAATATTGAAGTAAAATGGGGATCACGATCAGAAATAATCAATAGGGGTACTCCATGAAGTCTCAAAACTTCATTAATATATAGTCTTGCTAGACGTTCCAGTGGTAGATCTTCTCTTATAGAAAGAAAATGTGCTGAATTGGTAAGACGATCAACAATAACCCATATTGCATCATTCCTTCTAGGATTCCTTGGTAGCCCCATGAAAAAGTCCATCGTAATATTATCCCATTTCCACTCAGGTATGGGAAGAGTTTTCAATACTCCACCAGGCTGTTGCCTTCCCTCTTTCACTTGTTGACAAACCATACATCTTGACACAAAATCAGCAATCTCCCTCTTCATGTTGTCCCACCAAAAATGTTATTTCAAATATCTATACATTTTTGTGCTCCTAGGGTGTATAGAGAAATTGGAACTATGAGTATCATCCAGAAATTCCTTTTTTAGATTAGGTATATCAGGAACACAAAGCCTCTTCCCGAATTTCAAAATTCCTTCTTCATACACAAAGTCTCTCAATATCCCATCATTCACAGCTTTAATCTTCTTTTTAAATTCTTCATCATCGGTCTAAGAACTCTTAATCCTTTCTAGTAAAGATGGTTTTTCAACCATTTGAAAAAGCATTGATGTTTCACCTTCCCTGGTTATTCCCATGTCTATCTTCACTAGATCCATGAAAATTGGATCCCTTTCAATTCTCATATTGTTCAAAACTCCATGGTCTTTTCTGCTCAAATCATCTGCCACCTTGTTTGCTTTCCCCGGGTGGTAGTGTATCGTACAATCATAATCCTTGAGTAATTCAAGGCATCGCTTTTTCCTCATGTTGAGTTCTTTTTGTGATAAAATATACTTCAAAATTTTTTGATCAGTATAAATCTCACATATTTCACCATAGAGGTAGTGCCTCTATATCTTCAAAGAAAAGATCACAACTGCTAACTCGAGATCATGAGTAGGATAGTTTTGTTCATGAATTTTCTACTATCTTGATGCATAGGCAATAACCCTATCATTCTTCATAAGGACACAACCAAGTCCTTTATTCGATGCATCGCTATAAATAACGAACCCATCATTCCCTGATGGTAGAGTCCATATATGAGCATTGACTAATCTTATCTTCAGTTCTTTGAAACATTATTCACAATCTTTAGTCAAAACAAATTTAACCCATTTACGTGTGAGATTTTTTAATGGGTTATCCAACTGGGAAAAATTCTGGACAAAACGTCGATAATAACCTGCTAAACCAATAAAACTACATACCTCAGTTATACTCATCGGTGCAGGCCATTATTGGATTGCCTTGGTCTTAGAAGTATCAACAGAGATTCCATCTTTAGAGACAATATGGCCAAGAAAAGAAATCTCCTGAAGCTAGAATTCACACTTGCAAAACTTTCCAAATAATTTATGTCTTCTTAGAGTCTTCAGGATAATGCGCAAGTGATTTTCATGATCTCCGTAGCTTTTGGAGTATACCAAGACATCATCAATAAATACCACCAAAAATTCATCGAGATATTCCTTGAAAACTCTATTAATCAGATCAATGAATACTGAGGATGCATTAGTCAATCCAAAAGGAATTACCGTAAAACCTTAATGCCCGTACCTTATTCGAAATGCTATCTTCGGAATGTATTCCTTATTCACACACAACTGATGGTATCTAGATCGAAGGTCAATCATTGAAAAGTATTGAGCTCCATGCAGTTGGTAAAATAAATCATCAATGCGAGGTAGGGGATACTTGTTCTTTATTGTTATTGCATTGA
The DNA here is from genome assembly GCA_963277665.1 of Viscum album. Classification (NCBI taxonomy): domain Eukaryota; kingdom Viridiplantae; phylum Streptophyta; class Magnoliopsida; order Santalales; family Viscaceae; genus Viscum; species Viscum album. Next base: position 1,056,818,982 of record OY728161.1, read on the forward strand.
TCTCCCTGTAGTCGATACATAAGCTCATAGATTCATCTTTCTTTTTAATAAAATAAACAGGGGATCCCCATGGAGAAACACTAGGGTGAATAAATCCCTTATTACTCAATTCCTCTAGTTGTTTCTCTAGTTCAACTAATTCTATAGTGGCCATTCTATAAGGGGTCTTCGATATAGGCCTTGATCCAAAAATTAAATCAATAGAAAACTCAACTTCTCATTCTGGAGGATATCCAGGTAAATCTTCCGGAAACACATCTACATATTCTTTCACAATAGGTACATCCTCTATTTGAACATTCCTTTCCTCACCCATAGTCATTTCATCCTCTTCCTCCCCAATAATTGAATTTAGTTGAGCTACTGGGGGTGGATCTAGATAAGAATTAGGTGGTGATGATTCTTCTCTAAAGATAAGGCGTTCCTTATCATCATCATCAAAAATCGTAACCTCCTTCTTCTTAGAATAAATCTTCACATCATTTTCCAAAATCCAATCCATACCGAGAATTATATCAAACTCAATCATAGGTATGCCGATGTGATCAGTGGATAAAGAACATTTATGTGCTCTAATGGGGGCGGATTCACAAAAAATTGTTGTAATGATACTTCCCTTAGGAGTTTTAACTAAAAACTCCCTTGTTAAATCAAATTGGAAATATATAATTTTCTTAGCAAACTAGGAAGATATGAAACAATGCGATGATCTAGAATCAAATATTGCATTTGATAAACTTGAGGAAACCATTAAATTACCTGCCACCACGTCTTTCGGAGCTTCTACCTCAGCAGTAGTGATAGCATACGCTTGGCCTTGATCCCTTAGCCTTTTCTGAGGTAAGTTCCCCTGAAGCTTAGGACACTAATTTGCATAATGTTCCATCTACCTGCAATTGTAGCATTGGACATAGGTAGCTTCCTTCTTCTCCTTGCAATCATGATCTTGGTGTCCTTTTTCACCACACTTTTAACAGACTCCTGTTCCTTTTAAGAAAGTACCGGGGTGTTTCTTCCCACATTTACTGCAGGATGGATATTCAACTTTTCCCTTCTTCCCATTATTTCCAATCCTAGATTGATCATCAGATCTCTTCTTCTCTTGCTTTGCTTTAAAGTCATAAGACTTTGAGAATTATTTCTCTATCTTGATAGCACATGAGACGATATCTTCATACGACGTGAAGGATTGTGAGACTAATGCTCTACGGAGAAATGGTTTTAACCCATCAAAGAAATGATCAATCTTACTTCTTGGGTTACATATATAATCTCCAGCATACCTTGCTAACTTTGTAAAGTTATCCTCATACTTTGCGACATTCTCATCCTCCTTTTGTCTTAGACTCAGAAATTGTCTTTCCATATTTTCTCGATGGTCACGAGGAAATTATTTTTCTAAAAATAGATCTTTTAACTCCCTCCATTCCATATTTGATACTTCATCATCTTCCTTCGTGTTTTGAATCAATGACCACCATTGATCAGCATCTCCAGTGAGGCGGTAAACTGCAATGATAACTTTTTCCTTTTCACTACTCCCCAAAGCCAGAAATATTTTCCCTAGGGAATTTATCCATTGCTCAGCTACTAAGGGATTTGTAAAAACATTGAACGTTGGGGGTTGTTGCCTCATGAAGCGATCTAACTTTGATCCTCCATGTTGTGGATCAGGGTGCTCCATACGGGTAAGGTTATTATTCATAAACGGAGTGAGTTTTCCCAGTATGGTGATTAGCAGATCAGCACCAGTTTCATCACCAGCTCCACTATAATTATCTTGAGAAGGAGGGAAATCCCTACATGGAGTGCGTGCATTGATATGGTTTCCATTTCTTCCACTAGGCACCATTTATAAACAATGGAATAAACTAGATCAGTTTATGAATCAAAATACATAATTCCATACATAAATTGAACTATTTATGGATATAATCCATAATCATAAAAATGTTCTCTTTGAGGAAGTATATACTCATAAACCCTTCATAATGATTTGTAAAGAAAATGAGAGTTATCCTAAGCATATCCCCTTGGAGTGTCGTAACAAAGAGTGCAGCAAGTGCCGTTGTCGTGCACCAGTTCCCATTCAAGTCTAGCTCAAATTGGTGTTTTCGGGTTTTACCCCTAGGTACATGTGTGCCAGAGCCGCCACTACCTACTCGTATCCAGACAGGGATGTATTGCTCAGAAAACTCACAAAATCCCCACAACACCAAAATTCTAGGAAGTTCTTCTATACTAATCCTCAAAGTCCATCTTAAATCTATGCACTCTAATCAGAGTTTATCTAAATATAGCTTCCAATGTTTGTACTAAAATCTCTCTGATGCCAACTGTAACGCCCTGACCCGAGTTACCCAGAGTCGGTGCATTATTACATAACATTGGCATGATCAAAAGAAAGATCAAATCTCGAAAGACCGATTAGTTTTGTATCCTTGTAATAACTAGATACATTAATAAAGTTTAACATTACATCATAAAAATGAAAACTACAACAACATAGTCTCCATAGTCTACACTGTTATCCCCTCATACTATCCGTACATGACATTCATAATTTACTTCTTCACATCCTGGGAAAAATAAAACATAGAAAAGGGTTGAGCTCAAATTCCCAGTAAGTATAACAGTATAGCGGAAAATTTCATAAATAAGAATAAACATTTAAGGCAATGTATAACTAAAACAAAAGCCTTTTAAACTTGAACTTCAACATAGTATGGCAAAAATAAAATAAAATAATGACATTTACTTATTCACATGGATATTCTACTAATCTAATAATCACATGCAATATCAATAACCACTTTCATAATGATGGAATGCATAATGCCAGACTATCATAACCACGTATCCATGGCCTCGTGCCAAGACTACAAATAATATTTTTCCAAGGCCTTGTTCCAAGACACTAGTTTGTCTCATGAGACCTACCGATGCATCGAGGAGCTATAGCGGGCTCCACCCGTCACATATTAAGTCCAATGCATTCCCATATGAAAAGGTTTAAACACAACATAAACATTCGTATTCAAACTAGCATATGAAATGTAAATAATTTATCCATAAACCATGAATGGTATAAAAATAAAACATCCACAATAAAACATATCACAAAACCTTCAATACAATATATAAGTTTTTTCTCATAATAAATCAACTTCAAATAAGTGTAAAATCCATCATAGGATGTTGACATAGATGAAATCAAAACTCTTTTTAGAGAAATATATATTTATATTTTGAAATCATTTAAGAGTCATATATTTATAAAATAAAAAATTTTCTTTGAAAATATTCTTATAAGCTTGTAAGGGAAGCTTCGATGATTTTATAACGGCGGAAAATAGCCGCACCCGCCAAATAAGTTAAAAAAACATTCTTACCTTAATTCTATCGAAAAGGTTAAAAAACAACTTATTTGGAAAACGACAGAAAGATTCCTTTATAAACCTCTTATAAAAAGTCAAACAAGGGTATAAATGACTTTAAAACATATTCTTGTAAGTAGTAAAATTGTCTTGAAATGCATTTTTAAGAAACATGGATGTGGATTATAAAGAGATCCCAGTAGATTATTACGTATAAACAGCTCGAATAATGAAGAGATTGTGAAATAAACCCTTACCTTGTACTTTTCCTTGGTTAAGGGTAGGTTAAACTCCTGTATAATGGTGAAATAATTGTTATTAAATTATACAAGAATCATATACATTAATATGATATCATATATGATATTTTAACATTGATTTGTTAATAATATATTAGTATTATCGTTGTGTCAGGTGTTAACTTACTAGTTTTCTTTTATATGTTTTGTTACATAAGCCGTGTTTGTCATGGATAGGTTGTATCTTAATCATATCCAAAATTATATCATGTCCTTATATACTTTTATTAATCATCAAATGAGAATTAGACTTGAATGGATACGATGGAGAATGAATCTCATCGCGTTCGTGGAGACAGTAGTCCGTACGTACGCACGAGCGACAATATCATTCTTTTGATATTAAAATAATATATAATTTGATGGTATATCATATATACAGAATCATTATCATGTTATATTTATTATTTAAATGAATTACACATCATTATTATACCCATCCAAATAATAATTTATTAAATAACTATTACACCATGACATGGAGACGATAAACCGTACGTACGCCTGTATGGTGACATGTTATTCAAAGGATGGATAGAATACTGAATATGATTGTACCATATTTATAATAACATCACTGTATATATAATATACTGGAGTTATTATTTTATAATGGTAATAACAAAGAAAGAAAAAGTGGAAGAAGAAAGGAACTTGAAAAAGGGTGGTGAAATCATTACCTCTTCTTCGGGTTCTTCCTTTTGATTTGATCAAAAGGGATCCTTAGTTTGTCTTTATGACTAAAGGAATGTCTCTAGGATGAATTTAGGGAAGTTGAGAGAGTATTTGGGCAGAGTTTGGCCGATCCAAATGGCTTTGAAGGTGTGAATTAATGAGAAGGGGGAGTGCCCTTTTATAATAGGGGTGAGGGGCACCTTTGGAAAATCTAGAAATATTATTTTATAATGAATTAATATTCGGGTTATAATGGCTCCAAAGTAGATTATTTATTGGTTACGGTGGGAATGGGTTGAAAAACACTCAACAAATATAATTTAGATAGGTTTGGGTCATTATGTTAACCTTATCTTTTAGTTTTAACTCTTAGTGAATTAGTTTGACACTTACCACGTCACTTTGTATTTTTATATTATTTATTTAATAAACTTACTATATACATCCAAGTGAACCCCAAGTGGTCTATTAATGATACACCTATCATGATATAAGTCTCTTGGACGAACCTTATATTTTTAAGAATTTAATATCAATTAATTATATAATATTTGTTTTAAAAACTCTTTTATGTCAATTTTGACACTATTTGGAAAATTGATTTTTGTGAAAATCATAACAGAATTATTACTTCAAAAAAATTTAATTAAATCATTCCTAACTTTTCATATTAACCTAGAAAATTAGTTTAATTCATAAAAAGTCTCAAATTATATTTATTTGTGTATTTATAATAACAATTATTTTAATTTTTCACTATTATGGTAATTACTGCATCATCATTGTGTCATAAATAAATTAAATTATTTAATGTATAAAAATTATAAATAAAATATCATTATGTAGGAAATATTTTTATCTTTATAATTAATATTTATAATCTAATTTTTCTTATGTATAACCCTATATTAAAAATGATTTAGTAAATAAACTTTGATTTTAACTCTTTTAACTCTTCTTTGAATTAAATAATAATAAATTTCCTAATCTAATACAAGTGGACCTAAATGATAATATTTTATTTATAAGGTTTTTTTTGGTCTAATTAATCTTATCCAATAGAATTAGGACATGTGTTAGGGTAATATTAATATCATTTTTACCCTTAATTACCCTATTTACTTTTAACCGTGGTAAATAAAAGTAAAAAGTTACTATTCAAAAATAATTATTTTCATCTCAATGAACCAAATTTTAGTCCTTGGTATTAACCATGTCTCTCAGATTTTCAAAATTACACTCACAGAAGCGGTAAAATTAAGTTTTATGAAAAATTCAGTTTTTTTAACTACCACTTAGTGGTTTCACTATTCATCAAAAATGAAGTTCTTTAGAAAAATACCAAAACTTCACCCTAGGATAATTTCGATATTATGAATCCAAAAATGAAGTCCATTTTGAAAAATAAAATTTATAAATTTCAAAATGTGGGTATTACTATTCATAACGGCTAGTTTGATTGGTTGTGGTGTGTTAGAACTCGATGTTGTGTACAACACACGCTATTGCATTATTCAAATAGAAGCGTACCGTAGAAGCTTGGGGTGTTACAAAGAACATGACTTGTGTTGTAAAGTAGAGTTCAGGATGTTATTGTGAGTTATAAACTTTTAGAGGGGAGTGGTCAGTCTGATGTGGGTAATTATTGGGTGTATGGACTTATCTCAATGAGAATGTACTGACATGGAACACCTTGAGTGATAAGGTAATTTCCAGGGTGTGATGTGGTTTATGATGAGATGAGATGCTTGGAATTACATTTAGTGGTATGGTGTTGGAAGGGAATACCTTGAGTGAAAAGTTATTTGTCCTATGTTGTGATATGATACACTACATTGAGTGGGGAGGTAGTTTTCAGGTTTTGATATGTGATGTTGTGTGGAATTGGATGTGTGGGATAACCATTAGTGAGAAGGTATTGGTAGGGACCACCCTAAGTGAGAAATAACTAGTACCAAATGTCTTGTGATATGTGTCTTGAGATATGACATGATGGAGAGACCCACCTTGAGTGGGAGGGGTGTTGTCTCTATGTTTTGAAATTTTATAAGATATGGACCTCACCTAAAGTAAGATAGTAGTGGTGTGGTTAAAACATGAGATAAGAACTTTATATGGGCCGTACCCCGAGTAAAGGATAATGGTAATAACATGGTATAATCCCCCACCCTACATCTTCAGGTATGAGTTAGGACATGTGGGTTGAGGTGAATTCTTATTATAGCATTGGCTGAAGCGTGTAGGACTGAGAGGCATGGTGGATTTGTTTGCACATTAAAATCCAATATCCATGCTTGTGTGTGTTATATTTATATTATTTATTTTCCTTGTGCATACATAATTATATGATGGATTATTATAGGGGCATCTAATAAGACCCTTCTGATATTTATTTCTCAAATCCTGCATGGGTACCCCGATGTGTGTATAGACCTTATGTCTAGTTGTAAGTTGAGCATAGGCTGTGTTGTTGATTAGTCTGGAATATACCAGTATGGATATGAAGATGTGATAAATGTGAGTATTATGGATGTTTTTAGAGTCTCTATGTATGTTTTTTTATTTTGTATATGTGATTGACCAAGTGGGTGATCCATTGGGATATTTTATTATATGCCTCAATTTCACATGTTATAGCATAGAGGTGTTGTTTATTTATGTTGAATATGATTATTTTATATGATTATGTTTATTTATTTATTTTTATTGATTTTATTTATTTAGGTAATAATCTCCGCAATGAATGAGTTTCGTCCTCTCTACTAGTTGGCAGCCTCCGACGTAAAGGGTGATACCCTTGTGATTTTGCAGTGCTCTAGCTCAGACAATGATGAGTGATTTCATAAAGGGAATTAAAAAGTGGTAGAATATAATCTTTTCATTTAACATACTATTTTGGATATGTTAGATAGGGATTAACACATCAAAAATTTATAATACTATTCTCAATAGCATTCTTAACACACAACACTATGTTTTAGACGAATTGTGATATGTAATAAAAATAATATTATTTAAAGGTGGATGTTATATACTAAACGTTAAATTGGAAGGTATGAATAATAATAAAAAAATTATGAAAAATATGTATAAATGTTTTCAATATTGTAAATGAATCGATTAATTAATAATAAATTAGTACTTAATTTTCAGTAAAGTAATTTTATTCTTCGAAAATATGTTTTATTCAAAAATGGTTTTTCTGTAGTTTGTGTGAAAACATTATAATTAATTTTTAATTTTTTTATAAATTTTATCTAATTAAATGATTATAATTTTTCAAATATTCATTTCAGTATTATTTTGGGTAAATTTTTAGGATTTTACAAAAAGATATATATTTTCAGTGAATAGTGGAAAATACTGTTGTTTATATAACAATCATTTATTTTCATTAAATAAAATAATGTAAAAGTACCATTATGTTTTTAATTTTATCTAAAGTAACATAAGTATTATTTAATTATATATAATCTAATTAATTTCATAGTAAATAATATTATACTTGATTTGGGTATAAGTTCATTTTAGGCCTAAAAATAGATTTTACATTTTGAGATTTTTTATTAAAATTTATTATTGGAACATCTTCAAAATGAATCTATAAAAATTTATTTCATATTAACAATTATGATTTTCAAATTTGGTGAAAATATCCCTTTTTTTAGTCATTATGAATTGTAACCATGGTAAGGTTAAAATAGGTAAAACAAGGTTAAAACTATGGCATAAGACCTAGAAATATCTAAATAACTTATATTTATTTTATTGGATAGGTTCAATTTGATATTAATTATCTTCTCTTATAATTTATGTCTATTTATTACCACATTGGTTTTATAATTTCCTTAATATTATTTTAAGTAAAGAATAAATACAAAATTCCAGTCTCATTATTTCAATATAACTAATATTTTTTATAGGGATAAAAAAGGTTATGTTTAGTTATAAATGATTATTTTAAATATGTATAATATTTTTATCATGGTATTTTTTTTTAATTCTCAGTGATGAAATAATTACCTTAAATTCTTATGTGACACTAACATAATGCTTTTGAAGTAATAGAAAAATAAAATTACTGATTTTAAAAATATTAAAAGTAATATAATTTCGTTGAATTATTGTATTAATTTTTTAGTAGATAAATATAACATAATAGTGATGTTTTACAAGTTTATATTCAAATTAAATTTTTTTGTTGATGTCTTTAATTCAAACTATGTGAATAGTTTAAAAAATGACATTAATGGTATTTTATGTTAAATAATATTTTATTAAATGATTTAAATTTCATAAAAATATTATATTTGGACAAATTAATGGGATATGGTCGATTATATGAACTATTTTACACTTATGGACCAATTTACCTTTTATAGTAAATTTCTTGACCCCTAAAGAGTAATTTTTTTGATATTGTGGTAATTGTCAAAAGGGTTAACTCAGGGTTAACACTAAGAGATAAGGGTTAATAAATCACCTAAAATTGTCGAACTTTTATTCTATTATTCTGTTTATAATCATAATAATCAATTATTCTTAATATATAAACTTGGTTATACTTTCATAGAAAAAATAATTTATTATATTTAAATATTAGAAGTAATTCCAAGTGTGTCCTTTCCTTCACTATAAAAGGATACCCCCTCCCCTATTATTCACACTAAATTGAGCCAATTATCTCAAAAAAACATAAAAAAAACTCTTATAGACAACCTTATAAAAGTTATATAGTTTTTTATCTTTAAAATACCATCCTTGGAGTCCTTAAGTAGAAATCCAAAATAGGCCTCTCAAAGAAGCACTAATTATTTTAACTGATCTCTTTCATTTTAATTCGTATTTTACATCCTATAATTATGTATTAACCATTGAAATATAATAAAATAATTATATTTCATATATTAATATTTTATTATTTTGATTTCATAACCTTTATTCATCTTCTTTCCTTCAAATATCAAATGAAAACGTCACTCATGCGTATGTGTGGACTACCACCTCCATGAAGCGATGCTATTCATTTTTCATTTAGGATTTAAATTGATGGTAATCAGTATGGATTTAATGAATATATATTATATTTATTTTATAATAATTATTGTATAAAGTTTAATTCTTATTTACCTATCTTCTATTCTATCTATTAAAAAGTGGAAACATCACTTGTGCGTACATACAGACTACCATCTCCATGAATGGTGTAATTTTTTTTATATTCCTTTTATGGATGATTATAAATGTGTATATAATGAATATATATTATATTTATATCATTATTAAACTTTTGGATATAATAGAACTGTGATCAAAGTATAAGGAATAGAACTTATGAACCAAAACTTTAATGGAAAAAGAAACTGTTAACACCCAGAAACGATGGTTTTAACAAATAATTATTAATAAATGGGAATTCAAATGTTATAAGTGGATAATATATGATATTATAAGTGTTTAAATAATTATTTTATATAATTATAATAAATTTAAATTTATTATAAATAATTTTATAGGGCTTACTAATCAATTTAGTCAAGTGGTAAGGGTTAAACATCACACTTTTATTTCCTTGAGACAAATACCATATTCACAAACTATTTATTTCATGTGATGCCTATATTGATAATTTGATATTATATATCATGAATAAATTTTATATTCATGTAATTTAATCTTTAATTTGATTTATTTATTTTATAGGGAATATGATTCACAAGTTACCAAAACGAAAAGGGTTTTATGGTTCAATCTCTTTTTTACCAAGATAGTTTATGATTAAGGTTGTGATGATGTAATTAAATTACATATCTTAAATAAGACTCATTAATTTTTTTATCCTCTATTTATTTTTTGGTATTACATGTTTTACTCTGATTTTCCTTTCTTTAAGTGCTTAGGAGACAAAAAAACGTTTTTAAGGAAAATTGACTTTATTTTTAATTCAACAAGGAATATTTTATTCCATGTTAATAAGTTATTTAAAAATATTTTCAATATTTTTTTAATATTATAAATATATTTATTAAATTACTTTTTAACCACGTTTAACCTTACTTAAAAAGTATTAAAATGAACATTCAATCCATTTTATGAATGAGGCACTTTTTACTAAAGGTGTGAATAAAATATTTGTTTTAATGATTAAAGCATGAAAAGATTTTACCACCATAATGAATTATAAATGATTTGAATATTTATTTACAAGGTTCCATAATAATTTTAAAATAAATGTTTTCTTTAATATTTAAGAACTTTTTTATTTGAAATAAGTGTTTTCAAAATGGAAAGAGAATTTTCCTCAAGAAAAAATCTAGTGATATTTTTAAAATAATTCTTTATCTATGATGAAATAATTTAACATTTATTATTATTAACTAGGGATATTATTATATGACACCATCTTTATTATTTAATTGTTCGTTTGATTATTATGATTATAAAATATCAAAAAAATCCATATTTTGTTCCATGGGGTAATATTTGATGAAATGACAAATGTTTTCATGATATTATTGCATAAATATGAATGGATTATGATTATGTGATAGGTAGATCTATTATATCATCCAATGAATTTAGTAAATATTAATTTTTCATGAGATAAAAGGGTACATGGGATGTTATCCCAAGACCAAAAATAGTGTACCCATGTGGTTTGGTGAAGCCCAACAAGGGTAGAAAAGAGGTTATCCCAAACAAAAGAATGTACATGGGTGGTTATCCCAAGGAAAATGTGTGATGAATGAATTGGTGGGTAGCCTCAACATAGGTTTTATATGATTATGATTATGGAACACTTTATTCCACTATTTAATGACATGTTCTTATTCCAATATTATGCTCCCATGGATCATGTTTTTTGATTCCTCTATGATTCATGTCTTATGAAATTCCATGATTTATGCCATGACTCATGATTATGATATATGAATTGTTGGGTATTAGTATCAAATGTTAATCTCATGTTCTCATACCATAATTCTCATGTTACCATAGGATCAAATTAAATTTATGGATTTTAATAAATCATGTAATTATATTTTATCACATTTCATGGAAAAAATAATTCCTTAAATATAGGAAAAAGGACCTTAAAAATGGACTTTTTTTTGTTTTACAGTTATTTATGAAGAATTGATGGTCGTTTTCAATCATAACTGATTTATGATTTTGGGGGTATTAAATTTCTTATGAATATGTTATGAGTTACTCTATATTATTATTTAGGGATTATATTTCTCATCCATATTTATATTTTCACTTACCACAAATTTTATCCTTTCTAGGAACCTAATTATTTATTATTTCAAGTAAACTTTATGTTTCTCACTTATACTTTTGAAAGAAGTTTTATTATCCCTTTGTATGATGTGATTTTTCAAAAAAAGTGTTTTTTAAATCTTGAACCCATAAATATAATGATAAAAATTATGAAGATGCACTTTATTTAGGTGGTAGGGGTGAATATATCACCCTAAAAATCTAAAATACTATTCTCAATAGCTTTCTCAACATGCAACACTCAGCTTTAATAAAACTTTGATATACTATAAAAATAATATTATTTAAATGTGATAGTTATAACCTAGCTATTAAATTGGTAGGTATGAATAGTAATAAACACATTTTAAAAAATATTTATAAATGTTTTAAATAATTTAAATGTATTGATTAGTTCATAATAATCAAGTACTCAATTTTCAATAAATTCATTTTATGCTAAAAAAATATTTTTATTTAATATTGTGAAAGAACATTATAATTGATTTTCAATATATTTAGAAATTTTATTTTTTTATACGTTCATTTTTATATTAAAAATTCATTTTTTTAAAAAACAATTTTTCATCTTATTTTATGAATTTATATTAAAATTGATTCCTAAAACTAATAAAAATTTAATTTTGATATATGGATTCCATATTTGGAATATATTGGCTAAAATTTTGTAAATAGGTCCCTTTTATTTTTGGTTATTATGAAGAGTAACCGTTGTAAATATTTATCACCTCCATAAGGGTAAAGCAAGTAAAATAGAGATATAAGTATGGGATAAGACCTATAAATCTCCCAAAAACTACCCTTATTTCATTTAATAGGTTCCTTTTGATATTAACCATGTTCTATTTTAAGGTTTTGTAATTTCTTTGCACTTTCTTTTGATGATGATCGTAATATTATTTTAAGTAAAGAATAAATAAAAATTTCACTCTTTAAGTTTTAATAAAACTAATATTTTTTTCATAGGGTTAAAAAATGTTATATTACGTTATAAATGATTATTTGAAATTTAAATGATATTTTTTAACATTTTATTTTTTTAATTTTTATTGATGGAAAATTTACATTACATGCTCCCGCAAAACTGACACAATGTTTGTTGAAGTAATAGAAAAATTTTATAAATGATTTTAAAAATATTAAAAGTAATAAAATTTGGATTAATTATCATTTTAAATGAATTTTTTTGATAAATATAACATATTAGAGATGTTTTAAATATTTATATTTGAAATCCATTTCTATCTTGACGACTTTAAAGCAAACTATGTGAATAGTCCTGAAAATGACTTTAATGGTATATTATGTTAAATAATATTTTATTAAATGATTTAAAATTCATAATTTTTTTATCTTTTGCCAAGTTGATGGTATACGGTTGCGAATATTAGGAATTTTCCACTTATGGTCATTTTCCATTTTATAGTAAATTTATTTTCCCCTAAAGAGTAGAAAACTTTGATACCACAGTAATCATCAAAAGGTTTAACTAGGGGTTAAAACTAAGAGATAAAGGATAAAAAATCACTTAAAATTGTATAAATTCTATTTAATTAGAATATATATATTCAAAATCGTCCTATATTTTAAATATATAAACCTTTTCCACTTTTTCATGAAAACGAATTTATTATATTTAAATCTTTTAAGTAATTCCAGTGTGTCCTTTCCTTCACTATAAATAGAAACCACCCCTAATATTTTAATCACACCACCTTGATGCACTTAGCTCAACAAAAACCTACAAAAAACTATTCTAAACATCCTTATCCAAGTTATATAGTTTATTTTCTCTTAAAAATACCATCCCTATTGTTTTTAATAAAAATCCAAAGGAGGATTCTCAAAGAGGCTGTAATCATTTTAACCGATCCCTTTCATTTTACTTATTATTTTACATCACTAAATTATATCCTAACCATTCCAATATAATAATATCAGTATATAACATATAACAATATGTTATTATATTGATGGTGTAACCTTTATTTATCTCCTTTCCATCAAATGGTAAATAAAAGTATTGCTCATGCGTATGTATGGACTACCACATCCACGAAGCGATGCAATTAATTTATCATTTACAGTTTACATGGATAGTAATAAGTATATATTTATTGAATATATTATATTTACGATATAATAATAATAATTATTTAATGGTGAATTATTATTTTTATTTCTTTTATTCCATCCATCAAAAAGTGGAAACACCACTCATCTGTACATACAAACTACCATCTATATGAATGGTGTAATTAATTTTTCTTTTTATACCTTTTATGAATGATTATAAATATTTATATAATGAATATATATAATATTTATATTATTATTATCACTCTATAATTTATTAATCCATGATAAAATTAAAAGGACCATAATTTCTGGATAGAAACTTCCATGAAAAATGAAACAGTTAACACCAAAAAATGATAATTTTAATAAAGAATTATTAATAAATGGGAGTTGAAATATTATTAGTGAATCATATATGATATTATAAGTGTGTAAATGGTTATTTTATATAATTATAATAAATATAAATTTATTATATAGGATATTAAAGTGCTTGTGAATCAAGTTGGGTAAGTGGTAAGGGTTTCTCATCTCACTTTTATTTGCATGAGACACATGCCATATTAATCACTTGTTTCTTTCATGTGATGTATATAATACATATTTGATAATATATTTCATTGATATATTTATATTAATGGTATTTAATGTTTCATTTTATTTTATTTATTTTCTGTGGGTTATGATTCAAAATTTACCAAAATGGTAAGGAACACATTTTTATCGGGATTATTTATGTTTCAATTTTCAATGATGAAATTATATAATAAATATCTCATAAAACTAATAAATTTTATTATCATCTACTTATTTATATATATTACATGATTTTATATCATTCTACTCTCTTTAAGTACTCAAGATACCAAATGAATGTTTTTAAGGAAAAATGACTTTGTTTTCTATTCAGTCAGGAATCTTGTCTTCTATATCCATATTTTCACTAAAATTTTTTAAATAATGTGTTTAATATTCTAAAAATATTTATTAAATTAATTTTTACCCATTTTTAACTTTATATAATAAGGTTTAAATCAAATCTTCTTATCATTTTCTGAATACTGTAATTTTTACCCAAAGTGTAAATAAAATCATTCTTTTAACGATTATAACATGAATATAATTTCCCACCATTATGACTAATCAATTATTTGAAGATTTAATTAAAATATTATATATTTAATTTGAAATTAATTATTTTCATTACTTTTAAAAAAAATATATTCAAAATATGTTATTTCGAAATGAAAAGAATTTTTGGTTCAAGAAATATTACAATGATCTTTTAAAATAATTTTTTTATATATGATACAATATTTTGATGTTACTTATACTTCAGAAGTGATATTATTCTATGATACCATCCTTATTATTTATTTGTATGTTTTATGATTATTATGATAAAATATTTATGAAACCTGTTATTTTTTCCATGGGGTAAAATATGATGAAATGATAAATGTTTCCATGATCTTATGACATACATATAAATGGACTTTGATTATGTGATGGGTGGGTCCATTATAGATCTAAAATTAATTAGTTAAATATTAATGTTTTATGAGTTTAAAGGGTACATGGGAGGTTTTCCCAATCCAAAAAGAGGGTACACATGTGGTTATCTAAATCCTAATAAGGGTACACGGAAGGTTAACCCAAGCCTCAAGAAGGTACATAGGTGGTTATCCCAAGATGAACATGTGATGAATGTCTTGGTGGGTTTTCTTGATATAACATTTCAATGATTTTTATTATGGCACACTTTATGACACTATTTTATGACATGATATTATGCCTATGTTATGATCTCATGGCCCATGGTCTTTTATTCCTTTATTATTAATGTCTTATAAACTGCCAAGATTTATTCCATGACTCATAATTATGATATTTTAATTACTAGGTACGATATTAAATTTTTTATCTCATGTTATCATAACCTTATTCTCATATTATGACTAAAAATAATAATCGATTTAGATCTCCCTTATTTACTCTTACTGATCATATGTGCTCACCCTTTATTATTGTTATTTCCCCCCAAGATATGAAGAAATGTTTTGAGTATGAAATGTATAAGGAGAGTGATAGTTATGAAGAACTTAATAAGAGATGATGTAGATCTTTCATGTACTAGTTTCTTATGTATCCAAGTTTCCACAGACACAAAAACGTTATAGTTATATAATGGACTATATTTATGTGTAATGAATATTCTTATAAAATTATATAATAGTTATGTATGTAAATTTTGGGCCACTATATAGGGGATAAGAATGAGTTGGAGTATGTGATGGAACTTGAACTGGTAAGTCATGAAAACCTTTCTAGTGGTAAATCCAGGTTACCAGGGTTATTTTATTATTGATTTTATTTTTAATTATTACCATTGATATACTTATTCAAGTATGATGTTTTTATTTTATTTTATTAAATTTGTTTTTGGATCTTGTCCTATAATAACAAGTGGAATCTGTACATGAATCATACTCAACAAGTATGATTCACATGAACTTTTTATGCTTGTGTGTGAATGATTTCACTAATGATAGGGGGTTAAACTACTTAAAGTGTTATAAAAAACTTATATATTGTTTTATTATATAACATTTAGTGTAATTTAGTAAAATTAACTATGTTTTTTTTATGATAGGTTATTTGGATCTTGTAGAGAGCTGTCATCTTGTGATGGCTATATATTTAGTGGGTGTAAGGGGTGTATAGAAATCCTTTATGGGTTGGTTCAGGTATTATATGCCTTCAAAATGGTTCAGTATAGATATGAATTTCATTGAGCATGCAGATACCCCTAATAGGAAAGTAATGTGAAATAAAATGTTCTTTCAATATTTAAATCACATGGAGTTCTTTAAGTATCAATGTTGGGGTTAGAAGAAATGAACAATTTTATTCCCAACCTTATTGGATTTTTGTGGGGTTTTTGATGGGTGAGTTGATCATAATCTTATATGGTTGGGTCTAATATGGGTATATCATAGGTATATGTGGGCAGTTATTGAATCATTCATGAGTAGCGGGTGATCATGTATTAAGATTTGGAATGAGTGAGATTAGTGAATCATGTTGGAATGGAAGTTCCAAGGGTTGTTTGGGCAAGATGAAACTTACATGAATAAGAGAGAATGATTAGTTTTTAGGCATGTGAGCCTAGGTTTGATGATTTATGAATCATGGGAGTGCTATTTTGGTTGTGTGATTGAGTGGTATAAGGGTTTAAACCCATCATGCTTAAATGATATTGAGTTAGATGGTGGTAAATAAACATTTAAAGGATTCTTATAGGATTACTCTACCTTGGGAGGAGAAGAGTGAGGGATGAAATATATTTTTAGGAAAAGGACTAAATGGATGATGGAAAGTGTACACTAGTTACACATGGTTCTTATTTTCTCTATTGTCCAATAGAAAGGGTCATGTATGGGTTTGTTAATAATTTACCATGTTCTAGGTAAACATGAGTTTTGTAGATACAATGGTGTGGTGAGTAACTACAATATCTCATATTTTTCTAGTAACTTTTCTCATTAAATTTTTATATAAATCTCTTTGATTTGGATTTTATTTCATTTAGACCTTGTTTATAAAGACTAGGTTCATGTTGGGTTAAGTGTTGTAGGGATGAAGCATGAATATGTGGTGAGTTCTTGATAGAGAAGAAATTCACGTCATGAACCCAATTCACAATGTTAATTGTTCTAGGAAGACACCATGAATTATATTCAAAATGTGAAATGTTCTATGTAGACCCTTTGAATCATATTCGTGGTATGAACTATTCTAGGAAGACTCCATGAATTTAATTCACCCCTGAATTTAATTCACCCCTAAAATTAATTCACCCTCTAAAAACACCCCATGAATTTAACACAACCCATAAATTATTTCACATCTTGAAGACACCCCATGATTTTAATACAACCCATGAATTAATTAATTACCTTGGATTACTTTCACTCCCTGAATACACCCCATGAAAAGGAACTCACTTCATGAATATATTTCACAATGTGAAATGTTTCTTCTAAGTTTTTTATTGTTTGTATAATGGAAGTTAAGTAAAAAAGGGAATATATACTTTCATTATGTGAAATAAATTCACATCATGAATTATCCATGCCCAACCATTTTTAAAACCATCCATCATCACACATTTTATGAAATAATTTCCCTCTATCCAATATAGACCTCATGCAGATGACGTATGAGAATCCTATTTGATCTAAAAGTAAGACCTTTTGTATATTTGTGATATGGGAATATATTTTTAAGGCATTACTTCTAGTACTTATTCCTCTTCTTAATCTATTTCTAAAATAATTTCTGATTCTTTTTGAACGGATGAAGCAGATCGCTACCATAGATGTGAAGTTTTGTCATTACCTTCTCTACATTCGAGGTGAGTGGTCTAAATATTATCCATTTTTTATTATTTAATTATCCATAGTATGTGTGATATGTGTGATTGAACTATCATTACATGAACATGACCTAATTAATTGGATAATAAATAATAAATATTAATTCTTTTTAGACCATAAATTGGATCGCATTAGGTCCATAGGTGTGGAAACTAGGATCTACGACCACTTGACATGTGTTCCAGCCTTGGATCTTTTTGGGGTGTGTCCAGTTTGACATTAGAGCCCTGATATATATTAGAAAAATTTATTGATTGTTGGTTTAATCTTACAAATTATCATAACATGTATTTTCTCTTATTTATTAAGGTATAATAAACATGGATAAATTTAGTTTACTGATATGTTAATAAGTATAGGTTTAAATGATAAATGAAATAAGTTTTTTATTTTGATGAGGATAATTGGAAACTTTTATTGATCAAATAAAATGGATAGAAAAATGATAATTTGATGAATTGATCACTGTGCCTTGGGGTGATATATCTTGTATGTATGATTTTGGTCTTATGAATTTTTTGCCTAGCTTTTGAGCTTATGTGACATTGATGTGATTAATTCTAGAGGGTGGGAAACTTATTAACCTTTTGATTTGTTTGGATACGACACATAGTTTGTGTTGACGCCTAAGGGAGTGGTGCCTCGATTTTGTACCTCCTGGGGGCTAGAAGTATAGGTACTTCATGTATTAGAGTAGAGTGTATGATAATGTCAGACATTTGGGGACCAGATGCACAATCTATGAATACCTGAGGGCGAGACTATGTATAGCCTATGGTTAAAGAAAATTTGTTGATTTGATGGTTGTATGATTCATCATTGGTGGGAGAATATTCCCATTATTGGGTGAACTATCCTGATGTTGAAGGATCCAACTTTATCTAAAGATACTTGATAGGGTACTGAACCTGGTTTGGCTAACCCTGTGTGTCAACCTAGAGCTTAGGGGATTAGTGTGTTTACTTCATGCATAGTTTTAGTTTATAAAATTAATTCTATATTTATCACTATATTTCATACTATATATTAATCAATATATATTTTTTATACATGGTTGTTTCAACCAACTAAGTTATCCTTACACCTTAGATAGGGACCTATTTGGTACCTTTATATATTTTATTTATATAGGTTTGGAAAAGGGCATGGGACCATATTGTTGATTTTTAGCATGTTGGATGGGTTGCAACTTCAAGCTGGAAATGATATGGGGATTGAAACTGGGCTCCTTGGAGTCTTTATTTGAGGAAAAATATCTTTTATTTGTATAAATTTTAATATGTAATTTATTTAAATTCACCTTATCATTATATTATACTATTTTTATTTGGATTGATTCACTTTATCCTTTCCCAGTTTTGGTTTCCTATTAAATTATTCATATTGTTTATGTTATTTCTACTACTCTTCTATTATATTTCTAATCCTAGTGAAAATATTTACCAGATGGTATAATATACACACGATATTTATTACCCCGTCACTACTAGTCAGAAGCCTATGGAATATGGGAAGGCATGCCTGCGGTCCTGTAGCCAAACAGATTGGTCACTTGAGGGAGGAACATGTTGGGAATGTTACAAATTTGTATCATAGGTAGGTTTATTTTCTATTTCTTTACATTTTATTAATTGTATAAAGAAGTATAATATGTCTCAGGACTTGGTAATGATCTTGTATATGAGATTAGATAACCCATATATGGGGGAAAATCTTACTTCTTAGGGATGAGATTTCTATTCATGATGTTAATTAGTTACATTTTATATTATTTCACCTTTTCGATTCACATGTTGTGCAATGTAATTTTTTCTTGATATTTATACTCATGGTATGATAAGGATCAATATGAATATGCATGCATCATGATTGGAACATAGGGATATATATTGACACGAATTGTTCATTATAGAGACATATTTATTACATGAGATATATTTTCCTGTATGAATTATGAAATGAGATACCTATTATATATGATGAAAAAGGGAATAAATGAACTATTATGTCTTGATAATTAACTTTCTATGATATATTAAGAGAGTCCATGAGTTAGTTTTTATCTATTTAAGTCACCTTCTAAGGTTGAACTTGATGTTATCTAGTGTTCCAAGGAGTGTGTTTCCTTTTGGAGAAAATGCCTCCTCATCATCTTTGAATTGGGTTCCAGGAGATTTGTAATCAACACACTCCTAACACAACTGATCTAAAGATTCATTTTTCTCCTAAGAATTAGATAGATGATCATCTCCATGGAAGATTCCTGAGGTTCATGTGATACATGCAATGGGATAATCTTAACATCATTCCTTCGATGTCTGATCTTACGAGAGAGTTCCATCTATAGAAACCAACAATGTTCACTAGGGAGGGAGGTCCTCCTTAGCTGAGTTCTGGATTTAGTCAGTATATAAGATACTCAAGTACCTAGATAAAACCACAAATTGGATGGTGAATCTTGTAACATACATTCTTTGAGGACCTTCTAAGTGTTGGTGGGACATTCTGGAGAAATCTAAGCAACAAGATGAGTTATCCTAGAAGGACTTAAAGGAAAAGTTTTTGATCCACCTCTATCCTAAGATTTTGATGTATAAGAAGGCTCGTGAGTATGTGAACCTAACACAATATATCTTATTAGTGAAAAACTATGCTGGACGCTTCACTGACCTACAACACTTCACTCCATCCTTAGTAGATGATTAGATCCCTAAGGAAAGAAATTTTTAGGATGAGATTCACTATGACATTAGGTCACATGTGAACATCTTTTTCTTGATAATCCTTGTGAATGTGATGAATCAGGGTCTCATAATAGAATGGAATCAAAGAGAGGACTTGAGTGGTGGCTGGAAAGTTTCAATAGGACGATATAGAAACTGTTCTTATAGTGGAAATAAACACTACTATGATAGAAATTGCTAGGGAAGTAGTGGGAAAGGTAGTGAAGAAAGTGGACATCTACCACAAGACTATGGTTTAGTGCGATGATTTATGTGTGACCGGTTGGGTCAAAATTACCTATAGTGTCCTCAACCCATAGTTGAGTTCCATATCTATGGAAATTTTCGTTATATTTAGAGGTTTTGTAGTAAATTTCTACAGAAGAGAAGTGTAAGGGGATCATGACAGGCACTTGAGACTAGAAAAGGCTCAACTACCCCATAGTAAATCGGTATTTGGAGTTATACTAGAAGTTTAGGCTGAGGCATGGGACATGGTACCCTAGTGTAAGAATGACAATACCACTCAGAGGGAATAACACATGGTAGTCATACTAGAGACCAGAGTAGAGGGGCGAGATATCTGTATGCTATATATTCTGCTTCAAATAATTTGGATGAAGGACCTTCTTCCATTAAAGGTACAATTCTTATATCATATACCTTAGTTTACATTTTTTTGATATAAAAAAATCATTTTCCTTTCTATATTATATTACTGAAAATGGTTTGGATTTGTCTATAGAGAGTATAGATGGGGTCCTGACCATTGACACACTGTCAGGAGTGCAATTAGAGGGTATCACGCACTGCAAGGAGTGTTCTATTGAAATTGGTGGCTATCATTTCCTTTGGAGACTTTATATACTATAAATGATAGAATTTGATTTGATTATTAGTATGGATTCCATATTTATATACCATGATCATGTTAAATATTATTATAGGATATTTATCTTTATATCTATAGATGGGGGTAACTATACTCACCAGGGTGAGTGGGATCTTCAGGCTGGTCATGAAAGACCAATTCAATGCATATTAGATTATCTCATGGCTCATATAGTAATCCTTGCTCTAGATGATGGAAGAATATTGTATTATACATTTCCTCTAATGGTGAACTATTTTTAGGATGTATTTCAAGAAGATTTATATGTATTACCACCTAGGTGAGTGATTTGGTTACCGATCGAGTTGGCTCTAAGAGCTGATCCAGTTTATACCACACCTTATAGGATGAGACCAACAGATCTTCATGAGTTGAAAGTTTATTTTAAAGATCTAGAATCCCAGGGTTTCATATGGCCTAGTACATCTCCGTGGGGTTCTCTGGTTCTTTTCACCAATAAGGATGATGGGGAATTGCACTTATGTGTTGATTATCGATGACTGAATGAGATGATAGTCAAGAATCATTATACCCTTCCTTGAATTGATGATATGTTTCATTAGATGAGAGGTTCTAATATTTTCTCCAATATTGAATTGTGATCAGGGTGCCAACAATTGAGGGTGAGACCATTAGAAATACCTCGAACTACTTTTAGGACCAGTTATAACTTCTATTAGTTTGTAGTGATGCCATTCAGATTGAAGAATTTACTAACAATATTCATGACCTTGATGAATTTAATATTTAATACCTTCCTAGATCATTTTTTTAGTTTTTTTGATGACATATTAGTGTACTACTATATAGTAACCAATCATGACCAACATCTTTACATTGTTTTTAGTACATTTAGAGAGCATCAACTTTACACCAAGATATATAAATGTAGTTTCTAGATTGATATAGTACAATTCTTAGGAAATTTTATCTTAAAGGACGGAGTGTCAATGGAACTCGAGAAGGATTAAGCCATGATATCTTGGGATCTCCCCAAGAATGACATCAATATTCAGAGTTTTCTTAGTATATCAGGTTTTTACTCTCACATCATCTTGGACTTATTGTGTCTAGCAGCACCAATTTTCAGACTGACCAAGAAATGGGTAATGTTTATTTAGATAGATTATTTTGAGAGTGATTTCCATGATCTAATTATTAGGAAAAATTCATCATAAATCCTCACCTTACCTGATCCTAGTAAGGAGTATACAGTGTGTTGTGACGCATCCAAAGTTGGACTTGGTGTAGTTATGATGCCGAAGGACCGTGTCATCACTTATGTATCAAGCAGTTTGGACTACATGAGATGAATTATCCTACTCATGATCTGGAGTTATCAGTAGTGGTACATTACCTATATTGATGTAGGTAATATCTTTTGGTAGATATTTTTTTGGTGTACATTTACCACAAGTTCCTCAAGTACATATTTTCTCATCAATAACTAAAAACCTTTGATATAAAAGGTGGGTTTAGTATTGATAGTCTTTTTATTTCGAGATATCTTACACACCAGGAAAAGGAAAAATCATTTTTAATTCCTTTATCCATAATTCATATATAGAGTTAGTATCTGAGTCTTTTGATGAATCAATTTTTATGGAACTATTAGCTGTCATGCATGTAGATATTCAGGAGTCCCAGGGATGAGTATATCTGACTTTGACATATGTTATACCAGTTATTCTTGACCGGATAAAAAAAAGTAGTTATTTGATCCAGAGAGATTAGATATAAACGAAATATTATATGATTGGAGGCCACCATAAGGATAGTCTCTTGGTGGTAGTGACATTCTTCTCTTTCATGGTCGAGTATAGATTCTAACAAGTTTTCATAAGGAGATAATGAGAGATTTTCATGATTTTATGTGGGTTGTTCATCCTAGTTTGAAAAATATTTATAATAATATTTATAGATAGTACATGTGGATATGGATTAATAAGGATATAATGGGATTCAAGGCGAGATGTTTCACCTTTTAGTAGGTAAAGGATGAGCATTAGAGGTCTTCTGGGCAGTTTCCAACTTTTCCCATTCTAGAGTGGAAGTGGGATGATGTCACTATGGATTTTGTGAAAGGATTTCTTAGGAAACCTCAAAATAATGATATCGTATGGATTATTCTGGATATAATGACATATGTAGCACACTTATTTCCTATCTGGTAACCTTAATCATTGATGTTTTGGGTAGTCATTATGTGCATGAGATAATCTGGTTGGATGGTGTTAGGAGGACCATTGTTTCTGATCTAGATCCTCATTTCACTTATTATTTTTTTTCTGGGTATTTATAAGGCTTTGGGATCACTTGTTATCCTGAGTAAATCATTTCATCTATAGAAAGATAGGCAATCTGAATAAACAATTTATATTCTAGGGCATTTTTTATGAGCTTGTGTTTTGAATTTTTGTGGTTCATGGGAGAAAAATTTTTCAGTCATGAAGTTCACCTATAATAACATTTTCCAAGAATCTATCCAAATTTTTCTTTTGAGGATTTTTTGTAAGACCATGTCTCTCCCTTCTTTGCTGGTTAGAGGCAGGTGATTCAGTGCTTTTTGGGCCTAGTCTTTTGAAGAAGACAACTGATCTAGTTCATTTGATCAGAAAGTAGTTGGCGACCAGACAAAGCTAATAGAAATAATAAATTGACCATAAAATAATAATTTTTGAGTTTTATGTTGTTTATTTAATTTTTTAGGAATATTCTATGTTGGGAAAACATTTTATCAAAAAACCAGGGAAGATAACATCCAGGTTTTTCGGGCCTTCCAAGATAGTGGAGAGGGTTAGTAAAGTGGCATACCTTTTGGACCTTCCACAGTGATATAGTTTCAAGCATAAATTTTTTCACATGTCATAAATTTGGAGATATAATTCTGACCCTTATCATGTGATATATGATTATGATGTTGAGTTGGATGTTGATGCATCCTTTGAGGAGAATCCAATTAATATCATCGACCGTAGTGAGAATAATCTCTAAGGAAATATTGTTTCACTAGTATGAGTGTAGTGGTAGCATGGGGATGTTCAAGAGGAGACCTGGGAGAGGGAGTATAATGTACAATCATAATTTCCTGGCTTGTTCATTTTTACCCCACAATGATTCATGGGGATTCTTGGGGATGAAGTGTTATATGGTGGGTGGTTGTAAGATCCCACATTTAACTTTTTGAATTTTTGGATAAATTTATTTTATTTGGGTTTTACTTTGTTTAGAACTTGTTCATCAAGAGTAGGTTTGGGTTGGGTTAAGTGTTTTAGGGGTTCATCAGGAATATGATGTGATTTTGGCTATAGAATGAATTCACATCAGGAACCCAATTCACTACGTGAATTGTTCTAAGGAGACCCTGTGAATTATATTCATGGAATGACTTGTTCTGGGCACAACCCATAAATTATATTCAAGTCATGAATTATTTTGGGAATAACCCATGTATTTGAATCATGCTTTTAATTTAATTATTCCCTAAATTTAATTTATCCCCAAAATTTAATTCACCACCTAAGAAACCCCATGAATTTTACACATTGAATGAATTATTTCATGTCTTGAAGACACGCCATGAGTTTAATTGAACCCCAAAATTAGTGACACACCATAAATTAATTTCACTCCCTAAATGCACCCCATGAAAATGAAATCACGTCATAAATATATTTCAAAACATTAAATTATTATTTTATGTTTTTTTAATAGATGGATGAGATGATTAAGGAAAGTAAGGAAATTGATACTTTCCTTGTGTGAAATCAATTCACACCATGAATTAGTCATGCCCATCAATTTTTAAAACCATCCATCATTGTGTGTTTTATGAATGTGTTCCCTTATCTCCACTAAAAACCTTCAAAGGATGATGTATAAGAATACTATTTGATCTAGAAGTTAGACCACATTATATCTTGGTGTTCTGGATCTAGTTTTTTAGGTAAGAATTCTAGTTCTTATTTTTCTTATCAATAAATTTATAAAAAAAATTCTGTTTTCTGTTGAAAGGAGGGAAGAAGCTGATCACTACTATGGAAATTAACTTTTTTTATATCCTTATTAACTTTTGAGGTGGGTGTTCCAGATGTTATCCCTTTTTTATGATTTAATTATCCATAGTTTGTGTGATATGTGAGATCATGATAGTATGTTTCACACTTGATCTAATTAATTTGATATTCTCTATTAAATAATAATAATTTTATGCCATACATTTGATCTCATTGGGTCCATAGGTTTTGAGACTAGGATATTAGGCCAACTGATAGGTGTTCCAGCCTTGGACCATTTTGAGGCTTGTTTAGTTTAACATTAGATCCTTGAGATATATAGAAAAAATTGATTGATTATTGGATTAATCTTATGGATTGAAATAAAATATAATTCGTTTAATTACTTATGTTAGAATCACCTTAGGTAAATTTGGTTAACTAATATGAAAATAACCTTAGTGTTAAATGAAAAAAGATAAATGTTTGATATATTTTTGAGGTTAATTAGATACTAGGATCTATGAAACATAACTATCTTCAAAAATGATAATTTTATAAATTGACCATTGTGATTTGAATTTATATATCTCGTGTGTTTTATTTTTTCCTTATGAATTTATTTCTTAACTTTTGATCTTATATGACATTGATGTGATTGATCCCTAAGGGTGGGATGCGTGTTGGCATGATGAGTTTTCTATATTTGGTTTATGATTTATATTGACGTCGGAGGGAATGGTTCTTGATTTCATACTACCTGGGGGATACGTTCACAAGTAATTTATGTCTGAGGGAAGAATGTATGATTATGTTGGATGTATGAGGACCAGATGCATAGTCTCTGGATGCTTGAGGATGAGATTCTGGATAGCCTGCAGGTAGAGGCCATTTGTTGATTTGATGGTTGTTTGATTCATCATTAGTGGGAGAATCTACCATTTGTTGGGTGATTCATCATGATGCGGTAGGATACACCTTTATCCAGAGATAATATACAAGTCAACAAAGTTTTCTTAACTAACCCTTGTTGTCTACCCAAATCATGGGAGATCAAAGAGTTTACTTTATGCATAATATTATTTTATTAAATCAATACTCTTTTTATTACTTTATTTTATGCCTTATAATTCTTAGATTGGATTGTTTAGAAAAATTGGTGTAGTATTACTGAGTTTTACTCATACCCTATGTGGGATTTCATTTAGTACTCAGAAGAATTTTATGGATGTAGGTTTGGACAGGGGAAAGTGAGCTTATTGTTGATTTTTAGCTTCCTAGATGGGATAGAACTTGGAGACAGTACTGTCATGGGGCACAGGACTGGGGTATTTGGAGTCTTTATTTGAGTATGATATTATTTTATTTTTATGAATTTCAGACCTTCATTTAGTTTCATTTAGCTTGTCTTTACATTATACTATTTTTATTTGGATTTATTCAGTTTTTTATTTCTAATATTTGGTTTCTTGTTGAATTATTGATATTGTTTCAGTTATTTCTGCTACTATACTTTTATTTTTCCACTCTCATTGAAACTCTTTACTAGAGGTTATAATATCCTCACTATATTCTTTACACCCTTTCTGCTAGTTGGCAGCTTTGGTGCCTGTAGAGGTGGTCCTGAGGCCACATAGAAATCTAGCTCCATCACTTTAGGGAGCACCATATTGGGGATTTTAAAGTAACTATTAGTCCCAACTGCTTGATTGAGTCATGAGACTGTGGTGGGTTGTTGCGTGATTACCTTGGGGTGTGATCTAGGATTTTTGTATCTTGGGAAGAGAGACACGCAGGAAATGATGGGATATATCATGAATTATGTTGAAGGAGTAGTATAAGGGAATAAATATGATAAGGAGCATACCATAGGCCATTGGATGGTGTGACCCTTATTATGAGCGAGTTTTAGTAAATGTTGATGATGACATTATTGGAAATATGGTAATGGATAGTGAATGGTCTTTATTGTTTATTCTTGAGTATGAGTGGGGTGTTAATGTCTAGTCATTACATTTAGTAATAGACAATCCATGATCTATGGAGACCAACTATGTTGGTTTAGTGGGGGTAAATATAATGATACTTCTATAGTTGGGATTATTAGTTTTTTCATAGGTTTGTGATCTAAATAACAAAATGGTTATGTATGTGGTGAAGCTACTTGTTAGATGGTTGATATAATACTAGGATATTGGTGAGTTTGTAAATATAATTATTTGGAACCTTGGTAAATACTAGATTTTGGATTTTATGTGGTGTTAGATAGATTTTGTGTGTTAAAATTGGGATTATGATAGAATATAGTTTGATCTAAGAGTGAGTCACACTAGAGGTGTATCGATGCTCATGGGGAGATTAATAAAGTGGATTATATTGGTTAAGTAAGAAATTATGTAATTAAAATGAGTATTGGGTTCAGAATTTTGGGTGGAAATTTGAAAAATTCAGCAATGCATCATGTAGTTAAGGTATCATGATTAGATGAGGTGATGTGACAATGAAATGGCATGTCAGGCCGATCATTTTTGAGAAATTCAGATTAGGTATAAATGACTGATGTTGATGCATATAAATGTATATAGTGAGGTAAAAACTACTTTGGGAGAATTTATTAAGAATGTAATTGTAATATTTTGAGGATTTGATCAATAATTTATAGATAAATCCATTTTGTTTAGGATTGGTGGATAGAAAATGAAAACATGTCTATTTAATTTTAGAATTAGGAGTAAAAAGAGGTATCAAAATCCAGTTGGTGGATTAGAAGTTGAAAGTAATTCTCAATAACTTATCAAGGATGATAATACATATGATGGGGATATTTTAATTACCTACATCATTATTGTTTTTTAATTTTAAATGTAATATGATTTTTTTGTCAAGGATTGGGGAAGTTTTGAGGCTTATGATTTGGATAAGGACTACAAGGATTGTAATATTACAAGGAGATGTTTTTGAATGTTTTTAGAGTATACATATGTGTTTTGGGTGATTTTGTGAATTTTAGAGTTGAGATGGGGTGGCCCTATAGGATAATGTTTCTACAAGTAGCTCATCATTCCATGGAAGGTTATTGACACACCATGACATGGTATTGGTTGAGGGATCATGCCGTAGTGAAGTAGGTACCATTACATGAATGAAACATGTTATTCCATGATCAATGGGTGTCACAGAAATTTAATTTTTTTAGTGTTTTTTGATAATGAAACAACCTTTTGGTATGGTTATGTTGTGGTGGAGGGTGTAAATTCTCTTAGGGGTTGGTGAAAAACATTGACCACTAGAAGTTATATCTTTTGATTTACATATCCCCCATAGATTAATATTCAGAATTGT
The DNA here is from genome assembly GCA_963277665.1 of Viscum album. Taxonomy (NCBI): domain Eukaryota; kingdom Viridiplantae; phylum Streptophyta; class Magnoliopsida; order Santalales; family Viscaceae; genus Viscum; species Viscum album. The sequence goes on from OY728161.1 coordinate 1,056,848,087, forward strand.
GAATTCTGTGAACCCATCAACCACACTGATCCATACCTATCCTCTAGTTTTACTCACATTATGGACTTCTTTTCAAGATAAGTAAATAAGTGAACAAGAACATGAAAAAACAAAATAAAACATAAGAAAAAACAAACAAGATTAAATGTTTTGGTCCTTGATTCCTGCTTCCATGAGAGAACAGTTTCTTATTAATTTAAGGAACAAAAACCATATGAGTTACAAGGATAACCTATATTTTAGTACCCTACCTAGAAAAATTTAAGCTTATATCTAATTCCTCTTAGGAAAAAATCTTATAGTAAACACTCCCAATATGAAGAACCATGAGTGAGGGGATGTGATCCCTCTGAAAACTTCTCATTTCGATATTATTCATTCAAATGCTCCTCTCTTCTTGGATACGAACTCCTAACTTCATCCTTAGGGTCTGCGATCCTTTTTAGAACACTAATGTTTAGACATAATTTTCCAAAAATTATAGTTCGAATCAAATATTTATAATGGATAATAACCATTTATTTGGTTTCACTATTATCAAAATTTTATGGGGAACATACCATTGGACTTGGAAACCTCTGTTTCCTTATAACATATAATTCATTTCCCACAAACTCCTAGTGAATCACACACATTACTATAATGTTCCACACTACTGAATTTCATTTATCATTCCCCTTTTTATACATTCATGAGGAAATACTTCCATGTATTGACATCAGTTAAACTCATGTTACTGTAACTTTCACACATTCATTACATCCTCTAGAACTTGTGCTATATCCATAACTTCCCTAATGTATACACCTCTCCTTACAATAGAACAAAAATTCTGCCTCTAGGGATATGCATCATAAATTCTACATTATTCATTCCCACACTTAGTCATCATACCACACTACTTTTTTTCTTCCTCCTGTATAACTTCAACTCGATTGCACTCGCTAAACTATTTATCTCTTAGTGGGTGTAATTTCACTCACTAAAAATCTATTATTCAAAAACATCTATTGAATATCATCCTATGGAATTAATCTAGTTGTTTATGGTGCTGTTTTTTCTATCTCTATTTAGTTTTACCATGTGTATTTTCTGGAGACATATCTTCCATAAATCCCAAAACATTACTAGAAAATATTTATCACACCAAAACCTACCAACACTATAGTGGTGATATTTACATATTTCTTGAGGACCCTTAGATTTTCCTTTATGAATCTTATATGAGAAGGTCTAGTTAGATCATGAACCCTAGTCCACATCAGGAAGTCTTTCCCATGGGAGGGTGCCATGATGTGGAGTGTGAGGGTCGTGTCTTGGGTAAGGGTTCGTGGGGGAGGGAAAATAATGGAAGGAGGAGGCCACATTATGAATGATTAGAAAATGTATATTTGTAATGTCTAGAAGAGATCCACCATGGAATGATGTGAAGGATGATTCCATAGATGTAAGACCACAGGGGAAGGGTCACATTATGGAGGGTGTCTACGGGATAACATCATTTCATAACTATTTAGAACATTCCATGATTAGACCCAAATCTAGATAATTGTGGTGAGATGCCTAGGGTAACACCGTGACAAATCCATTTTATAGTTCTTTTGAGGTAGGTGTAAAAATTTCATTTCTAGGTTGATCCCCCTTAGAGTTTAGTTGACCATTTATGAAAGGAGGTCCATTTAGACTGGATCCTCCCTCAATCATTTCCATCTTTGTTACCTTTTTATGAGGGTTTATTCTTAGTTATTTTCACAGTTATTTGAGGTATATTTTTCCTCTAATACATTTTGTTCGTGTTCCCCTTCATTTAATCTTATTTTTGATGATTTGGTCTAGGTTTTGATGGTTATTTCCCCTAGATAATGGAATAATAATACCAATTTGATGTGTTTTTTCTTATATTGGCTAGAGGGGATCCAATGAGGATGAATACACTAGGTTTAGTGTTTTTTTGTGATGCAACATTACCATATGAGTTTTTATATTTTATTCCTTTTCAGATTATATAGAATAATTAATTATTAGTTATTATAATTAATTAAATTTATGCTGTGTCTTGAGAAATATGACTGAGATCATGGTGGATCTTAGTGTTAGTTTGGATAAGGAATAGATATACATGGAGAGGGGGTAACTCCATGGTTGAGGTAGGTTTACCTATGATACAAAACCATATACTTGTTTATAAATGATTGTGAAAAACTACATAAAATGTGTCTATGGTTAGAAAAGGATAAGAATCAAGTGTGCCAAAGGTAAGGATATATGGTTTCATTAAGCATCCCAAAGTTAGAGTAATGGATTCATTGAACCTTAATTATTTTGAGACAACATGAAGACTATGTCACCAAGGGGGATATGATGTTTTTTGGGCACATGAGAGTCTAGGGGTAATCCTTAAGGATGAATTGAGAAACATATATCCTAGGTTAGACCTTTTAGTGTTATATGTGAAGTTATGAGAGGATTAGGAATATGAATTATGGGTGATATGGTCATACATCTCTTGCCTAGTTGGAAACACCCTTATAAGGGTGGAGGTGAGTCTTTGTGGGTGTAATGAGTCGGATATGTAATATGAGTATTGAAATAGTGTGTTAAGGTTAGTTACCTATAGATAATGAGTTTTTGGGTTCTCTAAGGGGATATATGGGATAGGATCCAAGCATGGGTCATTGGAATTAACTACTTGAATTGGATTTGAGTTTAAAAGGTAGTTTGATGCGAGTTATCTTAGGTGGTACATGGGTAGTGGGAACAAGACATTGATATGATAATTGGATGGAATTAGGACTTGAACTATTGGGGATATGTTCAGGTAGAGTCTATGGGGTATGAAATCACATGGCGTGTTGAGCATGAGTTGGTACTAGTGAATAGATACCAAGTTATTTTCAAGAACCCAGTGAATTCCCTCATAGTTTTGATATAAATTCTAATAGGTTAGGTATATTATAATGATGTGACTGAGAAGGTCTTATGGAAACTACCTTGTAAGGCTAGTTGGGTATGAGATGGTTTGATGGTATGAGATACTAATATATCACTTTTTCCTTGATGTTTAAATCATGGTGAGCATATGAATTAGGCTACGTGTCCATGATTGTTTATATATATGTGTGTTATTTATGATATTATTGATGTTGGTGTTTAATGTATGAACTCACCCTAATTAATAAGGTTAAAATTTCAAATAGTATTGATGCATAGACCTTAGGGGGTGGGGAGTGAATCAAGTATTTCCAATTTTTACTAGACTCCAAACCCATATTAAAGCTTTAAATCCTTTGTAATTTAAACCCATATTTCTATTTACTGTATATGGATCTATTTTAGTACTCTACCAAGTAACTATCTACCACATGAATACAAGAAAATAAGTAAAGGAGTGTACATTATTTTAACAAGGTTTGGTATGAAGACCTACCCATTTCTTTGATTGGTTTCCTAGACATGTCTAGTATTATCCCTTATAATTTGATGTTTATTATAATGGGAAGTGTTTCATATACCTACACTGAGTCTCATAGTGCATAAAAGTGTCTGTATCTCACAATACTTATTTTTATTGAATCAAATTGGACTTATCTTAGCATATTCACACTATTGCAGCACGTTCTTACCATGATATCCCTCCATATTATGAACCACATATATTCTATGGATTCTCACGAGATGTTTTAAGTACTGAATTTAATTACTTCATATAAGTAGATCAATTTTTTCTCAAGGAATGATTTTGGATAAATTATATAGTACTTATTATTCTCAATAATAGCTTCTTAAAATGCTAATAGATCTCCAAGAATACTCAGTAACTAGGTTAGTTGTTGAAACTTAGCTTCATAGATCTTTAGAACCTGTTCAAATAGTTTCCTTACAAAATGAAAACCCATGATCTTCAAACCTAATTGATCCCCAATTACTAAAAGTGCGACATCAATAAATGAACATATAAAAAACTTAAAAACATAATTAACTATTCCTTAATTACATTTTTATACATATATGTTGTTCAATAGAAAATTAGGTCAATGATTTTATAATATCAAATATCCCCAACTAATTATTTTACAATGATCCCATAATCAATTTTCAAAAAAAAATTCATTTTTGGGAATCCCCTATGATCTGTATATTTTTATTACCTATAGATGTTTTCTCCTAATAATTATAGGATTTACATCACTTTTTTTGTCTCATTTATTTCTTATTTTTATCTCACTTAAAGGTAGTATTATAGAGTTTTCTAGAATGTTCTATATATCATCTTCTTTTGTTTAATATATTATTATTTATTATTGATCCGTATCTATCTTTTAATATTCAACATTCATAAATATTCAACTCTTCATAATAGTAAAAAGATGTTACAGGTGCATCTATCAGTAGGCTCATCTCTGCTAGATGTAAAAGATGATTTTTGAAATTTGGATTCAAGCTACAGAATTTTCTCCAAAATGAACCATTACTAATCAATAAGTAAAATAAAAACACAATATAAAATACACATCACTTCTATGAAGCTTGGATCAACCTCTTGTAGTTTTACCACTTCAAGGAAAAATAGTGTAGAACATTAAATTGATCCACACATTTGGATAATTGATCAACATAATACTATCTTTATCTTAAGTAGGGAAAAAAATCTCTTTGTGATATATATAACATTTCATTATGATGGTTTCATCCTCAAATTCTATATGGGGATGAAATGGAATTTTTTGGTGCTGGTGGAACAACGTTTACATCAAACACAAATCCAAGTCACTTTCAGCGATTTACAATGGGGTTTATTCATGGAAACATAAACACCCAATGGTTATACATCCATTATGAATCATGGGCCTACTTTCCAATGGAATTTTCTCATTAATATACTAGGATAATAATTATTAATAACTCACATTTGTCGAGAGGTTGGGAGGTCTGTCTCATCACACCTTGGGGGGGGGGGGATTTTTTCCTACTACGAGACTCTCTTATAAATTTAAGATATTTTTGTGAATCCTTCATTAATTCCCAAGTATGAAATGGTTCACCCTAGAATTAAAAATAAACTATTATCATGTATGGAATATAGAATCATCTGTATGTATCCAAGGTTCTTCATCAATGGAGACATCTTTATATATATGAGGTTATCTATCAATGGTACCCTCTTATGTACTAGTCAACTATTCTTTTGTTGTTTATTTATTATGACACTTTTTTTGATCCATGTAGTGGGGTTCTCTAAATTTTAATAATATCCAAGGATGCAGAATTTGTTTTGATGCTGAGATCGGACCCATGAATGGGTTCACTACATATCATTGTGAAAGGAATCGGGACTAACATAGTTAGGTGCCACTTATCGAGACACATCATACCTTTTCAGGTCATGTGATAATGGACAAACTGTATAGTTTAACCTCATGTGGAAAGGAAATCTAGGTGAAAGGTGACTAGAAAAATTTTGGTGTGTTACTTATGCTAAATCATCCCATGGAACATGGAAGGGACATGAATTCCCAGTTTGAATAAGACTCCAGAAATATGGCCCAAATAGAATTAGGGTTGATTTAGGGTATTGGGTTTGGATCTCATGGAGGATTCCTACATATCACATTTGGAAAGTAATCCAATCTCATATAGTTCGTTTTTGAGGAACCATGCCTATTGAGGCCCTCTGTAGGTTATTCTCGCAAGGGAGTATGGCCCTTTGAGAGGATCGAGTTGGGGATTACACCTATAGAGGAGGCTCATTTGAATAGTGGTTGGTTCTTCAACAAAATAAGAGGCCTATTTTAATGGAGGTTTGGATGGGGATTAATTATAAAGAGGATTTCATTGTTTAGTTGGGGCTTACACTTGGGATGATGCCCAAAAGGTTAGGTATTGTGTGGATATCATGATCACCACCAACCTCTAAGCCCATGTGAGTGATACTCGGTGTGAGAAACAAGAGGAAACATAAGATCTAAAAAACCACAAAATATAATTTTTTCGATGGTGGATAGACAATGGAATGGATAGGGGATTACTCTAGGATGGATGACCTAAGGTGGGATACATGGACTTGAGGGATTACACTTATGGAATACCCCTAAGGAAAGGCAAGAGAGAGATTGGGGAAAATATTCTTTTCTAAAACATGCATCTGAAGGTGGAAATTTAATGATCATAGCTGAACTATAATACCAAATGAGACATGAATTAATGTGATAAATAAGATTAAGTTTAATATCTATCATCACACACAATCCTTCTCCCACTAGTTGAAGAAAATGGGGCTACAGGAGAAGAAGAAAGGGATTTGAATGTGCCCCTTCCCTCCCGTCGTTATATCTAGGATCGCCATATATGACTACCCATATAGACACAACCCATGGGCATGGATGAGATGGTATTTTAAGAAAGTATAAAGGTTCCCTCTATGTGGTACTCCCTTAACCTGAACCCTAGGGAAGAAATAAAGACAATCTATAATCCCTCAAAGAGAAAAGAAAGCATGATACTCTCTCTCCCCACTGGAATTGGAGGTCCATGGTCTCAGAGATGATGTGGGAAGGGAATGTACCTATCCATCATGTCTAATACTAGGAATTACCTAGAACTACATCTAGGGTTTAGGTCATCATGACCAAAGGAATGCATACCCACATGCACCCTAAGGACCCTTCCCATCGCGTAGGATAAGTGCGAGACACCTTTGACTGAAGGAATGCATATCCAAATGGAAGAAATTATGGTGTGCCTATTCCCATGTGTTTTGAAGTTTAAAAGATTTTATGAAGGTTTCACTTCAGTCCCCTTCATATGATGGATACAAAGGAATAGGATCCCTATCATTGGTGTATTGGAAGAGGGCTTGAAAAGAGACTCATGTAGATATTGACTTGGAGATCAAAGGTGCTTCATGAATGGTCTAGGAGGATATGGAAGTGCTTTGTGTAGGGTTAGTTCTAAACATGATTTATATACCTTGTAAAATAGACCTGCTAGGAAAAATAAATTGGGAGAGGATTTATCCTTAGCACCATAGGTCTCTTCAGGTGTCCCCAAAAAGGTCTCGTGTAGGTCTCATGTTAAGGGAGGGACCTTCACACAAGTGGTTTAAAACTGAGAGGGAAGAGGTAATCACACATGTGAATTTGTGTTTTAGACTATTGAGGGAATTTTATCTACCTATCCCACTCAATTCCTTCTTTTATTAGGGTTTTGAGAGCTACCTAAGCGGTTTTGGAGGACCTGGGTGAAGGGGTTGCATAAACAGAGATTCAGGGCTTCTTCAAATTTTTCAATAGTGGAAATGAGGATCCCTAGAGTCCTATTTATAAGAAAATAGGAAACCAAGATCAAATGTGTTCATTATAGTAGGTCCATGGTTCGGGTACTCCACAAAGTGGTGGAAGTCCATCAATGATGTGTAGGGTTGGTGTGTGCAAGTGCCTCACTCAGGGGTGGCTGCACCTTCTGAGTTTCACAAGTTGGGAATGCTCCAAGCTCTTGGTTTTCAAGGTAGGTGTGTAAAGGACACCTAGGAAAATGACTTGGGAGAACAACCTATTCAGGCTAGGCAAAGGACATTTTTTGTTGTTACACATGTAAATCCATTATTATCCTTGCAACATAAAGATGAATTTCTGCTCAAACTCAACATTTGGTGTCCAAATGAGGATCACATCATGAATTATGAAGAAAAGTGCATAAAAAAAATTTAATGGTGTCAAAAAACCCCCTTTAGAATTATATTCATTCAAAATGAGATTAATCTTGTTCTAAAGTAATTGAAGGGAACATTGATGCATTCCAAATTTTATCGGTCAGCTTTGGATCTATATAAACCATTGAAGGATACTCTAATTTTTTACTAAACCATGAATAATAGTGAGTTCATTTTTATTGTTTCTAGGTTTATTTGGATAACCCTCATTTTTTTATCCTTTGTGTTATAGCCCTAAATTTTTATTAAGAATAACAAGAAGAATACCTAGAGGGAGAGAATTGGATTTTTCTTAGGCCACCATTTGCGGGTTTTTAGCCTAATAAGTTTTATGCCTATTTCATTTCATTACTTGATTTTTTCCTAAGCCACATAGAGTATAGATATAGAGAGAATAGACTTGTTTTTTCTAAGACGCCCTTTTTAGGTTTTCAACCAAGAAAAAATCGTGTCCCTTTTCATGGGTAGTTTAAAGTCTTACAGGCTAGACTAAAAAGATTGGTTTTTTAGATCAAACAACTTTGACCATGAGTTTTGAAGTATTGAAGAAAACTAGGGTTGTTATCCAAGAATGTTCTAACATTGTTCAGATACTATGAGGGAAATTTTTAGTCATAATTTAATGATTTCAAAATCAAAAACATAATACATGGAAAACATGTGACAAATGGTTGTAGACCGATTTTTAAATATAGTTTCTAGGACAAAATTTTCAAGGGTATAGGGGAGGTATCTCCTAAAGAAAAATATACCTATGGTTGAAAAACTATTTTAGTTGGTGAAATTATGAAGATATGACTAGGTAATGTGACTGTATAGTCAAATAGTGGCATCCTCTAACTGAAAATCCCTTCATATAGAAAACTTATATAAATCCAACTATGGTGTGTTACTGCATAGTCAGACAAAGGAATCCTCGACAATTTCAATATTCTACTACCCATGGTTGGGGAGTTTTTGAAGATCTAAATTTCTCATGACCATGAAGGGTGGTTTTACACATGAAGGTGTTTAAGAATGAAGAGAGTATCTATATTTTCATTATCCATGAATATGAAACCACTCCTACATGTTTTTTGATTGTGTGAAGGAGGGTTTATTTTTGTTAAGTGATCAATGTTAGGGGGAAGTCCCATTTATGACAAGGGTTGAAGAATCATTTAGTTTAATGTCACGTGACTAGAATATTAACATTGTAGATTAACATATTATGGAGAGGATTTAATCCATCCAGTTTAATATCAAGCTCTAAGGATATTGAGGGGTTAAAATTTAAGGACTTTATCTCTGATCGAAAGGTTGGTAATTCTACCCTTTAATGTTAATCTATTTGGGAATGTTCTATCATTTTTAGGTATGCATGTTTAATTTTTTAAGACATAATGCAAGGGATACAGACCCTAAGAGTGGTATAGGGATAAGGGATTATGGTGATAGATTAGATCTCTACTGAGGATGAAATTACCACTGGTTGAACAACCCGTTTTGTGGGTAAATTTATGCAAAGAAAAATGGGGTGTATTACTACATAGTCAAATAGTGGAATAATTTAGATTATTGACTTTTTATGTGGGTGAATTATAAAAATCCAACCAGGGTGTTTTATTGCATAGTAAGGCAAATGAGTTCTTAGGAATTTTGATATTCTGTTGTCGATGGCCGAGGGAAGTTTTTGGAGATTCATATTTCCCCAAACACCAAGCCTATTTTGTGGAAGAAAATTGAATGAATATAGAGGGAATATTTCAATTAGAAATTACCTAAGAATAGGGGAATAGGTTTTCTATGTAGTCTAGACCCAAACATGGAAAATATTGTGCCTTTAATTTTTGGTCATATTACTAGGACCATAGAATTATGGAAATGATAGGTAATATGATGCTACCGGACCTAGGTCATTCTGACATACTTCAGACATGTGGGTGGAAATTATAAACCATGATATTGGGGGTTCTTATATTGGGAAAAATGACATGGAAAAATCATACGTGGGATTACCATATATGAAATTTGAATCACATGTTCTAACTTAATTTCTCCGAGGCTTATGGAAATAGAAGATGCTTCTCTTGACAATGAAATATAACACTGGTTGAAAAACCCATTTTGTGTGAGAATTTATGAAAATCCAACTAGGATGTATTAATGAATGATCAAATAGGGGAATCCTCAGGTCGACATGCCATTTATATGAGTGACTTAATGAAATCCAGATTGGGTGTGTTACAACATAGTCAGGCAAAGGAGTCCTCAAATATCAGAAATTCTTTTACCAATAGCCGGAAAAATATTAGGATGTTCTAAAGGTTTCTAAGATTAGGTGTATGAAGTTTATAAGTGATATTTACAAGAATAAATGAATAATCTGAACTAAAATTTTCCATAAAATTTAGATTCTCTTGTACATATTTGACTCATATATAGGAGGAGAACATACTTGTTTCGTTGGTGAACCCCTAAATGAGGGGACCCATATTAAGATCTCTTGTAGAGATATTTTTTTGTATGAGGGAGAGTTCATTTTTATTTACCCTATGGCTAGGAATTGTAAGTAAGGTCTAGGAATCACAATATATCTCATTAGAATGAAAATCAAGCCACACATTGTTCTCAGGGAACCATGAAGTTTAAATTCACACAGTAAGGACATCGACCATGTAGTTTAACACCATGCGGTAAGGAAAAAGGTGACTCAACCTGAAAATGGAATATTGTGTCTAGACTAGGGTATATGAATTGGGAAACACTATGTATATTGTTGGAGTAAGAGTCAAGACCCATGTAGTTATTGAGTGGATTTCCCACACTGATTGGATTTATGTGTGGATAGAAGGGTTTTTTTGAATATAGGCTCACACATTAGGTGAGAACCTATATTGGATCATCTTTTTTAGATCTAACTCATACATAGAAGAGTGGGTGAATTTCTTGTATTATGTATTGTCCAAGATGTATGATATGGGTGTCACTACGTATCTCATAGAAATGAGAATAAATCCATATGTAGTTCTTAGGGAAGCATACAGTTTAAAGTCATTTGGTGAAGACATCTAGTTTTCCTTTTAGGGTCATGCAACTAGGACCATGAAAACCCTAATGTGAATTGATATACCTTACTTATGTAAGGAACTCTTTTAAAAAAACTCCTAATCCTACATAATCTATTATTGGTGGGATAAAAAGGAGTGCAAAAGGTTTCTTCCACCATACAAAGGAAATACAAGTTAATGATAGGGGCAACTATATTTTTTGGTGGCTTGACTAGGATGTGAGATCTAGCTGTCACTACATATATCATTAAAATGAGAATAAATCCATACATAGTTCTAAAATCTCATGTAGTTAAATTTAATGTGGTGAGGATAAATATGACCCAACATAAAAGAGGGGAAATGTTGCAGTTGGGACCAATAATGGAAACCTGGGCATCACCATGTATCCTGTGATGGAAGGAATCAAGTCACAGGTAGTTCTTGAAAATATTTCCTCACATTAATTAGGTTTTGATGTTAGGAAAAGAGAATTTTGACATTTTATAGAATGATATATAGGCCCAAGAAATAATGTTTAAGAGTTAATATATATATATATATATATATATATATATCCTTTCAATGAGAATCAAGCCACACATAGTTTATAGAAGGTTACCTGTGTAGGCCGGACTCATACACATGGAGAGGGGAATTTTATTATTACAGTTGGACCTAGTATTGGAGATCCAAGATTCACTACATATCTCATTGGAATGAGAATAAATGCAAATTTAGTTATTTAATAAATGTGTGGTGGGTTACCAACACCGAATATTGTGATCCACTCAAACACAGATCAAAATGTTATACAGTTTTACATTGTGAAACAACTATGAGAAACATGAAAATTTTCATCATGAGAAAATAGCGTTTTCATATTGTTTAATGCCATGGTACTATGACGTTGGTTCCATTAAGTTTATCTTATTGTGATGTGGATGAATTTTATACCGTTTAAGGTTATGCGATAATGACTAACTATGAAGTTTAATGTCGTGAAGTTGAGACATGCAGTATTTTCTTAGATGTAGTAATTTTTGAGAAACCTCACATTGGTTGGGGAAATAATGACCTATCCATCCATATAAATCAAGTATTAAGATAAATTATAGTGGAAATTGTGTATTTAATAAGTTCCTCAACACTTTGGCTCATGATTTGGAGGCTTCTTCCTTGTTATCATTAGAGTCTCAAGGACCAGAACTAGTTCTCCTTAGAGGAAAGAATGGAGGTGGAGATTCTTGTCAAAAAATCACACTATCCAATTTTGACATCCTAAAAATGATTAATGGTGTAAAATATTCTCTCATAGAGTCACTCCAGTTCATCCAATCATTTCTGGGATTACTCATCCATGGATTTCCAATCACAGATGGAAACTTAGAGCAATGGTAATTAGACCACAATGGGTGGGACTACTTATATCTTGTACACCAGTGAATATGAGGTCACCCATGTGGTAGTATGGTATATAGTCTGATAAGCCTATAAATAATTCAAGAAGCATGTTAGGCCAATAATTTTTCTCTTTATACACTATATTATGAAGTATGTTCAACAGAGCCTTGTTAATGGTCTCTATCTTTCCATTAGCTGTTGCATGATAGCAGGAAGAGTGGTTGAATTTGATATCATACTCATGATACATATTTTCTAACTTAGTAGAATATAAATTGGTTTTTTCTACATTAGTATTGTATTTGGGTCAAAAAATTTGGTAATGATGTTTTCTTTCTCGAAGCTAAAAATTATTTTGGATCTGACTTCTTTGAGGGCTACCACCTTAGCCCATTTGGAGAAAAATTTGTTAGTAGTTAGAATATATTTGAACTGTTTGGTTGTGGTAGGAGGATATGGTCCTATAAAAACCATTCCCCATATAGAAAATATCCATGAGTATTTGTATGTATGAAACAACTATGGGGTTTTATGAATGAAGTCGGCATGCACCCGACATGAATGGAACTTTTTGGTAAAATTTGTGTAATCATGTGTCCCAGTGTTCCAATAATACCCCTGCCTCCAAATTTGATTGGAAAGATGACACCCTGACTAGTGGGAACCACATGTTCCTACATTTACTTCTTTCATGATAGTATTAGTCTAATTTCCATCGATACATCTAATAATGAATCCATTAAAGACTCGTTTGGAGAGGGATTTCAAGTGATTTGGGCCCATCATAAAGAGTGAAGTTGGTTTTTTACCACCATATTTTCTTATTTATAGATCTGTTTGTTGAGAGAAATCTATTCTGGATGTATTTTATGCTGTTTATCATTCATTTATTGGTAGTAACATATGGTTCTATGATCGTAATTATTTCATTTTTCACTTATATTTTTATATGAGAAATAGGAGAGACCATTTAACGATGTGACATGTTGATGACCATTTCATCCCAATTCAATTATTCCAAAGTCATAGTAGAATTTTCCAATGAATCTACCAAATAATTCTATAATCATAGGATGGTATTCAATGTTGGCTCTGATGAGAAATATTCCATTAACCCTTATACATAATCAACCAAGGGGACTATCTCTTCTTTTATGATAGAATAATTCCCATTCATCTATTTGATTACCAATTGTGAATCATTTTTCACCTCTATGTGGAACACTGTTATTTGGTGTTCCAGTTATGTGACTTTAATGAGGGAATTATTATGATCCACCTTATTTGTATAACCTTCTAATAATAGGAATGATAAGGAAAAAAGCACTTTTTTCAGAGAGATGAGCATGATCCCTAACCCTGCTTTGTTTGTCTTAGGATATTCCATTCTATTCCCTGTTGGGATCTTGGATGCATTGTCAAAACACATTAACCATGTTTAGGGACCATTTTTAATATAAAATATCTCTTCATTTAGAAATTTAGTATTTAACAATGTCCTTTATATATATGGGTGTTCTATAAGAAAATATTCCAAAGCCTATCCTTTCACTACTTTCTAGGGAAAGAACTATATATCAAACTACTAAAAGATAACCACCCATCATGCCAAAAATATTGTCAAAATACGATTATTGGGGATATATTTGGGCAGGTTATTGCGAGAGACCGAATGGGCCTCATGGTTCTATAAGTAGTGCTTTAGTTTTCAAACCATGAAGATTAATGCCATGCATCTCTTTCCAATATTCAAATAACATGTCTCTACACTGAGGATAGTTTGAATGAGTTAATAAAGGATTTTTTTTCATTCTCAAAATCATTATTTTTTGTAAGGAAATATCATAGTGATTGTTCCAGGGTCATCACATATAGAATTAGCGGATTTACCTCTACTAGCGTCACTAGCACTGGTGGAATCAAGAGATATTTCTTGAGGCTGTTGAATGCTTCTTGATAGTAATTAGTCCACTGATATGGAACCCCGTTCTTAATCAATTTGGTAAAGGTAAATCACTTTCCTACGAGGTTGAATATAAATATCTGAATGTAAGCCAAGTTTCCTTGAAGCCATCTCAACTCTTTATGGTTTTGAGTAGGTGACATGTTAAGGATAGAAATTGTTTTCTAAGGTAAGACTTTGATGCCATGATTGAATTTTATGAAGCCTAGAAATTTTCTGTAGGATACCCAAAAATCACATTTCAAGGGGTTTATCTTTAGGATATTCTGTCATTACTTTTTTATGGTGGATTCCAGATCAGCTAGGTGGTCAAAATTATTACATGACATAAACTAAAAATCGTTAATGAAACATTTGACCAATATTTTTAGGAAGGTCTTGAGGATGCGATGCATGTCACATTGGTATGTGACGATAGTGTTTTTCAATCCAAATAGCATTACCTGATAATATAATACTCCAGGGGAGGCCCTAAAAGAAACAAATTCTTTATATTATTGGGCCATCCAAATTTTTTTGTACCCAAAATATCCCTCCATTAATGAGAGGGCTTGATATCATGCCATTTCATCAATTAGTAGCTCTGTGTTTGGAACCTGGAAGTCATATTTTGGACAACATTGGTTGAGATCTCTGAAGTTGATGAAAAACTTGATTTTCCCATTATTTTTCCTTAACAAGATTATGTTGTCTATACATTTTAGATACTGAACTTATCAGATAAATTAAGCATTGGTGAGCTTGTCAACCTCAAAATCAATTTTTGATACATGAGTTGGGTATCCTTATGGATGACTTTTTATATCCCCAGTGGTATTCTTCCAAGACTAAGTTATGGGTGGACACCTCGAGATCAAGGCCTATCATTTTTGTGTAATTTCAGGTGAACAAATCCTAGTGTTTCTTTAAGAAGGTGGTGTATACCTCTTACTCTATAGAATTCATGGACACACTAATCAGAGTGGGTCATGGATATTCTTTTGTACCTTGATTTATTTCTATATGTTCACTAATAGTGGTTAATACACATCCCTGAAATACTAGAGGGGAATCCCTTAATTATTCCCCATCTTCCTCTTACTCATGATTTACCTCTTCCACCTCTACCTCGGAAGTATATGATTAAGAAAATTTCTTAGAGTCAGGGGAGGAGTCGACATTTAGACATTTTGATGGTGAAGCAACTACTTATGACTTGATTAGATGCTCCAAATTGGAAACAATAGGAAGTGAATGAGTATATTCATTTTCTATCAGTGGTGTGACAAACTTTTCTGGCCTAAAATATGAGTTAGGGATCTATTGAAGCTCAAAGGATGGAATGATGAAATTTTCACTAGGGATTTCATCACTACCCAGAGGGTCATTGCCTTCTCCAATGATATTAGGTTTATCCGTTATGACTCATATCATATAAGTTATTGAATATGTTCTTGAATTTGGGTCCACCTATTCAATTTTATTGATAGAAAACATGTACTCTTCACTAAGCTTCTAGAAATTATTATCCAGGATCATCTCTAGAATATTCGGGGCATTGATTCAAGCAACATTATTAGTGGTCTATTTCTCTTACCTCGAGTAAAATACTACATCAATGTATTTTTATTCACATGATTTAAATGTTCATTTGTTACCATACGATGTACCAATTTGACCATTGATGAAATATTTGAGGCATATTTGGTATTAAGAGGTAATAACCACAAGCTGATGTAAGCAAGGCCTTCCAATAAAAATGTTGAAGGCCATTTCTTTCAAAAAAATCCCTGAATTTTGAGTCATATATGATATCCACAAACTCAGACCTGAGTTTTATTTCCATAACATGCATTTTTTTGTTGCTTTCATAACCCTATAATTTCAGAGTGGAGGGGGGGGGGGGGTGAATTGGGATTCTTTAGTGTGTAGTTGGTGAAGTGTTCAAACTAGAATGATATTGAATATTGAGTTGTTTTCATTGAAGGCCCATTGAATATCAATGTAATTCATCTTTTCTGATACATACAAAGGTATAACATGTCCTTTTATGATGGAATATTCATCCTACTCTATGAAAGAGATGATCATGTGACATTATGCAAGATAATTCTTTGCATGATATACTTCATCAGCACCAAATTAGACATCAAATTATTGGGGGTTTGACAAAGCCTCTATGAGTGATTCTCAAAGGTCTTTTGATAGACTCAGAGCATCCAGGATTGAAAACTTGGATAAACCAGGTCTAATTGCTTCAAAATACCATACTTATGGTCGAAAGGTTTACACTTTGCAGCATGGGGAATCAATTTTGTAGGTGATTTAGGAATTGAAGTACTTTATGTGGATGGATAAGCCCTTGGAATAGGAAATGAAGGTTCTTATTGTCTCGGTGGGTTAGGTCAAATAAGTGTTCCTGCATGCCGAGGTTGATTAGGTGATGACGTATCCTTTAGTAAATATTCTAGGGTGATTGTGTCATGGAGAACCCTGGAATATGTGGGGTAAATTTATTACTCCTTCTAAGATCGTTTGAGATCTCTCCTATGAGTTTCCCCCATATAGACAATTA
This sequence comes from Viscum album, assembly GCA_963277665.1. NCBI lineage: Eukaryota > Viridiplantae > Streptophyta > Magnoliopsida > Santalales > Viscaceae > Viscum > Viscum album. The sequence goes on from OY728161.1 coordinate 1,056,864,745, forward strand.
GAGTATGAAAACTGTTAGAGTGGTGACTCTTGGAATGAGCACACCTTTCCCTATATCTTCGAATATGATGGATTATTCCCCCATTTACCCAATAAAATGTAGAGAATTTGGGTTTATAGTTTCACTCATTATTTGAGAAGGGATCCATTATGTGAATAAATTTAATGGAACTGAAGATCAATCCATCATCTGATGAAGATTTAATCTGGCTGGTCAACTCTTTTTGTTCCATTTGGTGGGTTGGTGAACATGCTCCTGAGACTTTAGGAATGATTTTTTCTAAATCCAAATTCTAATTTTTCCTTGGAACAAGCTCCTATAACTATTTTTTCTTCTTTCTCTTATGACTATGACATTTTTTATAAGACTCGCTTTCATAGTAATGAGCTTCCGATGTAGTTAGTTGTGTCATAACAGAAGTGTCCAAGGGTATAATCAGCTGTTTCAACTTGGATTGGAGGGTAGCATGAGTCTGATTGTTTTTTTCTAACCACCCATTCCCTGAAATTATTCCAACCCTTTCTATTAACTTCCTTCTGTTCATTATCCTCCCCCAAATCAGTGTAAAAAACACATGACACTTGCAAAGATGGCATGCAGAACATCACTTTCCCAAATTCCACCATTTCATGTTGGACGTATCGGAAGAAAAAAAATATTGTATGGTGTGACCCAATTCCCAATAGAAGGGGAAATAGTTTTGGAGATCTTCATCACAATCTTTTCTGAGCTTTGACAACTTGATAGAGTTGTTCTCAAATGCTGATATGAAGTAGAAAAGGGCTTGGTCACTTTGAAAATAATAAATTTTGTTCTTCATATCCTCAAAATGTTTTCACATTTGATCCCTTTTATCATTCGAATGAGGTGGGATTTTTAATTCTTCTATAGAGGTGGATTTGCATGATATGGTGTAGGTTTGGAGTGGGAGTAGGTGTAGCTGATTACATTAGTGTAACTGTGGAATCCTCAACTTTCACCATTCTCTTTAATTGATCTAGTGGGATCACAATTTGATATGAAATGTGTTAGATTTTTCCATGGGTCCCTAAATTCATTGAAAATTGGAAATTCAAGGTTTCTACATTTTAGTGGTGGAAGAGTCAGATCAACCCATTTGGGGTAAGGATTATTTTTTGGTTGTACCATAACACATCGTTCCTACAATACTTACAACTGATCCATTAGAGACTTAATAATATTAATGAGGCTATAAAGAATATATGGCTAAGAAGGATCTGGAACAAGGGCATTAATAGGTAGGACCACATATGGGAGAACACCTAGTATCTTTCGTGGGTAACCTATAGGGACCAACATTTAAGGATTTTCCTTTCACTTTTATATATGTATAAACTATGGAGGAAAATCTTGATCTCCTTACATGGGATCCAAATATATTAGTTATCGTTATCCCACATTGAGCAGATGTTTAGGATCCCTTTTAGTTTCAACGATGATCCCACTTTATTGAGTAATTCGAACTGGGAGTTCAAGTTGAGGATCTACTTATAGAACATATATAGTAGGAATTATACCTTAGAGAAGTTCTGTGTTGAGTCTTCTTAATTATTTTATCTCTTCCTCTTTTTGAGTGAAAATTTCCTCAAGTTAAAGGGTTTCAACCTCTTCTAGAGGTAGGTTAGGTGTAATATTACCTTTAACCTTTGCTTTTTTGAAAGCTACTTAAGGAATTAAAAATAGGCTGATTGTGGGAATTCAAAAATTCAAGGAAATCCTTTAGTTCTAGTTTTTCACACCTTTGTGAATCGTTTTGGTGTGGACCATATTATGAATTGAAACTTCCTCCTACAGATCCTCCAAATTTTCCTAACATATTGTAGGTTATTAATGGGTGGTTTTAATAACATTCATTGACATGTAATGAATTGCAGTCATTTTATTCGCATCTTTGCGATACTAAAATGTCCTAAATCCTCCACGAGGGCTTATCCTCTCCTTCAATGGTTCTCTTGAAGCTGTTGGGGGAATGATAATCTGAATAAAATCTCTTAATTTTCATTTCATGCATGTCCCTAATGAGGATACTGATTCATGGGATGGGAAAAATTATTAGGATTCATTTTGTAGTATCCCCCATAATAAAGAGAGTACATATTTCCATTGAGGAGTAGGTTGTTGAGGTAAAAAATCTACCAGCCCTAAGGGTTAGAACTGTTCCCATTCCACCTTCACAACTCTCCAAGTTTGGCTTGTTGACCTTGATGTTTGTGATAAAAAATTCCCCAGTCCAGCTATATGGGGCCACTATGAGATAACTTTGGTTGCTACTATCATAACTACCTTCATGATTTTATGGAGTGTTATTCGAACATGGGATGAGTGCATCATTTTTGTTTCACTTTAACCATCTGTTTCCAAAGGCCTTTGTTCCATATCTGACATTTGTGTTATATTATGATTTAATTACTTTAAGTGGGAGTCCTTGATATTCTTAGATTTTTTTATTCAAAATCCTTTCGACAGATTGATCTCTTTTATCTCGAAGTTGGTCAGAGTCAGTTGGGACCTATTTTTATGGTGGATATCATCGGTCATGAACGTAGTCTGTTTGTTTAAGTTGTCTTGATACTATGACATTGAACGATGCCATATTTAGTGGGATTTGATGATTGAGGACTATGGTGAAATGAAACTCTTCATATTTAACCCATCCTATAATATAAACACTGGATGGGGTATCTAGGATAAGCTAATATACTTATTTTAATGGGCTAAGGGATTCACATTGAATGGATCCTTTCTGTTTCCCCAATTTTGGATATCATTCATCTGGGAGAGAAAACAAGTCAATTGTGTGTTGCATCCCTCACGTTACCTTGATGTGACTTTGATACTGATCTTAGGTTAATACCTATTCTTTTAATTGATGAATAGTTATCCATATATTGAGATGAATTTCATGCACAAAATCTTCTGACAAATCATCAATAATTCTATGTTGAAAAGTGGATAAAGGCAAGGACATGATTGGTATTTCATCTTTAGCTAGCTGTTTCCTCATGTGTAGAATATATTCTCTATCTTTTTTCTAGTGGTTACTTAACCTAGTTCAACCAAGGTGGATGCTTCTCTGCTTCTTTATTGTAAATAACAAGATTGTTAGGTACTTCCTATTTCATATTGGAAGGCAAGCGATCCAAGGGTGGTTTGGAGAATAACCATCAAATTGGGATGTCATCCGGATAAGAAAAGATTTCACTTGTCAATTACAAGGCATCATAATTTACTGGACCTATTTTTATCAATTTCCCAATGATAGGATGTCTTTCTCATCATCAAATAATTGAGGGAGGACCCTTTTGATGAAGTGAAACACTATTACAAAGCAAACTTCCACATCGAATGCCATTATGTGGAGGAATACCATGGTGTATTACATCAAGGGGAAGAGCCTATTTCTCTTTTATATTATATCCATGCATTGGGATACTGTGACTCTCATCTAGAGAGGGTCACTTGAGATCGATCAGATTATGGACATGTATCCGGATTTCATGGTGATCTGTCCAAGGGGGAACTTCAGAATTACGGTTTCTGCTCCTATAATTTGGTAACAGAAGAGTAGGATCTTGACCTTCTATATATAATCATGTAAGGTCTTCAAGAAATCCTATATTAAGTAGGGAGGGTTCATAAAATGACTATTAATTTTTTAGTCATCTCAAGTGAGGCTTATTTTTGGATGCATTCTTGTGAGTGAATGGGGCCACTTTCTGGGGAAAGTGGTTTTCAGATATGAAATATTTTTTTGACCAACTCCCATGTTACTATCAGAATTTTCTAATAGGTTTCAAGAAATTTGGAAGTGGTTTGTGCCCACCTAAAAGTGGCCATTAGAATAGGCTGATTACCTCTTTCAGGAACAATTTTTTGTTCCAAATCTGGTAGTCTATATATCATAAGGGTATTTTACCCACGACCCTCCTAGATGGGAGTAGAGGTGTGTATCTTCTATTGGGTGACTTGATGACGAGGCACCCTATTTGTGGGGATGGAGTTATTTTTCCATCCATCTACCACTACCATTAGTATTTTATGATATACTATAAGGTCTGTAAGATGTGGGAATGGATTTTCGTCTACCCATCCACCATTTTCATGATATGCTTAGTGACTTCAGTGATTGAAACAAGGATATATTACCATTTAATGTCTAGAGTACGAGTACGTACCTTCTTATAACTCCTATTTTCATCCAATAGATACTAAAAATACTCATGTATGAGGGTAGATATTTGGGTCTACCACCCATTTTTCACCATGATATTCTGAATGACTTCTCAGTGTGCTACCAGATGAGACTGCAAGCAAGACTAATAAGTGAGGACAAGTGTGTGCATATGATTATGGTTTGAAATCAGATTCCACTAGTGGAATTCATTGGAAACTGATATATGTGTATAGTAGACATATTTATTTATGTGTTTAGATTTTTTTCCCACTCATGGTTTTCTGAAAAATTTAAATGGTGAACTTATATGGACCCTGCTAGACAAGGATTTTGGCAATCCTAGTTGGTGCGAGCATGTGTATGTTTCTTCTCACTGTGAGCAACCATATTTTAATAGTGGGGTTCCTTGGATGCCTCCAAATGAGTCTTCTAAAAAACTTGATGTATGTAGGTAGGTGTATGGTCCCATTCACAGTTTTCCATCAAAATTTATTGGTGGGATTCTCTTAAGGAAACAGAAGTGTGGACCTATTCCCTATTGTCTGGTTGCTACCCCTAGAGGGGCGTCTTTCATTCTTAAGTCTGGATAATCTAGTCCAAACTGTCAAGGATGATACCCTGAACATTCTTAGGTTCACTACCGCATGACATTGGTGGTGGAAACTGATAGTAGGATCCCCTTAAAAAGATCCCCATGTCTTCTAGATGAGGTTTTCGTGGTCTGTCGATCTACATACCTAAGATAAGGTTGGGACTGATTCTCGTGTTCTAGAGATAACCTCCCTAAATAGTTGGATATGATGATAGGTTCTATCTTCTTCTAGAACATCTATGATTAATGATTGGATTAATGGTGGGGATTAATGAGCTGGAGGGCCTTCCTGGAATCCTCCATTGTTAAGATGGTACCATTCTGGTGGTATTCCTAGACTAGTGCATTCGAGACCCAATGTTGAATATGATCAGTTGGAAACAACATCCTTTTCTTAGAAGAGGAACCCATATTAATGGTATATGGGGCATACATATATGGGAGTTGGTGTGATTCCATTTTTATTTAAGGGGGGTCTTGTTTAAAGTTCATGAAATATAGGCGACTAACAAAAATAAAAAATCCCCATCAAAGCAGCATCTCATTAAAAAAACATATGCATGATTGATTTTCTTGATTAGACCTCGTATATTTTCAGAGGGAAAGGGCCCTGATAGGTGGGTGAGACTATCATCCTAAGTATTCATGTTTGGTTCACCTTTTTTATTTCACCCCCTAATTCCATGGATAGATGGAATCACATTTTGTGGTGCTGTCAGAACAAAATTTACCTAAAACAGAAATACACATCCCTTTTGGAAAGCTTCTTATGGGGTTTATTCATGGAACCAGAAACACCTAATGAATCTACTTCCATGATGACTCATGGACCTACTTTCCAAATATAGATTCTCATTGGAAAACTGATCTAATGATGTTTAAGAAATCACATTGGTCGAGAGGATGGGAATCCATGATCATCACACCTTGTTGGGGGCAATTGTTTCCTACTCTAGGACTCTATTATAAATTTAAGATATGTTCATGAATCCTTCATTAATTCCCAAGTATTAATTGGGTCACCCTTAAATTAACAATCAAATATTAGCCCGTATAGAATCTAGAATAATATGTATGTATCCGAGGTTTTCTATTTATGGTACCCTTTTATGTTCTATTCATATATTATTTTGTCATTTATTATCACGAAACTAGTTTTGATCCAGATAGTTGGGTGATCGTGAGTGTAACATCATCTAGGGATATGGGAAGTGTTTTGATGATAGGATCAAACCCATGAATGTGTTTACTAGGTATCCTTTTAAAAGGAATCAAAACCCATGTAGTTTAGTGACACTTAATAGGGAACATCATTTCTTTTAAGGTCATGTGATTAGGAACAAAACATGTAGTTTAACATCATGAGAAAATGAAATCTAGGTGAGATGTGACTAGCCAAAGTTTAGTGTGGACTTATGCCAAAGTTGCCTAGGGAACCTGGAAGGGACCTGTATTCCCTGGATGAATAACACTATTCTGGGAATGTGGCCTATAGATAATTAGGATTGATTTAGGGTATTGGGTTCAGACTTCATGGAGGCTTCATACGTATCCCATTTGGAAAGGAGTAAAATCACTCATATTTTAGTTGTGAGGACCCATGCCTATGGAGGCCCCCAGAAGGGTTTTCTTTCAAGGGAGCATGTCCATTTGAAAGGGTTGAGTTTTGGATTACACATATGGAGGATTCCCATTTGAATATACATTGAGGATTATACTGAATAGAAGTCCCATTTGAATGGATTTTTAGTTGGGAATTATTCTTAAATATGATTCCCTTGTTTATATTGGCCTTACACTTGAGATGATGCTCAAAATTGATGGGATTGTGATGATATCATGATCACCACCAACCTATACACCCATATAAGTCATGTTTGGGGTGAGAAACAATAGGAAATGGAAGAACCAAGAAACCACACAATATGATTTGTTTTTTGGTGGAAAGATACTGGAAATTCTAGCGGATTATTCCAGGAGGGATTCCATAGGTTTTGATATGTGGCCTTCAGGGCTTACTCTTATGGATCCCCCCCCCCCCCCCCGAGGAAAGGTGATAGGAAGATATGGAAAAATATTCTCAACAAAAACATGCATTTGAACATGAATATTTCATGATCATATCTATCCTCTATGACCACATGAGTTATTCTTGAATATGAGAAACAATATGATGAAGAAGTCCCAACTTCCCACACAATCCTTTCCCCACTTGTGGAAGAGATTGGGGATACGGGGTAAGAGGAAAGGGATTAGAATGTGTCCATTCCCTACCATCGTTATATATTGGATAGTTAGATCTGACTACCCATATGAACATAGACCATGGGCATGGAGAAGGATTAAGCAATGAAGTAGAAGAGGTATAGAATGAAAGGCTAAAGGATCCCTCTAGGAGGGATTCCCCTAACCTGGTCCCTAGGGAAGAAAGTATGATATGAAACTATCCCTTAATAGGAAAATAAAGCATGATACTCTCCATCCCTACTAGAACTCAAGGTCCCTGGTCTCAGAGATTATGAGGGAAGGGAAAGGACCTAGACCTCATGTCCAAGACTAGGAAGTCCTTGACACTTCCTCTAGGGCTGAGGTCCTCATCACTGAAGGTATGCATACCAACATTCACTCTGAGGATCGTACCCATCAGGTAGGACAAGTGCAGGACACCTCTGACCGAAGTAATGTATATCCAAATGGGAGACATGCTAGTGTGATTATTCCCATAGTTTTAATTTCCAAAGGCATTAGTGGAGGTTTCACTTTTCTCCCCCTCAGACAATGGATAGAAAGGAAGAGGTGTCCTATCATTGGTGGATTGAAAGAGGGCTTGAAAAGAGACTCACATAGGTCCTATCATGGAGGGTAAAGGTGATTCATGTAAGGACCGGGAGGAGATTTAAGTGATTAGAAAATGGTGGTAGGATTGTGGATGATGAATATTCCTTGGTCAATATACCACCTCGGAAACAACACTCATGCAGGTCTTTATCCTAGGCACCATAGGTATCCTCTGGTGTCCTTGAAAATGTATTGTGTTGGTCCTAAGTTAAATGAGGGACCTTCAGACAAGTGGTTTCTATCTGGGGGGAGGTTAATATGTCCTTAAATAGATTTATTTGTGTTTCAAACACTGGAGGATCTTTTATCTCCCCATCACCCTTAATTCCCTCTTCTCTCAGGTTTTAGAGAGATACCTGAGGTGTTTGGGATGACCTCGGTGAAGGGGTTGCGTGACCAGATCCTCAGGGATTCTTTCAAATTTCCAATTGTACAAATGAGGATCCCTAGGGTACTATTTATAGGCAAAAAGAAGACCCAAGTTGAAGGATGTAACTTGTAAAAGTCCATGGTGCATGTACCCAGGGTAGGTTCCCTAAGTGGGGGTGGCATTCCTTCAGTTCCACACAGGGTTGGTATGTGCAAGTTCCTTGTACAAGGGTGCTTGTGCCTTATGGGATACACAAGTTGGTACTATTCCAACCTCTTCGTGTAGAGGTTAGGTGCACCTAGAACCACCTAGGTTAATGACCTGGGTGAACCTGCTGATTTATACCATGGGGGATGAGCCCCCTCACCCCTATTCAGGATTAGTGTTGATATGTGTTCTCATCCTTTCAGGCTAGTCCCTTTGCTTCTATCTCTAACCCCATGAAAAATAAAGAGTTTCACTATGAAAATTTCAGGCCTGGTGGAGGAATTTATTTATCGTGACACATGGAAATCCAATATGCTCCTTTTCCCAACATAAAGATGCATTTATAATCAAACTCTACTTTTGGTTCCTTATTGAGGATCTCATCATGAATTCTGTGGAAAAGTGAATGGAACACATTTATTGGTGTTAAAAATGACTCGAGAACCTTCATATGTGTCTTCATTTTCAATTTTAATAAATATAGAACAATAGATTTAGGATTAATTTATTTTCTATAAATTCATCTTGAAATTAGATTATCTTTAAATAATTTTGGATCATAGACCATAATATTATCTTGAAATTTAGACCAATTAAGAACAACATCAACATATTTTGAATTCATTTCTACTTAATTATGCAAGTTATTCATTAATTTTTTTAAATGTCTCAGAATACAACCTACTTTGATCTTTCTTCACTAGTGCAGAAAACGTTATTTACGTCACCATTTTTTACGTCGGTTATATATAAACGACGTGATAATCTGTGAAACGTGGTTTTTTACATCGGTTATAAAATAACTAATGTAAAAAATGCGATGAGTAAATTTTTAGCGTCGGTTATTTTAATAACCGACGTTAAAAATCGCGCGCGTTCGTTTTTTACGTCGGTTATAACTTAACCAACGTAAAAAACCAAAGCACGATGTTTTTTACATCGGTTATTTTATAACGGACATAAAAAATGAGGTAACCATGATTTTTTTACGTTGGTTATAAAATAACCAACGTAAAAAAGCATCTTTTGAGGCCTTTTTGACGTCGGTTATTTGATAACCGACGTAACAAAACAACCCGCATAATTTTTTATGTCGGTTATAAAATAACCGATGTAAAAAACTGTGATTTATAATGTATTTTTTACGTTGATTATAGAATAACCGATGTAAAAAACTAACACGTGGATTTTTTTACGTCGGTTATAAAATAACCGACGTAAAAAAAGCCGTATATGATACATTTATAACGTCAGTTATTATAATAACCAACCTTATACATGTAATAAAAATAGTTTATAACATCGGTTATTAAATAACAGACGTTATAAATCATTTTAAAAATTAACACGCCCAATGTATTTTCATTTATGATTTTTTGATCGACAGTCCGTCGACTCGTCTCTCCCGCACGATAAACCCTAATCGAATCATCGATCTCATTGCGTTAAGATCATTTTTCCATCATCGTTTATCATCTTTACTCTCCTCGGATCTATTATCTCAACTCGTAACACTCAAGTAAGCCTCCCACAACTTTATTTCGTTTTTTTCCCGGATAGTCTATATTTATGTTTTGTGATTTTTTGGTTTAAACTAGGTAAAATTCTTCGATTTCGAACCCTTTTACCTTGTTTTTCCATCAACATCTTATTTATTATCACCAGATCTATTAGATCAGCTCGCAATATTCACGTAAGCCTCACCTACTTCTATATCGTTTGTTTTTGTTTCACGAATGCCCGACATTGATGGTAATTTTTGTTGTCATTGACAACTAATGATCTCATTCACCTATATCACTGCAATTTATATGTAAACCATTGTGATACACCCATTCTGTGTACCAGTGTGATTTATTTTATAAGTATATATATGGTTTTTCATGGTGGAATGTTTGTTTTGGATCCTTGGTGGTTTCTATTTTGGGTATCACTTTTTGTTGTTCCATAATCTATTTACGTCACTTTTTTTTGTGGACTATTATAAGTATTCATATGCTATTAAAAACCGATTCATTGCACAATAGATCATTTTAGAATAGTAGGAGATTAAATTCATGGTTCTCATTTTGAATAATGGCATGATACCAAAACTAGTAGCTTGAGGTTAAAATCTCTAGATATGCCAAAACTAGTAGCTTGAGGTTAAAATCCCATGGTATTGGGGGGCTTTTAAGTGGGTTGGTGGCTGTCTAGGGGGTTGGGGGCTGTCCAGGGTGTCCATGGAGGTGGGGGGGGGGGGGTCCAAGGGGGTGGGTGGGCTGTCTAAGGGGGTGGGTGGGTGGGTGGGGGTGGGGGGATGTCCAAGGGGGTGGGGGACTATCCAGAGGAATTGGGGGGTTGTCCAGGGGGTGGGGGCTGTCTAGAGGGTTGGGGGGGGGGGTCCAGGGGGTGTCCAAGGGGGTAGGGGGTGGGGGTGGTGTCCAGGAGGGGTGGGTTGTGCTGTCTAGAGGGGTGGGGGGGGGGGGGGCTGTCCAGAGGGTGGGGGGGGGGGGTGTCTAGAGGGTTGGAGGGTGTCCAGGGGGGTGTCTAAGGGGTTAGGGGGTGGGGGGTGGTGTCCAGAAGGGGTGGGGTGTGATGTCTAGAGGGGTGGGGGGATGTCTTGGGGGTTGGGGGACTGCCTAGAGGGTTGGGGGTTTCCAAGGGGTGTCCAAGGGGGTGGGTGGGTGGTGGTGGGGGGGCTGTCCAAGGGGGTGGGGGCTGTCCAGGGGGTGGTGGGGGGAGGGGCTGTCCAGAGGGTTGGGGGAGGGGGGTGTCCAGGGGGGTGTCCAAGGGGGTAGGGGTGGGGGGTGGTGTCCAGGAGGGGTGGGGGGTGCTGTCTAGAGGGGTGGGGGGCTATCCAGAGGGTTGGTGGTGTCTAGGGTGGTGTCCAAGGGGGTAGAAAGTGGGGGGTGGTGTCCAGGAGGGGTGGGGGGTGGGTGCTTTCTAGAGGGGTTGGTGCTGTCCAGGGGCTGTACAAGGGGGTAGAGGGTGGGGGTGGTGTCCAAGAGGTTTGGGGGGTGCTGTCTAGAGGGGTGGGGGGATGTTTAGGGGGTGGGGGTGTCCAAGGGGGTGTCCAGGGGGGTGGGTGGGGGGAGGGGGGGGGGGGGCTGTTCAAGGGGTGGAGGCCTATCTAGAGGGTTTAGGGGGTTTTCCGGGGGGTGGGGGGCTGACCAGAGGGTTGGGGGGTGTCCAAGGGGGTGGGTGGGTGTGGGGGGCTGTCCAAGGGGGTGGGGGCCTGTCGAGAGCGTTTGGGGGGTTGTCTGGGGGGGGGGGGGTGGGGGGTGGGGGGCTATCCAGAGGGTTGGGGGTGTCCAGGGGGGTGTCCAAGGGGGTAGGGGGTGGGGGGGGGGGTATCCAAGAGGGGTGGGGGGGGGGGGGGGCTGTCCAGGGGGTGGGGGGGGGGGGAAGGGGGCTATCCAGAGGGTTGGGGGTGTCTAGGGGGGTGTCTAAGGGGGTAGGGGGTGGGGGGTGGTGTCCAGGAGGGGTGGGAGGGGGGGGGGTGCTATCTAGAGGGGTGGGGTGCTGTCTAAGGGGTGTCCAAGGGGGTATGGGGTGGGGTGTGGTGTCCCGGAGGGGTGGGGGTGCTGTCTAGAGGGGTGGGGTGCTGTCCAGGGGGGTGTCCAAGGGGGTAGTGGTGGGGGGTGGTGTCCAGAAGGGGTGGGGGTGCTGTCTAGAGGGGTGGGGGGATGTCCATAGTTTTATTTCATTCAATGGAATTTAAAACTTTTATATCTAACTATATTTTGTTTTTAAAATAATATTCAAGCATATTTTTTTTAAATACGCATAAATTTGTTTTATATTTCAAAAATGTTTTACAATCAAATTATGATTTTTTTCATATAAACATATATTTGTCTTATCTTAAAAATATTTATATTTTTGATATTTGTTATAGGTAATAATGAGTCGAAGTTGGATTATGGCACATCGAATGAGAAATGAATATGAGGAAAGTTTTGATGCCATTTTGGAATTTTCTAAACGACATGTTCCAAGTAGTGACATTTTTTTCTTTCCATGCCTGAAATGTTTGAATATGAAGAAGTTGAAAAGTAGAGAGATAAAAGATCATCTAATTTGTCATGGTTTTAATCTGAGTTATAGACCTTGGATTTGGCTTGGCGAAACTGGACCGAATGTCACTGATAATGATGATTCAAAAGATGGTAACTCCGATGGAATAGAAGAAATGATTCGCGATATTGTAGCAGAAGAAATTGAGATAGAACCGACAGTTACGCGTCTATATGGTGATGCTGCAAAACCATTATATCCTAGTTTTACATATTTTATTGTTTTTTCGGTGGTGTTAAGATTGATTAACCTGAAGGTGAAACATGGATGGAGTGACAGAAGTTTTATAGAGCTTCTATAATTAATGGAAGACATTCTTCTAAAAGATAACGATCTTCCAGATTCAAATTATAAGGCCAAGAAAATATTATGCCCGATGGGATTGGGATACAAGAAAATACATGCCTGTCTGAATGACTGCATTATATATAGGAAGGAATATGAATTTCTGTCAGAGTGTCCTAAATGTGGGACATCACGGTATAAGGTGAAAGAAAAATCACAGGCTAATGTAGATATTACAAATATCCCTTCAAAGGTATTTTGGTATCTTCCTATAATTCATCGTTCAAACATTTATTTTCTAATTCACATGATGCAAAAGGTTAAGATGGCATGCTGATGAGTGTGTATGTGATAAAAAAATACGTCATCCAGCTGATTGTCCACAATAGAAGAAAATTGATGCGCAGTATTCTACATTTGGAAATGAAATAAGAAATCTCAGACTAGGGTTGTGCACAGATGGAATGAATCCATACCAAACCCTTAGTATCACACATAGTTCATGGCCTGTTTTATTGGTAATTTACAACCTCTCTCCTAAAGTTCATATGAAGCACAAATATTTCATTTTGAGTATAATGATCTCTGGTCCAAAGCAACCCGGCAATGATATTGATGTTTAATTGTCACCGTTGATTGATGATTCGAAACTGTTATGGGCTAATGGTATTAGGGTGTATGATTCTTATAAAATGGAATATTTTCAACTGCATGCAGTGTTTCTGTTCACTATAAATGACTTCCCATCATATGGAAATTTGTCTGGATACAGTGTTAAAGGGCATAAAGCATGTCCAATTTGCAAAAAACAGACGTCATTTTTTCAATTGAATCAGGGGAGGAAAACAATGTACATGGTTCATTGAATGTTTTTGCCTATGGATCACCCTTATAGAAGACTAAACAAGGCATTAAATGGATCACAAGAATTTGATACTGCTCCAAAACCTTTATCCCCTGATCTATATTTTGAGAGGGTGAAAAACCTTGATGTGACATTGGGAAAGACACATAAATCTGGTAATGATAGGCATATTTGGAAGAAAAGGTCAATATTTTTTGAGCTACCATATTGAAGGTATCATGAAGTTAAACATAATATTGATTTCATGCATGTGGAGAAGAATGAAAGATTAGAATTACTATCAATGGGAATATGTTTGGAGTTAGCTCCCACTCCTAAAGGAAGATGAAAATTTCTTCCCCCGTCCTTTCATACATTATCTAAGAGAGAGAAAATTAGATTTTGTCAGTGTCTTCATGATATCAAAGTGCCTCAATGTTATTCTTCAAATGTAAAATTTTTTGTCTCATTGAAGGACTTGAAGTTGATAGGTATGAAATCACATGATTGTCACATCATGATGCAACAAATTCTACCAGTTGCATTGCATGGAATATTTCCCATCCGTGTCAGAAAGACTATAATGAAGTTGTGTTATTTTTTTCAATTCAATTTGTAACAAGGATATTGATTTGAATGCTTTGATCATTTTGGAAAAGGATGAAATTTTTATACTTTGTTAATTGGAAATGTATTTTCCTCCAACGTTTTTTGATATAATGGTGCATTTAATGATTCATCTGGTTCTAGAAATAAAGCTTTGTGGTCCTGTATATCTTCGTTGGATGTATCCTTTTGAATGGTATAAGAAAAAATTAAAGGGGTATGTTAAAAATACATATCGACCTGAAGCCTCCATTATTGAAAAGTATATTTCTGAGGAGGTAGCATAGTTTTGTAAGAGCTACTAGGCTGCGATGCAACACATAGGTTTTCCTCCATCTCGCCATGAACGAGTTAATAATGAGGGAAAAAGGATTCGTGGCTTGAAATTCAAATCATTTTCAGATGAACAGATGAAGAAGTTAGAATCATAAATCTTGAATAACATAGATGATGCTCAACCATATATCACATTGCATATTAATGAGTTGAAACAATTTCATACAAAGAAGAAAGAAATGTGGATTTTGAATGAGCACAACAATTTTTTTTGTCATGGTTTAAAAAGACCTTTATTGGTAGATCAGATGTATCAAAGTCATTAAAATAGATAGTGGGTGGTCCATGTTTAAATGTGATAACATGGTCCTGTTATGACATTAATGTCTATACATTTCATATGAAAGCTCAGGACAACAAAAGTGCAGTTCAGAATAGTGGTGTATTGGTGTTTGCAGAAACAATGCATTTTTTGAGTGATAATGACAAAAACCCAATTTCTGCATCAAGTGCATATTATGGAGTGATTGAAGACATATGGGAGGTTGATTACTTTAAAATTAAAGTTCCTGTTTTTAACTGTAAATGGTATATCAGTAACAACAATGTCAGACATGATGAATTTGGAATGACACTTGTTAATCTGAATAGATTGGAAGACACAGTTGATTCTTTTGTAATGGAAACACAGACAAAGCAAATTTTCTATTTATTATATCAATCAGATATGTAGTGGGATACTGTTTTACAAGGGAAAAAACAATATGTTAGTGAGGATGAACTTGATGAAGATGCTGATTTATGTGAGATCCCCACTTCCATGAAAAGATTAGCAGAACATAATAATGAGCATGTTTAAGACATGGTTTGTGCCATAAGGAACGATCACGATGAAGAAATTTGGGGAAACAATCCATTTGTACATTCCTAAAATTACAGGTAACATATGTTTATTTCTTGTTTACATTTATTTTTTTTCATAAAATGTTAGATATTGTAAGTTTTTTCTTTATTAAAACATGTATTAAAACAAAATAAGTATAAGTTTTTGTTTGTTTTAAGTTTGTTTAGTTTACTTTATCATGTTTACCATTACATGAATTATATATCTATTATTTTTTCAGTGACAATTACTTTACCATGTTTACCAGGTTTACCATGTTTACCATGTTTACCTTGTTTACAATCTTGACCATATTTACCATCTTTACCATTGTTTAACATGATTATCATATTAACAGTGTTTACTATTACGTAACTTAGTACAATTTTCTATTTTCTTATTACAGTTGTATTAAAATATTTGAATTTTTATATTTGTGAACTAATGTTTGTTTTTCTGATTTGAAGGATAATGACAGATCATTCAGTTGATCAACCACATGATTCTGGAGATGAGAATATTGGTCATACCTCTGGGGAGGAACATTCACTTTCTCCTCTTGATGTTCCCCAATCTTCCTCATGTGATCCAATTATGACAAATAGTTCAAAGGTTGGTAAACGTGGGTGCCCATGTTTACCAAAATTAGCACTCTTCCATACGCAGGATTAGAGGATACTCATTGATTTTGATGATGATGATATTCCTAGAGGTCTAAATGCAAAAGATTTTAAGAGTTTTGTATCAAATAAAGATAAGAGCAAAGTAAGAATTATGTATGATTATTGGAGAAGTGTGGATAAAGTGATAATCTATCAGTTGTGGGAGATGATTTTGGTAAGATATTTTGCTATTGTTTGACTATTCTTTAAATGTTTCTAGTATATATAATATGTTTAACCTCTTTATCAGATGAAATTTGATATTCCTGACACTTGAGGAGTCAGGAAGAAATGCTTATCGTTGGCTGCCCAGAGATGGAGGGATTTCAAATCAACCCTCTCATCTGATTTCATTTATGGTCATAGGAGTCATGACAATCTATGTCGTATATATCCTTTTATATATGAAGACACATGGAGACAATTTTTTGAAAGTAGAAGAGATGAGTCATTTTTGGTAAGGGAAATGTAAACTTTTATAAGCTTTCTTATATAAATGATCTTATTAATATTTTTTTAATGATTTCTTATTCTTAATTTACAGAAAACAAGGAAATATCCTCAGGAGATCCAATATAAAAATGTATACCCTCATAGTTTATCTCAGGGAGGGTATGCATTTTTGGAAGAACAAATGATGGCGGAAAAATTTCAACAACTAAGAGGTGAGTCTTTAAGATATGGATAAGTGGCCCCTCCATCCACTCCATCTAGACATGAAAAATGGAAGAGATCTCGGATGGGAAAAAAAGGCAATATCTTTTGGAAGAATCGAGAATTGTAGGTGAGAGGAATGTAAGACATCTATTTTATTTATTTAAGTTAACTATTTTCTTCATATAATTTCAATCATTACAGAAATGTTCAATTAATTAATATAGGACTCTCTTGAGGAGCAGAGTTCACAGGGGGCATTTACAGCTACTGAGAGGCATGATATTTTATCTGTAGCATTGGGAAAACCCGAAAATCCTGGTCATGTAAGAGGATATCTGGAAGGTGTATAGGTAAGAAAAGTGATGCCATGTTCTTCAAATTCTAACATTGAGGGGGTTTATAAAAAAAATAGAATCCTTGGAGGATGAAGTTCATAATATTAATGCGGCGATGGAGGAAAATATTAGAGCATCGGTACAGTCTATGTTTGTAGACATGCAAAGATAATTTCAGACCGCATCTCCCACTCCTCCACCTCCCCCTACAGACCCCATTATTTATCCTCCACCTCTACCAATATCTCCCACTCCCCCACTTCAGCCTGCGGACCCCATTTTTTATCCTACTCCTCAACCACATCTTCCTACTTATTGCGAGTTGTATGTTAATGATCCTCAACATAATATAGTTACATATGGGTTGGTATATTGTATAGGAGATATAGTTCATCATCAAAAATTAGATGTAGAGAATCTGAGGGTCACTGTACAGGATATTATAGATAGATCAGCTCAAGTACCATTACCTAAAGATGAGGCGACGACAGTTGGACATAGTATTGGCCATTTTTTAATTTGGCCATCCAGGCTTCTTCAACTCATTACCATAGAGGAATGAATGTTATATCTTTTATTTTATTTTTTTATTAAAGTTGTTTTATCATTTGAAAACTAATATATTTTTCTATTTATTTTTAAAGGAATACTTAAAAGGTAAATAAATACTGTATAGACAACAATAAAGACAAATGGCTATGACATCAGATACATATTATAGTAGTCTTGACATATTTTCAAGATATTCAAATTTTTTGGCGGGTCATTATGAGTTTTCAATAGAATCTCATGTTTGTGGACGTGCAATAAGTGTGGGGATTATGAAAACCGATATCATGGAGCTTTTTTCTGGAGATAAGTTGGGCATTAACGTGGTGAAATGTTTTTCCATGTAAGTCTTAACACCTTTTCCCTGCGTTATATTTATTAAAAATGTATACTAATGTCCATTTTTTATTAGTTATCTTTATAAAATTTGTGAGAGGAATGAGATGACGGATGTATATGGATTCATAGATGCGCAATTTATTTTCCCTAAAGCATGTGCATTGGATGAGGAACAAAGAATTCTTTATATTGTTGAAAGACTTGAAAATAATATAGTCACACAATGTTGGATGATGACTTTTTTTGAGAGGTATGAAACACATCTCTCTCAAAGAGTTCATTATATTTTAACATAAAAAACAACTAACCTTAAATTTTCTTTTATCAGTGATCATTGGATGTTAGGGGTTTTTTGACCAAGGGAGAACGCACTTTATTGGATATGCTATGTCCATGATGATGTGCAAGAACGTTTTAAGAATATATTGGAAAAGTATGTTTCAATTTCTCAATAACTTTTTATATTATAATGAATTTTAAATTTACCCCATTCATATTATTTTCAAACAGGGCATGGGCTTACTTTCGAAAAAACATAAATAAAAGGAGTGCAAAGATCAAATATGTAAATGCGAAGGTAAATATCCATTTATAATTTGTACATTTTGATTTATTACATAAAAATAATATATTGAATTTACACTCATTCAAATAGAATTTTCATGAACAATAAGGAATCATGGAATGCAGATATTATATGTTAAGATTTATGTATGAAATAATAATAACTAGGAAAGTTATGAATTTTGACCTGGTAAGATTTCCTCTTAAACTTTTCCACAATATATCAATTTGATTTATTCATTATACACGTTAACTACTATCCTTTTAATTTGTAGCTTTTTGATGACCCTCAACCTTATACTACTGAAGACATCAAACACTTACAAGTGGAGTGGTCAAATTATTTTAAAGGTTTGATTGAATTTTAGTTGTTTGTAATATAAAATGCAATTTTGAATATTGTAGTTGTAATTGTGTATTTGGTAGTCGTTTAGGTTAGATTTAATTTTTTTGAAGTTGACTGTGTAAGTTTTGAATGTTATATATGTGAATGTTTAATTTTTCTCTACTTATTGTTTTGGTATACTTATGATGGTTTTTCTGGTATGGATTTAGGTCTGGGGGGAGGGGTTCCAAGGGTGTGACGTGTGTTCAGTGGGGTGGGGGTGTGTCCAGGGGTCTGGGAGGGCTGTCCGGTGGGGTTGGGGGTCCTGGGTGTCCATGAGAGTGGGGGGGGGGGGGTAGTCCAGGGGGGTGGGAGCGTTTCTAGGAGGGTGGAAGGGCTGTCCAGGGGGAAGTCCAGTGGGGTGGGAGTGCTTCTAGGAGGGTGGAAGGGCTGTCTAGGGGAGTGGGAGGCTGTCTAGGGGTGTGGGGGTGTCTTGTGGGGTGAGGAGATTTTCCAGGGGTGGGGGGGGGGGGTACGGGGTGTCCATGGGGATTGGGGGGGGGGGCAGTCTAGGGGTGTGGTGAGGGCTTTCTAGTGGGTTGAGGGGGTTCTGGTCTGTTTTTGGTAACTTTTTGGTTTGTTTCAAGGGTGTGGGAGGGTTGTCCGGGGATGTGGGGGGGGGGGGTGTCCTGGGGTGTTTGGGGCTGTCCAGGGGGTCAGGGGGAAGTCCAGGGGTGTGGTGGGGGATGTCAAGTGGGGTGAGGGGGTGCTGTTCAGGAGGGTGTGTGTGTGTGTGGGGGGGGGGGTTGTCCCGGGGTGTTTGGGGGTGTCCAGGGGGTCAGGGGGCAGTCCAGGGGTGTGGTGGGGGATATCAAGTGGGGTGAGGGGGTGCTGTTCAGGGGTTGGTGGGAGGGCTGTCTAGTGGGGGGGGGGTTGTCCCGGGGTGTTTGGGGCTGTCCAGGGGGTCGGGGGGAAGTCCAGGGGTGTGGTGGGGGCTGTCAAGTGGGGCGAGGGGGTGCTCTTCATGGGGTGGTGGGAGGGCTATCCAGTGGGGTAAATTTTATATGTTATCAATGTAAATGTTTAATTTTTATTTACTTATTGTTTTGATCTACTTCTGTTTTTTTGGTACGAATTCTTGATTTGGTTTCTGGTTGTTTCTTGGGGAGAGCAGAGGACTGCATTCGTTTTTAAAAAAAAAATTGTCGTCCACGTCCGTTATTTTATAACCGACGTGATAAAGAAATCGGGAAGGGTTTACCACGTCGGTTTTTTTAATAACCAATGTGATAAACACCTATGGAATGGTTTATCACGTCGGTTATTTTATAACCGACGTGATAAAAGGACTTCAAAATGGTTTATCATGTCTGTTATTTAATAACCGACGTGATAACCCCCCCCCCCCGAACTGGTTTAGCACGTCAGTTATTATATAACTAACATGATAAACCATGTCCCAGGGGTTTATCACGTCAGTTATTTAATAACAAACATGATAAACATCCCCCACACGGGTTTATAGCATCAGTTATTATATAACTGATGTGATAAACCCCCCGATTTATCACAGCGATTATATAATAACCAACGTTATAACCCCCCTGGTTTTTGCATGTCGGTTATTAAATAAATGACATGATAAAGACTATGATGTTATGTTTTTTATGTAGGTTTTTAAATAACCGACGTAAAAAATGTTATTTATAATGTCATTCGTATTAACATCTGCTAAAAACCGACGTAAAAAATGAAAAATAACCGATGTAAATAACGTTTTCTACACTAGTGCTTGAATCACCTTGAAGATCAACTATAACTATTTATATGAATTTATCACACTTTTTTTGTGTTTTTTTGATCACTAAAAACTACCCCAATAATCCTCCCATTCAATTTACTCATCAGATATAAAAATTTTAAATATCATTTTAAATCTGTAGTTTTTATGAATTTCTCTAAGTGCAGGATCGACAAATTTTTGAGACAGAAAATAGATCCTGAATAGATTGACTATATGATCAAATTAACTAACTGTATGGATCAACTATGTAATATCCCATCTTTTTCCAAGTATGTATCTCTTTGAGTTTTTCAATAAACCTATTTTTTTGGGTTTCCATGCCTTTAAACCACATTGGTCGAGTCTTATTCATATATGGAGAGACTTTATTGGGAAAATGACATAAATTTTAAGGATATATGTTTACTTAAATTAATAGAGACTGGGTATAAATGTGTTAAATGGGATTAAAGGTCTTTCCCATGTGTTTAGAAGGATTCAAAGGTGGTTTGAGATCTTCTATGGATTTTGGAATTAAGTATTCCTATAGAACATTTACATGTCGTGTAAATGGATCAAACACCATGTAAATACATTAAACACTATGTAACAATCTATAGGATGAGGCCATGAAATGGATAAAGGCTATGAATTAGTTCATGGTGTAAACTCGTTACAAGTTGTGAATCCTCATTACATGACATGTAAAATTTAGGCAGGGTTAGATTCACCCATGGTGTAAGGAATTTTATAATAACTCTTAAATAGAAAATACATGATATGAAATGGGGTTACATTCAATGTATTTCTCAAGATTAGAAGTTTTAAACCCACAATGCATATGTTTTATTCATTAATTTTGCATGAAGCCCCCATATCTCAATCCTAGGAGAGTTCCATGCGATTTTGGAGTTCCTTCCTTCATTCCCGACATCAGGTTTAAGTGATCAATCTACAATGAATCATTCTGCTTAGGTTTTCCCTTCACTTCCATTGTTTTCTGGTTATGCTGATGGAATCATTTTATTGTATTTATTTTGGGTTTTGATCATGATCTAGTTCGATCTTGGTTCTTTTTGCGATCTTTTGTGCCTTCGTTCTTGTTGGCATTTTCCATTGGAAGTGTTGTGGTGATCACCACTTAAAGATAGGTGATTTAAAACTTAACCCTATGAACTATTTAATTATTAAGTATGTGCTATATTTTTAATTTCACTAACATAAAATGTGCATTTTTAAATTGAATAATGAATGATTTTAAATCATATATTGGATTATTCCATGGATCCCAATGGTGTTATACCTAGCTTGTGGTTACCTGATGGGTGGGTGAACACTTGATTAATATTTAATTGAAGAATAGATTAAAGTGTGTTTAACATTACATGATAAATAAGGTTATTTTTTGATATAGAGTCACTTTTTTAATGGTCTTTATTTATTGAAACAGTTGGAGATATTTTGATAAATAAATTAATGAGAAATTAAAAGAAAAATGGTAATTTGCCTATTTAACCATTTAGGATTATGAAATGATATTGTGATATCCTTGATATTATGAATTCTATTGACTTTTATGCTATAGTTCTTATATGCAGGGATTGGACTAGATTAATTCTACAATCCTTATATAGTGGGCTTGGCTTAGTTTTATACTGTAATGCTTATATAGTGGGCTAAGTTTCATACTGCAATACTTATATAAAATGCTATGCTCAGATGATAAAATGATTTTATAGTAGGATTGGCCCAGTTGATGATGAAATGATTATATATAGGGATTTCCCTGGAGGGTAAAATGCTTATACAAAGTGCTTTTTCTGGTTATGTTATTATGATTTGGTTTGTGGTTATGGTTGGTATGGTTGTGCTACATGCTCAAAGATATTCCATTGTGGTTCCAAAGTAGGTACTTATTGTATTATATTAAGTTTATTAATTAATAAAACTATTTATCACTTTATTGCATGAAATTATTATTAGAATAGTTTTTTAGACATGGTGGTGTAAAACTATAGAGTTTTACTCACACACTATTTGTTCTATCACTTGGTACCTGACCAGATTACATGGATGTAGGAATGGATTGTTGAAATAGTCAGTTCCCTAGACCCAACTATTAAATGCTATTGATTACCATATCGTGTATATAGTTATCTATACATGATGTCAACTTACCATTATAGTGTAAACTTTTCTGTGTCCATTATTGAAATGGTAATGTCCAATGATTAATTATCACATTGAAAGGTTATAGTAGTTCCCATGCTATAATGAGAACCTCTAGATACTAGTAAATTAATCTTAAATATTTGTTCTATGGTCTAGACACATCTTACTGACTGGACATAGTAGATGTTTGACTATCAGGTGTTAGGGGCTCATAAGCATTGAGAATTTTTCTCATGAAGTTTGCACTTGGTGATATCTAGTTATGAGATCATGAGGAATGACCCACCAATCGGAACACCACATGTTTTAGGTGTCATTGGATGTTCCTATATACAATCATGTGTAATGGTCTTCTAACTTGAGATCATTACCAATGTATATCATTTTATTGCGTACTTCGATACAGGATGAAAACCATGGCAATGAAGTCGTGGTGTGGCAGTTTATGTTGGGTGCATCATTGGTGGCATGACACTGGTTGAATGGTTAAGAAAGGATTTTTCACTTCCAGGTAATGGAAGTAATATATCTCAGGATATGTTGATATGGATGGAAGTAACTTCATAAGACCAAGTCCATGTCAGTCAAGGGTAAATCCATCTAGTTAAATCAATAAACAATAAAGCAAGAAAAGGGCGATGACACGAGAGTGCGTCCTTCTTTATGAGATATTGCAGACAAAGAGATTATATTACACAATGCGTGTTCATAGGTTCCTTGTTGCTACTTCGACAATCCTTATTTCTTCTCATGCCATTATGGGTTTCAAGATCCTGCTCTAGGTCTGTGAATACTATTCACTACTGTCAAAATAAGGTCATAGAGGGTGACACACAATAGCGTATTCAATAATCTACCCTATTCAATTGAATATGAGTTTTGGACATAGTAGGCCCCGTCACAGGGGTTTGGGATTTGTCCAAAGTTAAACGATCACCAATAAAATAAATAAATTCATATTATTTGAGTTTAGAATAATGATTGTTGAATTTATTTAATAAATTTATTTACGAGTTTTAATAAATACATGAAAAATATTTATTGACAAATATTAAAATATTCAAGGTTCAATTAATATTTATGGGAGTGACGTGTTGAGTTAATGACTCAATTATTATCACCTAATATATTTTAATATATTACAAGTAAATGATATTAATATTTATGACCCAGTTGAGTAGTCATAAAATTTCATTGATAGTGTGTTAAGTATTTGGGGCCGGCGAGGTGATACTAAGTATTTTAATTAACCACTTTAAATAGAAGAGGAGGGGCTTTTTCCAAGTACTATTCACAGAGATTCTCTCTCCTCTCTTATCTCCCATAATCTAGGGAGATATTCTCTAGATCCAAGGGGCATGGATCAAGCACTCTCTCATGCATCGCCAGAGAAGTGGTGTGGTTATCGTTGGAGTGTCGAAGGCATCATCACAATTCTGTGCTAGCACCCGGATTACGACGAACGGTGCTCCCTGTCATGTTGCAACACACCAGAAGGTTTCTCCCAATTACCCCGGCGCCTCACCAAGCACAGGCCACCCGCTTGAGCCATCCATGGTCACTTCAGCCAACCCACAACTCCCTAGGTTGTCTCCCTTGTGGAGACCCACTGAAGTATGCCGCTCAGCCGCGACAGCCCCTACACCAGGCCGGCGAGGCCGTTCTAGGGCACCTGCCCTCCAACCTTCATAATCCTCACACTGCACACGCTGCCCGCTGTGGACCAGGCACACTAGGTCGACACTTAGTGCTACCTTTAGTAGTAGAAAACAAGACAACCTGGAACCTCCCATCCCCTTCCTGCTGCCCCAGTCTGCCTTGATCCCAGTTTTCTCCCTCCCAGGATACCACATGCAGTAGGCGCCATGGCCATCGTGAGGGACTCTAGGACACTTTTCCCAGGCACACCAACCAATGGCCAACACCATGAGGTAACCCCTACTTCAGGTGTGAGTTCTATTTGATTTTCCTTGCTAGGTGACCGAGTGGGTCTGCCCAGCCAAAACGAGTGTGGGAGGGCCTGCTCGGTCTAGAACAAACCCACATGGGGTCAGCACAACCTGGTATGGGCCTACGTATGTTCCCCCTGACCCGAACAGGCCCTGTCCTGGGTTCACTAGGCTCAGGTAATTTCTTGAATCAGAATTAATTAATTTAATTAATATAATTTCGGTCCAGAATTAATTTAATTAAATATTAATTTTTCTTTATATTTTATGAGGTGTAATTAATTTAATTGGGATATTAATTAAGTTAATTAAGTTAATTTAATTTTTAGTTCTAAAATTAAATTAATTAATAGAGACCGAACGACAAAATAATTTAACTAAAAATAAGTGTGAATTTTTAATTCAATTAAAATTCCCTTAAGTTCATTTTAATGCAAGTTTAATTTTATTCTGCATTTAGTTTATATATACGCAAGTTAAAGCATATACTGTTCTTGAGCCGTGGACCTACCAATGTATGTTTGGTGAATTTATTTATTTAATTTATTTAATTATTTCATGGTGTTGTAATAATTAGTTCAGTTAATTTAAAGGTGACGTTCAACATTGTCTCAGTGTCATTATATGTATAAGGACCTGCGGTTCCACATTTCTGAGTTGTAATTTTACACCTGAGACCCCCTCGCCTGTGAGTGAGTACTGTTGTATAATGATGAGATGAGGTGTGATGAACTTTTTTCCTAGTGATGTCGACGCACCAGACAAGAGTTTCATTGGATGAGGAGACGTTGTTGTTCAAGTTTCAAGCCACACGACTAAAGGTAATTACCCCTTGGGGTTTGGTTCGTCCGTTATTCACTCAGTTGATCAACATTAGAATCAGCTCATGATTAGGTGTTCATTTTATTTTTGCATTGACTATTATTTTTGTGCATGTGTAATTTATTACACCGTTTCATAGTATAATAATAAACAAGCATGCAAGATAAAATGAACACGTGACGTGATGAAATTTCTATTTCTTGCACGATCAGTTGTTAGTGCGATCATATAGTGCGTGATTATAAATACAGAAAAGGATTTATTTCGTCACACTAAAAATAATAAAACCCTCAAAGATATATTATGTATAAACAGCCATCCATCATTCAAATTTGGACAAAACCTGCTGTTTGAGGTGTCGTCCATGCCATAGCTGAGGGTGACTCTTACTACTAGAGAGTTCTTATAATAATGATGGGTTGAATTAACTAAAATTTCAGCAAAGAAATATTCATAGCTAGATTGTTTTAATTTTAGAGTGAAATGTTGATTAAATCAAGTTCTTATTTTTATGATACTAGGACTTCATTAAACAGATCAAGGAACCACAAGTTAAATCAGTCGGCCATCCAAAAGACCACCTAGAACCCTCCAAGTAGTGGCGTAGCCATATATTTTAGACTATGAGGGGTGGTTCTAGGATCCTTGCCACTAGATTACTCTAACGACAGAGTATTTCAATTCTACAAAGAGGGTTACTAGAATATGATAAAATAGTGGGAGGTATTAAAATATTTATGTAATTAACAGAAATGTCTAAACCGTTATTTCAAAAAATGGAACTCATCTGCTAAAATTCATTTTGTAGAAAAATGGCAAGTTATACCACAAGTCAAAACTGTGATACATATTGGACAAAGTAAATGTCCGCACTGACACGAGTATCCATGAATAGTATAGGCACGTGCGCATAGTACTATGATATAGGAATCTCAAGTTGCCAGTATCCCCTAAAACTATTAACTACCTCAAGAAGCGAGGGTGAACATTTATTACAGGAGACTAATGTACAATGCATATGATAGTTATATCATTATGCTTTCATCAACATCCAGTGTCAGTTGCGGTCTCTACACCAGGACATGGATGATATAAACATGAAGTCTCTTCTCCAAGATATTTATGAGGAGAAAGTGAAGAAATGATATGAATAAGGTGATGTTACACCAGCATGTGTAAATTGAAAGATTGATTATGATCTTTAAATGGATCCATTTCTCATATCATTTTCACTCCTTCACTCAAGTTTCATTTTAAGTCACAAAATGAATAATTATTGAGTAAATTATTTATTACCTATACAAGTAAAGTTTGCCAAGTGAATAATAATTTAAAGACAATTTTATCTTTAATTCTTATGGTGAATAAATTGAAAGACAATGTGGAAAGTTTAAAGGAATTTAATTTCAATGACACATTTGTGACATCCTTCAATTAATGAGGTATTGAAAAAGGTTATTACATTTCATTTTATAAAATAATACAATGGAAGTTTAAAAGAAATAAACTAATTTAAAGGATCAAGTTGTTGCTTCAACATCAGGCATATTCATTAATGTAATGTTTCCTTTTACTACATGGTTTTTTAATACTATATGATATTTACATATGTGTATTTAAATACACTAACCAAGTAAGTATAGAAACATTAATAGAATCCAGGTGTATTCT
This sequence comes from Viscum album, assembly GCA_963277665.1. NCBI lineage: Eukaryota > Viridiplantae > Streptophyta > Magnoliopsida > Santalales > Viscaceae > Viscum > Viscum album. The sequence goes on from OY728161.1 coordinate 1,056,891,728, forward strand.
CTATGTGGCTGCGAAAGGGTGATACCTAGGATAGTGGTGATAAGTACACATCTTCTTAATTTCCAAAAGAAAGTTTTGTGTTGAAATATTATTGACTATAACCACAAACATTAATCTTATGTGTTCTTGGATTCAAGGAGATATTCTTTTAGGTTCTGTAATGAATGTTGTTTTGTTATACTCAATCACTAGTTCAGAAATACATGAATCACTATCAATTAGTTATGAATATAAATTTAATACTTATACCTGGTTTTAATGATATAATTCTTTTTCAAGTAATACTAAAAGTTAACATCATCAATATACCAAGTATGATATTTAGGCTCAGCACAACTAAATACTTTTGGTATCATAGACGTCTTTAGTTTGGACAAAAAAGTCTTTAGAAATAAAGGTATGTCACAAAGCTTTTGGAAATAGTTCAACTAGTAAGTGTGAAATATTCCAAGTATAGGCTAGAGGTATGTATACTTCATAAGATTCCTTTAAGTAATTATGGAATAAAAAAGTGAAGTATATGCATGGTCTGGAGATATGAGTTGCTTCGGGTTGGGATACCGATGAATATCTTGACTACACATTCATCAATCAAGATAATGTAGCATAGAGAAATTCCTAAACTCACGTCACCTTATCAACATCATGGTATTGATGTTAATGAGGAGGATTGATGATTAATTCCTACACATCAACATTAATAAAAAAAATGTAGCATTGAGTAATTCTTAAATGCATATTTTATACATCAAAGTATTGATGTAAGTAATATCAATGTTGCAACTAGAAGAAACTTCCATTATATTTTATGACATGATTTGAAAATAACGATGATATACCATAACTATATGCCAACTGTAATGAAAAATGGATATCATATGAGTCACAATATGATGTAAATTCATTATGTCATAAGGACATGCATTTGGATGCAAATAGTTTGTTCAGAAATAAAAAAAACTTGCATCAAGACAAACACATTTTGAATTTCGTATAATAACCCTAACAGTTTCTTAGGATATTACAAAAACCCATATCATAGAAAATATATAGTCAAGTTATAAACTGGATTTCTATAAGAGGGTGCACATCTCTATTAAGGATAGTGAGAGATATATATACTAGTGTTTAGTCAATGCTCAAAATGCACAAATAGTTGGCATGGGAATTAGTTCCACAAGCGCATGTAGAACATAGTATGTTCTAGAGACACATATTGCATAGGAAGGATAAAACCATGGTGATAGATTTATATTCACTGTGGTTGGTGATATATTATTCAACATGAATAATATTTCCTACAAGCATGAAATATATGGCAATTAACTAAAATTGTCAAGACCAACTAAAATTCAATTAATGGATTCCATGTATTAATGTGAAAAAGGGGATTATTATTCTGAATACTACGATTGGTATTCAAGTGAGTTGATACATGGATGGTACAAGCACATTACCAATATGGATCAATTGGTTTGACCAAGTCGTTAAGCCTAAATCTCTCAGAATTTTACTTATCATGGATAATAACTATGATCAAAATTATTAAGTATTGGATTTCATGATCACCAATCATGGATGGTGTCTATACGACACAACTAGAAAGGGATGGTCACGTCACATAATGTTAATAAATGTTGCAAGTTACTAAAATGCGGTTTAGGATTAAAGTAAGAAACAAGATCATAAAATATAAATGTTCAACAAATGATTTCCATGCGTCTACCAGAGGTTAGTGGGAGTGACAATGTTTTTCAAGAAGAATTATGTTCGAAAAAATATGGAAAAAAGACATTGGTCTCATAATTAGTTAAGACCAAAATGAAATTTATTCTCCAATGATTGACTTAAATTAGAAACCTATTTTCCAGAGAACAAGATCTACTAAGGTAGATCTATAGGTTACTTGGTCCTAGTCAATTGTACATATAGTGACATTGTATTGAAAAATACATGTTGGAAAAATTCAAGAGATGAATTGTTGCTTATGTCACAAGGAATAATCTCTCTATGTTGACCTATCTGTGACATGGGAAGAGATAAACGTGGTGAGTTGAAATCCATACATTGGATTGATGGATCAATCACGCATGCCAAGATATGTACAAGAACTGATATTGCTAATGTATATTGGGTAGATATCAGTTATATCCAAGATTATTACAAGGGGTGTAGTCAAAACTATCTAATTGTACTTCAAAAAGTACAAAAGATATGTACCTAGTAAGTGGAGAAGAAAGGATACTAGTTTTTTGGGATACAAACTAGTCTTCCATAGATCAAGAGATCTACTATTGCAGTTAGGCTAAAGGTGATGAGTGAGTCAAGCTCATATATTCCAGTGGTAGCTATACCTATAAAGACTGAGTGCATTACAGCTTCTAAGGTAGCTAAGAAGAAAATAAATGCATCATTTTTGTTCCAGTTCTTGGAATCACACCATGTAAGAAAAGTATTATCATAATGTAAATTATGATATTCTTACTGCCCAAGATATTAAGTTATGATAGTGGAAAAGTCAAATATACTCGGGATACCACCCCTTTAGAAGTTATACTCAACAAGATAAGATCACAATAGCAGAATTTCCATGCAGCAGAACCGTGGCAGACCTAGTATCTAAAGCCATTACTCAGCAGAAACATGATGGTCATCATGTGAGTAGCTAACAAGTTTTGTTAGAAAGTTTGCTCTAGTATAAGTGAGAGTGTTGAAATAGTGGGTTCCCTAGACCAAACTATTCAGTGTTATTGATTACCATATCCTGTATACAGTTAGATATACATGATTTCATCTTACCATTATAGTGTAAAATTATCTATGTCCACTATTGAAATGGTAATGTCCAAAGATTAATTGTTGTATCGAAAGGTTATAGCAGTTCCCAGGCTATAATGAGAACCTCTAGATTCTATGAAATTAATCTTAAATATATGTTCTATGGTCTAGAAACATCTTACTAACTGGACATAGTAAATGTTTGACTATTAGGTGCTGGGGGCTCATAAGCATTGAGACTTCATCTCATGAAGTTCTCACTTGGTGATCTCTAGTTGTGAGATCATGAGGACTGACCCACCAATAGGACCCCCACAGGTTTCGGGTGTCATTGGATGTTCCTATCTATGATCATGTGTAATGGTCTCCTGACTTGAGATCATTACCAATGTATGTCATTTGATTGTGTACTTTGCTACAAGATGAATACTATGTCGATGAAGTCGTGGTGATGTAGTTTGTGTTGGGTGAGTCATTGGTGGCATGGATTTGGTTGAATAGTCAAGAAAGGATTTTTCACTTCCGGGTTATGGAAGTAATATATCTCAAGCCATGTTGATATGGATGGAAGTACCATTATAATACCATGTCCATGGTAGTTACGGGTAAATCCATCCAGTTAAATCAACAAACAATAAAGAAAGAAAAGGGTGATGTCATGAGAGTGCGTTCTGCTTTATGAGATATTACAGTCAAAGAGATTATATTACACAATTCCTGTTCGTAGGTTGGTTGTCACTACTGTGAAAATCCTTATTTCCTCAGGGGCCATGATGGGTTACTAGATCTCGCTCTTGGTCTGTGAATACTATTCACTGTTATCGAAATAAGGCCCTAGAGGGTCACATACAATAGAGTATTTAATAATCTTCCCTATTCAGTTGAATAAGAGTTTTGGACATAGTGGGCCCCACCATAGGGGTTCAGGATTTTTACAAAGTTTATAAATCACCAATTCAATAAATAAATTCATATTATTTGAGTTCATAATAATGATTATTGAATTTACTTATTAAATGTATTTACGAGTTTTAATAAATACATGAAAAATATTAAATTATTCAAGGTTCAATTAATATTTATGGGAGTGACGAGTCAAGTTAATGACTCATATATTATTGTGTTATATATTTTAATATATTACAAGTAAATTATAATAATATTTATGACTCATTTTAGTAGTCATAAAATGTCATTGATAGTGCGTTAAGTATTCAGGGCCGGTGAGGCGATACTGGGTATTTTAATTAACCAATATAAATAGAAGAGGAGGGGATTTTTCCATGTACTATTAATGGAGATTCTCTTTCCCCTCATCTCTCCCATAATATAGAGAGAGATGCTCTGGATCCAAGTATCATGAATCAATAACTCTCTCAGGCATCGCTAGCGAAGCAGTGGGGTGATCCTTGGAGCGTTGAAGGCATCGTCGCAATTCTGCACAAGCACCTGGATTACAATGAACGATACTACCGAAGATTCCTTAAAGCATGTGTGGGTGATCTAGAAGAATTTTACTTCATATTCTTCAAGCATAGATCACCAATGAAGAACATACATCGTGCATGACTTCGGATGAAACCAAGTATTTTTTACGATTTATTTTTGTGCTTAAAATCCTTCATTCATGGTCCTCTGCTAAGACCGGGCTGCTGTTCACTGACATAGACAATTTTACGTCGATCTTCAGTGGAATTTTTTTAAAAACCCACTTATTTGGGGCTTCCTCTAGACTCTCGGTTCCAACATGGATAAGGTAAATGGACTTTTGTAGCTGATTTTTTCTTGCAATATGTGCTGGAGTTTGGAAATGGAACTGACATAGGGTTTTGAACTAGATAATTTGGAGTTTATTTGTATTAGATTATTATTTTATTTGTATTTTTTTTCAATTTTACATTTAGATACATTTCAAACTATCATTACATTGTTCACTATTATTGATTTATTGGTTTCTCCTTTTACTTCCCAGTTGTATGTTTTACTATTTATACTATTTATGTTACTCTATTTTTTATTTTCATTATTTATTTCCACTAAATTTTAACTCTATACCAGGGGGTATAGTCTCCCCACAACAGTCATCAAATCCCTACTTCTAGTCGATAGACTTTGGAGTACATTGAGGTGCACTTTAGGTCCCATAACCAACCTGATTTGGATATATGAGAGAGTGACATATCAAGGGATGTTACAAAGTGGTATCAAAGGTTGGTTTTTCATTTCTTTAATATATGGAAATGTATAAAGGATAATAGGATGTGTTAGTACTTGGTAATGTGCTTGTTCATGGGAGTAACTAACCCATCTACAAGGGAAAACATGATTGCTCAGGGATGGGATTTCTGTTTATGATGTTCAATTGTTATAGTTTATGTTACCTCATTTAGAGTAATTCACATGTTTAGTGATGTTATTATTTTTTGATATTTATACTCGTGGCCTAGTATGGAAGGAGATGAGTATGAATGCATCATGATAGACACATAATGATGTAACTTGACATGCATTTTTCATAATAGGGACATAATTATTGAGTGTGATACATATTTTTCTATATGAACTATGAGATGAGATACCTATTATATCTGATTAATGAAATCAAATAATTATTATTTAATGCTAAAAAAATTATAATCCAAGTTTAGAAAGACCATGAGCCAGTGTTTCCCATGTTGTTTTCACCTGTTGAGGATGAACTTATTCTTAGTTAGTGTTCTAAGGTGTGTGTTTTTCTTGAAGAGAAAATGCCTCCTCCTCATCATTGAGTCGAGAGCTAGGATAATGAAAATTGGTAATGTCCTAACACAGCTGAACCATATATTCTTATATCTCATAAGGATCAGATATATGTTCATCTTCGTGACAGATTCATGAGGTTTATGTGATCCATGGAAAGGGAGATAGTTCGCACTGTGCCTTAGATGTCTGAGTTAAAGAGAGAGTTTTAGCTACCACACCCACCTATATTCACTAGTTTGGGAGGCCCAAAGGTTTCTAAGTTATGGATTGAGTTAGTTTACATAATCTTAAATCACCTCGAGACACTCAAAGATCGGAAGGTGAATCTTTTTGCATATATTATTCAAGGAACTATAAAGTATTGGTGAGACATTATTGGAAAATATTGACCTCAAGAGGAGATATCATGTAAGGAATTCATGGAAAAGTTACTGAGACACTTCTATCTTGAGACATTGAGTGATGATAAGGCTCATGAGTTCATGTATTTAACAAATGAGGTCAATTCAGTGATGGAATATTCCTGATGTTTCATTGATTTTAAGTGCATTGCACCATATTTAGAAAATGATGAGATCTCTAAGTTGAGAAATTTTTAGTATGGGATTCTATATGATATTATGTTATAAGTGAATTTATTTATTTTGAGTAGCTTTCTAAATGTGATGAATCAGACACTCATAATAGAAGGGAATCTAAGAGAGGCCTTGAGAAGCAACTAGATTGTTTTAGCAGGGAGAATTATGATTTATTATTATAGTGTAAATAAGAAATATTTTGATATTTATTTCCAAGGAAGTAGTGGTAAGAGTGTTTTCGGTAGTGGGAATCCATCTTAGGATTGTGTTCCATTACAGTGCTATCAGTGTGTCAAGTTGGTCCACAAGCATCCTCAGTTTCCATACCCTATAATGGAATGTCATGACTATAGTAATATTGGTAATCTATATAAGTTTTATAAGAAATTCCCACAAAAAACAGTGGCAGGGGATCATGAAAGGTACTAATATCTAGGAAGAACTAAACTACTCCTGAACAGATAGGTTGCTAGAGTTATATCAGAATTTCAGGTAGTGGCAGGGGACATGGTACCGCAATGTAGTAGAGGCAATACCAGGAAGAGGGAATATCTTAGGGTAGTCAGAATAGAGCACAAGGCATAGGGGAAAGTTGAATTCAAATTATGCAGTTTACTCCAGCTAGTATGGATGCATGACCTTCTACTGTAAGAGGTATGATTCTTATATCATATAACCTTGCTTACATTTTTCTCTGATATAGGAGAATAAAATTTCTTTTTATTTATTCTTTTTTTCATATGTTTTGGTTTTGGTTTTGTTAATCTTGGATGGTATTTTGACCATCGTTATACCATTGGGATTATAGTCAGAGAATATCAAATGTTTTAAAGTTTATTCTCTAGAAATTCGCAGTTACCATTTCTTCAAAGAACCATTTTCTCTAGAAATGATAGGTTTTGACTTGATTCTTAGTATGAATTAGTTATTTTTATACCAAGGACATATTGGCTGTTATTTTAGGAGATTTATCTTTCAATATCTTGAAGGATGAATCTATTTTCACTAGGGTGAGTGAGATCTTCAAGCTATTCGTGCATTACCAATTCCATGTAGATTGGATTCTCTCATAGATTTGATAAAAATTCTTGTTCTCGATGATTGAGGAATGCATTAGGATAACTTTCCACTGATGTTATACCATTTTTAGGATATATATCTTAACTAGTTGTATGGATTACCATTCCAGTAGGAGATCAATTTCACAATCAAGTTAGTGTTGAGAGAAGAGCTAGTTTCTATTCCACCTATTAGGATGACACTAGAGAAGATTTAGGAGATAAAATTTTAGTTGGAATATGTTTAAGCTAATGGTTTCATATGGCCTAGTACGTATCCATGGGGTTCTCCAGTTCCTTTCACTAAGAAGGCTGATGCTAATTTACTCTTATGTGTTAATTATCAATGATTAAACTAGTTGATAGTATTTCCTTCTGCATATTGATGATCTCATTGAATAGATGAGAGTTTCTAAGACACTCTCTAATATTTATTTGATATAAAGATACCACTTGTTGTGGGTAAGACCATTGAATATGCCTCAGACTATTTTTAGGAAAAGGTATGTATTGTATGAGTATTTAGTGATGCCTTTTATTTTGATAAATGCAGTAGAGGTATTAATGGACTTAATGAATCAGATATTTCATCCTTTTTATGACCAGTTTGTGGTGGTTTTTTATGATTACATGTTAGTGTACTCTTAGTAAGAATACGATCATGCCCAAAATCTTGAAATCATCTTGAGTACATTGAGAGAGAATCAACTTTACACCAGGCTAACCAAATGTAGTTTCTAGATTATGTTCACTTATTGGGCCATGTCATCTCAGAGGAATGAGTGTTATTGGACCCATAAAAGGATGCAACAATATATATTGGGAGAAACCCAAGAATTTATTCAATATTCATAGTTTTCTAGGTTTCACAGGTTATTATTGGCTATTGATCTATGATTTCTCCAACATCGAATCACTGATATCTGGACTAGCCAAGAAAGGGGTGATGTTTTTTTTGTCAGATTCTTACGAGAGAGATTTTTATAGGATTAACAAAACCTTGACCTCAACACCTATCCTCACTTTAACTGTGTTGGGTTAAGAATATACCATGTACTATGATGCATCCAGAGTTGGACTCCGAGCTATTCTGATTTAGGCGGATTGAGTGTTTTCTTATGGATCCAGACAGATGAGACTACATGAGAGAAATTATCTTATTCATGATCTAGAGTTATATGAGTTGGTACAGGCACCGATATGTTTGATACACTATCTTTTGGGCGAGAGGTTTGTGGTATACATGATCCTAAAGAGGGTCAAGTATATCTTTTCTTAGCAGGACCTGAACCTTTGGAAAAGGATGTGGGTCGAGTATCTACAGTCCTTCAACATAGATCCATCTTATACATCAAGAAAAAAAACATAATTACTGATGTCATGAGCTGGAATATGTAGACAGAGGAAGTCAGAGAGTCTTGTGATGAGTGGATAATGGTGGCACTCTTTATATACCCGAATATAGATGTTCAGAAGTCCTACTGATGAGTTACTTTTACTTCGACATCTGTTATACCTATGATTTTGGAGTGGATGAATACAAAGTATTTATTTTAATTAGAGGTATTTTTTATGTGATAGAAACTATATAGTGGGGGATACACCACCAAGATGGACTCTTGGTGGCAGTAATTATCTTATTTTCCATTGCTGAGTATGGGTTCATATAAGATTGTATGAGTTATTGATGAGTGAGTTTCATGATTATATATGGTTGGTACATCTCTGTTTGATGAAGATTTATCATGATCTCCATAGAAATTACTTGTGGTAATGAATGAAGAAGGATGTAGCAGAATTTGTGGTGAGATGTTTCACCCATCAGCAGGTGAAGGCCGAGTATCAAATTCTTGTGGTACTATTACATCCTCTTCCCACTCTGGAGTATAAATGGGACAATGTCACTATGGATTTTGTGACAATATTACCTAGAAAACATTATAAGGATGATGTAGTATGGGTGATCATGGGTCTACTAACAAATTTATCCCAATTATTTAATATAAGGGATACCTTCACCATTGATGATCTAGGTAGTCTTTAGGTGTGTGACATTATTTGGTTTCATAGTGTTCTAAGGAAAATCATTTATGATAGAGATCCTCATTTCACATCATGGTTCTAGTAGGGTCTTTATAAGGATCTGGTATCACAGGTTCTTTTGAGTATGAATTATCATCCTTAGACCGATGGTCAATCTGATTGTACTATTCAAGTCCTAGAGGATATGTTAGGAGCCTGTGTTTTGGATTTGAGTGGTTCATGGGAGTATAATATGGAACTCATGGAGTTTTTATATAATAACATCTTTCAAGAATAAATCCTAATATTACATTTTGAGGATTTTTAATAAAGGTAGTTCCATTCACCTCTTTGTTAGTTAGAGGTAGGTGAATCCGTGCTGATTAGATCTAGTCTCATGAAGGAGATGTCTAAGTAGGTTTAGCCAATCAGAAAGTGGTTTTTGAGCATGAAGATTAGGCATAATTCTTTAAATATCCATCAAAGATGACATAATTAGTTTGAGATTGATCATCTTGTCATTCTTCATGTTTTTCCTAGGTTGGAGAAACACTGTATCAAGAAATAGGGTAAGCTGGCACCCAATTTTATCAAGTCATTTGAGATAGTGGATAGGGTTATTCCAATTGAATATAAATCATCCCTTCCATATCACTATAGTTCCATTCATGACATGTGTCACATTTCATATCTTTGGAATTATTATCCTAACCCTTCTCATGTAATTGAAATTGAGGACATCGAGATTTTTATAGATGATTCCATTAATGTGCATCTGATACAGATTGTAGACCATAGTGAAAAGTATATATAGGGTAGAAATATACTTCTAGTTTGAGTGTAGTGGTAGGACATGCATGTACAAGAGGAGACATGGGAGAGGGAGTCTGATATACAAGCACAATGGCCATAGTTGTTCTTCATGACCACATAGTGATGCTTAGAGAAGCATGGGGATGAGCTGTCATATAGTGGGGAGGTTTTAAGATTCTATATTTTTTCAGTTACACCCCTCTTTTATTTTTTCAATAAACTGATTCTCTTTGGGGTTCCTTGTATTTAAACTTCATTGGTTGAGTCTCATTTGGAGATAAAGAGCCTGTGTTGGGGAAATGACCTAATGTTCAAGGATGTATGTTTTTTTGAATTAATGGAATCTGTGAATAAATGTGTTAAGTTGGATTATGATGTTTTCCCACGCGTTTAGAAGGTTTCTTATGTGGTTTAGTCTCTTCTATGGACTTTGGGCTTAAATCTCCCTACAGTACATTTATATGTTATGTAAATTCATTACACACCATGTAAATTTATTACATTACGCGAAACTATCACCATGTAGATACTGTAAAAGGAATATAGGCCATGAATTGGTTCATGGAAAGTACTTTTTAAACCTCGTGAATACTCATTACTTGATGTGTAAGGTTCGAGCAGGGTTAGATTCACCCAAGGTGACAAATGTTTTAGAATAACTCTTAAATAGAAAATAAATGACATGAATGTGGGTTACATGCCATGTATTTATTGGGATGAGAAGTTTTATACCCATTATGTGTATGTTTTATTCATTCATTTCACATTAATCCATCCTATCTGAATCCTTGGAATTTACAAGTGATTCTAGAGATCCTTCCTTCATTCTAGACATCCTATTTATGCGACTGATCCCCAACAAGTCATTTTTCTTAGGTTTTCCATTTTGTTCCACTATTATCTAGTTGTGGTAGGGTAATAACTTGACCATAGGTATTTTGGTTTTTGATCTTGATATGTTTTGATCTAATTTCTTCTTGTAATATTTTACACCTTCTTTCTTATTGGTTATTTTGCATTAGAAGCCATGTATTGATCTTCGGTTAATGGTAGGTGGTATAAAACCTAACCCTATGGTATTTTTAATTATTATGTTTGTGTAATATTGTGAATTTAACCGAAAAAATATAAACAATTATAAATTGAATTATGAATGATGAAAAATAATGGATTTAAATATTCTTTGGATCCCTTTGGATTCAATAGTTTGTAACCCGGATTGTGTCTACCCATTGGGTGATTGAACCCTTGAATAATATTGAATTGAGCAATGATTTAAAGTGTTTTTAGCATGAATTGAGAAATCAGGAAATTTCTTGATATAAAATCACTTTGGTAATGGATTTTTTTATCAAAATTCTGAAGAAAATTTGATAAATAAATTAATGAGAAATTAAAAGAAAAATGATAATTTTCATAACTAACTTTTGAGACTTATGAAATGATATTGTGATTTCCTTTATATTATGACTTTTGTTGAGTTTGATGTTTTAATTTTCATATTTTTGGATTATCCTAGATTGAAAGTGTAATTATTATATAGTGAGATTGACCCAGTTTCATGTTGTAATTCTTATATAGAAATCTTATCCTAGTTTCATGATGTAATCCTTATATAGAGGGCCACACTCAGATGCTGAAATAATTATATAGCCAGATTGGCCTATTTAATGTTGAAATGATTATATATAGGGCTTTTCCTAGAGTCTAAAATGATTGTATAGATGATTTTTCTTAGTTTTGTGATTATTACATGGTTTGTGGTTATGGATGGCATGGTTTTGATACATGCTCAGAGATATTATGTCATGGTACTGATGCAAGTAGATTATTGTATTATATTAGGTTGATTAATTAATACACCTATTTATCACTTTATTTCATACACTTATTATCAGAATAGTTTTTTAGACATAGTGTTGCTGAACAATAAATTTTTACTCACACCCTATTCAGGTCACCGTTTGGTACCTGAGAAGATTATATGGATGCAAGTTTGGATAAGGGTAAGGGACCCTGTAGTTGATTTTTTCTTTCTAGATTTTGTGTATTTTCAAGACGGTACCAACATGGAATTAGGGACTAAGTTTTTTTGAGTTTATTTGTGTCATATGATTATTTTATTTGTGCTATTTTTAGTTTGAAATTTAGATATGTTTTAGCCTGTCATTACATGGTTCACAATTATTGATTTATTGGTTCTTCTTTTCATATCCGAGTAGTATATTGTTCTATTTATACTATTTATGTTACTATAATATTTATTTAAAGTATTTATTTAAACTATATTGAAACTCTATACTAGGGGGTATAGTCTACCCACTATACTTATCACACCCTCACTACTTGTCTGCAACCTCTAGCGCATGAGGAGGCACGCTTGAGGTCCCGTAACCAACCCAATTTATCCACATGAAAGAGTTCCATATTGGTAGATGTTATAGATTGTGAGGTACATGAATATAAGATACCATATAAAAATCAATCATATGTTCAAATGGATGAATGAAAAGATCAAATATGCATTCAATGGATTGAATTTAATGAAAAATAAATTTCCATGGAAATAACCCTTGAGGATGTGGATTGACCATAGTTATAAACTTTATCTAACCACATGTAAGTGGATCAACCACATTAATTATTAGATTAACCACATGAATAATTGAGTGTGTGGTTAGTGGATCGATCATAATTATCCTAACGTAGCTATATTATGAACTTTGAAATCAATGTATGAAAATTCTTTAATTAATATCTCATTTTATTCAAACTACCACAAATTATTCTCAATCATTCTTAAAAACTTCAAACCACCTTTGAGGGTTTACGATACTTCTTCAAAATCTTCAACACTCTCCCTAAGTAATTTCGATATATATACTCAACCTTGAGTATCTTCATAAAATTACTTTCTTTTATCCTTCATCTATTATAAAACCTTTACCCAAGTGTTTCACACACTGTTTTTAACAGTCATATATAGATACACAATATGATGGTCTTCTCCCAACTTGTGAGTCTTAAAACTATAATTATCTAGTCTTTTTAACAATTTTAATAACAACCCCTCAAGCTATTCATTATATCCATCACTCCACTACTCTAAATTGTTATATATTGTATTAGAAGTATTTATTATGAAATATTCATGTTCTTTCATTGATTTTCGCACACAAAATAATCAGATTTTAGGGGATTCCCTTTGAACCTATCCATCTGATTGTTCTAAGGCTACTGGAACATCTAACATCATTTTTCATTTCTAATTGAATAATATTGAATCCTTATTTACCCATGTAATATGGGTTTCACCTTTAATAACCATGTAATGGTTGGATACTCAATCTATCTCCCATCTCATAAATTTTTCATATTATCATTTATAGTGACAATAAGACCAACTGAAAAAAATATAATCATCAAACCAAGGGAACTTAAATCTCCCACTTTGGAATTGTTTTCAATTAAAAATATACTCTAACACTAAATTTAAGTATTCTCCACATAATTGAAAATTAATTCAAAGGGAGGTAAAATTTTCTCGCCCTTAATGTAAGGGTTATCTTATCTAATTTAAATACCAAATTCTTTATCTAATGAATTTACACTATCTTATTAAAAGGTATGCACCATATATTTCATATTAATAAATATTTATTAAGTCGTATATAAGTCTACATGAGATTTAACACTATAGAAAATAGTGATTTTACCAAAGGAATTAAAATTTTCATATATACATCTCAAAGTTGTGAAAACTTGGAATTTAGATCATAGGGTATTTACAAATAGTTTATTAAGAAAATTCCTGAACCAAAAATCGTATTCCAGAAAAAAATCATAATGTTACAGTGAAAGTAATTTTTTCTCCATTTTTTTATAAGAAAACCTCCTTAAAAAATATAAAAAGTATACCCCAATAAAAGGAAGGGTGGGTGAATATAATATGCCAGAAAACAATATATATTTGGTTATCCAGATTCTAGATTTTAATAATATAAAAAATCTTTTTCATCGTTGACTTTTCATATAGTTCCCCATTAAGCGATTCATTCCATATTTTTTCACTATGGAATTTTATTCCAAAAGTATGCTCCATGAATCTATAATACCATATAAAAATGATACCAATTAGAAATGAATAATAATTGAAATTTCATCCCATAATTAGGATTATCCTTCATGAATGTTTAAGTATCAAAACCCTCCTTATGAATTCACCTTAAATTCCCAACAATTAAAGGAAATAATTTTTTATTTTTGGAATAAGGAGGAATTATTTACCTTTTTATTTATCGAATTAGGGATGATACTTAGTTGTCTACCCTACTGCATTTTTATTTAAATCGCTAAAATATCAATGATTATTTATGCTTGCATCCTATTTAGGTTTCCCAATCCATTCCCCCTTTGGAATAATGTAAGTATTTTAATTTATAACTTATTTATTAGATGGAGTAGCATTATTTTCTTTATGTAGCATACCAATTTTCATTTTTTATGCTTTCTCTATCCTCCTTGATTTTTTAGCCAACCAGGTCATATGATCAAAATATAATTTGGTTCAAGAACCTCCTCATTCTTTAGTGTATAATTATTCTATATAGAAATATATTTAGAACCAGAAACCACTAAGTATTTCCATGTTTAATTTTAAATATCCTTTTGATTAGGGATCCAAATAATGAAAATTTTGTGGACATGTCCTACTATATTTCACCTTCCACAGACCTTATCATCAACTTTTGTGTTACAATTTTTGGGAATAATATAAATTTCATAATCAATTATGTCTTCCACTATACCAATATTCATATTCGTCTCCTTGATTGACTTTCCTTTTGGTTATATCTTTCTCCTTTTAGGTTTAATTTCCATGGATTTCTTGAAAAATTCCATAGTGTGGCCTATTTTACAACAATAGAATCACCTTATTCTCATAGGTTTGATATCCTAGTTATCTATATTTACTAAAATCATAAGATAATTACTCTTGGTATATTTATACACTTAATTACACCATAAGGCATGCTTGGTTTCATTTTTGGTTTTCATCTCCATATATTGTTGTGGTCACTTCTTCACATTAGTATAAGAGTCATAGTTGGATGGAGAATATAAGAATTCATTAAATGTGTGAATATAAATGTTTTAGTAATGATAGAAAATTTTCAAATTTCCAAATATGTTATTATCTGTGAGATTATTTTATTTCTATTAAATCTACTTCTTTTATAAAATAGGTTTGATTTCACTTACAGATATCCTCTCTTAGCATGTAGGCATTCAATTAATTTAATATATTGACAAGTTTTTCCATTAACCACTTGAGAAAATATGAATGAATAGGATGTAAATTTTTAAATAATGTAATAAATAGAGTAGAATAAATTAGAAAAATTCCAAAAAACTATTTAGGTCCCCTCTACACTATCAGTTTAAGTTTGATCAGCCACTAATGACCTACCAGCGACCACTCCATGACACCCCGAGGCCCATGGATAAATTTATTCACCGAACCTTGTGATTTTTTCACATTTTATTGAGGTCCAATACCTACAACATAGCCAGACTCGGTTGTGTGCATCTGTGAAGTCTTATAACTAAACCACATCAAATGTCTGGGATTACAACCGTGATGATGAGTATTGAATGAAATGGGATAGTCCTTGAGAAAGTGTCCCTTCCTCCCATAGTTATAGAACCTAGAAGATACATTTCACATAGAGGGAGTTAAAAAACCTCTAATATACTCTAATTGTTGATTGATTCCCTAGAATATATCATCTTCTTACACCTAGAATAATCAACTAGGACAGTGATAGAGAAATCACATGTCGATACACTAATAGTAGGGATAATAACCAAAAATATTTCTTCCTCTATTACCGTCTATATTGTTACAACCTTATGAATCATCACAATATTTTTCATTAGATCAAAGTTACTGACCTAGCGCTTCGGCTCAAGATTAAGCCTAATTTTGATCTTTCTAACTTTCCACCCCTCATTCTTCTATAGAAGAGTAGCAAAGTGAATAAACATGGTGAAGTATGATGAGTATGCAGACACTATCAACATCCCCTCTTGGAGCTACATGAACTCCTAAACACAGTCCAAATTCATTTCATTAGGGATGAATTCATTGAAAATAGGAACATGATGGTATCCCATGTTATCCCTTAAAAAATATAAACCTGAAACATGAAGTCGCCCATCATCCAACTTCTCCTTGAAGTATGAATGTTGAAATCTTCCACTTTTGATCCTATGGGGTCCACATGTCATTAAAAATCATTTTGAGGACTCATATCTAGACCTCTATAAGGATTATGGAGTTTTAATTCATGTGAATAATTAACCATTATTGGTCTTCCCTTACAGGATCCTCCTCCCAATATAGGTACTAGATGAAAGTGTCCCAATTGGATTGGTTTCATAGCTTGATCCACTAGAGAAACTAAGAAAGTATGCTCACTTTCACACTCTCACATGAAAGGTGGTGAAACTAGCTCTGCAAGATGTCTACGTGGTGATATTTACTAAAATACCTGGTCAAACCTTAGAGAAATACCATAGCGTCAACATGAATACATTCATCAGATCACAAGCATACACAAGGGTTTAAAAAAAGATTCAACAAAAGAGGATACCCACAAGAACAAGGCATAACCCCCTAGCCACTACCCATAACCCAATTCATGCCTATAGTGCCTACAAATTAGTCCCAACCATATATATACAATCAAGTATAGAATACTCAAGATCAAATAAAATAATGAAATAAATAATGCTCTGAAACCACATATCACAATTTCAACATAAATTTAATTATCCAAGCTTGATATAATGTAAGAAATAGGTATATGGAATGTGATCCTACATACCCAAACATGATTCTTGAATGCATGAAAAATATTATAAATTAGTACACTAAAATCCTGAACATCACTGAAGATGAATTTCAATCAAAGGTAACATCAAACATCAATTGCATAATTACTAAATTATGAAAACCATGAGGTATACTAAATAGTTCTGGCTAGGAACTAACAAAGTTATCGAACCTAAGTCCTAAATATCATATCCCCCATCTACCCTAATCCAAATCAAGGCCAAGAGAAGAAAACATTAAGTGAACCTGGTGCTCTGATACCATTTTTTAACACCGTGACTTGAACCACTGGGTTTGATATGGGATTCCACACAACTTCATGTGTCTCTCCCCATATGTAAGAGGTTGAAAACTAATAGAGAGGGACTATGAAATGTCATGGAGAAACTTTCCCATCGGTACTAGGTAAACATCAGAGAAAAATAATGGAAGCGATAAAAAATAAATTAACAAACAATAAATAAATAAATAATTATTAGAGAAAAATCATACACATTAAGTACTAAACCTTGAAATATCAGTATGGAATGCTAAAATCATAAACTAAAATTCTGAAAAGAATGGATTCTCATAGGCGGTGGATCAATGAATGAGATAAAGAAACTAATCGGAAGCTGGACTAAACATCCAACCCAAGGTCCATTATATAATTCCCACATCCTCATGCTAAATCTTATCAACTATGCACTATAGTGGTGGTTCCCTTCACTAGATCACTGACCATGAAACCTATTAGTTCATTTAAATTCTTGAGCTGGGTGTGAGTATAATATGTATTAGGATACCACCAGTGAACCTTGACATAAGTTAAGAAAGAAACTTTACTGTATTAAACATGTACAACATCAGTGTTACAGAGTTATAATTTTGAAAATTTATACCTGTGTTGAAGAGACAGCAGTAGTACTTATATCAACAACATCACATATGTTCAAGATGAGTCCTGAAGAAGAAGCACTTTGATGTTCCTAATAAAGATGTTTAAAAGAGGTTATAACATTTCAAGTATGTGGTCTATGTTTTGTTAAAAAATTGAATTGTAAATAAGTATCTATAAAAACATTGTTGTTATGTAATATTCAGCATATTGCCTCGAAATTCCCGTGGAAGTTTTAGAATGCATACCTGGTTGTGTACAGAACTCTGATTATAGTTCATGATATAATCTTCATTATCACTGATGAAGAGCACCGTGTATGTGTTCTGTTCGGAACTGTGTTTTCGATTTTGAATGTTGTACTCTGTCACGTCAAGTGAAAACAAACCTTTCTTTGATTTGAAAAAATTTAGCTCAGGGGGGAAACCAAACTCATCATGGTCCTATGTTATAATAAAATGGGAAAGTGAGTTAAATAACATTATTTACATGAAAAAAATAGAATGGTTAAGAAGCTTACTTGTATCATATCATCTCTCAACTGTGAAGCTGATTTGCTTATAAACTGCATGACTTGCTTATCAAAGAGAACAACAGATAGCGAGTCTATGTCATCTTTAATCAGAAGTTGTACTCTAAACCTGATATATTTATATTTGTGTACTATCTTTACAAATTTTGTCATATAAGAACCATACTAATGAATAAATAGTTATAAAAGATGTTAGAAAGTATATGAATACCTGGGAGTAGTGAAGGCTGGTGTTTTCTTACAACTTTGGCATGAAAATTTTCCATCAGATACTTGTATTTTTTTTGTGCATGAGTTGCATGATTCAAAATACCAGTGATGAGTGCTTTGAAGTTTTACTATTGTTGCATCAACCAGACACCTTGTCGGCTATGAAATAATTAGTAATATTAATACAGTTATCAAAGAAGATATTACATGTAGTGCATGATAGTTCACATCCTGAAATAATGGGAACTGGATACTATACTTACCTATAGCATCTGTTTAACATCAAAAATGCATTTTTTGTTATTCCAATAAGGAATCGTTGTAATGCATTTGTTTGATCTTGTTGATGGAGGACTTTGAAACTGGGATTGACTTATGAAGCCAGTTCTGATTAATGAAGTAAAACCATTATTCAGGAACAAAAATAATGTTAATTTTAGACATATGGAACTTATTTGATGGCAGAATAATTTCGCAAATAATGGAACTTGATAGTTTACATGCTCCTAAACTCATGGGCTACTGGGTTTTCAAGGTTGAGTATTATTTTCGAAGCATTAATTGAAGTGGTGATAATAAAAGATGCTAGGACATGAAAAACAAAACGTGACAGAAATCAAGTTTTCATATTAAGAAAAATACAGTTCATTAAGTTATACATGTAACAAATTTTTTTTAACAAATAGAAAGATTTCTTACATGTCAACCACTTTTCCCTGACCAACTTCAAGATCACTACTGTAGAGGATTCCATGTTGTTCTCTAAGTACTCTGACATGATGTTCGAAAACTCCCCCACAAGCTACAGTTTATTTGAAATCCTCTGGAAGAAATAATTGTAGATGTTTTGGTAATAACAATAATACATGTAAATTTTAGTGGGAAGAGAAGGATGAAAACCTGTCATCCTCTAAAATGACTTGAAGCTTTTGTTTTGTAGTACCAGTAGAATGTGTGGGGTATGATTGTCGTAGATGTCCAATAATTTCTAAAACAGGTATGAATGATTTTGAAGGAGTAGTTTTTCAAGAAGTGTGCATTACTGTTAAGTAATGTATCAAGACTATAGAATTTAATGAAATTGAAACGAATTATAAACAACAGTTTCTATAAAAAGTAAATAATTTCAACATGCAGGAACTAATGTTTTCTGAATCATAGACATTAATACAAAATTTGTGTTATTTATTGTACCTATTAGATGATGTTCCGGAACTGATTGTTGATGATGTCATCAAAATTAATGAAGTCGAAACAGAAGAATGGTAACTGAGCATCCGTTGGTCGAAAAAATGTTATTATTGTGAAAAACAATCTGCAAGCATGTCTTTACCCCAAGTAACTTCCTTGATTAGGAGAAATATGGAAGTTTTGTATAATGTAGCAAAGGCCTTCGCACAGGTCTGGTTTGTAATTGTTGATTGCATGGTGGTTGTTAATTGTACATTGTATTTTTTTCTCCTACATAAAATAATAAAATTTCAAGGTGAATATTTAAAAACCAGCTGTCACATTTATGAGAGATGAAAAAACTTACTATAGAATAAATACATATAGTTGGTGTTATGGAAACAACACATGAACTGTAATTTTTTGCAATGGATAAACTCACTTGGGAATCACAGATAATCAGATCGACAGTCGTAACACCGTATTTGGGTGAGGAGTTCAACAAAAAATTCAATACACGCACTTCTATTTTCAAAGTTCTGTCAGCATCAACAGTAATCTCATTTAGAGGACAGATTCTACGTGACATGCTTATAGTTCTGCATGATTACAAATATTGTACAGATATGACAGATGAATCATCCATTATAATATTTTGTGACAATATATAAGCAAATAATCAAAGCATCGAATTGTATTAATTTAAAATGAAACGATATCTATCATAGGTTATCAAAAGCTTCCCTGTAGACAATGTTTTCTGTAAAGTTAGTGGTGTGTTTTTCTCTATCATCAACTACAATTTTTAAACCACCTGGTGATGTCACTCTAGATACGGAAACATAAAGTTGTCCATGAAAAAACACAGACTTGCGAAGATGCAAACATACAGAAGATAGAGACTGGACTTGACTTTTATTAATAGTCATTGCATAAGAAACAGTCAAAGGATATTGTCTTCTTTGTAATTTGAAAGGCCATCTTATGTCATTGTGTGTCATATTTATTCTTGGGATGAATGCAAGATATCCTGAATGACAACTAGTTAAAATCTCTGCTCTAATTACATGGTTACCCAAATGTATAACGATAAGACGTGTACCATTGCATAGCCCCACTGATTGGTCAACATTTCGAAGAAACATAATGGGTACTCCGATTTTCAAAGTAATTTTATGTCTAGGTAACCCAGAGGCAGTGATACCATTCAAGACATCAGTTGTATATATGTTCTCTGGCTGATCTGTATCAAAACTGGCATTGCAAACAGAATCAGATCTGAAATAATATTTTCCTTCAGAAGTAGTAAGAGATAACATGTAGTCATTGATTTCCTGCACAACATCACGTGTTGGTGCTAATATAGAACGGCCTTTCAAATACGAAACATCTGAAAAGTTTTCAATGAAATATGGGTAAGAAAATTCAACAGATGCTGTTAGAGGGGATTTATTTTTTGCAATAAGGTAGGTGAATGGTTTTTCAATGCACGTGCCCCCATTAGCATGCTCTCCAATGCGACCCTCGCCAATGTCCAAAATCCACTTTTCAAAATCTCGAACTTTGGTTGGATCGTCAACAGTATCAAGTGATTTAAACCTCATTTTCTGAGTCAATGTTAAAACCCGAAAGTGCTTCCATAGATATGATGATCATATACTTTCAAAGACAATGTCACTTCTCTCTCCTCCAGGGATCACCGGTATTATTTGTCTGAAATCTCCACCCAGGACCACTGTTAGACCACCAAATGTTAGATTAGAAGATTTTTCATTATTTAATGACGTAATATCTCTTAACGTACGATCAAGAGATTCAAAACAGTGTTTATGAATCATTGGAGCCTCATCCCAGATAATCAATTTGGTTTGGTATAGTAGATGTGCAATATAACTCCCCTATTGAATGTTACAGACTGACTGGTCATTTATAGAAATTGGTATTCGAAATTTTGAATGAGCTGTTCTACCTCCAGGTAAGAGTAATGATGCTATTCCACCGGAGGCAACTGCTAGAACAATTTTTTCCTTCGGACCTTAGTAGACAAGTTAAAACTCTCCAGATGAAAGTCTTACACGTACCTCAAAATCCATGCAAGAAAAAGAAGCCACCTTAAAGACAAGATAACGTAGACATAATTTCCTGGATTACATTTCTCTGTTCATCAGTAAGCATATTTTCTAATGTTGTGTATCCAAGATGCATATTTTCAGTATCGTAATTAAGCTCTTTCGCAATAAGTCGATTCGGTTGAGGAGACACTGTATACTCTGGAAGGGGCATTGGAGGATAACACTACATAGATTTTCCATTGATGCGAAGAATGATGTCTATTTCAGACATTCCATACATTTGTTTTTGATGATCTGTCAATGTCAAGTCTAAAAGACAGTGTATTAATGTTAGAAAGAACTAGAAAAATTTCAATATATTGCAGTCAAGAAAGTAAGATGTTTGTACCTTTTAGTTGTAGTCTCTATTTTTGGGCATATAAAATGTCCTCTGTTAGGATTTTCCAGGTTGCAAACCAAACAATGTCAGGTTGAGAAACAGAATTTGAGCATAACATTTCGGCGAATAGTCTTCGCAAAGAATATCCCATTCCCCAAGAAGATGCATCTTGTAGTGCTTGTATGAATTCGTTGTCTTCAGATAGATGTCCCATTGCTGAACATGTTTATCTGAATGTAAGATGAGTAATGTTGTTCACTGTTCTGATAGATTCATACGAAGTTGATCCTCTAACCTTTGTTAATAGAATATGCAAGTAATGTAGTTCCCCAGAAGAGGGTGCCACATAGTATAGTCTCCCAATAATGAAACCCTGTTTGTGCGGGTACCATTTCTTTTCACGACAGTGGTAGAAAAACCGTGTTGGAAATTCTGCATAAGTAAGATTTCTTCCCTCTGGATACAATTGATTTTCATTAAACCATGCCGTGAACATGGTATCAGAAATGTTGGCCTTATTCAAGATATCTTCAATTTTATCACAGTCTTCATATGTGAAATTTTTTTTCTCCTGGTAAATGAAATTGCAATCTATCAACAGGATGATATCTATAGTGGATATCATAAGAGAAAATTCTCCAAGAATCTTCACAAGGTGAGATATACTGGAAGTCATAATACATTTTAATCTCATCGACACCCTTGTCCTGAAGATCTTTATTGTTGCTGTCAATGAGTGTTACGGTAAAACGATCGTGCCCCTTGCTAATATATTTAAAAAGGTATTTGGTAGAGGAATATTGATTGAAAAATTCTATATTGAGATGATATTTATATTTTAACAGCAAAGTAGGATTGTACGACACAACAAACCGATTGTCTAATGCTAAACCATTTTTGAGAACAGTACAACATGTATTTATTCTCTGATAGACGACATAACCATCACCATCTAAAGTTTTCTGGGGAAAAATTTTCTTTGGATAATGCTTTGAGCATTTTTCACTCCTCATAAAAGGTGAGTGGCGGTTGGCTTCACCACAAGGTCCATGGATCATAAAATTGCTGACTGCTGCATGTAGTTTTGGGAAGTCACATTTGTTTGGTATTTCTGCAAAAAAAATTCTGTTAATGTCTGATAGAGTGACGACCTTGCTTTCTTGACTAAGAAATAATAGAATGTGCACATGCAGCAGTCCTCTTTTTTGAAACTCTACTGTACGAACAACTATATTGAAAATTAAACAGAAAAAGAAAATTTAAAAACATTTAACAAATTCTGGTTGAGGTAGTAATTAAAAACCACAAATAGCATAGCGATGTAGTTACACACCTGCTCAAGAATTTACGAAGAAGGACCCTTCTCGTAAATCTTTCATGAGTTGTTGGACCTTTATGTTGAAAATTCGTGATAGTATTTGAGGACAGTCCAATGGGCACAGGTTGTTTACTTTAACATATCGAGAAACTTCAGGCCACATTGGATTTCATGTAAAAGTTAAAAAAACATTGGGATACCCTGCCCAATTACAGATTGACATTTCATCTTGATAATTCCGAATCATATATCTTGGGTCTCCTGTAAATGTTGAAGGTAAAATGATATACTTCCCACATAAGGAACCATCCTGATCACCCCAAAGGAAAGCATCCTGCAACCCATTGTATAGTTCTGACCTTAAGAGCTTCTGGTTGTAGCAAATAAAAGATAATCTCTGAGACTTAATAATTGTGCATGCATCTACAATAAACTGCTGAAGAAGCCTCCTAGAGAATAGAAGGCTGGAAGAATCATTGGAACAAGATTGGAGGTGAATGGAGAAATATTCTCACATTGTAACATTCCTGACTTTTGCATTGTCATTAAACGGTGTAGTGCGATGGGATATATTATCAACATATCCATCCTCTCCACCCATGAAAACCAATGGATATTGAAGAGGAAGGTATAGTTGGTGATGCTCATCAATTCGTTGATAGCCTCCATCTTTTCCTTGAATGATGATATCTCTTTCATTATTTAGATCTTCAATGTCACCGACAATGAGCATTGCAATCTTAGAAGTAGTTGGTAAGTTGTATGTATGTGCATCCCTTCCTCATCTTCTAAGCAGTCACATTTTTAAATTTGAAATGCCCTACGTCTCAATAATATCCCTTGCTGTTCTGAAATGATGTGATAAACTGTTATGTTCATGAAGCATTTTCTTTAGCTTTTGAACAATACTGACATCAATAATAGACTCTTTGTTTCTGTCATCAAAACTGCATAAGATAGTGTCAAGTAGTGGTGAGAAATGCAAGAGACAATGTTTATGTATTACCATATACAACATTACATACCTGATTGCCCGTACTCTATTCTGAGCTTCATTTGCAGTATCATATACATAGAGTTGAGCAAACTTGGGTGGTTGTCCATCAGAAGGACAAAAACTACCAATGCGATGGTAGTTTTTTCCGTTTAATCTAAAAATATTTGGATACCCACCACAGTTCAGATATTTGTCTACTTTTCCTCCCAATGACATGAATGCAAACATAGAGTTGTTTATGTGCATGTGATCTTGGAATGATTTAGAAGTTGGACATATTTTTCTGAACAGCAAACTTCTAAGGTATTGGGGACTTGCAGGAAAAGGATATAAAGATATTTTTCCAAGTGAGAAACATATTGAGTAATGGGGGACATGTTTATGGGTATATTTTTTATTCCTCTCTTCAATCTAGAAGGTAGAACTGCAGTTTTCTCATATGTTCGAAGGGTCTCCGCAGTCCAAATATTCCGAAGATAAAAGGATTGGAATAGATAATATGAAATGAGAAATATAGATTCTATTTAACTTTAAATCCCACAAGTAACATGTGTAGTAATTAATGATTTTAGTTAACATAAAGCACCTGTTTGTTCAGCAGTTTGATGATGTATTGGCATAGCTGCATCATTAATCATCTAGTTAGTTGCTGTTGGTGAATATTTAGTATTATTATAAAGAGTTAAAAAGTGGAATATTGGTAATAGTATGTCCAATTTGACATACCTTTGTTTTTGCAGGATATATCTCAGAGGTCATTGAAGGAGTAGTGTCCATGTATGTACCTATCATTGAAACTTGTTCATCAGTTGTTTCTGTGAATCCTGCATGGTTGGTAATATCTCCTTTGCAAGAAACAATATGTCAAGATGTTAGACGATATAAAAAATGGCGTATATATGAATGGATTTATACATAATAAATGTGAAATGATAGTTGTATTGTGAAACATACTTGGGGATGATAGATGTATACAGTTTTCAGTTGTAGTATAATTAGTACTGTTTGAAAAAGAAGAAGTATTCGTAAGAGTAAATATTTTACCATATAGATGACTAAACGTAGTGGGTTGTTTGGTGCATAATGTGATGAGGATGCATCATTGGACCCCCTAATAGTACAACCAATAGAATCCGTACCTTGTAAGATTGGTATTAGGACCGTAAGTTATGAAACTGTAATGTATAGTATTCACAATAAATGTAATAGAATTTTAAATGCAGAAATGTTTACTGAAAGAAATCCCATGTCGTATCGTGGTGTTTGTTCATTTTTTTGTTCTTTGAGCTGCCGTATGTCATTGATAGATCTGAATACTCTCTAGGTACTGTGGAACATGGAATGACATAGTTGTACGAATACATGGGTAGTATATTTTCCGATAATAATCATAAATAATTTAATAGGAGACAGTAAGAAGAACTAACCGTTGATTGATATAGATGATAATGGAATGTAGCGACGTAATACAGTTTCAGTAGCTGGTGTGACCAGTTCTAGTGTAAAAAAATTTCCTACAGGCATTATTAACGTAAAACTTTCATTACTGTTAGATTATACCTTGCCAGACATCATCGAATTTTTTAAATAGTTTGAATTTAATGTTTGGCTATATTGATCAGAGTTAAAAAAGTAATGGGAAATCAATACATAACACTCTCTGTTTGTCTCCTCCCATATGGCGTCAGAGGTTTAGGTGCAGTAATGTTTTCAGTGGTCATTCTACCTGTCGATTTGGTAATATAGTAAATAGGTAAGTTGTTGATTCTTAAATAAAGAAACTATTTAAGTAGTGGACAATATTTAGAAGACAACCTGATTGACATTTTTGCTGTAGTAATCTTCTATGAAATCATGCGTCTTTATATCTTGACGGGAAGTTCATATTTGTTCAGTGTATCTATTTATTTGCCTGTTAAGAAACTGAACAGGACCGCATAACCATGATAAACAGTGTTGTCATCTCTAACAGAATATGTATAATATGACAAATATAATGTAAACCATTATAGTAACAATTTTTCAAAGAAAAAATCATCGGTACTACTATTTCTGTATAATTATTTGTTCTAATGTGCATATAGCATAGATCATGTAAAAATCAGCAGTCAAGTATTACTTAGATTGTGCTTGTAGTAAGTGCTATGGTTAGCTGTACAGTTGTACTCACATACTTAGAATATAAGAACATAGATGCCTTCAAAAAAATGAGACTTAATCCTATTGTAGTAGGATTAAGTACTATGATAGTTTATTAAAGTAATGTAAACCTGTTAACAATATATTATAGTATTGAATGGATAAATATCCTAATGGACTTAGATAACATACCTTGCTGTAGGTACAGCAGTTGTTGAACCAAGGACAACCTGAGTAAATTTTCCATTCATATTAGTACACATTCCAAAGGATTAACCAGCTTAAAGGAGTAGAGTACTTTATCAGGATTATCGATACTTTCGTAGCCGAATGAATATCTGCTGGTCAATGTATGAATGCAAACATATCAGTAATTCACTAGCATACTCATTTGCATACAAAGAAAGTTAATGTCCTAGTTGTGTTGCTGTGAAGGTAAGAAGAAATGTAAGGTGCAATAAATAACTAATTACACAGAAATTATAACAATAATTATAGTAGAGAAATAGAACTCTATAAACAGAGAATATTGCAGAAAGGTTTGGAAAGAGTAATTCGCAACAGTTGGGAAACAATTAAATAGGGTTAACAAAATAAAGAATGTTGTAGGAGAAATTAAATGTTCCGCTGTGTATACTGATGTATACACCGAAATTATCAACATCAGCTGCCAGGCTGATGATTTTGTAAGCAGTGAAGATGGAGATACAGAAAATAAATTCAAACTATAGCTTTTTAACGGGTTAACCAACAACGGAATACGGAATACGTCACCTGTGCTTAGTACAAGAGGATGATGCATGATGTACCTTCCCACCTGCTGAAACCACAACCAACTGTTTGAATAAACTAATCACAGGTAGAAACATATGATCAGAACTGATGGGATAGTGTTTAGATCATACCGTCGAGGCAGAGGTAGCTGCAGATATGCAATAACTAGATTTTGTTGGAGGATCTGAAACCCTATTCGTCGGGCAGTGGATACGTCGGAGGTAATCCAAGGGAAGTGGATACGCGGGAGTGTTGGGGGTTGGATTCGGGGAATGTGGAGTAGAAAATTCGGGAGGATCAATGGTAGTCACAGAAATGCAAGAGATGGGTTTCCGTGGAGGAGGAGAAACCTTAAAAGATGGCCACTGTATACGCAGGAGCAAAGCGTCAGGCATTGGTTAGGTGGGAGTGTCGGGGGTTGGATTTACGAATTATGGAGGAGGAAACTTGGTAATTTCAGGCCTTTGTTGGAGGATCTGGAGGTGGAGGAACTGAATGCGGAGGAACCAAATATCGAGCATGCAGAGCGAGATGTTTTGACCACGACGAAGGAAGATTGGAGTAGCAGATACCAAAGATTAGGGAGAGGGAAGTCGTGAGAGGGGCAGAGGTGGAGAAGACAGAGTAGGTGAGGGGGATGGAGGTAAAGCTTGTGGAGGGAGGTGTGGAAGGAAAACGCGAGTGGCATTGGAAGAATTAAGCGGTGGAACCCTAGAAGAAATGGAGGGAAAATGCGAGCGGCGGATTGAGGCAGTCAGGATAGCCAGAGGTTGTGAGGGTGGAAGAGAGGTTTTTGGAGATGTGGCTTCATATGGTGGTGACACATCAGCAGGAAAATGAAAACTTTAGAAGATATATAGATTTAAAATAATTTATTATGTTTTAAAATTCTTTCAAGAGTGTTTATATCTTCACACTTGAATATTTAATCAATAACAAGCATATTTTGGTGATTCTTGGCGAACAAATAGTGTTTTTTTAAAAATGGGTTTAATAAAAATTTTAGCATTAAATATCAAAAAATAAAAAATTATTTAAATATCTATATACTATTATACCATGAATTAAGTTCCCATAGTCATCCATGTTATAAATTTATAACATTGTTCAAGTAGGTGGTTAAATTGACACAAACATGAACCTTCCTTGATTAATGGATGATTATGTGGTGGTTAAGTTGTAATATAGTTATACCAGAAGCATAATGATCACATATATTAATTATTAGTGTGATATTTTAGAATTTTAAGGAATCATAATAAGTAATAATGGACATTAAAATATTACCTAATATGAATAAATTGTTTTTTCTTCATAGTTCTCTTATTTAAGATGATTAATTTTGTAATGCTTGTATATCATCTATATAATTAATAAGATATTAAATTAATATGAAATGAATATTATTCATATATTAAAAATTATTTTTATTTATTAATACCATTCTTAGAAACATTCATGAAAGGCTCTAATGAAAAATGAAATACTCTGATCCATGGACGCAATAGTCTGCACGTACACAAGGGTGATGATTTCATTTTCATAGAAAGGGAGAAAGGAGAAACATAATTATCTATATAATACTATTAAAAATTTAATTTATAAAATAAATATTTATTAAATTACCCTTTTATACCAACCATATTAGGTAGTTAAGGAAAATGAAACACGTTTATTCATGGTGCGGTGGTCCGAACACACACACAATTCACATTTTCATTTTTCTTAATAGAAATGGTGAATGTGGTTAATTGTTATAAAATAATTATTATAACATACCTGTATACTAATTAGAATTATTTTATCATTTTAAGAGGGTTTAATGGAATTTTAGGAAGAATATGTTGACATAAATATATAGAAAAGAGGAAGTAGCAATTAGAAATTTGTACCTCACTTGTTCGGTTATCTCCTTTGCAAAGGGGATATAACATTGAGGGACAATATTTTGAGAAAAAAACCTATTAAAGGTGTATAGTAATTTTTAAGATATTTTTGGTCTGAACAATGTGGTTTTTTGGTGTGAGGTTCAGTGATGAGAGTAGAACCCCTTTTAGAAGTGAAAAGGAATGGATTTTTTATAAATACCAAAAAATATTCAATAATGGGAATTTAATCTCAAGGAAAGTGGATCAAAAATTGATATATAATTGATATGGTAAGGAATAAGTGAAACAAAAACCTAATAAACTCAATTAAAACTTGTTTTCAACATTGTAGACCCTTTTACTACTAGGTTACTCATTTTTATCATTTTTGGTTTTCACCCCACTAACTAGATTTAATCAATGTAATTTATCATTTTTCCCAAAAAATAAAATGGACCTAATTATATAATTTGGACCTAATAATTCTAAATTTTTATATTGATTTTTTTGTTCAATTTTTATTATTAATAAAAATTTATTTCAATATAATAAATGTATAATGAACATGAAACAATGTTTAAAAAAAAATTATAACGTAAGCTCTAAAATGTAAGATATGTATTTTTAATTTTTTTTAAATTGTATATAAAATTATAAAATAAATATTTGGTCTTAGAGAAAAAGGTTTCATGAATTTAGAATTCATACTTATATTCTAATAATTTTCATTGAAGTAATGTTATTTTCACAAATAATGTTGTTTCGCTATTCACCTAAAAATAAACAACTTTTGGAAAATAAAAACAATTAACCCCAATCTAATTTTTAAATTCTAAATTTAAAAATTAATATATTTTTGTAAAATTAGTATTGAAAAATTTATATTTATATTTATTTATATAAATTTAATAAATATAAATAAATACAGTTTTATTGAAAAATTTGTTCTTATACTTCTTATGTCTTTAATATTATTTAAAATAAATTAAAAAATAATTGAGTATTAAATTAATAGTTTAAAAAATATAAATATTACCTAATATAATAAAATTTTAAATGTGACCAACTTAGTTTGTTAAGGTAATATACTATACCCTTTTTTGGAATGGTTCTTCGAAAGGAATACTTTTTAAAATATTAATAAAAAAGAATAATAATATATAATTATTTTAATTGATTATTATCCTTTTATCTAAATTTTTTTATATTATTAATTTAATTTCAATATTCCATGGTTAATTTTCTCCAAATTTTTCATTTGTTTAGTGTTGTGTGTGAGACAAGCCATTGAAGATAGTCTTATTTTAAAGGGTCTTAAATTTCGGGTCATTACATGTTATCATTGCAAAGTGTGGTTTTTTCCCTATTAGATTTAACTAGTTTTGAGAGGGTGATGAATATTTAAACTTATTAGTCTATTAATTTTCCTTTGTATCAAATTGTTCCTCTATATGTGACTTTTTAAAAAATAGTTCCCTGATAAAACCAATTATATATGAACAAATCCATCACAAACAGTCTTAAAATAAAGTTTGACATGAGTGAAAATTAATTTAACTTATTTATTATATTATTTATCTTCATAGATTGAAATAGATTTATCATATATATATATATATATATTTATCAAAATATTCAGTAGATATGAACTTACCACTTTTTCCAACCAAAAATAGTGGTTAATCCCTAGCTTCTTCCAAAACTTTCTTGCCTTCTTTAACAATTTTTTCTTATATTTTTCATAGTCTTGGAAGACAGTTGAGCATTTGTATCAACATGAGTGGAACCATAATTTCCCATCTGAGTTTGGTCAAACATATTAAATATTCACTTAATTAAACCAAATTAAATTAAGTGGGTCTTCAAAATATATCCAGTTATAGGATAACCTTTCCTATGACACAATTTGAAATTCTCAATAGGATAAGTGAAAATACATTTTAGGATGGGGTGAATTAGGTGGTTTCTATTTTTCAAAATTGGAAAATACTTATGAAATTTTAACCCCCTTTGGAATTTAACCCCTATTTCTTATTAGTGTATTTTTATCTATTTTAGTATTCCTACCTAGAAACCATCTACTATATGTATACAAGTAAAGTAGTGAAAGATCATGTAGTATTTTGTCAAGGTTCAACAAAGCAACCAACTCATTTTCTTTATTGGTTTTTTGATTTAATCAAGGATTATCTACTATAATTTGATACTAATTATAGTGGGTGGTGTTTCCCACATCTATATTTAGCCTCATAGTATATAAAAGTGCCTATATCTCATAAGAATTATTTTTCTAGAATTGTACGTGTCTTATCTCGGTAGATTCAAATTAATATCAAAACTTCACATCATGATCTCCCTACATTCCTTATGTCACATAGTTTTTATGGAATCCCACCATATATATATAATTATTACATTAAATTCTATCTTGTAATTATATCCATATATTTACACATGATTCATTTACATGAACTATGTAAATCTTCTTCTTCCCAATAACAACTTATTCAAATGTCAGCAGATCTCTAGGAATATTTTGCAACTCATTCCCTTCTTGAAACTTAGATTCACCAATATTCCGAACCTCTTCATCTGGTTTCATCACAAAATGATATAATATTATCCAGAAACACAACATATCCTTACGTACTAAATGCATGATTTTAATTAATGAACACTAAACCATTAGGTCAACTTTTTTTTTGTTTTCTTCTTCTCGACTTTGACAAACAAATCATTTGTTGGTGGTTAGAACATTATTATACTCCATCTTCAAAACCATGATATTATAACTCTTTAGTACATGAATGGATCTTATTCTCTCTTCCTTAAATAAGGAATATTAAATATATCTCACAACACACAAATCTAAGATATTCATTTTTTCTAACAATAAACTCTTTCCCCTCTATTTTCCTTATTTATATAGGTCACTAGGAAATTAGGCTATTAATATTGGAATATCTAATATCAATAACTAATTTCAGGCCTATTATCCCATAATTTTTTTCCAAATTTTTTTAATACATGGGAATCCCCTAATATCACCACATTATCTTTGCCTCAAACTATTGTATCCTGTATAAATATAGGAGTACCCTTACATTTTTTTAATTTCATTTATTTATAATTTATTTATTGTTAAAATCTAATATTATGGAGTCTTCTAGGAGGCTCGATATCTCATCTTTCTATATCCCTTATCTTCTTCTTTCTTACCATTCCAACTTTATATTTTCATCTTCAACTTGTAAACATATTTAGCTCTCCACAGTGGTCAAAAGATGTTATAGGTTCTTATACTTATAGGATTGAATCCACCAGATGTATAAGGAGACCCTTAAACATTTTATTCAGGTTCGATAATTTTCTTTAGATTGACCCATTGTAATTATGAAACTAAAACTAACTTTATTTTTATAAAATACACATCACTTCTATATCCATTTTCTCAACCTCTTGCAGCTTAAGTGTTTTATGGAATACCAAGGTATAACATTAAATTGATCTTCTACAAAACTCTCTCTATGATATATAAAACATTTAGGCATAATCAAGAATCATCATATATCTCTTCATTTATCGTTTTACTTAATCTATAAGAAAACCCATAAGTTTAATTTATTTCCAATAAATTCATCTTTTATAATGATTCTCTTCAAAAAATATTGGATAAAGGATCAGAATAGAATCATGATATTAATATCAATTAGGAAACACATCATTATTATATAAATTCATTTCAACTTTATTCTGGAATACATTTATTAAACAACATTTAGAATGATCAAGAATACCCCCTACATTGATCTTCCTATAATCAACTTGAAGATGATAAATAAAAATTTGCAATCATGTATCACAATTGTTTTGTGAATTTTTGATCATTTAAAACTATCCCCAACATCATACCATTAAATTTCTTCATCAGATATAAAATCTTGAAATCTCATTTTTACATTATAGTTATTATGAATTTATATATTTGTTGGATAAATTTGACATTATTTAAGACAAATTATTGTGAATAGGTTAACTACATGTTCAAATTAAATAAATATATATATCAACCATCAGGCATAAGAAGGAAAGAGACCATATGAAAATTGGCTACATGTTCAAATGACTGAATATGGAAATCAACTATGAAACTAGTGGATCAATCACATGAACAAATTATTTACCTTGATGATTAAACATGAGGTAGTTGATTCAACACATGAACAAATTTAAACTGTATATGAGTTATTATATTAAACACATGAATTTATAAATCAAACTCTTGGACAATTTAGTGCGCGACTAGTGAATCAACCAAAAGTTTCTAGACTTATCCATATTCTACAATTATAAATTCATATTTGTGAAAACTTCAATTTATATCATGTATTATTTAAACTACCTACCTTAATTATCAATAATTCAAAAAAAAACTTCAAATAACCTTTGTGATTTTATGATACTTATTTAAATTCTTCATCGATCTCCTAAAGGACTTGCAACATATATACTCAACCAACAGTATATTCATGAAATTCACTTCTTGTAACCTCTAGTAATTATAAAACCTTCAATCAAGTATTGTACATAATTTTTTAGTTGTCATATACTACAAAACACTTGTATTACCTTCTACAAACTCATGGGTAATCAACATCTAATAATCTATCCATTTTTACACTTTTAATAATTTCCATTAAAGTTGTCTACTAGAGCTATCAATCATATACTCCTATATATTTTCAATAATAATTGTACAAATTCTTTTCTCACATTTCAATTTATTCCATGAATTTCATCTCATTAAATTGACTAATTTTAAGGGCTTCCCTTATATCCTATCCAACCAGTTGTTCCAATGAATCTATTAATTACGACTTCTTTTATATTTCCAATGGAAGTATATTAAAATATCCTTTAGAATAGAAATATGGGAAATAGCTTCAATATATATTTAATAGGTGGATACTCAATCCATCAACCATATCATAAAATTTTCTTTATGAAATTGATAATGAAAACAAGAATAACTAAAAAAACACAATCCTTAATCCAAGGGAACTTCAAAGGCGTTGGAAGGGACCTACGTGAGTGAGAAGGTGTTAATATTGAGTTGTGATGTGATACATTATAATATTTGGATGGTTGAACCAAAATTGGGTGAGGAGGTGCTGGAAGTACCCTATATTGAGTGAAAATGTAGTTTTCAAGATGTTATTATGAAACCCACCTTATGAGATGGGTGTGTTTATTCTAATATGGGTAATGAATTGGTGTATGGTATCATCTTGAGTGAGAAAGTTTAGTCATGTACTACTGTGAGGGAGAAGTTAGGGTTCAAGGTGTGATACTATTGATAGTGATATGAGGATATCATCCTGACCATGAGTGAGAATGAATTGGTAGTGATAGCCTTGAGTTAGAAGGTATTGCCCCCAAATTGTGATATAGAACTATACCTTGGGTGAAATAGTAGTAGTGAGGTTGTGATATGTGATATAGTGGAAATATAGATGTGTGAACTCACCTCGAGTGGAAACTTGGTGGTGAGGACCACCCTAAGTGAAATGGAACCAGTCTATGATGTGTTTTGAGATGTGTCATGGGATGTTCTGTAATAGAGGGACAAACCCAGAGTGAGAGTTGAGTGGGACTTGTGTTGTGGGATTGGACATGATGTGAACATCACCCTAAGTGAGAGGGTGGTGGTACGATTATGAAAAGAGTTCCAAAATTGGTATGGGTCCTACCATAAGCCAATAGTAGTGTTCACGATATGGTATTATTCAATAACTTTCATCTTTGGGCATAATGAATGAATTATGGTTCTAGGAGGCTTCTTCTTTATGTGTTAGATGAAGCAGGCAGTGTCGGGATTTATAATGTCCTAGTTAGCACGTTATGACCCAAAACACAAACTTATGGGTGTTATATTTATATTATTTTTTTCTTCATGAATACATAATAATATGATGGAGTATATTAGGGGAAATTAGTTTGAACCTACTAATATATATTTCATACATCTAGTATGGGAACCCAAATGCACATGTAGACCATATGTCTGGTTGTATGTTGATCATAGGTTATGAAGTAGATCAAGTTGGAGTAGCCTGATAGTGATTTGAAGATTTTATCATGGTGAGGATTGGGTATGGTAGTAGATAATCCTGATATATATATATATATATATTATTTTATATGTGATTCACCCAATGGGTGATCAGTTTGTATTTGTGATTTTGTTATTTCATCTCATCTATTATAGCATGGATTTGTTGTTTATTTACATTAACATGGATAATATAATATGGATTATGTTTGGTTATTTATTGTTAAATATGGTGTTTATATTGAGGGAATAGTCTCCCCAATGTATGAGTTAAGAGAACACCACTAGTCAGCTGCTACTGGTTTATGGGGATATGTGCCTAAGGTCTTTCTGTGCCCCGACTAAGACACCGATGTGTGGTTTCATCGAGGTCATTAAGAAAATTTATATATTTACTAAATTATAAAAAATACTATACAAAAACCATATCTTCATTACAATTAATATAATGAAACCAAATACATTGCATCAACAACCTCATAGATTCCACTCCAGTCACCCAAAAAAATGAAAATCTCTATCGAATTCACCTAAAAAAAATATAGGGAAACTATAGATGTGTGAACTCTTGGGAGTACTGAATATAGTTATATTTCTAAAAAATTCAGTTTCCATGTGAAATAAATGTTCCATGATTGACATAATTGGGATCAACTAAGTAGAGGTTTATGCATGCATCTTGAGTAGGGATATGCTGTCTACCCTAGTCAAAAGTAAACAAAATTAACATTTTGAATTTCATCACCTAAAACCATAAAATTTCATCAATAATCCACTAATAAAAATAAAATAGTTTGAAATAAGAATTTTAGAATAGTATAAGAGAAAATGTTGGGAAACAATCTACTGTAGTATCCTTTCGGTATGTTTTGGATGTGGCAGTGTTTGTTGACAAAGCCAGATGACTACAAATAAGAATGGTTGGTGTTTGCCGAAGTCAGGTTTTTAAAGTGGTGTAGTTTCCCAGTGTTTTCCATATTTTGGGGCCTCAAAATTGGAAGTTTGATGTTGGAAAAGGAATGATTTATTCATAGGAGTGATTTGTATGAAAAACAATGAAGAAAGTCGACAAAGGGTGAGAACTGCGTACCATAATTCATGGGAATCGTACCATGTTCTGGGAACGGTATGCAGAGTGGCATGAATAGTAAGAATATGCAGTTTGCAAAACCAAAAATGGTTCATAGTTGTATGATAGTGAAGTATGCATATGGCTTGATGTTGGTAGAAGAAATAGACCATGTAAGAGAAAAGGAAGTACGCAGATGGCGTGGAAGAATGGTTTGTGGGTGGTTTGCAGTTCGCAATGGCAGAGGAATCAGTAAGCGGTTTAGGATGGGTTGAAGATTGGGTAAATCTTGGATTAGTAGATTTTGTGAATATATTTGCCTATATAAGAATCACTAATCCCATTGATTACTATGAAGATTGAACATCAATAGAGACCATATGTTTCTCCAAGAATTTGGAAATTTTCGAAAGTGGTTCGCACTGAAGGTGTTTGTGGGGATTCTTAACCCATAAATGATGTTCGGTACGTAGAGAGGGAAGTCCGGTACATGGAAGGAGTTGTATCAGTACATGGAGGAGGAATATCTGGTACTTGAGAGGGTTAATTATTCTAACAGTACACATATGGGATGCTCTGATATGTAGAAGCGAAGACAGTCTGTGAACAGAGAATAGTTTGCGGATAGAAGGGGTTTCACAGAGGAGGTTCGTGGAATCGGTATGAGATCGCAATACGCGATCATGAAGGTTGAGACAATGCAAAAATGAATGGGGGTTAGTAACAGTGGTAGCAGTATTTGGAAGAGGTGTTCCTCATACCAGACCCAATACTCATTATACAGGAGAAGGAGGTGGTTCACGATTTTCATAAGGAAGCTTGCAAATGTATTTTCCGGTTCATAACAATATTCATGAAGGTGGAATTCACGTACGAGTGAAAAGGAACTTCAACAGAGCATCTAACTATAGTTGAGGATGCATGAATTCATTTAAATGAAGGGATCTACATGTCCATAAACTGTGTTGGACCTACATATCCATAAAGTGTGAGTGGATTACTTTTCCAAGAGCAGTGGGCGATGGAAGAGGAAGAAGGGGACCCTTTCCACTGGCAGTGAGCCAGAGGAAGAGGTATATGGAGTAAACCTTGTGAATGCAGTGAGTAGACCCTAAACCTTGTAAAGGTAGTGATCCTGGGTGTAGAAGATCTAGCCTGAACATTGCACTAATTATTGGCCATGAGCCTTAGTGAATTTGGTACATTGACAAGTTCCCATTGTATACTTCTTGGACGTAGCCCAGTGAGGGTGAACTAAGAAAAAATCAATGTGTCATGTGCATGATTTCATATCTATTTGTATATTACTCCAGGTGGAAGAGAGAAATGAGTTTTTTCTAACAACAAATTAAGATATGAATGGGAGAAAGTTTTAATCTTCCATACCCTGATTCACCCACCTCTCAGGGTATTCGACCTAGTGGTCCTAACCAAAAATGAATAGGGTAAAAAAATAAATCACTACTCTTCCACCCATCATAATCAATCCACCATATAAATACTATAATTGAAAATTTACATCTCTATATTAATCACAATATAATGATAACCACAAACCATATCCATCACACCACTACTCTAAGATCACTACCATCACATCACCATAACTTCCAAATCATCACTACCAAAACATCACTATCACTACCACATCATCACAAACACAACCACTCCAAAACCTCTACAATATCAATACACTATAATTTAGTTGACTCTTTCTATTACCAAGATCCTTAAAAACACATATACCTGAAATAACTTTAATCCATTAAAACCCAAGGATATGTATACTTGTTATAAATATATACCTTTATAGCCTATAAATAGGTGAATGTTTTGTTACCTTGATCAATTATAAACCACTTATGTATATATACATACACTGTACATTAATCCATTACAACACATGTTTATATATAAATGAAAAAATAACCGTAAGTTATCACATCCTATATAGTTTTTGCACATGATAACCTGAAGCCATTAAAACCAATATATTGATATAATATGCTTTTATCTCTTATATACCATTCGGGTATGCATAAATGAAAGTCATTAAACATTATTTTATGTTATTAAAATATCACACACAAAAAATAGAGAGAAAATTAATAATCGACAACCAAGAAAATAAAATATCCTTAAATAATGATAATAAATTCAACATCACAAGGTATCAAACAATGTAACTTTGATACAATAGATAATAAATTAACCAAATCAATTAATGATCAAATAATTATTAGTATAATATAAATAATATAACTACTAGGTATTATTTTAAATGATATTATAAATCTTATCTTATCCACCAGTCATCTTATTATCATGATCTAATTAATTATTTAGTTAATTAAACATAACCATATAATTATGATCAGTAATGACACAAATAAAACCTAACCTTATAATCGAACACACTCCAATTCATAAGAAAACACTTACCAATTACCAAATGCTACCCATAATCTCAATCCAGGATATTAAAATATAACCACAATATCTAATATTTCCATCACTAAAACTTACCCAACTCTCTTATCAATAACTCACATAACCTCTTAACGACAAAAATCACCTCAACCTAAAACAAAATTAATGGAATCAATATAATAAGTAACACCTAACCCTTCTTCTCAGCCTTAAATTATCATCATCCAACCTAGAATCCGAATACATAATCCTAGAGAATGTAAAAGACTCATCAGGCAATGAAATGTCTCAATAGGGTAACAACAACACACTTCAACTCACCTAAATATCAAAACCATCCCTTAGATAAACTAAATTTTTAGAAATATAAGGGAAGAACTATCATTTTTTTTCTTAAAC
This sequence comes from Viscum album, assembly GCA_963277665.1. NCBI lineage: Eukaryota > Viridiplantae > Streptophyta > Magnoliopsida > Santalales > Viscaceae > Viscum > Viscum album. The sequence goes on from OY728161.1 coordinate 1,056,930,963, forward strand.
CAACTTATAAATATATCTCAAGATGTAAACATGTAATACCCCAAGATTTCATAGTGTGTTATTTCTTTAAAATAATTCAATAACTTGCACTACACGCAACACTGAGTTAAAGCGCACCATGACTTACCAAACTAGCCGTTATGAATAGTAATACATACTTTTTAAAATTTTATAAATTCTATCTCCCAAAATGGACTTCATTTTTGGATTCGGAATATCAAAATGAGCCTAGGGTGAAATTTTGGTACTTTTCGGATAACTTTAATATTTCGATGAATAGTGAAAATTACTAAATTTTAATTACAATTTTTTTAATAATAATAATTAATAGTTATAAATTATTAATTTGAGTGGTTTTAAAGTATAATTAGAATATATTTTTACCATTTAATCCAATGGTGTTCATTAGAATTAATTTTACTTTGAAATTGGACCTAAACAATTGTCAATCTTTTGATATATATTGTTTCTTAAAAACACGCTATTTGTTGTGACAGCGGGAATTAATTATAAAATTAATTAATGCAACTTATATTTTTAGAATTTTGTAAAATATACATCATTTTGGAATTCGGAATATCAATTATATCTTAGGGTGAAATTTTGGCATTGTTCTAAAAAACTTCAATTTTTGATGAATAGTGAAACTACTAAGTGGTAGTTAAAAAAACTGAATTGTTCATAAAACTTAATTTTACCTCTTCTGTGAATGGAATTTCAAAAATCAGAGAGACATTGTTAATATAAAGAAGTGAAATGTGGTTCAATGAGATGAAAATAATTTTTTGTGAATAGTAACTTTTTACTTTTATTTACCACGGTTAAAAGTAAATAGGGTAATTAAGGGTAAAAATGATATTAATATTACCCTAACACATGTACTAATTCTATTGGACAAGTGTATCTCGACCAAAAACAACCTTAGGAATAATATATTATCATTTAGGTCCACTTAGATTAGATTAGGACATTTATTATTATTTAATTCAAAAAAGAGTTAAAAGAGTTAAAATCAAAGTTTATTTACAAAAACATTTTTAATATATGGTTATACATAAGATAAATTCGATTGTAAATATTCATTAGAAAGATAAAACGATTTCCTACATAATAATATTTTATCTATAATTTTTAGACTTTAAATAATTTAATTTATTTATGACACAATGATAATGCAGTAATTACCATAATAGTGACAAATTAAAATAATTAATATTATAAATACCCAAATAAATATAATTTGAGACTTTTAATGAATTACACTAATTTTATAGGATAATATTAAATATAAGGATTGATTTAATTGAGTTTTTTCGAAGTAATAATTCTGTTATGAGTTTCACAAAAATCAACTATTGAATAGTGTCAAAATTGACATAAAAGAGTTTTTAAAATAATATTATATTATTAATTGATATTAAATTCCTAAAAATCTAAGGTTCGGCCAAGAGACTTATATCATGATAGGTGTATCATTGATGGACCACTTGGGGGTCTCTTGGATGTATATAGTAAGTTTATTAACCATATAATATAAAAATACAAAGAGACTTTGTAAAAGTGAAACTAATTAACTTAGAGTTAATACTTAAAGATAAGGTTAATATAAGTACCCAAACCTGTCTAAATTCTATTGGTTGAGTGGTTTACGACCTATACCCACCTTAACATTTAAATAATCAACTTTGGAGCCATTAGAAACCGAATATGAATTTATTATAAATTAATATTTCTAGCTTTTCCAAAGGTGCCCCTCACCACTCTTATAAAAGGGAACTCCTTCTTCTTATTTCTTCACACCTTCAAAGCCTTTTGGTTCGGCCAAACTCTACCCAAATACTCTCTAAACATCCCTCAATAAAACATAGAGGCCTTAGTTTGATCAGAAAGCCAACCTAAGGAGACCTTTTGATCAAATCAAAAGGAAGAACCCGAAGAAGAGGTAATGATTTCACCACCCTTTTTCAAGTTCCTTTCTTCTTCCACTTCTTCTTCCTTTGTTGTTACCATTATAAAATAATAACTCCAGTATCATATATATACTGTGATGTTATTATGAATATGTTACAACCATATTCACTATTCTATCCACCCTTTGAATAACATGTCACCATACGTGTGTACGTACGGCTTACCGTCTCCACATCGTGGTTTAATTGTTATTCAATATATTATTATTTGGATGAGTATAATAATGATTGTAACTCATGTAAATAATAAATATAACATGATAATGATTCTGTATATATTATATACTATCCAATTATATATTATTTTAATATCAAAAGAATGATATTGGCGCTCGTTCGTACGTACGGACTCACTACAAGAAAACCGCCGTTTAGCGGCGGTTTTTTTCGCGGCGGTTTTAAAAACCGACGCGAAACGCGTTTTCGAGAAGTCATTTCGCGGCGGTTTTAAGAACCGCCGCGAAAAAAACCGCCGCTAAACGGCAATTTTTTTTTTTAATTTCTCTTATTTTTATTTTAATTTTATTCGAGGATTAGCGGCGGTTTTTTAAAAAACTGCCGCGAAATAGCGGCGGTTTCGGTAAAACCGCCGCTAAATGAAATGAAAAAAATAAAAAAACGTGAGAAACCCCGAAATCACTAAAACGACCATAAATTTTGATCCGGGCGTCCGTTGAAGCGCCACGACCAGTCAAATCGAAGATCATGAAGAGATCTAGAGGCACATATAATCAAAACCTTGAGACAGTCTAAGGTGTGGAAGATATTAGAGTTATAAGAAAGTTGAAAAAAGTTCTCCAACTTCAAACAGCCATAACTTTCGCTCCGGCTGTCCGTTTGGGATATACCACATATCAAATCGAAGCCAGATAAGAGATCTACGCACTAGTTTCATAGAAGCAAGCTTCTGTCAGGTTTTTCGACCCCCAAAACCCCTCCTAAGGCCTTAAAAACCCCATTTCCGTCACCGGTGTCCCATCGAACTTGTCTTCAAACAGACCTAACTTTCGATCCGCGTGTCAGTTTGGCCTCCTCCACCTTTCAGATCATAGCTCGTTCCATGAGCTTCAGTTTGACTAGTCACGGAGCCCACATGCACTCCTAGATCATATGTTATGGTATTTTTAGTGGGTATCAGGTTTGTTATGTTTTTCAGTGTCTCGTTTCTAGCACCCGTTCTCCGTCAGCTTTTTTTAAATGGTCATAACTTCCGATCCATCTGTCCATTCAGACTCTTTCACCTTTCAGGTTGAAGAGAGTTTCAGGATCTTTGATCTGACAAGTCGTGGATCTAAAACGGACTCTCAGATCATAAGTTATCTCCGCTAATGTGAGTCCAATGTTTTTGTTTCTTTATGACCGTTTTAACGGGTTTCAACAGTAGCTCCATTTATTACTGTTTATTTGGGTTTCCATGACTTTTATCTTTATCAATGGTTTTTATGGGTTATTATGATGGTTATGTTGAATTATTAAGGAGTTTTCCAGAGTTTTCACGAGTTTTCATGTGTTCTTATTTTTTCTAATGCCTCATTCTTCATATGCTTCTCCATCCTTTTTCACGCGTTTTCATGATTTTTCGTCCCTTATCACGTCTTTTCATACTTTTTCACGTGTTTCCTTTATTATTTATTATTTATTATTTATAATATACATTAATTTATTTATTATCTATTATTTGTAACTGGTTATTTATTATTTATATTTATTTATTAGTTATTATTTATTAGTTATTAGTTATTATTTATATTTATTTATTATTTATTTTTGTTTATTATGTATATTTATTTATTATTTATTATTTATTATTTATTATTTATTATTTATTATTTAGTATTTATATTTATTTATTATTTATTATTTATTATTTATTATTTATATTTATTTATTATTTATTATTTATATTTATTTATTATTTATTTATTATTTATTATTTATTATTTATATTTATTTATTATTTATTATTTATTATTTATTATTTATATTTATTTATTATTTATATTTATATTTATTTATTATTTATTATTTATTATTTATATTTATTTATTATTTATTATTTATATTTATATTTATATTTATTTATTATTTATTTTTATTTATTATTTATATTTATTTATTATTTATTATTTATAATTTATATTTATTTATTATTTATTATTTATTATTTATTATTTATTATTTATATTTATTTATTATTTATATTTATATTTATTTATTATTTATATTTATTTATTATTTATTATTTATTATTTATATTTATTTATTATTTATTATTTATATTTATATTTATTTATTATTTATTATTTATATTTATTTATTATTTATATTTCTTTATTATTTGTTATTTATTATTTATATTTATTTATTATTTATTTTTATTTATTATTTATATTTATTTATTATTTATTATTTATTTATTATTTATTATTTATTAGTTATATTTATTTATTATTTATTATTTTCTATTTATTATTTATTATTTATTATTTATATTTATTTATTATTTATTATTTATTATTTATTATTTATATTTATTTATTAGTTATTATTTATTAGTTATTAGTTATTATTTATTATTTATTATTTATTATTTATTATTTATTATTTATATTTAATTATTATTTATTATTTATTATTTATTATTTATTATAGCGGCGGTTTTTCAAGACCGCCGCTAAACGAAAAAAAGCCGTCGCTAAATGCCTTTTTCGCCGTAGTGACTACCGTCTCCACGAACGTGATGAGATTCATTCTCTATCGTATCCATTCAAGTATAATTCTCATTTGATGATTAATAATAGTATCTAAGGACTTGATATCATTATAGATATGAATGAGATACAACCTATCCATTACAAACATGACTTACGCAACAAAACATATAAAAGGAAACGAGTAAGTTAACACCCGAAACAACGATAATACTAAGATATTATTAACAAATCAATGTTAAAAGATCATATATGATATCATATTAATGTATATGATTCTTGTATAATTTAATAACAATTATTTCACCATTATAAAGGAGGATAAACTACCCCAACCAAGTAAAAGTGCAAGTTAAAGGTTTATTTCGCAATCTCTTCATTATCCGAGGTTGTTTATACGTAATAATCTACAGGGATCTCTTTATCATCCACATCCATGTTTCTTAAAAATGAATTTCAAAACATTTTTACTATTTACTAGAATATGGGTTAAAGTCAATTATACCCTTGTTTGACTTTTTATAAGAGGTTTATAAAGGAATCTTTCCGTCGCTTTCCAAACAAGGTGCTTTTTAACCTTCTCAACAAAATTAAGGTAAGAATGTTTTTTTAACTTATATGGCGGGAATGGCTATTTACCACCATTATAAAATTGTCAAAGCTTCCCTTACAAGCTTACAAGGATAGTTTCAAAGTAAATGTTTTATTTTATAATTATGTGACTTTTAAATTATTTCAAAATGAATATTTTAAGAATTTTGGAAAGGTACTCTTTATCAAAATCAGAATTTTAAATGTTTTAAAGATTTATCTTTCTAAATCTTTTTAATTAATGTCCATGTCTTCAAAATGGTTTTTAAGGATTTATTTATATGGATATGAATTTTTTTAAAATGTTAATTCCTTTTAAAAGTTTCAAAGTGGTATGGAACACTTTGATTCAAAAATATCTTTTTAATTACTTCCTTTATAAATGTGTGAATTTTAAATGATTTCAAAAAAAGGAGATATTTCTCTCAAATAGTTTTGATTTCATCTATGTCAACATCCTTTGATGGATTTTATGATTATATGAAGTTGATTTATTATGAAACCAAACTTCTATATTGTATTGAAGGTTTTGTGATATGTTTGACTGTGGATGTGCTAATTTTATACCATTCATAGTTTATGGTGAAAGTATTGACATTTCGTATGCTAGTTTTAATACGAATGTTTATATTATGTTTAAACCTTTTCATATGGGAATGCATTGGACTTAATATGTGACGGGTGGAGCCCGCTATAGCTCCTCGATGCATCGGTAGTTCTCATGAGACAAACTAGTGTCTTGGCACAAGGACTTGACAAAATCTTATTTGTAGTCTTGGCACGAGGCCCTGGCTATGTGGTTATGATAGTCTGGCATTATGCATTCCATCATTATGAAAGTGGTTATTGATATTGCATGTGATTATTCGATTAGTAGAATATCCATGTGAATAAGTAAATGGCATTATTTCATTTTATTTTTCCATACTATGTTGAAGTTCAAGTTTAAAAGGCTTTTGTTTTAGTTATACACTGCCTTAAATGTTTTTTCTTATTTATGAAAGTTTCCGCTATATTGTTATCCTTACTGGGCATTTGAGATCACCCCTTTTCTATGTTTTATTTTTCCCAGGATATGGAGAATTAAATTATGAATGACCTGCAGGGATAGTATGACAGAATAAGAGTGTGGTCTATGGAGACTATATTGTTGTAGTTTTCATTTTTATGATGTAAAACTTTATGAATATATATAGTGTTTCCAAAGCTACTAAACCAATCGGTCTTTTGAGATTTGATCTTTCTTGTGATCATGCCAATGTTATGTAATAATGCACTGAATCTAGGTAACCGGGGTTGGGGCGTTACAGTTGGAATCAGAGGAAGTTTAGTACAAACCTTGGAAACTAGATTTAGATAAACTCTGATTAGAGCACATAGACCTAAGATGGACATTGAGGATTAGTATAGAAGAACTTCCCAGAATTTTGGTATTGTAGATATTTTGTGAGTTTTCCGAGAAATAAATCCCTGTCTAGATACGAGCAGGTAGAGGCGGCTCTGGCACAGATGTACCTAGGGGTAAAACCCGAAAACACTGCTTTGAGCTATACTCGAACGGGAACTGGTGCACGATAACGGGCCTTGCTGCACTCTTGGTTACGACACTCCCAGGGGATATGCTTAGGATAATTCTCATTTTCTTTACAAACCATTATGTAGGGATTATGAGTATATACTTCCTCAAAAAAGAAATTTTTATGATTATGGATTATATCCATAAACTATTTAATTTATGTCATGTGTTTCACAAGTTTGGGATTAGGTATTGTTATTCATAAACTAATCTAGTGTATTCCATTGTTTAGAAATGGCACCCAGTAGAAGGAACGAGAACTCCAGCAATGCACATGATACAAAGAGAAAGAAGGATCATATATTTCATGGTCTTAAGCCAGAATTTATAAGAGAAATAGTCTCGCATGTATTATCATCATATGAAGAAATAATATCATGTGTTGATAAAATAAGTAAAGAGTTTACTGAGTCCTATGGCTTTGAAGGGAAGAAATATAAGAAAAGGATGGAAGAGAGAAAGATGGATAAAGGGAAGAGGGAAAAGAATAATTTTCCCATATGTGATAACTGTGGAAAGAAACACCCTGGAACTTGCCTGAAAGGAATGTGAGTTTGTTATAAGTGTGGAGGGAAAGGGCACAAAGTACGTGACTAAAAGGGTAAGAAAATGGTTTCAAATGTACAATGCTTCATTTGCAAGGAGTTTGAACACTACGCGAACCTATGTCTCAGTCATCAGACTATGCCGCAAATGATGCTATTAGATAATAATCAAGTTATGATACTACCACAGATGAAGAGGAATGATTAGAGTTCTTATGTTGATTATGTCATTTGAGTGTTGTATCAACAATGTACTTGTTATAATAATTATGGAGTATATAAGGAATGTACTGCAGTACTATTTCATTATGGACTTGAGATTGTATGGAACAAAGAAAAGTGACTCAATAGCAGGTTAACTTTTTGGAAAATATACGGTTGAGAGAAAGATAAACCATAATATGGTTCTGATACCGAGGTAGTGATTTTAGAATAATACATTATTGTTTTGGATAAATTATATTGGATATTCTTGACTAACTTGAAACTGATTAATGATTTGTATATTCCATTATTTTTGGGTTTTAAAATAGTTTTGGATTGAAGGAGTATATATATTATTATTTAAGGAATAAGGGATCATGAATGTAATCAATAAGGTTTTATGGTAATTCAGGATGTTTCAGTGTTTTAAAAGAATAAATGATGAAGGTATTCACATGTTATTACGCGAAAAAAAGGATCTTCATTGTGTTTACGTTCCTTATAAATTTTGGACTGAAGTATTTTGGATAGTTCTAGTTTGGATTATTTTGGATTGCTATAAAAGGACAACCCGGAGGTCGGGCGGCAACCCGTCGCATCCGGCAAGGCCATGGGACTTGAACCCACAACCGAAGGGCGACAAGGGTGTATCACCTACCACTGACCCACGTGATGTCCTGTATTGAATAATGTCATTTTTTTAATGGTTCTTCTAGATGAATTATAAATTCATTTTTTAACCCTATACGAATAGGATAAATAGAATATTATTTTTAAGTTCTATTATCTTTTAGAGTGAAAGATGAGTCTATGGTAGAAATTAGATAAAGGATGGAACTCTACTTGTCAAGAATATATTTTTTCTTCTTCTATTATTCTATGAATAAATTAATTCTTAGACTTTATTTAAGGAATCCTAAAATAAAAAATGTGTTATCCTAATACCCTATGTTTTGTTGAACCGATGGTATTTCAAATCATCATAGATTGATGAATTTAAGGGCCTCAATTTTAAACTTGTTTGTGATTGATGACCTCAATCACTACCTATAAATATTTACGTTTTTCCTCCAATTATATGTCTCTAATTTCCACCAATGATCTCCTAATCGATATCATAATTTGGTGGTTACCCTTTCATTTATCTTTTCCTCATATTAAGACTAAATTTTAGTAACCCAATTTTCGATGTGGGTTTTCCCACAAAGATATTTTTTATTTTAAACCTTTTATTTTCAAAGAAAAATTTAAAATTGAGAGGACGCAATTTATTTAAGGAGGGGAGAATGTAATACCCCAAGATTTCATAGTGTGTTATTTGTTTAAAATAACTCAATAACTTGCACTACACGCAACACCGAGTTAAAGCGCACCTTGACTTACCAAACTAGCCGTTATGAATAGTAATACCTACTTTTTGAAATTTTATAAATTCTATCTCCAAAAATGGACTTCATTTTTGGATTCGGAATATCCAAATGATCCTAGGGTGAAAGTTTGGTACTTTTCGGATAACTTTAATATTTTGATGAATAGTGAAAATTACTAAATTTTAATTAAAAACAATTTTTTAATCAAAATAATTAATAGTGATAAATTATTAATTTGAGTGGTTTTAAAGTATAATTAGAATATATTTTTACAATTTTATCCAATGGTGTTAATTAGAATTAATTTCAATTTGAAATTGGACCTAAACAATTGTCAATCTTTTGATATATATTGTTTCTTAAAAACACGCTATTTGTTGTGACAACGGGAATTAATTATAAAATTAATTAATGCAACTTATATGTTTGGAATTTTGTAAAATAGACATCATTTTTGAATTCAGAATATCAATTATAGCTTAGGGTGAAATTTTGGCATTGTTCTAAAAAACTTCAATTTTTGATGAATAGTGAACTACTAAGTGGTAGTTAAAAAAACTGATTTTTTCATAAAACTTAATTTTACCGCTTCTGTGAATGGAATTTCGAAAATCCGAGAGACACGGTTAATATAAAGAAGTGAAATGTGGTTCAATGAGATGAAAATAATTTTTGGTGAATAGTAACTTTTTACTTTTATTTACCATGGTTAAAAGTAAATAGTGTAATTAAGGGTAAAAATGATATTAATATTACCCTAACACATGTCCTAATTCTATTGGACAAGTTTATCTCGACCAAAAACAACCTTAGGAATAAAATATTATCATTTAGGTCCACTTAGATTAGATTAGGACATTTATTATAATTTAATTCAAAGAAGACTTAAAAGAGTTAAAATAAAAGTTTATTTACTAAAACATTTTTAATATAGGGTTATACATAAGATAAATTTTATTGTAAATATTAAGTAGAAAGATAAAACGATTTCCTACATAATGATATTTTATTTATAATTTTTAGACATTAAATAATTTAATATATTTATGACACAATGATGATGCAGTAATTACCATAATAGTGACAAATTAAAATAATTGATATTATAAATACCCAAATAAATATAATTTTAGACTTTTAATGAATTAAACTAATTTTATAGGATAATATTACATATTAGGATTGATTTAATTGAATTTTTTAGAAGTAATAATTCTATTATGAGTTTCAAAAAAATCAACTATTGAATAGTGTCAAAATTGACATAAAAGAGTTTTTAAAACAAATATTATATTATTAATTGATATTAAATTCCTAAAAATATAAGGTTAGGTCAAGAGACTTATATTACGATAGGTGTATCATTGATGGACCACTTGGGGGTCTCTTGTATGTATATAGTAAGTTTATTAACCATATAATATAAAAATAGGAAGAGACATTGTAAAAGTGAAACTAATTAACTTAGAGTTAATACTTAAAGATAAGGTTAATATAAATACCCAAACCTGTCTAAATTCTATTGATTGAGTGGTTTTCGACCTATCCCCACCTTAAAATTTAAATAATCATATTTTAAGCCATTAGAAACCGAATATGAATTTATTATAAATTAATATTTCTTGCTTTTCCAAAGGTGCCCCTCACCTCTCTTATAAAAGGGAACTCCAACTTCTCATTTCTTCACACCTTCAAAGCCTTTTGGTTCGGCCAAAATCTGCCAAAATACTCTCTAAACTTATCTCACTAAAACCTAGAGGCCTTAGTTTGATCAGAAAGCCAACCTACGGATCCCTTTTGATCAAATCAAAAGGAAGAACCCGAAGAAGAGGTAATGATTTCACCACCCTTTTTCAAGTTCCTTTCTTCTTCCACTTTTTTTCCATTGTTGTTACCATTATAAAATAATAACTCCAGTATCATATATATACTGTGATGTTATTATAAATATTTTACAACCATATTCACTATTCTATCCACCCTTTGAATAACATGTCACCATACGTGTGTACGTACGGCTTACCGTCTCCACGTCGTGGTGTAATTGTTATTCAATATATTATTATTTGGATGGGTATAATAATGATGTGTAACTCATGTAAATAATAAATATAACATGATAATGATTCTGTATATATTATATACTATCCAATTATATATTATTTTAATATCAAAATAATGATATTGTCGCTCGTGCGTACGTACGGACTACCATCTCCACGAACACGATGAGATTCATTATCTATCGTATCCATTCAAGTATAATTCTCATTTGATGATTAATAATAGTATCTAAGGACTTGATATAATTCTGGATATGAATGAGATACAACCTATCCATTACAAACATGGCTTACATAACAAAACATATAAAAGGAAACAAGTAAGTTAACACCCAAAACAACGATAATACTAAGATATTATTAACAAATCAATGTTAAAAGATCATATATGATATCATATTAATGTATATGATTCTTGTATAATTTAATAACAATTATTTCACCATTATACAGGAGGTTAACCTACCCCAACCAAGTAAAAGTGCAAGGTAAGGGTTTATTTCGCAATCTCTTCATTATCTGAGGTTGTTTATACGTAATAATCTACTGGGATCTCTTTATCATCCACATCCATGTTTCTTAAAAATGAATTTCAATACATTTTTAGTATTTACTAGAATATGGGTTAAAGTCATTTATACCCTTGTTTGACTTTTTATAAGAGGTTTATAAAGGAATATTTCCGTCGTTTTCCAAACAAGGTGCTTTTTAACCTTTTCGACAAAATTAAGGAAAGAATGTTTTTTAACTTATACGGCGGGTGCGGCTATTTACCGCCATTATAAAATTGTCAAAGCTTCCCTTACACGCTTACAAGGATATTTTCAAAGTGAATGTTTTATTTTAAAATTATGTGACTTTTAAATTATTTCAAAATTAATATTTTAAGAATTTAGGAAAGGTACTCTTTATCAAAATCAGAATTTTAAATGTTTTAAAGATTTATATTTCTAAATCTTTTTAATTAATGTCCATGTCTTAAAAATGGGTTTTAAGGATTTATTTATATGGACTTTAATGTTTTTAAAATGTTAATTCCTTTTAAAAGTTTCAAAGTGGTATGAGACACTTTGATTCAAAAATCTATTTTTAATTGCTTTCTTTATAAATGTCTGACTTTTAAATGATTTCAAAAAAGGAGATATTTTTCTCAAATAGTCTTGAATTCATCTATTTAAACATCCTTTGATGGATTTTATGATTATATGAAGTTGATTTATTATGAAACAAAACTTCTATATTGTATTTAAGGTTTTGTGATATGTTTGACTGTGGATGTGCTATTTTTATACCATTCATAGTTTATGGTGAAAGTATTGAAATTTCGTATGCTATTTTTAATATGAATGTTTATGTTATGTTTATACCTTTTCATATGGTAAGGAATTGGACTTAATATGTGATAGGCGGAGCCCGCTACAGCTCCTCGATGCATCGGTAGGTCTCATGAGACAAACTAGTGTCTTGGAACAAGGCCTTGGAAAAATCTTATTTGTAGTCTTGGCACAGGGCCTTGGATATGTGGTTATGAGAGTATGGAATTATGAATTCCATCATTATGAAATTGGTTATTGATATTGCATGTGATTATTAGATTAGTATAATATCCATTTGAATAAGTAAATGGAATTATTTCATTTTATTTTATCCATACTATGTTGAAGTTCAAGTTTAAAAGGCTTTTGTTTTAGTTATACACTGCCTTAAATGTTTATTCTTATTTATGAAAGTTTCCGCTATATTGTTATCCTTACTGGGCATTTGAGCTCACTCCTTTTCTATGTTTTATTTTTCCCAGGATATGAAGAAGTAAATTATGAGTGACCTGCAGGGATAGTATGACGGGACAAGAGTGTGGTCTATAGAGACTATATTGTCGTAGTTTTCATTTTTATTATGTAAAACTTTATGAATATATCTAGTGTTTCCAAGGCTACTAAACCAATCGGTATTTTGAGATTTGATCTTTCTTGTGATCATGCCAATGTTATGTAATAATGGACCGACTCTAGGTAACTGGGGTCGGGGCGTTACAAAACTACCCAATAGTCCCACTCAACTAAAGTAACACTCCAAGAGCCACATGCACACGGGATATAATACCAAATTAATTCCCATGTACATTAGTTATTAGTTCATGGATTTCTTTTTATTACCACCTTATTAAAAGTTTTAAATATCTCTCCATTAACACATAGGATTTATCATAATATCATCTAAAAAATTAAACAACATATATTCAATACATAATAAATAATGAAATTATAATTGAGAATATAACTAAACATGGTCATATTCCCATATTATCCATTATCATAAAATATTTACATTCCATTTTGGTTTCTAAATTACTTCCCATTTCAAATTTGATAATGCATAACAAAATAAGAGAAAATATATCCCTTAATCATCATAATAGTCTGGAATAATTATGATAATATTCATAATAAAAATTAAAATAAATAAATAAAAGAACAATGAAAATCATGATATGCTAAAAATAAAAGATATATAAATTTAAAATAAATAAGAAACATAAAACATGCCCTTCACATGGAAAAAATATCACAAAAACATGTTTGAGATAATGGAATAGTTTTTGAAAAAAAAGAGGATATATAATAACTCTTTCCCCTTGACAAAACAAACAACACCACACCTGAGGGAAGTGTATGAACATACCATGTTGAAGGGGAGTCTCAAAAATTAGTAAAAGGGGTAGATTACCAAGTTGGAGTGGTGTAATAATATGGTCACATATTATAGAATTCAATGGAAGGGTTCCAATCAAATGGGAAAGTGATATATAAATTCAAGGGAGCCAATAAATGGAAAATAATTTGTTAGATTTGAAGGGATTAATGGTCAAAAGTCTTATAAATCAAAAACGTAAAATTTTGGAGATTACATGGAATGATGAGAGAAATAATATTCCATAAGATAAAAGAAGATATTAAAAAAACCTTACCATAATAGTGCTAAGAAATTTCATTTAGAGATAACTAAAGATAAGAACTAATAAATCTAAAAGAAGATCTTACCAACCTACTAGACATCAATTTGTATGAAAAAATCCATAAGAACCAATTATATTATCTATTGAAACCATTCATGGAAAATGAATAAGAAATATTAAAGGAAGGTATGATAAGGTACGTTCTGTTTATAGATAAAATTTGGATGCATGGAGTCTTAATGTTACTCAAGTCATCACGATGCAACAAGGTTAGTAAAACATATCTCCAAGGGTCACCGAGCAATACTTTTAGAAACTCATATCTTAAGAATTCATTTAACTCACTTTATTTTGATATCACTAAGAAGGTTATGGTGTTATAGTAATCACTATACCACAACATCAAAATTCTTGAAATCACAACGTAGACCTCATTATGGAAAATAGAATTATGTTTACATATCAAGATTTTCTAAACATCAGCATTTGATTGATAATACCCCTATCATTCATAAATTATTATTTAGTACAAATAGTTTCTTATGATTTATAATTACACTCTCAATTATAAAACATGATCCGAGAAAAAAAATGATGATTTTCAATTATATAAAAAATGATTACTTTTATGCATCAAAGTTTTACTTTTATGTTTGAAGGTACTACTCTTAAGATTCAAGGAATTGATATTATTTACTAATTAATTATTCTTATGTATAAATGAATTACTCTGACATATTAGGGAATTACACTTATATATTAAGGAATTAATCTTAAATATCTAGTAATTTATATTATATATCAAGAAATTACTCTTATTTAACAAGTAATTAATCTTATATATATATATATATATATATATCATATTTTCATTTCAGTGAAATAAAGGATTATATGTAAGGGAAAACTACTTTAAGAAGATTGATATGAAATGGTAAACACTATGATGATGGGTGATATGCAAGTGTAACGTCCTCAATAAAGGGTGATACATAAAAGTCACCTCTAGGAGAAATGGGCGATACACTAGGGTCATCCCTATGATAAAGGATGATGTATAAAGGTAATATCTATGATAAAATTCTAATACATAAGGAGAATACTTATGAAAAATGATTATTTATAGGAGTTAATTATGTAAGGGTAACCCCAAACTTAGCTAAAAATCAATCTTGCATACAATTCTTAGCTTAAAAACATCTATAATCCCCAAGAGTTCTTCCAAAAACTATAACACACAAAAAATTGAAAAAGGGTCCAAAATATTTTGGGCCCTTGCATTAGATATTTCTCAAATGATTCTAATACCAAATAATACAAATAGAACAAAAAAATAAGAGAAACGAACCCAAGTAATTTATAAAAAAAGACAAGTCTTCACACTATTGACTTGATTCTAGGGTATATAAATATCACCTAGAGAGTGATTTTGGATTTAATGGTCTATTTAAATAAAAATACTAAAGTAAACAATATAATATCAATAATAAGTGAAAATAAATGATAATATACTCAATAAAATAAATACAAGATCACATAAATGTATGCATGTATTATACATCAAAATAATACTTTTAAAAAATACCAGTTATTATATCATAAGAAATAAAACTAAAATAAATAATAAAATAAAATCAATAAAACCCTAAATTTATAATTAAACCACAATAAACCATATTAAAAATTTATAATGATATCATCTCTTAGTTATGAGTTTATCTTTACACTACTTTCAATATCATGTATATAATCTTCTAGAAGAGGTGTGTACTCACTAAGAGTGAATAATATTTCCTTAGTAGAAACCAATATAACCCCAAATGTCCTTTGATGTTTAACATGATAATATATAAATGGTGTGAATCTATTAATTTATTTAAACGTATCATTTATAACTTGAATAAAAAAAATAAAAGCTAACCATGTTATCTAAGAACTCACTTTCCTACTTCAACAATAGTGGTGGAAGCTTAGATCTCAACCATGAAATAATGTTTCCAACCAGATATCTCATGTAAGTCTTATTGAAAACACATAGAATATTATGAAATCCCAAGACTAAGATGTAAGGCCTAAGATTCCACTACAATAAATAAACACTTAATTACAATAAATATTTCACAATGAACGTTCTATTATTTCATTATAATAGTACAACACAAAAATAAAAATTAAATTCACTATAGTGGGTTCAACAAGTGATATAGAACAAAATAAAAACTTAGGATATTTCTATAACATCAAAATCAGGAAGATAATACTCCAAAAATAATGAGAAATTTATTAGATACATTATTATTATATGAAGGTTCTATGGTATAACATAAGAGTTGGTAAGAAACCCAATTTTGTTTTTTTAATCAAATTGAAAGGATAAATATAAAGAAATAGATAAATGATCCATGGAATTTCATTGAATAATAATAAAAATTTATTTAAAATTAATGTAAAATAAGAATTAACTTCACTGTAGTAATATCCTTGATTAGAATTTCATAACCATTATTTTTATGTTATTCATTGCGGTAATGAATCCAATAATGTATTCCTCTAGATGAATCCAAATTTCACCCCTGAATATTCAAACAACATACTAGATACTATGGGTGATAGAATGGATGATTATAGTGCCCCACTGTAACATCCCGACCCAGGTTCAATGGAACGGTGGCCCGAGCCGATCGATTACAGGACCCTAGGCATTCCTCCCCATACGCTAGATGCTGCAGACTAGCAGTGAGGGTCTATAAGTCAGTCATGAGGAGACAATAACCAATTTTATTAGAATAAAACACAAACAAAAATAAATATAAAATCCCATCTGAATAAATATAATCATATAAAATACAAATATCTCTTGATTACCAAAACTTGAAATATAGAATCAAAACTGAATAGTATAAATACTATGTTAAGTTCATGCTAAGTGTCAAATGAAAACCCAAATGTAAATAAATTAAAAAATCAAAAAAAGGACCTAAAACAAGTACGATTACTTCATCTATTCTCCATCCCTACTCATCCATCTAAATCAGGGCCTCTAACCTTAACTTGCCCAATAAACGAAAAGTCTATTCAGGTACCGAACTGGTATCCTGAGTAGGGTGTCAGTACAACTCAGTAGGACACCACCGATGATGTCTAAAACAAATACAATCAATAAAAATGTATGAAGTTTTATAAATAATAAGTATAATGTAATAATAAATAGTTTATCAAATTATTTAATACTGTCTATTTAATCACATTTAAACTCCAAGTTCCCGCAAGTACCCATACCTCAATATCTGCTTCGGTCTGTTCTAGAATATTCTCTTTCCCTAAGGTTTACCATGTGTTTGAATGTCTATGTTACCATTCTTATTTCACAAACTAAAGACCATGTTACCATTAATTTAAATTATACACATTGAATAACCATTTTACCATTCTTATTTCAAAAATAAATGACCATGTTACCATTCATTTAATCACACAATTTTAAGGATCATGTTACCATTATTAATACTTAGCAGAATGAGCATGTTACTATTCACTATTTAATAATACATAATTGAATTAGCATGTTACCATTGATAATATTTTTCCAAATGAGTATGTTACTATTCATTATTTCACCCATATCACATGTATCTCATTTGTCAAGGTTAATCAACATTAATCACATTATCACATATAACACATCATCACATCAAGAAGGATTCATCAAATTAATTAGTTTAAAAATTAATTAATCATCTTGTACTCATTGTTAATTCAACAATTAATTTTGTAATTAATCAAGAAATTAGATCTCTTTAACTAACTAAACTATCAATTAATCACTTACTCATAGTTAATCAATCAATTAATTATCTCAATTTACAATTCAATAATTTGATAATTGACTCAAAAATTAATTATCCTTCAATTACATTACTAATTCAATAATTAGTTTTTCACATAAATACCTTTAACTAATTCCCCAATTAATTAAGTACTTTAATCCCATTAATTAATCCATCAATTAATTAATCCATATCCACAAACTCATAATCACATAATTAATTCCACAATTAATTACCCAAACACCTCAATCTTGGATTTGGGAGCCCAAATCCATGACCCCAAAATTTATTAAATAAAAGTGAAAGTACAAGAGAGAAGAGAATGAAATGTTCAATTGCGACACATCACACTGAAGAAACAAATTGGAAATAAAGCCACATTAAAAGCATACAATTAAGATCATCACTTTCTAGGTTAACCTCAACCATGATACCCCCCACGAGCTGGGTGACGCCATCTTCCCCATTGCATCAAGTGCACAAGTGGTGCCTCATCTACTAAGTCCTCTACAAAATCCTCTTGAGGTGGATCCTGTCCAGTAAGATCATCCTGCGCGACCATGACTTCCTAAGTAGCTTCCTCCTAAACCAGGAGATCCTGTATAAGAGGACTATCAATTTTAAAATCTTAATATATCCTAATTAATTCATTAATTAATTATCAAAATTTAATAATCTCAATATCTTATAACTAATTCCACAATTAATTATCTAATTCTCTCAATTGGATCTAAAAAACAATCCCCATTAATTTTCCAATTAATTAATCCCATTATTTAATTAAATAATTAAATAATCTCATTTATCATAACAATTAATTCACCCAATAATTAATCCCATTATTTAATTAAATAATTAAATAATCACATTGCTTCTCATTAATTAATATATCAATTAATTAATCCCTTTATTTAACTCAAAATTTAAATAATCACATTGCTCAAATTAATAAATTTAGTAATTAATTAATCTCAACTCAACTATTCAATAACCCCAATTAATTTATCAATTAATTGTTCCATTTTATTTGATATAATAATCACAAAAAATCTAATAATTAATTCTAAAATTAATTATTCCTATTCAAAAATTTCAATATAACGATAAATAATTTGTAAATTAATTATTCAATTTCAACCATCTCTATATTTCGACTATTAATTTGAAAATTAATTATTACAAATAAAAATTTCATAATCCCTAGAATTCCTATAAATTAATTCTAAATTTAATTAAACAAAGCCAACAATATTTATAAGTACATAATTAATTTATCAATTAATTATTTAATTCAATCCCAATATCTCATAAATAATTGAATAATTAATTTTTCATGATCTAAAATCCCTATAACCTAATTTCAAACTTTAATTAATTAATTAATTCACCAAATTAATAAATTTAATTAAGAAATCAATTGCTAAACATATAGTATAAATTATACAATTTCATACACTTAATTTTAATCAATACTATGCGTATAAATTTTAGACCACCTACCTCAAGAACAGTGTCAAAATCTTACCAACATATAATCCCAATTTGAAGTTGATCAAATGAGAGTGCGATGATGAATGAAGTCTAGATTTGAAACCAAAATCCATGATTAAACAAAAAAATATCTCCTAAATCTAGATATTAATCCAATAACCCTAGATCTATATTCAACAAATATAGTTCAATATCGAAGATCCCAAATCTAGATTCAAAAAATCTAGATTCAATAATATATAAACATATTTCTCTTATCTAGAAAGAGGTTCGAAAGAGAAATAGAGATCTAAATGAGAAGAACATCCAGACATGGGAGGTGCATAGATGGTCTTCGGTCAAATATGGTGGCATGAGTAAGAGTTTCAGTTTAAGGAGAATGTGCGCAGATGAGTTTTGGTCCAAGAGAGAGGTGTACAAAGGCTCTTAAATAGAGATGAGGGGTCTGCATGAGCCTTGCAACAGAGAAGAGGGGGTTTCCGAAGGGTTACACAATGCTGGATTCATACTTTTAATATGGTGGGTGTTATAATTACATGACGTGAATTTATATTTCATGTCTCATAAAAGTCATGAATTAATTCATGATTTTTTAAATAAATACAGTCACAACCCTTGAAAAACAATAAATAAAGATTACACATGGTGTAATATACTTTTTTGACATATTTACACATGGTGAAATACAATTATGGGGGGTGTAATATAATTTCAAGACATTTCAACATGTGGTGAAGACTACTTTTGTGACATGTGGTGAAAAACATTTTAAGGTGGTGTAAATTTTCAAAGTTGTGAATTAATTCTAGCCTTTAATTAGATTTTAAAAACCCATATTGACCAAAAATTTAAAAAGATTCATACATGAAAAAGGCGGGATTTTACAATCTCCCCACGTATAACATATCGTGGTCGAGTTTCACTTTAAAGCCTCTCTAATATTTCAATTCAAAGAAAGTCAGGACACTGTGCCCTATTATCTCCTTCTCACTCCCAATTTTCCTCTTTAACACATGAAAAGTTTTCACAACATGCGAAATATCGACATGGTGTTTTATTGCAACTCTTTCTCACTAGGATCCAACTCACATATCAGATGCTACTCAATGAATGCATCAGTATCAAGATCATCTTCCACAACATACCCAATGTGTTTTCCAAACTCACTATTCACCATAGCTATGATAACTCCATCCAACAATGACACTCAGCCTTGTCCTAAAAAATTCTAATAATGGACATACATCCACCACCTCCAAGGACCACCCAAAATTTCTCTATGAAATTTAAACATTCACCTAACAGATTCATCATTGTCATTCTGATGCCACCATTTCAAACCAATGGTATTTTTCCACCCCCTACTGTAGAAACATCACTCCCCACCTTTGGAGAATTGTTTAGACTACTTTTTAAAATAACTCAACCCTAGTGGTTTTTATCAGCCTCTGGTCAATACTAAGAACCTTGTAATGACCCGAATCCAGAGCCCCTCCATTGGTCCCTAAACCCGGTTCTCTATATGACCTCAAGCGCGTTTCCCCAAACTCCAGAGGCTGCCGACTAGCAGTGAGGGCCTTGATGAGTCGGTGGGGAAACTATGCCCTCATTTGGTAAGGTATACAATAGAAAAACAACAGTCAATAACGGAAGCAGTAACAACATGCATAACACATAAACCAAACAGCGGAAGCAAGGAATAGATATAACAATGATGATAATGATGCAACATGTAAACGTATCTAAGGAAAGCAAAAAACACAACAACGTGATGGAATACAACGGGACACAAATACTAAAGCAACAGAAAAAGAAAACAAGTGAGAAACTCCTCAGAATCCCAAGCCTCAGCTCGGTCCCATGCTCTCGAGCTCTAGTGCAATCTAGAACCTGAAGTAGAAGGGATCTTGCCCTTATCTATACCTGCAACAACATAGTCTGATTGGGCCCAAAATCATGGACCAAACAGGGTGTGAGATACAATTCTAGTAGGCAATCACCCAAATATTTGTTCCTAATAGTCAATGAATACATGGCAGTAATAAAACAAGAAGCAGTAAATAGGATAGCACACGCATCTACAATCCACAGTCCTAACAAATAAAGTACACAAGTAAACAACCAGTAACAAGAAAAAAATAGGTAACCCTCTGGGTAGATCTCAAAACCTAACCCCTATGGTTCAACCTATAAGTATTAGAAACCCTCTAGGAGGCACACACAGTCTCACCCCTTTGGTTCAGCTATGAATTAATAATAGACTCTCTAAGGAAGAACTCACCGTCAATTCCCCCTATAGTCTCGTATCGTACTAAAGGCTCTCTGGGGAAGCTCTCAACGTCTCATTCCCCCTATGGCCTACGTTGAGGAACTACAGACTCTCTAAGGAAGCACTCATAGTCAATTCCCTCTGTGGTCTCACATCGTATTAAAAGACACTCTGGAGAAGACCTTACGCCAATTCTCCCTTGGGTCTACTGCTCTCGTTTCTCATAGTCCTGAGTGAAAATAAACATGATCAGCATGAATATATCATCCAAGTAAACCTCAATAACTACTTGGCTATGATTCTAAGGCTCAACATCATAATAAAGAAACAGCTCCACTATCCTATGACTAGGCATGTAAACTGGTAAAACACCAAACAGGCAAAACAAGCATGGAAAAACAACCTTAGCATAAAATAAATTTACCCTACTCACAAGCATAAACCACTAGTAAAATAATCAAGCAAAGCAGGCAAACAACATGGGAAAAATATGAAACCCACAATTCCCCACCCCCGGGAATTTGTGGAATTTGTACAAAATACTCATCGACTTTTAACAGAAAGGCACAAACCACCTACCTTGATCCTAAGAGATCTGTATATGTTAACCATGATGATTGATTCCCCTTAGAACGTCGTAGATCTGAGAAAATGCACAAAATGCTCAACTTATGATAACTCGAAAATGAAGATAAAATAGAAGATGAAGCTCAAGTAGAAGGAAGATCTTACCACTGCAATTCCAACGCAATCAACCATGCTCGAATCGGAGAACAGATGAGGAGATGGGGGCTCGTCGAAGATCTAGCCGTACGGGTCACTCAGGGATGAACGAGACCTAGAAGGAGGTGTTTCTGTGAGTCAGGTGCGACCCTGGTCTATTTAGTGAAAAAAAGAAAAGTACACAGCGTGTATTTTTAAAGTACACGGCGTGTATTGGGTCTTTTCCGTACTCCGCCAAAATCGGCCTCCACATCACCCCTACACACCATGTGTGTGGCCCGGGCACGACCAGCATACGACTTCGAGTCGGAGAAGAGTACACAGCGTGTACTCAGAAAGTACACGGTGTGTACTTCAAAAATTTCTAGAAAGTTCATTTTCTTAAAAACTCCAGAAAAAGGAAAAACATACCTGAAACGAAGATCTGGGTTCTTACAAACATCCCCCCTTAAAGAAATTCATCCCTGAATTTCCTAGAGAGGCATAGAATAAGAAACCTCGAAAATCTCCGGCCACTACGATCGTACATCGGCCTCCCTTTCCCATGTCTCGTCCTGTACTCGCCCGTGCTTCTATAGCACACGTACCAGAGGAACAGACCGCTCACAGAGAACCTTCATACTGCTATCAACAATCCGGATAGGATGCTCCTAAAACAATGCATCCAGTTCAAGATCAACCTCCTCAGGTTGAAAGACATGAGATGGGTCTGAAAAGTGGTGTCGGAGATGAGATACGTGGAAGACGTCATGCATGGCCCGATACCACTAAGGTAGCCGCAACCGATAGGCGAACGACCCGACTCTCTCCAAGACCTCAAACAGCCCAACATACCGCGGTGAAAGATTACCCTGTCCCTGAATCCTCTTGTGTCTCAACCTCAGTGCGACACGCAAGAACATCTGACCCCCGTCCTCGAACTCCAGAGGTCATCTCCGCTGATCACCATAAGACATCTGTCGAGACTGTGCTATAGCCATACTCTTCCGAATTAGCTCTATCTGCTCTGAGGTCTCCCGAATGAGACAATGTCCCAGAAAAGCTGCCTCTCCTGCCTCCAGCCAGCATAAGGGTGATCGACATGGCCTACCATACAAATACTCATACGGTTCCATCTTAATGGTCTCCTGGAAACAGTTGTTGTAGGTGAACTACAATAGAGGAATATGCTTCTCCCAAGAACCGATAAAGTCTAGAATGCAGGCTCAGAGCATATCCTCAAGCACCTTGATCATGTGATTGGACTGGCCATCAGTCAGGGGATGGTATGCTATACTCCAAAGTAACTGTGTACGCAAGGCCTTCTAAAGTCCCTACCAGAATTGAGAGGTAAATCACGCATCCCTGTCTGAAACAATGGAGTGTGAAACTCCATGCAGGAAAACAATCTCTCAGAAGTAATGTCGTCCCAGATCATCAATACTGAAGGTCTCCTTGATCAGCAAGAAGTGATAAACCTTCGTGAACCTCTCGATGACAACCCAAACAACATCGTTTCCCCGAGGCGTCCTCAGAAATCCGGTCATGAAGTCCATCGCAACATCATTCCATTTCCACTCCGGAATGGGTAACTGATGTAAAAGGCCTGCTGGTCGCTGATGCTCTGCTTTAACCTACTGACAAGTAGAACATCTCATGACAAAAACAGAAACATCTTTCTTCATACCTGGCCACCAGTACTGGCGATGAAGATCCCGATACATCTTGTTGATGCCAGGATGAACTTCCCAAATAGAGGAATGAAAATCCCACATCAGCTCCCCACGTATGTCTGCTGGCACCCATACATGTCCTTGGAAACATAAGATCTCATCCTCACTCATTGTCCATCCAGGAAGAGGGTCCTCTCCTAACACACTCTCCCGCAGGACTAAGCCTTCTAAGTCTGATAGCTGCCTCATCCGTAGTCGATCAAGTAATGTTGAGGTAACAACTACAGAAGAAAGGAAAGTCTGTCCCTGTTTGTCGTGCACCTCTAGATGCATCTCAGAGAACATAGACATGAGCTTCCACTAACTGATGGCCTCCTGAACTGCCTGAATTTGAGTTCTCCTGCTCAACGCATCTGCCATTGAGTTTCCCTTCCCCGATGTATAGGCAAGCTCAAAATCAAAGGACTGAAGATACTCAACCCACCTACACTGTCTCAGATTCAGATCACGCTGAGTAAAGATATATTCGAGACTCTTTTGGTCGGTGAAAACCACAAAGTGCTATTCCAGAATTTAATGCCTCCAACAGTGTAAGGCGTGAAAAACGATTCTAACTCTACATTGTGCGTAGGGTAGTTCCTCTCATGTGGCCTCAACTGCCGAGATCCATACGCAACGACTCCATCTCCCTTCATAAGCACTGTTCCCAGCCCGATACCTAAAGCATCACAGTACACAGTGTAGCTCTTGTCTGGATCTGGAAAGTCTAGTATCAGTGTTGACGTCAACCTCCCTTTCAGCTCTTGAAAGGATGACTCACAAGAATCTGAACATAAGAACTTCGACCCCTTCTTGGTCAGACCTGTCAAAGGTTCTTCTAGATGAGAAAAGTCTTGAATGAAGCGTTTTTAGTATCTAGACAACCTTAGGAAGCTCCATACCTCAAAGATGTTCTTCGGATACTCCCAGAAAATTATATCTCTCACTTTCTCTAGGTCCACAGATACTCCTACCTCTGAGATGACATGACCCAAGAAGTGAATCTTATCTATCCAGATGTGGCACTTCGAGAGTTTATCATAAAGATAATGCTCTCTCAGTGTACTCAGAATGATCTCAAGATGTGTGGCATGGTCGTGTCGAGTGTGAGAGTACACCAAGATATTTTCCACAAAGACCATGAAGAAGGAGTCCAAGTAAGGATGGAACACTCAGTTCATCAGTGACATGAAAACTACAGGCACGTTCGTGAGACCAAACAGAATGACTGTATACTTTTATAGACCATATCTGCTCCTGAAGGCTGTGAGAAGTATATCTGATGGTGTAACGCGCAACTGATGATAACCAGACCTCAAATTGATCTTTGAGAATATCCAGGATCCTCGAAGATAATTGAAGAGGTCATCGATCCTCGGTAAGGGAAATCAGTTCTTGACCGTCAACTAGTTCAGCTTCCGATAATCCACACAAATCCGAAGGGTACCATCTACCTTCTCTACAAACAGGACAGGTGAACCCCAAAGAGAAGTACTGGGTTGGATGAAACCCTTTGCCTGCAACTCCTCCAACTGCTTCTTGAGCTCTGGTAACTCAGGTGTAACCATCCTATAAGGAGGAATGAACACCGATGCTGCTCCTGGCACGAGCTCAATAGAAAAGTCTACCTCATGCTCCAGAGGAAAACCCGAAAAGTCTTATGGAAGGACGTCCCTTAAAAGATCCACCATTGGAGGAAAGTCTAACTATGAAGTCCCCTAATCATCCAGATAAAGACTAGAAATCTGGGCTGTCACCTTTCCTAGCCCATGATGCTCGAGTCCTGCTCGACTTCCTCGAACATCCCATTTTCCTCTATGAAGAAAATATTCACCCTCTGGTGAGATAAAACTCACCCTGCGGTGATAACAGTCGATGACTGCCTGGAAGGGAACCAACCAGTCCATCCTGAGGATGACATCATAGCCTGTCATCTCTAGGACATAGAGATCCCATAAGAAATTATACCCTGCAACCTCGAGAGGGAACTCTCTAGACTGGCGTACACTATATGTCCTTGTCCCCAAAGATGTGTCTAGTGTCAACGAGTCGGCAGAAGAAAAGAAACAGAGCCCAATGCTCTCCACAGCAGCAAGAGAGATAAAAATATGAATAACACCAGTATCGAAAAGTGTTGAAGATAAAACTAAGGCTACTAATAACGTACCATGAACTATAGAAGGGCTGGGATCCGGCTCCTGATAGTCCTACTCCATAGAGAAAGACTGCCCTGCACCGTGGCCCTACGCCCCTGGCTGACCACTCTGAGCTGAACCTCCCTGCTGGTGCTGAGGGACTGGTGGCTGACTGCCATGGCCTCAACCTCCACCTTGGCCCAAATGTCTGGAAGAACTCCAGTTCCCCGACTGGTGAGAAACTGGTGGGGCTGCTCCTAAACGAGGAGTCATGGAAGAACCCCGATCACCAGCTGCTAGTGAGAAAACCTGGCAGAAATGCTGAAGGTGACCCATCTTGCCGCAAGATCGGCACTCCACGAGGTCCCTCTAGCACTACAGCCTTGTGTTCCCTGACCGGATACACTGTTATCATGTCACCTGGCTTCCTGAAGATGCATCACGTTTCCTTGGATCGCCGCGCGTAGTCTCCCGACGACGCTTCTTGCGGTCATCTGGAGCCAAACTAGCTCTGGAAGCAGAACCGCCCTGGCTCGAAGCTCCAAAGTCTCTCAGATTGCACTCTGCAATCAGTGCCTAGTTGACGATGGAAGTGATAGAAGTCAGCTGGAAGATGTTCACCTGCAAGCAGATCTCCCTCCAGAGACCATCCTCAAAATTCCTTGCTAAGAACACCCCACTTCTATCCCGGAGTGGTGTGAAACACTACAGCTCAGTGAAGCGAGAGGAATACTCCATTACAGAAAGAGTACCCTACTCTAAATTCATGAACTCCCGGGCTCGGCCGGCCCTCAGGGTCTCCGGGTAGAATTAGTCATAGAACATGCACCGGAACTCCTCCCTAGCCATAGCCTGCTGTTGACTCGCCTGTGAGATCACATCCCAACACCTCTTGGCGGAGTCTCGTAGCATATAGGTAGAAAGCTTGACCAACCTTTCTGGAGGCATCTCCAGATGCTCAATGATGGTCAACATGGCTTCTAGCCATGACTCCGTAGCCTGAGGTCCTCCTTCCCCAAAAAACATTGGATGATTCTGCTACTGAAAAACTCACGTCAGTTCTGCCATAGTCGTGGAAGGAGGTGGATCTCCCTAGAAGGCCTGCATCATCCTCATGAATCCTTCCCTGAACTGCACATCAGTGCCTGCAACTGGTATAACAGCCGGTGCCAAGGCTGGCCTGACCGAAAGATCGAAATGGGGTCCCTGATCAGCCATATCTGAAGTCTGATCACTACCTGAGAACATACGTACAACCAGAGGACGTCTTGGAGGCATAGCTCTGAAAGATCAAAAGAACACCTTAAATCAGAAAAATAAGGATAGAGAACACAAGAGTAAAAAATGGAAATAGGGAAAAAACACACAAGTTTACAGAACTCGACTACAGAGAGTGTATAAAAACTACACGGTATGTCTTCTTAAGCCAATGACATGGGCATGTACTCCTGCCCTATAAGTCGTGTACACCTCAAACTACACGGCATGTTGACCCCACACATGGCGTGTACTTGAAAACTATTTCCTTGCCCAATTCCCTTACATGGCTAACCCACACGGTCCGACATAACCCGAGACTACATGTCCTGTCCTAAACAGAACATGGTGTGTACTAGACAAGGCTTTGGCGGCCCGTGTTGTTAAACACACGGTCGTCAATACGGTTGAACCTTACACGGCCTACTCCGAACAAACATGGCGTGTATAGGCAAGGTGACACCGTCCCGTGTTGTTCCGGAAATGACCGGGTACCTGGAAAGACTACACAGCGTGCTCCAAAACCAACACAGTGTGTCTGAGAGAAGGTCACGCCGACCCATGTTTTTCGTGACACAGCCGGGTACCTGGAAGGGACTACACGACGTGTTCTGTTACAACATGACGTGTGCTACTCGAGCTTCCCCGACCCGTGTTGTTAGTGACACGGCCGGGTACACAGCTCATTACTACATGACGTGTACCTACCATACACGGTGTGTTCCTAAAGTTACTTTCACGACACCGTGTTCTACTCACACGGTCAGTGACATGGCCTAAAAACTACATAGATCATTACTACACAGTGTGTACCTACCATACATGGTGTTCTCCTAAAGTTACTTTCACGACACTTTATTCTGCTCACACGGTCAGTGACATGGCCTGAAAACTACACGGCGTGTATCCAAAATGTACATGCTGTGTATTTTGGGTTTTTTTCTGGGCAGTAGCTCAGAAACTGCACAGAACCCCATAAAACACTAAAAACAAGGCAAAGAGGTTCCAAATTCCGACTCATGAAGGCCCATACTCCCCGCGAATCAAAGCTTGGCATCTCCTACAGTCACATACAAGTAAAAAAACTGCTCTCTAATATAACAACAGGGATTATATCAAGCATCTATCACAACAACTTGCATAATCTACACGAAGTCTATCACAACAGCATGAAATCGCTAATGCATCCTAGATGTCATGACAAGAATGCATGGAATGTGATTCTACAAGTGCCTATATGATGCATGAGATGACATACCCTCATCTCATCGGGTTACGATAGAAATAGAACTGAAACATCAAAACAATAATAGCACAAGACATGTGAATCACTCTAGGTGAAATCAGATCAACCATAAAATCAAAAAATCCGCAAACTAAGATTAACAAAGTAGTAGGGATTTTCCCTGTACATGGGTTAGCTACTCCTGAGCACAGCTTAATACTAAGTACCAGATCCATCCTATCCATGGCTAAAGTCTCGAAATAGTAATGCAAGAGAACAGAACTCCTTTGATACCACTTTGTGAAGACTGGAATCTGGATCCCCTCCAATGGTGCCCCATACCCGGTTCGCCACATGGCATCAAGCGTGTTTCCCCAAACGCCCGATGCTGCTGAATAGTAGTGAGGGCCTTGGTGAGTCGGTGGTGAAACTATGACCTCATTCGGTAAGGTATACAGTGGAAAACAATAGTCTATAGCGGAAGCAGTAACAACATGCATAACACAGAAACCAAATAGCAGAAGCAAGGAATTGATATAACAATGATGATAATGATGCAGCAGGTACAAGTATCTAAGGAAAGCATAAAAAACAACAACATGATAGAATAAAACTGAACAGAAGTACTAAATCAAAAGAAAAATAAAACAGGTGAGAAAATCCTCAGCATCCTAAGACTCGGCTCGGTCCCATGCTCTCCAGCCCCAGTGCAATCAAGAATTAGAAGTAGATGGGAGCTTTCCTATATCTATACCTCCAACAACATAGTCTGCTTGGGCCCAAAAGTATGGCCCAAATAGGGTGTGAGATAAAATCCTAGTAGGCAATCACCCAAATATTTGTGCCTAATAGTCAATTAATACATGGCAGTAATAAAATAAGAAGCAGTAAACATGATAGCACAAGCAGCTACAATCGACAGTCCTAACAAATAAAGTACACAAGTAAACAACCAGCAACAAGAAGAAAACAAGTAACCCTCTAGGTAGCTCTCAAAGCCTAACCCCTATGGTTCAACATATAAGTACTAGCAACCCTCTAGGAGGCACACACGGTCTCACCCCTTTTGTTCAGCTATGAATTAATAATAGACTCTCTGAGGAAGCACTCACTGTCAATTCCCCCTATAGTCTCGTATCATACTAAAGGATCTCTGGGGAAGCACTCAACATCTCATTCCCCCTATGGCCCGAGTAAAGGAACTACAGACTCTCTGAGGAAGCACTCATCGTCAATTCCCCTTGTGGTCTCGCATCGTATTAAAAGAAATTCTAGAGAAGCCCTTATGTCAATTCTCTTTTGGGTCTACTACTCTAGGTTCTCACAGTCCTGAGTGAAACTAAACATGCTCAGCGCACGTATATCGTCCATGTAAACCTCAATAACCACTTGTCTATCATTCTAAGGCTCAACATCATAATAGAGCAACAACTCCACTATACTATGACTAGGCATGACAACTAGAAAAATGCCAAACAGGAAGAACAATCATGATAAAACAACATGAGCATAAAATAAATTTACCCTACTCACAAGCATAAACCACTACTACAACAATCAAGCAAAGCAGGAAAATAGAATGGGAAAAACAGGAAACCCACAATTCCCTACCCATGGGAATTTGTGGAATTTGCAGAAAATACTCATCAAATTTTAACAGAAAGGCACAAAACACCTACCTCAATCCTAGGAGATCGATATACGTGAACCACAATGATTGATTCCCCTTAGAACGTCATAGATCTAAGAAAACTCACAAAACTCTCAACCTATGATAACATGAAAACGAAGAGGAAATAGAAGATGAAGCTCAAGAAGAAGGAATATATTGCCACTGCGATGCCAATGAAATCGACCGTGCTCGAATCAGAGAAAAGACGAGGAGACATGGGATCATCAAAGATCTGGCCGTACAGTTCGCTCTCGGACGAACGAGACCTAGAAGGAGGTGTTTTAGTGCGTCAGGCGCGACCCCGGTCCGTTTAGTGAAAAAAAGAAAAGTACACGGTGTGTACTGGGTCTTTTCCATACTCTTCCAAAATCATCCTCCACGTCACCCCTACACACCGTGTGTGTGGCCCGAGCACGATTAGCACATGATTTCGAGACAGAGAAGAGTAAACGGCGTGTACTCAGAAAGTACACAGTGTGTACTTCAAAAATTTCCAGAAAGTTCATTTTTCTTAAAAACTCCATAAAAAGGAAAAACATACCTGAAACGAAGATCCATGTTCTTACAAACCTCATCCATAAACTGTCAATGGAATACCTCACACCATCCGACTCCACATATATACCAGTTCATAATCAAAACTTCAAAGGGGCCCATATCCAACCAAAATACATTTAGGTAGCTAGGTGTAAAGCCAAAGAATTATCTGTGTACCTGGGATGATGTCAAGGGAGGGGGCATGATCACCACTAATTTAAAGATCACTAAGAAGTTGTTATTGAACACCACTACAAATACTTCATTGCAGATGTTACCTCCCACTATAGAAACATCCTAACCTGTTGAAAGTCTTGTGCTTCCCTACCTTCCAACATCTCACCATACGATCCAAAACCAGTCATTAACTCACACAACTCACAACCAAGTTCTAAAACATGGGCAATCTCACTACCAAAACTACCCACATATAGGGCCAAGTCAAGAAAAAATGGGATTATAAACTCACCGCATTATTATAGTTAAAAAGTGGCATTTAAACAAAACTATATCAAATATTTACCCTGTGTTCCCATAACATGGTCAAAACCAAGACTCTATCACTAACCTTATCCATCCTACACCTAGGTTATAGTTAAAAAGGGTAGACACATTATCATTTTCAGGTTTCCCATTTAGACACCCATTTATTCTCATCTTGCATCATTTTACAATATTTCTCAATTTCATGTTAGGAACCACTTTCATTTCAATTTCACAAGCAATGAAAGACAATTCAACATCAAAAACACACCGAGATCTAGTTTTCCATGAATGAATAAAATGATACATGTAAAAATAACCCTAAGTTCATAGAATTATTCAAACAAACTTAACTCTCATACCATACCGGTCCATAAGTGAAATCTCAATAAATCATTGAAACAATAATCACATCACACCACAAGTGCTTCACCCAAGGTGAAATGACATTAAAATGTAATAGAAAATAGAAATAACAATATTAATACCTTGGGAACTTGGGTTCCTTCCATACATGAGTCATCTACTCCCATGAATGAGCTCATAACCAATTCCTGACTCTTTTAGGTCTCTCATCTAACTTTCTAAAATAGTAATAAAAAAGAGTAAGAAAAGAATACCCACCTCTAATACCACTTTGTAACATCCTGGCGTGGGTACCGCACAATGATTCCTTGAGATGGTCAATCATATAACCTCAGGCATACCTCCCTGTACACTAGAGATTGCTGACTAGTAGTGAGGGTCTAGAAAGTAAGTCAAGAGGAGAATACACCATCTTTTATCAAATTAAAACACTAATAGAAATAAATATAAAATAGTGGAAGCATATATATAATCATAAATAATACCGATATCTCATGATAACCAAAACAAGAAATACAAAATCAAAAACTAAATAGAAGAAATTCAATGATAAGTATGTTTCTAGTGTCAAATGTGAACCCAAATGTAAATATACTAACAACTCCCAAGTAATAACTAAACCACATTTGGTTCCCTCATCCATGATCTTTCCCAAATTAGACATCTAACTCAAGGTCTCTACCTTAACCTACCTAGAAAACAAAAAATCTATTCAGGTATAGATTAACAGCCCAAGTAGGGTGTAAATACAACTCAGTAGGCCAGTACTGATAGTGTCTAAAAAAATCCAGTCAATAATAGTGTATGCAATTTTATAAAGAATAAGTATAATTTAAAAAGAAATAGTTTATCCCATTATTAAATATTCTATAATTTATCAAATAGAAATATTCTGCTCTTGTAGATACCTATACCTCAATACATGCTTTGTACCATGACAGGATATGATCTTTCCCTAAGGTTTACCATGTGTTTAAATATCCATGTCACCTTTCTTATTCCACAAATGAATGACCATTTTACTATTTATTTTAATCACAAACTTTTAATGAACATGTTGCCATTCTTATTTCACAAATGAATGACCATTCTACCATTCATTTAATAAAACAATTTGAATGACCATGTTACCATTATTAATACTAGGCTGAATGGGCATGATACCATTAAAAATTTAATAATACATAACTGAATGAAATTGTTACTATTCATAATATTTGGCCAAATGAGAGTGTTACCATTCACCATTTCTCACATATCACATATATCTCATTTATCAAGGTTAATCAACATTAACCACATTATCACGTATAAAACATCATCACATCAAGCGGGATTAATCAAAATTAAACCTCTTACCCCAATATCACAGTAACTAATTTAACAATTAATTAATCATCTAATCCTCATTGCTAATTCAACAATTAGTATTCACATAAAACCCCTTAACAAATTCCCCAATTAATTAAGAACATCGATCTATTTAGTTAACCCAACCATTAATTAATCACTTACTTACAATTAATTAATTAATTAATTATCTCAACTCCAAAACTTAGCATCTCATAATAAATTTATCAATTAATTATCTAAATTTATAATTCAACAATTTGATAATTAACTCAATAATTAATTATCCCCTAGTTCTTTTACTAATTCAATAATTAGTTTTTCACATAAATAACATTAATTAATTCCCCAATTAATTAAGTACATCAATCCCATTATTTAATCAATCAATTAATCGATCAATGTCCACAAACTCAAAATCATGTAGTTAATTCAACAATTAATTATCTCATTCACAATCTCAATATTTCATCAATAATTCCACAATCAATTATCTCAATTCTCAAAGATGAATATATCAAAATTAATTCATCAATTGATTATCAAAATTCAATAATCTCAATATCTTTTAACTAATTCCAAAATTAATTATCTAATTCTCTCAATTTCATCTACATGATAATCCCCATTAATTAATTCGATTATGTCAAAACAACAATCCTCATTAATTAATTTTCCAATTAACTAATCTCATCAATCCTATAATTTAATTCATTAATTAAATTATCACTTTTCTCCTCATTAATTAATTCATCAATTAATTAGTCCCATTATTTAATTCAATAATTAAATAATCTTGTAACTCCCATTAATTAATTCATCAATTAATTAATCCATTTGTTTAATTAAATAATTAAATAACCACCAAAATATCATTAATTAATTAATTAATTAATTAATCCCTTTATTTAATTAAACAATTAAATGATCAAATAACTCCCAATAATTAATTAGTTAATTTATTATTCAATTTACTTAATTTAAAAATTAAATGACCACATAACTCCCATTAATTAATTTTTCAACTTATTAATCCATTTATTTAATTTGATAATCAAATAATCACATAACTCTCATTCATTAATTCATCAGATAATTAATCTATATATTTAATTTAATAATTAAATAATCTCATAACTTCATTAATTAATAAATAAATAAATTAATTAATCCATTAAATTCTCATTATTTAATTTAATAATTAAAAAATAACTATACTCACATTAATTAATTTTTTCAATTAATTAATCCCATTATTTAATTTTTCAATTAATTAATCCCATTATTTAATTTGACAATTAAATAATCACTCTACTCATATTAATCAATTTTATAATTAATTATTACCTTTATTTAATTCAACAATTAAATAATTTCATTGGTCACCCGAATTAATTCTCCAATTAGTTAATCATATCATTTAATTTAATAATTAAAAAATCTCATTGGTTACATTAATTAATTCTTCAATTAATTAATTATATTATTTAATTAAATTATTAAATAATTAAATTTCTTCTCATTAATTAATTTATCAATTAATTAATAACTTTTTTTAATTCAACAATTGAATAACCACATTTCCCATATTAATTAACCCAGCAATTAATTAATCTACACTCAACTATTCAATAACCCCAATTAATTTAACAATTAATTATTCCACGTTGTTCGATTTAATAATAATAAAAATCTAATAAATAATTCTAAAATTAATTATTCCTATTCAATAAATTCAATATAAAAACAATTAATTTGTTAATTAATTTTTCAATTTGAACCATATCTATATTCCCATAATTAATTAAAAAATTAATCATCCCAAATTTCAATTTCATAATCCCTTCCATTCCTATTATATAGTTATACAATTAATTAAAAAAAATCCAAAAATATTAATAACTCCATAATTAATTCGAAAATTAATTATCTAATTCAGTCCTAATATCTTATAATTAATTGAACAATTAGTTATTCACTATCTGAAATCCCAATATCCCAATTTCACATTTAATTTAATTAATTAATTCACTAAATTAATTTATTTAATCAAGATAACAATTGATAAACATCTTGTTGAGATTCTACGATCTCATAAACTTGATTGTAATCAAGACCATGCGATTTAAATTTTAGACCACCTACATTAAGAAGGGTTATGGACGCTTGCCAACAGATAATCCCAATTTGAAGAAGATCAACCGAGAACACAATGATGAACATAGACTAGATCCTATACCTAAATCCATGATTAAAAAAAAACAATAAATATTAATTTTAGATCTAAATTCAACAAGCCTAGATCTAGATTCAATAAATCTATATCTAGTCCCAATAAGCCAATATCTAGATTCAACAAATCTAGATCCAGATTCAATAATGGATAAACATCTTTCTCTTATCCGGGAAGAGGAGCAGAAGAGAAAGATAGATCTAAATGAGAAGAACAACCATACCCAGAATGTGCATAGATGGTCTTCGGTTGAAGATAGTGGTGTGAGGAGCTTCAGTCTAAGGTGGAGGTCCATAGAGGAGTTTTGGTCCAAGATAGAGGCTCGTAGAGGCTCTTTAGTGGAGAGGTGGGGTATGTGAGTGCCTTGCACCAGAGATGAGGGGGTGTTAGGAGGGTTATGCGATGCTGGAGGTGTCATTTTAATATGGTAAGCATTATAATTACATGACGTGAATTCCAATTTCAAGTCATGTAAAAGTAGTGAATTATTCATTATTTTTCAAAGATATCACCTCACAAACCTTAAAGTAAATAAATAAAGATTACACATGGTGTAATATACTTTTATGACACGTAAAAATGTGGTTAAAGGCTGTTATAGTGGGTTTAATATACTTTTGTGACATGTCTACATGTGGCAAAAAACATTTATAGGTTGTGTAAATTTTCAGTGAATTAATTGAAGCTGTTAATTAAATTTTAAATAACCCATGTTGAACAAATTTTTTAAAAGAGTCATACCTGAAAAAAGATGGGATCTTAAAATCTCCTCACCTTATAACTACTTTCCCTCGAGTTTCACTTCCAAGCCTCTCTAAGATTTCGAGTGAAATAAAGTATGGCCACTGTGCCCTATTATATGATTTTTTATTATGGCAATCCAACATCGAAGGAGGAGGAGCATAAAACACCCCTTTATAAGATCTTATTTATACCTCTCCCATGATGTGGTATTTTCCAGTGAAATACATAAGGTCCAAAACCTATGGAAAGAAAAACCCTTCAAATTATCCCCAAAGAAGAAAATATCAGGATCATGGGATGGGTTGGACTGTTACTAATGGTATCAGAGCCAGTGTCCATTCGATGATCCAGTGAGGATGTTGGGCCCTTCTATGGGGGAAGAATATGTCAATTCCACATTGAAGGTTTATGAGCTTGAAGCACCCCTTTAAAAGGTGGTGTGGAAGCCTCTCCCATCATGATGCCTTTTCCTATGGGATGCCTGTGGGCTAGAGCTTAGGGAAATCAAGATTGTGTGGTCTAGGTCCAAGGCAGACAATATCATGATCTTGTGATTAGTTGTGTCATTACATCCAAACCATTCGATATTGATCATAATAATGATCATTTTTTATCTTTATGTCCTTGATTAAGAGGAAGTGTGAATTTTATCTCTAGGGATAAAGAGAATTATATAGAGAATATCTATTGCCTCTACATCTCCACTAGTGAAAAAAGATATAATTTAGAATATATATTTAGGGTTAAAATTCAATAATTTCTCGAATTCCCAAATAAATTGACTTAACCTATGTAAAACCCCATGTCAAATAATAATAATATGATTATTATTATGTTACATAACATGTGTTTATTCTAGTATCATTTATTAAAAAAATAAATTAATATTTATTTAAATGGTTTTGAATAAAATATATTATTTCCATTGGGTCATAAAATTCATCTCATATCCTCTCATATAATTTATCAAACCATGAAAAATAAAATATTAATACCATAAAGTTAATAAATATTATATTTAATACATTTATGAATAAATGTTTATTTTAATGTTCACATGTCAAAATAAATATAAGTTTTAATCTATTCACTAAACTAGTTAACAAATAAATAATTTTTATATTGTTTTAAATTACTAAAAAGATATAAAATTCCACTCACATATTTTAAACTCAAATATATCATGATTGAATTTACGAGTTCAACATTTAATTGAATTAATAATTTTAAACAAGGGAGGGAATAAAATTATTCTTCAATAAAATTCAGTATAATTTAATGAGATTATAGATACACATAATTTCATACCCTTTAATACTATTTCTCATTGGTAATAAGTAAACATACCTCAAGATTAGCATCTAACAACACATAAATGTACCTATAGAGAAAGATTTTAATGTAGTAAATACAAAAAACTTTTTATGAACTCTATCATGTAATATAGTCTCTTTGAAATTCAGCATTGTCAATCCAGATAGATACTCATATCATCACCCTATATGATTGATTTATCTTTATTTTAATTTTTTAAATAAACTCAATTTGAAATCACAATGGAAATTGATTTCTTCAGATAATTCTATTTTAATCAAAGGTCCATGACTACAAACTGTTTTTTTCATTTTCTAATAGCTTGTTTTTGGGTAACCGGTTCCCATTCCAAAAAAAATCCAATTTTCAAATTTCGAATTCAAATCTAAACATCATCATACCAGATCTCTGACAACGCCCCTGCCATCAAATCCTTTGTCAACTCCTTCAAGCCATCTTCAAACTTCACCGGCGAGAACCCCCTCGTCGCCGCCGTCGAATCAAGGACCCATCCAAACAACCCAGCAGGACGCCGGTGGAACCAAGCCGCCGTTGTCGCCTAGGGACTTTCATCAACCACCATCATCAAGTCCACTGGAAAAAAATTCACAGCCTGTCTCGAAACTCAAACAAGAAAATAGATTATCCGCATCAGCCAGAATGTGGGTGAGCATCACCTAAATCCATCGTCACCACCTTTGACAGTCCAGATCCAAAACAACCAACCCTCCATGGCCAAGAACAACCAGGCTGATGTCAAATACCCAGAAACCACCACCAGATCAAAGAAAACCGTAAAACAACATTCCCCAAAGCAAAGAAACTGACACAACACCTTAACTGCAACACAATAATCAATAAGAAACCATAATCAAAACATTAAGGCGAGGAGAAAAAGAAGAAATCACCCAAAATTTTGACCGAGAACCCAGGAAAAATCCAGATCCAGAACCCATCGCCACCAACCGTAAAGCCCGCATAGGACATGCACAACCACCTATTGCATGCGTCTACTTGACGAAGTGTATCCCTCAACCCGCAAAAACTGGGACTCGGCCCCTGGACCATGCGCCGGTGTTAAACCCTATCTAGATAGAGGAGTCAAGAAAAAGCTGGAAAAATAAAGTGCGCCGTCGAAAGGACCGAGCCGAGGAGGCTGCCGTTGCGAACAACGTACCAAGAAGGAAGAACAACGCCAGGGTGGGATGAGGAAAGGCTGCGGCGATGGGAGAAGTCCTAGCACTGCGTCGCCCCTTACGAGACCATCCACTTCCTAATCAAAGGTCCATGAAAAACTTATTTCATTAATATGGATCCAAAAAATCCTTTCTTAATTATTTAATCAATCTCATATCACTTATGACACACCCTATATATGGTACATCCCTATGAGAATAATTCATCATGGTTTTCACCCATATATTAATGTATACGATTCACGATCTACATTAATTATAATCATAAGTCTAAGGTCCAATAAAAATGTTCATAGACACACAACTAGAAAATTATCTGATTTCCATGGTTCTAAACCATGGCACTAGGGGCCCAAACTATGGTAATAGGCTTTGGCCACAGATTTGACCAACATGGACATATAGACTACTAAAATGGGTACCTGGACTACATCTATCTATGGATGTAAGAAAAAAGGTATTTCCATAGTTCGAAAAAGTGTTTGTTGGTCAAAAACTGTTTCCATGATTTTAAATAATGCCAAAAACTTGGTAAAAATTGAAAACCCAGCATGTTCTGATCCCATGACCTATTCAAAATTCTACTTATAACCTTTACACTGACCTAAAACTCTCTCTATATATTCGTATATTCACACACACACACATATATTTATGTATACATATTTAAATATAAATATTTATAAATATTTTTATTGAAAATTAAAAAAATAATATAAGGTGATGTAGAATAGGACCTGTAGAGATAGTTTTGAAAAAAAACATGGCCATATATACTATCTACACCATGTTCTTTAGAAAACAACGGAGATAAGAAATGTATATACAACCTATCACTATGGTATTGGGAAACCATGGTCGTAGGTTTTATCTAAAGGACTAATGACCACAATTTTGTAAAATCATGGACATATCTCCCATCTATGACCATAGTTTTTGGAAAACCATGGCTGTTTGTGATTTATATTAGATTAATATCAATGTTTTTTCTAAACCATGGCTATATATCCTCTCCAACACCATGGATTTTTGTAAAACAATGGATATAACCCTTAAGTTCCACTCTACCATTATATTTTTTTTAGAAAACTTAGGCTTTAGACTTTTCTTGCATAATTTCCCTCTAAATTTGATGTTTTCCACCTCCACCTACTACCATGGTTTCAGATAACCGTGATTTTAGTCTATCCTAAATCCATAATTTATAAAAATAATGGCTCTAGGATTAAACAAGTATCCATACAGTAATGGTTTATCTCTAATCATGAAAGTAACATGCCCTATGACCACAGTATTTCCAACTGTGGTCATAAAACTATGATCGTAGGAGAATTCTATAGTTTTGATAGGAATATACAATGAACCATAAAATATGTAAAATTCCTATTAGAGGGAATATCCTTTCAAGTCCCCCTTTTTGGACATCACCAATTGTAAACTTAATGAGAAGAAGTCATACTATATTATGATCCCCAAAACTTGATAACGAAACATCATCTATATCCCACAAGATATATGTTGTCTAGTCCATAAGAAATATTTATTTAAAAATATCATCATGGAACCTCTAGGTACTTATTATTTTGGTTAACTTTTATATCCTATTAATGTTATGATTACTATATGGGCATTATCACATTAATGTTACACATAAAAGTGATCATTTCAAAATAAGGCAATTTATTTAAATTTTAGTAATCAAAATTAAAAATTCATTTGAGTTTTTGACAACTAACTACAACATTATTAAGAAAATAATATTAAATGAAATGTAGATAATATATGATCTAATAAAATGATATGAATAATTTTACATTTTAGAATTATGTGTATATATAAGGGATTAAATTACTATTGGTAGGGTAAGTTAACCATTACAATTTGAATATTGGGAATCAGACCATTGTAAGAGTAATATAAACATTATACATATTAGTTTTAAGTAAAATTAATATTTTATTTGTTAATAATATTATTAATAATTATTAATAATTTATATTGATAATTTATTAGTAATATAATTAGACATATATTTATTAGAATTAAAACAATATTTAATTAAAAAGTTTTGTAATTTTTTTGACACTAATCACATGATTTGGTAATACTCGGAGTTTTATTTAATAATAAAAATTTTAATATGTAGAAATTTATTTCTATAAAAATAAACTCAAAATTCAAATTAGAATATCAAAATTACGGAATAATTATTTTTTAGAATTATTTATGATAGTTGATTTTTTTTGTGAACAGTAAAAATATATCATGTGTATACAATAAGAATTATGATTTAATTTTTATGTAAAAATAATTTAATAAATAATATAAATTATTTCTCAACCAAAAAATATGTTTATTAATTATGGTATCTATTTTAAAATAATAAAATTAATTTTTCAATTCTATAAAGGTGGTTCAGATGCCTAAAATATATTTTAATATTTTCAAAAACAATTATTTATGGAAAAAACATATTAATGTCCAAAAAAATATAATTTATGGTATTTTGATTCTTGAACATTAAATTTTTAAGAACCAGATCCTAAATGTCAAATAATATTGTTTGAAACAATGGGAAAGCAAACAATTTTATATTTTTCAATAACCTATAGTCTAAAGAATATTTTTAAAAATTTATAAAAAATAATCTCCCATTTTCTATAAATACTCACTTGTTATCCCATTTCTCTACATTAAAAATACATTGAGCACATGTTTTCTCCAATTTACCTTTAAAAAATATTTGTGAGGAGAGCTATGTAAATAATGGTTTCAAACTATATCTTTATATCTATTGAAAGCTAGTCCTCAGAATGTTTCTCAAGATACTTAGTGATGTAAGGGTTCCTAAGACCTTATCTATAATTATTTTACATGATCCTAAAATCTTATGGATTTAAGAAGTTTATCTTAGGGTTTGGGAATATACATAAAAAATTAAGGGTTTTTATATGTTTTTATTCATTTATCT
This sequence comes from Viscum album, assembly GCA_963277665.1. Classification (NCBI taxonomy): domain Eukaryota; kingdom Viridiplantae; phylum Streptophyta; class Magnoliopsida; order Santalales; family Viscaceae; genus Viscum; species Viscum album. The sequence goes on from OY728161.1 coordinate 1,056,972,433, forward strand.
TTCTAATTTTCTTTGAATTCCTCTATATTTACATGTGTAATGATGTCATGTTACATTTTTACAAAACCAAGATTGTATTATGAATAAGAAAATACCAATAATTCTTATTATACCACCCTAATAATCCATTCTATATAATTAAATCTATTTTTTTTTCAAGAGAAAATTTTCTTATCATAGCTTTAGTTTTCAACAATTCAATTCATTGACTAATTCCTCTCAATACACCTATACAATGAAATTATCCAACATTACTAAAAAAATATTAAGGATAATATCAATTATATTGTAAATACCCTATAATTATTTCCATATTTATGGATATTCACTTGAATATATATTCAAGTCAATTAACTAGAAAAACAATAACAATGCATACACCTATTAATTCTATATAGAAATTTTTTAAATACTTAGACATGTATATGTAAATAGTTTATTTGAACATTATTAAATGCATTGTTTACCAAACTGTTTCATATGTTTGATTCATTTGAATTATAAGTTTATGGATGGGGCCTTGAATTATATATCCCATTAATTTATTTTTTTGTCTCATGAGGAAATCTAGTTTTGGGTATTTGGAATATGATTTCCTTAGTATATATGATTTCTTAGAATAAAGCCTTGATGGTATGGGTAGGATTTCTTTTATGAGGCATTGATTGTATTACTAATATGTTTGATATTATTAATAATATAACTAAGAAATAATTTATTGTTATTATTTATTCCCTTTATTATATGTTCCATGAATATATTTTTCTCATTTAGAATCTATTTGATGGTTTATTCTTTCTATATTTTTTATTCCATGATTATTCCAAGTTAGATTCTATTGTACACTACCCCTTATTTATCACCAGATATCACTTATTTTTTTGGTTTCCCTTTATCCTAGGAAACCAAGAAGAGTATTATGAAAGATATAAGGACAATAGTAGTGGAATAATAATGTTTCATTGAATTTTATGTTTTAAAAAGTAATATAAGTTACATGATTATATCTAGTATCCTAAGATTACTAGACTATAAAACCCTCTATAATTTGATATATTGCATTCTATACTAATGTAAAAGAAGAGAATTCGAATTAGGTTTATTTGTGTTAGGGAATTATTATTGGCATTAGATCAAGTTTGTTAGAAATATTTGAAACTAGATTTAAAATAACATAAAATAACAATATAATTTTTTGATAAATCCTTAACTAAATTCCATCTAGAATACATGATATTAATAGGAATCAAATACTATGATTTATAATTTTTTATTATTATCCAAGATCAAACCAAGTATTTTTCATTACTCAAAAATGGTTCAAAATGGGAGGAAGAAAAACTATATCAACACCCATAATCAATGTATTGATTTACCTACTAAGAAAAATAACGAATATTGTGTTTTAGATTAGAAAATTATCAAAATATTATCATAGTTGAATCAGGTTTTGAATAATAACCTATAAAGTATAGAAAAGACCATTCCCCTTACCATTGTGTAATAATGTTAGAATTATTCATATAGAATAAACCTCCATCCTTTAATAAAAGCACTAATTTATTTGTTTATAAAAAATATGTCAAGTCCCTAGAAAAGATATTCCTTGAATTGGGATGTAGAGAAAATGAGAATATTACTATGGTAGTATATTTTACAAGGGGATATTTTGATCAATGGTGGTCATTGATTCAAAACACTAAGAAGGAGGATGAGATTGAGAGTTCATAATGGAACTATTTTATGGTGATATTATTTTAAATGTACTTTATTTTTGAGAGACGAGCTAGTATAGACCAAATATTCCTAAATTTAAGATAATAAGAAGAGTATAGTGGTGGTAATTGTGTGGATAAAGTCATTCTGTAGACTAAATACATAATCTAGAAAATATGATTGATCACTTCTTTAAGGAGATAAATCCAATAATTTAAATTGAATTAGTCTCTCAAAAATTTTAAATGTATTATAATATAGTTTCAAGTTCCACGAAGACATAGAATATTTATCGATTTATTTTATTTTCAAAGGATATTAAGATAATAATATTATAATTGAATATGATTTTAGGGGAACATTAAGGAAGGAAAAGAGCAGAAGGGTGTAATTCCCAATAAGTAATAAATATGGGAAGAAATTCCTTAGGAATTTCTGGAATGGAATGAAAGTTTTTTTATAAGTTTAGATATAAGGAAAATTAAGATCATGAATAAAAAGGTAATATAGATGCTTCCAATGTATAATGTTTAAATTTTAATAAGGCGATCACTATTCTAATAAATTCCCTAAGCATAATGGGAATATTCCTTAAAGGAGGCCAACTGAGGAATGACTGACTTATATCAGTTACTATAGTTGAATCTTAACTCTATAATGATTTGATAACATGAAATTTGATCATATACTCAAAGTTTTATAATATTTTATTTTATTCTACATCTACAAACTATTTTATATCTTACATGTTTTCTAAAGAAATTTAAATATCCCTTGATACATCAAGTAAGGATTTTTCAATAAAATTACCGAGTTGAAATATTTTTATAATGAGGATATATTGGGTAGTTTATATTATGATACATAGAGATTCTCTAGTTTTCAAACCTAATATTTATACCAATATTATATTTTAACACAATCCTATAGTTATATTGTATCTCATAGTATAATACAAGGATTCAAAAAAGATAGAAATAGGTTACAATTTGAGAGGGAGGAAAAGAATACAATATTTTTAGAAGAGATACTTCATTATCCTTGTATTTTCTAGAATCACCTCCAATGGATGATGTTAATGAATTTTTTGGAAAGGATGAGGAGAAAAAAAATACATAGATGGGAAGGATATCCTAAGAATTGATGATGTACATATTGATAATAAATATAATTATGTATTTCCTAAGGAATTACCTAAACTTCCATTTAAATGTGAATTTGATTTTTCTATTAAACTCATACCTAATACAAACCCCATATTTATGTCTTGTTATATAATATCCCCAGTGGAATCAGTGGAGTTGACTAAATAACTATAAGATTTGTCAGATTAAGGATTCATATACATTATAGTCTCACATTAGGGATCCCATATCCATTAAGAAAAAGAAGGATGGGTCTATGAGGATGTGATTTGATAATAGATAAATAAATTCCATTATTATAACGAAAAAGAATACCTTACCACACATTAATGACTTGTTTGATCAAATTTAATGTTCTCAATACTTTTCAAATCATGATATTTATTTTTTTATCAATAATTCATAGGGGAGTATGATTATATTATAAAGATGACATTTTATACTATGTATCAAAATGCTGAGTTTAGAACAATACCATTTAGATTAACTAATAATCCCTTATTATTTATGGATTTGATAAATAGTGTTTTCCAGAATTATATTGGTAATTGATTTTTTGGTATTTTTTTTGAATATATGTTAGTATAATCTAAAATCCAATTATAACATGTTAATAATTTGTGAATTTTTCTTGATACCCATAGTAAAAAAGTGTTATATAGTAAATTGGTTAAGTGTGAATTTTTCTATCTATTAATTGTTTCTTCTTGGCCATATTATCTCTAAGTATGGGATATTCAGAGACCCTTCAAAGACCATGGTGATCAAATAATCTCCAAAAATAATGAATATAACCAAAATATGTTATTTTATTTTTTAATAGTTTATTATTAGAGATTTGTTCAAAAAATTTCTCCGGTTAGTCCACTTGTTAAGTTAACATGTAAATGGGTTAAATACATATAAAAAAAGGAATGTGTTGACTGGTTTGTGGTATTGTAGAATATATTGGAGAATTATATGTTATTAACTTTACCTTTAGACAGAGAATGATTTGTTTTTAAAACAATTTTTGCGAGTTAGGTTTTTTCTCAGTTAATATTGGATCTATTGCAAATTTATGGGGATGTTAAAATAATTTTCAAGATGAAGGGATGGAATGTTGTAGGTATCCTAATATTGATGTGATGATGATAAATATTTTTACTCATACATAGGAACCATATATGATGGTGTGATAAAGTCTATAATTTACAATTATGTAATTAATGTGTTGATGGAGTTTAAAACGTTTTACAACAAATAGATGAAGCTTAGTTAAAGGAAAATAGGTTTATTTGGATTTGATAGTGTTTATAATGGGATATTATTTATTATTATTATTCAAGTAATATAGCTTTATAACATGCTTAAATAAATTTATTATAGTCCAGAGTTAATTCTGGAAAATCAGGGAGATTTGTTAGATTAAATATAGAATTTTAAATTCTATGTATAAGTAATGAAAAGTTTTGTTTTTCTTTCATAGTAGTAAATCACTATTTCTAAAGGATAAGTGAGATTTAACTAAAATTCATTATAGTAGAAACATATTTCTAAAGTATACATTGTATTTAATCAATTTTATTTCACTTACATAAGAATAGAATTATAAAAAAGATGGTATATAAGAATAAAATCTAATTCTCAAAGATCACATATGAGTAAGTTAGATCTCATGTTAATTTAGGCCACAGTTTCCAACTCATGTAAGAATAAAATATGAATTTACAAATCTATATAAGAGTAAATCACATTGTAATAAATTTTTCATTACACTAAAGAGTTTTATCCGATCAAAATTATTGGGAACCACATGTAATACCCAACCCAAATCATTGGGTCCGAGTCAATGTGAGACATAATCTCATATGTTCCACCCCATATTCATGAGTATATAAACAAGGTAAAAGGGTCTAAAGTGACATGGGGATACTATACCTTATATAATAATATCCATACACCCAAAGATAACAATAACACATAAAAAAACTAAACAAAATAGTAGAAGATGACATTAATAATAGCTATAACAGATGTCATGTCAGATCATACAATAGAAATGAAGTAGACCAATAGTGTAGTAGTTCAACATGAATAAGTAAAACAACTATAAAATAAAAATAAAATATATTTTTAATATTTTTTGGGGACCATCCTAGTAATACATCCATCCTTAAGTCAAAGATCCTTAAAAACCAATAGTTAATCCTTTTCCCTTCTCTAAATCCCAGATCAAAAAGTCTTCACACGTATATACATGACCTTAAAGGGTGTGAGTATAAACCTAGTTATACACCACCAATGCGTCCTTAAAAAATGTTAACATTCATAAGAGTTTGTTCCATGAAAATCAATAAATTTGAAAACAAACTATAATAAATAATGTGATGAGTGGTCATGTGCTAACCAATCCACCACAAACCCCAATCGTACCTACTTCTGATCCATTCTTGAAGAGGAGTAAAAATAGAAGTCATGATCTTGGGTGAACCACATGTCCATGTCATATATCATTAAATAACCATAAGAAAAACGAGTCTTAGGTTGGGCCATAAGGCCATAAAGACCCATCTCTATCATGTGCCAAGAATAAAGGATTTCTTATCATTACCTCTACCTTGGGTTAGGACACATGCACATTGTATCATGAATCTATCTTGAGTTAGGTCACAAGGATTTTGTATCTCTATCCCATTTCTCATTCTACGATCTTCATTTTCACATGTCGCAGATGCTCCCCCTATAAGGTCTAACCAACCCATGATGGTGCATCTTCTATTTTTTTGATAGAATAAAATCCTCCTAATTCCATACATATATAAACATCATGGTATAACACATATAAGAAAACCATATAATAATAGAAATGAGTTACAATATCCATAAACATATATACACATGATCAAAATAAAATATGGGTCTCATGGGATATACACGCACACACATGTGATCAAACTCAAGAATGAGTCTTAGATCACACAAACACATATCTTCATATCATTTCAATAATCATATAAAAGGGATTTATATGGTTAGTATATTCATACCTCATCATATTCCCACATGCCAACTTTATCAAGTTTTCATTCTAGTGCTTCTTAAAACAAAACCCAAATAATCGAAATAGAGATTCAAGGAAATATCCTGTAAGAAGATAAAAACATAGGATTAGATATGTAATTCATCATAAGAAATGGAAGTAAAACGCAGTATATTAGAAGTGTAACTCAGTTAGAATTTTCAAGAGTTGAACATCTAACATTGGGGATAAATCCAAGTGTTTGGGGGATAGAATTGATCTTGAATAAGCCCTATAGTAAAAAAATATTCAAGAAAAATGTTTAGGAGAAGACTGGGTTCGAGGTTATTTTGAATTTATAGGGAAATACAGGATACATAACACCATGTCACAAGATCTACACCATGTCACGAAAGAAACTGACATAGATCAAAACTATGACACAAGGAAATATACTACACTACAATGGATCCTGGTCAAAAATGTGTCTGGACTCCACTCCAGGGTCAATAGAGATATCTAATAAACTAGATAAAGGGGACACAACAAAAAGTAACCATCACAAAAAATAATTAGGATGCTAAGAATAAGGTCAAGCCAAAATTTAGTTCCGTAGTTTAGTGACCCTAAAATTGGCAGAACTGCCCCAAATCTACCTTCTGATGCTCCTTACTATAGCCTACACTCCATTCCGTAACTATTCCAAATGAGGTAGAACCACAAAATCTATACACTACACTATAGATCCACAACTATAGAGTATCAATAGCCTTCATGACACAAAACAAGAACCATGATGGTGAATCCAATTCCACCTTATAAAACAATTTAACCTTTCCCTTTCTCCTCCAAAACTAACCTTATTCCATTTCTTAAAATCCATAGTTGTTAAAAATCTCCCAAATTTATTTACTTCTCATCCTTGAGAAGTTCCACTCGAGGTATAGATCGAATAACTTGGGCCATTGATAATGAACATCTAAATCCCACTCCCACATCCCCTCTTGGATCTTTCTATGCTTCCATAAGTCTCAAACATGTGGAACTATCTACCATGTCAAAACCTTATCGTTGTGGTCTGTAATTAACACTAGGATCTCCTCAATTTATGAATCCTATTATAACTCCAAATCATCATAGTCGATAACATTCACAAGATCATGATCATTTCTCATAAGATAAGAAATGTAAAACACATTATGTATACCTTGATATCATGTAGGAAGTTTCAAATGGTAGCCCATAGTTCTGATGTGCTCAATGATCTCAATTGGTACCACAAATCATAATGATAGTTCACTTGTATCCATAAAAAATGATGACCCAACCAAGATGACATCTACAAAAAACCCCATTAGCTGTAGTGAACTCCAAAGGTCATCACTTCTGTCTAACATATGATCACTGTTTAATTAACAAGTAAGCAACAAATTTCTAATGAACTAGACTCTATTATAAGTCTGCTGCATTATAAAAAACCCAAAAATTGCTACCTCAACCTTGTTATGTAAATATAGCGACGAGCGACATGACTGACCATAAAGTTCCTCCAAAAGTTTCATCTGGATTGAATAATAGAAATAGTTATTGTACATAAATTACATGAAGTCCATCTAATAATACCATGCTCCAAAAAATTCTAGGATGAATTCTCAAATCATATCATCCAAGATCTAGATTTTCCACTCTGACTATCCATGGGTCTGTGAATGGTACACAATAGTTTTTTTGTCCAAGTCCGCAAAGCCTTCTGTAAGCCTTGTAATAGCATGACATAAAATTCATGTCACTCTCTAATATGATATTGGAATTCAAACCATATAGATATTCAATATACCCAACATAAATCTTTTCCAAATCATATATATAATGAGTCTCATATATTAGTATGAAATGTTTCATTTCATTATTCAATTAGAAATCACACAAACAACATCAAGAATCCCTAGGGACCTAAGTAACCTTGTCATGAAGTCAATATTCACATAATCCCATATCAACCTAGACACTAGAAGTGGCAGAAGAAACCCCCAGGATGTTGACTCTCGAACTATACTATCTGTAAGGTAAAGCATCACAAAACAAAAACTTTTTTGTATCTCTTCATACTTGGCCACAAAAACTAATGTCATATATCATGGTACATCTTCATAAATCCTAAATATAGTACCCATTTCATAACATGAGAGTCTCTCCTCAACTCCTCCCTCAAGTAAACTAACACCACTAACCTCTATGGAATGTAAATCACATCGTCATTATATAAGGACCACACTACTAATAAACCATCTCCATTAAATCTATACTATATCAGTATACACTTGGTATCTGACTCTTCATTGGTATTTACCCAATCTATTAATGAAGATATGATAACTGAAGGTGAACATTTAATTATTCCTTGATCCTCATTTGAATACTCCCACCACCCATCCATTAGACTCATAAATATCCATTCTTAATATGAATTCCTATATCAAAGATCCCACTTCTATAGTGTTTTCATGATAATATCATCCCCAGAACATTACATTTCCCTAGAGAATATTCCATATGAAAGTAAAATTTATTTAGATACTGCACTCAATACCTATGATTAAGATTTAGGTCATAGGAAGAAAATATATATAAAAAACTCTTATGGTATTTTTAATTGAAAAACCTCTCACTGAAGTGATAAAATCATAAACAATTGAGAGAGTATACCAAAACTACTAATTATTAGTCATGCATTAGGTAGTTCCACTCATTATGTCTTAGTTAACGTGACATATAAGTGGCTACATAATTTCTATGCTTCAATAAATCTTCTAAAAAAACACTTTATGTATCACCATACATAAATTATTGAATCTCAGTATCTAGATGTATCAAAACTAGAGCTTTCATCAATCCACTCTTCGACTCTAGGGAGACCTATTCAAACTGATCAAGAAACTCAAACTTTAACCCCTTTTCGGAAGATCTATAATCGTCACTTCTAAATAGGATAACTCATGGATGGAGCATAGATAATACCCGACAATCCCAAGGAAAACTCTTGATCACAAACTAATTCTTGGAATATACCCAAAACATCCTGACCTCTACCATCTCCCAGAATACTAAAATTCATAGCTCAGAAATCACATTCCCAAGAAACCATAACTCATTACTCCAAAAGTGACATTTAGATAGTTTGGAATGAATATGATGTTATAAATGTGTAATGAATAAAATACCAAGGTTTCTAAAATGCATATATGAAGTCCTAAAATATATCATCAAAATTTCCATGAATACATTTATGAATGAGTCAATATATGGATTGAAAATCCTATTCATGAGATACTGGAACACCAAAAAAGAAGTTTTCAACCCAAAATCCATAAAAAGGTACTCATATAACTATATATACTCCTAAACACTATCATGGGAATATTATCTTGTCAAACCTATATCTGATGGTAACCTAAATGATGAAAAATCATGAAAAAACACCCGAATCCCCTAACCAATCAAACTGATCATTAATATTGGGTAAAGGGTACCTATTCATCACTGTTATCTGATTCATATTATCACATTATTCACAATGATATAGACTACCATTATCCTTCTTGGAGAATAATAATGGATTACCCAATGATATGTTCTCGGTATGATAAAGCCCTGGGCCTCCATATTATTTAACTATACCTTAAACTATCTCATCTCACCTAGTAATACAAATATGGAAGAATTGATGTAGGTTTCAACCCTAGTATACCATCAATATAAAAAAATTCCTATATCCTATTGAAGAATTAAGAACTCATCTTGGAAGACTTGTTGATAATGATATAACATTGAAGGGATGATAGAGTGGGATACTACTGATTCTACTATGAGATCCTAGACTACCACCCATGGCATGAAGAATCCAATCTTTCCCAGGTCCCATCCCATCCTACTTACTCAGAAATATTACTCACTAGTTACCATAAACCTCTCTCCACTAGGAAAGGTAGAAGATACACATCTATGGTAGTAGTTGATATGATATTGATAAATTCTCAATCGGTCCATTTTGAATATCATGTCAAAACTAGTCATCTATACAATAATAAAATACCATAGGTTTATATAGATAGATAAACAATGGTTCCCTTCAGACATCATTGGAGATAGTATACCTTCTTTCCTAAGGGAGTGTCAAGATAAAATACCTCATAAGATAATTTAATCAGAAAATCAATGCCAAAAACTAATTGAGAATATATAAAAGAATGGAAATATCTTGTATCAAATAAAGGATTAGATAATATAGAGGTAATTGAAACTGAAACTCTAAATTTAGAAGGAACCACTTCAGAAATATATGAAAAATCCTCTATTGTATATACTATACCTGCATCGGCTCTGTTGGACTTACCCTAAGGCACATTACTTTCTTATGTTTTTGAATTCTGTGGGGTTAGAGTCTAATGATTAGGACCTTGAACAAACCCATGGGTCATAGTTTTCATCCTCCCCATATCCATATGAAATCGTATTCAGAATTCCATTGGATATAACTACTAAAATGTTTATATCTTTCCACATCCATGACCCTTGATTTGTTGGCCTAGATAAAATTTTATGATAAATAATACTCTTTCCACAGTTGAAACACTAGGGATCCCCTACCATAGAGGTAGTAGAAGAATCCCCACTCTTATCTCCCTACCTGTCACCCAAAAATATCTTATCAACCATCCTCTTCCTACTTATAGAAGAGGTACTTACTACAACATAGGGAAGTAAGTTCTTGAATGTAGCATAAGCTTGAAGAATACATGTAAACCAGTCCTCCTCTATACCTTTGTCAAAGATGAGAGAATTTTGAAGTATCTGAGCTTATGTCATCAATTCAATTCCCCTGACCTGACATCTAATCTCTAAGTGAAGACCAATGTCAAACTTCCTTGAATTATATTCCTCATTCTAGGTTATTAGTGTTGAAGATAATAAAAAAAATCATAAAATAATCCAAATTTGAATAAATTGAAATTGTCCCCCATTGAATCTTTATAAACTCATATTCTCAGTGTTTTTTCAGTGTGTCAATAAAGAAAACCTCAAAAAACCACTCTTTATAGGCCTCATATGTAATACCATCACGCTTTCCTTCTTATACCATAAATACCCACAATTTCACCGAAATTCCTTAAAGAATAAACACAATTAACTTCACCCTTATATTCATCGGAGTCTCCACTAGGTCAGATATTCTATTGAAAATATCAATACAATCACCAACACCATAAGGACCACCAGTGACCTGGAATACTGAATGATGCTAGATTTTAATGTCTTATAAATAGTCAAAAATTATCCTCTATGACCCTCTTCCTTGAGAAGACACAATCTATAAGACCCTGGGCTAGGGTAGGTTTACCACATTAACAATATGAGTAGGTACAAGAGAATTCTTAGGTGTATCCTCTTGTGTATCCTATGGTGTAACCTGTGCATCCTCCCTAGGAGGAGAATTATAAAATCTTCGAGGCTTAATTATTTTGAAATTCCCAACAAATGTTTAGAGCTCTTTTGATAACTTACCAATGAGTATGACTTAAAGTTACAAGGAAAAAATTGGGATTTCTATAGGAAGGATTATCCTTGGAAACACCCACACAAAAAGTATAAACCACTAATTTCTACACAAGGCTTAATCCAAGACCTCCATACCTACATGCTAGAAATAATCATATATATATATATATATAAATATATAACATAATAGTAATCACATGTTCAATTAACTAATTCTACCATCGATATATCACAACAATAGAGTGTGTATATGTATAAAAAAATAAATCAAAATTCAAGAAATTTAATTTAATATTTACTATACAAAACTCAATAGGTATATATATGACATGTGATCCTATGTTTCTATTTGTGATGCATGAATGAAAAAAAATCCAATTAAATATAATAAACATTACATCTTGATAACTTAGAGATCCACTAAAAATGATCCGTCCTAAAACATGGAAAGACCACTACCTTACTTCCACACAACATACCTCATCCCTAACAAGTCCCATGATAAAAAATAATAAAATCAAGGAAACTCACCTTTGATATCATTTTGTAACATCCCGACCTGAATCACTGGGTTTGATCCATTGTTCCACATAACCTCTTGTGCTTCTCCCTATACAAAATAGGGTACTAACAAGTGGTTAGTGTTTAAAGTGATGTGGGGAAACTATATCATTGGTAATATAAGATATGCACCAGAATATAAAAACATAAACATAAAATAAACCCAATTGAATCTAACATGATTAAATACAATAATAGATTCTATTTTAGGTTGGAAAATAAAAAGAAAATTGAACCTTGATGAGGCGCGTCAACATGAAGAAGTTGTAAAAATGGAAAATAAAAAAAAATATGTTGCAATTGTTGTACATAGTCCATCCCATGACCATATCCATCCCTAAATCAAATATCTACAGAATCCTACTGTTGGGACCTTTCCCTTCTCCAAATTCTAGATTATGATGTCCCAATGCCATCAAGATTCCCACATTGGTTGTGGGTATAAACCCAGTATAAAAACATCAATTTTTTCTTAACATAAATAAAAATACATAAGGGTTTATTCGATGATAATATATAAATGAACAAAAAAAATCAACCATATTTCAAGTGGTTGTAAACTAACTAAGATGACATGAACCCTAGTTATACATACTTTGGCTCCATATTAGAAGAGCTATCATAACATAAGTCATGATCATGGGTCAACCACATGGAAACATCCTATATCTATAAACAACTATAAGGAAAACAAGTCTCAGATTGATCCATAAATATATCAAGCCCCATCTCTATCATAGTTCAATCCTCAGAGCTATTATTCACCTAAATCTGCCTCAGTTCAAGGAACATAGCCATTATATCCTAAAACAATCTTGAGTCAGGGAACAAAGACATCATTCCTCTACCCTATGTATCAGTTTACGGTTATCATCATCACATTTCACAAATTATTTTAATCTAATTGATAAACAATCCACAATGACCCACATGCCATTTTTAAATCGAATTAAATCTTCCAAAGGCCATTCATCTATACACAATAAGGAATAACACATATATACAAAACATATCACATCAAGCACGAGTAAGAGTTTCCACACACAAATACGTGTGATCAAAGTCAAACATGAATCTCACAAGCTACACACACACACACACTTGAGATCCATGTAAATAATGGGTCTCAGAGAACACATGAACATATCATCATATCATTCCAAAATTCATATACAAGGGAACTATATCATAAGAAGCTTCCTACCTGAAATGAATTAACTTCAACATAAATATTTTCCAAGATCCAAAACCCAACTTCCACTTGTTCACTAACTGAATTAATCCCACATGCCAATGATCCTTAGAAACAACCCCAAATCATAAAAAAAGAGATTTTAGAACAATATCCTAGAATTAGATTGTGAAATAGGCATAGATATGAGATTAATAATAAGATAAGGAAGAAAATCCATGTAAATTAGGAGAGGAACTAACCTAGAATCTATAAGAGTTGATCCTCCAAGGTCGGGGATTAATCCAAGAGTTTGTGGGAAAGAAGTGATTTTAAAGAAGACCCAGAGCCCCCCAAGTTTCTAAAGAAAGGTGTGGGAGAATTTTAGGTTCATGGGTTTCAAAAATTTAAGGGAAAACTGGGAAACATAACACCATGATGCAATACCTACACCATGATCCAGTGAAAAATAACAGAGACGAAAACTACGGTGCTATGTGGGGGACTACATGGTAATGTTGCTTGGTCAAAAGAATGTTTGGAATGTTGTTATCGGGGAATTTAGTGGAAGTAGGTGGGATATAGTTTCTTAAAAAATCATTACTATATTAACATAAATTCATTAAGTCTAGGAATCCAATACCCAGTTTTTGCCCAAGGATATCATGTATATTTTTGTAAGAACAAAAATTAAGTGAATGGTTACCTCATTCGAATCGATAAAACACACGACAGAAGATCATCGTCGATGATAATTTATTGAAGGATATGATGTTGAATTATTCTAGATTATCCACACACACTTGAAGAGTCTATATGAATGTTGATCTTTAGAATATGGGTGCTAGCATAGAGGTCGGATGATGCCTTTAACATCTCAATGATCACCACGATTCTCTTCCTTCAATCTAAGAATAACATCACATATAAAATTCTTGGAATAAGAATTTATCTCTTTAGGATGTGGGAAAGAGGACAAAGGAGATGTAAAATTCATTTGAATGAATAGTCACTTAGAAATGATCTCTTCTTTGCCTATATGGTTAGAATTAGACACCCAATAAGGGTCGCCTGACCCCCTTATATATAAAACCCACTAAATAAGACATAAATGACATGTTATTAATATATAACTAAATAATATATATAATTTAAGTTTTATCACCTTCTTATAATATATAATCAATATATTATGTGATAAATAAGAGTCTTCTACTCAACTCATAATTATGAAAATAGTAAACAAACCTTAAATAATAAAAAAATATTCATTTGTATAATATTTTTTTGATGTATTCACTTAATACCTCATAAATAATTTTAATACATAAATTTAAATCCTATTATTCTACACAAAAATAATGGTGAATTTATTTATTAGTTGGAATTCATTTATTCTCAAACACATTTCATACCCCGTGGTGGGGACCACCATATACTATGCTCATATTCATCAAAATAAGATTTTTTTGAATATTCTATGTATGATACCCTCTAGGAACTTATATCAATAGTAGTGAATATTATTCATAGACTGAGAAAAATTTATAGAAACCCATCAAGGCCCCTAAGGAGATAAGGAAAATTCATATCAACAACTACCTTTTCCTTTGAACACAACCCATGTAATATAATATCTTTGTTATATGATATCTCAAAAAGTGGGATCCGAAACTTATGTCATCATCTTATCTTAATTTATTATTCATTTACCTATTTAGAAGAACATACCTTTTTATACAATGGCCATGGATTTAGTGATAGTTCTAATATCCAGATCAACTAGGCCTGATATATAACTTCCATTCAGAAGTAAAAATTTCTATCTTGTTTATTCAATCAATTACATACCACTAATGATACACCCAATACAAGCTATCTCTCTATAAAATAAATTCCATAGTTTTCATCTTGAATAAATGTAAGTTATGAAATACTATGAACTAATAATAATCTCAATTGAAGAGACCATTACACTTGTTTACAAATAGGAAAAACCAATGAAACCAAAACATATGGTGTTTCTATTGGTTGGTCTGTACTTATGATATCATCTACTTGAGAGCAATAATTGTGATATTCATGAGAAGATGTATCAATGATTTTGATCCCCCAAAACCTTATAGTGAAACATTATCTATGTCTGGTCAGTATGATGTTTCTAGACCATATGAAAAATGTTCAAGATTACTATCATGGTGTAAATAGGTTCTCATTATAGTATGAAAATTTCTATAACCTTTTGATGTAACATGTAATCTAGGGACATTACTATAAATATATTGGATTCAGAAGTATAAAAACAATCATAATAAGATAAACACATGTATATATCAAACAGTACACATGCAATGGTAATAAAAGTAAATAAATTAGTTTGGTATAGGTCACCCACTTATAACACTACTAATTTCACTATATCCAACTGTTAATAAGTCTCAACCTACTTTATATCATATGAGAATCATGATTATTCTGAGATATGTATTTAGTCATGGGGTCTATCATGCTATCCTCTATGGATAATCTACTAACTTTTACTTCACCTCTTTGAGTAAAATAACTCAATTGATGAAAATTCCAAAGTATATACTTTACACTTTGGTGTGAAATGGGTACCTAAGAAAGCCCCACTAATTCCGTATTATCCCAATAAATTGGAATAGGTCCTACACTTTTATGAACAACACTAATACTTGAGATAAATATGAATATCCAAACTACCCCCTTATTTATACCAAAAGAAGTAATATACTCAGATTCTACTATAGAATCAACAAAAATGGTTACTTTGATATTCTCCAACTTACCACACCACCATTGGAAAATGAAAAATAATAACTGAAATCATAGATCATCATGATCTGTATAGAAACATGCATAAGTGTATACCCTCATTACTAGTACATCATGTCCTTTATACACTAGGAACATATCATTTTTACATATCAAGTACTTCATGATAGTTTTTACATATACCCAATACAACTCTCCAAGATTAACATGATATCTTCCCACCATCTTTAAAGAAAAAAAAATAAAACCCAGTATACTAAATGGAATTAATGATAGATCAAATTTCTAAAGAATAAGGTATTATACCAATTTTTTCAATCTCCTCCTATGTTTGTAGACAAAATTTCTTAAAAATATTGATATCATTTTACATGGTTAGAAACCCTCTTTTTAATTGTTCTATATTATACATTTTCATTACCTTTTCAACATAAATACCTTGACTTATACCAAGTATCCTATGAGATCTATGTCAATAGTTCTTGATCCCTAGGATGTAGGCTACTTCACCCAATTTTTTCACGGAGAAGCATTTATTTAACCAATTTTTAACTAACTATATGAATTGAACTTTATTTCCCATAATTAATATATCATAAACATATAATACAAGGAAAATTATGACATTACCACTAACCTTATAAAAGACACATGGATCCCATTTGTTCTTTATGATACCAATTTATATTTTGTCCTTATCAAACTAAACATTCCAGGATCACGATGTCTGCTTTAACCCATAAGTGGATATATTTAGATTGCATACTTTATTGGAATTATTTGACTTAAGGGAATATTATGGTTGATACATACATAAATATTCAACCAAATCCCATTTCAAAAATTATTTTTGAAACCCAATTTTCTAATATTATAATCATGGAAGGCTTCTATTGTAACTAATATTTTATTGGATTTTTGCATTGCTTCTTGGGAGAATGTTTCATCATAATCTATTACTTGACATTTACTGAAACCCTTTTCAACTAGTCATGCCTTATAGGTATTTACTTTACCATCTATTTATAGATTCTTCTGAATACTTATTTTCACCCAATGGGTTTTACATTAGCTGGAGGGTCTTCAAAAATATAAACTTGAATTTGGTACAAGGACTCCATTTCAGAATGCCTGGAATATTTCCATTTAGTAGCTTCCTTTCTTTCTATTAATCCTTGTAGGTTAAAGGTTTGTTATTATATAAGAGTAACGTGTGACCATAATTTCTGTTAATAAAACCATATTTCTCCAATTCTCTAACCAATCGAGTTGACCTATACTGTATTTGTGTCTTTGGAACATCTTCATCTCTGACCGTCTCTTATGTAGATTTTTTCCATACCAATGCTTATACATAAGGAGCATAAAATTCATAAAATTCAATATTTATCACACTTTTACATTGGAAATGTGTTCCCTTAATAGAAATATGGAATTTTTTCACACAATTACTTTTCAATTAGCAGGGTTATATAGGTAATATCCTTTGGTTTCATTAGAATAATCTATAAAGATGCACTTCATACTTTAAGAATATAATTTTTCACTAGGTATAGTCTTAAGAAAATCCTTATATCTATATATATGTATATGTGGAGTAATAGGTTTATTTCCATTTCAAAACTCATAGGGAATCCCATCTGTTTCTTTAGTTGGTACTCGATTAAGGGTATATACCACTGTATGTAATGAATATCTGCAAAAGAATAATGGAAAAGTTTATGGAGTCATTGTTGATCTAAAAATTTCTAAAAAGTCCCAATTCATTTTTTCACTAACACCATTACACTAAGGATTATAAGTAGGAGTAATTTTAGATAATATCTACACTCTTTTATGTGTTAAATGAATTATTTGTCAATATAGTATCTACCTCGATCTGAGAAGATTGACTTAATCTTATTACCAAGATAAATTTCTACTTCATGATGGTATTCCTTAAATATTTTAAAGGAATCTAAATTATAACTCATTAAGTAGATATATCCATACATACCATAGTCATTGGTAAAAGTAGTGAAGTATAAAAACCCAAATATTTCCTCTACTTGAAATAAAACACATACATTGGGATGAATTGGTCACATTAATTTTGTGGCTCCCACCCCTTTCCTAGGTTAGGTTTCTTTGGTCATTTTTCCTAGTAACCAAGAATGAAATAAATATAGGGGTTTTAACTCTATTGATTCTAAAAACCATGTTTTATGTAATTCCTATAAACAATTCTCATTTGCATGACTATTTTTGAAGTTCTATAAGTAGTTGATTTATGAGTCATTTTTATTTTATTTCATTGGTTTTGATTACAGGGTGTTTGATTTAAAGTATATACAATCCAGAGTTAAGATATACCACACCATACCATATTTTTTCCTTATAAAAGTGATGAAATTTATTTATAAACATAAAATAATATCCCGTTCTTTCTTGAATAGAAATTGAGAATATATTTTTAGTAATTTATGTAACATAATAATAATTATTTAATTTTAGAACCAAAACACTAGGAAAAGTTATATGATAGTCTCCCACCACTAAGGCTACTATTATAGAATCATTTTTATAATAGAGACCCACTTTTACCTTTTTTAATATTCTAAAATATACTTGGTTCTTATATACAAATACAAATGTGTGATCCACATGCTATATCCAATACCCAAATTATAGAGAAAGATATATTGCTTTCAATGAAAAAAATACCTGAAGTAGAAGCTTCACATTGATTACTTTTTCTAGCCTTTCAATTTATCTTGAAGTGGCCTTTCTTTCTATATGCCAAGTATACAACCATCTCCTCATTACCCTCCCTTTATATCTTAATATTTTTTGATGGATATTGCAATGGTGACTTCATCTTGGGTTTATCCTTAGACCCCTTAGTCATTCCCTTCCTCCCCTTTTTAATCATTAGGACTGATACATTGGTATTTTTCATATCCTTATGGAAAAATAAATCCCATAGACTTGGGAAGAATTTTTAATGTTATTCATAATGTAAGTAACAATAAAATTTGAAAATATTAGATTTAAATAGGATATAATGATATCAGTTTCTAGTTATTTTTTCAATTTGAACCCAAGAGATTCAAGTATCTTAATGTACCCAATCATATTGAGTACACAAGTCCTTTGTTGGTTCCCTTATGCCATCTTGCACCAATAAAGTGATCTTTATATCTCATAACTTTGTTTCCTTACTCTCCCCTGATATAACTCTTATAGATGAGTTAGAATCTTGTTGGAATCTTCATCCTCAAATATTTTCTATAATTGACTAGATATTTATGACAACATGATACACTATAAATCTAGTACATTATATATATATTTTTTATATTTTTATTTATATGTTTTTCTTGCTCCCTAAGGGGTATTAATAGGAAGTGAGGACTCCAACACATAAAGCATCCTCACTTGGCATAGTACCCTGCACAAGTTCCTATACCACTCATGGAAGTTTTGGAATGTTAGGATATATTATTTATCCAAAATCGATCATAGTGATAATAATCATGCGGTGTTGATTTCCATTTTATCTATAACAATTATAATTTTGTAGTTATTACTTTATCTTTATTACCATTAAAAAATTACCAATTATTATAACTTTAAATATCTCGCACTATTTTATCAAACCATAGTATCCATCACTACTAGATTCAAAATACTTTACCACTTGATTATTATAGTAGTAAGGATCCTTGAAACCACTTATCATATTCCAAGTTTTGGTTACAATGCTACTCATAGAGTTTCAAGGTAAGAACAAAACTAGCCAACTTCATTGAGTCGTGGTTCCTTTAACTATTGAGTGAAGTCCCAAATTTTCAGAAACATAAACTTGATTCCTACAATTATTTTATTCTAAAGTGGAAACAAAATTTCTATGAATACTTCCTCACTATAAGATTTTTTATGTCAAACCATAACTCTCATAATAACTTCTTAGTAATAGGAGTAACCCTCAACTCGTGCCGATGAACACCTCTTACACCCAATTTTGTTCAAATTTAACTGACAGAAGGCTTTATGACTTAATATTATGTTGATATTTTTTTATATTTCTATAGGAATGTAATAATTTTCCATTAAATATGTTCATAATTTGTGATAACACACACAAATAAACAAGTAATTAATAAAAAAATTTCATTACATATTTATGCATTAACTATTTATTTTTTATGTGTTATTTTTTTTGCGAAATTAGTGCCTTAGAAGAAGAAAAAACAAAAAATATATAAAAATAAAGGACGTTACATGAGTCTAAAATATAGAATAATATTATAGTACTTATCATGAAGAGGAAGTAAATCAACGGGGAGATAAACTGGTCAGTTAAATCTTTGATTTACTCCCTTATTAGTCAGGTCATCCGCAACCATGTTTTCTTCACAAAAAAATATGTCTGATGATCTAGTTGATATCGAGAAGAGAGTAGAGGAAATTCATCGAAAATGTAGTAAGAGGACACACAAGATGAGTCACCCATTCCAAATCACTTGTACAATGGTTGTCGAATCACTTTCAAAATAAAGATTATTCCAACCATAATTCTTTGTGAAAGAAATAGCATGAATCATACTCATCATTTCATCCTCCCGAGAAGTGGAAATGTCATAAATTATAAAAAAGCATCAGAGGATCTGACATAGATGATTCCTAAAGATAGCTCCAAAACACATGGGACACAAATTTCCTTTGGAGGCACCGCCCACATTTACTTTAATCCAACTAGAAAATAAAGCTCTCGAGAACACCATAAGCGCATTGAGGTTGGTAACAATTTCCATCAATCAGAAGATGTCACATTATTCCAATGTCCTGCATAATGTTTCTATAATGGCCCTTTGTAGCGATGCAGCTTCACATATGGAAATAAAGATTTTCATCCAGCCTACAATATGGATGAATGAGCAGTTGTTATGAATAATAACATTTATATCATACCATATCACATGATGAAGTTTAGTAATGAATGTAAGGAAAAGGTTATTAATTTGCTGAGAGATTTCCATATCCACACATCCCTTTAGTTGAGAGTTGACAGAGTCTAGAATCCACCATCTACAATCGAAAAGGTATAAAATATAGTTCCAAATTGAAGAAGCAGTAGAAAAGGAAATGAAGAGTTGATTAGAATCATCATTGTGTTGATTATATAGGTGAACTTTAGAGAAGATTTGAATTCACAAATATTGGAGGCACCTATCTTTGGGAACCCTGTTGTGAGAAATACACCAAATAAGAGTGAATATTTACGAATTTTTCCAATTATTTTGAAAAAATTTTATCCATCCAAAATAATTTTCAGATTTACAAAAGTTATTTTTGTAAAAAAATTTAGAGTTAAGCATACCATTGTGAGTAGGTTCCTAGATTAAAGAATCATCTTTGTTAGAAAAGGAGTTGTGGTCAATGACATGTGAAACAATATCCTGGAGATGATCATTTTGAGAATTTAAAATATCTCTAATTGAATAATTGGTACTATTAGGAATTTTATCTTAAAGAATCATATATATTAAGGGAGTAACAGTCTTGTTATCCAACAAAAATTCATGGAGAAATCTCTAGAAACCATATATATGGAGTTGGTCATAATACTAGAGTATGATTGTTTAATGTATTTATAGATATAAGAGTTTAGAAAATTCAAGTTACCTTTCTTTATTTTATCAAAAAATCTATTGTTGATAACAATGATAGAGTGAGATTTATTGTAAAATATATTCCAAATCAGTCTGTCTTGAAGAGACTCATTAAAAAACATAATATTTTTGATTCCAAGACCACCTTTATCGATAGGTTTGTAACAAGATGACCAAGGGACAGACATAAGTTTCATTTCCAGAGTGCTACCTATACAAATTTTTTTTGAATGAAGTATTCAATTTTTTGATATTCCTAGTGGGCCATTTATAAACCATCATAGAATAAACCATTTTAGAAAAAATAACAGATTTGACAAGATTGATTATTCCTTCCATAGAAAGTGATTTAACTTTCTAAGAGGATATTTGATTAAGAACTTGGTTAACTATTGTTGAAAAGTGAAAAGATTTGGGTCTTCCCTAAAAAATGGGAACACCAAGATAAGTAAAAGAAAAAGATCCTTCTTTTATGCCTAAATCACTAATGGTATTACATATCCTATTAGGAGGAAATTTTCTCCCAAATAAAATAGAAGATTTTCTCCAACTAATGGCTAAACCCAAAATATCTTCATAATGAGAAAATTACTTTTGAGGTTTCAAATATTACCTTTATCACATTATAAGAAATGGACGATGTCATCTGCATATAAGAGGTTTATGGGAGAATTTACATTCCTAAGGACATGTATGGTCTTAATCTTGTTATAGTCCACAAGATGAGTGACCAAGAAACTAAGATAGTCTTACACAGTAGAAAAAATAATGGTAGATAGGAGGTAACATTGTCTAATACCTTTGGTCCATTTAAAATATCCCATGGGAGATCCATTGAACAGAATGTAAATAGAGGCTGAGTTGAACATAGATTTGATTGTAGTGATAGAGGAGTTATTAAAACCAAAAAATTTAATAACCTTGATTATAAAACTCTAGTAAATTGCATCAAAATATTTTTTGATGTCAAGTTTAATGGCAATATTACCTCCTCCGTTATCTTTTTTTAAGGTGTTGACGCACTCAGAGGAAAGGAAAATGAAGTCTTGGATGGATGTACCCTTGAAAAACCCAAATTGGTTAAAAGTGACTATGATACCCATAATAGTTTAAAGCCTATTATAAATGAGTTTATTGATGATTTTATAAAGGGTGTTAGTAATAGAAATGTTCCAAAACAGATGAATCTCAGAAGCATTTTCCATATTAGGAATTAATGAGATAAATTGAGAATTTAGACCATGGGGAAGGAAGAGATTAGAAAAGAAAGATTTGAAAAATTTGAAAACATCATATTGGATGACTTCCCAATAATTTTCATAGAAACTATTATTAAAACTTTATGGATGTAGAGTACTATTAGGATTTAAAATAAAGACAATGTATTTAATCTCACGATCGAGAGGAATTCTTAAAATAATGGCGTTTTATTCTTCATTGAACACAACCATAATAACCTTTCGAAGGAGTTATTTGTTGGTGGTAGGGCCATTTAAAATGGTTTCAAAGTAACAGAAAATTTGATTAGGAATATCATCCTTATTGTATAAATGGTTTTAACCATGTTTAAAAAAGTTAACAGTCTAAAATATTTTCTGACAATTTTTAGAGAGTTATCGAACATTGTATTCCTGTCACCCTCTGATAACTATTTGACTTTGAAAGCTTATTTCTGCACATTATCTTTAAAGGTGAGAAAAGAGTTGATATTTACAGAAATGTTGATTTTATTATTCAGATTAAAGGTGAAATTAGATCTAGTACTATTTTTCTGAATTTGGTTAAGTTCATCCTCAAGATAAAAGATGTCATTGTCAATTTGTTTGTATTTTGAACTACACCAACCTTTAAGATGCTTCTTATTGTATTTTAGGTTAATAGAACAAGAAAAGGCATCATTACAGTGAATCATAGAAGTCCATAAACTTTATATGATACTATTACATTCAGTGTTAGAGAACCACACCTTGTTAAACTTCAAAGGGTTGGGAGATTTCATATTTTAGGGGGATATATTGACCATAATAATATTATTCTCATAGTTAAGCTCGTGTAGGGTGGTTCTCGAGATGGTGTCCCATTTTTCTAAAATAAGGTCATTAGTGAAGGCTCTATCCAAATAGCTGGAGAACACCCTATTTCAGTGAATTCTTACCATTTATATCATTCACCAGTAAGATTAATTTCAACAAGTTTATTTTCTTAAATATAATTCTTAAACTATCTCATGGAAATAACAGCATTAGATGGAACAATTTTTTCATAAGAGGAAAGAATTGCATTGAATCCCTGAATCAAAAAACAATGGCTTTGAATACAAGTACTTAAATAGTTCAGGTCACTCCAAAGAGGCCTTCTATCTTGGTATCTATTCTGTGGATAAACAAAAGAATAATATAAAAGAGATCCATCAATACAGAAATCATAAGTACAAAATTTATTGGCAACATTAAAAATATTAACATTATGAATAGAGGAGTGTGCGAAGATCAAGAGGGATTCAACATAGGAGTAGTTTATTATCGCACCTATAAAAAATAACAATACTTACAAAAGTGTGAGTAATTAGAGTAAAAATTAATTTTGGGATCAACCATAGAAAAAAACATTGGACAATGAGTTTTAATCATTCTTTTTAAAACAGTAAATGTGTCAGAGTTGGGAATACCCAAACAATTACAAAAAAGAATTTTCATTTAGACTTGAATTTGGAGTTTGAAGTCCCTTTTTTGTTGTTCCCTAAACCCTTTTCCCAAGGAGATCTTGTAACCTTATTTATAGTGTTTGGGATAGTATCCTTATCCTACTTATTTTTAAAAGACACAGAGGGGATGTTCGAGGTACCTGAATTAGCATTGTCTTTGGGAGGATCATGCATAAAGTATTTCATGGGTGAATTTGCATGACTGTTATTTATAGAAACACTATGTTCTACATTCTAATAAGTATTCAAATTATTAGAAGTTGAAGAAACAACATTTTTGGTAATAATTTGAGAACCTACTGCAGGATGAATGTCAAATGAAGGAGGGGTAGGTCTACCTAATTCATTCATAGCAGGTTATTTTTGTTGTGAGATAATGACCAAACTGAATAGCTATTGACATAAATTATACCATGAATCAAATGTGATGGTCTTTAGTTTATTGAAAAAAATTCACATTCACAAAAAATAATAACAAAATATATAAATTAAACAAACTACCTGACATATCTTGATAATTTTTTATTGGTTGATCCATTAAAACTTAATGGATCAACTGTAACCTAAGGGTATAATACCTGATTCATTCTTGAATCATATCATTACTTGCACCCCAACCCAAAATTTCCTTGACTCCTTTGGGATATCAAATCATATTGGCATGGTACACATCTTATAATGTCATTGTCATAATAAAAACATGCCCATATAAAATAAATGCGGTATTTAGAAGAAAAAAAATACATATAAGGATATATTTATTGATGTGTATACCCTGATACATATTATGTAAAGAAATATGATTTGCAGATCATCAAAAATAAATAATTTTTCTAAACACAAAACATAGTTGGAATAATTAATTAAATAAATTTAAACCAAGATAAAAAAATTTCTGTCAATTTTCTAGGCCAATATAAACTTATTTTAAATGTAAAATAAATATAAATTGTGATAAATTTGAACAAAGCATTCTAAAGGAACATGTTTTTTCCTATGGGTATAGTCATTACTTTGATAAGTGACCCTGGTAGGTAATATCCTATTGTGGACTGGGTAGGAAACCAAGGTATTATAGGAAACCCATGGAGTCAGGTGACCAGTTTCATGGTTTTTTGAGGCTGGTTCATCACACAAAATGCATGTTGTATTCAATAGTAAGATCCTATAAACTAGGTAAAAGGTACCACACCATATGGGAACCACCACACCATATAATAATGAGGTTAAGAATAAGTCTATGGAATATGAAAGATCCATGGTGTATTGACCCTAAAATTGGAATAAATGACAAGGATACACCTTGAACACCTCCATACAATAAATTATGATCAATGATGTAGCTATTAAAAATTAGTAAGATGCAAGAAATATGCCCATCATTCTATAGTTCCTCAATTGTGATGTATCCAAATCCCCCACAATGAATATCAAGCACCATTCCATATAATCTAGTTACACCAAAAAAACACAATTCAACATCCACCTTTCTCCTCTGCAACCAACCCTAAGACATTTAATAAATATATGGAAGTTGCAACATGAATCAATGTTGTATAAGAATAACAAAAAATCATGATGCATAAGTGTAATTATCCACACCATTATGGTTGAAAAACTAGATAATTCTATTATAATCGATGAATTAGAACAAGAAATAAGTTTTAGTGGTTATGGAACCAACTTTTCTGTTTAAATGGAGTTCTATGGTTTAGATCTACCTAGAGAGAATCCAATGGATGAGTTTAATTTAGAGGAAGTTGGAAGTGGTTATGACTCTGAATTTTAATTTCAAAAATTTTAGGTTATATAAAAGTTTTTCTAAATATATTAAATATAAATAGAATATAGAGACATAATAGGAGTTCAGAGAAAATATTGAAGAAGAATTAGGAAGAAATAAACTATGATGGGATTTATTAAATATTTTTTAAATGGGATTTATTTTTTTCTGAGTAGATTCATATTAAAAATCAATTTTGTGGAAAATTTATATACACCAGAGAGAAAGAGGAAAGTGAATATACTCACTGAAGTTTTATTGATCAAATAAAATTAAATTTATGAAGTATATAGAGTATAATAATAGAATTCCTAGTCTATCAATATTTTATTTTTTGTATTTCTATGATTGATGTTCTTATAAATATAAAATATTCAAATATACTTACATGGTGTTGATCATTTCTAGATTGAAGTAAGGGAACAACATGTGGTAACACTGGAACATCACATCTTGAATTATGTTGTAGATATAAACTTGTTGATCTCATAGAAACCTTCATGTAAAAATACTAATAAGAGATCTATAAGTTAATGAATTATTATTTTATAGAGAAGTACATGAAAAATGAGAAAGGATTGACCCTTGAGAGGTAGTGATCTATTCTATAAACATTTTATAGGATGTGTTTCTTATTGAGGAGTGACCTCACTAAAAGATGTATCCTTAGAAAAGAATGAGTTTATATTAGATTTTTGGTAAGCTAGAAAACAGATAATTTTATTTTAATCTGATATATCCCAGTGTGGGGGACCCAAGTAAAATCTCTATCTTTATTATAACATCCTAGGTTTTTGGATCGGGTCAAAATAATCTCCCTTTTTGAATTTTTGGAATTTGTGGATATGTAAATTTCTTTTTTGATTATAAAATTCAATTATGATTTTTCCTTCAACCCTCTATCATTTTTGTGGATGGGCTTAGAGGTTCTGAAATCAACTCAGGTGTTTTTAAGGGTTTCAAGTGCATTGGAGGCCCAAAGGCCCTATTTTGGAGGTTGCAGGTCAAGGTGAATGGTATAGGTAAACCATGTTTTCACTCCCATAAAACCATGGATCATAATTTTGAACTACCATGTGGTTAAAAAAACGTTGTGGGTTGGGGTGAAGGCCCATGCATGAAGCTTTAAAATTTTTTCAGAGGGATTTTTCATGGCTTGTGAACTATTAGTGAAAACCATGAACAAGTCGCATGGGTAGTGACACATAGATAGTTGTTGTAACCATGGACATTATATGAAAGAAATGGAGTTTGTTTTGTGTTTTTTTCAATACTTATTGGATTCTTAGAATGTTTTCCAGGAAGGGTACCATACAGTTTAAGCGAAAAATAGTATTTAAGGTGGCATCGTTTCCAAGGGTTTGCCAAATTTTTGTGCCTGAAAATTGGGAAATGGATAATTGTGTGTTTGGAAAAGGGAGTTGCACACAATATTTAATGTTTTATAGAAACTTTTTCACAAGGATTGTTTTGGGATCAGTGCTTCAAAAAATGGAAATGGAAAAATGTGCGTGCAAGACATGGATGTGCGTGGAAGATGGTGGTGCGTGAAAGAATCTTACAAGCCCAATGCGACGTCAAAAGTGGTTTTGTTTGCTCAGAAAGAATCTTACCCACACATAAAAATATGCGTTATGATATTTCAAATAGGATCTTCAAAGGTCTATTAATATGGGGCTACCCCCATGGAAGACTTAACAATTTTCCAATGAAAATATGGCTGCTCTGTCGCGCGAAAGATTTGTGCGTGAAAGATTAGAAGAAAGTTAATATTGCGTGAAAGGTTTTCTTTTAGTCTGAAAAGACCAAGTGAACCCTTTGGTGTAGTTTATTGAAATATAAGGGTTGTGTGGAAAGTAGGTTTTGCATGAAAGTCATCTTGCACAACAATTCCTAAATATTGCGTGCAGTTGAGGTATTGGGTGCAAGTGTGGTGTTATGCTTCCGACAAGTTTTTGATTATCTGATTTGTGTGATCTGTGTTTTCAAGTACATAAATTTTGGACTTTGATGTAAGAAATTTCTCTTACTAAATATAGATAAAGTCTTCAATGAAAATCTATTAAAGAGACCCTCTTGTCGATAAACTGAGTTTGACTTCTCCCAAGGAATTGTGCTAGGGGAGTCAAGAGAAGTGATCTGAGGGACACTGTGAACTATCCTTGAACCGTTTTAAAGATAGTGTGCTTGACACAGAGTGACTGTGAATGAATCTTTTAATCCTCAAACTAGTAAATATTAATTGATTTAGGTATGACAAACACATTTTCGACGTATGATCCTTGGACGTATCCCTTTTGGGTGAACCATGTAAAAGTGATGTGTCATATCCCTACTTTCATTTGTTTAAAAGATTTAAGAATTTCCTACCAACGTGGGAACAAGATCCAAAACTTTAAATTGAAGATGTTGAAAACTTGAATCACCCCTCCTCTATCAGGGTGTTCTGATGTCCTTAAGTGGTATCTGAGGGAGATTACTGGTGTTTGATCTGTCTTATACCATCATGGAGAATTTAACTAGTATTAGGGGATTCCCCCACTTTTATGGAAGTAATTTTCATATTTTGAAGAACTAAATGAGATCTCATATAAGATCCCTTAGAATGAAGGTCCTATTTTCCACTATTCATGGTATACAATTTACTGATCCAACATGGCTGGCTATGACTGATGTAGAGAAGAAAATTATTGATGTAGATGCTAAAGAGAAGAATTCTCTCACCACATCCCTTTCTGATCAGATATATCTAAAGGTGATGAGTTTCGCCTCAGCAAAGACCATGTGGGATAACATTGAAAATATTTATGAAGGAGATATCAAAGTGAAGGAGGAGAAACTAAAAGGCATGCACAATAGTTTTGATGATCTGAAGATGCATCCTGATGAGAATAATGATTTCTTCTTCAATAGAATTACTGAAGTGGTTTGGGAAATTTTGGGTATAGGCGAAGAAATCAAAGATATTGACATTGTAAAAAAAATATTAAGAATAATTCCACCACTGTACAATGAAAAGGTATTTTTCCTTAAGAAAATAGATCATTCCAACCTTTCATTGGATGATTTTCTGAGTAGCTTGGTGGAATATGAAATGAGATTCAAACCAGAAGATGCTACGAATTAAGTGATCAAGGAAATGGCATTCAAAGCCATGGAGAAACTGAAAATTTTAAAAGATAATAGTTGTAAAGATGATGAGGAAAAAGAAATTCTTTCTCTACTTTCCATGAAGTTCTATAATGGAAAAGGGAAATTTAAAGGGAAGTTACCTCTATCTTTCTTTTGTTGTAGAAAAGTTGGGCACATTGCCACTTAGGGATTAAGAAAGATCGATGATGAAGATTGTAAAGTTGAAAAAATTAAGAAGCCTCTAAAATGTTTTTTCAAAAAGGGAGACTACAAATCTAAAAAGAAATTAACGAAGAAGTGTTTTTTTCTGTGAAGAGGAAGATCATGATTATGAATTCTGTGAATAAGAAGAACCATAATTTAAAACTAGAAACCATGCTTCCATGATGTCCAATATTGAAAAATTAGAAGATAATGGTGGTGAAAATCAGTTGAAAACTAGTGAAAATCTTGAGTTGCAACTTAATGATGATGTTAGTAAGATTAAGATTAAATGTAGGAGTTTCAATAAGTGGAAATCAATTATAGAAGAATAATCTGAATGTGTTTATCAGCTTGAAGCTGAAATTGAACGACTAGAAGAATTTTAGGATGTATAGTATAATATCCTTGAAAGTAATGATGTTGTAGTTGATTTGAAGCTGATAATTGAAGATTAGGAAAAGGTCATGAATGACCTCACCTCTAGACTAGATGAACAATCCAAGACTACTGAGGGTCTTGAGGAATAAGTTGCTAATCTTAGGAGTAAACTTGAGAGTGAATAAATTTCAAAAGAATCAAGGAAGAAAATACATTTTATAAGGTTCTAAAATCCTGAGATATTAGAGAGATAAAAACGTGGATCTAATGAAGTTGAAAGATTTTAAATGATCAAATACCTTATTAAATGGAAAATATTGGAATCATTTGTGAGGTTAAATCATGAAATACTAAAAATAAAAATGGCTAAAATTAAGGAAAGGTGAAAGTGGGTCATGTAGAAAAGTCACCTAAAGTGCTGAAAAAGAAACCCCCAATTCAATCTAAAAGAAGAAAAAAAATACTATCCTTAAGCCTCCAGGAATAATAGGAACTCAAACTATTATCCCATGGAATAAAAAATGTGGATAAAAAAAAGTGGGAAGTTATTTCCTCTAATAAAGTCCCAGTTCTATGGATATATGGGCCATACCATGTCTTATTTCGAAGAGGCAAGAATCTATTTGAATGGAGAAGATATGGGAGTTCAAAAAAGGGGAAAAAATTCATAGCTTAATTTTTTTAGAAAAAAAAATTTCTATGGATATTGTCTTCATTGTTCTAACTTTGGTTATAAGGCCATTAATTACAGGCAGATAAGGGACATGGACACCTCATACCAGAGTCCAAGGCAAGTCAAATCTTGTCGACAAGACAATGTTTCTATTTTAAACAGGTTTTCTACTTTGGAATAAGATTTCAACTATGAATAATCCATGTACACGGAAGAGATAATTGAAAGGACAATAATGTTCTACACTCAATCCATTGACTCAGATACAGAAAAGAAGAAAATTGAGAAATCCAACCTTTCATAGGTAGCCCTAAAAACTAAAAAAAGGTAACACCTGGATTCTGGATAGAAGTTGTTCATCTCATATGATAGGTAATACATGCCTGTTAATCAATGTTAAGAGGAGGGTTGATGGAACAATATGGTTTGGTAATGATGGTGCTTTGAAAATCAAAGGCAGTGGAAGTAATGAACTAGCTAATGGAGATATAATGAAAACTTATGTCTTTTATATAGATGACCTACATCATAATCTCCTTATCATGAGTCAAATCTGGGACTCAGGACTTAAAGTTACTTTTAATCAGAAAGGCCTCACTATCAAGGGAATGAAAGTAAATTCACTTATGAAGGGATGTAGAATAGAAGGAAACCTATATTAGGTTGACATTAAAGAGAACATTTGCTACATGACTATTGAGGAAGAAAATAACCTGTGGCATTAGAGATTGGGGAAAATGAATCGAAAAGACATGGAAAACATATCAAAACAAAATATTTTCAAAGATATTTCCAAATTGAATCTTGAATGTGAAAAGTATTGTGATGCATGCATTTAGGGGAAGATAGTCTACAGTTCATATCGTCCAAATAAGAAAAGGGAATTTCATCTTCTTGATCTCATTCATATAGATATATGTATCCTGATAAATGTTATTGGAAATCATGGATAAAGGTACTTCATCATTTTTATAAATGATTACAGTAGAGTGGAATGTGTAATGGTTATACACAGAAAATTACAAGTGCAGAATTGCATGAAAACATATCAGCAAATCACTGAGAATGATACTGGATGAACAATAAAAGTGCTACAATCTGACAATTGAGGAGAATTCATGTTTATCAAATTTGAAAATTACCTAAAGAAGCATGTGATACAATATAAGGTAGCTTCTATGAGAACTCCATATAAAAATGGAGTTGTTGAGTGTAGGAATGATAGGTTAACAACATGGTATGAACTATGATTATTGAGAGTCGTATTCCATGACATTACAGGAAGGAGGAAGTTCAAACACCAGTTTATAATCAAAATCGAATAGGGCATTATATGTGTGAGACAAAGACACCATATTAATTGGGGCATAGAAGTAATACCTCTTTGAAGTACTTTCATATTTTTGGAAGAAAATTCTTCATTAAAAATAAAGATGGAAATTAAGGGATGTATAGTGAAAATGCAGATGAAGGAATTTTCCTTGGATACTAAATGAATAGAAAATCCTTTAAGTGTTTCAACAAGTTCTTATGAAGGATTGTGGAAAGCAGCACTATTATGATTATTGAAGAGAAAACCACAAATGATTCAAGGATTTCAAATGCTGATGTGATAGAAAATGAGGAAGAAAGTGAACATGGAGTAAATGAAAATATAGAAATAGAGGAAGGTGTACAAAACACTCAAAAGTCACATCATGATATTGACTTAGAAAAATAATCTGAAGAGGAAACCTTGGCTGGAGAGAATGTCGTTGAATCTAGACAGAGGAATCAAAGATAAGAAATTGATCAATACAACATTATTGGGATTTGGACTACACCACCACAAAAAAGGAGAATGAGGACTAACACACAATATGCCTTTCTTTCAATTGTGGAACCATCCTAATTTGAAGAAGCTGTAAAGGATGAATCATAGGAGAATTCCATGAATGAAGAGTTAGATCAGATTGACAAGAACCAAACATGTAATCTAGTCGAGAGAGAGAAAGGTCACATTGTTATGGGTACAAATTGGATTTTTGAAAACAAGTTTGATTAGCATGAAAGTGTTATTAGAAACAAGGTGTGATTGGTATGTAAAGCATATTCACAGATTGAAGGTGTCAATGTTAAAGAAACCTTTTCTCCAGTCGGTAGACTGGAGTCAATTAGGCTTTTTCTTGCCCTGGAAATCCAAAGTGGATGTAAATTATATCGAATGGATTTCAAGACAACATTCTTGAATGATGTTCTCAAAGAAGAAGTCTACATCGAACAACCAGTGGTGTTTCTTTTTGGTATTGATGAAACAATGGTTTATAAACTAAATAAGGCTCTCCGTGGTTTGAAGCATGCCCCACAATCATGGTATTCACGGCTATATTCTTATCTCAAGATTCCAAAATTAAAAATAAATGGATTATATCACAATTTATATGTGAACAATTATCCAAAAGATCAATTCATGGTTCAAGTTTATGTTGATGACATTATATTTGGTAGAAGCAGGAAGAAATTAGTGGATGAATTCTCCAATCACATAACATTATAATTTGAAATGTCTATGATTGGGGATCTCACATATTTCTTGGGGTTTCAGGTGAATCAAAGTAATAATTACACCTTCATTTCTAAAGAAAAGTATGCAAGAGAGTTTCTAAAGAGATTTAATATTCAAGACTCCAAACCAATGTCTACTCTAATTTCTGTTGGAATCAAACTTGGAAATCATGAGTATTGGAACTCTGTAGATCCCACTATGTACAGGAGGATTATTGGAAGCTTACTATACCTAACAACAACCCGACCTGATATTGTCTTTTCAACTTTCTTAGTGGCCCAATTTCAGAGGAATCTGAAATAATAACATGTGAAAACAACAAAAAGAATCATGAGGTACATTCAAGGTGCTCATAATTATGGGATATACTTTGCTGCATGAAGGGACATTGAATTATCAAAATTTTCTAATGCTGACTGGTCTGGAGATGTAGTGGATAAAAAGTCCACCAGTGGTGGAGAATTCAATATTGGGCAGAAATGTGTTGGCTGTTTGATCATGAAATAAGAAAGTAATTCTCTTAGTAATGCTGAAGCTAAGCATATCTCTGCTAAAAAGTCATGCACTCAAATACTATGGATGAAACAAAAACTTATAGATATTGGTGATGAGGTGAAACAACCAATGGTGATTTACTGTGATAACAAGAGAACAATTGATCTTACAGAGAATCATATTCAACATTCTCGTAAAAGAAATATTGAAATTAGATTTCACTTTGTCAAGGGAAAAGGTGAAAAAGGTGTGATTAAAATGGATCATGTGGGAACTAATGAGAAAGTGGATTATATCCTGATCAAGACACTATAAACAGTTGTATTGGAGATACATCGGTTGAACATCTATGTTCATCGACCTCACAATGCATAAGGAGGTTTCAATGGGGGAGAAAAGAATAAATTCAGGATTCAGGACATGTACACATAATGAACTTGTAATGCTTCTGTGTAAAAGTAATAGAATTAATTGGGTGCTATCTTTAAGAATTCCAACACATGGGATCCCAATTCAGGCTTTCCCTCTTGTTTTCTACACCAATCATTTCTCACGTAGACTTAGAGTCTTGGATGAGTTGATTATTGTGTTTCAGGTTTTTCTTGTGGCTGGATCATTATTGAAGGTTGTTTAGAAACATGCATGAAATTCTTGTTTTGGGATCAGTGCATCAAAATATGTCAAAGAAAAAAAGTGCACACAAGACATGGATGTGCGTGAAAGATGGTGTTGTGAAAATGAATCTTACATGCCCAATGTGATGTCAAAGGGGTTTTGCGCACTCAAAAACAATCTTATGTGAACCGATGAAGATGTGTTAGAATCTTTTGTGAAGGGTCTTCAAAGTTCTATAAATATGCGGCTACCCCCAAGGAAGATTTAAGAATTATCCAATGAAAATATGGCTGCTCTGCCGTGCGAATGATTTGTGCGTGAAAGATTGGAGGAAATTTAATCTTTTGTGCAAGGTGTTCCTTTAGTCTAAAAAGACCATGTTAAACATTTGGTGTAGTTGCACGAAAGATAAGGGTTGTGCAGAAAGTAGGGGATTCACAAAAGTCATCTTTCACGACAATTCTCAAATCTTGCATGCAAGTTGAGGTATTGTGCGCATGTGTGGTGTTATGCTTCCGAGAGGTTTCTAATTATTAGATTTGTGTGATTAGTGGTCTCAAGTGCATAAATTCAGGACTTCTATGCAAGAAATGTCTTGTATTGAATAGATATGAATAATTCAATGAGAATCTATTGAAGAGACCCTCATGTTGATAAAAATAGTATAACTTCTCTCAAGGCAGTGTGCTAGGGGTAGTTGAGGGAAGTGATCCGAGGGATGAAATGAGCTATCCATGAATCATTGTAAAGGGAGTGTGTCTGGATTAGAGTGACTATGAATGAATCTTTTAATCCTCAAACAAGTAAATATTAGTGGATTTAGGTATGACCGACACACTGCCGACATATGCTCCTTAGACATAGCCCTTTGCAGTGAACCAAGTAAAGGTGTTGTGTCATCTCCTTACTTTTATTTGTTTTACAGATTTAAAAAGTTCCCACCGACATGGGAATAAGATCCACACCATTAAAAAGAAGAAGTTGACACCCTGATTCACCCCT
Source organism: Viscum album (assembly GCA_963277665.1). NCBI lineage: Eukaryota > Viridiplantae > Streptophyta > Magnoliopsida > Santalales > Viscaceae > Viscum > Viscum album. The sequence continues at coordinate 1,057,007,564 of OY728161.1, forward strand.
CCCCTCTCAGGGTGTTTCAGGGTCCTTCAGCAGTACCCTCACATTGTAGCACCCATAATTTGAAAAATTCTTGAAAAACCATGTGATCTAACCATGATTCCACATTAAAGGTGTGAAATAAAATTTATGCCCCTCTCCCATTTTTATTCTTGTCCCTATTATTTCTCCACTCTTGGTCACACAATGCACATGTAGCTTCTCATTTTTATCATTATGGCTAGGGTGTGCTCCCTCCCCCTTGTACAAGCATGATTTTGTCTGCCATTGAGTGTGTTGGAACCATCTCATCATGTATCTCCTCACCCATGCCTCATTTCTTCTTTTCTCTACCCTCACAAACTGATAAATCTATGAAAGTTGTTTTTCCATTTTTTCAGGATGTTCTATGGGAACCCTGATTTCTTCTTAATTGATTTTCATTAGAGGTTAATACCAAATGTGCATACATATACAATTCCAAGGTAGGTGGTGCATAAATTTCTTTTTATTTTTTCTAGTGTTTAGTTGGTTTGGATTTTGGCATTCCGTTGTGTTGACTGAGAAGGACCAAAAAATTTAGTTGGTTGTTCTTAATTAAATAATTGGACCTTATCAGCACACCCAAAAAATGTGTATTTGTGTGAGGATGAGTTAGAGTCCATAGAACACATGGTCAGGTTGGCCGAGTGCATTTGTTTAATTAAATTGAATTATTTTTTTTAAAATTAATTTGAATTATATAAATGAATTTTCTGTTCTATGCTATTGAGATCCATGGGGTCATGTTTGTCTTGGAAGAAGGTTTGAAATGGTGATGGACATTTTGAATTGACGTGGTGGGACTATTAGAATGGGATTGGCCAAAGTTACTCAGGTGATGTGATCATAGGTTGGGAATCATAGATGTTGGTTGAGGTAGGAAGCCCATCAGGATGAGGTAATGAACTATGATTTTGGATGGCATGACCTTAAGGTTTGAGATATATGGTTTCATGGGCATGAGGTTCTGAGATTGGTGTGTCTTAGGTTATAAATTGGTTATTTCCTCTCATCTATGATGGCCAAAGCACTGATTGGAATCATGTGCACACAATTTGACTCATTTATGAAATGGATATGACCCCTAGTTTGGATAAAATCTACTTTTAGTGTAGATTAGGTAATTTTTTCTAGGGGTGCTTTTCATACAAAGCATTAGTAAAGGTGAGGATAGTTCAGATGAAAAAGTTCAGGATATCAATTGGGGGGTAGGGCCCACTATGCTTGAGACCATTGATCCTGGATCATCTTGGAGGATGGGGCATTACCGTTCCTTGGGAGGTTTTGATTTGATAAAATTATGATTTTATTTGAAGACAAATATCGACGCGCCTCTCGAATTTGGGCTTTGAGCCATTGGGTGCTTTCAAGCAGGGTTCCGGGGGACCGGGGTTTTATTTTCTTGGGCATACCTTTGGGTCGTCGATAACATGATCTAGGACATGAGGTATCGATTGGCATGAGGTTCCATGTTACTTTACTAGAAGGGGAACATGATGGTTAAACTGGGACTATTTGACATTAGGGGATACCTTGGGCCATGGGACAAGGCTCTTCTCCTCCTCAACGACTTCAGGGTTTTCCAAAGTAGGTGACAACTTCCTGCTAGTTGTTGAGCACAAGGGGAGTTTGTTTGTATTATTTAAATTTAACTTGATATTGTCTTTATTATATTACACACCTACTTAAACACATATGTTATGTATGAAAATTTGTGTGGTACCCTTCTAAGACTCATTCTCACTCCTTACACAGGCCCTTTAGGACATGTGAAGACTTTATTATTTTATGTTCTAGTTAGGGTTTGGGCTCTGGAAATTAATCTTAGTTGAGTTGGCATGGATGGAAGACAAGGGACCTTGAGGTTATTTCCTCATTTGGGGTGACTATTTTATTTTCCTTTTTGTATTATCACGCTATCTATGTGTATGTAGCTAATGTGGTTAGCCTTTGGAAGCCCCTTTTGGACATTTTCATGTATGTCGTATATTGGATTCAGGATCTATTTTTTTTAATGAAAATGATATTTTTATTATTATTTACACTACAATTTTTTGTTATGCTTCCAATATTTTATGTTATTGATTGTGCATCCACCATTGAAGGGTCTTGTTTGAGTCCGTTGAGTCTTTTCTTATGCTACACATTGCATAATTTTACTTAGATCATTATTGTGTCTTCCCTTAAGAGAATAGACTCCCCAATTTTCCCTCTTTACAACCTCACTGCTATTTGTTAGCCTTTTCCTTTTGGGTAGGTACGACTAAGGGCAGTGGCACCCATCTCGAAATCACTCTCTAGGTGTCTAATCGGGCCGGGGATTCTAATAATGTTATCAGACGGCGGTTTCTTTTACCTCTTTTATTGATATTACTATTTAAATTATGTTAAATAAGAGTTTTTGATGTTGTCAGAACTGGGTTTATAGCTCATGCTTGGCTGCCAATATCCCCATGCACGGGGGACGGACCGAGCTACTAGGGGTGGGAATTGTTGTTCTATTTTTCACATTTGATAGTTTATTTGATTTTCACATTTAGTGGTATACTTGGAATGTGAATTGTTACTTGTTTTGATATGGGACCCTTGAATTGGTATGGAAAGGGAGGAACAATTTTACCCATGGCCTCAGATGGAAAGGGGTGTTGGTTATATTTGTTTTCCATGAGTATTCTTCTCACTAGGTACATAGGATGTTTAAATTATATATATTCTTGTTCCATGATAAAATTTCTTATAATATGTAAATATGGATCTGTCACTGATATGAGCAGGTAGGTTTGATAAAATGGTGTGTTATTGATCACCAGATTGGGTGACATGGTTGTCAATTTGAGGCAATGTGGTTCATCAGGATGGGCATGGCCCAGGGCATATGTGATATTTGGATCTGGTATGAGTGGGTAAGGATCCCATGAGGATGGGATTATTAGTGGAAAGGTTACGATGGGGGAGATTAAGGGTAGTGAGTTGATTCTATTTGTTACTAATTTAGATATATTTGATATATATATATATATATATATATATTTGTTATATGGGATATGAGACCATGTACCGATGTTAAGTGCGTTTCCTCCTAGATGGATCAGACGGAGTGTTAGGAAGGAGATGGGTTTGTTCTATAGGAGTAAAAGTAGATTGAGAACCCTGACGGTCAAGAAGAGAAATTATAGGCTCACGCTCAAATTCTAGTATAGTTGGGGAAGCCACCAGATTTGATATCCTTTTGGCCGTCAATGGATGATCAGCTTAGAGAGAGACTAGTACATGTTATCTGGAGTATTGATAGGGTATCTCAAAGAGCATAACCTTTTATGGTGTCTCTGACTCGTGAGTGTTCTTCATAATACCCACTACTTTTTAAAGGTGAGGGTTGTCTATAGGTGGCTTAGAATTGAATATAGTCTATAAAAATGATTTTAGAGTAGTTAGGGATACGTCCATAGTAGATGGTGAAACTGGAACCAATATGCTCAAAGGACCAATAGATCACTGGTGGGATGTACAGGCATAGGTAGGCAGACATGAGGGGCTGGCCTAGAAAGACTTTGAGGCCAGGTTCTTCAAGACCCTATTCAAGAAGATAGTAAGGGTGAAGTGATATCATGAGTTCTTGAGCATTCAGCAGGGTGACATGTAAGTAATTGAGCATTCAACAAAATTCACAGAATTTTCTTCCCTAGCACCTAAAATGGTAAACACCGACACCTTGAGGGAGAGGCATTTTGAGGGTGGTTTATGGAACACCATTTGGTTACATGTAAACATGTTTAGATTGGACTCATTATTAGAAGTGGTGAATCATGCACTCATAACTGAGGAAAAAATGATGGATAATTATTACTCTATTTGGGTGATGACTTCAGGTAATTTCTTTGGTGATGATTTATATTACAAGAAGCGAGGTCGAGATGAGATTCAATAGGGAATCCGAGCCAAGGAATTATCCAGACAAGTTCAGAGTGGTTCATCGATTGTTTATTTCCAGTGTGTATAGCCAAGAAATGTCTAGATTTAGTGTGGTTGGCCTTGAGATGAGTTTCAAGAATGTGGATATGTCCAGAATCTCAAGAAGTTTTAAAAAAATCTTCTCAGATAGCCAACAACCGGTGATTGGGGAAAATTCAAGGTTCTTAGATCAGATCGGGAGTTGTTCCCGGTGATGGTATCAAAGATTGAACTTTATGTGAAGGTCCTAGTAGAGAAAGTGGGAATATGGAGTGAGTTTAGTGGATAGTGGATGGTGCATCACCATAAGGAGGTCAGGCTTCAAGACTGGTGCACACCATGGACCTACCAGGCACTGAGTAGAATGGTGAGATGATGATGGTTAGAGGTATGCCGCAGACATGGTCATGATTGATTTTTTTAATATAATTTTGAGGCCTGTTTGTTTTGGGTTAATGAGGTCCCTGATATGTATATATGGACTAACAAAATACTGGTTAGTAGGTTGAAATAATCTCAAATGCATTATATATGTATGTATGATGTGAGAGGTATCATGGTCTATGTTAGAATCGATGGATGCATGATTATTGTGGTGCATTGGCATCATGAAATCAATTATATGCAAATTAGTTGAGGTGTGCTAGTATCTAGGCATCATTAAAATTTAGTACACGTTTGATGTGTGAGTAAACAGGTTAGATTTTTAGCATCTTATGCGATGCAAGACCTCATTGGTGCCATGTGTGACATGGGAATGAGGTGGGAATCAATGCTTTGTGGAATTTGGATGGGTGTTGGATATAGAACGAGAGATAAAGATGAGGTGTAGGAGTGAAGATGAATTATAGGAGTAAATTTGAGGCTTTGGATGGTTGATGGACCATCGGTTGATTTGAGTTTTGGTCAATTTGTGACTGGGGTGGGTAAGTCCTATGGTGGGAGCCCCATTGAGGTAGATAGCCGATACCCTTTTGAATGGGGTTGTTTAGGTTAATTTAAATGAGATGAGTATGTTTGATACCATCTCTAAGTTATGTTTCATAGCATAGGGATGAGCTATGTTAAGTTGTTGAGATTATAACATCCTAGGTTTTTGGATCGGGTTGAAATCCTCTCTTTTTGAATTTTTGGAATTATTGGGTATAGAAATTTTGTTTTTGGTTATTAGAACCTAATTACGAGTTTTATGTCAACCACATATCATTTTTTATATGGTTTTAGAGGTTTAGAGAGTTCCTTAGGTGTTTAAAAGGGTGTTGAGTGCATCAGTGTCATAAAGACCATATTTTGGAGGTTGTAGGTCAATGAACATAGTTTAGGTAAAATGTGTAGCCTCTGCCAAAAAACAGTGGATCCCAATTCTAAACTGCCACATGGTTTAGGGCACATAGACATTCATAGAGATATGAAGTTTTTTAGGTATTTTACATGGATTTTACAAGATTAGGGTAAACCATATGCAAGACGCATGGGTAGTGCCATTTAGGTAGTACCCTCATACTGTTGAATGAATGGTTTGCACACAGCTTAAAAAACCATGAGATATAACCATGTGGACTCATTAAATTGGTGAAATTACTTCTATATAACTCTACCCAATTTCTTATTTTCCCTCTTACTTCTCCACTATTAGTCATACACTGCATATGGAGCTTCTCCATTTTCTTCTTCTGGCTAGGGTGTGCTCTCTCTCTATGTCTAAGCTCTGTTTCATCTTTCATTAGGTGCATTGGAACCTTCTCGGTAACGCTATCCTCACCCACGCCTCATTTTTTATTTTCCATCACCTCACAAACTTCTAAATCCATGAAATCCATTTCCCCCTATTTTCACGACATTCAACGAAAACTAAAATTTCTTCCAAATGAATTTAAGTTAGAGGCTCATACCAGAGATGACTGCGTCTATGATTCCATGATTGGTGGTTTATAAATTTCTTTATGTTTTCTTGAGAGTTTATGGGGTTTTTATTTTGGATTTACTTTTTTTTGACTAAGAAAGATCCCAAAATTCAATTGGTTGTTTTTAATTAATTAATTAGACCTCCTGGCATGTCGTTAAGCATGCCCAAACCAATAGTATTATTGAAAGGATGTAGACTACTTGGGAAGGTTGTCTTTGTGTGTTTGTTTAATTAAATTGAATTTATTTATTAAAATTGAAGTGAATTATATAAATTAATTGATTTTGAAATACTATTGAGATCTATGGGATCATGTTAGGGATGGCCCGAGGTTTGAAATGACGATGAACATTAATAATTGATGGGGTAAAACTATCAGGATGGGCTTGGTCTGGGTTACTTGGGTGATGTGATCACTAGTTGGGAATCATGAACATATGTTGAGGCATTAAGGCTATCGGGTTGAGTGCATGGCCCTTGATATTGGATGGATTGACTATCATATTTTAGTGATTTGATCTTAGGGGTACGAGTTATCAGGATTGGTGTGGATTAGGTACTAAATTGGTGATTACCACTCATCAGTAATGGCCAATGCACTGATTGGAGTTGTTTGGACATAGGTTGACTCAGTGATGAGGTGGTTTTAACCATTCATGTAGGTAGAGGCCTATGGTATTATTTCTCAGTTAATTAACTTTGGGGTGCTTTCCGAAGAAATCCACAGGGACGGTGATGAGCCTTTGGATGATAGTGTTGTGTCTATCAGTTGAGGGATGAGGCCTGCCATTCTTGAGGTTGATGAGCCAAGATCGTTTTGTAGGATGAGAATAACCATTCCTTAAGAATTTGTGCTTTGCGCCACAAATATTTTAATTTGGGGACAAATATCATTGTGCCCCCAGACTTTGGGATTTGATTCGATGGGTTTTTTGAAGAAGGTGTTTGAGGGACCACATTTTATTTCCTTGGGCGTGCCTTCAAAACATTAGTGACTTGATTTGGGATAAGATGTGTAGATTGGATTGTGGTGTGGGGTTTATTTATTGGAGGTGGAAAAAGAGGGTTCACCTGGGACTATTTGACACCTTGGGATACCTTGGGCTATGGGCCAAGGATCTTCTCCTTTGCAGGGACTCCAGTGTTGGCTGAAGCAGGTGAAAAATTCCTTGTTGCTGTTGAGCACTAGGGATGTTTTTTTGTCTTATTTAAATTTCATGATATATTTTCCTTATTATATTACACACCATCTTAAACACATATATTGGGTATGAAAATTTGGGTGGTACCCTACAGAGACTCATTCTTACACTCTACATGGGACCTTTGAGATGCGTGGATGCGTGTAGGCATTATTATTCAATGTTTAGGTAAGGGTTTGAGCTCTGGAGCTGGATCCTAGTTGAGTTGGCATGAATGGATGGAATTGAACTTTATAGTTCTCATCTCAGTTAGATTGACTATTTTTTTATTACCATTATATCTCTATGTATGTAGCTACTATGTCTAACCTTTGGTATCCCCTTATGGATATTTTCATGTATGACCTATATTGGATTCATGATATGTTTAGTAGATACAAATGGTGTCTATATTTGTTTATTATTTTTATTTTTTTTGTTCATTATGATTCCACTATTTTATGTTATTGATTGTGATTCCTCCATTGGTGAGTTTGGTTTGAGTCTACTGAGTCATTTCTTCTGCTGCATGTTTTATACTTTTACTCGGTCCATCATTATATCTTCCCCAGAGGATATATACTCAGGTGAAACTAAGGCGAGTGGAGCATGGCCTGGAAGCACTATTCTAGTGACTAATCAGGTTGGGGACGCTACATTTATGTGTTTTTTTCACCATGTATTTTTCCGGTTTATGTGGATTATGATGAGGATGACAGATTTAACATGTTATTTATAACGAGGGAACAATATTGGGTTAAAAATATAGAATCAATTGCAAGAAGTTATATTTGGTAAACAACACTATTCATCCTCTATTAGGGTATCTTAGGTTACAAAAAATGGTATTAGAGACTAAATGATCCATTTTGGAATCTATTATTGAAGTTAAATTATCATATTCTTTATAGATACTATATCTCCAAAGTAAAGTATGATGGTTCCAGATGTGAATGAAGAAGAAGGAGTTGTTAACCTTGATGTAGAACATAAGGGTACTTCCAGATTAATTAGATATTCAAATAAATATGATCTTGAATATTATAGGAAAATATATAGAGTCTTATAAGTATTTTGAATAATTTGAGGCTTAAAATTCTTTTCCTGAACATAGAATTGAAGATCCATATCCTACCAATGAATAAATCCATGAATAATTAGAATCATATTTTTATTTAAATTAAAAGTTTGAATAAAATTCCAAGGTAAATAAAAATACAAGTTTTTTTATTGAATAAGAAATTGTGAAAATTCATTCCCCATAGGATTAAGTTGTTGTGTTTAGAATAATTACATACACATATCCCTTAGAAAATTATTCAGAGAATAATTTTAGGGGGATATAGTGAAGAAAATAATTCTCATATGTAGGATGCTAGTATTGATGAAGAAGATCCGACCAAGGCTTCAATTATGCGTAGTGATGTAGGGATTAAAATTAAGAACTAATAAATAGAAAAACAATTATAAGATTATGATGATATTATAATAATTCATTTTAATGACCTAATATATAAATAATTTAAAAACTCAGATCTTTTTTGGTTAATGATTGAAATTAATTGAGTTTTAGAAAAATGTATGATCAATCTCTAGAAGAAAAAATGAATTATGTAAAAGGGGTTTTAGAATAAGGAATAATTGTTATGAATTATCAGTCATATGTAAATATAAAAAGTATCAAATATGTTGAAAGATATTTTAGTCAATTTTATGATAGAAAAAATTTTAAGTGAATTTAATAAAAATGGAATATGAATACAAATTAAAATATTTATCAAATGAAAGATATCATCTCAACTTGATGGTATTTTTTTGGGAGGTTAAATTGGTAATTACTAAATCTATGGTTGTAGAAAATAATAAAACTCTATTTTTATTTACTAATTCATGGAGAAATCTTATGAAATTTCTTGAAGTATAAAGACCAACTTGTAGTGGTGAAGAAAATTTGGGGTTTGATACACAATCATCCAAATAAATTAAAAAACATATAGATAATTATAAAATGGAATCAAAATAAGTTGATGACTGTAAATTAAGAAAAAAATATAAAATAATGAAAGTGCATAAATCAGACAAGTATAATACAAAATTAAAATTTGGTAACATATGTTACTACTAAATAATTTTAGTCTATAAAATAATATTTTTAAGATGTTATTATAATTATATGAGACAATAAAAGGAAAGAAATATAAAATCCTTTATTTCCATAAGAAAGAATTCCCAAATCTTACACTTTTTATTATCATCATTCTAATTTTGGTGTTGGTAACTAGAAGAAAAAATTAAAAATTTGGAAGAAAGGATATGCCCAGAAAAATGAATTCAAACTATACTTTTAGAGGCATTTATTTTTATTATGGAAAATAAAGTCACTTGATGAATAAGTGATTAATAGAATGTATTTATTTGAAATACATGGACAAAAAAGTAAGAAGTGATCATTATAGTGGAATATTTTACAAATGTGGCTACACATAAAATTTTTAATGGAATTTTAAGATGATAAGAATAAAAAAAATTATGGGGAAGAGAACTACTTTGGTGACCAATAGATTCTAGATTGTATGTAAAGAAGATCTATTAAAATGAAAAAGTTATTCATGTTCTTGAAGAATGGTTATATGAATATCAATGAAATGTTTTTTAGAAATCAATGTATATTACAATAAAAATTACATCATATAATGAAAATAATAAAATATGTAAAACTAATAATAAATATGAATACATATTTATGGAAAGAAAATATACATTAAAGATAAAAAAGTTTCATTAAATAGTAAAGGATAAATAATATGAAGATACTTATTGAGCCGGTGGAGAGAATATTATCTCAAAAAATAATTATGACTTCATAATTTGGATTATTGGAAGGGTCACCACATAAGAAATGAACATGAATCAAAAGGATAATATGAATGATAAATAACTAACTCATGAGAAAACATTATTTATGGTATCCATAAAAGGAATACCAAAAGGAAGGCTTGCAAGAAAAATGTTCAAAAGAAAAAATACATTTTTATACTTCAGGATGTTTCAAAGAAACACCTATCCCCATGTACATTAAATTATTCTATTTATTAGTTAGAAGTGTAGTATATTTAAAAGGGAGAAACAATCCATGAGATGTATTTTCTAAAAGGTGTTCATGTACATTAAATTTATACAATAAATAAGTGGTGTTTTGATAAATATCCAATGGAATAAAGGAATAATTTGAATTAATAAGTGTTTTTTAGTTGAAAAAATTTATATTACATTTTAATTCAAATTAATCCTTCATTCCATAGGTTTTAGAGTAAGAACCATATTTCTATGCATTATTAAGATCATTTCAGAGGAGGTGAATTTCTCTACATCAGAGAAAGAACCCAATTTGGTGATTAATAATTCTTACAAGCCATATAAATTGTGTTATCAATTATAAATGAAATAAAATAGGGACATCATATCATATGATATCCTATGAGTCTTATCCAGGGATATTTTCATGTAGATATTTTTATCATAACAGATGACTGGTATATATTATAGTGTATTATAAGAAACCGATATGTGATATCGAGTAAACTTAAACTACAACATATTCCATGTAGTTAAATTTGGTTATAAATCCTTGGGTTCAATCCTTTATGTCTATTCATACATGATATTATCATTGAAACATTCCATAATTATTGAAACCCCAACATAAATATGTTATCGTATTGTATGTTGGCTTCAATGTGATAATAGAAAATTTTCAAATCCATTAATTAAATTAAGAGAAACTATATAAATGGTAAATACCCTCCTACACTTGGTCAGTGATTCTGAATTGCATTAATCAATGATAAATTTATCCTAGTTCTCTATTTATCATCATAGTGATGTTTCTGAAACACCTTTGGAGTTTGAGGGTCCTCACATTATGAATTAGGAATCTAGGCCAGTATACTACCAATAGAGGTCAGATTTTATTGGATATCACTTGGTGATCTAAATTAATAATACTTCATTAATGAGTTGAATATAGATTTTTTTTCAATTTGGACATGCTTGTTTATATTTCATGTTTTTCAAATTACATGTGGTGGTTTTGGGCACTTTTGAAGCACGTGGTGGGTATTTAAAACTTTAGTTTTTGTAATAATAGATGAATAATATGTGATGTAATTGAAGAGTAATTATCATAAAAAACCAAATTAATGCAAATATTAATTGAAAAGAACCTAGAAATAAGAATAATGAATCTTTTCACATATAATTTATAATTAATTATTTAATTAAAGAGATACTTTCCGTTAAATTATTTCTTCATTGTCGATGATTGGATGAATACCTCATATCATATCATTATCGAGGAATCAAGGGTAGATTCCCTCTATGACTGATCCACACATGTATCTTGAACCTCTAATCATCACCATAGAATTCTTTGGGTGTTATTGTGGGTTAATCTAATGTTTTCAGTGATCATTGTTGATCGTAATATAATCATACAAGGGGTAAAGGATTCACTCTAGTGGAGGAAGAGAATTGCTTTGAATTATTCAGATCAATTAAGAGGAGGTATCTTTGAGTATTAAGAGAATTCTATTTATATCATGTTTATAACTATGATTTAATGATTCTAGGGTTTCAAAAATTATCATAATCATTTTTAAATAGTGTTAGGATTAGTAAATAATAATTACGTAGGGTGCCTTATTATTATTTTTAATTATTGAGGAACCCATTGTCTAAATAAAAATAGAATTATTATTATTTACTTGACATATTCTAAAACCTTGGTTAAAATAAATATTATTTTCTTGAATAAATAATTTAATATTTATTCAAATAATATTTAATTTTATATTTCTCTTTAGGCCATTAAACACGGTTCACCAATCATCTTCAATATTTATTAAACATAGAATAATGATTATTTATTTAATTATATAAATATTGATTCATTATTTTTAAAATCACAATATTTGTTAAATGTTTTTTTAAAATAATGATATTATATATATATAAATGTTTCTTCCTATTAAAAGGATTACCTTTAGGACATATAGACAACCCATCACGTCTGACAAGGCTTAAGGCTTAAACCAATAACCAAAGGAAAAAATGGAGAATTTCCTACTGAAAACCTATATGATGTATTATTTTTACCCTCTTTACTTGTATTACATAAATTATATCCTAAAATATACTCATTATATAGTTAAAATTATCTTTCATACTTTATGAATGGTATTTTGTTTTATTTAATGGTTATACGTTTTCTCTTCTCATGGTTTTTATTTTCATCTATGTAAAGAATTATTTGATTATTTTATTTTTTATATGAATAATTATTTATGATATATTTATGTATTTATGTTTCATAAATTTTTTTATCAAGTTAAATAAAAAAAAATATGGTTTTAATTTGAAAAGTGAAATAGTTGCCATTTTAACTAAATTATTTTTCCATGAACTACATGGTTTTATTTAAAAGTTAAATTTATAAATGTTTTAATATGAATTTGATAAACTGTAATTAATTTTTCTCATCACATTGAATTTTTCTTAGGATGTATTTTTTTATTTTTAAACACTTTATTTTTTGGTGAATAGTTAAAATACGGATTTTTTATAATGTTGTCCCTTTTATGACATTATTTTGATTTAATTATGAATTAATATATTTTAAAACCCTATTTCAAAAAAATTTGTTCTCAGGTTGTTAAATAATGTATTTTAAAATCTAATGATGAATTCTAGAATCTATTTCTGACTTTTTTGAACATAAGTTAAATTTTCTTCAAATTTAAAAAATATTTTTTGGGTAATTAGATTTAATGGTACGAATGGAATTTAACATAAGTTTATGGATTTATCCAAATGTCTATAAAAATTATTTTTTTATTAAATAAACCAAAAAATATTCTTTTAAATAAACTTTTTAATTGATTTTAATGTTTATTTATGTTTATGTATAAATCAAGTATTTCCAAAAAAACCATTTTCATGCATTTTTTGTTCTTATATTAAAACTAACTTATACCAAATATATAATACTACTATGATAAAATGAATTAAATTTTTTGAAGAAACATTCATAATTTCTTTTAGAATCGTCCTTTTATTTTTGGATGCATAAATACGTTATCATGGTAAAAAATGTTAAATTATTATAGTTAATGTTAAATTGGGTTTAAAGGTATTTAACTAGTATATAATGCCTAAAATGTATAAAAAACATATATAAATGTAATTTATTCAGTATTTTTAAACCATATAAAATTTTATCTATGATTCTGAGGTGACTTGGTTCCAATTTACCATGAATAGTTCCATTTAATATTTTAAAAGTTGGAATAATTACAAGAGTGGCACCCACCTCACTTATAAATGGGTACTACTTATCCTCTATTATTAACACCACTTTAGATAATTATATCAACCAGTAACATAAAAAATTATTTAAAAATATTCCACCCCACAATCTATAGGTCATTTTTGATCAAAATACTAACCTAAATGGATTAAGGTGTAACTCAATGGTGGGTTTTTTGAAGAAGAGGTATAACTCTTAACTGAGTGTTTTCATTATATTTGTTATTTCACATAATAAAAATTTTATATAACCATGCCCATATAATAAAATAATTATCTTAGTTATAAATAAATATTTTAATAATATATGTCCATCCATTTTCTTGTATTTATCCATCATATGGTAAATGGACACATCGCCCGTGAGTTTGAGTGGACTACCACCATGATGAAGTGATGTGTTTAATTTTCCATAAATTACTTAAAAATATGGAAATAAATAAATAATTAATGGATATATATCATGTTTATGAGAATATTACGACTCATTACATATAATATATTACTTAATTTATTACCCTTCTCATCAACTATAAATTCATAATGTCGCCCATGCATAATGTGGAATACCAAAACCATGAAGTGATGTTATTAATTTATTATAATCACCTCCCATGGTTGGTAATAAGGATGAAAATATTGAATAAAAATGACTTTTATAACATATTTTTGAATCATAAAATTAAAATATTATCTAATTTTTAAGTTTCCACTCAGTTGACAAATGAAAACATCGTTCATGTGTTTGTACAGACTACCGTCTCCATGAAACGATGTGATTCATTTTTTATGAACAACTTACATGGTTGGTTTTAATTTTTTTTAATTTATATATATTATAATTATAAAATATAAAATATTTTATAGTTAATGTAACCAAAAAACCTTGGACTATGGTAAACTCACCGTTTTTGTTATAAAGTTATAAACCGAATGACCCCAAAATATATAATGTGAACTTATCCATTTTAGTAACTAAATAAGTCATGGTAACAAATGAAATAAAATGAATAATTATATGGGAATGAACATTAATTTATTTATGAAATTAAATAACTAATATAATTTTATTATTCAAGATATAAATAATGTATAATGTTATACACTATTTATGGTAAGAGGATATCTTATCTTAATTTTCTTCCATTGGGATGTATTCTATTTTCACCACATTTTTTATTTTTTATAGTGTATAAATACATTATGGATATTTTTTATAATTAATTTACTGAAATTAATGTTGTTTAAAAACCCATTTAATGTTATCTTCTTCAAATTCCTTTTGTTTCAATTTTTTTTAAAGCTACAAGTGTTTTTTCTTTAAACCCTAGTTTCAAGTTATTCCATTAAAATATTTATCCTCTGTATCATTGTTCTAAAAAATGTTCCAAAATTTTTATTATTTATACTTAAAATGATTTTAAAGGTTATTTTTAACTAATTTTTTTTACTTTCTTTAGAAAGGTTTATAAATGAATGTTTTTAATGTTTATTGTACATGTGATTTTGATGTTTCTTACTAAAGTGAAAAATAATGATTTTTAATGTATATATAAGGAGCATAATTTCCCAATGTCATGTCCTTTATTCATTATAAATCTAAAAGATATTATTCTTATGCTTTTACAACGTAAATTCCATTCTTATTAATTTGGGTAATTTTTCATTTTAAAGAGTATTTAAAAGAAAAGGGAAATTTTACAGAATTTCTATGTAAAAAATTGAAAGTGGTTTAATAATGGGTTTAAGTGAGTTTTAAAGGTGTTTATGATGAAAAATTGCAATATTATAATTTTTTTCTTTATGCTATGATAATTTAGAATTATAGATGATGATAGGAGATCCCAATATAGCTCATGATGATGGGTGAGCCTGATATAGCTCTCCAATGTATTGGGTAATTAGTAGTCATTGAAGGTGAAAAATGAGGTAGATAATTAGGTAGGTTACTCATATATAATTAAATATAATTGAATTATTCTTAAATCGGTTAAAAATGAGTGATCATGGGTTATGGATTTGATGCTCCAAGATAAATTTTATATGCTTAAAAATGGATTTTAAGAGAATATTTTTATTTTACAAGAAAAGTTTATAAACCTTTAAAGGTTAGTGGTTTGTTTATAAAAGAAATGTTTTCATGGGTTCTCATGTTCCTCCTGATGCCTTAAGGGATTTATTATGCATTCTAATGGTTTTAAATGATTTTATTTGAGAAAAGGTTGATTTTTTAATGTGGATTTGTCTATTTATATGCTCAATGTTTTATTTTGAAAAGTAACATTTTCTTGGGTTCACCTATTTTTTAATTGGACTAATGGGGTTATATTATTTTTATATTCCTTATCATGATTTTTACGCTAATACCATTTTTAAGTGTTTTTCAGAGGGACTAAAGACGAGTAAGAACTATTATGAATCCTAGATCTAAAGAAAAAAAATTATCCTTGAATGAAGAAAGTAATTTATGAATTAAACATGATTATAACCATAAGAATCTTATTTTCGGAAAAAATGGACACTATGTTAATATTACCTATGTAATGTAATGTTTATTTCTAATTATCTAAAATATTAAACCAAAAATATCATAGAAATGTAATAAAGTGAAACACTTATCTTTAATCCTAAAATTATGGGTTGATTATGATTCTTAATGTTATAGTTTGAATCAGATTAGGTGTTTAGAAAAAAGTAGTGTTTATGATGATTAAGATGATGATATTTTATGAGTTAGGGGTACAATTTTTGTCACGACCCATCCTCGGGGCCCGTACCGTGACTACCCCAAGCCCGTCATCCATAGGCCAGGGGCTGGCGACTAGTACCAAAGGCGTAAATTCTGATAAAATGGAAGACATTTCCTTTATATAATTAAACAAACACAACAAAGTACGCATGTGAAGTAAGCACTAAGTGGAACTGGGTAAAAAAGTAAGTGCTGGAAAGTAAATTGGCCAGTATACAAACCCAACTAAAAGTACAGTACAACTGAGAAAGAAAGTACAACAACTGTAAAGTAAAGCAACAACCACCGAGTCGTCCTCCGGGAATCCCCCCTGAAGGGTGGGTATAGATAGTCTCGTCGGTATCTCGAGTCCATCTGTCCGCTCCGTGTACGTCCTACCAGGTGGTCCACCTGAGGATACCGTCTAGCTCCACAAGACTCGACCACGATTAGTGATGTACATTGTATGGGACCAACACAACGTAGTGCAGGCAATGCCCGTACAGGGGTGAGTATAACGATACTCAGGAGGGACCCTGAGACCCTCGAAGGTATCCTAGAATCCACAATGGAAAATCCACAAAGGAAAGATACAACACTAAGTATCAACCAACTCTACTTAGGTATTTTCCCATGCATATACCTAAGTCATCAATTACTGTTCGACTCCAACTCTCGAGCCCTATCACAACACAGTCCACATAGGAAAGCACAACCCAGTCCACATAGGAAATAATTCAATCACATCGATGATAAAGATTAAAGATCTTGACTCAACTCACACAGGTATACTACTCAAGAAGAAGTGTGGAGACGATTGGATGTAGCCTCTGAATCATCTCGTCTCCCAAACCCACGTAGGATCCAAGTACAGCAACCATCATTGTCGAACCCACGTAGGATCCAAGTACAATCATCATCACTGTCGAACCCACGGAGGATCCAAGTACAGTCTTCCTCGCTGCCAAAACCACGTAGGATCCAAGTACAGTCGTCATCGTCATCGCAGTCGCAGCCATCTCTAGGGTTCCCGCACACAACACCCTCAATTCCGGGAGGGTTCGCTTCTCGAGTCAAGGGGGTTCGATACATCAACTCTCACAATGTCTATATTTTATGTATCCCAAAGTTCCTTCTCGTCAATAGGAACTCAAAGCAACTGAGGACACGTTAAACAGACACTCGGTCTGAGAGATATTGGCTTTTTCGTCCCAGGGGCCTGGTTGGTTTCGTGTACGAACCAACTCGACTGTATCTCAACTGTACCCCGAACTCTCATGGGGTATACTCAGAGGAACCATTTCTTAGCGTAATTTCCATCATTGCTGACGGTTCGTCAAACGGACGTCCGGTCTGAGAGTAATTGGCTTTTCCGTTACAGGGGCCCAGTTGGATTTCAGGTACAATCCAACCCAGCCATGCACAAACCACATCCAAAATCTGTGCAGAGTATGCCAAAAGAACCGTCTCATCAAGAGGAATCCAACATAGTCGACGGAACGTAAATCAGACGTATGGTCCTTATGTTATAATAATTTTCACTCTGAGGGCCCGGTTGGTTTCGGTTTCGAACCAACCCAGTCATACTTAAAATGACACCGGATAAGAAAACCGGTCACACCATTGCGATCCATACCAAAAAAAACACACGAGATTAACTTCCCATTGGTCCAAACGGATAGACAGTGAAAAAGTTGCATTTCACCGCAACACGCGTGAACCGGGACTTGTAGGGCCCGCGCCCCGACCTTTACTTAAATATCCAAAATTGGTCTTGAAACATCCGTCTTAATTCCAGGGTCGCAACATCGTAGATGGTTCGTCATTCCGACACCGTATGAGAGTGATATGTTAGATACAAGATTCCATAATAATAATAATAAGAATATTATTTGGTGCTTCGTGGACATGAGACACGGACCAGAAATTTGTACCCAAAAATTAGAATTTAATCGACCGTCTTAAAGACAGGGTCACGTCGCCACTGACGGCCAGTCAATCGGACATCGCATGTAGGAGTTATGGCGGGTCGAAGATTTAATAATATTATTAAATCTATTATTTTCCGAGTGATTTGGGTAACCAATCCAAAAACCCGAAAAAGACATCAAATATTGGACTCATAAATTCCTTCTGGATGTCAGGGTTGCACTGCCACTGACAGTTCGTGAAACCGAAGTCGCACAAAGAAGATACCGTCAAAATACAATTTTCCCAACAAAAAATAATAATAACATTATTATATTTTTTTTATTTTTTTAATTTAATTCCTTAAATTATCCCATCCAATATACACGCACCCACAATCCCCATGTGCATCACTAATAGGTTCTTTCCTTGCTTTTATAATTTTTATTATTATCTCTATCTCATTTTATTATTATTATTTCTATCTCCATATCATTTCTCTCTCCAATTAACTACTCCCTTCATGATTTTGTTCTCCCATTTAGCGCCCCAACTCCAGCCTTCTACCGCACGGCCAGAACCGCCACCACCTTCGGCTACCTGTGCTGCTGTGCCTCAAAACATCCATGTCACTGCCCCTTAATCCAGCTGCACCATCGGATGCCGATCACCCGCACTGCTGCTGGCCACCTTGCCTAACCCGCACCAGCCGAGACCCTCGTCGGACCCGTGCCATGGAATCCTTCTGCACACCATTCCAGGTTTTATTTAACTCGAAAAAAAATAGACAAAAGAAGATCCGTGATCTTTGGTCCAAGACCTTTGCATTCTTATGTCGCGCTCAACAAAACATTGAGTTTCCAGCGTGCTTAATTATTTGACGATGAAGAACACACGAAGAATGTGCGGACCATGAATAAGGAAAGATCACGGTCAAAGTGTGGATCGATAGCCGTATTAGTTTGTCCATAATTTTTGAGAATCATGAACATGGGGAATTAGAAATTAAATATTTATCATGCTTCAAGAATTTCAAATTCAATATAAATAAGAAGAAAATTAATTAATTCAATTGTTTATCGATTCGCGAATTAGTTTATTTAATTCGCGTTCATCATGAGAAATTAAACCAGGGTAAAGAATCCACAAAGATAAATCCTACAAATAAACGCTCAAGCTCGAGGTTATAAACCACATAAATGAGTAATATACAATATTCTCATACCTCACAAAGACGTCGCACGTCATCGATTTGCGGAAAACGAATGTCGCGGTAGATAGCGTCACGAATAATGGCGTCGCAGAGAAGAGGGCGTCTTTCTTCATTGGAGGCGTTCTTCATTGAATAGAAGAACACATTCTTTATCTACATCTCCAGACCTTTCCCAGGTTTTCTCCAACACCATAATTGCCCAACTAAAATAATATCTGTCTCTATTATTTTATTCTCACAACAAATTATTTAAGAATCAAACACTATAATTAATTAATTAGAGAATCCCCTTAATTAATTATAATGTGTTGGCAATTTAATTGGGAGGAAGGTAGAGAGTTTAAAAAACATAATAAAGATAATGGTTGTCACAATAAATGCAAGGGAGTTTAAGGGGGGTTTCAAGGGAGATGAAAGTTTGGGGCTCGTGTGAGCCCCACCTTACAAATATCCTCACATGGGAAGTTATGTGGGGGTGGGCCCCACCATTAACTTCCCCATGTAGGATTTAACCACCATGGTGTATAAAATTGTTCTAAACAATTTTATTAACTTTTTAACCAATCCCAGAATTTTAACTTTAAACCCGCATAAAACGAAAATGCCGTAAAGGTTCCCTTAATCAATTATTAGTGCTGTGAGTTCATCAGTGCCATCAGATTTCAATTTCAAGTACCGGTTCAAAAGATGAAAAAAATCTCACGTACGTTTACTGAACGTACCCGAAAAAAACTTCGGAAATTGATTCCGGGCACACTGGGCTCGGAATCAAGTGCTTTCAGAAGCCATAGACTCGTAAAATCCCAAGGTATTTAAGAAAAAAATTTCCTTGAAATTTACGGGTCTTTACAAAACTCCCACCTCAGGGCTTTACGTCCCCATAAATCATTAACACACACTAGGGAAAATAGATGAGGTACTGAGCATGCATCTGATCCTCCCGCTCACATGTGCTCTTCTGGAGGATCCCGTACTGCTAGCGAAAGCACACCAGAGGAATCAACCATCCTCGTAGGACCCGCTCCACTTTATCCTCAATCTCCACCCAGACCTCCGCAAACATCACCCCGTCATCAATGTCCAGATCCCCATGATCGATGATGTGGGTCGAGTCGTGCACGTATCTTCTCAGCTGAGATACGTGGAAGACATCATGCACCCGGTCCAATAGTGGTGGAAAGACCAAATGGTAAGCCACCTCGCTTACCCTAATGAGGACCTGGAAAGGTCCATTGAACCTCGTAGATAACTTTCCACCTCAGCCACTTCTCCGTAGACCTCATCGAGGTGAGACCCGTATAAAGACGTGGTCTCCATCCTCGAACTCTAGAGGCCACCATTTCCTGTTTGGAAATGAAAAGTCCAAACTCCTGCTACCACAAGAGTAAGGTTGGCTGACTTAAGAGTGATCAGCCACACCCTCTTATGCATGAGTTTATCCTATGCTTCCTGGATTTCCCTCTTCTCCGACCAAGGGAAAACCCCATCCCAACGTTGTAGATAAACCACAACCTTTTTGCCTAATACAGTCAATCTGTGTATGAACTGTGGTTTCCCAGTCCATACCCAAACTAACGTCGTAAGGCCCCGACGCTTCCACCAAGAGGTTCCAACCGAAACTCTCACCTCAAAGGTCATCTCACACTGTCGGCGTAAGCGTGATTTTCGATTCTCCTTCCAAAGGTGTCTCCAGACGTGAGGGTCAAGTCAAGGGCTTAACCGGAAACTCTAGGTATGGGACATGATTTGTGTAAGTAAGGAATGATTCGTATCTATGTTTGTTGTTACGGCAACTAGTAGACATAGACCGTACCTTGAATCATTCCAAGATCCATTGGGTCACACTCCTTGACTGCATGAAGCTACTCTCTTCCCATGCCCTCCTGCTCCCTGAGCCTGGCGGGGACTACAAAGGCGGGTGGTTGTAACATGTCGAAATATACATCACCACATGCTGCTCTCCTAGACTTGCTTCCACGTCTGCTTCCCTTACAGATTCATCTGTCCTTAATACTTCATCCTCTTAATACATTTTACATGCCCAAGTCTCTGAGACTAGCATCAGTTCCCTGCTTTTCCACTGCTAACATTCTCTTGCTGTATCTATTCAGCCAAAGATTATTAAACCACAAGGGTTCTCTCTAGCACCCTAGCATAAGTAGAAACGCATAGGGGAAAAGTGATGGCTATACCATCCTTTAAAATCACATCGTTCTGAGGTCTGAGCTCTAATGTACTAATCGAATTGTAGTCATCAAATACCAGGAACAATCGGTATGCCTCGATGAATACTCAGCTACCGACATGTCGTTCTGTCGAAGCTATAGAAGCTGAAGGGAACTCCGAAACACCTCCTCAAGCCAGCCCCCAGCCGCCTGTGAGTCAGGCTCGCCTCAGAACCTGAGGGGTATCTGATGCTGAAACATGTGTAAGGCACTAATCCTACATGTGTCATCTACCGGTACCACCAGTTGTAGCTATTGACCAACAGGTAGCGATATAGATGGCACACTACCCGAAGGTACTATCTCAGAAAATGGTCCAAGTACCGAAACCTCATCACTATGCGGTCCAAACTCATGGTCATTCATTTGGAAACACTGGTAGATAAGATAACCATACGCTCTACTAGTGTCTCAACTAGGAGAAAAACTCTAGTAATCTCCTCCATCCAGTCCTCTGCTGCCTGGGAAACTGTCTCACCTCTAAACCCCGGAGGCCTCTGCCACTGGAACTCATGGAATGCGCCCAGTCGGTTTGCAATGCCCTCCAATGCGTCTGGTGGAATCTGCTTCCCAACAGGTGGTGGTGATACTGGTACACCACCCGAAGGTGCCAACATAGTAAGAGGGCCCTGTACCGGAGCCTCGTCGCTCGGTGGGCCGTTATCGTGAACTCTCTCGGGAACCCTAGCTGGCTGTCTTCACAGCGGCATCCTGATAAGGAACAGGTGTGCCACAGTCAAAACAGTATACATGGTGAGCTGACACAAAGAGACCACAAAGGAAACTATTGAAATACACACGCAATAAATGTTCTCATGCACTGAGTCAGAAATCAGAGGTCAGAGTCCTAATGTATGGATACATCGGCCGCTATACCAACACCAGTTTCCCTAAACTGATAAACACACTCAAAACACTTAACACTATTGCCGTTTAAAGAATCAGAGTCCAAGTTCTGCGGTAGAACTGAACTCCTTTGATACCAATTTTTCACGACCCATCCTCGGGGCCCGTACCGTGACTACCCCAAGCCCGCCTTCCATAGGCCAGCGGCTGGCGACTAGCACCAAAGGAGTACATCCAGATAAAAGGGAAGGCATTTCCTTAATAAAAGTAAACAAACACAACAGAGTATGCATGTGAAGTAAGCACTAAGTGAAATTGAGTACAAAAGTAAGTGCTGGAAAGTAAATGGGCCAGTATACAAACCCAACTGAAAGTATAGTACAACTAAGAAAGAAAGTACAACAACTGTAAAGTAAAGCAGCAACTATCTAGTCGTCCTCCGGGAATCCCAACTAAAGGGTGGGTACAAATAGTCTCATCAGTATCTCAAGTCCTTCTGTCCTCTCCGTGTATGTCTCGCCAGGTGGTCCACCTCTGGATACCGTCTAGCTTCACAATCCTCGACCACGATCAGTGCTATCAGTCATCTGCAACCAACACAACGTAGTGCGGGCAATACCCATGCAAGGGTGAGTATAATGATACTCAGTAGGGACCCCGAGACCCTCGAAGGTCTCCCAGAATCCACAAAGGAAAATCCACAAAAAAATATACAACACAAAGTATAAACCAACTCTACTTAGGTATATGCCTATACATATACCTAAGTCATCAATTACTATTCGACTCCAACTCTCGAGCCCAAGCACAACACAGTCCACACAGGAAAGCACAACCCAGTCCACATAGGAAAGAAGTCAATCACATCTGTGATAAAGATTGAAGTAGACTCATCTCACACAGGTATACTAATCACGAAGAAGGGTGGAGATGATTGGATGTAGCCTCTGAATCATCTCATCTGCCCAACCCTTGTAGGATCCAAGTACAGAAGTCGTCACTACCGAACCCATGTAGGATCCAAGTACAGAAGTCGTCGCTTCCGAACCCACGTAGGATCCAAGTACAGTAACCATCACTATCGAACCCACGTAGGATCCAAGTACAGTCATCATCGCTTCCAAACCCACGACGGATCCACATATAGTCGTCCTCACTGCCAAACCCACATAGGATCCAAGTACAATTGTCCTCGCTACCGAAAATGTGTAGGATCCAAGTACAGACGTCATCGTCGTCACAGTCGCAACTAGTTCCAAGGTTCCTGCACAAAACACGCTCAATTCCGGGAGGGTCTTCTCCTCGAGTCAAGGGGGTCGATACATCAACTATCACAATTTCCAGAGTTGATGTATCCCAAAGTTCCGTCTCATCAATAAGAACCCAATGCGACTGACGGCGCGTTAAACAGACACCCAGTCTGAGAGATATTGGTTTTTTTGTCCCAGGGGCCCAGTTAGTTTCGTGTACGAACCAACTTGACCGTATCTCAACTACATCCCAAACTCTCATGGGGTATACTCAAATAAACTGTTTCTCAACGTGATTTCCAACGCCATTGACGGTTCGTCAAACGGACGTCCGGTATGAGACTTATTGGCTTTTCTGTTCTAGGGGCCCGGTTGGATTTCGGGTACAATCCAACCCGTCCATGCAAAAACCACATTTGATATCTGTGCAGAGTATGCCAAAAGAACCGTCTCATCAAGAGGAATCCAACATAGTCGACGACACATCAATCGGACGTCCGATCCTTATGTTATATGCATTTCTGCTCTGAGGGCCCGGTTGGTTTCTGTTTTGAACCAACCCAGTCGTACTTGAAATGTCACAGGATAAGAAAACTCGTCACACCATTGCGATCCATACCAAAAACACACGAGATGGACTACCCATTGTTCCAAAATGGACAGCCAGTGATAAAGTTTCATTTCACCGCAACACGTGTGAACCGGACCTCGTGGGGCCTACGCCTCGACCTTGACTTAAATATCCAAAATTGGTCTTGAAACATCCTTCTTAATTCCAGGGTCGCAACGTCGCAGATAGTTCGTCATTCCGACACCATATGAGAGAGATATGTCAGATACAAGATTCCGTAATAATAATAATAATAATAATAATAATAATATTATTATTCGGTGTTTTGTGGACCCAAGACACAGAACAGAATTTTGTACCCAAAAATTAGACTTGAATCTACCATCTTAATGACAGGGTCACGTCGCCGCCGATGGCCAGTCAATCGGACGTCGCATGTATGAGTTATGGTGGGTCGAAAATTTAATAATAATATTAAATATAATATTTTCTGAGCGCTTTGGGTACCTGATCCGAAAACCCAAAAAAGACATCCAATATTGGACTCATAAATTTCGTCTCGAAGTCAGGGTCAAACTGCCGCTGATGGTTCATGAAACCGAGGTCGCACGAAGAATATACCGTCAAAATACAGTTTTCCCAATGAATAATAATAACAATATTATTATTATATTATTATTATTATTTAATTTAATTCCATAAATTATCCCATCCAATATCCACGCACCCACAATCCCCATGCGCATCACTAATAGGCACCTCCCTTGCTTTTATAATTTTTATTATTATCTCTATCTCATTTTATTATTATTATTTCTATCTCATTATCATTTCTCTCTCCAATTAACTCCTCCCTTCATGATTTTGTTCTCCCATTTACTGCCCCAACTCCAGCCTTCTTCCGCACGGCCAGAACCACCACCACCTTCTGCTGCCTGTGCCGCTGCGCCTCCAGCCTTCCATGTCACTGCCCCTCAACCCTGCTGCACCATCGGATGCTGATCACCCACACCGCTACTGGCCACCTTGCCTAACCCGCACCAGCCGGGACCCTCCTCGGAACCACGCCACATAATTCTTCTGCACGCCACTCCGGGTTCGATTTAACTCGAAAAAAAAGACGAAAGTAGATCCATGATCTTTGGTCCGTGACCTTCTAATTCGTATGTCGCGCTCAACGAAACATTGAGTTTCCAGCGTGCTTAATTATTTGATGATGAAGAACACATGAAGAATGTGCGAACCATGAATAAGGAAAGATCACGGTCAAAGTGCAGATCGATAACCGTATTAGTTTGGCCATAATTTTTAAGAATCAAGAACATGGGGAATTGGAAATTAAATATGTATATTTCTTCAAGAATTTCAAATTCATGATAAACAAGAAGAAAATTAATTCAATCAATTGTTTATCGATCCGTGAATTAATTTATTTAATTCACGTTCATCATGAGAAATTAAACGAGGGTAAGGAATCCAAAAAGATAAATACTACAAATAAATACTCAAGATTGAGGGTATAAACCAAATAAATGAGTAATATACAATATTCTTGTACCTCGCAAAGACGTCACACGTCGGCGATTCGCGGAAGATGAACGTCGCGGTAGATGGCATCATGAAGAACGTCGTCGCAGAGAAGAGGATGTCGTTCTTTATTGGAGGCATTCCTCATCGAAGAGAAGAACACTTTCTTTATCTACATCTCCAGAGCTTTCCCTGGTTTTCTCCATCACCACAATTCCCCAACTAAAATAATAGCTCTCCCTATTATTTTATTCTCACAACAAATGATTTAAGAATAAAACACTATAATTAATTAATTAGCGAATACCGTTAATTAATTATAATGTGTTGGAAATTTAATTGGGAGGAAGGTGATGAGTTTAACAAACTTAATAAAGAGAATGGTTGTCACAATAAATGAAAGGGAGTTTAAGGGGGGTTTCAAGGGAGATGAATGGTTGGGGCTCGTCTGGGCCCCACCTTACAAATATCCACACATGGGAAGTTACAAGGGGGTGGGCCCCACCATTAACTTCCCCATGTTGGATTTAACCACCATGGTGTATAAAATTGTGCTAAACAATTTTATTTAACTTTTTAACTAATCCCCAAATTTTAACTTTCAACCAGCATAAAATGCAACTGCGGTAAAGGTTCACTTAAGAAATTATCAGTACTTTGATTTCATCGGTTCCCTCAGATTTCAATTCCGAGCACCGGTTCAAAATATGAAAAAACCCACACATACGTTTACTAAACGTACCTGGAAAAAAATTTGGAAATTTATTCCGTGCACACCGAGCCTAAAAATCAAGTGCCATCAGAACCCACAGACTCGTAAAATCTCAAGGTATTTAAGAAAAAAATTTCCTTGAAATTTCCAGGTCTTTACAATTTTGGGTTAATTAGTCTATCGTTGATCCAATATTTTAAATTCATAGATACCCATTTTGTAGGTTTTTGTTATGGGATTAATTTTGTGTCATTTATTGAGTTTTAATAGACAATTTAAGTAAATTTGTTTCCATTAGTTTTAAATAAGTGATTTAGAATAAGGGTTTTTGGGAATAATTTTATTATGTTAGAGATAAAATCTAAAAGGTAAAGATAACCATTAAGGTTAGAATAATCTTTGATGATGAGGTATTATTATTAATTTGGATAGATATTCAGTTAGATTTGGAAAAATATATTATTTTCTTGTGTATTTTGGTTGATTTAGGTAATTATGGGGAATATTATAATATTTTTGGGATTACATTATTAATTCATATAAATTTTTGGTATTGTAACTTTATGAGTGATTAATGTCGTTTATAGATAAATGTTGAATTTTTTGTAATAAATAATGATCAAATAATTCTTAAAATTGGGTTTCAATTTATTTATGAATATTTTTGAAGATTTTTATATTTACTTATTTTTTGAATAATTTATATCGATATTTGTGTATTATTATTGAAAATTTTGAGATTTATGAAGGTTTATTCCCTTTGGTTATTATATTAGCTCATGATAATCGTTTTTGTTTGGTAAATATAGAAGGAATATCTTATAAATATTTATTATATCCCAAGATCATTTAGAAGGTATATTCCAAGTGAATTAATCATATTATATACTCATTAAATAAAATATGAGATGAAATATAGCTGAAAAATAGTTGAATCATGAAACTAAACGGTGAGATTGTGTTAATGGATTTTAGGAAATAAAGTAATTATATTTTATTATATTATCATTCTTGTTGATAAAGGAATACCTTAACTCAAGAAAAAATATAATGCAATTGAAAATTTTATCCTCATAAAAATAATTTATGGTGATTTTTGGTTTATTCTCTCTTTGGGGGGGGGGAAATGAAATTTTTATTTATTGCATCTTACTTATTGAACTTATATTTATTAAAGTATAATGTTATTAAGAATACTTCTCATTCTATTTAGTGACGATTTATCTTTCATGTGCATATTTTCACTTACCATCAATGTTCTTCTTAGTTTGGAACATGGTCTTGTGTTTTTCAAGGTGACCTTAATAATGACATTTTCCTCTTTTCTAAAGGGTATTTCATTATCCCTTTTTACGATGTAGGGTTTCAACAAAGTTACTCTTAAATATTAAGAAGGGTTTTACTTTAGTTATCATATATTTTATATTTCAATCAAAATTTTATTTGGATAATATTTAAGTCCTTTTATAGATTCAAATTTTTGGGTTTTATTTTGAAAATTATTACTTCCAAAGTTTTCTCTCAACATTTAAAATTTATTTTGGGTATTTTTTAAATTAATATTTATTGTGGTTAAGATAAAATTATGAGGATATAAATTATTTAATGTTGATAGGATTTAAAATTCAAATAATTTTTTAAATGAACAACTTTTTCATGCAAGTTGAGATTCTATTTATATAACATTTACTTTTAAATAAAAGGATACCCCATAGGATAGGGTGACAACCCATTGCTTTTGGCAAGGCCATGGGGCTCGAACTCATGACCAAATGGAGAAAAGGTCATAATGGATACCATAAGTAATTATTATTTCCTATTTTATTACTTTTTATGCATATTATATTAATTATGTAATCAAATATACTCATCATATAGTTAAAACAATCATGATTCATAACTGAAAATATGTTTTATTTAAAGGTTATTCAACTTTTGTTCACATGGTTGATATTTTTATCTTTTTAAATAATTAAATAATTAAATGATATTTTATATAACATAATATTTCTGTTATATTTATGGATTTATATTTAATAAATAATTTTAGGAATTTAAATAATAAAAGTATGGTTTTAATTTGAATAACGAAATAATTTCCATTTTAACCCAAAGTTTTTGTATAAATTATATGTTTTTATTTAAAAGTTAAATTTATAAATATTATAATTTTATTTTCATAGGAAGTTATTCAATTTTTTTGATTAATAATATCAAATTTATTTTTTGGTGAATTTTTGAAAATTATCTAAAATAGTTTATTTTTGGGCGAATAGTTAAAATACTAATTTTTTAAAATACTATAACTTTTATGAATTTATTAGGATGTGATCATGAATTAATAAATTTAAAAACTTTTATAAAGAAATTATTTTTAAGGGGTTAAAGATTTTTTTAAAATATTATTTTTAATTTTAAAACCTAAAATTTCTTTTTATGATCATATGTTATATTTTATTAAAAAAACTATTTCTTAGTCTATGCATTTAATGGCATGGATGAGAGGTTCCATTAAATTTTATTCTAATAAATAAATATAAAGAAATTAATTATTTAATAAATAAAATAATCATGTAAATAAATATTTTTACTTGATTACAATGAATATTTTTTTCCGTTAAAATTGGGTATCTCTTAAAAATTGTTTTGCATGAATTTTGTGTTCTTATAATATAAGTAATTTCTATCACCTATATATAATTAATTATATGAAATTATTGACATATTCTGAATAATATTGTAAAAACATGGCTATAGGTACCCTTTTATATTTTTTTAAAAGTATGTCATCATGGTAAAAATTTAAGTTATCGCAGTTTTGGTTAAATTAGTTTTAAAGAGGTTTTACTTGGAAATAAGGATTAACATGTCTCCAAAACTTATCTAAATGTGATTTTTTACCCAATAAAATATTATCTATGAATTTTTGGTTCCTTAGTTCCACTTTATGATGAATAATACATTTTAATATTTTAAAATTTTGAAAACTTACAAAAGTGCCACTCTCCTCACTTATAAAAGGTAATATATTATAATCTATTATTCACACCACTTGAGTCACTTATATCAATAAATAACTATAAAAATAAAATAAAATAATTCCATAAATTACCTATGGGATCCATTTTCATCAAAATAACATCCTATATGGCTTAATGTGTAAGCCAAAGGTGGGTTTCTGAAGAACTGGTTTGAATCTTAATTGATTGTTTTCATTTAATTTATTTTTTGAAATCCTTAAACCATTATACAACAATAGTAATATAATTACATTAGTTTCTTACATATAATAATTTTTTTTTATTCTATAGTCAAAATATTTTTTCATTACCATTTGCATCCTATGAGAAATTAAATCATCACCCATACATAGGCGTGGACTGCCACTTCCATGAAGTGGTGTGTTTAATTTTCCATCCCCACCTTACATGGATGGTAAAAAAAATACAATTAATTTATTTATAATATTTTTCTGATATTATTATGATCATATAACGATAATATATTATTTACCTTATTTCCCTTTCAATTCGACAGTAATCAATACCATCGCTTTTCGTAGGCCTGGAATATGACGTACATGAAGTGATCTAATTATTTTTTTATTAACGCCTCTCATGGATGGACATAAGAATTAAAAAATAATAAATATTACATTGATAAAATATTTATCTGTCTATAAAAAAAATTTATATCTACTTTATTTACTTTCCACATATTATAAAAATGAAATTGTCATTCTTGCGTACGTATAAACTACCATCTCTATGAAATAACGTGTTTTATTTTTCATGAACAACTTAACTGGTTGGTTTTAAAAGTGTATTTAATGTATAATTATTACAATTATAAAATATTTATGATATTATATGTAATTTCAAATAATACCTTTTGACCATGGTCAATGTACTGATACTGTTTTGAGGTTATAAACTAAATGACCCCAAAGTATCCAATGAAAACTGAACCATTTTAGTATCTAAATAAGTCATGTATTAAAATGAACTAGAAAGAATACTGATAATATAATGAATATAAAATAAGTTCTTAATAAATTAAATAAGTATTATAATTTTATTATTTAGGGTCTGAATAATGTATGATGATATATGATATTTAAGGTAAGAAGATTTCTTATCTAAATTTCCTTTTATTGAGACTTATTCGTTTTTCACCATATTTTTTTTGTGGTTTATAGACTTACTTATTGATAATTTTATCATTAATTTACTGAAATTAATGTGTTTTACAATTCAATTTCATGTTCTCTTATTCAATATCCTTTTGTTTCAATTTTTTTTTAAATCCATAATAGATTTGTCTTTAAAACATTGTTTTGAAGTATTACATTCAGATATTTGTCTTCCGAATCCATGTTCTTCAAAGGGTTTATGAAATGTTACTATTTAAAATTAAAATGCTGTTGAAGTCCATTTTCAACTAATTTTTAATTTCTTTACAATTTTTTAAAAAATTAATTTTATTAATGTTTACCATATATATAATTTTGATGTTTTCTAAGCTTCAAAAAGAATGTTTTTTACATATACTACATGATAATAATTTCTCATTATCATTTCCTTTATTTATTGTAAATATTACACATTATGTTTTCATGGTTTTCCAAAGTAAATTAAATAACCTTTTCTGGGGAATTTTTTTGAAGACTTTTAAAAATAATAGGAATATTTCCCTATATTTTTAAATTTTAATGAAAGATTCATTGATTATGGGATCAAGTAACGTTTCAAGTGAAATAAGATTAAAAAGTGAAATCTAATAAATTTTTTCTTTATGATACAATGCTTGAACATTATAAATGATGATGTTTGATCACTATATAGCGCATGATGGCATGTAAGACTGATATATTTCTCTAATTAATCGGGTAATGAATAATCTCAAAGGTGAAAAAAGAGGTAGAAAACTAGGTAGGTTTCTCATATGAAATTTACAAGGTATTAGTTATTATAAAATGGGTTAAAAATGAGTGAACATGGGTTATGATTATAATTTCCAAGATACCTATTTTTTTAAGATGGGTTTTCTGGAAATATTTGGAGTTTATAAGGTAAGAAAAGTTTATGAACTCTTAAAGGTGATAGGTTTTCTTATCAAAAAAATATTTCAATGATTTATCGTGTTACTCATGATGTCTTTATAATTTAATATATAATTTCTAATAGGGTTTAAAGGGTTTCTTTGAGAATAGGTTGATTCTTTAATGTTGATTTGTTTTATTTTTGTGCTCAATGTTTTATTGTGAAAAGTTTTTATTTTCATGGTATTTCTAATTTTTTCACAATACTAATGGGATTATATTATTTTTATATCCCTTACCTATTTTTTATGATCATCTCAATTTTTGTAATTCTTTTCATTGGGCCTAAATATTATTAATAATAATTATGATGTTTAGATTTAAATAAATTAAATTTTCCATAGATGATTTTTTAATGAATGAATCAAGTATATAAACTCATGAATCTAATTTTTGTGTGGAAAAAATGAAAAATATTTTTTAGTTTTACCTATGTAATGAAATTGTTTTTATTAATTCCATTGAACTCTAAACCTAAAAGATTATGAGAATGTAAGAAAGTGAAACCCTTATCCTCAATCATATAATTAATGTTTTATTATTATACATGTAATCATATCATTCATGAATAAATAAATAATCATTATACAAAAAAAACCAAAAAATCAATATTTATTAAATATTCACAAAACCAAAAAAAATTGTTACCTTATGAATAAACCTAAATAAATAAATATTATATATTCCCCTAATTGAATAAATAATTACCCAATGAATAAATATTTGTTAAATGTTCAGCACCAATATTTGTTCTCTCGAGTATATAGAGATTGAATATTTGTGATGGAATTTACAATTATAATTATTAAATGAATTATGATAATAATATTTGTAAAACATGTTAAATTCTTATTGAATTTAACTGATATTTTGAATACACTTATTGTGTGACCCTATATGCCTCTTTTTTAGTGTAATTAGGCTACAATGGATAATGTTAAAGGTTTGAATCTAATAACATAGAAAATATCCCATAGAAGAAGAAGTTTATGCTGCAATGGTATGTAACGTCCTATGAATTTATATTATGTAATATTACCCCTTCATCTCAATATGTCTAATCAAGAAGGTTGCCAGTTGGTGTCATCAAACTATGCGCCCAATATTTATTTCTTTTATATTCAATAAAAGAACTTTTTGACATTATTACCATTACCATGGACTTAATCAGTAAGTTTTATTCCCATTGAAGGTCTTATGATATAATATTTTATTAAAGAACAAAAAGGATAAATCATTTCCCAAATTATTCAATAATACAATATCAATTGTGATGTACCCAACATAGCCAACTTCACCATGAACATATGTCATCATGGTTTACTATAATAGATAAAAACATATAGCACGTGATATGTATTAATAATAATATTAAAGTCTAAGGACCATTACAAATGTACATAGATAATAATACCCAATGAAATATATAAATGTGGATTTCCTACTAGGAGGTCATGTTCTCATAATCTTCTACACTGAATATTACCAAGGAATAACTTCATGAGAATAAGTCTTAATGATTTATGATACCCTTTCCCCTAATATCCTATATCATTTGTTTCCAATAAAATAATATCATCTATCTATAGAGAACACATATTTAAGAATACTATTATGTGGCTTCTAGGTTCGTAGCGCAGTGAGGAACTACTATGAACTTTTAGTGAATCACATAATCTAAAAAATATCACATACTAGGGCCAAATACTAAAAATTTTTAGTTCTCTAGATATCACGTGATATTTAGTAATTTAATGAGATAAATCCTTAGTCAATGGGTCTACCACATTTTACTCCATAGAAACTCTTCTCATAATACTTAAACCCTTTTAGGTAAATCCCCCAAGTGGAGATATTTTCAAAGTATGTTCTTTTTTCCATTTATGTGACCTTGGATCATTTGTGAGACTCATCATTTTAGTATTATCCCAAAAAAATGTGATAGGATCCCTATTTCTCAAAACAACATCAAAATATAAGAGATAGTTGTAAATCCAAACTACTTCTTTGGCTACATCAGAAGTCGCTATAATTTTAAAATATACTCTAGAATCAATGAAAATTGGATTCTTTAAACTATTAGATATCATAGATACTCTATTAATAATGAAGATATATATTTATAATGACTTCAAATTATTTTTATCTATTTGGAAGCTAGAGGTAGTATATCCCTTGATGCCTAACTCCTCATCTCCTCTATATACTGGGAACATATCCTTAGTAAAAATCATATACATAAGGATTTATTTAAAAATAGATAATTCTATTCTCCTATATCATCTTGACATATTCCTAACTTCTCGAGGTGTTGTAAACATCAACCATAATACAAAACATGAAATTCATGTTGTATCCTACAACAAATTCTTGTGGGATCCTATTAATTTTCTCTCTCTCCCTCTCTCTCTATCTCCTATTGTGTCTGAGGCCACATTTTCTTTGAAATATATATACCATTTGACATCAGAACCAAATCACTACTGTATTATTCCATAGTAAATATATTTATTATATGGTTAATGTATTTACATTGAACTAGTCCAACAAGTCTTATAGATCTGTCAAAAAATGATGTTGATTAGAAGGATATATGCTATTTTACCTAAGTCCATCATGGAGAAATGCTTGGTAATATAGTACTTAATATGATACCAGTATTTCATTTTTAATATATAATAATTCCTCAAAATATATTACTATGAAAATAACCACACTCCCACTTTGTCACTTGTAAACACATGGAACACACTATAGCTTCCTCACACCAAATATTGGATGACCCCGATTCTTGATTTAACTAATAAATTGATCTCTAAAACTTTCATATATTACTATAATTTTACGGATTCATAAACCCTTTAGGTTGTTTCATATAGATATCTTCATGAAGGTTCCTTTTGTGGAATACAATTTCGATATCTTTATTTAAAATAAGAGAGTTATAGAAACATGTTATGGAAAGTAAAATAAAAATGGATTTTATAATGAAAATTAGAGTAAATATTTCATCATAGTCAGAGTCTTGATGTTGTTAAACACCTTTATCCACTATCCTTGCTCTATAGGTATTGAATTTACTATCCTTGTCTAATTTTCTATTGACTTACCATTTTCACCCATTGAGTTTTACATCAACTGGTGGATCGAATAGAACCCAAAATTGGATCTTATACATGGAATCCATATCAATATTTATGGATAATGGGTGTGAAATGAGTCATACGAACTTGACACACATGGTTTTGAAATAGTACGTGAGAATTTTATTTATTAATTTCCAATACTTCATTTTTTTCTTTAATATATAAATACCATTTTTTAAATTTTACATATCATAACATTT
The DNA here is from genome assembly GCA_963277665.1 of Viscum album. Taxonomy (NCBI): domain Eukaryota; kingdom Viridiplantae; phylum Streptophyta; class Magnoliopsida; order Santalales; family Viscaceae; genus Viscum; species Viscum album. Next base: position 1,057,042,410 of record OY728161.1, read on the forward strand.
AATTTATTTATAAATGAAACAAATTTTATTTTGAAACTTGAATATAAATCCATATGTAACTAGGTAGGGAAGAAACCATATTTTTGATAATAATTGGTATACAATAACATTATTTTTAAACAAAGACTATCCTGATTATAAATGTAATGTGTTAGTCTCAAATTGATAGAAAAACCATCCTAAAAGCATTGGAAGCCCATAAATCTACCTCCCCTATGAAAATCATTGAAAATTTTCTTGGCTTCAGTGTTTTAACATAGAATTGAATACTAAAAGCTATATCTAATACCCAATGTGTAGATATAGAGAGTTTTCGCTTAGTAATGAAGGCTCCTAAATCTCCCCCTTACATTAACTAGGTGCAGTTCATCTTCTAGTGTCCTATATTCTCATATGAAAAACACATTTTATCCTTTTTCTTTTAGTGGATTTAGATAATACTTTTCTTAGAAGGATGAATCTCAAGAGAATTAGACATAGAATCAGTCTTGGGCCCCTTTTTCTTTTTCATCTTTTTATTATTCTCAATAAACACTTAAGGTTTTTTACTCCCCATGTATTTATCAGTTTAGAGAAATAATGTAAGGAGTTAAAAGATTAAGTTATCACTATTTATAATTTTATAATTAATAATTAAACTAGAGAATCAATTTTCTAATAAGGATTATATTATATCTATGCACAACTCATTTGGGGGGGGGGGGGGGGTCATAAACCCAAAGATTTATAATAATTCAATGAAACTAATTATCTTGACTACAGGAGGCCCATCTTTTGTTGACTCTTTAAGATTACATATGAATAGTGAATTAGATATCTAAAATATCTTTTACCTCTCTTTATCTTGATAAATATCTAAAATTTGAGACATGATTCTATACCCATCAATATCCTCAGGTTTATTTAAAGTCCCATTGTACATGGATGAAACTATGAAACATTGGAAATTTTTATCATCATATCAATGTTTTATATAGATAGGTACATTAGATGGGGTAAGATATAAGGAGTATGGTTGGGTTAATTTCCCTTTAAAAAATTAAATAAAATCCAAGGGAAAATTCAAAACTAAATGTTATTGATATGATAAAGAAATAATTTTGATGCATATTAAATATTTAATTTCAATAAAAATTAAGTGAGTATGAATATTTACAATGGATATATATAATTTATGAAATTATGAATACCAAGTTTTAATGATTCAATGCATAAATAGAAATAGAAAGAAAACATGGTTTGAAAAAATATTTTGACAATATCTTAGTATGAACCTTTACATCTCTTCCCCTTAGGTTGTGAGGTTTGTGTAAATTCTCCATTAATATTTTTGGGGATCTAGATACCTTTATAAAATTTATCTATGTAAAAGTAAGCCATCCAACAATTTTTCAGTAGGGATCACCCATTTTAAAAAGAGATCCAATAAAAAAGGGTTTATTGGCACTAACTTTTTACAAATCCTATACCTAATATCTCATAATAATTTGCACAATGGAGATGATAGATAGAGAGACTATGGAACAATAGGCCCAAATATATTGAAGAATAATTGTATTTGTCTCTTGAAAGAACTTGGAGATTGGATAAAATCCTCAAGAGCATCATCATTAGTACTCCAAAGATTGATCAAGGATCAGATTCATAGTTGGGGTGTTATCATTAACCGATGTAGGACATGTTTATACTCGAAGACACCAAGGAGAAATATTTATAAATTTTAATAGGTATATGAATATTTTGGAATTATATAGAGTCTTTAAGCATTATCAATGGTATTTTTGGAGTTTTAGTTCCCACTGAAAGAAATTTTGTTGACTTGTTGGATTGAAGACATAAACTAACCAAATGATCCCACTGACTGGCTAGTAAGACTTATGCAGGGCTTCTAGATGTATCTATCATTGGAGGGTATATGGTAGCTATCTTCTAGCTGGAAGATAAACTTCCTATAGGGTTGGAATTCTATGTATAACCACCAACTGATCGATGACTCTACACTGATGAGTAAGAGCTACTTGATGATTTCTATATTCAACTATGCCCCCCTAAAACACTCTCCATGAATTTAGTTAATACTTAAAATTTATTTTATGATCTCAAAACACGATAAAAAATGGTTTAATGCCTTCAAGAAGATCATTGCGTATGGCGACCCATATATTATATAAACCTCAATTACCAATTTACTATAAAAAGAAACACATAATACTATCTCAAAAGATATAAAGGACTAGTGTATTTGGGTAATTAGATATATAACATAATAAATAGAAAGAGGGATAAAATAAAATTATTTGAAACTATTTAACATGCTCTTAAAATTACGTTTCACTATTAAAACTGCATGAGGTAACCTGGGAACATGTATAACATAGGGGTAGCTATAAATTCTAGTAAAGGAACGATAAAAGAATAACATGATTAAATTAATAAATTTTAGTTAATAGTTATATCAAGGTGAATTAAAAGGGGTTAGAATCATAAAAATGAACATCTAATCATGATATAAGATAATAACATCAATGCAAAGAAGGAATGTGGAAACTACATAAAACATGATATCATAAGAATTATTCAAGGATATCCATAGAGACAACATAACATATTGTTATTACGATAACCTTTTTTTCATGATACATTAAATCTCATGATATGAAAATGTTAACCAATGTAATAGAGTTCTATATAATTTTGTTCCCACCGATCACTTTCATATCATGTACATGCATTTGTGTGCCACATAGATCATACAACATTATAACATCTTACATCAATTTTAATCCCATGATTAAGGAGTATGGGTTAAAAACATGGAAGTCCAAAATTAATTAAGGATATCTACATCTAGGTGAATACCTTTGAGTGTAAGTGGATATGGTCATTCACTATACAAATGTTTGGCATGGAAAATCACAAGATAATTTCAGCAATATAACAGGTGTATGTGAGGACTAATATAAGTAGTTGATTAGTGTGAAAGGGAGTATATAATTATTTTTAAATAATAAGGATATTATTATGGATGTTTAAAAACATATTACAACTTGAACAATTAGAAATAAAATTGAATAATACAAATAAAGTGTTTGAATTTAGAGGAGGATGAGAGAACCCCCTTACGTAGGAATAGTAACGGTTTAGGTAAAGGTTATAAAAAGAGGGGATAAATTATTTAAATTTCATAAAACATCAATTTTAAATTAAAGTGAAATTTATAAATAAATTAAAATATAATAAATTGAGATTCAAAAAATGAAATAAAATGATGATGATTCAATGGAAAAGAAGAGAGAGAGACCCCTTACCTTGAGAGGGTTCTTCTAAAAGCTTGTAAGGAGATTTCAAAGGACTAAAGAACACCTTGGTAAGTATTTAGAGAAGAATAGGGAGAAGAAATTGTGTTTAATGATTTTTTAGTGAAGAGGAGTGGGATATTTTGGGGGTATTTATAGAAAAAGAGCGGGAGTTCTTTATTATTTTATAAACATAGGTTTTGGACTCTATATGAAAAAAAAAATTCAATTGGTTTTTACCCTAGTTTCTTCCAAATATATGTGGTTTTAAATATTTTATAAGCCCAGGAACAAAATAAATTTAAATAAAATCCTTTGTGATGTTAAAGTGAGTCACGTTCTTAAAGAATTGATTTTAAAACATTCAAATAAAATATAGGTTTTGGTGGATTCAATAAGGGTTTATAAATTTATTAAAATAACTTAAAAAAATTATTTTCAAGTAAAATATATATTTGGTTTTTTATTTCTTTTATATAATTTTTTATTTTACTTTTGGTTCATTATGATGTCATAATACAAATTGTATATTTGTATCATATTTAATGTTTACCAAAATATTATTATGTCTCAAAATACTATAAAATATTCACCATTGAATAATTTTTAATATATAATTTCAAAAATAATATTTATTTTGTTAAGAAAATACAAATATTATAATTTTACTTTTAAATAAAAATCCTTGTTTATTAGAAAATACTAGTTTTTATGATATTGACTACTTTCTAACCCTTCTAAAAAATTAATTGGACTTTACTGAATTTTATTATCTTTTAAATTTAAATAATTATTATCTAATAAAATCATTTTTATTAAAAAATATTTTATTTGAAAAAATGTTGAATTTATAAAAGATTTTCTTATTTGAAACTGTATATTTTTTTTTAAAAAATATACAATTATAATTTCTTCAAGTCATAATCTATTTTTATCAAACTAATTATACAATCCATTATAAATTAATAATAAAAAGGGTTAAATATAATAATTATTTAATTTAAATTAAATATAAAAATTAATAATTCTAAAGTCTGTATACATATCCTCTTAGTAGACTGACATACGCCCTAAGGGTATGGTGTGTGATGGTAGTGATTTCGTGTGGAGGTTGAACAAACCTGGTTTGGGTTGAGATCTTGATAATCATGAAATTATAAAATTAACGGTTTATATAAATATTTATTTTTTGAATTGTGGATTGATATTTGTCAATAAAAAACACCATTGATTCCATATCCCTTTGAAGCTTCGATAGATTTGCTTCATGAGATATAATCATACTTGTCGATGCCATCTCTTATTCTGTCTGTGTCAATTTGACATTATCAAAAACCATAATATATACAAATATTAATGGTCACTATAAAAATTATATATTATGAATGGTTGAGATTCTTAATTATATGTTAAATATTATAGGATATATTTTATAATAGTCTAGAATTACCAAAGCATTGCATGCGTTTTATATAATTATAGGTCATTTCCTCAATCAAAAGGTATTTTAAATTATTAAAGTATGAATTGTTACATTATTTCATCATTTATAAATTTCACTATATAAATTTAATTTTGCACACTAAAACAGATGAGGGAACTTCTATTTTATCACCTATTCTGGTTCACATATTGGTTTATCACCTTATCATTCCACCACATCACTTTGACATGTTGTGTTGTCTTGTTTCAAATAAATGTTTCTCTATGATCTATGATATTCACTGAATAATACTCATATGAATTTTTTTTTCAATGATACCACCTATGGATTCAATACATGTGAGGGGTCTAGTATGAACTTCTTTAGTAGAGATACAAGAAATGAATGTTATGCTTTGGATAAGTTAGGTGAGAGTGTTTGTAAATCTTCTACTACTATGATGGGATCAAGGATCTAAAAGGGTTCAATGTATCTTGGAATAAGATTTACCTTCTTTCCAATCCTCATGAATTTATTCCATGTTGATATATAAAAGAACACCTTATCTTGGACATCAAACTCCAGGTTTTATTGATGATTGTTTGTATATATTTTTTGTTGTATTTTTAAAGATTTCATATTACATTGATTGGTTTGAACCTTATATGTCATATTTTAAATAAGATTAGGTCCAATAATCTTACACTGTCCAACATCATCCCAACATGTTGGTGTCGTAAACCTCCTCCCATATAGAGCCTCATAAGGTGAAATTTTAATGCTACGGTGGAAACTATGGTTATATGAGAACAACACTAGGGGAAGGTACTAATCCCAATACCATTGGAAATCCATTGAACATGATCTCACCATATAATAAAGTTTGAATAGCTACCTTATACTGACCATCTATTTGAGGGAGATAAGTAGTACTGAAACTAAGCTCTTTATTTGAAACTTTCTAAAGGATTATCTAAAGCTCAAGGTAAACCTCGAATATCTATCAGATATGATGGATAGTAGTTAACCATGTAGTCTTACAAATAATTATATATATATTTTAGTGATTTGGTCAAGAGGGAAATATTACTTGATTGTAATGAAATGTACTAACATTGTAAGGTGATCGACTACCACCCCGATGGAATTTTTGAATTTTGAAGTCCTAGGGATTCCTATGATGAAAATTATGGACGTGTTTTTTAAATTCCATATTGTTATGGAAATATTTTCTCATAACCTTATACTTATTTCATTAATCCTTGACATTTTGGAATACCATGAATCAAGATTTTTTTTAATATCCCTCTCTTCTTGTTATCCCTCTAGAAGTTTTTATTTAGACCTATAAACATATTAGTTCATCTTAGATTAATAGAGAAGGATGAGTTTTTCACATAATTTGGAAGTTCCCTATTTAGTTTGGGTTTATATGGGAAAAATAATCTATTTCCAAACATTAGAACTCAATCTCTAGAAATGTTAAACTATAGAGTATTCACTACCATTTTTTTAGATCCATACTATATTTTTGGGTATCTTTAATCCTCTCAAGAATAGATGATTGAGTAGTTATTTTAGAAAGTTTTATAGAATAAATTTATGATTCCAAAGTACTTTATTTTCATGTTCTAGATGATTGGATCCCTTTTAATCATCAGCATGGAAAGTGTTGGAGGATCCTTTCTAATCATATCGTTCTCCACCTTGTTCACCTGTTTAGGATGTTAATGGATTGAAAAATAGTAATCCTTTATTAACATTAACCATATTAATTGGAATATATTGAGATCATTTTGTATGAATATTAACTTTAAGATTTTTTAATCTACATATATGTCACATTTCTACCCATAGATATAAAGCCACTAAATATTTAATATTAATATCATTGTAGCCAATTCTAGAGAATGAAATGGGTAGTATTTATCAGAGATATTTAATTAGTAGGTGGAACATGATATCACTTTATCATCTTTCATGAGTAAAAAACCAAAAACATTTTTTGATGCATCACTGTAGATCAATGATATTTCCCAACTAGTGGGTAATGTGAGTATAGGAGAAATTATTTTCCTCTAATTTAACTCTTTAATGTTTTCTTCACATTCATCTATCTGGATAAGCTTCACTCCCTTCTGTGTTAGATTGGTTATTGGGGTTGAAAATAATCATAAGTTTTACACAAGTAAAAAATAGTACATATCATGTCCAATAAAAATATGGATCTTCATCATAGATATTGGAATGATTCATACTTTAATTGCATATATTTTTTAAGGATCCAAACAAATCCATTTATTAGTGATAACATGCCATAAAAATGTTACTTGCTACATCCAAAGCTCACATTTACTATACATTAAATATTTGTTTTCCTTTTACATGTTCTTCAGTACAATGTTCAAGTATCTTCATGTTCCTCCTTGATTTTAGAGTAGATAAAATTATCTTCTCTAAATTCTATAAATTTTTTAAGGGAATCCCTAAATAGTATATTCAATACGTTCGTAAAGATACATGTAAAATTAGTGAGTCTAAATGGAATCACTATGAACTCATACATCCCATGTATTATATGAAATGTAGTCCAAGTGATATCCTCTTTCCCCCCCTTTACATGATAATATACCTATAGAATATCCACCTTAGATAATTACTGGTCTCCACATATCTGATCAAATAAGTAATCAATCTATGATAGATGATAATTTTTATTTATAATATTCTTTTTGAGCTCATGATAATCAATAGAAATGCGCATTTAACCATCTTTATTTTTAATGAAAAGAACCTGCACACCCCATGGTGATTTACTTGGGTGTGTAAACCCTTCATTAGGATTATCTTGTTTTCTACTCTTCAACTCCTAAAGTTCAGTAGTGGACATTCTATTTGAAGTCTTGGATATTGAAAAATGTCTATGTATAAGATTCATTGAGAACTCAACTGCATGGATTAGAGGGAGAATATAAAATTCTTCAGCTGGAACCTCAATATATTCCCTTAAAATGGGTATTTCATCAAGGATGATATTTTATTTAGTCTCAATAATTTGAGTTAGACAGACTTTCTCATAAGGCAATAATATCCATACTTGATATGATGATCCCAATAGGGATTCAACCTACTCCTTTCACTTTTATAGAATTAGAGGGTGATTCACAATATTATGAGTGATTTACTTCTCTTATAAATTTATGTTAGATCTATATAAGGAATTTCAATACTTGTCTAGAATTTTATCGTATACCACTAATGGGGGTATAAAAATGTTTTCTAGGAAGTTATGTATGAAAATATGAATAGGGGAGAAGTTATATACTTTGGATGAAAAAATTTCCCTATTTTTTTTCACAAATAGCCCCACTTACATGTTTTTAGGTGGAGTTTGAATAAATTTACTAAACATTATTTATATGATAGAATACATAATGGTATAATCAAGTGGTATGTTCACTATTCACGAATAAATAAAAAATATAGTTGTCACCAAATCATTATCGAGATCCACGACATCTGTTGTAATGGAATAAGATCTCACTTTATCTCTATAAATAGGAGGTTTTTTATGTTAGTTGTCATTGAAAAAAATTAGCTTAGTACATTGATTTACATAATACCATTGTTCTATTAATTTGTAAACTTAGATGGTAGGATGAGGGTTAACAGGAGAATTCCTTTCTTCCAACACATTGGTGGGTTTGTCTCATAGAATTTCACTAGATATGCACACTTATTTTCCAAACCAAAGAAATTTACTTATACCCTTTATGAAATTTTCAGGATGATTCTTCCCACGCTTTTTAAAAGTTGCATGTTGTACTTTATATCCCCCATGAGATTTCTCCATCACACTACTAGAATTACAATCCATTCTCTACTTAACATATTCAAACCCATGAGACATGTGATATTCACCAATATATATTTTGACATTGAGGGAACATTAGAAAATTTTCTCATCCTTTTCAATGTCGCGAACCACCAACTATTTTCATATACTCAGTTTTAACCCACCAAAGAAAGGGTCAACTTTAGTTTCGGGGTCAATGATAAATACAAAGGTGTATCAGGAAAGTCTTATAATGTTTGGCTCAAACACACTGATGGAGAAATCAACCTTATTATTAAGGCCAATAAAATCCATAAATATATTTTTTGGATAATTTGTGAAGAATATTTACAAAAAACAAATTTTGGAATTATTTCCACTCCATCACATTGATCTCTTCCTTAGGATTCATATTTTGGATCAATATCCACCATTGACCAAATTATCCCTCCATACGATAAACAAACATTATGAACTTATCTTTATCTTATCATTTATAGTTTAAATTTTATTTTCAATGAATTTGGTCTATTTTTCCAAGATTAAAGGATCAGAAGATCCACTAAAATTTAGTGTCGTTTATCACATAAAGGTCTTAATTTCAACTTTCTTTTTCGAAGTGGGATGTGATTTTCAAAAAGATTCATTTTTTTATTTAGAAATTTAGTTAATTGGGTAATTATGGTCATAAAGTTCTTTAATCCTTCTCCCATTAGGATGGGTATCTCATTTGAGCATTTCCCCTCACATTGGTTGTTGATTTTTTCTTCTTATTTCTATTCATTGACTAAAATAAATTGAAAATACGGGATGAGGATTTTTAAAATATTTTTTTAAGTAAAACAGAAACTATGAACATTGATAGTATAACATATAAATTACATAAATTCCTAATATATAATTTTCTAGGTTTGAATCTAAATTATCCATTTTATTCTTCCTAAAATTTTTTTTGGGAATTTTTTCCCCTTTTTAATGATTCATAAAGAGATTATGATTTTACCAAAGAATATATCCTAAGAGTTTAAAAATAGGTGTGAAGAAAATTTTTTTTTTCTTAAACAAAGTTATGATCAAGTTAATTCCCAATGCACTATTTTTGAGGTTACAACAACTAGGAACAACTATGCCTGAGCCACATCTACTTTTAGTATCTAGATAAAAATTTTGTTTCTTGGAAACCACATAAAATATAAATTACCATAATTTTGGTATGTTTTTTTGTTCTTATACCTAAATATTTCACTAATGTTTTCTAATCCTTATTGTAAAAATTTACTTGGCCTTGCTCAGATACCAACTTTAGAAACCCATGTCTTTTATAAAGATTAATCCATCACTTATTACATGAAAGAACCCATAATACAATCTAAAAAGATCGAAAGACCTAGAGAATTCAAGTAATTAGATACATATCATAATAAGTTGAAATTGGGATTAAAAAATAATATTCAAAACTCTTTAAAATGATCTTAAAATCCTACCGCTCTTCAAAAACTACTTGAGATAACCAAGGGACGTACATAAGAAAAGGGTGATATATAAATCCCAATAAGAGAATAATCAATGAATTACATTATATAAGTAATAAATGTTATTAAATCTGCATATGAAGGTGACATAAAATGGGTGAGAATCATAAAAATGAACACTAAAGCATGATATAAGATGATAACATCAATGAAACAAATTAATGTGGTAACAACATAAAAAATGAAATAATAAATATAATTCAAGTCGAAACACCGAAATATCATCCCATATTGTGCTTAGGATAACCTCGAGTAAAATATACACGGTATCTCATGAGATTAAAATATCACTAAATGAATTGGTGTGATATATAATTTGTGGCCCAACCATCACATTCATATCATGGGCATGAATTTGTGTGCCACGTAGATTATATAACATAAGAATTACTTAAATATATTTTAATTCCATAATTAATGATTTTAAGTTATATACATGGAAGTACCAAATAAATTAAATATAAGAAAATCTATGTGAAAAACATTAAGTGGAAATGGGATCAGTTTTCACCATACAAATTTTGTCTCAGAAAATCACAGGTTAATTTCAGTAGCATAACAAGTTTATATAAGGATTCATTGAGGGATTTAATGAGAGTAAAATGTGATATGTTTTTAATTATAAATAATTAGTATTGTAAATGGGATGTGTACAAAAATATTTCAAATTGAACAATTGGAAATTAAATGGGTTAATAAAATAAGTGTGACTTAATTAAGAGTAGGTGGGGAGAATCCCTTTATTTCATCATAGTAATAGCTTAGGTTAAGGTTATACCCAGCTTAGATAAATGATATATTATTCAAATTAAATCAATAGGATTATAAAGTGATATTTATAAATACTTTATTATATGATCAATTTATATTAAAAAGACTAAATACAATGATGGTTCTTGAATGGAAATGAAGAGAGAGACAGATCCCTTACCTTCAGAGGGAAATTCTAAAAGTGTGGGAGGAGAATATTATGATCATGGAAATAACTTGAGAAGGATTTATATTGGGATAAGGGGAGTAAATTCATGATCAATTGGTTTTTGAGTATATATTAGTGGGATTGGTGTGAATATTTATAGTACAATAGAGAATAATTATTTATTAATTTTTAAACCCTAGGTTTCAGACTCTGTATGATAAAATAATCAAAACCAAAATCATTCCCATGGTTTTAGCCATAATTTATACCAAAGAGAAGTGATTTTAAATATTTTATATAATATTTAAATAAAATTTTACAATAATACTTATGGTAATGTGAAAATGATTCATGTTATTAAATAATTGATTTTAAATCATTAAAATACAATATAGGTTTCAGGGGATTCATTAAAAGTTTATAGAATTAATAAAATAACATTAAAACACATTATTTTAAAGTATAAATATATATTTCAGAATTTATTCCTTTTATAATAATTACTACACCACTTTTAGACCATTACAATTTCATAATAAAAACTATGTATTTATATTGAAAAGATGGGGATCCGAACAAACTCGGTCCAAAAATATATATATAAAAGATGGAAAAGGGAAAGTTAGGGTTATAAGGGACTATTGAAAAAATAGGAATACATCACACTAAACATATATGCATCAATAATAGAATCACAATACTCTAGGATCTTGAAGAACCATATCACATCCATTTCCGTAACTTCTTTCTTTGACAACATATCTGCCACTTGATTTGCCTCCTGTTAGGTATCTAAGATGACCAAATTGATCTGAGCATCATTGTCGAAGAATTCAATCCATATGGGGAAGATCCTCCAAGGAGAATCCCTTATTTTGTTTTAATGATTTCAGAACAACTTCAGAGTTAGATTCAAGTCACAATGAATTCTATTTATGTTGGAGACCATATCTAATTACATACACCATTGAAAATAACTCATCTTCATATGCTATCCTAATAATAGTGTAATGATAAAAAGACCATTTAATAAATCCATAGTATGTGAGAAAGATACCCCCACAACCTAAGGGCCCAAGAATACCAGAGGTAGACCCATCAACATTAACATCAATTTATGTGCTGATTTGAGGGATCCATCAAATGAATTTCATCATTATAGGCTTCCTTGGTCAACCTAGGACACCCAATAATATGAGAATATTAAGATGTTGAAATTTTTTTATACCTCATGTTTTTACGATATATGCCACATAAACATAATTTTTTATTTTAAGAATTCAAATGTAAAGATAGGGTGTCTTTCCATAAAAAATCATGGAATTTTGGGTAGTCCATATAGAAGAAAAAATAGACCCAACTACTACAAACAATAGGTTCTGTATATAATCGTTGAACTATGCCTTAAATATTTTTCCAGTAGCTCATGACATTGAATTATACTACCAATATTTAGACCAAAAATTAATCTTGTTTACTACCATAACACACATGAGAATCTACATACCACAAATAAATGATCCATATCCTCTAATTCCTGAAGTAAAACAACACATGAAAAAGAAAGATGAAATATAGATCTCTGAATTTGATCACAAGTGGGTAGCCAATGCTTCCATATTTTTCTTAAAATAAAGAAAATAGAGAGCTACATGAAGAAGGTTCTAAACTTTATTAACCATATTAGTGTTTGGGTGGATCCCCCACACTCCATAGTAAATAATTCTTTAGCATTAAAACATCCAAGATGGTTAGGTTTCCATATAAGAGTATCAATATATAGGAAATAGTACGTATGAATTTATATAATGATTTGTCTATAAATCAAGCCTTCAAAATAATTTATTTGTGATAGGAAATCATTAATACACATATGATAAATCTTTGATGGAATGTTGCCAATGTCCTAGAGTGAATTATCAATCCAATTAGTGGTCCCACAGTTGAGATTGGATCCCCTTCTCATAATCCATTTTGTGTCCCATGTGATTTTGTTGAATTATTTTTTATGGAATTCCAAACATAGGATGTAAGATGATATTTATAAACATTAAGAATAATTACCTTGAACCTGTTTGATTGAAAATCAGTGGAAGTACCACAAGAAATAAAATCACATGTGAATTTCCCAATAAGGACATCATCGAATAACTTGAGATCTTTAACTCCAATCCCTCCCAATTTGATAGGTTTAATACAATCCTTCCATGAAACAGTAACCAACGTATTTTGATACACTGAACCAATCCATATGAATTTTCTAACCATTCCTTGGAGTTCCTTTATGAGTCCTCTAGGCCATATTAAAAGATAGAAACAATTAAAAAACGTAAATGTTATCATAGAATCAACAAGACACACTCTTGTAGATTGAGACATAACTTTTCCCTTCCACTGTGCCATTTGATTGAAAATTTCTAAGCATATTTCTTCTGAATAATTCCTTTTCACCTTTCCCCAAAATAAAGAGACACCAAGATAGTAAAATGGCAGTGATAATCTATTAATTCCAATATGTCTTGTTATCTAGTTTTTCTTATTAATTGATAAACCATCTCCCAAGACAATAAAGGATTTATAAAAACTTATGGCTTTCCCAAAAACTTCCTCATAGTGAGTAAATTAGGCCTTAATAAAGAATATAGTCTTTCTCAGGGCCTGAACAAGAAAAATAATATCTTCCATATACATAAGGTGTGCGGTAATACAATCATTTCTAACTACATGAATTTGTTTATATAATAAAAGTTTAGTCAAATAATCAATGAATATACACAAATAATCTTCAGGAATGGAAAAAAATGTTTTTAAAGAGGGTTACCATACCTCATAGCTCTAGTGCACTAAAAATTTCCTATAGGAGATCCATTAATAAGAGCGGATAGCCTAGTGGAACAAATAATGACATGCATGAGCTTGTTGAACATGTTTGAGAATCCATATCTACTAAGAAAATAAATGAGAAAAATCCATTTCAAATGTCAAAGGCTTTTGATATATACAATTCTAGAGGAAACTTTTCATCCTTTTTCCCTCCTCATTAAATTATCACCTTCCATGGTTGTGAAAAAATGATGAATACTCCTTCCAAGAAAAAAACAAAATTTATTCCTAGCGATATAGTCCATAAAAAGTCCCCCATATATTCATGAGAATCTTACTAATGAGTTTCATAATTGTGTTCCCAAGGGTAATGGGAATAAAATCTTTGATATCAATTTCAATATCCTTCTTGGGTATCAGAGAAATGAATCTTTCATTTATCCTATAAAGCATTAAAGAGTGACTGAAGAATTCCTTTATTTCCGTAGTTACATCATCCGGAAAAATAACCCAAAAAACATAAAGAACTTATTAGTGAATCCATCAGGACCAGAAACAATATCCATATTGAGGGGAAAAAGAGTGGCTTTGATTTCCTCTTTGGATGGAGGCATTATAATTTCCTGATTGTGTTCCCCCTCAATATAGGGAGTAATATTATCAATAATTATTTATGTGGGGACCAATCTGTTGTTAGAATATAATCCTTTGATGTAATCCACTACTACCAAAGAGATATCATTTTTAGAATTGAAGATATTACCATTTATGCTGATTTCCTTATTACCTACTTTGTAACACCTCTATTTATGCATCCTATAAAATAATTTTGAGTTTTAGTCTCCATATTTAAGCCAGTTGACTTTTATCTGATTTTATTCTAGCCTTTCCTTGATAATAAGAATCTCATCCAGACTATTATGAGTATGTATGCCATCCAGATCTAGATTTGAGAGAGAGCTTCGGCTCCATTTTCAAACAAATTTTTTGTGTTTTTAAGATTATATGACAATTTTTGAAATGAGCTCCCAATAGCTTCAAATTCCTAGGATTCCAGCAAACTTTCCCTGCATCCTAGAGTTACAAACCATCCATTATAAAAACATAATGGTATCAATAATAACCTTTCAGAATGCGTAGAAATTTCCACCATGTTAGGATTTTGAGAAGAATGATTCTTAGGGGGTGTGAATCCAAAGAATCCATTTGCAGCAGCCCTATAATCCATTTGAACAAAGCATATGTCAAGTTTTCTTACTTTACTACCATTAAAAGTATACCAACTTTATGTGAATTCATCCCTAATGATTGGAACATTGACTAGAGAGAATTGATAAATTCATAAGTAAAACTCAAAGGGATCTATACAGTTGAAGTTACAACCATTTTTTTCTTTTGTTTTCAACATAGTTTTGAAATACTCAAGGATTAGCCATTTGTGATGCATTGTTTTAAAAAGTTCTTCAATATCATTCTAAATCTCTCTCATATTTGGGTAGGATGTGGATTCATAAAAAAAGGAGATTGATGAAGGAAAATCTGATATGCTTCAAGATATATATATATATATTCATTGAGTTTTTAACACAAAAATTAAATGGTATTATAAAATTATAAAAAATTCACAATTAGACATCACTTGATTATAAAAATTACATGGGAGTTTATAAATTATATTATCATTTTTATTTAAATAACTTTTATGCAATAAGAATTTTTTACGATAATATCCTTTTTTTTAAGAAATTATTGAATTTATCAAATGAATGTCTTAATTGAAAATATATATTTCCCAAAAATGAAATTTTTATTTATTCATTTAATTTTTTATCAAACTCATTATATAATCATTGATAAAGAAATAATAAAAAGGGTTAAATATAATCATTATTTCTTTTAAAATAAAAAATAAAAATTCATAATATTGGGGTCTAGATACATAAGCAATTATTTCACAAGCATACACCCTAAGGGTATGGTGTGCGATCATGGTGATTTCTTAGGGTTATTCTATGAACATGGTTTAGACCATGATCTTGATAAGATTGAACATATCCTATAAATGGTTTCACTATAGATTTAGTTTTTGAATCTCATATTGAATTATCTAAGGGAAAAGTTTGGGGATTCCATCTCCCTCAAAATTTTCAATCAATTGTCTTCATAGGGTATGATTCTACTAGTCAAGTAAATCAATTCTTCTATTTGTTTCTATTAGACTTAATCATAACCGTTAATATATATTAATAATTATAGTCACTATACAAAAACTAAATTATCAATGGTTAAGATGCTTAATTTTCTATTAAATCTGAGGAGCTTTATTTTATAACCATCCAAAATAACCAAAATAGTGTACATTTTTTCGATAACTATAATGTATTTACTCAAATAAATGGAAATTAAATTTTAAAATTTTATGTTGTTATGTCACGATTCCATTGAAAATTCCTTAATATCTTCATTTATTCTATAAAAATCATGACTAGATGTTGAAAATATGAGACGAAAATTAACTCAAATGAGAATTATAGATACATAATCGTGTTTCTATGATCGTGAAAAAATTATTAAAGAAATAGAGGTATAAAAATGTCCACCTTTTTTGATAAAAAAACATAACATAAAAATACATACCAAGTGTAAATAAAGAGTCAAATATATAGCAATGTATTATAGATATTAATGTATTCAACATATCAAATAAGATATTCAATATAACCAAAAAGTAAATAAATAAAAAATTCAATATTTGAAACAAGAATAAATTATTTTACTCCCCCATTGTGAAACAAAACATGAAATAACACATATAATTATAAAAAATAAATTTATCCACCTCTGATGCTCAATAAAAAATTATCCCTGTTTGAAGTCTAAAAAATCCCTATTTGTGACTATAAAATAAGAAATAGGTAATAAAAAACATAAATGTAAATATTTTAATAAAAAAAGATATATTTTAAAATATATTTTGAAAACATAAAATAGTGATAAAAATTGTATTTCAACAGAAGATCAAAAATATTTTGAATAAAATAGCTAAAAAAACAAGAAACAACTCTTATTTTCGAGAATCCTTTTAAAAATATAATTATAGAGAGAGGGAGTGGAAGGTTTAAAATAATTTTTTAAAAAATACATAGTAAGGAGAAAAGAAAAAAAGAAAAAAAAGAAAAAACAAATAAAGAGATAAAAAAGAGTAAATGAAATTGAAAAAAGTTAATTGGTACATACATTTTCCATGACACGCATTACCCTAAAGATACTTTTTTCACACCATTGATTTATTCATATGGTCAAAAAGGTTCCTTAATTTTTAAAAAATAATGAAAAATAATCCTCTAATTTTTATTTATTCAAATATAAAACTAAAAAACATTATTAAAGAGAAAAGTAAATATATAAATTTTTACACATTACTAACTTCCTTTAAGAGATATACAAAATGTTTTTTTATATTTAAAACAAGTAGAGTATATAAATAATTTTTGATATATATTTTTAAAATAAAAATATTAAAATATATTTAACACACTAAGTGTATTCAAATTCTGAAATAAATTGTAGTTTAAAATAGGAAAATGTTTATACAAAGTACTTGGTAAAGATAATATTAATTTAAAAACATTTTTTAATCTAAAGGGAAATTTTAAAAACAAAATTCTCTATTAATGAAAATTTCAAAATTAAATAGATAAGGTTACCCATAAAATAAAATCATAAGTGAAATATTGGGATCATATACAATAGATAAAATATAACATAATTCAAAAACAAATCAATAATTTTAAGATTCTAAGAAGGTTAAAATATTTAAAATAATATTAATATAATTTTTTAAAAATATTATTCAAATTAGAGATATTTATATGGAAATTTTTAAAAAAATAGTATTCCTAAATCACATTTATGAAAATTGAAATGATAAACTACTATAGGTTTAGTAAAAATGTCAGCTAGTTGATAGCCTATCCTATCATTTTCTTATAATATATCAGCCATTTTGAAGTAATCTATTAAGAAAAGGTTGCAAAGAACAATGTTTTTAGTTATATAGTGTTGGATTGGATTATTTTAAATATTAATGGATCTAGTATTATCACATCTAATAGGGATGTGGTCGTATACAAACATGAAGTATAAAAGTGTGTGTTTCATCCATATTATTTAGGTTCTATAACTCCTGATGACTTTGTATTCTACTTTGAATGTATAAAAAGAAACAATTTATTACTTCATAATAATCCAAGAGATGATTTATTTTAAAATGACGTGCAATGTCCCATTTTTTACATTATATATCTGTTTAAAATCCACCAAAATCAGTGTTGGAAAACCAATTTAATTCAATTGAAATTTTTTTAGGATAAAAAAATCAATAATTTTTATTCCTTTTATAGAATAAAAAATACTTTTAACATATTTTAGATTTTATTTCCTTTGATTTGATTGAAATTCAGAAATATGTTTAACAATGAACATGATATTAGGCCTGGTTAGAGTAAGATTAAGTAGACTACCAATCATACTTCTATACTTATTGTTGTTGACTAGATTACTAGACTCCTTCTATGTTAGATTATATGTTATACTCATGAGTATAATAATTTACTTATCTTGATACATGATTAATCATTTTATATTTCATTAGTGTATTTAGAGTGGATTAAAAAAATACCATTATTATTTTGAGAAATTTGAAAATAGAGAAAAAATTTGAGTTCATCCATAAAGCACATCATAAATTCATTTTTCATTAAATAAAAAAATACAAAAAATAAATAAATTCATTTCATGACTTGAAAAATAAATCATAATTTTAAATTTGGAAAAATATAAAATCTTTTTTTATTTTTTTGGAAAATAGTTGAATCCATTTTTCATATTTTAAAACAATTTGATAAAAGAAAATTAGTTAAACGTTTATACCATCCCCATACATCTTGGTTTAAACCATAATGAACTTTTTTTTAGTTTCAAAAAATGATTTATAAAATAAGTATATTAAAAATTAGGAGGTTCGTCAATAAATTTTATTTTCAATAAAACCATTTAAAAATAATATTCTAACATCCATTTGATGTTTTTTAGAAATTATGGTGATAGGATAATGCTAAAAATAGTTTAATGGATTTGAACTAGGTGATGATTACAATTGTTTCAACATATTTTTTCCTTTTTATTTTTTTAACCTTTATCTTCTAGATGATCTTTATTTCTAGTGATATTATAAAGATTATATAAATTATTCCTTAAAACCCAATTTGTACTAATGGTTGAATGATAAATAGGACATTAAATTAGAGTAAAAACACTATTTCTTGTGAATGTAATTTGTTACTATTTCATGGAAAGAACCTAATTTTAATATTTAACATCATCATTGACATTTTGGTGTTATACGTGAGATAGACATGCAATATGTTCAACCTAATTTAGGAATGACCTTATGGTATGAGTTCCAACCTGTTACTCCCTAATGAAATTATCAAAGGGGTTGATATTTAGATTTTTAGAATCATTAAGAAATAATTTTTAGGATTTTATTTTTAAAATTAAATTTCATTTTATTGAAATGTCACATTTTAAGTTAGAACATCATTTTCAGTAATATTTTTTCAGAATTTTTTGGAAACTTTTCATAAAAAATAATGTGAATTGATTCTTCCAATGTTTAAGTAATTTTATTAAAGTATTTAAATTACTTTATTGAGTTGGAGTACCCAGGAAAGGTATATTTTCCCTATTTTGAATTAAATTTAATGAGATAGTCTTCGGTATTGAGAATAAATCATTTCCATCCAAAAAACTTTAAAAATACCACTATATTTTTTTTTTATTTTTTTGAAAGGTCTCAAAGGATATTTTTGAGGAAAGGTCTTACATGAACTTGATTAATGATAAAGAACGTATTATTGATGGCCTCAGACAAAAAAAATTAGGTAAATTAATTTAATTGAAATGTGTTAAAGAAATTTCATGGATAGTTCAATCTCAAATTTCATTAAAAATGTTTTTTTGGGGGTTCATGGAGCAGAAAAAGAATAATTATATCTTTTAGAAGAGTATAAATCTTAAAATTCTTTATTTTAGAATTCTATACCATGATCACTTAAAATAAAAGTAGTTTTAGAATCATTTTCATTTTCAAATTTTTTAGAAAACGCGATGAATGTTTTGGAAGATAAAATTTTATGAGGTAAAAAATAAGCCCAAGTGAAAATTGTAATGTCATAAATAAAAGAAAGATTATATTATTTAACTATGAGATTTTTAATTTGAGAAGGTTTGAATAAATTAATATGAATTAAATCAAGATATCCAGAATAATAAATTCATACTTTTTAATTTAAAATATGATTTGTTATGCTTATAGTTTCAACATTATTTAAAAACCATGGAATATTTGAAATACATTTTCGGTAAATCAGGTACTAGTAGTTAATGGATGAGTTTGAAAATTGAGTGTATGCCATAGTAACCATGAAATTTACACCAAATATACCACTAACTAACTTATAAACTTGATAATTTGACATTATTACTAAAGAGGGATAGTAAATTGACTATTTAATATTTTTAAAGTGATAATATGTAAATAAAAAAAATTATTTTTGAGTTAAAAACTTTTCTAAAATCATTTTCAAAAGAATTTTTAAAGACAGTATCACACAATTAGCTGATTCTTAGAAAATTGTGTTTCATGGATTTCAAAAATATTTTTTTTTAAAAAGATTATATTTTTAAAAACCAATATAACCTTTATAGATTCTATTTGTATTAGAGTTATCATAAAACGTTACATGACCTCATTATAGTTAATCAATTATATTGAGTTTAGAGAGGTCAATACACATGTGTCTTGAGAAACCAATATCTAGGTATCATAGTGATTCTTGTTATTTACACTTGATAAAATTTTCTAAAAAAATAAAATTACTAATGGGTTTTGTACCCAAACAATATGGGTTTCATTAATGTTAGATAATAATTATTTAGTTATCCATATTTTTTTAGAATGAGATTTTAAATTGGAAATACTATATGAAAGATGAATTTATTTTGGTTTGACATATCATTCATTCGTTTTATCACAACCATAAATTTAATTTTGAATTATTTTATAATAATTCTAAAACATAAATTTCAAGAAAAATTCAATAAAAGTTCATTTTAATGGTTTTTTGATGTGCTCACTTAATTTGAGAAACCCATACCCACATGTTATTTTGAAAATATTTGAGATCCTAATTTTTTTTGATATAATTTTAACTTTTGGTGAATTTGGAGAGAGGTATATTTATGTCTTTGATTTTATATTTTATCTTATTAACATATAGTTTTTTTAATTTTGTTTGATAATTCTTATTTTTTGTTAAGGATTTGTTTCTTTTTGTTTTATAAGTTGTTCCTTTTAATTATTCATTTTTTTATTTCTTATGAAGTTATTTTTATAATGATATAATTTAATGAAAATTGTTTTTGATTTGATCACCATATTTTTTATGGTCTTCATAATTAATGTGACTAAAAAAATTAGAAGAAAATAAATAAGGGGAGAATTAGGAGAAGAAGAGAAAGAGAAGGAAATGAGAAGAGGGTAACTAACCTCGATCTATTTAGAAAATTTAGGAATTAGGTATGTAAAACATGATTCACTTGAATAAGTATAGGAAGTTTATTGTATGGGGTTATCACTTTTACACCAGGTTTTAACTTTGAGAAACTTTTTACCTTGTTTATTTTCTTTAATAATATCCATGTAGAAGGGAAACTCCATATTTATGTGAATTTTTCTATTAAATTCAAATAATGTCACTCCTAGCTCCACTTTTTGATTCACCTCATTGGATTGATTAGAAGCCATAATTTTTTTAAAAAAACATGTTCATGTTCTTGGTGAGTTGAGAAAATTATTTTACTTCACCATATGATGAATCATATTTGGTATCTTTAAAGGTGTTTTTTATATATATCGCTTCATTGGATTCATTATCAACTTTCCACTTCATATTAATTTCATAGGCCATTTGATATTTGATAAGTTTTTTAAAATACATTTTACTTAAATTCTTTATTTTTGTATCACTATGACCATGGATTACTAATTTATTTGAAATACCTATGGTATCTTTTTTAATATGGTTTCTATAGACAAATAATTACCAAGAGTGTTTATACCGTTTCATATATCAATAATCTATATAAACATTCTAGTAATATATTCAATTAGATACATTGAAATTATTTTAAAATATTTTCAAAAAATGTATAATCAAGTATCTTTAATTTTTTTTGTTCCTTCATGAGTGAATTCTATCAATTTCAATATTTCATGGGCAATTTTACATTTATAGACATGATTAAATTCATTTTGATCAAGACTTATATTTTGAGAATTCATGGATATAGAATTATGTTAAAATTAAGTAATATAATTAGGCATCCACTTATCATATGGTTCATTAGTAGGATTATATTAATTCATAACAATTTTCTAGATTAGGTAATTTGTGCCACTAATTAAATATAACCTAAATTTTTTCCAATAAGAATTATTAGTTATATTAAAAATAAGATCATGAGAATATGATTCTGATTCCACCATAAAAATATAAAACATTGATGTTAATTAGGATTAAAAATAAAAATTAAAACAAAATATTAAAAATTAGTATGATAAAATACAAAGAACCCTTGGATAGTATTTTTTTTTGAGTTAGATGAAATTTGGGGGGTGAATTTCCCTTTAAAAAATTAAGGCAAATGAAAATTTTAAATTAAAAACTAAATGATTAACCAATAATTTAAATACATATTAAAAACAAGATTTAAATATAAATTAAGTGATTATGTACATTGTAAAAGTACATATATAATTTATGCAGTTATATCTATCTAGTTTTAATTATATGAATAAATATAAAAAGAGATAAACCAATTTTTAATAAAGGATTTAAATAATAGCACGTTATGAGCCCCCTAGTCTTCTCACCTTGTGTTGATCGGTTTATGTTATTTATCCCTTGATCTCGGCGGTGATCAAGAAACATTACCATCATAATTATGGTTTTTCACACCCTATTTAACTTCATTTGAAGCCAAGGAATATATCCCTCAAATTTTCAGTAGTGAGCACCTGTTTTAGGGGGAGATGAGTAGAATAAGTTTTTCTGGGTGACAAATTATTACAAATATGCTTGATAATATTTAATATGGATTTTTATAATTGATATGGGAGATATAGAGATGATGGAAGAAGAGAGGATAAGATATTGGAGAAAAACTATAGTTGGTTATTTAAAGAACTAGAAAATTTGAGAGAATCCTATCGATCTTCGTCATTTCTATGACAAACTTTGACCAAGTATCAGATAAAAAATTGAGGCATCATCATTAACTGGTATAAGAGAGGTTGATTTTAAAAGAAACCAATGGGACCTAATTTATAAGGACCCGACCGTAAAACATTACATAATATTTCATTAAATGAATAATTAACATTAAGAATATTTTCAGGTTTTGAGTTTTAGAGAATTAGGACATAACTATTACATCTCAATGATTAAAATGTAGACACATCTACTCAGTTTCCATTTTTTTCACAAAATAAAAACTCTTGAAGAAAATATTCATGTCTAGTTCCATGTTTTAGACAGCATGACATTTCCTTGATCCCATCCTTGATCCTATTCCACTTTATGTCCTGTGAAAAACATTTCAAAAACTTGGGATGAGCATAAAAATCTCAGTATGGTATATAAAAATATGGAAAGAAAACATTAGTCCATGTATACAATAGAATCAATGAAATCAT
Source organism: Viscum album (assembly GCA_963277665.1). Lineage (NCBI taxonomy): Eukaryota > Viridiplantae > Streptophyta > Magnoliopsida > Santalales > Viscaceae > Viscum > Viscum album. The sequence continues at coordinate 1,057,066,058 of OY728161.1, forward strand.
ACTTTACTCATAAAACATAAGCACTTTAACATAACTCATGAAAATATAATATTTATGAATAACTCATAGAAATCATTAGACGTAAAGGTAACTTAAGGCATTCATAACATTCTAACATTAGGAGTAACCCTCATGGTTACTTTTGGAATACCCAAGACAGTATATTCCCTAAATCTCTTCATAGAAACCTTAGATGTTAACTCCTTCACGTTTCCCAATTCATTGGAGAGCTATCTCGGGCTCACCCACCCTTAGTTTATCATGGAACCACCCGACTTCATAGACAATGCCCAAAAACCGTAACATAATCGTATCACCTAAAACATGCCTAAATGAAATATATCATTTCCACATTTCATTAAAAAGATATAAATACAACAAATTTATATAATAAAAAAATTATCTAAACCATTTTCAATAATAAAATTAAAAAATGGTATTTATTTTTCATTTTGAAAAAATTCATGGCTTTTAGAGGAATCCAAAACTCAAATAATGGTCACAACGGCGGAGAAGTCGTTGTCGCCGCATACATAAGACAAAAAAAACATTCCTTTTTTTGTTTAGTAAAAATCTTCATAGAGAAAATATTCCCTTTGAGTGAAATGAAAAGTCAAAAGGGTTTTATACACTATATAAAATAAAGTCGTGCAGAAATCAAAAGATGCCTCAATGAAAGGAGATTGAGACGAAGTCCCGTACAAAGACTATAAGGACCCGCACTTATTTCATACATAATCTTGAATTTATTCAAGAAAACACTTCATTTTACATTGAGGATCTTTTCAAGTTTAGAGCTTTAGAGAATTAAGACAAAATATTCACAACATTACACATTGTTACATAGTGGATACCATAAAATCAGTTTCCATTTTCCTCAGAATATAAAACATTAAAACATAAAACAAGACTCCTTGACAATTCTTCAACATTTAACATGTCTTCCTTCCTTGTATTATTCATCCATTAACCTGTGAAAAATCATTTAAAAACTTGGGATGAGCACAAAAGCTCAGTAAGGTATGAAAAAGAAGGAAAAATCTCATTAGTCCATGAATACACAAGACATATGAAAACATTTTCAAAATACATGATTTACACCCATAAAATCTTACTTTGTGTAACATGAGATTTACACAAGATCCACACAAACATAATTATAATCATAGAGGTATATTGGGGCATTACTTACATAATCTTGTAACCATCTTGGCTACCTTAAAATTTGTAACCCTCACGGCTACCTTACTTTGTGTAACCATCACAGTTACACTTGGAGTAACCATACGGCCGACCTCCAACTTACTCATACCCAATGCATTGGAGGGAAATATAGGTCCCACCCTTCATCATAAACAATGCCCAATAGCCAAAACATAATCATTCAACATAAATAATAGCATAAAAACATTGCCTTTGAATCTTATAAAACAGAATTTAAAAAGAGGATTTTAGAAGAAAAGTCCCTTATAAACATCATATACTTGAAGTGATACTTAATTGAGTGGATGGAATATGTATATACTCTGTAAATACACATAATTAAACATAATATAAACAGAACCCATCACACAAACAATTTAAATAGCACATAAATTATAAAGTAGAAGGTTAACCCAAAGAATGGAAATCGGGTTAAGAATTCCCTTACCTTAGGCTTGTCCTACTTCAAAATTGTTTGAACCTCCTGTATAATGGTTAAAGGAGTGTTAATAGGATTTTAAAGAAACGTGTTCATGTTTATAACATCTTATATGGTCATTTCATAACCTCATTTCACCCCTTATTTGTTAGTATTTTGTTCCTTGCATTATTTTGGGTGAGGTCTTTTGTGATTTTCACGATCGGTTCATGATGAATCGTTCTTGTTGATTGGAAGTGAAACTCCAGAATTGGAATGGAGTATTAGTTACATAACTCCAGTACCATAAATTATACCATTCATCACTTTGGTGCCTTATATGATGATGATTTATAAGTTAAAACATTAATTATGTTCGTTTAGATAATTTAAGTGGTTCTTTGATAATTACAATTTCATTTAGTCTTATAAGTTTGAATCATGAGTACAAAAGAATTACAGAACCTTATATGATTCATAAAACATATATTATAACCTGGTTCAACCATATAAATGGTTTCATGACCAGACTTGAAATAATTAATGGAAATTGAAAATACATCGTCCACGATATCGGTAATTCGACACAAATGGACAATGTTTTTTTGATTCTTTAAAATAAGTGAAAGAGGAGAGGAATAATGATTTGTAATTTTCCATAAACATGAAAACATCCAGAATATACATGATTCTGGAGATTTCATGCCTCTTGGATAAGAGGGGGTGAAGAAAGAAGTGGAAGGAATCATGAAATAAAGAAAACATGATAAATTTCTTACAAAAAATTCGGCAGCCTAACGGCGCCTCTAAAAATTTCATAAAAACAAGATTGATGAGAGGAATGGAATATCTCATCAATCATACAAAATTTGGACAGTAAGGGAAATATTAAATGAAATATCCCAACAAAAGACAAAGGGAAAGGAAGAGAATAACATAAAATGGATGGAAAGAATGAAAAAGAAAGAGGATGTTTACCTCTTGATCTCTTCTCCTTGAGATCCTTCTTAAGGGCTTTGATTTTGGTCTTTTGGTGAGACCAGCAGCTCTAGGACGTGGGGAAGAAGATTGAGGAGGGAATTTGGCAGAAATTAGACAATGCTCAAGGCTTGAGAGGTGTGGGAGGAAGAGGGGAGTGAGGGTGGTATTTATAGTGGAGGAGGGGAGGTATTTTAGATTATTTTAATTATTATTATAATATTTTTATCAAGACTATGAATAATCTCAAATCAAGTGGCCTTAATTAGTGAAAATATCATGTGATTTCGAAGCAAGTGGCCTTACATCACTTATGATGTCATAAATAGTGCATTTTTACTGATAAATTGATTATACGGTATTTTACCGTATTTCACTATTCACCGAAAATTCAAGAGTTTCAGAAAAATACCAAAAATTTACCCCAACCATTTTTCGACGTGTAGAATTCAAAAATGAACTCCATTTTTCAAAAATAATTTTCTAAATATTATTAATTTAATTTTTAAATAAGGCCACAGTTAATTCGAAAAATAACAATATTGAAGTGCAATTAGTTTTATGTGACATTGGAAAATTAATTATGATCCCGTTATCCTATTGCCATGGAAAAATAAAATAATATTATTATTTACTATTCATAAGGTCATATTACTATTCATATTACTATTCATAAGGGCATGTTACTATTCACCAAAAAAAACAAGTTTGTTCCATCAGACTCTAAATAACATACTGAACACAATTGTAGATGACAGTTTCTTGAAATTCAAAACATAGAAGAAATAAAATTATGTTTAAAGGATACTTATAAATATATACTTTAAACAAAATTTCAAGCATTTTCAATTTATTTTTAGAAAACCTTGGGATGTTACATTATCCCCACCTTCTTGAAATTGCGTCCTCGCAATTTTATTTACTTATTAAAAAACTGAGGGTATTTTTCCCTCATAGCATTTTCAGACTCCCATGTTGCTTCTTCAACCATGTGGTTTCTCCACAAAACCTTTACCTGGTGGATTACCTTATTCCGCAAAACCTGTTCTCTTCGATCAAGAATCTGAACCGGTTTTTCTTCATAAGAAAGGTTCTCTGCTAGCTGAACTTCTTCCGGCCTCAAGACATGTGATGAATCTGGAACATACTTTCTCAACATCGAAACATGAAAAACATTGTGTACCTGAAACAAGCTCGGAGGCAAAGCTACGCGGTACGCAACTGTTCCAACTTTATCCAAGATTTCAAAAGGACCGATGAACCGTGGACTTAGTTTCCCTTTCTTACCGAAACGCATCACACTTTTCCAAGGAGATATTTTAAGGAAAACATGGTCACCTACCTTGAAAGAGAAGTCTTTCCTTCTATTATCTGCATAACTTTTCTGCCTGCTTTGAGCTATCCTCATGTGTTGCTGGATCATCCTCACTTTCTCAGCCACTTCCTCTACTAATTCTGGCCCCATCAACTTTCTTTCACCGACTTCATCCCAAAACGCAGGAGTCCGACACCGCTTTCCATACAAGGCCTCAAAAGGTGCCATCTGAATACTGGAATGGAAACTGTTATTATAAGAAAACTCAACTAATGAAAGATGCTGATCCCAACTTCCCTGATAGTCCATTGAACAAGCTCGAAGCATATCCTCCAAAGTTTGAATCGTTCGCTCTGACTGCCCATCTGATTGAGGATGAAAAGCTGTACTGAAATTCAACTCTGTGCCCAAAGACTTCTGAAGTCCCTTCCAAAATTTAGAAGTGAACCTGGGATCTCGGTCAGACACAATGGAAAGAGGAACTCCATGTAACCTGACAATCTCTTTGAGGTACAATCGAGAAAGCTGATCTAATGTCATTGTATCTCGAATAGAAAGAAAATGAGCAGACTTTTTTAGCCGATCAACAATAACCCATATCGCATTGTTACCTCGAGAAGTCTTTGGTAGTCCCACCACAAAATCCATGGATATATTCTCCCATTTCCATTCTGGCACCGGCAAAGGCTGAAGCATCCCCTTCGGTAACTATCGCTCTGCTTTAACCTGCTGACATGTCAAACATTTCATTGTAAAATCAGCAATATCTCTTTTCATCCCATTCCACCAGTAATACTCTCGAAGGTCTCTGTACATCTTAGTACTTCCAGGATGAACAGAAAATGGAGAACTATGAGCTTCACACAACAATTCTTTCTTCAGCTGGGAATCACAAGGCACACACAACCTTTTTCCAAACCTTAAAACACAATCTTTATCAAGATTAAATTCTGGAAACTTACCCATTTTAACCAATTCTACCTTTTTCTGTAGCTCACAGTCTTCCCTCTGCGCTTTCATAATTCTGTCTGACAACGAAGACTGCACTGAAACCTGAAACAAAACAGATATATTCCCTGCACCAACAACTTCCAAGCCAAAATTTATCAAATCATTAATCAAGGGATCACGTTCCAAACGTAGCATGGTTAATGATGCATGATTTTTCCGACTTAAGGCATCCGCTACTTTGTTTGCTTTTCCAGGATGGTAATTAATCGTGCAGTCATAATCCTTTATCAGTTCTAGCCATCTTCTCTGCCTCATGTTTAATTCCTTCTGAGTGAATATATACTTAAGACTTTTATGGTCAGTATATATTTGGCATTTGGTTCCGTATAGATGATGCCTCCATATTTTCAAAGCAAAAACCACAGCTGCCAATTCCAAATCATGTGTGGGATAATTCAGCTCATGAGGTTTAAGTTGTCTCGAGGCATAGGCAATTACCTGACCATTCTGCATCAAAACACAACCAAGTCCCTTGAAAGAAGCATCACTATAGATGACAAACTGACCATTCCGGGAAGGTAAGGCCAAAACTGGAGCATTCACCAATCTCTTCTTTAGTTCCTGAAAACAAACATCACATTCCTCTGTCCAAACAAATTTAACCCCTTTCCGTGTTAACTTAGTTATTGGGCTAGATAACCGTGCAAAGTTCTCAACAAAGCGTCGGTAATAACTTGCTAAGCCCAGAAAACTACGAATCTCTGTAACATTTGTGGGTCTTGGCCATTCATCAACTACTTTTGTTTTGGCAGGATCAACTGTTATTCCATCCTTATTTACAATGTTCCCAAGAAAAGAAATCTGTTGCAACCAAAAATCACACTTGCTGAATTTTCCATATAGTTTCTTTTCTTTTAAAGTTTGTAAAACAACCCTTAGATGTTTTTCATGCTCCTCTTTATTTTTAGAAAAAACCAGAATGTCATCAATAAATACCACCACAAACTTATCCAAGAACTCATGAAATACTCTATTCATAAGATTCATGAATACAGCAGGTGCATTAGTTAACCCAAATGGCATAACAACAAATTCATAATGCCCATATCTAGTACGAAAGGCTGTTTTCGGGATGTCATCCTCCTTCACCTTCAGCTGATGGTATCCGGATCTCAAGTCAATCTTGGAAAAGTACTGAGCTCCCTGGAGCTGATCAAACAAGTCATCAATATGAGGCAAAGGATACTTGTTTTTAACAGTGATGTTATTCAAAGCTCTATAATCAATGCAAAGTCTCATGGAACCATCTTTCTTTTTAACAAACAAAACAGGGGCTCCCCATGGTGAAGTACTGGGACGAATGAAACCTTTGACAAGCAAATCCTGCAACTGATTCTTCAATTCAAAAAGTTCTATTGGAGCCATACGATATGGGGGTTTTGAAATTGGCTTAGCATCAGGAACTAAGTCAATTGTGAATTCAACTTCTCGTTTAGGTATGACACTGGGTAACTCCTCAGGAAAAACATCAAGGTATTCATTTACCACTGGCACATCATTGATTTGAATAGTTCCCTTGTTTTCAACAATATGAGCTAGATAACTTTCATTTCCATCTTTCAGTAGTTTCTCAGCTTCTTGATATGTTATCAATTGTATGGGTTCATTCTTGTATACAAACTGAAACTCTTTCTGAAAAACAACTTCTTTAGCTCCACAATCAATCTTAGCATGATAACCAGAAAGCCAGTCCATCCCCAGAATAACTTCAAACTCGACTAAGGGTAAAACAACAAGGTTTGCAGGTAAAGTCTTTCCACATACCACAATAGAAATATTCTTATAATTCCTCTTTGCTATAACATTTCCCCCTGGTGTTTTAACAACAAGTTCGGGTATCATTTTTTGAGGTGATATTTCCAATTTACTAGAAAATTTCTCAGAGATAAAGGAATGTGTAGACCCCGTATCAAACAAAACTTTAGCAAAATCTGAGTGAACAAACAAAGTACCTGATACAACTTCATTGGATGGCCCAACATCTGCTGACGTAGTCGCAAAGGATCTCCCTACACCTTTCTGCTTGTAGTCTGGCTTCTTTGCATCATTTGGATCCCTCTTTGGACAGGCATTTGCATAGTGACCCATCTCACCACATTTAAAACACTTTACAGTTTGCTTATCAGGATTAGTCTTTGGATCATTTTCATTGCAATCTCGGGCCATATGTCCAAACTTACCACATTTAAAACACTTCCCAGTTTTGATAAGACATTCCCCAGGGTGCTTCTTGCCACACTTTTCACATACTGGAAACTGTATTTTCTTACCATCAGATTTCATTGGTTGATTCTTACCCATTGCTTTCCAATTTGACCTCTTCTTCTCTTTGTTTCCAAATTGCATGTGATCGTCAGCAAACTCCATCTCTACCCTCTCAGCACATCGGACAAGTTTCTCGTAACTTTTGAATTCACGGGAGGCCAACGCCCTTCGATACCTTGGCTTCAATCCTGAGTAAAAGCGGTTGATTTTGCTATCGAGATCCAGAATAAGATTCGGAGCATACCTCGCCAGTCGGGTGAAGTTCGCCTCATACATAGCCACTGAATCTTCCTCCTTTTGTTTCAGTTCAAGGAATTGTTTCTCCATTCTAAGTCGCACCACCTTAGGAAAATATTTTTCAAGAAAAAGACTTTTAAATTCATCCCATACTAAGGCATCAAAATCCTCTCTACCCCTGATATTCCTTACCATTGACCACCACTGATCAGCTTCCCCTTCAAAACGATAAATGGCAAGACTTACCTTTTGATTGTCTGAACATCCCATAACATCAAATATCTTTTCAAGGGCCTTAATCCATCCTTCTGCTGCCACTGGGTCAGAAGATCCACTGAATGCAGGAGGATGTTGTCTCATAAAATGTTCCACCACTGTCATGTTCCGTTGGGGTACATCTATTTGTCCTCTTGCATGGATGCCACCACCATTTATTGCCTGTGTTAGCTGAGCCATTACTGTCACAAACTGCTCGGTTCCAATCCCTACCATTCCGGGCTGTTGATCAGGAAGGATGTCATTCTGTCGGTGCCTATCCTCTTCAGCATCCATGTTCCTTCTGCGGACAACCATTCTAAACAAACATTTCTTAGATGAAGCAACATGGTAATCTTTAAATGCTATAACAAATTAAACATAGGGTGAGAATTATTTATGGTTTTCTATTAGCATCACCTTAACCCCTAAAGTCATCTAAACCATCCTTTGATACCAACTATAAGGACCCGCACTTATTTCATACATAATCTTGAATTTATTCAAGAAAACACTTCATTTTACATTGAGGATCTTTTCAAGTTTAGAGCTTTAGAGAATTAAGACAAAATATTCACAACATTACACATTGTTACATAGTGGATACCATAAAATCAGTTTCCATTTTCCTCAGAATATAAAACATTAAAACATAAAACAAGACTCCTTGACAATTCTTCAACATTTAACATGTCTTCCTTCCTTGTATTATTCATCCATTAACCTGTGAAAAATCATTTAAAAACTTGGGATGAGCACAAAAGCTCAGTAAGGTATGAAAAAGAAGGAAAAATCTCATTAGTCCATGAATACACAAGACATATGAAAACATTTTCAAAATACATGATTTACACCCATAAAATCTTACTTTGTGTAACATGAGATTTACACAAGATCCACACAAACATAATTATAATCATAGAGGTATATTGGGGCATTACTTACATAATCTTGTAACCATCTTGGCTACCTTAAAATTTGTAACCCTCACGGCTACCTTACTTTGTGTAACCATCACAGTTACACTTGGAGTAACCATACGGCCGACCTCCAACTTACTCATACCCAATGCATTGGAGGGAAATATAGGTCCCACCCTTCATCATAAACAATGCCCAATAGCCAAAACATAATCATTCAACATAAATAATAGCATAAAAACATTGCCTTTGAATCTTATAAAACAGAATTTAAAAAGAGGATTTTAGAAGAAAAGTCCCTTATAAACATCATATACTTGAAGTGATACTTAATTGAGTGGATGGAATATGTATATACTCTGTAAATACACATAATTAAACATAATATAAACAGAACCCATCACACAAACAATTTAAATAGCACATAAATTATAAAGTAGAAGGTTAACCCAAAGAATGGAAATCGGGTTAAGAATTCCCTTACCTTAGGCTTGTCCTACTTCAAAATTGTTTGAACCTCCTGTATAATGGTTAAAGGAGTGTTAATAGGATTTTAAAGAAACGTGTTCATGTTTATAACATCTTATATGGTCATTTCATAACCTCATTTCACCCCTTATTTGTTAGTATTTTGTTCCTTGCATTATTTTGGGTGAGGTCTTTTGTGATTTTCACGATCGGTTCATGATGAATCGTTCTTGTTGATTGGAAGTGAAACTCCAGAATTGGAATGGAGTATTAGTTACATAACTCCAGTACCATAAATTATACCATTCATCACTTTGGTGCCTTATATGATGATGATTTATAAGTTAAAACATTAATTATGTTCGTTTAGATAATTTAAGTGGTTCTTTGATAATTACAATTTCATTTAGTCTTATAAGTTTGAATCATGAGTACAAAAGAATTACAGAACCTTATATGATTCATAAAACATATATTATAACCTGGTTCAACCATATAAATGGTTTCATGACCAGACTTGAAATAATTAATGGAAATTGAAAATACATCGTCCACGATATCGGTAATTCGACACAAATGGACAATGTTTTTTTGATTCTTTAAAATAAGTGAAAGAGGAGAGGAATAATGATTTGTAATTTTCCATAAACATGAAAACATCCAGAATATACATGATTCTGGAGATTTCATGCCTCTTGGATAAGAGGGGGTGAAGAAAGAAGTGGAAGGAATCATGAAATAAAGAAAACATGATAAATTTCTTACAAAAAATTCGGCAGCCTAACGGCGCCTCTAAAAATTTCATAAAAACAAGATTGATGAGAGGAATGGAATATCTCATCAATCATACAAAATTTGGACAGTAAGGGAAATATTAAATGAAATATCCCAACAAAAGACAAAGGGAAAGGAAGAGAATAACATAAAATGGATGGAAAGAATGAAAAAGAAAGAGGATGTTTACCTCTTGATCTCTTCTCCTTGAGATCCTTCTTAAGGGCTTTGATTTTGGTCTTTTGGTGAGACCAGCAGCTCTAGGACGTGGGGAAGAAGATTGAGGAGGGAATTTGGCAGAAATTAGACAATGCTCAAGGCTTGAGAGGTGTGGGAGGAAGAGGGGAGTGAGGGTGGTATTTATAGTGGAGGAGGGGAGGTATTTTAGATTATTTTAATTATTATTATAATATTTTTATCAAGACTATGAATAATCTCAAATCAAGTGGCCTTAATTAGTGAAAATATCATGTGATTTCGAAGCAAGTGGCCTTACATCACTTATGATGTCATAAATAGTGCATTTTTACTGATAAATTGATTATACGGTATTTTACCGTATTTCACTATTCACCGAAAATTCAAGAGTTTCAGAAAAATACCAAAAATTTACCCCAACCATTTTTCGACGTGTAGAATTCAAAAATGAACTCCATTTTTCAAAAATAATTTTCTAAATATTATTAATTTAATTTTTAAATAAGGCCACAGTTAATTCGAAAAATAACAATATTGAAGTGCAATTAGTTTTATGTGACATTGGAAAATTAATTATGATCCCGTTATCCTATTGCCATGGAAAAATAAAATAATATTATTATTTACTATTCATAAGGTCATATTACTATTCATATTACTATTCATAAGGGCATGTTACTATTCACCAAAAAAAACAAGTTTGTTCCATCAGACTCTAAATAACATACTGAACACAATTGTAGATGACAGTTTCTTGAAATTCAAAACATAGAAGAAATAAAATTATGTTTAAAGGATACTTATAAATATATACTTTAAACAAAATTTCAAGCATTTTCAATTTATTTTTAGAAAACCTTGGGATGTTACAAAGACGGTATCCTTAGATTAAGGATAAATAAATTACATGATTCTATGTGAAAAATATAAATACATTAAATATAAGTGGATATTAAGTGTATGAAAATCAGATGTCATATACACATAATCATAGTATGACATAATGAAGAATTATAGGTTTAACCCAAATAATTGAAATTGGGTTAAGAAGTCCCCTTACAGAAATTCAACAGCCTAACAATGCCACTTTAAAATTCAGAAATTGAGTTGATGAGAGATAAATAAGGTTATATCATCACTTGTAAATAAATTTTACAGAAATAAGGATATATAAGAACATATCCCGACATTAATAAGATGTAAATTAAATGACCTAACAAAATGAAGACTTTTAAAAAGAGGAGGGTGAAAGGTTCCCTTACCGATTTGGGTAACTTTTGAAACATAAACCCCATGAAAGAAGGAAGATACAATGTTTATGTAAATACCCATGAACAAAATTATATTACAAAAAGATTAGAATAATGGAAAGTACATACACCCTTCAAAGGAGATAGTGACACATATAGCAAGAATCTCACAGGAATAAATATTGATATATAAACCCCATATCTCATTGTCATAAATCAAGTATTATGACAAAAAGATAATAAGAAACAACTGAATCACTTAATACCATGAATATAAATAGAATCATGATAATATATATCAAATTTAAGTACACAATACACCACTTGAAATAAATAATTGGCGAACAATGGAAATCTCACAGAATTAAAAGTGAGATAAGAAATCCCCTAACCTCAAGTCCGACTTGTCTTGTTCGTTTCTTTATATTACTGAATAATAAAATTTGGTAAATTTATAATTGTTTAAAGAATTAATTTAAATTTTATTATTCAATTCATTTCACATATTATCATGTTATAATAATTAGTTAATTATGTGAGTCCATATCATACGTTTTGTCGATTTTCGGTACATGAGTAAATAATGAACTTGTTTGAAGAGAATTGTCCATGTAGTTATAAGTAAATCATCTCAGGAATGTTTTTAATTATTTAAATATCATATATATCTAGTATATAAGTATTCAACAATATTCCATAATGTTTGGAGAAAATAATTGAAATATACTGTTCCTGGAGACGGTAGGCCATACATACGCATGAAAGCCACTTTCATTTTTTTGTCATATTAGTAGACTTTAAAACTAAATTATTAAAAGATATATTATAATTCCAATATAATATATATTTTATATAGGTAAAATTAGTTCATTAATTACATTATTTATAAATTCCCTTTTTGGCATGAATGAGTCACGTCACTTGAGGGGGGTAGTAGTCCACACTTCCCCATATGAAATTATCGCATTTACACAACATGAAAAGCATAAAGGCGTGTTTTAAATATAAAATACCAAAGAATAGAGAGGACATAAATATAATATATGCAATATATAAATATAGTTCCATCATAATTTCCACCAGGAAAGGCGTTAAAATAATATTGAACAATCATCATTTCGTGAGGCAGTAATTCGCCACCCATAGAAACAGTACATTCTTTAACCATTTGATGGGGGTGTGTGTAAGTGTTAGTAGAATATTTATCATAAAAAAATCCTAGTATATTTAGGATATTTGTGTTCTTATGGGATCAAATAATAAGAAGATAGTGGTGAGTGATGAAGGAAAATAAAATAAAGTATCTCGAGAGAAGACATTACCTATAAATCGGGTAACTCTTTTTGGTTTGAGCCAAAGGCTTCATTGGAAAGACTTCTACCCAAAGTGAGGCTTCTAGGAGTGATAGATGCATGTTGAGAGATAATAAGAATAGAGTTTGGATGAGACAAGGTCTAGATAGGTGTGGGTAAGAGGGTAGAGGTGGGGGCCTTTTATAAGAGGGGGGATGATAACTTTTGGAAAGTCTTGAAATGTTACTTTATTATAAAATTATTTTCAGATTTTAAAGGTCTCAAAATGATATATTTTGAGTATAAGGTGATAAGGGTTTGAAATAAACCCATAAAATAGGTTTTTTACAAGTTTATGTCTTTTATGTTACCTTATCTTTTCATTTTATTTAAATCGTTCATTAATGAGGTCATCACTACATCATCATGGCGTCATAAATAAATAAATTTATTTAATGTATAAAAATTATAAAAAATACCATGATGTAGGAAATTTTTGTAGATTTAAAATGAATATTTATAGTCTAAGATATCATTTGTTTAAACGAAATTAAAATTGTTTTACTTAGGATATACAAACCTTTGTTATATTTATCCTCTTTTTAAAAAGAACATCATAAATGTCACTATTACACCCATGTGACTCCATGGGACCTCAATTTCAGTAAAAAGCATCCCAGTTTCGTACATGACTCAAAAATAAGGATTTTGACACATATTGGGGTCATTTTATATTATTATGGTGTTATTTTATTACCCTTAACTACCTAATTACTAATTAATCACGATAATTAAAGATAATTACCGTCGTTACTATTCATAATGTCCAAAAAAAAAAAGGTCTTAATTACATAATTTTGAACTTATTATTCCAAATATGGAATCCATTCTACCAAATTCCAGACACAGAAATTTCATTAATTAATTTAAAAATAATTCCTGTTGTCACAACCAAAGACATGTTTTTTTGAAGTAAAATTTATCAAAAGATTCACTTGTTTTTACATTCAATTAAAAAGGGAAATTACTTAAAATGAGAAAAATTGTATTAAGTGATAAAAAATAATTCAATTACACTTTAAAACAAATTAAAAGGACAATCTAACTATATAGTTAAGTTAGATGAAAAATCAGTTTCGAAGTAAAATGCAGTATTTTTCACTATTAATTAAAAATGAATATTTGTCAGAAAAATACCAAAAATTTATCCACAATAAATTTGATATTCCAAATTCAAAAATGATTTCCATTTTAGCAATTTTAAAAAATATAATTTGCATTAATTAATTTTATAATTAATTCTTGCTGTCAAAACAAATAGCATGTTTTTAAGAAATAATATCCATCAAAAGATTGACACTTGTTTATGTCCAATTTCAAAGTGAAATTAATTCCGATGACCACAATTGGATTAAATAGTAAAAATATATTTTAAATACAATTTAAACCCAATTAAAAAGTTAATCTTAACATATAAAGAAATTAGATTAAAATGAGGTTTCGAATTAAAATACAACATTTTTCACAATTCATTAAAAATGAACATTATCAGAAAAATAAAAAAAAATTACACAAAGTACATTTTGATGTCCTGATTCTAAAGAAGGATTTTTTATCAAATATAAAATATAAAATTGACAAAAAGTAGGTTTAAAAAGGGTTCTCCATCAAAAGGGGGTTAATCGACCTTTTAAAGAACATTAGAATATTTATGCTTAAAATCAAATTATTTTCTTATTTTAAGCATCTAAATTTTATTGGATAAATGTAAAAATATTTAACAAACATATATAATCATTTTCTAGTTAGTTCTGTTATTCCTGCCAATACAACGGCTGGGCATTAACTATCATTTAAAATAATATTATTATATTATTGGTGTGCAATGTAAGATTTCAAAGAAACTTGTTGTTGTGTATTGGGTACGCCATCGAACATATAATTCTCTTTAAATTAATATTAAAATTTTATTCAAAAATATTAATAAATATGAACATTTCATATTATTTATTGACCTGGGATGTTACATCCTTCCCCCCTTTTGGGAATTGCATCCTCCCAATTTTAAAATTGGTCTCAGAAACTTTATTGAAAGCCCCACATCAGAAAAAGAGTAAATTAAACTATCACTTTAAAAGAAAGTGGGAAAAGTTCAAAGGTCACCCGAGAAAACAGATACTAGGATTCCATGAAAACATGGATATGTAAGAGAAAAAAAGGGTTAAGTTCTGATGGAGAGTGAGAGAAAACATTTATAGGAGAAAGTTAACCACCAGAAAATCACGAACTTGTGATGGGTTAAACGGTATTTGATTCCCCAGTAGGAAAAGATAATAGACAACGTTTTTGTTTTATGTTACTTTTCATTGAGGAATTTATTTATGGAATTAACTAAAAAATAAGGAAACAAACTTAATTATCATATAGACTTTCATCTCTTACTAGATTTCTTACAAAAACTCATTTTTTCTCCAAAAGATGAGTATTTAGGATGACTTGTTCACATTAAGAGCGCTATAATCAACTTCTCGAGAATCACCTAATCCACAAAAGATGAACTATATATTTCCCATGTCTTTAGACCTTCAAAATTTTTAGTACCAGATTCAATAATCCCCAAAAGGATAATCCTTTATATAAATAATTACTAATCTTAATCTCCAAAATTCAACCAAAATAACCCAAGGTTCAAGAAATACCATTAAATAAACAGCTATCCATATAATTCTTCAAAGTAATCAAAACTAAGATTGAAACCCAAATATATGAAGGATTTAATCACATCGTCTTCCAAGGTAAATCTTCACATTTATCTCCAAATAACATCACATACTCTTAAAGTCTCCTATTGAAAAGTAATTAACCTAATCACATATCCTACATGACAGGTTTATCACTTCCATACATAACCCAAAATCATCTTATACTTGATTCATAAAATCCTATAACTAAAAATAATTAGTAATACTAACTAGGGAATTCATGTAGTTCATTGGTAGGCAATAAATATCAGTCACACTTTGGTTGTGGGTTCGATTCCCGCAGCTTCGTCCGACGTGATGGGTTGTCACACGGTTTGCGTGTTGTCCCTTTTCAAAAACAAAATAATTTTATAACATTTCCAAAAAGAGATAAATTCATCAAAAATAACCATAACATATTTTAACCAAAAAGGTTATCTAATAACTTTTGCTTTGCATCCCAAAATGTATTAACCGGTAATTACCCCAAATTCAAGGATCATATAAACCAAAAAGGTTCCTTATAACTATATCCAAAAAAGAAAAGATAATTATTCCTTTAATAAAATTTTCGTATATCAAACATCAGGGCTACACATACTATAAAAAGTCTTCTAATGTAATCTCATCATCAAAATATCCTTAATACTTTTAAGAATTTCACCATCCGAAAATATACCATAACTATTGAGTCCCTTATATGTTGACTTCTTACTCCTTCAACATTATTCATGATCCATTAACCATTCCTTTCCAACTTATTATGAAATAATTCCTTCCTAAAAATAAAATCATGAATCATATCCTAAGATTCAATAATAGGAAAACATATGTTAAGAAATAATCCATTCCTTTCATTGGTAATTGTTAGTTTCTTCATCCTCAATCGGAATGGAATTATGTATTGGTAAACGAATATTTGTATGATCCTGGTGATCCCATTCCCGAAACATCTTTGTAGGACATGTGTTTTCTTAATGATCATGCACACCACATTTAAATCATTCAATTGATCCCTCAGAAAGAACTTCTTCCCCTTTCCTAGAGTCAACTAGATGATTCCTTTTTCTATGTAAGGTTCTTGCTTTATGACCTTTATTTCCACATCTATAGCATCTTTCTTTCAATTTGAAACATTTTCTAGTGTGTTTCTTTCCACATCTTTGAAACATTGGTTTTTGAACACTCTTACCTTTATGATTATTACATGAACTTCTATAGGGATTTGTTTATCGCATATATGATGCCTTATAAAAATCACTAAGGTTCAAGTTTTCAATCATGAATCTAGATAGTTGGTTGAGAATAACCACAAGAGTTCTCATTGCAGCTCCCATATCATTCAGTTTCTCATTCATAAAACCATCATCGTTTTCGTCACATCCACTGTTACTTTGGTACCAGCTAAATCCATCTGTTTACTAAAACCAAAAAGGTCCGTGTGAGTATATCATTAAAATCATCATATAATATCTTATGAAGATGGTATATACTAAGATATACTTATTCATGATATCTTAAACTCATTAACTTTATAAAAATAACTATGACTCTTTCTAAAATCCTAACCATTATGGTAGTGTCACTTGTTCTTAATGAATAGCCTAACCTCTAAAGTTATCTAAACCTACCTCTGATACGAACTATAAGGAATCGAACTTAAAACATTACATAATATTGAATTAAATGAATAATTCAAATGGATGATATTTCCAGGTTTAGAGTTTTGGAGAATTATGATATAACTATTACAGCTCAATGATTACAAAGTAGACACATCTACTCAGTTTCCATTTTTTTTAACAAACGAAAAACTCATGAACAAAATATTCATGTCTAGTTACATGTTTTAGACAGCATGACATTTCCTTGATCCCATCCTTGACCATATTCCACTTTATGTCTTGTGAAAAACATTGAAAAATCTTGGGATGAGCATAAAAAGCTTAGCAAGGGATATAAAAATACATAAAGAAAACATTAGTCCATGTATATATAATAATCAATGAAATCATACTTTACTCATAAAATATAATCAATTTAACATACCTCATGAAAACATAATATTTATGAATAACGAATAGAAATCATAACGCATAAAGGTAACTTGAGGCATTCATAACATTCTTACGTAGGGAGTAACCATCATGGTTACATTTGGAATACCCATCACAGTATATTCCCTAAATTTATTCCGAGAGAACTTAGCATTTAACTCCTTCGTGTTACCCAATGCATTGGAGATCTATCTCGGGCTCACCCGCCCTTAGTTTATCACGTAACCACCTGACATCATAAAAAATGCCCATGAACCATAACATAATCATATCACATAAAACATGAATAAAGGACACATAACAATTACACATTTCGATCACAAGATATCAATATAACACATTGATATAATCAAAACATTACCAAAACCATTTTCAATAAGAAAAGTAAAACATGGTATTTATTTTTCATTAAAAAAAATCATGGCTTGTAGAGGAAGATGAAACTCAAATAATGGTCACGGCTGTGGAGAATTCATTGTCGTCGCATACGTAAGACAAAAAAAACATTCCTTTTGTCATTTAGTAAAACTATTCGTTGAGAAAATATTCCCTTTGAATGAAATGAAATGTCAAAAGGGTTTTATACACAATACAATATAAAGTTGTATAGAAATAAAATGATACCTCAATGAAAGGAGATTGAGACGAAGTCCCGTACAAAGATGATATCCTTAGATTAAGGATAAATCAATTACATGATTATGTGTGACAAATATAAATACACCCAATATAAGTGTATATTAAGTTTAGAACAATCAGAGGTCATCTAAACATATTCATATTACAACATAATCAAGAAGTAGAGGTTTAACCCAAAGAATTGAAATTGGGTTAAGAAGTTCCCTTACAGAAATTCGACAGCCTAATGACGTCACTTTAAAATTCAGAAAATGAGTTGATGAGAGATAAAAAAGTGTATCTCATCACTTGGACATAAATTTTACATCAATGAGGATATATAAGAACATATCCTAAAATTAAGAAGATGTAAATTGAAAGACCTAACAAAAATAAGTCTTTTAAAAAGAGGAGGGTGAAAGGTTCCCTTACCGATTTGGGTAACTTTCGAAACGTACACCCCACAAAAGAAGGACTATACAATGTTGATTTAAATACCCATGACCAAAATTATATTACACAAAGATTAGAATAATGGGAAGTACATACAATGAAAGATTAAATAATCTCCTGAATGGTGTTAATGATTTAAATATCATATATATCTAGTATATATGTATTAAAAAATATTCCATAATGTTTGGAGAAAAGAAAAGAAATGTACCATTCATGGAGACGGTAGACCGTACGTACGCATGAACACTACTTTCATTTTTTGTCATATTAATGGACTTTAAAACTAAATTAGACATAGATATATTATAATTCAATTATAATATATATGTTATATTGGTAACATAAGTTCATCAATTACATTCTTTATAAATTCCATGTTTGGCATGAACGAGTCACATCACTTGAGGGGGCGGTAGTCCACAATTTGTCATATGAAATTATCACATTTGCACAACATGCAAAGCATAAAGGTATATTTTAAATATAAAATACAGAAGAATAGAGAGAAAATAAATATAATATATATCATATATTAATATAGTTCCATCCAAATGGACACCATGAAAGGCGTTAAAAGAATATTGAACAATCATCGTTTCGTGAGACAGTAATTCGCCACCCACAGAAACAGTATGTTCTTTAACCATTAGATGGGTGTGTGTGTAAGTGTATGTAGAATAATTATAATAAAAAATCCTAGTATATTTAGGATACTGGTTTTATTATGTGATCAAATAATAAGAAGATATTTGTTAGTGAAGAAGGAAAATAAAAGAAAGAAACTCGATCGAAGACATTACCTCTAAATCGGGTAACTCTTTTTGGTTTGATCCAGAGGATTACTTTGAAATACTTATTCCCAAATTGAGGATTCTAGGAGAAAGAGAGTTATTTTTAGTGATAATATGAGAAGAGTTTTGACAATCCAAGTGCTTGAGAGATGTGGGTAAGGGGGTAAAGGTGGGGGCCTTTTATAATAGGGAGGAGGGTCACTTTTGGAAAGTCTTAAAATGATACTTTATTATAAAATGATTTTTGGATTTTAAAGGTCCCAAAATGATATATTATTTGGATAAGGTGATAAGGGTTCGAAATAAACCAATCTAATAGGTTTTTGACAAGTGTATGTCTTATATTCTACCTTATCTTTTCATTTTTTTAAATCTTTCATTAATGAGGTAATCACATCATCGTCATGGTGCCATAAATAAACTTATTTATTTAATGTTTAAATTTTATAAAAAAATACTATGATGTAGGAAATATTTTCATCTTTCCAATGAATATTTATAGTCTAATAGATAATTTATGTAAACAAAATTAATATTTTTTCACTTTGGATATACAAACCTTTGTTATATTTCTCTTCTTTTTAAAAAGAATGTCATAAATGTCACTATTACACCCATGTGACTCCATGGTCTCTTAAGTACGCTAAAAAGATACCTAGGGTCGGCCATGACTAAAGAAAATGATTTGGACACATGTTGGGGTCATTTTTTATTATAATGATATTATTTTATTACCCTTAATTACCCGATTACTTATTAATCACGATAATTAAAGATAATTACCGCCGTTACTATTAATAATGTCCAAAAAAAATGGTCTTAATTTAATAATTTAACCTTTTGATTAAAAATATGGAATCCATTTTACCATTTTCAAACACATAAATTTCAGTAATTAATTTAAAAATAATTCTTGTTGTCACAACCAAAGACGAGTTTTTTAGAAGTAAAATTTATCAAAAGATTGACTTGTTTTACATCCAATTGAAAAGTGAAATTACTTACAAAGAAAAAAATTGTATTAAGTGATATAAAAATTATTAAATTACACTTTAAAACCAATTAAAAGGACAATATAACTATATAATTAAATTATATGAAAAATCAGTTTTAAAGTAAAATGTAATATATTTCACTATTCATTAAAAATGAACATTTTTCAGAAAAATACCAAAAATTTATCCGATGTAAATTTGATATTAAAAATTAAAAAATTATGTCTATTTTACCAATTTAAAAACATATAATCTTCATTTATTAATTTTAAATTTAATTCCCACTGTCAAAACAAATCGCGTGTTTTTAAGAAACAATATCTATTAAGAGATTGACACTTGTTTATTTCCAATTTCAAAGTGAAATTAATTACAATGACCACCATTGGATTAAATGTTAAAAATATATTTTAAATACACATTAAACACAATTAAAAAGATAATCTAACCATATAAATAAATTAGATTAAAATGAGGTTTCGAATTAAAATACAACATTTTTCATGATTCATTAAAAATGAACTTTATAGTAAAAATAAATTTTTTTTACACAAAGTACATTCTGACATATGAATTCTAAACAAGGATTTTATTTTGTCAAATATAACATATAAAATATACAAAAAGTAGTTTTAAAAATGGTTCTCCATCAAAAGCCAATTAATCGACCTTTTAATGAACATTAGAATATTTATGCTTAAAATCGAATTCTTTTCTTATTTTAAGCCTCTAACTTTTATTGGATAAATGTAAAAATATTTAAAAAACATATATAATCATTTTATGGTTAGTTTTGTTCATTCTTTCCATTAAAACGGCTAGGCGTTAACTACCATTTAAAATAATATTATTATAATATTAGTGTGCATTGTAAGATTTCAAAGAAAATCGTTGTTGCATATTGGGTACGCCATCGAACATAGAATTCCATTTTATGTAATATAAAGATATTATTCACAAATATTAATAAATATGAAAATTTCATATTCTTTATTTACCTAGGATGTTGCATATTTACAGGTTGAAGTAGGTCTAGGAATCTTTTTGAATTATATAGAGTCATCCAAAATCATCAAAAAGAGTTTAAACAATACGAGGTGAATCAAAATAAAGATATTTGAATTTATAGATTGAAACCACTAGCTTTCCATACAATCCCACCATCTAGCTAATGATATTCTTAAACACCAAAAGGATCTTTGAATCACCACTATCTATCGTATAGACTTCCTCTGGGATGGGAATTCTATCCATAAACATCGTCTGGTCTGTAGCTCTGCACCTGCCGGTCAGTTTTTCATATAGATGTGCATATTCATCATCATCCTCCCAAAATTCCTTCAATGGATAGTTTTTGATCAACCAAATTCACTCCATGATCAAAAACCCTGAAAAAATCAGTTTAAATTCCTTAGAAATATCATCATGACTAATTTGAGTGGTATTTAATAAGTACATTCAGTTCATTAAAATCCGGACTAAAAGTCTAAAAATGAGACTAAAATTCACTAAAATGAGAATTTTAGGGACATAGTTGAGTATTTTTAATCATGGAAACAACACGAGTGATAGAGTTGTACAATAATATAGTTTTTCCGCACTGAAAACTTTTCTAGATTCCTTTGTAATTTTTTTCTCAAACATATAATATCCATTTTTTGTTTTAGTTTAATACACATGTGCCTATACCATTACTTGAAATTCAAGCTAGGGAGAAATTTTACCATATGTAGTATGGATCGTAGTGAATTTTTATAATCCCCGTGTCTTTCTATTTCAAAATTAAATAAGTGTATAATTTTTATTACTTTATTTGGATTAAAAAAATAGATAATAAATGTATTAATCTCTAACTATTTTATTAAAACAAAATATCCCTCACCATTAGTTTTAGAATATCATATCTCAGGAATATTCTAGTGTCAATGATCAGTATTCCCCTTCTCATGACCAATACATGGCCTTGAAAAGTTATTTGAATGGTTTTATGTTGGTGTAACTTTATAACTATGTTAACTCACATATCCCTAATCTTTTGAGTAGACTAACTAGTATTGAAATAATCAAGAATAATTTCACCATTTCATAGCCTATTAGTTATAAAAAGTCATACTTAGGTAGTCAACCCTTGATGTGAACTAAATCTTGTCAACCAAAAAACACATGTTAAAATTCCATGATATTTGAAAGCACCTTGACTTGGTTTGGAGAAGAACTTTGAAATATCGTTCATTTTTTAACATAGTAATTTGATGTATACGATGTATTGATATTTTATTTAAGTAATTTTTATCTTTATGTATAAACTTATCATTTTATTTTGTTACGTGCTTGTTAATTTTAAGTGAATTTTACTTAAGTGATTATATGTGTCTAGATAAAATTTAAACAAATTATAAAGTTTATTTCAATTTAATATTTCATGGTTTTTAATTAATTTAATAAATTATTTAAACATTCATAAATAATTAATCTTGAATATAAAAAAATTAAGGTAAAAAATTTGTAGTGACCATGATATTTTCTAATGGTTAGTTTTTCTCGCGGAAGATAATCCAACCCTCTATGCTAGGAAATTTATTGATAGAACCAAGGTTTTTTTGAGTTGTAACATTTATCCCATGATCATGTGTTTCTATTGTATTAGTTTTCTAAGGACTCTAAACTTACACTACCTCCACTTTCTTGGGATCACCATATAATACTTAATTTTACTCACACACAGGTGAGAGAAAAAATGGTTTGGTTTAAGAGGGTTTACATAAAAAACCCATGGGTACATAGACCCCCTTAAATAATGATAGGAGAGGAATTAATTTTAGGATTTTTTAATTATATAAATTATTGCAAAAACTATGAAATATTAATAAATTAAATAAACAATTCACATACAAAAGCTGTTCATCCACATACAAGAAAAATATATGAAAATGCACATTAGATGTAATTAACTAGAATTAATTATATTTTAGTAAGATAAATATCATTGAATTATTTCATTTAGTTAATTAATTCCATCTATCTTGGTGGACATAAAAATTCTCTTAGAGATTTCCATTGTTAATTAAAACCAGAAAAATAAATGGTTTGACCCATAATTTATAAATAATTACCTTGAATTAATTGATCATTTATTAATTCTTCATATATTGATTCACAGTCATCGCATAAATTATCAAAAATATAATTGGATTTTTAATGTTTCATTTAACCATTCTTTATACAATTTAATTATATTTCTTACACGGTGAATACATTGTGTGTACTAACAAGTTACATATCATGTTGGTCAATTTTTGTGTATTCAATATATATTCCTTGGGAACTAGTGTGTATCATTCCTAAGATAGAAATTTTGTACTAACAAGCTACATTCCGTGTATTTCACTTGATGTGTGTCTATTTAACCGATTGGTTGACATAAAATTATCTATATAAATCTAGATTAATGAGTGAAGCATTATGTAAACCAACTATATTCTATGTGTCTCATTAATATTCCAACCTATTAGTATCACACAACTCATGCCACGTATTTGTCCACATTACTTGTGTGATTTTTTACACCAAACCATATAGAAAACACAATGAGTATACCAATTACCCATTGTGTGGTTCGATAGATCATGTACCAGGATGTACGAGTTAACATGTGGTGTTAATTAAATTCATTGAGTGTCATTACTGCTTGGTGTTTCATGAATCATGTTACACATTCAGGTGTAGTGAACTTAGGTAAATGAAATATACTTTTAGTATAAGGACCCGACCCTATTACATTACATAATCATGGTTTTAGTAAAGAAATTATTTAATTTTAAATTTAAGATATTCTCAAGTTTAGTTCTTTAGATAATTGGGACATAAAACATTCATAACATTACACATTGTTATATAGTTGATACCATAAAAATAGTTTCCATTTTTTTTATAATATAAAACATTAAAGCATAAAACATGATTTCATTGACAATTATTCAAACATTTAACATGGATTCCTTATTTGTATTACACATCATTATGACATGTGAAAATCATTTAAAAAAACTTGGGATTAGTACAAAAAGCTCAGTAAGGGATGTAAAAGAAGGAATAAGCACATTAGTCCACGAAAACTTTTATCATATGAAAACATTTTCAAAAGACATACTCATCACTCATATATACTTAGTTCATGAAACATGAGATTTAAAAAAATTTACTCAATACATAAGAATATAAATATAGCAATAAATGTATATGGGGGCATTACTTACTTAATCTTATAGCCCTCTCAGCTACCTTATAATTTGTAACCCTCACGGCTACCTTACAATTTGTGTAAACATCGTAGTTACACTTGGAGTAACCATACGGGTAACCTCTAACTTAAACATACCCAATTCATTGGAGGAAAATATAGGTCCCAAACTTAATCATAAATGATTCCCAAGAACTAGAACATAATCTTAATAAATTAATAATATCGTAAAAACATTTCTTTTGAATTTTGTAAAACAGATTTTGAAAAGAGTATTTTAAAAGGAATGTCTGTTATTAATATCATATAATTAAAGTGAGAATTAGTAGAGTGGATGGAATATGTATAAACACTATAAATACACATAATTAAACATATTATATACAAAACCCATCACACAAACAATTTTAACACCACATTAAAAATGAAGTAGAATGTTAACCCAAAGAATAGAAACCAGGTTAAGAATTCCAAAACCTCGGGTTTGTCTTGCTTCCAAGTAGTTTAAACCTCATGTATAAGGGTAAAAAATTATTATTAATATCTTAAAGAGACATATCCATATTTATAATACCTTATATGATCATTTCATTACATCATTTCATCCTTTAATAGTTAGTATTTTGTTCCTTTCACTATTTTGGGTGAGTTCTTTAAATGATATTTATGATCGGTTCATGATGGATGTTCTTGTCGATTGGAAGTGAGACTCCAGAATTGAAATGGAGTGGTAACTAAATATTTACAGAACCATAAATTATACCATTTATAATTTTTAATTCTTACATGAAGATGATTCATAAGTTAAAACACTAATAATGTTCGTTGAGATCATTTTAGTTGTTCTTTGATAATAATAACCACATTTTGTTTTGAAAATTAAAACCATGTGTACTAATGAATTTAAGATCCATGAATGAGAAATAAAACATATATTATAAACTGGTTCATCCATAAACATGTTTTCATTACCAGCCTTGAAGGAATTAAAGGATATTGAAATCACATCATCCATAATGTTAGTAATTCGACACATCACGGACAATGATTTTAATTCCTTGAATACGTGAGGGAGGAGAGGAATATTGATAAGAAAATTTCCATGAACACGTGAACATATGGAATATAAAATATTCAGGATATTTAATGCCTATTGGATAAGAGGAGGTGGGTAAAGGAGAAGAAAATAAAGGAACTCAAAATAAAAGAAAATTTATGAAACCCCCTATGAAAATTCGACATCCTAACGACGTCGCTTAAAATTTCATAAAATAATTTGAGGAGAGAAAAGGGGAATATCATCGTTATTACGTAATATGGGAGTAAGGGGGTATATGGAATGAAATATCCCAACATAAGGCAAATAGAGTGAAAAATAATAACATAAAATGAATGAAAAGAAATAATATAAAAGAAGATGCTTACCTCTTGATATCTTCTCCTTAAGATCCTTATTAAGGCCTTTGGTTTTGAACTTTTGGTGAGACCGACATCTCTATAAAGTGGGGGAGATACTTGGGGGGAGTATTAGGAAGAAAGTAGGTAAGTATCTTGGTTTAGAGGTGTTGGAGGAAGAGGGGAATAAGGGTGGTATTTATAGTGGAGGAGAGGGGGTATTTTTCAAAATTTTAATCATTATTATAATATTTTTGCACAAGCCTATGAATAATATTACTTAATGTGGTCCAAAATAGTAATAATGGAATGTGAGTTCGAACCAAGTGTACTTACATCAATTATGATGGTTTAAATAGTATATTTAACTGATAATTTGAATATATTTTATTTTACCGTATTTCACTGTTAATAAAAAAATTCAAGAATATTAGAAAAATCCCAAAAATTCACCCTTTCCATTTCTTGATGTGTATAATTCGAAAATGAACTCCATTTTTTTTTTGAAAATAATACTCTAAATAATACTTATTTAGTTTTTAAATGAAACCATACTTAATTAAAAAAATTAATAATTTAAAAACTAAAACTGCTTTTATATCATATTGATAAATTAACCAAGATGTAATTATCTTAATGTATTAAGAAAACAAAATAATAACACAATTTACTATTAATTAGGGTCATATTACTATTAATATTACTATTCATATGGGTATGTTACTATTCACCAAAAAAATAGATTGGTTCTATTAGAATCCAAATAATATACTCAACACAATTGTAGATGACCATTTTATGAAATTCAAAACATAAAAGTGGAAAACATATTTTTAAAGGCTAGTTATAAATATATACTTAAAACAAAATTTAATGCATTAAAATTTATTTTTATAAAACCTTGCGGTGTTTCATTATCCCCACCTTCTGGAAATTATGAGCTCACAATTTTATTTACTTATTAAACAAGTGAGGGTACCTTTCCCTCATAGCATTTTCAAACTCCCATGTTGCTTCTTCTACCATGTGGTCTCTCCACAAAACCTTTACTTGGTGGATTACCTTATTCTGCAATACCTATTCCCTTCGATCAAGGATCTGAACTGGTTTCTCTTCCTAAGAAAGTTTCTCTTCTAGCTGAACTACTTTTGGGATCAAGACATGTAATGAATTTGGCACATACTTCCTCTACATCGAAACATGAAAAACATTGTGTACCTAAGACAAACATGGAGGCAAAGCCACTCGGTATGCAATGGTTCCAACTTTCTCCAGGATTTCAAAAGGACCATTAAACCGTGGACTTACCTTCCCTTTCTTACCGAAACACATCACACTTTTCCAAGGGGAGATTTTAAGGAAATCATGGTCACCTACCTCAAAAGAGAAGTCTTTCCTTCTATTATCTGCATAAAATTTATGCCTACTCTAAGATATCCTCATGTGCTGCTAGATCATCTTCACTTTATCAGCCATTTTTTCTACTAATTTTGGCCCCATCAACCTCCTTTCACTAACTTCATCCAAAAATTCTGGAGTCCGATACCGCTTCCCATACAAAGTATCGAAAGGCTCCATCTGTATACTGGAATTAAAACTGTTATTATAAGAAAACTCAACTAAATAAAGATGTTGATCCCAAATTCCATGGTAGTTCATTGGACAAGATCGAAGCATATCCTCCAAAGTATAAATCAATCATTTGGACTGCCCATCTAATTGAGGATGAAAAGCTATACTAAAATTTAACTTTGTGCCAAACGACTTATAAAGTCCCTTACAAAAGTTAGAAGTAAACCTGTGATCCCATTCAGATACGATGGAAAGAGGAACTCTATGTAACCTGATAATATCCTTGAGGTAAAACCGAGAAATCTGATCCAAAAACATTTTATCTAGAATAGAAAGAAAATGTGCAGATTTTTTCAGCTGATCAATAATAACCCAAATCACATTGTTACCTCAAGAAGTATTTGGTAGTCCCAACACAAAGTCCATGGATACGTTCTCCCATTTCCACTCTGGCAGTGGAAAAGGCTGAATAATCCCCTTCAGTAACTGCCGCTCTACTTTAACCTGGTGACATGTCAAGTTTTTCATAGTAAAATCAGCAATATCTCTTTTCATTACATCCCACTAATAATACTCTCAAAGGTCTTTTTACATCTTAGTACTTCCAGGATGAACTGAAAATGGAGAACTATGAGTTTCAAACAAACAATATTTCTTCAACATAGAATCACAAGGCTGACACAACCCTTTTCCAAATCATAAAACACAATCTTTATCAAGGTTAAATTCGGGCAACTTACCCATTTTAACCAATTCTTCCTTTTTCTATTGCTCATGGTCTTCCTTTTCCACTTTCATAATTCTGTCTGATAATGATGAATGCACTGAAACCTGAGAAAAAGCATAGGTATTTCCTGTACCAACAACTTCTAAGATAAATTTTATCAAATCAGTAATCAAAGGATCATTTTCCAAATGTAACATTGTTAATGATGCATGATGTTTTTGACTAAAGGAATCCACCACTTTAATTTCTTTTTGGGATGGTAATTGTTCGTTAAATCATAATCCTTTATCAGTTCAAGCCATCTTCTCTAACTAATGTTTAATTCCTTCTGAGTGAATACATACTTCAGGATTTTATGGTCTATATATATTTTTCATTTGGCTCCATATAAATGATACCTTCAAATTTTGAAAGCAAAAACAACAAATTCCAATTAAAAATCTTATGTGGAGTAATTTAACTCATGAAGATTATGTTTCCTTGAAGCATAAGAAATTACCTGATCTTTCTGCATCAAAACACAACCACATCCCTTTAATGAAGCATCAATGTAGATAACAAACTCACTATTTTGGGATGGCAAGGCCAAAACTGGGGCATTCACCAATCTCTTCTTTAGTTCTTGAAGAAACATCACATTCTTCTGTCCAAATAAATTTAAACCCTTTTCATGTTAACTTAGTTATCGGGCTAGATAAACTTGCAATGTTCTTAAAAAAACATCAGTAATAACCCACTAATACAAGAAAACTATGAATATTTGTAACATTTGTAGGTCTTTTCCATTCATCAACAACTTCTGTTTTGGCAGGATCAACTGTCATTCCATCATTATATACAATGTACCCAAGAAAAAAATTTCTAGCAACAAAAAATCACAGTTTATGAATTTTATATATAATTTATTTTCTTTTAAGGTTTTTAAAACAATCCTTAGATGTTTTTCATGCTCGTCTTAATTTTTAGAAAATACTAGAATGTCATCAATGAACACAACCAAAAACTTATCCAAGAACTCATGAAATATTCAATGCATAAGATTCATGAGTAGAGCAGGTGCATTAGTTATCCCAAACAGCATAACAACAAATAGATAATGCCTATATCTAGTACAAAAAGATTTTTTCGGGATTTCTTCCTCCTTCAACTTCATTTGATGGTTTCCGGATCTCAAGAAAATCTTGGAAAAGTACTGAGCACCCTAGAGATGATGAAATAAGTCATCGATATGGGGAAAAGGATACTTGTTGTTAACAATGATGTTATTCAAAGATCAATAATCCATGAAAAGTCTCATAGAACTGTCTTTTGTTGTTAACAAACAAAATAAGAGCCCCCCATGGTGAAGTTCTAGGAAGAATGAAGCCTTTATGAAGAAAATCATGCAACTAACTTTTCAATTTAGGATGTTCAATTTGAGCCATACGATATGAGGGTTTTGAAATTGTATTTACATCAAGAACTAAGTCAATTGTGAATTCAACTTCCTGATCAGGTATGACACTGGGTAACTCATCAGGAATGACATCAAGGTATTCATTTACCACTGACACGTCATTAACCTGAACAGTTACCTTGTTTTTAGCAATATGATCAAGATAAATTTCATTTCCACCTTTCAACTATTTCTCATCATCCAAATATGTTATCCATTGTACGGGTTCATTATTATATAAAAACAAAAAATCTCTCTTAAAAACAACTTCTTTATCTCTATAGTCAATCATAGCATAACAAATAGAAATCCAATCCATTCCAAGAATTACATCAAACTCAGATAAGGGTAAAACAAAAAGGATTTTAGGTAATGTATTTCTACAGAACACAATAGAGAAATTATTATAATTCCTCTTCGCTATAATATTACCCCCTGGTGTTTTTACAACAAGTTCTAGTCTCATTTATTGAAGTGATATTTCCAATATACCAGAAAATTTCTCAGAAATAAAGGAATGTGTAGACCCTGTATCGAACAAAACATTTAAAAAATATGAGTAAATGAATAGTGTACTTGATACCACTTCGTTGGATGGACCGAAATCTACTAACATAGTCACAAAGGATCTCACTACACCTTCTGCTTATAGTCATGTTTCTTTGCATCATTTGGGTATCCCTTTAGAGAGGAATTTACTTAATGACACATCTCACCACATTAAAAAACTTTTCTGTTTTCTTATCAGGATTAGTCTTAGGATAATTTTCAATACAATCATGGTCCATATGTCCAAACATACCACATTTAAAACACTTCCCAGCTTTGGTAAGACATTCACCGTGGTGTATTTTCCACACTTTTCACAAATTGGAAACTGGATTTTCCTACCATCAGATTTCTTTTCTGATTCTTACCCATCACATGCCATCTGGAACACTTCTTCTCCTTTTTCCAAAATGCACGTAATCATCAGAAAACTCCATATCTACCCTCTCATCACATCAGACAAGTTTCTTATAACTTTTTAATTCACGGGAGGTCAATGCCCTTCGATACATTGGCTTAAATCCTCAGTAAAATCGGTTGATTTTTCTATCAAGATATAAAATATGTTTTGGATCATACCTTACCAGTCGGGTGAAGTTATCTTCATACCCAACCAATGAATATTTATCCTATTGCTTCAATTAATTTAATTTCTTATCCATCCTAAGTCTCACCACCTTAAGAAAATATTTTTCAAGGAAAAAACTTTTATATTCGTCCCACTCTAAGGCATAAATATCCTCTCAATCCCTGATATTCTTTACCATTGACCACCACTGATTTGCTCCAACTTTAAAAAGATAAATGGAAATAATTACCTATTGATTGTCTAAACATCCCATAACATCGATTATATTTTCAATGGATTTAATCCATCATTCAGCTGCTTCTGTGTCAGAATATCCATTGAAAGTAGGAGGGTGTTGTATTATATAATGTTCCACTATTATCATGTTCCATTATGGTACCTCTAGTTGTTCTTTTTCATGGATGACACAACCATTTATTTCTTATATTTGCTGATCCATTACTGTCAAAAACTTCTCTGTTCCAATCCCTACCATTACGGGTTGTAGATTTGGAAGTATGTCGTTCCGTTGGTTCATCTCCTCTTCAGCTTCCCTATTTCTTCTACAGACAACCATTCTGAAAAAACATATCTTAGATGAAGCAACATGGTAATCTTTAAATTCTATAACATTTTAATTTAATTATAGAGTAAAAATAATATATGGTATTCTTTTAACATCATCCTAACCTCTAAAGTTATCTAAACCATCCTCTGATACCAAATATAAGGACTTGTTTTTATTACATTACATAATACGGATTTTAGTCAAGAAATCTACTCCTTTTAAAATGATTATCTTTTCAAGTTTATAGATTTAGAGAATTGGGATATAAAGCATTCAAAAAAGTACACATTATTACAGAGTGGATACCATAACAACAGTTTCCATTTTTTTTCAAAATATAAAACATTAAATCATAAAACATGATTTATTTGACGATTATTTAGATATTTAACTGAGATTCCTTTTTTTCTTACATGTCCTTATGACCAATGAATTTCAATTTAAAAAAACTTGGGATGAGCACAAAAATCTCATTAAGGGATGTAAAATAAGGAAAGATCACATTAGTCCTTGAATACTTGTAACATATGAAAACATTTTCAAAAGATATACAGCTCGCTCATATATACTCACTTTTTGAAATATGATATTTCCACAGATTTACACAATAAATAAGAACATAAATATAAAAATAAATGTATTTTGGGGCATTACTTTCTTAATCTTGTAACACGCTCGACTACCTTATAATTTGTACCCTCCGGGCTACCACATAATTTGTGTAACCATTGCAGTTACACATGGAGTAACCATACGACCGACCTCCAACATACACATAACCAATAAATCAAATAGAACTATAGGTTACACCCTTCATCATAAACAATTCCCATGAACCAGAACATAATCATAATACCATAATAATAGCATAAAAACATTTCTATTGAATTTTGTAAAATAGAATTTTAAAAGAGGATTTTACAAGGAAAGTCCGTTATAAATATCATAAAATTGAAGTGAGACTTCGTTGAGGGGATAGAATATGTATACACACTGTAAATACACATAATTAAACATATTATATAAAAAACACCATAAAAACAATTTTAATACCACATAAATAATGATGTAGAATGTTAACCCAAAGAATGGAAATTAGGTTAAGAATTCCCTTACCCCAGGTTTGTATTACTTGAAACTTGTTTAAACCTTTTGTATAATGGTTAAAAAAGTGATATTAATATCTTAAATAAACATATCCCTATTTATAATATGTTATATGATCATTTCATTTCATCATTTCATCCTTTAATTGTTAGTATTTTGTTCCTTGAATTGTTTTGGATGAATTCTTTACATGATTTTCATGATCGATTCATGATGGATGTTCTTGTCGATTAGAAGTGCAAATCCAGAATTGAAATTGATTTGTATTTATATATTTACAGAACCATAAATTATACCATTTATCATTTATTATTCTTACATGGGGATGATTCATAAGATAATACATTAATGACGTTCTTTTAGATCATTTTAGTGGTTATTTGATAATTGCAACCTCATTTTGTTTTATAAATTAAAACTATGTGTAAAAAAGAATTAAAGAACCATGAATAAGAAATAATAAATATATTATAAACTTTTTCAACCATAAAAATGGTTTCATGACAAGCCTCGAAGGAACTAAAGTCGATTGAAATCACACTGTCCACGATGTCGGTAATTCGACACATCACGAACAGTGTTTTTAATTATTTGAATAAGTGGGGGAGGAGAAGAATACTGATGAGAAATTTTCCATGAACATGAGAACATCTAGAATATAAAATATTTTGGAGATTTCATGCCTATTGGATAAGATTAGGTGAGGAAAGAAGAATAAAATAAGGGAACTCAAAATAAAATAAAATTTAAGAAATCCCTTATGAAATTCTGCAGCCTAACGACGTCACTTAAATTTTGATAAAATAATTTGATGAGAGAAAATGGGTATCTCATAATTATTAAATAATATGGATAGAAAGGTAGGATATGGAATGAAATATCTGAACATAATCCAGAGTTAATGAAAAAGAGTAACATAAAATAAATGATAAGGAAAAAAATAAAAGAAGATGTTTACCTCTTGATCTCTTCTCCTTGAGATCCTTCTTAAGACCATTGGTTTTTGCCATTTGGTGATACAATCAGCTTTAGGATGCGAGGAAAAGCCTTGGGGGAGTATTGGGTAGAAATTAGGTAAGGATCCAGGATTCAAAGGTGTGGGAGGAAGAGGGGAATGAGGGTGGTATTTATAGTGGAGGTGAGGGGTATTTTTCATTATTTTAATCATTATTATAATATTTTTACTCAAGATAATGAATAATATTAATTAATGTAATCCCAAATAGTAATAATGTAATGTGAGTTTGAACCAAATGTCGTTACATCACTTATAATGTCATAAATAGTGTATTTAACTGATAATTTGAATATATTGTATTTTATCGTATTTCACTAATCATCGAAAATTCAAGAATTTCAGAAAACTACCAACAAATTACCCTTAACATTTATCGATGTTTAGAAATAAAAAATGAACTCCATTTTTTGGAAATAATTTTCTAAATATTAATAATTTAATTTTTTAATAAAATCATACTTATTTCAAAAATTGATAATTTAAAAACTATAACTTCTTTTATATCACATTAAAAAATTAACCAAGATGTCATTATATTAAAGCCTATAGAAAATAAAATAATAACCTAATATACTATTAATTTGGATCATATTACTATTCATATTAATATTCATAAGGGTATGTTACGATTCACCAAAAATAGTTGGTTCCATTAGTCTCCAAATAACAAACTGAACACTATTGTAGATGACTGTTTTATGAAATTCAAAACATAGAAGTGGCAAAATTATTTTAAAGGGAAGTTATAAATATATGCTTAAAAAAATTTTCATGAATTTAAATTTTTTTTATAAAACCTAGGGGTGTTACATTTAGTCACATTCTATGTATCCATATATGCTAGCGAGAATCTTTTGTGCCTCCAGATTAAATCTTCAATCATTCTTCATATTTTCTTAATCTATTTAGATGATATGAAACTGGAATGAAGCATATTATTTTTTCAAAACCCAATTAATTAAACTCTAGATTAAATAATGAATAAAATATAATTTAAAAACTAAAATCAATTACGTATAATCGATCAATGAATAATAAATAATTATAAATTTTTATGTGACCACTCTAATACAACCTGAATCTTATGGGAACATTGGAATCACCTACTGGGAATATAAAACTAAAATATTTATCATAATCAATGAATAATTGATTTTTTAAATGATGTATAATCCCCATGTCTATTGGAATTAATAAAAATATTAATCAATAATAAACCAAAACTAAGAAGAAGGAATCCTTTCATGTATAATTTTTAATTGAGTAATTTAACTAAAGAATTTACAATATCTGAATTATTTATTTACCATAGATGATCGAATGAAGATAAATGTTCATACCATCATTGTGTAATAATAATCAAGGGTGTATTCCCTCTAGTGGTGATCCACATGTGTTTCAAAAACTTTTGATCATTATTGTAGAATCTTTTGGGTGCTTGTGTTGATGAATTTAACACCTGTAGTGATCATTGTTGATGAAAATATAATAATTCAAGGGGAGAATTATTTCCTCTATTGGAAGAGGAGAATTGATTTTCATTCTTTAGAGTGTTCTAGAGGAGATCTCTATAGGTAGTAATTGAATCCTCTCTTGAAATTTGAGTGCACAATGTTAAAATTTTATTAGGGTTTAATAAAATTTCATTACCAAGTTTAAATAAGGCTAGGGTTGGAAAATTATTGTGTAAGGAACCTTATTATAAATTTAATTCCAAAAGATCCCCATTTATATATAATAAAAGAAATAATAATATTTACTTGACATGCACTAAAATCCTTGATAAAATCATACTTATTTTCTTGAATGAATAATTTAATATTTTTTGAAATAATATTTAATTTCAAATTTCTCACCGAAACCTTAGACTCAATCCTCAAATCTTCCTCAATAATTATCAATCCTTGAATAATTATTGTCCACATAATTAAATAAATATGTCTGAATTATTTTCTAATAAATAGATAAACATTATATTCATAATACTAGTGAATAAATATTTATGAAATATTCATATAACCAAATAAATAAATATTTTTTAACTTTTTAATAAACCAGAATAAATAAATGTTGTATATTCATATTGTTAAGTAAATAATAACCTGGTGATGAATATTTTTTTAAAATATTTAACAAAAAAATATTCTATTGAACAAATGGTGATTGAATATTTGCAATCAAACTTACATGGGTAAGTATTAAAACATTTACGATAATAATATTTATCCAACATATTAAATTCATTTGTAATTTAACTAAGATTATGAATATACTTAGTGTGTGATCCTCTAGGCCCATTTCTTAGTGAAATTATGCTACACTTCACAATGTCCAAGGTTAATGTATAACAACATTAAAGGGCCCCCATAGAGAAAAAAGATAATACCACAAGTACATGTAACCTTCTACAAATGTGAATTATGTAATAAAATCCTTTTATCTTGATATCTATTATCAAGTAGGTTGTATGGTAGTGTTGTCAACCTATGTGATTGATATCTTTTTTTTTAAATTTCGAGAAACGAACTTGGAGACAATACCACCAT
The DNA here is from genome assembly GCA_963277665.1 of Viscum album. Lineage (NCBI taxonomy): Eukaryota > Viridiplantae > Streptophyta > Magnoliopsida > Santalales > Viscaceae > Viscum > Viscum album. The sequence continues at coordinate 1,057,102,025 of OY728161.1, forward strand.
ATTTATGGACATAATTCGGTAGTTCCATTCTTTCATAAGGACTAATATATGAAATTCTATTAAATAATATAATGGATTAATCCTTTCTCTCTTTATTCATCAATACAATATCAATTGTGACACACCCAAGGTACCCAAATTCACCCTGAACATATGTCGTCATGGTTTATGAAAATAAAAGAAGTAAATGAATCATGATATGTATTAATAATAATATTTACTACTAATGAACATTACACTTATTAACAAATAGGAACATCCAATGAAATATATAAATATGGATTTCGAAATGGAGGGTCATGCACTCCCAATCCCTTGCACTAAATTCTCTGTAGGATGAACTCCATGATAAGAAGTCTCAATGAATTATGATCTACCTACCCTTGATAGTTTACATCATTTGTGTCCTATCAAATTATATCTTCTGGTCATATAATGTGTATTTAAGAAAATGGTCTTGGATCTTTTAGTTTCACATCCTAATGGTGAATTTTTATGACCTTTTAGTGTGACACGTACTCTTATAACATTATCAAATACTTTATTACACAAAATAAAAATAATAAAATGATTATAAATTTATATTTATATTTAAAAAAATGAATACAATTAATCATAAATTACATATAAGTTGGTTCTAGGGAACCATATCCAACAATATGTAGGATCAGTGATGGTTGATCTAACATTCTAAATGGGTTTCTTTTACTACATTGACCATATGCCGATTATTTGAAAACCATCAGTGGAATCAGAGACACTTCAATCAATTAATCAACATGTTATTTAACTATTTTTTTGGAATAATATTCATATTTTCTATTTTATTGTGGCCATATAATAGTGTTCAATAAGGTGTGGTTTAATGTCATTCCTTTGATAACTATGATTCGATTTGTGATATAGGATATTATAAGGCACAATTCTATTTTATCTTATTCATATGGTATTAATGGTTTGTATTTTAAAGTAAGATATGGTGAGAACTCTTGGTTTTGATATGTGTTATAAGATATGACATCAGTGATATTGTATACTCTAATATAAACCTGTGTTGTGTGAAAATAGAGCATCAATTCTTAGTTAGGATATATAATATATTCTTATTGAAGACTAGACTATATGTAATAAATTTATCATACATAAGTTTTTTAACTTTTAATGATGAAATATATTATGTATGGGATACTGAATAGTAATGGTGTCTACCATTGCACAAAAAATGATTATTCAATCCTAAATATATATAACATATATTCCTGATTACACTTGTCCCATATGTAATAAAATTCCCATATGTAAGGTTTTTTCCTTTGCCTAAGAAATCCACTTAGTTTTTGCTTATTCAATAAGAAATGATTTGAATAAATCTATTTATATGGGTTACCATATATGTAAGGATTCATCCCTTTTAAACAAAAATGAAATATAAAGGTACACACTGATTGAATCATGAATTATAATTAATAACATATTTAAAATGAATAATTATTTTCTTAAAACGATTACAGTTAATAATTGTTTATAAAAGATAAATTTTAGGCATTATAAATATAATATTTTCATTCCTAAATAGAAACATCATAAATTGGGAGCCACTAAATGGTACTCTGAGTTGGTGGGTCACATGGCCTCAATCACACCTCCCCATATGCAAGAGGATACCAACTAGTTGCGTGGTTCTGTAGAGGTATATCAGGGATACTATACCATTATAATAAGAGTTTCATAATAGTGAAATAGATAAATGAAAACATAGAAGAAAAATATAAATTATTATATGCAGTAAATAAACACCTATAAAGTAGTAGAAATAAAAAATCCTAGGGTAATATCATATTCATGATAGGTATGTCAGGTCTCTATACAAAATGACAAGCAATACATGGAAAGATGCATATAGTATAATACATGTATAAAAAGTAAAATATACCAAGAAGAGTTATGTTCAGAGAGCATCATGACAATAGAACTGTCATGTTCCCCCTTATCCTAATCATAATCCATCAAGTATCATAAAGTGGGTGATTCCTCTAGTCCACACCGGCATCCATGAAGTCTGTTCTTGTACCCAATGGAACCCCAAACATGGTGTGAGATAACACTTAGTAGGCCACCAAAAATGGTGTCTATAACAAGTCTAGTATATGTATATAAGGCGAGTACTGTAAAATATATTACATTAATATAAATGAATAGGTATGATTGATATTGTCCAAACAACAAGGATCACTATAAAAAAGAAACCATAAATATAGGCAAACTATAATGCTTGATAAAATAGGAGTGATACTATCCAAACTACAAGGATCACTATAAACAACCAACTGTAAACCCATGATAGTTGTAAGGCATCATAAAAACAACTATGGCCTATGATAAGTAATCCAGTGGTAGACCTAATGGGCTAGATCCAAGGTATAAGATGTTAAAGGCATCTTCCTCAAGTCCATAAAGGATTTCCATATAAAACTCGATAAAGACTTGAGAGGGGACCAAGGATAATGTCCAAAAATCAATTTCAAAGATGTCCAAGTAAGAGAGGTCCAAGGAGTAGAAATGTGCTTAACAACATATTAATTAGGATCCATAGAGTAGAAATTTCTATGGAAGCTAGTGTAATAAGGATCCATGGAGTAGAAATTTCAATGGAACCCAGTACAGTCAAAACTGATTCATTAATAATTTCAAAATCCATTAAATAATATTATAGAATCTATAACTTCACCCAAATTATTCTAAGTTTTCCATTTAATCCATTCAATCCATTTAATAAAATGAAATCACATGGAAAATTAGGAATAAACCTTCACATACTATCTCATTTAATTCATTTTGGATCCCACTAAGATGACGAGATCACACACACCCAATGGGGTGATATATCACAGGGATTATATATAAACACACCTCATGAGTGGTCTGGGAGAAGGTCAAAAAATGAAAACTATATCATGGTCATAATTGAGAAAATTTTCACGGTTTCAATAATTTAATCTTTTAATTTTATTAATTTGGGAGAAAAACCTGGACGGTATGATGTGCAAGACAAAAAAAACTAGCTATAAATCAACTATACATTGAGGGAAAAGGTATATAGCACCTACCTTAAGCCCATAGTGGTGTAATCATCTTGTCTAAGAATTTGATTTGATATATATCAGAATAAAATAGAAGAACATATAGAGGCCCTGAATATAGGTCATATTATCTTCCACCAAAATAGTGTTGTCGGTAGACAGAAGGACGATGAAATGAGCCTAAGGAGTGAAGCTCTTACCAATATATATTTGTCGAGAAAAAGAGATATTGAATCTAACATCAAACAAAGAAACCACATTCAATCCTAGGTCTAGGAATTAGAGAATTAGAAAGGGGAGCAGAATTATATATGCTACATTAAGGAGGAAAAATGAAATAGTTTCATAAAATAAAAGGAGTAAAAATGGTAATTTTACCCAAATTAAAGGGGTTGAATAGTTTTGAAACTTGGTTGGGAAAACCATATTCCAGCCATTCACCCTTTACTATCCAAGGAGGGGCCTTACAAAATTTATGTGTATAGTTTGGGAAACAATATATAAACCATGTTTTTTGGCTATGTTAAAACTACAAAGCCCCTACATGGGCATGCAGTCTATGTTTCATGGTTTCATCAACATGTGCAACCCACTTTTTCAAGCCCAAATAACCCACATGGTTTGTAGTAATTGTGTGGCATGGGAGGCATGGTTTCTACTAATCATGTGACCTAAATACTTCTTCTAAAAAACCAATCCTGCAAGCTTTGATCTAGCCCCATAGACTCATGAAACTCCTAGAACATGATTTTACAATCCCATTATTCCCAAACCAATGAATTAGAATAACCTTAAAAGGACTCAAATCTCAAAGAAATACTTGGGATCTTACAATACCCCCCTCTTAAGACAACTCATCCCCAAGTGTCTCTTCCAATGGTGGTGAGGATTCCAAAAAGAGTTCTAGCCACTGAGCTCATATATCTTCCTCTCTCTGAAAGGTATCTTCCTACACATGGTTGTGATATTATAACACTCGAACTAAAGTAACCAAACTTCATTGGATATCATTCATACTTCGGTCAATGATCTATATAGGATACTTCTCAAAGGATGAATCTACCTTTATCTCAAAATCATCCATCTAAAGAGTATGAGATAAGTCTGATTGATAATGAAATAGCTAAGATACATAGAGGATGTTAGGCATGTATTGGTACCTCTGAGGAAAATGAATCCTATAATCTACTAACCCGACTCTCTATAGGATCTCAAAATGCACAATATATCCTTGTTAAAGCTTACCCTATCTCAAAATCCTTATGTGACCTAGAATTGTTGAGACATGTAGAAAAACATGATCCCCAAAATCAAACTCCATAGGTTGTTTATGGAAATCGATATAAAATTAATATCTAGATTGTGAAATATCCCTCCTCTTTTGGATCAACTAGACTCACATCAAAGATTCCTCGATGAGATGTGATATGATAAGTGATGCCTCCCCTACCACCAACCAAAATAGAGGTTATCAAAATGTAATAACATACAAAGTCTCTTGATATGAAATATGTATATTATCCTAAGAGTGATTATTGTGGGGAATATAAACAAGGGGTATATGCCTCTCCCAAGAGACCCCAAAATCTAGAACACATGCTTTAAGAATTCCCTCTAATACCTGTATACTGTGATCTAAATGTCCATTGGTCTGAGGGTGGTATGATGTTCTAAAAAGAACATGTGTAGCGAAAAAACTATAAAATATTTTCTAAAACCGAAATGTAAACCGAGTATCCCTATCCAATACAACGTTATGATGAACCCCATGAAGGTGCACAATCTCATGTATATAAAGTCTTCCAAGATCATCTACTAAGAATGTATCCATAATTGGTAGGAAGTGAGAAAACTTTGGCAGCCTATCCATAATGACCAATACAACATCACTACCTTTGGGTGACCTCGGAAACCTTATAACAAAATCCATCACCACAGCATCCCATTTCCACTCAGGAATGGGTAAAAACCTTAAGAGCCCAGCTGATCGCTGGTGTTCTTGCTTAACCTGTCACATGGTGGAGCACCGAATGAAAAATCCTATTATTTCCCATTTCCTACATGACCACCAATACTAGTGGTGTAAATATTGTAAGATCTTGGTGATTTTGTGATGTATAACCCAATTTGAAGCATGAAATTATTGGATAAACTACTCTAGTATGTTTGCTGGAACCTAGACATTACCATTCATAAGTATAATTTAATCCTCCCACTACCACAAAACTAGGCAAGGCCAGCGCCAGCCTTTATCAGCGCTAACGAAAAAGTGATGATAAAGGTGGGTACTTTTATCAGCGCTAAAAAATTACTGATAAAAGTACCCCTTTATCAGTGCTTTTTTTAGCCCTGTTAAAGGGTACCCCTTTATCAATGATTTTTTAGTAGCGCCAATAAAGGGGTGTCTTTATCATCACTTTTTTTAAAAGAACTGATAAAGGATCCACTTCAAAAAAAAATCCTTAAGAAAATATATTAATATTTAAATATATAGATATAGTTATATTCATATAAATACAATATATATTTTTTAAATATAATTTTAAATAAATTTTAGATAAGTATAAATATACAGTTACACTTAATATATAAGTTATTTAGTGAAACTGGATTATAATAAAATTAAAAAAATATTTTTAATAAATAATTTTTTAATTATTATGGAGTAATAGTCATTTAATAACAATTTGAAGAATAAAAAAATAAAAAACAATTAAAAAAGATCCAAAATATGTTGAAAACACAACTCGAACTTCCAATGGCCATAACTTTTGATCCGGGTGTCCGTTTGAGCTCTACAACATTCAAATTGAAGCCTGTGCGAGCTCTACATGATAGTGACTGAGGCTAAGATTAGCTCACATTTTTGAAGGCCAAAAAAGGCATATAAGGCCTCAAAAACTGAGTTTTTAGTCGGGATACCCCGATTTATTAAATTGTTTTTGGATTTTCAGCCTCGTTTAAGTGGGTATTATTGGATTTTTTTGGTGGGTATTGAATTTATTCTAAGGTATTACATTCATATTGATATTATTTCTTTGAAATTTTAGCATTTTTTATAATTAATTTCTATTTATAATCAAATATATAACAATATATACAAATTTTTTATATATTCACACAAAAAAATTTAATTTTAAATATAAAAAATAAAATATATTAACATATAAAATATATTAGATTTATCTAAATAATTACTAATATCCATATTATTTAAAATATAAATATATGAATATTTATATAACTATATATTAATCTAACTATATATATAAATATTAATATAACTACATATATATATTGATATAACTATAAATATATATACTAATATCACTATAAATATATATATATATATAACTATATATATATATATTAATATAACTATATATATATATATTAATATAAATATATATTACTATATGAATAAATATAACAATATATATATATATATAGATATCATAAAATGGAAAACAAATCAAAATAGAGGAGTGGTAAGGGCTTAGGTTCGTAGGGGGGAGGTCTCGAGTTCAAAACCTGGTGGAAGTAGGGGCATGCTTATTGTGGTGTATTTGGGGGGTGAGCGCTGATAAAGGGAGGAGGGGGTGTGTGAAGGGCACTGGAGGTTTTAGAAAGCACTGTTAAAAATGGGGCTCAAACGCTATAAAATCCCCCCCGATTGGCAGATCTTTTTTAATTGTTTTTAATTGTTTTAATTTTTTTTCTTTTATGAGCGCTAAAAAAAGCGCTGATAAAAGAGGTATTTTATCATCACTAAAAAGGATGTGCTGATAAGGGACCCTTTTATCAGTGCTTCTTTTTAGAGCTGATAAAATACCCCTTTTATCAGCCCTTTTTTAGCGCTGATAAAATGGGTCTTTATTCGCACTTTTTGGAGTGCTGATAAAGGGGACCCCCCTTTATCCTCACTAGCTTCAACAACACTTTTTTAGCACAGTTAATGGGGATTTTTAGCACTGATAAAAGTCGTATTTGTAGTAGTGTCCCCAGTGGTCCTACAAAGAGGAAGGTCCTTACCAGCCACACTCTCCCAAAAGAATAATTCCTCAAAATATAACTGCTATATCATCCTCACTCTATATAAAAGTGTGTATGTCACTTCTCTAGATGAGTGAAACGTCTACCCATGATTATACTACACATATAAGTGCATCTTAGATAAAAAGACCACGAATTTCTATTCACTACTACCCTCCCAAACTACATGGGTCTCAATATTCCATCATAGAGTGTACACTACATATCTTAATTTACTGGGCATATTGAATAACCTAAAATCAAACTACTAGAGAATAATTAACCTACCTATTTTTATTAAAGGTTCAGGTCTCACTTTGTAAATATGTACTTGACTATTTTTTGTTTTTTTTACTTGAAAAAATGCACTAATAAAAAATGGTTCCTCCAAAAACACAAGGAGTGAACCAAAAATACCAAATTTAGATCATAAGTTGGGTAATTGAACTCATTAGGTCTTAACTAGAAAGGCGTTTATTCTAAAAATATTCCCCCTTCATCAGGATATATCTTAGACCAATGCTTAACTCATCATTGTAAACCATATAGATCTTTTCAAGATCTTGATGAATTAGTATTGACACTGATGTCAACCCGCACTTTAGATCCTGAAAATATTTTTCACACACTTCAGACCATATGAATTTCACCCCTTTAGACCAATACCCTGATAGGCATGTCTATATGTAAAAATTCTCGGATGAAGTGGCTATAATAACCAAAAAAATCACAAGAAACATAGGATATCAAAGATATTCTTAGTATGATAACAAGAAACCAAAACAATCACCTTCTCTGGGTCAATATATACTAATGTCTCTAAGATTTTGTGACCCAAGAAGTGAACTTTATCTATAAATAAATGACATTTTTTGATGTTGGCATACAACATATTCCCTCTCTGTTTATTCAAAATGATGTTAAGGTTTTTATCATGAATGTGTCTAGTCTGAGAATACACCAAGATTTAATCTACAAAAACCAATATTAAAGAGCTTAAATATGGTTGGAATACCAGATCTATCAAATCCATGAAGACTACTAGAATTTCCATGAGATCAAATAGTATAACCAGATATTCAAAAAGGGAATACTTGATATGAAATGTATTACAAGGTATATTTGTTTCCCTAACATGTACCTGCTGATATCCTGACCTCAATTTTTTTTAGAAAACCTAAACTCTTAGGATCTAATAGAAGAGGTTATCGATTCAGGGTAAAGGATACTTAATCTTAACCATCAACTGGTAAAATTTTCAATAATATACACATAAACTAAGGGTTTCTTCCACCTTCATGGAAAAAATAATTGACAAACACCATAGAGAAGTACTTCATCATATAATCTCATTTTATTCTATGTCCTCTAACTATCTATAGAGATCCTGAAACATAGTATTCTCTATATTATAACGAGGAATAGATACTTGTGTAAATATTGGAACCAACTCATTCGATAAATCCACTTGTAAATCAAGAGGTATACATGACAAGTCATCGAGGAAGATATCTCTGTAATGATCTACCACTATAGGAAATTCTTCCATTCACATTCCCTCTTCATCTAGATAAAGGATTGTATTCTGGGATATCATTCCACATATCCAATGATGCTCTTGTCTAGCTCTACATTCTTGTACATAACACTCACTGTTTTAGATACACCTACCACCTATGGTGATTTCAAGGATATCCTATGATGATAGTTGTCATCATAGAAATGATAATGAACCAACCAATCCATTCCAAGTAAGAAATCAAAGACCACCATTTCAAGAATAAATAGATTATATAAGAAGTGATAACTTCTTATCTGAAGGGGAATTCCTTACATTGTAATATATTCTCTGATCAAATCCATAATAGAGTACTGAGTGTCATAATGCCATCATAAAACTATACGTCAAGATCAAGGATCACAAAAAATAGAACAAATATAAAATAATGGGAGGCACCTTTATCAAGTGGGAAGATACTAGAGTAGAATCTATAAATATCACACCGCACACTATTTATGGATTAATGACCTGATCCTTAGGTATAGGTTTTACTTAATATATTTGGCCCGAACTGTGGCCTTGAGAAATTACCTGAGTATCCTGAGTATTCCCACTATATTGTTGAGGTCAAATTGATGTCTCGATCTATTGACCAAGACCACCTCTTTGGCCTGAATGGCTAGTAGTTTCTCAATATCCCAGCCTAACGTGGAGCTGTGAATCCTTCCCAAGAACCTAGGTTTAGTGTCGACCCCCTCTCAATGACTAGTAGAGAAAAGGTACCTAAAAACCATTGTGTATGCTCCATAATATTATAAGATCAACACTTTAATGGGTCTATATCACACTAGTTCCTCAAGTTTCCCCTCCTACCACACAGATTATGGAAGATATAACTACCAACACTCACACCCTGGTAGGTATTCCCCTCACGACAAGTATCAAAACGTTACTTCCCTCCACCTGACACTGAACCACTATGTCGAGATGCCACAATAACCAATCGATGCCCCAATATTTTCTCAGGTAATGTTTAGTAATATGTTCCTAATATTATATCTCAGTTATAGTAGTCAACATAAACATATTCACCTATTACTGAACGACATGCTTGATACCTTCCTTGAAGTGTCTTTCCCCAGATTTCTCATACAAAGATACACATTCATAAATAACTGAAGTTATGTAATGAAATATGAATATTCCATAATGGTCATCACACCCTTCTCTAAATGAATAAACTCATTTTACCATTTAGCTTTGGGGTTTTCTAGAAAGAAGCTATCATAAAAACTGTATTATAAATCTCTTCAAACCATATATCAATACCTACTAGCCTGGCCCTGAATATACATCATTGTCTTAGAATATCAACAAATTATGTAAATCCTGATCTTGGATGTCCACTCTAGAAGATTATCAATGTTCATAAAGATAGATAATATACTCTCAAGACACAGATTAGAAGTTTTTAGACCACCATCCCCTGAAAACATGGGTGGATACTGCTATTGGATCACATGCGTCAACTATTCTTTAGAAAATGATTGAACCCAGGATCTATGAATGGTCCACAGAAATCACAAGAAACCCTTTCAAAATTAGGGATCAATACCCAAATAAGGAACAACACAAGGTTCCACAAGCGGAACTTCAAAAATCTATACTTCCGTCTCAGGGCCCACAACCTTTGAAGCATTATAATTTCCACCTTTCTAGTGCATGATTGGAGGTTTTTTTCATAAAAAAGTCTCCAAATTCCAAAAAATACTGCTCAAAAAAGATTTGGTAATAAATAGATCATAAATATAAACATAGTATAGGTACAAAAATTCTTATAACTAATCCACACCCCTCTTCCCGCACCTAAATCCCAGACTAGGTAATAAGAAAAATCATAAGAAAACTAGAGACACTACCTTCTTCACAATAAAAAGGTCACGTCGAGATAAATCTCCATATTTTATAGCATAGGTCCCAGGGTATGGAATGTCAAGTAAAATTATAGAGAGAATATCCATTAATGTTGTAATTGGAAACTCCTTTAATGATTAACTTTCCAGTTCATATTTCAGAATCATTTAAATTTGTATTCATATTAAAATTTTCTTTAAATGTTTGAATTATATAGATTACCATTTCCAATATATAAGGGTGAATAAAGCTTATAAATTGAAGTATGGAATCCATTTAATCCCAACCATATCACATTCTGTCCCATGTGACTAATGTTTCATGACTCAAGATTCCATAATTGACTGGTTGACGTGTATACATTATCCTACACAAGAAAAAACTCTTAGGTTTAGATATGAACATTAAGTAAAAATTATGTTTTTCATTCTATTGCAAGAAAATTCAGTCTATAACCATTATACAACATAATGAACACATAATAAATTTCATGAAATCATGAAATGCATCCTATATGACATGGAATGTTCTTAGAATATAAATCCTATAAGGATCCTAAAATGATGCATGATCCATGCTTCCTTTCCATATCGATCCAAGGATAATATTAAATTCATCAATCATAGTAATAATCACATCACATATATTGTGCATCACTCAATTTTGGAATGAAATCAATTGTAATAGGAAAAATATAGAACACCAGTTCTTCATTCCAAGAAAAATTGTAATTACCCCAAATGTGGGTTATATACTCTCAGGAATATCTTTAAACCATGTTTCAATTCCCTACTAATAATATATATATTGTCTCAAAATAATAAAACAAGAAAATAAAAATGGATCTGATATGAATTTATAACATCTTGATCAAGGATCCACTAAATGGTTCCCCAAGCTGGTGGGTCACATTTTCTAAAGCGTGCCTCCCTACATGCCAGAGGCTTCCAACTAATAGCGAGGGCTTATGATGGAATAATGGGGAGACTATACCCTTATAATTATAGTGTTACAATGGTGAAATAGATAAATGAAAAGGAAAATAGAAAAATATAAATCAATAGTAGTAGTAGTTAAACATCCAAATAGTATGAGAAATAAACAAATCCATAGGTAATATCATACACAGGATATGTATGTCATGTCTCCTTAAAAAATGATAGTAAATACATGGAAACAAGAATCCAGTACAATACATGTCTCAAAAGTAAAAATGGAAAAAAAATAACTGTCTCTAGATTGCATCATGAGCATAGTTCGGTCATATGCACCCCTGGTATTAACCATAAACTATCAAGAATTTTAAATCGGGTTCTTGCCCCGATACCTAGCTACATCTATGAAGTCCATCTGGGTACCCTATAGAATACTGAACATAGTGGAAGATAACACTCAGTAGGCCACCACCAACGGTGTCTACAACAAGTATAGTATGTGAATATAAGCTGAGTAGTGTGAAATATATTATTGTAATATAAATTAATTTGTATGATTGATACTAGCCATCCAATAAGTATCATAGTAAATAAGAAACCATAAACATGGGATAGCTATAAATCATGAAAAAATAAGTGTGATAATATCCAAATAATAAGTATCATTATAAACAAGAAACCATAAATATAGTCTAATTGTAAGGCATTATAAACAATATCTATAGCCTATGATGAGTAATCTAGTGTCACACCCAATGGGCCAGATTTGAGGTATAAAATGACTATGGCGTCATCCCCAAGTCCATGGGAAATATCCTTAGAAAGCATAGTAAAGACTTTAGTGGATCCCAAGGATCATGTACAAGGATCTTGTCTAAAGAAATCCAACAACGTCTAATCCAAGGAGTATAAATTTCTTTGGCATCCAAGTAATCACGATCCATGGAGTAGAATTGTCCATGGAATCTGATGTAATTAGGATCCATGGAGTATAAATGTAACTGTATTCTAATGTAATCATAAACATGTCATTAATAATTTCATAACCCATTTAGTAATCATATAGAATCCATGAGTTCATCCAAATAATTCCAAGTTTTCCATTTAAACCATTTAATCACTTTAATAACATGTAACAACATTGAATAGGAGGCATAGACCCGATCTTAATATATTTTTTAATTCATTAAGGGTCAAACTAAGATGTAAATATCTCACACAACCAACATGTTGGTATATCATGAAGTGGATACATAAACACACCTCACAGTTGGTCTATGTGATGGTTTACAATCTTAAACTATATTATAATGCTAAGTGGGAAACCTGTCCAAGTTTCAATAATTTAATCGTGGTAGTTAATTAATTCAGGAGAAACAACAAGAAGTTCTGGAATGTGGAATAATATAAACTTGAAATAAATCAACTATAATTAGAAGGAAAAGGTATAAAACAATCACTTTAAGTTTGTAGATTAGTACTTGTCTAGTCCGTACATCTAATTTGATCCAGATAATAAGAAAATAGAAGAAGAAATGAATACCCTAAAAATAGGGAAAATTATCATGCACCAAAATATCACCATTGATAGAAAGAATAATGATGAAATGAGCCTATATAGTGAAGAACTTACTAAGAGCTATCCAATGATGAAAACTGACCATGAATCAGAAGTGGGATGAAGATACAACATCCAATCCTATGTCTAGTATTTAGATAATTATCAAGGGGGAGGAGAGGGTTCTCCACTAAAATGTGGAAGAAAAAGTAAATGGGTTATTAAAACATGGAGGAAAATGGCCATTTTTTCCAAACTAAATGGGTCACACAGTTTTAATGCATGGTTGTCCAAACTGTGCACCAACCGTGCACAAACAATGCTCCCTTAATTGTTGAAGAGGGGAACTCACATGTTTCCTATGCACAAATTTGGAAAACATTCACATTCTGTACTTTTTTGATCTATTTAAAACTACGAATCACCAAAAAATTCACGCGCCCTGTGTTCTATGATTTTATCAAACCATGCGGCTCACTTTTGCTATATAAAACACCCCGTTGGGTAAGTAGTAACCATGAAAACATGGTGTCATGGTTTATACAAACCAAGAGTCCCAACTTCTCCTTCCATAAATTGACCCTCCATGCTCTAAAAAAGACCATGATGACCCTATAACACTCATGAACTCATTAGTCAGTCACATTTTCCCAAAACCAAGGAATTATAGTGAATTCCAAAAGATCCATACCTCAAGGAAAAACTCAAGATCTTACATAAATAATATTTTTAATTTTCATATTAGTATACAAGGTTTGGAAAATAAATAAAATATTTATATATTTGTTTACTCCGTTAGATATTCATATTATTATTTTTGTAAAATTTTATGTTTAATATGGTTTAATTTATTATATACATTAATTCTAAATGATGTCTTAGAAATAATAGTGGAATAAAACATATAAAAATAAATATTACACTAGATTTAATAGTTATAGACAAAATATGCACATGATGTATATTAAATTGGTGAAACTTATCTAGAATGTCTAATAGATTAAGATATATATTTTTTATAATGATATTATAACTATGATTTATAATTTTTTTAAAAAAATTAAAAAATAAGGACAAATTTAAAAGGTTTTTATATTTTAACTTTTGAACGTTTCATAATTTTTAATTTTTTTATTTAGATTAATTACTTATTTGATGAGATTATTTAAACCATATCAAATTGTGTCTTTATGATTAATTTTATCAAGTATTAAATAATATTTTTTATAGGATATTTATATTATATAAATAGATAATATATTTGAATTTGAAATATAAAATGATTATATTTAATGTAGTAACATATATTTAATTTAAATTACATGTATTTAATAATATGAAAGATTTTATATTAGGGATTGATTGTATTGTTTTAAAAATCAATATTATGGAATTTCTATAAGGTTATCTAAATTTTAAAGTTTTTACTTTTATCAGTATTTATAAATTTTCCTAAATTTTTATCTCATGTTTAAAAATTTTATTTGATCATTTATTTTAACATTATTCCATACTTTATTCATAGATATAATTTTATTATATTGTGAATATGTGTGTTATTTAGTTTAATGTTATTAAAATATTTTTAAGTTATCATACATTCATCTAAGGAGTTACATGCTTTGCATGATTAGAAATTTATTTTTCATCTACTATTACCTAAAATTGTAATTAAACATGTTATATTGAATTTATTTATTGAAGAATTTTTATAAATATTAGTTATTACACTTTTGATGAAAAATAATCTTTCTTGAGTAAAGTATCCCAGAGTAGAGGGAATTTCATTATGACTTCCCACTATCCTAGAGTCATATGCCTAAGCTGGAATGGTTGGGTCTGTTATCTGTGGATCCAGGCTTAAACATGTTGGGATTTATAATTTCATACAATTATAAATATTTCCATGAAAAATTCATCCACCTTACGAATATGATTAATTTATATATATATAAATATATTTGGCTTCAATTTGTGTGTTATTGACACAGAACACTGATTATTAGAATTTTTAAACAACAATAATGTTTGAATATATTAATTTTGAGGAATAAATAGGTTTTAGAACTAAATTTATAGAATCATGAATATATTTAATGTGAATAACATGAGATAAGATGGTGAGATTAAATTACCTTCAAAATATTACGTTATATATTCTTTCTAATGTAGAATTGTCAAGACCTATATTATGAAACCAAGTAGGTAATACCAAAGTTGGTTTTCTCATAGATTATATTTTGTAAGGAAATAATGTTTTAGGTAAAAATAATAGGATTCAATTCGAATTCTTGTAATTTTATTCCGGTTACACTACCTAGGAGACCCTAATAAGATTACGTTACCAAAGGAATGGAGTTGAGTTTATCTATATATTTGATTTTCAAAAAGAGTTGTATACTTAAATATATAAGAATAATATATTATATGATTGAGATGATTATGCATGTAAATAATTATGTGGTGATAAAAATAAAAAATAAGACTCATTTATTTGTGAGTGATGGATCCTAGAACATTAAGGGGAATATTTAATTGAAAGGAGGTCTATTTTTTTTAAAGTACTTTAAATAAAACTTAATGATGAAAAATGTAAAACAAGATACTAATTTAACCAAAGAATTTATTGTAGAAAAATTATTTATAAAACTTATCTTAGAGTTCAATCTCTATGAAAGAGAATCATAATGTATTAAATTCATATAACTAGTAATTTAGGAATCATTCTTAAGATAAATTTTTCATATTGGAGTAAACTCTTCTTATCTAACCAACTGTTGAAGTTTTTTAATAAATGAATCTAGATTCTTACGAGAAGAATATATAGTTTGATCTATGGTTTTCAAACCATTAGATGAAAAATAACCAATAAAATTTTATTTTCTCATTATATAATTAATATTATAAAGTATGATGCAAAATTTGTGAGAATGAAGGTTTTTTAAGGTTTGTTCTGGTTAAATTGTTCATTCCATTTTCAGATTTACAAATGGTTCATTATCATTAATGAATTCAAGAAATGGTTACCTCGTATTCTAAAAGTGTTGATAAAAGATGAATTGAGACATATTAAATCTATGTTCTATTTCCATGTAGAGAATATGATTCAAAAAAGTTAAAACTAACCAAATAAAAGTTAATTGGAAAGTAAGATTATGTATCTTCTATTATTCAATAAATATTAATGAAAAATAAATATTTAATTAGGAAGGAATATTTATAATACCATAAGTTAAAATTTTATATAATACCTATTGGGGTTTAGGGAACTCCATGGAATGTATAAGTTTGGTAATGGAATTGTAGAATAAAATTATTCAATTTTGAAGGGTATGCGATACCGATACATAATTTAATTTTTTTTATTATATATGAGTTTAAATTAAATGGAATAATTGATAGATCCTGTTGATTTCATTCAAGTGATAGAGAAAAGAGTTACACAATCAATTATTTGAATATAGAGGTATATATCAATATTAGATAGATCTAAGTAAAATATATTACAATATATTGACCCAAGTCACCATTTTCGAGCTAGAATTTCACATCACCTTATGAATGCCTCCATGTACAATAAAGGATTCAAACAAAAAACAAGGGTTTTCATGAATATGTGGGAAGAATAGACCCTCAAAGACTGTTAATAATAAATTAAAAAACATGTAATAAAAAATATTCATAGTATACGGATACCGAAAGACATATCATCTATAATAAATGAATGTGGAAAATATTTAATGAACAATCACAACTGAATACATGACACTATTCACCCATTGAGCAGATCCTAAGTATAGAAATAAAAGAGAATAAAAGTACAATGTGGCTCTATAACTCCACGACTCACCTCAACGAGTTCTCCCAAATCTTAGTGAGCTATCCCACTCACTGATCAACCTCAAGCCTCAACCCATCCAATATATGCAATAGTTGATGACTTCTCAGGTACCCAAGTTCCATGGATTCTTGGAAAAGGTGTTAGTAAAAGTTATTAACACACTACCAATGCGATCTAGTACCCAATAATTTTATACATTTAACATATATGTTATTAGTTTATTAGAATAAAAATGAAAAATACATAATTATAAAAACCCAAAATCTAATCCCTAATGCCAAAAGAATCAATGAAATCTCTTATTCCAAGTAGCTGTTTACTTAACCAGCCACCAAAAAACCCCAACTATACCTGCTACATCTCAATTCTAAATAATAATAAAACATTTCATGAGTTATTAAGAGTTAGGAATATATATGGTACATAAGGAATTACAACAACATGTCACTCAACATTCACAAGGCATTTAATGAATGTGTCACTTAATATCCACGAGGCCTCGAGTGAACATATCACCAAACATCCACAAGGCATCGAGGCAAAATTTCATGGAAAATAAATGTTTCATCAAAACACTATGTCATTAAACATAAACAAGTGATCTATTGAACTTCTCCCCCGACACCCTCAATGTCAACATACACCTAATGCTGCTATCATGGTTTTGGACTCAAGGCCATTATTATACTTCCACATTCCTAGGTTTATTTTTTACATCATCATATGATGTGTACACCCACCTCCATAGTATAACTATATAATGATGTTTTATCTATCGTGAGAACCATAGAAATTTCTGCAAAGGCATGATTATATATACAATATGATTGAGCTAATAAAGGCAGCACAACTTATGCTATCATGAGAAATTAATAGAAAAAACGTAAAATGTGATCATTATAAAACATTGAAAAATTAACTATATAGGAAAAATAATTTAATCAAGAATAATATATGGGTCTCATGGGCTACACACATGTGATTGAAGCATCAAACATAGTCTCGTGGGATACACATTCATGCACATGTAGCACAACCAAACACCCAATAGAGGCCCATGTAATCCAAGTCACTCATTTGCGATCAATACTCAACTATTTGTGGCTGACACCAACCTAGTTCTCAAGGTTATATCTTGGACCTTAGAACATTTTCTAATTAAGTTAATCATGGTTCCTTTAAGTAATTAAGAATTCAGAATTATTAATTAGTTAATTTTTACTTATTATTCATAACACATTATGAAATTTAGGGTTATTCACCCTAGGTGGAGGACATCATAACACATGAAAATAAAATAATAATAAAACCATATGTTATAGTACATAGGAAAAACTAACTCAAATATATTTGACTCTATACAAGAAATGACTAGTTAATTTTGTCAAGTCGTAAAAGTCCATTTAGTCTCTAACAATCCCCAAGAGCTCCAAACTTATGCATGATCATTCCAAATTAATTAATCATAAATAAATTATAATTAATTAAATTATTATAATGAAAGTAACATTTAAATTTTGAATGAAGTATTTTCAAAATACTTAGTGTGTTCCACCGCCTAGCTCGAACCATGAATAACCTCCCATGGAAGGTCCTCAACATTCATCCCACATCATTTTGGAAAAAGGACATATTGCGCAACAATGAAACAATGGAAAATTTCATATAATGAAATTATAAAACTTAGAATAATACAAATAAGAAATATAACTTAGTTACAACATCTTCCAATAGAGTTCAACCACTTACAGTGCACTATTGATTCTATGATGAGAAAAATACCCAAGTATATTACACGATACAATCTCCAATTTAACTCAATTTGAATAAGAACAACTGAATAGATCACTAAGGTACATGCCTTTAGGGAAATTTCGATCACTGACATGCATTCACATTCTTAGGATATCCTCCAGACGTACCAATTCAAAGTCTCACCGCTATTGAAAAATTCCATCAAGAACTGAAGGTATTTTTATCTATTATCTAATCAAGATCATTCCACGAATTATTAGATGGTTATAGTGATCAATAAGGAATATGATTCAAAGATAATTGATAAATAAAAAGATTGTAAAATCTACTATATACGAAGAGGATTATCCACAATGAATGACAAAAATATCCACCACTGCATGATGATGAAAGAGATCATGATTGATGAAGAACTAAGGACCTCGATCAGATTATCCAATGGATCAATAACTCGAAATCATTTAGTAAAAATATCTAAAATTCTGTAACAAGAGCTGATATCTCAAGAAAAAAGATAACTTTTCATAAAATATAACTATCACAGACTGATAATAATTCATCATTCCAATGATGAAGAGAAGATCTGATAAGAACATGAAGAATATAAAGAAAACACAATAATACATTGAATTTATGAGATCCAATCTCTCTAGATCTATCAATAATGTACCAGTAAGGGGTGAAATTATTTTGGGTAGACTTAATAGCACATAAATTCAAGGTATAGGGAGAATAAAAAGAATAATAACTGACATAAAAGGGTTAATGTCTAATTAATGGAGTTTTGATTGTTAAAAACATGTGAACATGGTTTTGTCACACAATTTTCCAAACCGTGAACCAACTATGTGAAACTACTACCTCTATTGGGAAACCCACTAGGGTTTTCAAAACTTTTCCAAACCATGATAACAGAATTAAAATGAGTGACATGGTTTTCCAGGAGAGGATGCATGGTTTGACAAACCACATACATTAACTATATGCCACCCATGAGCCTCTTTCACTAGGAACATGGATTCCAAGAGGATCCACATGGTTTGTGAAAACCGTTTTCCTTTAAAAAGGTCTCAAAATACTAAAAAAACATTATAACGAACATAAACTTATTATACCCAACTAAGTCTCTAGAAAAAGAAAAAAATAAAGTTTTCATAGGATTTTCCACTTGTAATAATGAACGCTGCTACAATATACACACTATAGTGCTTCTCCTCATCAAGAATTTGTGACAACATGTGAAGAAAAATTCATAATCTTACATGATCATCATTCAAGAAAATTTTTATAAATTACATCCTCAAATGACAGATTATCTCTTTAAGGATGCACTCATCCCGGAAAACCCATCATTCTCCCACTATGTGAATCTATCCATGAACACTAAAAGGTGATCCAAAATCTCTATATTACCCATCATCGAGATCAAGATCACTACATTAATTGGACTCAATAGACTATGTAATCTTTAAATAATTCACCCCAACTCATCAAGGTGATACCCACTATAGAAATCACCATGAAAAACAAGATTCTAACAGACTAAAGACATAAAGGTTTGGTTTAGTTCAATCATTCTTATCCAAATACAAAACATTTGTTATAAGTCGATTCCAAAGCATCACCCCTAGTTTCAAGCTGAACCCATGAATATTTCATAAATAAAATAACTTGAACAAGGTAAGCTTTCCCAAAGCCCTGAACTTATTATTAAACACCTCAGGAATACTCGATATGATGAGTTTGATTTAGTTCTAACAACTATATTTAGGTTCACATTGAAAATCTAGCTGGTTCTTTCCATTTGTATTCCAATAAAGGTACCCAAACTAAAAACCGAAACTCCCTAAAGACACAAATCCGGATTACCTAAGCCTTATCAGTATCTTTAAATATATCTAAAATCATTATCAATGTCAAAATTTTCTTTGAATGAATATCTCTAGTTGGTTCAACAACCAAATTCAATACCCATAGGTCTCTGAACCGCATGGAAATGCACCAACAATCCAACACCCTCTCAGTTCATATTGATTCTTCTTGAGTCCAGAGTTTAGATTTGGTCTCTATCCAATGAAACATCTAATAAAATATCAATAATTTATCGTGGAACTAGATATTATTGGGTCCAACCCCCAATGATATTCTTGATTCATCATAACCATTCAATGGTTAGTCTTAATAATATCAAAAACCTTCTCATGAGATTTTCATTAAAAAATGAATAAATTTATTCTCAACACCAAAAGTGTGTCCACATCATCACCTTGAAATAAACACATTGGTTTATTAGACCCTGAGTTGTCTATCAATAAATTAAAATACAAAAAAAGATCATCCATTCATACTCAATTCTTAGTCAAAAAACCATGTTGTGCATATACATGGATATTTTAGAATGTTATTCGCTGAATTAAAAAATTCATTCTATATTTGTACAGAATTATCTTGTAGCTTATGTGTGGGTTATGAATTTGAAATGATATGGTTCTCATCCTCTCACACTTTCTATTATGTTGATCCACAATATTTCTATCCAAAGCCAAACATTGGTTGTCCATATAAAATTACCCTGATCCATTAGCAATGCATCAATCTCCCAAAGATACATTGCAACACAAAAAAACCTTTGGGATGATACGACCTGGGAAATTCATGATAAAAAGATGGTTTATAACTAAAAGGGTGACTCTGAACCAAAAAAAATCAGTATGTTTCCATCATAAAATCCGATGGGTTCTTCTAAAAAACCATAAAAATTATCAAGGGTCATCTCACCACCACTATCTACCTATTCAAATGACCTGCACAAGTTCATAGGCCTGAGTTCCCACACATCATGAATTGCTAAAAATGCATGAAAACACTACTATTTAATGAAGAATATTGGTTTTCATATGAGTATCATACCTTTAAGTCAGACTCTTTATCCATTTTAGCTATCCATGATCAACCAGGGTACAACTCCAACAAAACAAACACTCACACCACTCATCTTAGAAAAAGTAATTTCCAAGATTCCCAAATTCACCATGCACCACCCATTACATGGGTGTTAGTTCAAACAACAAATCATCCAACCAGATTGTAACCCTTCGAGGCCTGACCACCTTGGATATTCCAATAGAATTCAAAAATATTTTAATTTTAAACTAATGGGCCATACAACCCGTGTTTTTATCCCCAATTTCACAACTACTTAGAACTTAAAAACCCAACCTTATGTCACAATTACAAGAAATAAATATTCTCTATACTCTAGGGTTTTAGAGAGATTAGAAAGACTTACCTCAAATCCTTTCATGGGTAAATCACATGAACATTGATTTTTTATAAATTAAAACTACCCCTAATGAATTTTCCTTGATCATCCCTTTAAAAGTAATATCCTCACTCAGGTTTGATTAATGAAACACAAGACACCAACTCATTAGAAACCACAGTCTAATATTGTTTCATATAAAACAAATATGTCAGGATGAATGCATTCTAGAAAAAAAATAGTCATGAGGAAATATACACCTAGTTTGGTTAAAAATAATTCTATTAGGTTTTATATTGATAACTCTACATAGGATAAACTTGGAACCTAAATTGACCAGATCTATCAAGTGGGTACCCATATAAGTTTTTCACTAAGGAAAATTAATACCTAAAATGAAATTAAATGATACACTAAATCACCTTAGAATAGAGGGATTGAATCATAATATTCATTTTTTTTTCATCATTTTAGTCACCTAGGTGCACCACACAACATTCTTACATGAAATTATATTAGAGGTAGACACACATAGGGGTTAAAATGATTATAATTTCATTAAGAACTCATAAGTGGAAATAAATTTTTTTTTGACACAATGTAGCTAAGTAATCAATAATTAGTAAAATCACACAAATGAATAATATATATCATATAAAACCTACACACATAATATTATGAATACATATCCTCTTATTGATATAGATAATATTCAAATCCATATGAAATCAAGAACCAAAAAAATACATGTTCATCACATGAGGTGAAATAATATAACCATAATAGTATAAATGAAGAATGTTTATCCCATGTTTCGTTTAATTAGACTTCCGTTGAGAAAGGTGTTCACATTACACCAATCTGTGTTTCATTATCGAATATATAAAATTTCAATGTCACCTAAACAAAAACTCCCAAAAAAAGAGAGTCATATTCAATAATACCATTTCAAACATACTAACTTGAGTCAACATGTCAGATTTTGAATTACAAAGACCTCAAGAGTGCCTCCCAATATTCCAAAGGATGTCGACCAGTAGTGGGGGTCAATGTGAAATCACATGGAGCCTATACCCTCCAACATATTTCAAAATAATAAACAAATTACCAAACATCTAATAATAATCTATTAGAGTATACTGATACCAAAATATATTTAATATTTATTCAATAAATGCATAAATAAAAAAAATCAATAGTCATAACTGAATATAGGACACTATTCTCCCATGGGGCCAATGAAAAGTATAATAGGGAAAGATAATAAATGTAAAAAGTGTCTCTACACTCGAGGAATCACCTCATTCTTCTCTCTGAACTCATAGAGAGTTATCTTGCTCATTTATAAAATTTGGTCCTCAACCCAAAATGTACCTACAATAAGTGAGGACTACTCAGGTTCCCAAGTACCATGGCCACCAAATTAGGTTGTAAGTACAACATAGTAGGAAACCACAGATGCAGTACAGCTCCCAACTGGTATATGTAATGAATATGCATGAGATGATCTTATAATAAATTAAACATGGAATAAATTACTATGAGAACATATAATATAATTACCAATGCACAAATAAGAAAGAAAAACCCTTATTTGGATCGGTCATGTGATTAACAATCCATCAATAACCCCCTTACATACATTCTTAAGATCTATTTAGGACAAATAATCAAAGATTTAAAGAAAAAGAAAGATCTATTCACCATGATGTTCCACAAAGCATCGTGACAACATGTCACTCCACATCGACAAGGTATCGAGCGAATGTGTCAGTAAACATCAAATAGGCCTTGAGTGAACAAAGAAACCAATATCCATAAAGAATAAAGTAAATATGTCACCCAATATACACATGGAATTTCAATAACATGTCACTCATAATCCATAAGACATAAATTGAACATATCACTCAACATCCAAAATGTTTTCGTACCCCTAGTAATGCTTTCAGGGTTTTTTCTTCAAGGATTCCATGTTGATGCCCTATGATCATGTCTATATTCATCAAAATAAAAATACATTAATACTATAACTCTATGGGATTACCATATAATTACAGTCAACATATTCTTAATAGAAAATAAAATCTTCTAAATTCATGAAGATACATAAAATATGACAAATATTATTATGAAAACACAAAGCACATCATCCTGTGAAATAAAGAAAAAAAAACACAACATGTGATCATCATGAAAGGTGGAATAAAAAGATATATTAGTACACACATCGAATCAATAATTTCATAATTTTAACACAATATTCACACAAACATGATATCAATGCATCAAACATGGTCTCATAGGCTACACATGCACACACATGTTTCACAACCACACACCGAAGGGGGTTTATGAAATTAAAGTTACTCATTTTTCATTAAGGCACAACCATCAATGGATGGAATCAAGGGAGTGATCAATGGTCCTACATGGGACTTTTCACTTTTTCCATTTACATTTGGGATGGTTTCATTAAATAATTAAGACTTAAGGATCATTGATTAATTAATATTTACTTGTTATTAATAAAACATTATGAAATTAAATTTCATTATCCCAAGGTGGAGAAACTCACTCCACATGATTATACACAGTACAAAATACCATAGGGTATTTTATGTGGGTTACCTACCTGAAAAAAATTTATCTCTATCTATGAAAATCCAAACATCTTTGTTTGAGTCATCGAAGTCCATTCGGTCTCTATCGATATCCATAAGGTCCTAACTGATTCCTAGGAATTCTAAATTAATTAATCATAAATAAATTATAATTAATTAAACTATTAAAAGGAAAATAACATTTAAATAAAAAATGAATTCTTATTGAAAGACTTACCAGATGTATCCAACTAGCCAGAACAATGATAAACCACCCATGGAAGGTCTGTAACATGATTCCAACATCATTCTGGAAAAATAACTATTGCATGACAATGAATAAAGGACAAGTTAATATAATTAAATTTTATCCCAATGAATAATTCTACTAATACACTCAATTTATCTACAATTTTGTCCAATAATTTTTAGCCACTCCCACCACACTTCCGATTGGAACACGATCAAAATTCTTAAATTAATTCCATGATATGATGGGTGATTTAACTCAAATTGAAAAAAAACCATAGAAGAGATCACCAAGGTATATACCTTCATTGATGTTAACATTATAGACACATGTTCATTATCATAGGATATAATCATTCCAGGAAAATTCAAATTCCCACTATTCTTGGATATTTTCACTAAGAACCAATGGAATTTTCATCCACAATCTAATCAAAATCATATAAAGAATCATCAGATGACAATGGTGATCAAGATGGAAGAATATTTATAGAATATTTAAAATTAAAAGGATCATAAATTCTAGTACCAACCAAGTGGATAATTTATGATGAACAAATTAATGACACACCACCACACATGGAATAAGAAGATCCAGATTGATGATGAATGAAGGATCTTCATCTGATTTTACAATGGAAAAATATCTAGAAAAGATCAATGAAAAACATCAAACATGATAGATCTGGAACCAATATATTGAAAAACCAAGAACATATTATCATATCCTACCATTATTTCTCGACACTTGTCCTCCATTTAATGTAATATGAGAGGATATGACAATAACATGAAGAAAAAATGGAAAATGAGTAGATATCTTGAATTATTGAGATCACTTCTTTATAGATCCCTCAATAACACAATGAAAAGTGTTGGAATTATCTTGGGATGTCTTTAGAGTTCATATCATTCATATAAATGGATAATGAATTAAATAATTAATAAAATGAAATGGTTAAAATCCAATTAATAGAGTTTTAGATCACTAAAAACACACATACATGGTCTGGCCAAAAACATTTACTTACTGTGCTCTAACCGTGTGAGGATAATGGGTCTCTAGAGAAATATGTATGGTTTGTTTTCATAGTTTGAGAAACTATCAAAAAACCATGATCTTAGAAATGGAATGATTTTCACAATTTTTCAGGTGAGGCCGTACAGTTTAATAAATCAAGAACCTTAACCATACACCACCCATGAGTCTCTTCTACTAGGAACATAGTTTATTAATCGATCCTCATGGTTTGGAAAAATTATTTTCAAACTTAAAAACTTCAAGGGGGATTAAAAACACTGAAAAACACCTTAGAATGTGTCGAAACATCTTCTAGACAATATAGGGTTAAAAGGAAAAAACTCAAATTATGTAAGAATTTTCACACACTAGGAATGAAGGTTGTTATTTATTTGTATCTTTATCTCATTTCTATCATTTTATAAGATAATGATATTGTTATCATGGAGTTTTTATGAGTAATATGACATAATAGATTCAATACACATGGTTTATGATTCATCAAATGATTGAAAATGAGATATTGATAAAAACGTTTTATCCTGAATATACTATTTTCTATAAAAACTTGTTAAGATTTGAGGGATGGTTTTCCGGCCACTGATTAGAGGCATATTTTAAGGAATAAAATATTCTTTTTGAATAAAATTTTATATATTAATATGATACAAAATATAAAATGGAAACAATACAATAATTGTTAAATATTCCTAATAAAAAGAAGTAAGATTTCATTCCTAAAAATGTTATCTAATTTATCAATGATATTTTATAAAAAATATAATCTTTTAGAGGATAGTGGAATAATATTTTTACATAGAGAAGTTAAAAGTTAGAAAAATTATTATAATTAAATACGAATGTTTGTTTAAATTTATATCCTAAAATTTTTAGGGTAGTTGGTCAAGAAAAATGTATAGTGTTACATTTAGTAACCGAAACAAAGTGAATGTGACTTATTATCCTTAAGTAATATTGGATGTTTTTTTTAAATAAAAAATATAAGGAGTTGATTTAATTACTATAAATATTTAATGAGAAAATTTTTGACATAAAAGGGTTTTAAAAATGATGATAGTGAAATTAGAAAGATTTATACGTTGAAAAAATAAGTGATTAACGTAATAAAATTTTATATTTTTTAGTTTAAGAGTTTTAACATGTTCATTGAGTTGAGAATTAGAAATATGATTTCTAAATCTCACAATTATTAAAATTATTTTACATCATAGATGTTACATACTAATGAATTTATTAGAAGGGATATATTAGGTGGTCAAATAGAGAGGTGGAATAAATTACATTGAGATGTAATGAGGTTAATGAAACCCATTAAAGTGTAGAAAACATAATGATTATATAGAAGACTATCAAATACAATATGTTATATAGGGTATTATATATGATTTTGTTATGTTTTCTCAATGGTCCATCGAGCCTTTACCCAAGTGGTAAGGGATACTACTTGGTATCCAAGAGACCCGTGTTCAAAACTGGGTGGAGGCGAATTGATGGGTACTGTAGTAGCATTATAGAAGTCACTGTAACAGGTACTGTTCGATACTGTAGAAACCAGACTATTCATCCGATTTGGGATTTTGGGCCACCGGTTAGGGCCTATGGGTCTCAAGGGCCTTCAGGCCATCAAAGGACTTCGGGCCATAGGACCTTTGGGCCATTGAAGACCATGAAGTGGCCCAGTTCACAAAGATCAGGCCCCAGGGGAGGATCAGAGCACCAGTAGTAGTCACCAGAAGCAGAGCTAACCGAATTGGAAGAATGGGAGGGTATGACAACCACCATCAGGACCAGGAACCGTACAACTTTGTATGGGGAAATGCTATCTGATCAGCAATGCAGGAGGGGAGCTAAAGGCGATCAATGATGCAGAAGCTGGGGAGGGGCAGTTCTAGTGGGCTGGGCCTATGGGTCATGTTATGGGCATGGTATGCCTCTGGGCCTTCGGGTCATGTATTACGGGTCATGTTGGGCCTTATGCCTTGGGCCTACGGGTCATGTACGGGTTCCCCTTCAACGATTAAAAGGGGGATTATCTATAATAAAATAAACAAGAAGGCCTTTGGGCCATTCAGAGATGTTTTCTTAATGGTGTTTAAAAATATAAAGTATATCATGTTGTAAAATAAACAATTGAAACTTTATTATTATTTTGTGTAATCTGTATATTTTAAATGAAGTGAAATGATAATTATCAACACTAATTATGAATTTTAGTTATCCCTAATCAATTTTCATTATAGTTTATTATTGTTTTTGATGATATGTAAATATTTTCAGGAGTATAAACTAATAATTTATTTAAATAGTTTTATATGAGATATACAGAATATACTCAAGTGGTAATAAGTTGATATATATTATTTAGAATAACCAACTAAATTATATCATGTAGAATGTCATAAAATCGTTAATATACTTAGGGATTTATTTATATTATGAATCCATATTAGCCGAGGTTGGAGAGATACCTAACATGAGAACATTTTAAATTTAACACCTTTAATACACAATCATTTAGGCTTAAATAATTAGGGGTTATTGGGTATGTTTTGTAACATGTCATTTTTTAGAGCTCAAACAAGATGGGATTTGACCACTCATATGATAATAAAAGTCATTTGGGCCATTTATTGGATTATACTAAGGAAAAGCATCACCATGATTAGCTGAGTGGCACGTGATGTTCTTGGTTCCTCAGATAAGGGACATATGATGTACTCATTTTGTAGATGAATGAAATGTGATGTATTCATTAATCTAATTAACTTATTTTAGAAAATCATGAGTGTTTGAGACAAATTATAATAGTTTTTTCACATTACATATCTAGTGGTGACTCAATGTAATCAATAATGTTATTAAATAGGTATACATATTATGTATATGATATATATTTTAGTGGACAAGTTCATATAGATACATGAGTATGTTTGATCAAGATTAAAATTGACCCCTTTATAACTTGAATAAATTTTATGTTTTACTACAATATTCTCTTTGATTACTTCTATAAAATAAATATTTAATATTTGTTATAATTTTACAACGTCTTTTAATACTATTATAATACCTATTTAAAATCATGCATTTATAAATTTGGTTATTAAAAAATTATGTTATAATTTTTTTAATGTTAGTGATAAAATAACTCACATAAATATGTAAATCCTATGTTTTTCACCGTGGTTTTCTAATAACCAACATTAAAAACCTGTAAATATTTTTTATATTTTGAGAACCAATCATTTTGTATTGTTTAAATAATGTGACACTTGTTATTTCTCTCTCATTAAGTAAAACCTATCCCATATTTCATCTATCTATTAGGCTCTAATATTTTTAAACTACACTTAATCTCCCTTAACCATTCCATCTATATCCCTCTTATAATTTTTACTGCTCGCTTACTCCTGTATCAACCCATAACTATCATTAGTCGTCACCTTCATTCTTTCATTATCTTTTTTGAACCTCATTTTTGTCATCCTCTTCATTAGGTATATTTATTTCTATTCAAATGTTTTATCTATATGTGTAATAATTTGTATATAATATTAATTCTATTTTTCATAACATTGATTGCATATTTTTCAATTTTTTTTTATTTTTCTGTGAGTTATGGCTTGTGTATTATAATATGGAATAATAATATTTATGATTTAGATTAAAATTATTCTGTTATCAATATAATCCCGATACATATTTTTTTATAATATGAAATTAGTATGTTGTAATGTGTAAGAGAATTAATAAATTTTAAATTATTCATTTCATTTCAAATTTAATTATTTACAAAATTTTACTTTTTGTGATTTTGTTGTATTTTAGTTTAAAAAATAATTAAATTTTATATACTTATGGAATGTAATTTTATGTTATATTTTATAATGTACGTATGTAATCTGTTTTTAATGTGTAATATTTCATTTTTTATAATATGTAATCTTTTTATATGTTATATTTTGTATACTATTTATATAATTTTATATATTTTATAATATGTTTGTAATTTATAATTTTTTTACCTATTATATAATATCATAATTTGTGAATAATATTTGTATAAAATTTTTATTATCAATGTTTCATAATTTGGGATTTATTTTGTGTACACATTTTCAATTTTTTTGTAATTTTTTATAATTCTTAAATGTTTGTTACATATTTATTATATATAATAACCTATGTTTTATGAAATTATTGTGGTTTATTTTTTAATGGTTTCTATAATAATTGATATTTTTTTAAAATAAATTCTTATTTTTTATTATTAATTATAAAATTAAATTTTAATTTGAATTTAAAAATATGATAACTTATATTTAATATGATAAATTTTTCATTGGTGATTATTAATCATAGTTGTACTATAACATGGGGAATAAGTTATAAATATCAAGATGGGTTTGATATTTTTTTACTTATTATAAATTAATGTTCCAAATAACGACCTTTTTTTCTATACATGATTAAAAAATTTAAATAAAAAAGGTTTCAAAAAAGATAAATCAAAGATCATTTAATTTTCATTTGTTTTAATCTGAGCTACAGTCCGTAGATTTGGCATGGTGAAAATTTTCAGAATTCAATTTCTAATGATGATTGAGATTTTTAAAATGATAGTTCTGAAAAATTTGACTAAATGATTCATGATATTGGATTAGAAGTAATTTATAATGTATATTCGATTAAGTTGTAATAAAGTGATATGAAAAAAATTGTATATAGGTAGTAAAAAATTCAAAATTTATCAATAGTGTTAGGATTTGTGAATTTGAAATCCATGAATGGATAGAGTTAGAATATTTTTGAAAAAATTCTCAAGCTATTGAAGGACACACTTCCCAAATAAAGTGGTATTATAGATTCAAATTATAATGTGAAAAAATGATTCACCTAATGGTATCAGGGTAAAAGAAGATACATGTCTAAACCTATGAATTTGAGTCATATTAGAAGGATTATTATAAGAATTTTAGAGTTTCATAGATGTGGGACATCATGGTATAAGTTGAAATAAAGAATACAATTTGATCAATCTAGTATAAAAATTTCCAAGGTTCCCACAAAGGAAATTTGTTATCTTCCTATTACTACTCATATGAAATGATTAATTTAAAATCCAAATTATGTAAAAATGTTAAAATGGATTTTATATGAGTGAATCTATAATAGAAAATTATATCAACTTTTTTATTGATCAAAATGAATAAAATTTGATCAAAAATTTCCAAAATTTAGAAATTTATTTAGAAATTTCACAGTTTAGATGTTCATATATATAATGAGTCAATATTGAATAATTATTAGAAATCAGAATTCATGGTTAGTTTATTGGTAAATTACAAATTATCTCGCGAATTTTTTATAAAATAGAAATATGTCATCCTGAGTTCACTGAATTCTAGACGAAAACAACTTGGAAAAGATATTGATGTTTTCTTTTCAAAATTAATTGATAATTTAAAACACTTATGTGAGGAAGGTATCCAAGTATAATAATATTAAAAAATATATTATTTTATATTTCATTCAATGATTATGTTCACTAAAAATGACTTCCCAGCATATTTAGTTTTTTATCAATACAATGGTACGAGGCATAAATCATATCCAATTTTTGAAGAAGGGAATTCATTTTTTTAACTAAATATTGGATGAAAATAGTGTATATGAGTTATAAATTTTTTATATATATGGATTTAACTTATAGAAGATTAATTAAGGAATTTAATGACTCATAAAAAATTCAATATTACTCCAAATCATTCATCAAACTTCCAATATTTATAGGCAGTGACAGACATTGATGTCATATTTTGATGGATAGTAAGATCCTGGAATGATAGAAATATATGAAAGAAACATTTAATATTTAAATGCCTTCTGTATTGAAGATATCATGAGACCAAGAATAACATTTATGTCATTCATGTTGATAATAATATTTGTGATATTTTAAATAAATGGTTTTTAGTTTTTAAAGGAAAGGGAAATATGATTTGAATGAAATATTTTATTCACTATCAATGGGAATATGTTTAGAATTATCACCCACTGGTAAATGTAAATGAGTATAGTTATATCTGGATTTTAAAATATTATCCAAGAGGGATAAAATTAGTTTTTGTTAGTGGCCCCAAGGTATTATCATTTCTTCAGGTTAATATTCAAATTCAATTTTTTTACTAAAATATTTTAAGTTTATAGGTCTGAAATATCTTTATTTCTATGTTATGATGCAAAAGATACTACAAGTTTCATTGTGTGGAATATTATTCATTCTGGTAAGATTTAAAACCTTGGAGGTGTGTTATTTTTTGCAATTTCAATTATATGAATGTTATGGATTTGAATTTTCTAATGAATCTTGATAATGATGCAATTTATAAAGTTTTTTTATTGGAAATTTACTTTTCACTATATTTTTTTTCTACAAAGATACATCTATTCATTTATTTTTTATAGAAATAAATATTTTTAGTCTCATATATATGTGTTGTATGCATCCTTTTTAAAATTATATGATGAAATTTAATGGGTCAATTAACAATCCATATCGATTAGAAGCCTCAATTTCTAACAAGTATATTTCTATGCATGTGTAAGAGTTTTGTTCAGGCTACTTTTCTATAGTGTAGGATGTCTGTTTTCCTATATGTCTCTATGATTGAGTATGTTTTGGAGGAAAGGGTATCCATGGATATAAAATCAAATCTACACGAGGAGAAAAAATTAATTAAAAACATTGATACATATTTAATTACATATATTATGCTCAACCATATATGAAATTATTTCTTAATGTGTTCTAATAATGTTATGCACAAAAGAAAGATGTTTGGGTATTGAATGAGTATTAAAAAATTTCTATAGTTTAAGGAGACTGTGCATGGTAGAATAAATGATTGAGAACCATTGAAATTGTTAGTGGGTGACCCATGTTTAAATATGATAACGTTGTCCAAGTATTTAATTGATGGAAATAAATATTATATTATCAAGAAAATTATAGTGAAGTTAAATTTTTTAATGTATTGGTGTTCACTGAAGTATAAATTTTTAGAGTGTAAAATAAAAAAATCCTAGTCTCTAAATTATGTTCATATTATAAATTTATTAAATAAATATGGGATATTGATTACATTAAATTTTGAGTTACTATAATTAAATGAAAATGGTTTATTGGTAAAAATAGAGGTATACATAATTAATTTGGTATGACATTAGTAAATATGAATAGATATTAGCACACACATGACCCTTATATTATAGAATCATATGAAATAGAAATATTCAATGTTTTTGATTCATCAAATATATAGTGGTCTATAATATTTAAATGGGAAAAGTTATTTTTATGAATAATTTGACAATAATGATGAATTATTTTAGATCTCAAATTCCATTGAATGATTATATGAGGATATTGATGACCATGACAAAGACATGGTTTTTAGCCTATAGAAAAATAATAAAGAATAAATACAGGGAAAATCTTTTAGAAATATATTATTATTAAAGGTAACATACATTTATTTCTTATTTTAATTTTTAAAATTCGTAAAATGTTATATGTACTACTTTTAATTTTTTTTATTTAAGCCACACACTATAAAAAATATGATAGCATTGTTTTTGGTTTAGTGTAGTTTTTATGTATAATTTTTCAATTTTTCATTTTTACTTGTAACAATTGGATTTGTATAATTTTTTTATTTATGTTTTTTATTTCATCTATATAATTTCTGGTCTGATAAGAAGTATTTGGATTATTTTACCATGATTATTAACTACTCTAATGAATATAATAAATAGTTTTTTTTTGTTTTTTTGTAAACTT
Organism: Viscum album; assembly: GCA_963277665.1. Taxonomy (NCBI): domain Eukaryota; kingdom Viridiplantae; phylum Streptophyta; class Magnoliopsida; order Santalales; family Viscaceae; genus Viscum; species Viscum album. The sequence goes on from OY728161.1 coordinate 1,057,135,640, forward strand.
TTTCATGTTTTTATTCAAATTTGGGTATAAAAATTAAATTTATATAATCATTTTTAGTTTTATTTTTTTATTCATATATTATTTCACATCTTATGAATATTTTCAATATTTTTTGGCATTACTATTATCAATTATATAATACATGATAATGATTTTGTTTAGTTTAGATTAATTTTATTAGTATAATTTTCTAATTGTTATTTAGTTTTATTTTTTAATGGTTGTATTTGTTCAATATATTGTTTTTTATATTCTATCTATATAATTTCATATTTCATAAATCTAGTTAACATTTTTTTAGAGATTTTTAACTAATTTTCTGCATGTAAATAAAATTATTTATAGTTTTGTTTTTATTTGATCATTTTTATATTTTATTTAATTATATATATATGTTTTTTATTTTTAAAATATTTTACCTATTATTTGTTAATTTTATTTTTTAAATAATGTATGATAAACAATATTAGTCACCATGATATTTCAGTTAAGTCCTTACACATTGTTCCACTGAGGAGCGTCCTCATTCTTCTACAAAAGATTCTTATACCTCCACATGGAAAGGGAAGTATTTTTGGATTATAAAACATGAAAGGAAACATTTACCTAAATTATAATATTATCATATGATAAATAAGTAAGGGTCTATTGAGTTTGATGGAAATCGTTATCCCAAGGTTTCAAATTCAAAAAAATTTATCACTTTTATTTCTATTCAATATTGAATGAAAGAAATTGATTTTATTTATTATTGGAGAAGTGTCTATAGGAAAACTCTAGTTCACATATGGGAGACCATTTTAATAAGTTCATTTATTATTTTTTTATGATGAAATGTTTTTTCTTATATAGGATATTTTCTTCTCAATAGATGACATGTGATTTATCTAACACTAAAGATATCAAAATAAAATGTTTAGATTTTGATGCTTTAATTTGGAGGGATTCCAAATAAACTATAAAGTTGGATGTAATTTTTCGTGCAAGGAAAAATGATGATTACCTGATTCATTTTTTGTATGTAAAATTATAGAATTTGGAATATTTCATATTATTGTCACTTAAAATGATCATGTTAATAATTTACTTATTCATAATTAATAGAAACTCAGGATATCTCATTAGGTGATATAATCATAAAATTTATACCCTCATAATTTATCTTATGGTGGGTATTTATTGTTGAAAAAATGGAAAAGTGATCGAATAACTTGGTAACAAAAATTGAAAAGTCATTGAATAACCAAAAATAGAACATATCCTATAGAAGAATCAATGGGTTTAGTGGATTATATTATAAAAAGTTATTTAGTTTTTTTAAACTATTTATAATTTTTTAAATAACTTATATGTTTTTCAGTATATTCTATATAGGAAGGAATTAGGGAGTAGATCATATATGGGACCTTTACAACCAAGAGTAGGAATGATTTATTTACTAGTGCATTAGGATATCCCAGGCACTCAGGTCACATAGAAATATATAAGGTGAGTGTATCAATTAAAAAACTATTTTCTCATTCTATAATTTCTTTTAGGGAAGATTTAATCAAAGTAATATTAGATTCTTTAGAAGCTAAGGTTCAGAAGATGAGTGAGACAATGGTGGATAAGATTATATTTTTAGTGCTATCAATTTTATCAGACTTATAGATATAGTTTAATGTTTGATATACCACTCCCCCACCTCTGTCTATATGTCCCAATCCTCCACCTCCTCCTGAAGATCCCACTTATACACCTACTCCTTCACAGGTTCTCATATACTATGATATAAATGTTTAGGATTCATAATATCATATTATAGAATATGTGATAATTTATTATATTAGGGATTCTCTATATCATCAAAAGATGAAGATGGAGGAACTTAGGGTTATGGTATATGAAATTATAGATTCATCATCTAGTGTACAATTCCCTTTTTATGAGGTTTATATTTATGTAAAAAGTGTCAAACATTTTTTCCATGGCCATATAGACTTTTATAATAACTTACCATTGATGTGTGCAGATATTATATCATTTATTTGACATTTTTATGAAATCTATTTTAATATTTTTTTATATACATTTTATCAGTATACATTAATGACACATACATATTATATTAAAACCAAAAAAATATTTATGCCCCTTCAACTTCACATACTACTCTTTTTGAAATAATTTCATGATTATCATCATATGAATTTATGTTTTTGTATGATTATAAGATTCTAGTGAGAGATGATTTTTTTAGTGTTATTGCATGTTGAAGATTTGTAAGAGAGATATCATAGAGCTTGTAACTGATGAAATGTCGGGTCTTTTAGGGATAAAAATATTTACCACATAAATCGATTATCATATTTATTTTATTTATATAAAATTAACCTAACTATATACATATGTTTTTTATTAGGAATATTTATATACAATGTATTATGTATTATATGACATTAATGTATATATTCATGGAAAAATAATTTATCTCACCCATAAAAAGGGAAATTAATTATAAAGAAAGAACATTATATATTTATAAATAATTTTAGGATGATGAAATTTAGAGTTGGATACTTCATTATCCTAAAGGGTATGACACACATATTTCATAAATTTTTATTTTTATTAATTGAATAACAACTCATACTATATTGTTTTATATTAGTGTCTATTGTACATCATGTGTTTTTTTAATATGGAATGTTAATTTATTGGTTATTCTATATGAAATGTGATGTTTGCGAAAACATAAAACAAGTATTAAAAATGCAAGTATGATTATTTTAAACTTTATTTAATATAATATCTTTTTATTTTATTTAATACTTATAATTCTGAAATAAGACATGGGGGAACTAGAAAAAGTTATCAGGGAAGTGGGAAAAAAGATAAAATATGTATGAATATAGGAGACTTCAGTTATAACTACAATTAATTAAAAGAAAATTAATTTTTTATTTTCAATTGATAACTTATTTTAAAATATAAACATCATCCACAAGATGTGGAAAAAAATGTGGTTATTATGTTATGATAATTTTGTATGAAATAATTTTAACTGGAAAAATTAAAAAGTTAATCAAGGTTGTATTTTATTTTTATATTAATTTTTTAAATCTTATAACTATATTTATAATACTTGTTTAATACATTCCTTTTTATTTGAATCATTTTGATGAAACTCACCCTTATATTGGAAATGCGATAAATCAATTATGTAGAATATGGGAAGATCATTTTATATTACTTATTTGGTTTTAATGTATCAAAAGTTGTAATATACATTTTGAAGTTTAAATATTAAATTATAATATTGTTTAAATTTGAATAATTTTTTGAGGAAAATATCTTTTTTATAAATTTACTATGCAACTATTTCGTGCCAGTTTCTTTTCTTTATGTATTATTTTCATTATATTAAAAAAATTTCAAACGATATTTTAAAAATAATTTTTTAAGAAGTTTAGGTTTTTATGTGAATTATTTTATAAGTGGTGTAAAAAAGTATGGGAATTTACCATTTTTCATGGTTTTTACCATTGTTTTCATAATAACCAATGTAAAAGATAGTTTTACGATTGGATAAAATAACAACATTAAAAATTATAATATTAAAAAATGTTACTAATTAATAGACATTGATTTTTTTTAAAAATAACATGAAAATCCTTCTTCTATAGTCGTGTAAGGTCACCTAGTTAGGCCTTAAAATACCTATTAAATTTTGTAAAGGTTTTTCTTATAAAATAAATAGAGTTTTTTATATCAAATAAAAAAAGGATGGATTCATAGGGATTTGTAATGTTTTTCAAAAATCCCTTATGGAATTTTATTACAAGTGATTGAATATTGTAAATACACTAAAATAAGGATATGATATTTTATGATATTCCATAAGTTATAGCCAGTGATATGGGCATGAAAATAATTTTATCATAGTATAAAACTGTTACCAATCAATGTCTATTATAAAAAAGTGATATATAATATCAAGTTAATGTACACTAAAACATCCTCTATGTAGTTTCCTTCGATTATAAATCCTTGGGTAGATTCATTTATGGATATAAAAACATGATATCATCATTAAAATGACTAATAATTATTTATACCCCAATAATAACAATTTGTAATAAAGGTTTTAAATATCCATGTGTTTGTAATTGATGTTAGAATCTTCTAATAAAATTAACGGAGTCTATATAAATGGTGGGGACCCTCCCATTGTGGGTGTGTTATTATGATAGGCTATAACTAAAGTTCTATTTTTCCAAATTCTCAATCTATCATCATGGTGATGGTTGTAGAAAACCCTTGGAGTTCAAGGGTCTTATCATTGTAGATGAGTATTCTAATTACCTATGTACCTCTTATAGAGGTAAGATTCAATTTACTATTGTTAGGTGATATAAATAAATTATTGTCCAATTAATAGAAGAATATGGTGTTCAGTTTGATTTAGGTATATATATTATTTTTTTTCTATTCTTCACATTATATAATGATTCAATGATGATATATCCAAAATTTTAAATGGGTTTCTTACATTGTATTGATCATATAATGATCTTATAAAAATCATTAGTATTACTCTATAAATAAGAAGGAAGATACCCCATGATGAAATATTGACAACGACAATAGTAGTAATATAGAGTTTGGATGATAGTCATATGTTTGTCATTATATATATGAATATTTATAATGTGAAATATTAAATTATTCCCTGATATTAATGGAATATTTGATAGGATAAACACCTACTTGTTGGATGTTTTTGAAAATTTGTGTTATGGAATATTGGAGAGAATATTTTAAAGGAATATTTTTAGAAGTTGAATATCTAAAAGTTACTAGTTGTGAAGAAATTAGTGGTCCCTATATTTATGATTTATATATTAACTTAGAATAATTTACATGTGTTAGGATTCATACCTTTCACTATATTAATTATTCACTATTGGTTTTTTTGTAAGATAGTTTGAGTTTATAAAGATATTATCAAAGTTAGTTAATTACTCACGGTGAATTCATTTTTGGACATGAGGGAGTGAAATAGAAAACATTAAAGTTATTAATATAAAATACTATTGACGAAATTATGTTTCGTCTCTAGGGGATTATAGTATTTGTTTAATATTGTTTTAAAAGTGGTATGTGGTTGAGTGAATACTATCTAGTAACGCTATATAGTCTCCTTATAATTATACTGGGTTGAGAAACTCATTAAATAGGAGTACACAAATTCATAATCATAGGCCTAACCAATTGAATCTTGAATTTAATTATTATGGTGTGAGAATATATAGGTAAATTTTGGTGTTCATGTGAATTGAATACAACAAGGAAATTGAACAGAACATGAAAAAAATAATGGGAGACATAATGAAATAATGTTTTTAACAATAAAATTAAAATCCAATGGGTTTTTGGGATTTATATCATTGATTCATGTTACTTATTCCTAAATACATCATTTTATTCTTATAACAATAACTATAACCTTCTATGTTCTATATTAATTCACTATTTAGCTTATTATTTCAATCGAAAACCCCATGATGTTTTTTATACAAACTACACTGAAAACATTAATCAATTTATGTACATGTTATTCATGATTTATCATCCTTAGAAAAATCCATGCTTTTAATAAGTCTGTACACCAAGTTCATGGTATTGGATTTTCACTCATTCTCTTTCACCCTATACCCTATGACCATCAACTAGTTGATTAGGTTAGTAACGCATTATGAAAATTGGTAAAATATAGGTAGAATTCAATTCATTCTTGTGTTAATATCACTCCCAAGGTATACCATATTCTTCCCCACTGGGTCCCTAGTCACACTGTATTATGCTAAAATAAATAAAATAAAATAAATATGGAGAAGCTTCTATAAATGAAGATTATGTAGATTCTTCTATTAGCTTTGTACTTAGTGCTCTTTCCTTCTCCCTAGTTCAATGTCCACGTTTTATATTTCAATTTAATATCCCAATATCATATTCATGGGATCTTCAATATTAAATTATTCTCACCTTTTGAAGTTATTATACATGTTAATTGTGTGATGAGATATATCTTTATAACCAACAAATTATATTCCCTCAGTGATGTTCCACTCCCTTGGACCACATGGGTCATCCTTTCTCCCCCTAAGATCAACTTCCAAGGGTCCTGATTGTTAATTCATTTCATAATTTAAAAAGGTAATAATGTTTTCTTGAATATTTTTTTTAATGAGCTATTCATGTGATCTACAAGGAATCTCCAAGTATTGATGACCAAAAATAATTGATATCCTTTATTCCTTTTGGATTAATCATTATGTGTAGTTTTCCAATGATTCCAAACCACAAAAACACTTATAACAGACTTCTTAATACTTCAATTACTGACTTAAATAAATTATTAAATTAGATACCTCAGCATACATATGATTCAACATACAATATTTTGGAGTTTGGAATTACATGGGATCAATAATGTATTATCAAGTTGGTCACCTCTATACTCTATTTTACCCCTATCATGTCATACACTAGGACCTCACATTGCTTTGGATCACTAATGCATTATAGTGAAATAATTCAAGCTACATTGGTCATTGATTAATTATGTTCTACAACACCTATTTCATTAGATGTAGAACCAAATATCAAACCATTGACTTTTTGAATTAGAAAAATTGAAGCATCATAATAATGTTTACATTGTGCATGATTTATTATATTGTATTACCCCTCCATGATACATTGGATATTGGATGCGTATTTAATTATATTTCATATGTAGAGACCCAAGCTTGATATATATGGACATTAAATTTATTTTTCGGAATACATAATACATTAAACAAACAAATTTCTCAAATATATTATCAGTTCAGTGTCTTTGGAAACATGAAACATCATCTTCTAATCATGGAGAATGATCTTCAACATCTACCATAAATATATTCCCCCATTTTCCTTCTTAAAACCATTATTTATATCTTGGAAAAAATAAAACATAGAAAGGGTGAGCTCAAATGCACAGTGAGGGTAGACATGGATAGAATAAAACAAACCATAATCATTTGAACGTAAAAACATGAACATAAAGTTTAAACATCAAAATACTGGGCAATGACATAAATCTTGGTAGTACATAAAGCATGGATCATAAAGTAACATTAACCCTGATAGAATAACATTGGCATAAATCATGTAATTGAGGAAAACCAATAAGAACATAATATAATTTCAATAGTAGCTAAGACATTACCACTAAGACCATCATAGTGAAAAAAAGTCCATTACTGAACCAGGTTTACTTGTTGTTCGATCCATGTATTAATGAACTAGGTTTACCTACCCTTCTAGTCATGTATTTCTCATTAGATATAAATAATTAGTCAATGGATTAGAGGGATATATAGGTACCATCCATCCCATAATGAAATAATTTATACATGTTCTAATAAACATAAATCATTCACTATAGCATAACCCATGAAATAAATTGGGTTAATTAAACATCATTCAATCATAACATAATCTATAAAAGATAAATGGACTTCATAAAAATAATTCCATCACAAAAAAAATCAAATCCAAGTAATAATAAAGATAGAAATGTAACTCTATGTCATCTTTTATGGAAAATAATTTTGATAAAACACTTGAACATAGTTCTTGAGGAAAATATCCTTTCTTCTTCAAAATCATTTTCTTTTCTCAAAATGCCATAATATTTTAAAAGAATATAATTTAGTCGAAAATAAAATTTAAATATATTATAGGAAGCTAAATGGAAATAATAGGTCATGAAGATATAAAAACTGGTTCATGTCGTATAAGTTAAAAAATATTCTCCTCTTAGTTTCTCTGAAAAATTCAAAAAGTACCTCGTATGACAAACCAAAGAAATATTCCTTCCATACCATGTATTAAAAGTCAAAAATGGGTAAAAATGACTTTTACCATACATATAAGAATAGTACACATTTTATGATAATATATTTAGAAAACATGGACATGAATGATAAATATACATACTATCTAGATACTTATGAATAAACAATCTCGGTTAAAACGTGATTGGAAAAGTTATCCCTCACCTTAGGTCTGATTTATTTCTTATGTGTCCAAAACTCTTGTATAGTGGGTTTAAACATATTATTAACTTGTAAGAGAACCAGAATAACAATTATGATATCATTTATGATTCACTTACGAATTTATATTACCCATTCATTTATAAATTCCATGTTAAAGAAACATTTTGGTTAATAATCATTTTATTTATCATACGTGATTGGACTTGTTATTCTTGATATTATTACATAAATCATGATATAGTTACATCTAGAATTTATAAAATGATTTATATTTCAAATATATTCAGTATATAAATATTTATAACAGATAGATAAATGGAACGAAATACACCGTTCATGGAGACGGTAGGTCATACGTACGCATGAACGCTGTTTTCAATTCCATATTAAATTAAATGGAAGTAAGTAAATGAAATATATATATATAAATAAATACATTAGAATTATTATGACATATTTTTCATGATTATTTATTATTTATACCTTATAATCATTATTTAATGTTTAACATGTATAATGAATCTCATTGTGTCATGGAGATGGTAAGCCGTACATATGCATGAGCGACGATATCGCTCCCATAGTTGTTGAGATGTATTGAAGTGGATGGTTTATAATATCTCAGAATTTGTATCATGTTATAATAATCATATATAGTTATTATTTACACCATTATAATCATCCTATTATGGTGGAGGTGAAAATAGATTAAACCATGACGAGGAGATGGTAAGCTATATGTACGCACGCTGGATGGTTTCATTTTTCATAGGATGTAAATAATGTGAAATAGGGTTGTTTCATATCTTAATAGAATATCAGTATAAAAGTGGTAATAATTCTATTAATTTAAAATTAAACATATACATAATAGGAATTAGAAAAAGAAAGAAATATTAAAGAATCAGTAGAAGAGATTACCACTTCTTTGACATGCCTCCTTTAAATTTCGTATTAGGGCATTATAGTTTGTCTTATGAGAAGAAAAGAACCTCTAGAATGTTACTATGGAATTTGAAAAGGGAAATGGGCAGGGTTTTTCCGATCATGAAGGTTTAAAATAGAGTGTAGATGAGAGGGAGGAGGTTTCTTTTTATAGGAGAGGAGAGGGGCACTTTTGGAATTTTCCAAAATATTAACTTATTATAAATTACATTTTGATTTAAAATGGCCCAAAACATATTAAATTAAAATTTAATATGATTTTTGTTCTAATACACATCATATAATAATTTTTTTATAAGTTTTTAATATCTTTATCCGCATCTTTTTTGTTTTACCCTTATTTTACCCTTTTTAATTTTACGAAGATATCATGTTATTTACAAATTGTGGGATAATTTAATTACCATATCAAGTAAAACGACCCAAAAGAAGTCATTTATGACATATTTGGACTTATATTAACCATTTTTATGTATATTATATTTTTAGGAATTAATCTAATCTAATAAACTATTTTTTTTTAAGTTATGAATTATGTCATTTTTGGATACTATTCATACTTGAATTTTTTAAAAATTCAAAAAAACCTTATTACTTAGAACCAAATTTAATAAGTCATCCCTAATATGTCAATATAATCCAAAAAATTAAGGCATGACATAAAATTAACAAAATTAATTTTTTTTTTAAATTTATAATTTCATTTATTTGAATTGTTTATTAATGAAGCAATCACTGCATCATTCTTGTGTCATAATTAAATTTATTTATTTTATGTCCAAAAATTACAAAAAAATATCACAATGTAGAAAATATTTTTCTATTTATAATGACTATTTTTAGTTGGATATATCACTTATAGAACCCCATATAAAAAGTTTTTTAGTAAAATATATATGTTTAGGTTATATTTTCCTTAACATTAAATCAAAAGTAATTAAATGACATTTTCACATACAAGTGGCTCCATGGGGTCCCAAAGTCGACTAAAGGATGCCCATGGTCAGATATGGATCATAAAATAGGGTTAGGACACGTGTTAGGGTAATTTAATATTATTATAATATTGTTTTTACCCTTATTTATCAGATTTACTCTTTAACCATGGTAAATAAAATATTTACTGAAATTACTATTCATAATGTCTAAAAATAAAAGTTACATATTTAAAAAAATTTGACCTCTAGATTTCAAATATGAAATCCATTTTATAAATTCAAAACATAGAATTGGGAGATATTAATTTAAAATTAATTTCTGTTGTTAAAACGAAAAAGCGCGATTTTAAAAGGTAAAAACTACAAAAATATTGACATGTGTTTATGTGAAATTTAAGAGTGAAATTACATACAATGACCAAAATTAGATTAAATAGTAAAAATATAATACAATTGAATTTTAAAATCAATTAAAATTACAATCTAACTATATAATTAAATTAGATGAAAATACAATTACGACTTAAAATGTTGTATTTCTCACTATTAATTAAAAATGGACTTTATCTGAAAAATACCAAAACATTACCGCAAGTAAATTTCAATGTCCCTATTCTAAATAAGATTTTATTTATATTTAACTTATAAAACTGTCAAAAACTAGATTTAAAATGGGTGCGCTATTAAATGGTGATAAAACTGTATTTTTTGCAATATACTTCTTTTATCCAAAAATATACATTTTTTTCACATTTTATGTTCTATAAAATGTGTATGATGAATGATAATGTTATAAAATTCAAAAATTTGTTAATAATACTCAAATATACTTGTTTATATCCCAATAAATAATAATATTTTAACAATATATCATTGTTTAGTGAAACTCGGTATCGCATACAATGCAAGCTATTGAGAAAGGTCACTCTTACGTGTAACACATGCCAAGTCATAGTTGAATGTATTGAAAGATTATTTTGGTGTTGTGTATAACATTATCAAATCATAGTTCATATATCCATTGAACAAAATTTATACTTAGTGCTGCGTGAAATCAATTCTATCAGAAGAACATGAAATTGTTTGCAACACAAGACAAGTATATTGTTGCGTATACTACAAATTAATACGGTGTTGTGTATAGAACCTAGTAATCTTGGTGTAGAATTAAACACAAGACATCAACAAAATAAAAAAAAATCTATTACATAAAATATTGGGGTGCTGCATTCTACCCCCCTTAAAATGAATTTCATCCTTGAAATTTGTTGGGGGTTATAATTGGTTTTCAACTTGATAGATTATTTCATGGAAATCCACATCGTAAAAAGGGATTCTAAGACATAATTTTAAAAAGGAAAGTTAGAAATGTAATGGTAACCCAAAGTAACTCACCACTGGGTTTCCACATCGGAAAACATCGGTGGGAAGTGAAAACATGGATATTGAAGAGAAATATAACCATCATGTTCTGATGGGAAGTGATAGAGAATAAGTTTTGGTGAAAGTTAACTACTAGAAAGATATAAATCTGCAATGATTTAAGGGAAAATTTGATTAATTAGATAATAAGGTACACAAATAAATTTTTTGGTTTTCAATATACTTTCCCTAAAGGTGAAGAATATTCCATGATAATAAATACTTACTTGATTTTGGTATAATCTCACTATTGTTCGTCCCATGAACAATTTCAACATCATCTCTTATTTTAAAAAATAAAGTATGATTTTTCATTCTTTAAGTGATAGCAGATCATGAGATTGAATGATAGGTCATTCAATCTGTTTCTATCAAAAAATGGTTATCACAAGTTATTAAATATACATAAGTCTATCTATGGTGAGATTAATCGTATATGGTTTCAAAAATGGATGTATACTTCATCTATCATACCGCTTAATAAAATAAAACTAATTTATACTAACCAATAAGTTATTGTATGAAAGTGGTTGGTGATAAATGATTGTCATACTTTGGTTGTGGGTTTGATTCCTGTAGCCTTGTCTGATGTGATGGGTTGTCATCCATCCTACAGGCTGTACTTTTTTCTAAAACTATACTATTATAACATTCCACAAATAATATAAAAAAAATTTTATCCTTAAAAAAATACTATCTGATGTCCAAATTAATCTATTACAACCATTAGGATTGTCCAAAATATATTTTTCCAATATAACAATACAAAGAAAATAATTACCAGAAAGGTCATATAACAAGCAGGTGAATACCATCATTTTCCCCCCATATATCAGAAGATATATCTTATCAGTCACATTCCAAACATTTTAATGACTTCAGAATGCATTCTCTTGAGTCATGGTAATAACCTAAATTACCATATATCCTTATAGAAAACATGCATGTTTCCTTATTCCAAAACTTATTGGATATATTCCTTATATTTTTAAAAGTTGTATACTTAATCTGTGACAATATAACCCACATTTCAAAAAAAACATAACCAGTTATAAGGTAACTAATGTCGTCCAAAATATCATTATAAAAATATCATTATATCAACATCATGGTCATATTAAGGGTTATAATTCACTTAATCATGGGTTTCTTAGGAATATCACCTTTTTCATTAAAATCAATTTTCTTATTCGTTATAACTATTCAACATATTATTGAAAATCCTTATCAAAAAACATAAATTGATAAATATTATATAATTCAACATTCATAATTTGTGGATTCAAATACATAAATAATTAAATACTTATACATTAATGGTAGGAATGAAATAAGTACTTCCTGTACATAGAAGTAGATTCTTATGTCTGGGCATTGAGTTGGGTAATTCCCATGTTTTCCACAAATGATACATTGAACTCTATAAGAATTCGTCACTGTATTACCCTTTTTCCCACAAATATAACATCATCCCATCCATTTGAGGTATTACTCAAGGTTCTTCTTCCCTTATTCTTGATATGTAAAAATCTAAATATTCTTTCGTCTATGTTCCTCACCACAGGAACATGAATGAAAGTCCATCTTCCTCTTATTCAATGACATAGGAATACCAGTAAATTAAACCTTGTTAATAATATATCAAAATGATTGATTCAGTATAATCAAAATATCTTTCTCTCTTGGCATTACTCAATTTCGTTACTCATAGTCACCAATTTGTCCATCAGATTCAATGTTAACCCAATCTTGTTTGGTTCCCTCCATTGAATAATACACAAAAAGAATAGCGTGAGAGGAAAAAATTATTCTATGAAAACAACATAATCAAGGGGGATTACTTTCAATCTTTGACATCTTAGGTTTAATCCAAGAATATTTATGACCGTTACCATAATTCTTATACTTTAACCTATAGTTTTACTTAATCTTTGTTACATCCATAGAAATACCTTAGAAATATATATAGGGATGTCACTAATGTTTTCAAATCCTAGTTTCCAATGGTTGAATAATCCTTCGCTTAGATACCAAATGTAGAGACCCAATCATGACGTATATGGACATTAAATTTATTTTTTGGAATACTTAATACATGACACAAACAAATGCCCAAATATGGGACTAGTTTAGTGTCTTTGGAAACTTGGAAGACAATAATCTAATCATGGAAAAAGATCTTGAACACCACATATAAATATCTTCCCCTTTTGTTTTCCTACCTAAAAAACATTCATTATATAATGGGGAAAATAAAACATAGAAAGGGTGATCTCAAATTCCCAGTATTGGGAAACATGGATAACATAAAACAAACCATAAACATTTTAATGTAATAACAATAACATAAAGTTTAAACATCCAAATCTTGAGCAATGACATAAATCTTGGCATTATGAAAGGCATGGATCATAAAGGAACATTAACCATGATAGAATAGCACTGGAATAAAACATATAATTGTGGAAAACAAATAATCACATAATATGATTTCCATAGAAGCCAAATCATTTCTGCCAATACCATCATAGTGGAAAAAATCCATTACTGAACCGGGATTACTTACCGTTCCATCCATGTATTACTTATCAGAATTTACCTGCCATTCCCGTCATGTCTATCTCATAAGATATAAATATTTACCCAATGAATTGGAGGGAGATATAGGTCCCAAACATCCCATAATTAATCAATTCATACATGTGTTATAAAAACATAAATCATTTATCATAGTATAATCCATGAAATAAAATGGGTTTCTTAAACATCATTCCATAATAACATAATACATAAAAGATAAATGGACTTCATAAAAATAATTCGATCATACAAAAATTCAAATGAAAGTAATAATATTTATAGAAACATACCCCTCTGTTATATTAGATGAAAAATAATTTTTATAAAACACTTAAACTTAGTTTTTGAGGAAAATATCATTTCTTCTTCAAAAACGCTGTCTTTTCTAAAAAGTTCATGCATTTTTAAAAGAAAAGAATTTAGTAAAAAATAAACATGAAATTGTGTAGAGGAAGATTTGTGGAAATAATGTGTCATTAATATGTAAAAACCCATTCATTCCATATAAGTTAAAAAAACATTCTCCTCGTACTTTTGCTAGAAAAGTAAAAAAGTACCTAGTATGATAAAAAAAGAAAGATTCTTTCCAAACCATGTAGTAAAATTTAAAATGGGTAAAAATTACTTTAAACATTCATAGAAAAATAGTACAAATTTTATGGGAATATTTTTATAATACATGGACATGGGTGATAAATATATATACCCAATACGTACTTACGAATGAAAAATATCGAATAAATCAAGATTGGAAAAGTTATCCCTTACCTTAGGTCTGATTTTTCCCTTTGTATCTAATACTACTATATAGTAGGTTTAAAAAATTATTAACTTATAACAGAACCATAAAAATATTTATGATATCATATATTATTCACTTACGCATTTATATTACCTGTTCATTTATCAATTCAATGTTAAAGAAACATTTTGGGTAATAAATGTTTTATTTATCAGACATGTTTGTACTTGTTATTAATATTATTATTACATAGAGAATGATTTAATTACCTCAATAATGTAAAAAATGATGTATATATCATATATATTAATTATATAGATATATATAATAGGTAGATAAATGGAATGGTATACAGCATTTATTGAGACGATAGGCTGTACGTACACATGAATGCTGTTTTCATTTCCTTATTAAATTGAATGGAAGTAAGTAAATGATATATATATATAAATAAAGTAGAATTATTATGTAATATGTTTCATTATTATTTATCATATATAATTTATAATCATTAATGAATATTTAACATGGAGAATGAATTTAATCACGTCGTGGAGACGGTAAGCCGTACGTACGCACGAGAGACGATATCATTCCCATAGTTGTTGAAAGATATTTAAGTGTATAGTGTATAATATCTCATAATTAGTATCATGTTATAATAATCATATTTAGTTATTATTTCCACTATTATAGCCATCATGTAAGTTGGTGGTGAAAAACAGATTATAGCACGACGTGGAGTCAATAAGTCGTATATAAGCACATGCGGTAATTTTATTTTTCGTAGGATGGATAGAAGGTGAATTAGGGTTGTTTCATATTTATAATAACATATCAATATATTAGTGATACTTATATTATTACATTAAAAACAAAAATATAATGAAGAGGTAGTAAAAGAAGAATTTTTTTTGAAATAATCGGTAGTAGAGATTACCTCTTCCTTAGCGTGCCTCCTTGAAATTTCCTATAAGGGCACTAGAGTTGGTCTTTTGGGAATAAAAACAACTCTATAATATAACTTGGTAATTTGAGAAGATAAATGGGAAGGGGTTCTATAATCATGAAGGTTAAAAATAGAGTGCAGAGGAGAGGGAGGAGGTGCCCTTATATAAGAGAGGAGAGGGGCACTTTATGAAAGTTCCAAAATATTAATTTATTATAAATTAAATTTTGATTTAAAATGGCCCAACACTAATTTAATTATTATTTAATAATACTTTTTTTTCAAATAATTATAATCCAATAATTTTTTGACAAGTTTTGAATATTGTTTATCCATATCTTTTTGGTTTTACCATTATTGTACCAATTTTAATCTTACTGTGAGATCATGTTATTTACACATTGTGGGTTAATGTAATTAACATTTCATTTCAAAAGACCCAAAAATGTTATTTATGACATATATGAACTTATATTATAAATTTTATTAGCCTTATATTTTTGGTAATTAATATCATTTAATACACTATTTTATGTTTTAATTTATGAATTATGTCAATTTTGGATACTATTCATACTAGAATTTTTCAAAAAAAATATAACAATATTATTACTTAAAAACAAAGGAATTGAATCATCACAAATATTTTAATATCATCCATAAAATTATTTGTTGACATCAAAATAACCAAATTAAATTTGTTTTAATATTTATGAATTCATTTATTTGAATTCTTTATTAATGAAACAATCACTACATCATCCTTGTGTCATCATTAAATTTAGTTATTTAATGTCCAGAAATTACAAATAAAATATCACGATGTATGAAATATTTTTATATTTCTAATTACTATTTAAAGTCAAAGATATCACTTAAATTCCACCATATTATAATTTCATTAGTAAAAGATATATGTTTAGGTTATATTTTCCTTAACATTAAATTAAAAGTAATTAAATGTCATTTTCACTTACAAGGGGCTCCATGGGGTCCCAAAATTCTACCCAAATATTCCCATGGTTGGAAATCTATCATCCAATAGGGATAGGACAAGTTTTAGGGTAATTTAATTTTATTATACAATTATTTTTGACCCTCATTTACCAGATTTACCCTTTAACCATTGTAAATAAAATATTTACTAAAGTTACTATTCATAGTGTCTAAAGATAAAAGTTACCTATTTACAAAATTTGGACCTCATGATTCTAAATATGGAATTCATTTTCCCAAATTCAAAACACATAATTTGAGAAAATTAATTAAAAATTAATTTAAGATTATTTCCTATTTTCAAAACCAAAAAGCATGGTTTTAAGAAGTAAAAACAACTGAAATATGGACATGTGTTTATGTCAAATTAAAGAGTTAAATTACTTCCAATGACCAAAATTGGATTACATGGTAAAAATATAATCCAATTAAATTTTAAAACTAATTTAAATTTGAATCCTACTATTTAAATAAATTATATGAAAAGAGAATTTTGACATAAAATGCAGTATTTTACACTATTCATTAAAAATGAACTTTATCATAAAATTACCAAAAAATTACCCAAAGTAAATTTTGATATTCAGATTCTAAATAAGAAGTTTATTTTTCCAAATTTTACTTATAAATACTTACTTGATTTTGGTACAATCTTACCATTGATCATTCCTTGAACAATTTCCACTTCATCACTTATTTAATGAAATGAAGTCAAATTTGTCACTATTGAAGTGTTAGTAGGTCATGCGATAGAATGATAAGTCATTCTATCAGTCTCTATCATAAAAAGGTTAGCACAAGTTATTAAATATACATAAGTCTATCTATGTTGACATTAATCATATATGGTTTTATAAATGGGCATATACTTCATATATCATAATAATTAATAAAATAAAACTAATTTTTACTAACCAGGGAATTCCTGTAGGACAGTGGTAGGTGATAAAGGCCTATCGTAATTCTATTATGGGTTCAATTCCTGCAGCGTTGTCTGATACAACAGGTTGTAACCCGTCCTATGAGTTGTGTTTTTTATAAAACTATACTATTATACCATTTTAGAAATAATATATAAAAAAGTTATAGCCTTAAACAATACTATTTGATGTGTGACTTAATCTATTCCAACCTTTAGGATTATCCAAAATACTTTTTTCCAATATAACAATACAAAGAAAAAAATTACAAGAAAGGTCATATAACAAGCATGTGAATACATTCTTTTATCCCCCATATATCATAATATATATATTATTGGTCAAATTAAAAACATTTGAATGACATCATAATTCATTCTGTTGATTCTTGGTAATAACCTAAATTACCATATATCCTTTTTGAAAACATGCAAGTTTCCTTATTCCAAAACTTATTGGGTATGTTCCTTAAGTCTTGAAAAGTTTTATACTTCATCCATGACAACATAACCCACATTTCAACGAAACCTTAACCAGTTCCAAGGTAACTAATATCATCCAACAAATATTTATACCAATATCATTATCTCAACATCATGATCATTTTAAAGGTTATCCTTCCCTAAATCATGTGTTTCTTAGGAATATCACATTTTCATTAAATCTCCTTTCTTGTCCATTATAACTATTCAATATATTATTGAAAATACATAGCAAAAAGCATAAACTGATAACTCTTATATAATTCACCATTCATCATTCTTGGATTCAAATAGATAAATAATTAAATCCTTCCACTTTAATGGTTGGCATGGAGTAAGTCCTTCCTTGAAATTGAATTATATCATATGTTTTGGAATTAATTTAGGTAATTCTCATGTTTTCCATAAATGATACATTTATCTCGATGACAATTCATCACTCTAGGACCCTTTTCCCTGGAAAGATAACATCGTCCCCTACATTTGATGTATTCGTCAAGGTTTTTCTTCCCTTATTCTTTATAAGTAAGAATATTAATCTTCTTTCCTCTATGTTCCTCATCCTCATAAAATGCATGAAAGTCCATATTCGTCTTATTATATGACTTAATAATACCAATAAAGTTCAACTTGTCAATCATATACCGCGATGACTGATTCAGAATAATCACAATAACTTTCTCTCTAGGCATTTCACAATTTTGTTGCTCGTAGACACCAATTTGTCCATCAGATCCAAAGTTGACCTAATTCTTTTCATTTACCTCTATTGAATAAAATAAAAAAAAATCTGAGAGGAAACAATTATTCTAAGAAAACTACCTAATCAAGGGGTTACTTTCAATCTGTGACATCTTTGGTTTATTCTGGGATAATTTATGATAGTTACCATAATTCCTAGACTGTAACCTATAATTATACCTAACCTTTCTTTATAACCTGGGGAAAAGAAAACATATAATGGGTGAGCTCAAATATTTAGTAAGGTTAAACAAGGAGAACATGAATCAAACCATAAAAATTTGAATGTAAAAAAGTGAACATAAAGTTTAAATATCAAAATCTTGAGCAATAACATAAATCTAGGCAGTACGTATGTAATTTATCCTAAAGGAAAATTAACCATGGTAGAATAGAATTTAAAAAAACACATAATTGTGGATAACTAATAATCACAAAATATGATTTCCATAGTTTCCAAGGCATTGCTTCCAAGACCACAATAGTGGACAATGTCCATTACTAAACTGAGCTTACTTGTCACTCCAACGAAGTATTACAAAATCAGATTTACCTACCATTCCAGCCATGTCTATCTCATGAGATATAAATCTTTACCCAATGCATTGGAGGGAGATATAGGTCCCACCAATCTCATAATGAAATCATTCATACACATGCGACAAAAATATATATCATTCTTTATAGCATAACCAATGAAATAAATTGGGTTTCTTAAACCTAATTCCATCATAACATAATCCATAAAAAATAAATGAACTTCATAAAAACAATTCGATCATAAAAACAATAAAATAAAAGTAATAATTGGGATATAAACATAACCCTATGACATCTTATATGGAAAATAATTTTGATAAAACACTTGAACTTAGTTCTTGAAGAAAATATCTTTTCTTCTTCAGAACCATTTTCTTTTCTCAAAATGCCATGCACTTTTAAAAGAAAAGAATTTAGTTGAAAATAAACATGAAATAGTGTAGAGTAATCTTTGTGGAAATAAGATGTGATAAATATTGAAAAACCCTTTCATACCGTATAAGTTAAAAATCATTCTCCTCGTACTTTTGACAGAAAAGTCAAAAAGTACCTCGTATGGTAAACAAAAGAAAGATTCCTTCCAAACCGTGTAGTATAAGTCAAAATGAGTAAAAATGACTTTAAACATATATATGAGAATAATACACATTATATGAGAATAATTTTAGAAAACATGGACGTGGATGATAAATATATATACCCAGTACACACTTACGAATTAACAATCTCGTATAAAGCGATATTGGAAAGTAATCCCTTACCTTAGGTTTGATTTCTTCCACATGTGTCCTAAACGACAGTATAGTGGTTTTAAACATATTATTAACTACTAACAGAACCATAATAATATTTATTATATCATATATGATTCACTTAAGAATTTATATTACCTGTTCATTTATCAGTTACATGTTAATGAAACGTTTTGGGTAATAATCGTTTTATTTATCGTACGTGTTTGGACATTGTATTCTTCGTATTAATACATAGATCATGATTTAATTACTCAAAAAATGTAAAACATGATTTATATATCATATATATTCAATTTATTAATATATATAATAGATAGATAAATGGAATGGAATACATCAGTCATTGAGACAGTATGCCCCACGTACGCATGAATGCTGTTTTTGTTTCCTTATTAAATTGAATGGAAGTAAGTAAATGAAATATATATATATATATACACATAAATACAGTATAATTATTAGGTCATATGTTTCATGATTATCTATTATATATAATTTATAAACATTCTTTAATGATTAATATGGAGAATAAATCTCATCACGTTCTGCAGACGGTAAATCGTACGAACACACGAACGATGATATCATTCCCATAGTTGTTGAATGGTATTAAAGTTGATAGTGTATAATACCTCATAATTAGTATAATGATATAATAATCATATATATTCATTATTTCCACCATTATACCCATCCATGTAATGTGGTGGTGAAAAACAGATTACTCCATGGCGCAGAGATGGTAAGTTGTACGTACGCACGTGCAGTGATTTCATTTTTCATTGGATGGATAGAGGGTGAAATATGGTTGTTTCATATTTTTAATAACATATCAGTATATTATTTTTACTTATGTTTTTAATTTAAAATTAAAAAACTAATGATGATTAAGTAAAATAAGAAATAAATTTTCAAGAATCGGTAGAAGAGATTACCACTTCCTCGATGTACCTCCTTTAAATTTCATTTTAGGACCCTATAGTTGGTCTTTTGATAAGAACAAAACCTCTAGAATGTAAATAGGGAATTTTAGAAGAGAAATGTGTAGGTTTTGGCCGATCTTTAATATTCAAAATGGAGTGAAGAGGAGAGGGAGGATGTTCCCATTTATAAGAGAGGGTAGGGGCACATCAGGAATGTTCCAAAACATTAATTTATTATAAATTCAATTTAGACTTAAAATGGTCCTAAAATTATTTAATTATAAGTTAAGATGATATTGGTTTTAATAAATATCATCCAATAATTTTTTGACATGGTTTTAGAATTTTTTTTTCATTATTGTTTATATATTACCCTTATTTAAAACCTTTTAATCTAACCCTGATATTATGTTATTTAAATATTGTGGGTTAATGTAATTACCATATCATGTAAAATGACCTAAAAAAAGTTATTTATGACATATTTTGATTTATATTAACCATTTTTACAAATCTTATAGATTTATTAATTAATATAATTTAATAAACTATTTTAGGTTTTAAGTTACGAATTATGTCAATTTTGGACACTATTCATTCTTAATTTTTTTAAAAATTGATAAAAACATTATTACATTGAAAACAAGGAATTGAATCATCCTTAATATGTCAATATAATCCATAAAATTAGTGGGTGGGCTAAAAATAACCAAATTACTTTTTTTTAATATTTATAAATTCATTTATTTGAATCTTTTATTAATGAAGCAATCACATCATTATCATTGTGTTATAATTAAATTTATTTATTTAATGTAAATTAATAAGAAATAAAATATCATGATATAAAAAATATTTTTTTTATTTATAATTACTATTTATAGTCAAAGATATCACTTACATAACTCGATTTAAAAATTGTTTTGTTAAAAGATATATGTTTAGGACATATTTTACTTGACATTAAATTAAAAGTAATTAAATGTCATTTTCCCTTACATTTGGCTCCATAGGCTCCCAAAATCGACCCAAGGATTATCATGGTTGGATGTTTATCATAAAATAGATTTAGGACACATTTTATAGAAATTTAATATTATTATAATATTATTTTTTACCTGTATTTACCAGATATACCCATCATCTATGTTAAATATAATATTTATTGAAGTTACTATTCAAAATGTCTAAAAATAAAAGTTACATATTTAAAAAATTCAGACCTCAGGATTTTAAATATGTAATCCATTTTTCTAAATTCAAAACAGATAACTGGTATAAATTAATTTAAAATTAATTCCTCTTGTCAAAACCAAAAAGTGTGTTTTAAGGAGTAACAACTACCAAAAGATTAACATGCATTTATATCCAATTTTAGATTGAAATTACTTCAAATGATCAAAATTGGATTAAATGTTAATAATATAATCCAATTATTCTTTAAATCAAATTAAAAGTATAATCTAACTATATAAATAAATTAGATGAAAAGACTATTTTTACTTAAAATGCAGTATTTTTCACTATTCAATAAAAATGAACGTTATCAGAAAAATACCAAAAAATTACCCAAATGAAGTTATTATGTCCCAATACTAAATATGAAGTTTAAATAGTTAAATTTAACTTATAAATGTATTAGAAAATATATTTAAAATGGTTCCACCATTAAAAGGCGTTAAACTTTAATTTTCTGAAAAATACTTCTTTTATCTGAAAAATTCATTTTTTTTCTCATACCATGTTCTATAAAATGTGTAAAATGAATTATTATGTTAAAAAATTAAAAATGTGGTTAATAAAATTCATAAATTCTAGTTTATATCCCATCAAATAATAATATTTTAATAATATATTATTGTTTAGTGAAATTCGGTATCACGTACAATGAAAAATATCGAGGAAGGTCACTCTTGTGTGTAACAAAAGAAAATTTAGTGTTTCATGTAGTGAAGTATTCCATTGGTGTTGTGTATCACATAATAAAAAACATAGTTCATTTATACATTGAACCAAACCTATACTCAGTGCTATGTAAAATCAATTCTATCAAAAGAACTTGAAATTGTGCGCAACACAAACCAAATATATTGTTGCATATACTACAGGATAATACATTGTTGCGTACAACACAATATAACCTTGGTGTATCATACAACACAAGACATCGATGAAATTAAAAAAAATATATCTCATAAAATCTTGGGGTGTTACATTCTACCCCCCTTAAAATAATTTTTTCCCTCGAAATTTGTCGGGGTTATAAATGGTTTTATACATGAAAGTTTCCTTCATAGAAACCCACATCGTAAAAAGGGATGCTAATACATCATTTTAAAAAGGAAAGTAGAAAATTTAATGGTTAACCAAAGTATCGAATAACTGGGTTCCCACTTATGAGGACATAGGTGGGAAGTGATAACATGGATATAGAAGAGAAATATAACCATCTAGTTATGATGGATAGTGATAGAGAATATGGTTTGGAGAAAGTTAACTACCAGAAAGCCATAAATTGTTGATGATTTAAGGAACCATCTGATTCATCAGATAATAAGGTAATAGGATAACATTTTTGGTTTCTAAGATCCTTTCCCTAAAGTTGAATATTTTTCATGAGAATAAATACTTACTTGATTTTGGTACAGTCCCACTATTTTTGGTGCCTTGAACAATTTACACATCATATATTATTTAAAGAAATGATTTCAAATTTGTCATTATTGAAGTTCTAGTAGATCATGCGATACAATGATAGGTCATTCCATTTATCTCCTTCATAAAAATGTTAGCAAGAGTTATTAAATATACATAAGTCTATCTATTGTGAGATTAATCATATATAGTTTCAATAATGGGCTTTTACTTCATCTATCATACCTATTAATAAAATAACACTAATTTCTACTAATAAGGGACTTCCTGTAGGCTAGTGGTAGGCAATAAAGGCTTGTCTTACTTTTTTTGTGGGTATTATTCCCTCATCCTTGTACGATGCAATGGGTTGTTGCCATCTTTTCCGGTTGTCCTTTTTCCAAAACTACAATATTATAGCATTCCAGAAATAATATAAAAAAAATTATATCCATTAACAATACTATCTGATGTGAAAATTAATCTATTCCAACATTTTGGATTATCCAAAATACTTCTCTCTAATCTAACAGTACAATGAAAACAATTACCAGAATGGTTATATAGAAAGCATGTGAATACAATCATTTATCCCCCATATATCAAAAAAATATATCTTGTTAGTCACATTCCAAAAATTTGAATGACTTCATAATGCATTCTTTTGAGTCATGGTAATAAGATTAATTACCATATATCCTTATTGAAAACATGCTTTTTTCCTTATTCCTTAACTTCTTGGATATATTCCTTAGTTCTTGAAAGGTTTTATACTTCATCCGTGACAAAAAAAACCCCACATTTCAACTAAACCAATACAAGTTTGAAGGTAACTAATATCGTCCAACATAATTTTATAAAAATATAATTATCTCAACATCAAGATCATATTAAGGATTATCCTTCCCTTAATCTTTTGTTTCTTAGGAATATCACCTTTTCATTAAATAAATTTTCTTATCCATTATAACTATTCAACATATTCTTCAAAAATACATAGCGAAATAAAAAAACTGATAACTCTTATATAGTTCACCATTAATCATTCATGGGTTCAAATACATAAATAATTCAATTCTAACAATTATTCCTCATGTTTTTTCCTCCCTTATTCATGATATTCAATAATATTAATCTTCTTTCCTCTACATTCCTCACCATGGGAACATGCATGAAAGTCCATCTTCCTCTTATTCGACGGCTTATGAATACCACTAAAGTTCACCTTTTTAATCATATATCGCAATGACTGATTAAGCATAATCACAATATTTTTCTCTCTAGGCATTAAACAATTTTATTGCTTATAGTCCCCAATTTTTCCATCAGATTCAATGTTAACCGTATTTCTTCTAGTTCCCTCCAATGACTAAAAAAAAAAATAGTATGAGAGGAAAAAATTAATCTAAAAAAACAACATATTCAAGGGGGATTACATTCAATCTATGACATCTTAGGTTTATTCCTAGATCATTTTTATCATTACCATAATTCTTAGACTCTAACCTATAGTTATACTTAACCTTTGTTACATTCATAGACATACCTTAGAAATATCTCTAGGTATCTCACAATTGTTTTCAAATCCTACTTTTCAAAGGTTGAAAAAACCTTCTCTCTGATACCAACTGTAGATACCCAACCTTGATGTACATGGACATTAAATTTCTTTTGCATAAAACTTAATACATGGGGAAAAAAATTTCCCAAAGACTATATTAGTTTAGTGACTATGGAAACTCCGAACATAATATTTCAATCATGGAGAAAGATCTTAAACATATCCCATAAATATCTTCACTTTTGTTTTCCAACATAAAAAAATTATTTATATCCTGGGGAAAATAAAACATAGAAAAAGTGATATCAAATTCTCTGTAATGGTTAACTTTGAGAACATAAAAAAAACCGTAAACATTTGAATGTAAAAACATGAACAAAAAGTTTAAACCTCAAAATCTTGAGCAATGAAATTTTTTTTAGGAGTACTTAGGGAATGAATCATAAAGGAAAATTATCCATGATAGAATAAAAATGGAATAAAACATGTAATTGTGGAAAAAAATAAGCACATAATATGATTTCCATAGTATCCAAGGCTTTTCTTCCAAAACAATCATAGTGGACAAAGTCCATTACTGAACATGGTTTACTTATCATTCTATCCATGTATTACTGAACCAGATTTACCATCCATTCCAATCATGTATATCTCATGAGATATACATCATTACCCAATGCACTGGATGGAGATATAGGTCCACCAATCACATAATTAAATCATTCATATATGTTCTATAAAAACAAAGATCATTCATCATATCATAACCCTTGAAATATAATGGGTTTCTTAAACATCATTCCATCAAAACATAATCTCTAAAATATAAATGGACTTCGTAAAAATAACTCCATCATAGAAAAAATCAATTGAAAGTAATAATATGGATATGAACATAACCCTTTTTCATCTTATATGGAAAATAATTTTGATAAAATACTTGAACTTAGTTCTTGAGGAAAATATCCTTTCTTCTTCAAAAATGTGTTCTTTCTTAAAAATGTAGAACAATTTTAAAAGAAAGTAATTTAGTCCGAAATAAAGTTGAAATATTGTATAGGAAGCTTCGTGTAAATAAGGTTTCATGAAGATATAAAAATTCATTCATGTATTCTATGTTAAAAAAACATTTTCCTTTTACTTTTTTCAAAAAAGACAAAAAGTACCTTGTCTGGAAAACAAAAGAAATATTTCTTCCAAACCATGTTGTAATAGTAAAAATGAGTAAAAATTAATTTAAACATACATAGAAGAATAGTACACAGTTTATGAGATTATTTATAGAAAACATGGACATGGATTATAATTATATATACTGAGTACATACTTCCGAATAAAGAAGATTGTATAAAATGAGATTGGAAAAGTTATCCCTTACATTAGGTATAATTTCTTCCAAATGTGTCTGAAACTCCTATATAGTGGGTTTAAACATATTATGAACTTGTAAAAGAACCATAATAAATTTTAATATATCATAAATTATTCACATACAAATTTATATTACCCATCCATTTATCAATTCCATATTAAAGAAACGTTTTGTGTAATAATCGATTTATTTATCATACGTGTTTGGACTTGTTATTATTGATATTAATACATAGATCATTATTTACTTACTTCCATAATGTAAAAAATTATTCATATATGATATATATTTAGTATATAAATATATATAATAGATAGATTAATAGAATGGAATACACCGTTCATCGAGATAGTAGGCCGTACGTACGCATGAACGCTGTTTTCGCTTCCTTTTAAATTTGAATGGAAGTAGGTAAATGACATATATTAATATACACATAAATACAGTACAATTATAATGTCATATGTTTCAGGATTATTTATTATATATACTTTATAATCATTGTGTAATTGTTAACATGAGGAATGAATCTCATCACATCATGGAGATGGTAAGCTGTACGTACGCACTAGCCACGATATCATTCCCATAGTTGTTGAAGAGAATTGAATTGGATGGTGTATAATATCTAAAAATTTTTATAATGTTATAATAATTATAAAAAGTTATTATTTCTACCGTTATACCAACACATGAAATGTGGTGGTTAAAAATAGATTACACCACGGTGTGGAGACGGTAAGTTATACTTACTCATGTGCGATGATTTCATTTTTCATAGGATGAATAGAAAGTTAAATAGGTTTGTTTAATATTTATAATAAAATATTAGTATATTGGTGGCAGTGATATTATTACATTAAAATTTAAAAACTAAAGAAGAGGAAGAAGAAGAAAAAAAGAAATTTGAAATAATCAGTTGAAGAGTTTACCTTTTCCTCGACCTCCCTCCTTTAAATTTCTTCTTAGGGCACTAGAGTTGGTATTTTGAGAAGACTAGTAAATCTAGAATGTAACTATGGAATTTGAGAAGAGAAATTTTCAGGTTTTGGCCAATATTTAATATTCCAAATGGAGTGAATAGGAGAGGGAGGAGGTCCCCTTTTATAAGAGAGGATAGGGGCACTTTAGGAAAGTTCCAAAATAATCATTTATTATAAATTCAATTTTCATTTAAAATTGTCAAAAACTTATTTAATTATAATTTAATTGAATTTTTGTCCAAATAACCATCATAAAATATATTTTTGACAAGTTTTGAATATTTGTTTTTCTTATCTTTTTAGTTTTACACATATTTTACCATTTTTAATTATACCATGATATCATGTTTTTAAACATTATGGGTTAATGTAATTACCATATCATGTAAAACGACCCAAAAAAAGTTATTTATGAAATATTTGGACTTATATTAAAAATTTTGATGAATATTATATTTTTGGGAATTAATATCATTTAATAAACTATTTTATGTTTTACGTTATGAATTATGTCAATTTTGGATACTATTCATACTTGATTTTTTTTTAAAAAATTCACAACAATTTTATTACATCTCACCAAATGCATTAACTAATCACTTATATTTCAATATAATCCATAAAATTAGTGGATGAAATCAAAATAATCAAATTACATTTTTTTAATATTTATAAATTAATTTATTTGAATCCTTTATTAATAAAGAAATCACTACATCATCTTTCTGTCATAATTAAATTTATTTATTGAATTTCTAAAGATTAAAAATAAAATATCATGATGTAAAAATATTTTTAACTTTATAATGACTATTTATAGTCAAAGATATCACTTATATAACCCCATATAATTTTTTAGTAAAAGACATATTTTTAGTTTATATGTTGCTTAATATTAACTTAAAATTTATTAAATGTCATTTTCACTTACAAGAGGCTCCATGGGGTCCCAAAATAGACCCAGAAATTCCCATGGTCAAACATGTATCATCCAATAGGGTTAGGACACATGTTTGTGTAATTTAATATTATAATAATATTATTTTTTACCCTTATTTATCAGATTTATCCTTTAATCATGATAAATAAAATACTTACTAAAATTACTATTCATAATATCTAAAAATAAAAGTTACCAATTTACACTATTTGGACCTAATGATTCCAAATATGGAATCCATTTTTTCAAATTTAGATCTCAGAATTGGAAGAAATTTATTTAAATTCAATTCTCGTTGTCAAGCCCACGGGGCATGGGTGAGTTGGTTAAAGGCGGTAGCATCCTGACCCCGAGGCTCTGTGTTTGAGTCCTCACAAGACAATGTTTACCATATGCTAGAAAACCACTCATGGGCTCCTCTACCCCGATGGGAATGGGCTCAAGCCCATGGTTGGCCACTTTGGGCCTCGCTGGGGAAGTGTGGAACGCATGTGGTGTAAGGCCGCACGTATACACGCGTTAACCGTAAACACTTTTTTTCCCACAGGGCATGGGTGAGTTGGTTAAAGGAGGTAGTGCCCTGACCCCGAGGTTCTAGGTTTGAGTCCTCGTAAGGAAACATTTACCATAAGCTACCAAACCTCTCATGGGCCCCTCTACCCCGATGGGAACTGTCTTAAGCCTATGGTTGGCCACCTAGGCCCTCGCTGGGGAAGTGTAGCGTGCGGGTGGTATAAGGGCGCACCTATACACGCGTTAACCCTAAACAATTCCACCCATGTGGAATGGGTGAGCTGGTTAAAGGCGGTAGCGTCCTGACCCCGAGGTTCTGGGTTCGAGTCCTCACAAGGAAACGTTTACCATATGCTTGCAAACCTCTCATGGGCCCCTCTACCCCGATAGGGATTTACGTCAAGCCCAAGATTGGCCACCTTTGGCCTCATTGGGGAAGTGTGGTGCGCGGGTGGTGTAAGGCCACACCTATACATGTGTTAACCATAAACAATTTTTTAGTTGGGGATTGGCTTTGTGGTAAGCACCCCGTAATCCTACATGAAATATGGGGGTTCAAAACCCATTGGGCGCAGGTACTGTAGCAATACTATAGCAGTGGAGGCACTGTTCATTTGTGATTATTGTATCTGTGGTAGGGAACTGTAGTGGCGGTGGTACTGTGCGGGTACTCTAGCAGGCTTGTTACTATTCACAGTATGTGAATTGGGCCAAAACATTTGGGCCTACAGGCTATATAATGGGCTACAAGCCCACTGGACCTTTGGGCTATGTAATGGGTTTTCCTCTACCCAGTTAAAAGAGGTATTTGCTTTGATTTAATAATAAAAATGAGCTTTCGGCCCCAACCTTTT
The DNA here is from genome assembly GCA_963277665.1 of Viscum album. NCBI lineage: Eukaryota > Viridiplantae > Streptophyta > Magnoliopsida > Santalales > Viscaceae > Viscum > Viscum album. Next base: position 1,057,165,523 of record OY728161.1, read on the forward strand.
AAAAAAATTCTTATTTTTAAAACCAAAAAGTGTGTTTTTAAGAAGTAAAAACTACCAAAAGATTGACATGGGTTTATGTTAAACTTAAGAGTGAAATTACGTAAAATGGACAAATTGGATTAAATGGTAAAAATATAATCCCATTAAACTGTAAAAATAATTAAAATTAAATCTAAATATATTAATAAATTACATGAAAAGACAGTTTTGACTTAAAATGCAGTGTTTTTCACTATTTAGTAAAAATGAACTTTATCAGAAAAATACAAAAAAAATTAACAATTTTTTTGATGTCCTTCTTCTGAATAAGAAGTTTATTTTGTCAAATTTGACTTAGAAAATTTTCAAAAACTAGTATTAAAATTGGTTTTCCCTTAAAAGGTGATAAAACTGTATTTTTTAAAAAGTACTTCTTTTATCCGAAGAATTCATTTTGTTCTCATACTATGTTTTATAAAATGTATAAGAAGAATGATAATGTTATAAAATAAATATTGTGGTTAATAACATTCACAACCAATAGTTTATATCCGTTTAAATAATTATATTTTAATAATATATCATTGTTTTGTGAAACTTAGTATCATGTACAATGCAAGATATCAAGGAAGGTCACTCTTATGTGTAATACAAGACATGTTTTTGTTGTGTGTAGTGAAATATTCCTTTTGTGTTGTGTATAAAATCATCAAAAAATAGTTCATTTATACATTGAACAAAATATATACTCAGTGTTGCGTGAAATAAATTCTATTCAAAGAAAATTAAACTGTGTGAAATACAATTCTAGTATATGGTCGCGTATAGTACAAGATAATATGGTGTTGTATATAGAGAAACCTATTCATGGTGTAGCATACAACACAAGAAATTAAAGAAATTAAACAAAATCAATCTCATCAAATCGTGGGGTGTTATATTCTAAACCCCTTAAAATGAATTTCTCCCTTGATATTTTTCTGGTTTATAAATGGTTTTCTACTTGAATGTTTCTTTCATGGAAGACCAGATCGAAAAAGGGATACCAAGACATAGTTTTGAAAAAGAAATTTAGAAATGTAATAGTTACCCAAAGTAACTCATCACTGGGTTTCCACGTAATAGAACATAGGTGGGAAGTGAAAACATGGATATGAAAGAGAAATATAACCATCAAGATATGATGGGTAGTGATAGAGAACAAGGTTTGGAGAATGTTAACAACCAAAAATATATAAATATTCAATTATTTAAGGGAACATCTAGTTCATCAGATAATAAGGTACTAGTATAATTTTTTTGGTATTCAAGATCCATTCCCTAAAGTTGAAGAATTGTTAATGAGATAAATACTCACTTGATTTTGGTACAATATCACCATTGTTCGTGCCATAAAAAATTTACAATTAATCTCTTATTTAAAGAATATACGTAAAATTTTTCATTCTTGAAGTGTTAGTAGATCATGCGATAGAATGATAGGTCGTTCCATCTGTCTCTATTACAAAAGGTTTTGAGATGATATTAAATATACATAAGTCAATCTATGGTGAGATTATTCGTATATGGTTTCAAAAATGGACTTATACTTCATCTATCATATTGATTAATAAAATAAAACAAATTTCTACTAACTAGAGACTTTTTTAGGCCATTGGTAGGCAATAAAGACATGTCATACATCAGTTGTGGGTTTGATTCTACAACCTTGTCTTATGCGACTTGTTATCGACCATCCTACGGGTTGTCATTTTTCTAAAACTATACTATTATAACATTACAAAACTAATATAAAAAAGTTATAAAATTAAACAATACCAACCAATGTCCAAATTAATCTACTCCAACCTTTATGATTATACAAAATAATTTTATCCAATATAATAGTACAGAGAAAAAAATTACCAGAAAGATCATATAACAATAATGTGAATACTATCTTTTGTCCCCCATATATCATAAGATATATGTTTTTGGTCACATTCCAAACATTTGAATGACTAAGAAATAAATTATCTTGAGTCGCAGTAATAACCTAAATCACCATATAACCTTATTGAAAACATGCATGTTTTATTATTCCAAAACTTATTGGATGTATTAAATAAGTCCAGATATGTTGTATACTTCATCTGTGAAAACATAACCCACATTTAAAAAAAACCTTAACCAGTTCAAAGTTAACTAATATTGTTCATCATATCTTTATTCAAATATCATTATTTCAACATCATGCTCATATTATGGATTATCCTTCCCTCAATCATGTGTTTCTTTGGATTATCACCTTTTCATTAAATCACTTTTCTTATCCCTTATAAATATTCAACATATTCTTGAAAATTCTTAGAGAAAAAAATAAACTGATAACTTTTATATAATTCACCATTCATCATTAGTGGATTAAAATAAATAAATAACTCAATCCCTTCACTTTAATGGTAGGCATGGAATAATTCCTTCCTTGTCTTAGAAGTATATTCTTATGTATAGACACTGAGTTGGGTAATGCCCATGTTTTCCACATATGAGACATTGAACTCCATAAATATTCTTCACTCTATGACACTTTTTCCAACAAAAATAACATCTTTCCCTCTATTTGAGGCATTCCTCAAGGTTCTTATTCCCTTCTTAATATGTAAGAAGATAAATCTTCTTTCCTCTATGTTCCTCACTGTGGGAACAAACATGGATGTACATATTCCTCTTATTTGATGACTTAATAATACCACTAAGGTTTACTTTGTTAATTATACAGTGTAATGACTGATTCAGCATAATCACAATATATTTATCTCTTGGAATTAAACAATTTTGTTGTTCATAATCACTAATTTTTAATCGAATTCAATGTTAACCCAATTTATTCTGGTTCCCTCCATTGACTAAAACAAAAAAAAAATAGTGTGAGAGGAAAAAAGTATTCTAAGAAAACATCATAATCAAGGGGGAGTAATTTTAATCTCTGACATATTAGGTTTATTCCTAGATTATTTTTTATCGTTACCATAACTCTCTGACTGTAACCTATAGTTATACTTATCCTTTATTACATCCCTAGACATACCTTAGAAATATCTCCAGGGATCTCAAAAATGTTTTCAAATCCATGTTTCCAAAGGTTGACTAAACCTTCACTCTGATACCAAATGTTGATACCCAATCTTGACGTATATGAAAATTACATTTATTTTTATAAATACATAGTACATGAAACAAACAAATTCCCAAAGAATTTATTTGTTTAGTGTCTTTGGAAACTTGGAACATAATCTTCTAATCATGGCGAATGATCTTCAATATCTCCCATAAATATATTACCCTTTTGTCTTCCTACCTAAACCTTTCTTTATATATTCGGTAAAATAAAACATATAAAGGGTGAGCTCAAATTATCTGTAAGGGTAAACATGTAGAACATAAAATAAACCATAAACATTTGAATTTAAAATCATGAACAAAATGTTTAAACCTCAAAATCTTGATCAATGACATAAATCTTGGCAGTATGAAACGAATGAATCATAAAAGAAAATTAACCATAAGAGAATATAATTGGAATAAAAAATGTAATTATGGAAAAAAAAATAATTACATTATATGATTTTCATAGTAGCCAAGGCATTGATACCAGGACCATCATAGTGAACAATGTCTATTACTAAGCTGGGTTTACTTGTCGTTCAATCCATGTATTACAGAACCAAATTTACCAATCGTTCAAGTCATGTCTATCAAATGGGAGATAAATATTTACCCAATGCATTGGAGGGAGAGATAGGTCCCACCCATCTCATAATCAAATCATTCATACATGTTCAACAAAAACAAAAATAATTCATTATTGTACAACCCATGAAATAAAATGGGTTTCTTAAACATCATTCCATCATAACATAATCCATAAAAGATAAATGGACTTCATAAAAATAGTTCCATCATAAAAAAAATCAAATCAAAATAATAATAGGGATTGGAACATAAACCTATGCCTTTTTAGATGGAAAATAAATATGACAAAACACTTTATCTTTGTTGTTGATGAAAATATCCTTTCTTCTTCAAAAATGGTTTCTTTTATCAAAATGCCACACAATTTTAAACAAAACAAATTTAGTTAAAAATAAAATTGAAATAGTGTTGAGGAAGCTTCATGGAAATTAGCTGTAATGAAGACGTAAAAACCCATTCATGCCGTATAAGTTAAAAAAATATTCTCCTCATACTTTTTTTGAAAAATTCAAAAAGTACCTCATATGGTAAACGAAAGAATGATTCCTTCCAAACCATCTAGTAAAAGTCAAAATTAGTAAAAATGACTTTAATCATACATAAAATAATAGTACACATTTTATGAAAACATGTAAATGGATGATAAATATATATATATACCCAATACATACTTACGAATAAACGATCTCAGATAAAATGGGATTGGAATAGTTATCCCATACTTTAGGTCCGATTTCTTTCGTATGTGTCTGAAACTCTTGTATAGTGGGTTTAAACTTATTATTAAGTTGTAAAAGATCCATAATAATATATATGATATCATATATGATTCAAATACAAATTTATATTACCTGTTCATTTATCAATTCCATGTTAAAGAAACATTTTGGGTAAAAATTGTTTTATTTATCGTACGTGTTTGGGCTTGTAATTATTAATATTATTACATATATCATGATTTAATTACTTATAGAAGTTAAAAAATGATTTATATATAATATATATTCAGTATATACATATATATAATAAATATCTGAATGGAAGAGGAATACACCAATCATCGAGATGGTAGGCCATACGTACGCATGAATGCTGTTTTCATTTCCTTTTTAAATTGAATAGAAGTAAGTAAATGATATATATGTAGATAAATAATGTATAATTATTATATTATATTTTCCATAATTATTTATTATATATACATTATAATCATTCTTGAATGGTTAACATGGAGAATGAATCTCATCACGTTGTGGAGATGGTAAGCCTTACGTACACACGAGAGAAGATATCATTCCCAGAGATATTGAACGGTATTGATGTGGATGGTTTATAATATATCAGAATTAGAATAATGTTATAATAATTATATATATATATTATTTTCACCATTATAACCTTCCATGTTAGGTGGTGGTGAAAAGTAGATAACCCCACGACGTGGAGACGGTAAGTCGTACGTACGCACACACGGTGATTTTGTTTTTCATAGGATAGATAAAATTTAAAATAGGGTTGTTTAAAATTTATAATAAAATAGAAGTATATTAGTGATACTTATGTTATTAAATTAAAATTAAAAAACTAAAGAAGATGTAGTATAATAATAAAGATATTTGAAAGAATCGGTAGAAGAGATTACCTCTTCCTTGACGTGCCTCCTTTAAATTTTCTCTTATGGAAATAGATTTTATGTTTTGAGAATACCACCCACTCTAGACTGTAACTAGGGAATTTTAGAGGATTAATGGGTAGGTGTTGGATGATATTGAAGGTTAGGAATGGTGTGATGAGGAGAGAGAGGAGGAGCTCTCTTATAATAGAGGAGAGGGGAACTTTATAAATTTTCCAAAATGTTAATTTATTATAAAATTGATTTCGATTTAGTCTAAAACTTATTTAATTATAGGTTAATATGATTTTGGTTCACATACCCATCATCCAATAATTGTTTGAAAAGTTATGATTTTATTATCCTTATATTTTGGTTTTACCCTTATTTTACCCTTTTTAATCATACCATGATATATTGTTATTTACACATTGTGGGTTAATGTAATTACCATATCATCTAAAACAACCCAAAAATGTTATTTATGAAATATTTGGACATATATTTACAATTTTTTCTAGTATTATTGTTTTAGGAATTAATATCATTTAATAAACTATTTTATGTTTTATGTTACGAATTATGTCAATTTTGGATACTATTCATACTTGACTTTTTTAAAAAATCATAACAACCTTATTACATCAAAAAAAGGTATTAAATCATCCCTAATATGTAAATATAATCCATAAAATTAGTTTATGGCATAAAAATAAACAAATTACTGTAACACCCCGAGATTTTATGAAAAATATTATTTTAATTTCATTAATGTCTTGTGTTCTATGCTACACCAAGATTACCTTGCGCTATACGCAACACCGTATTAGCTTGCAGTATACGCAACACTATTCTTGGACCGTGTTACACACAATTTTGATAATAGTTATTCTACGCAACATTGAGTATATATATATATATATTCAATGTATAAATGAAATATGGTTGAATTATGTTATACGAAACAATGAAGGATTCTTTCACAACATGCAAACCTGACTTGGCTTGCATTACACGCAATCGCGACCTTCCTCGATAGCGTGTGTTGTACGCAATATCGGTTTTTACTAAACAACGATATATTATTATAATATTATTATGAACTAGCCGTTATGAATAGTATTAACTAAATTTTGAATTTTATAACATTATTATTCATATTACACATTTTCTAGAACATGGTATAAGAACAAAATATATTTTTCGGGTAAAATAAGTATTTTTCAAAAAATACAGTTTTGCGCCTTTTGATGGAACACCCACTTTAAATCTAGTTTTTGACATGTTTATAAGTTCAATTTGACAAAATAAAATTCTTCTTTGGAATCAACAAATAAAAATTTACTTTGGATAAATTTTTCGTATTATTCTGGTAACTTTCATATTTTGATGAATAGTAAAAACATGCTATATTTTAATGAAAAACAATTTTTTTTCATCGTAACAATTTTTATGGATAAATTATAATATTGAATGGTTTTAAAGTATAAATAGAATATATTTTTACCATTTAATATAATTTATGTCATTATCATTGATTTTAAATTGAATTCGTAGGTTAAATCAATTCAATCTTTTGCAATGTTTTAAACAAGAACCCGTTTTTATTCGACAATGGGATTAATTTTAATTTAATTTCTGCAACTTCTGTGTATTGAATTTGAAAAATGGATTCCATATTTGGAATCAGTGGGTCCACATTATGTTAATAGGATACTTTTTATTTTTGGGAATTATGAATAGTAACTACGGTAAATTTTATTTACCATAGTTAAAGGTAAATCAGGTAATTAAGGGTAAATATAATATTATAAAATTACCCTAACACATGCCAAAATTCTATTGGATGGCTAACGATAAACCCATATCAACTAAGGGTCTGATTAGATTCATTTTATGGACTTTTGACTATGAAAATAATTTAATTATTATTAAAACCAAAGAAAGTGACAACATGTCACTCTCTTAAATCTTATAAGTATAATAATTTTAATTTAGTGATAAACATCATAAAACTTTGAACATGAATAGTCTCCAGAAATCTAATAATATTATCTACATCATGATAATTTATTTCGAATTTTTAGGGATTAAATAATTGTCATTAATGGTGATACATTAATGATACAAAAATAATTTATTAAGTGGAAAATAAGTAATATAGTTTTTATTGAAATAATAATACCCATTAAAAGGCCCTAAAACCTGACCAAAACTTATTGGTAGTGTATATATACACCTTAAGTATCCAATGACCTAATATAAAACCGTTTGGACCCTTATAAAAGTGATTATGACACTTATATTATTTTATTTTAAATGATGCCAAAGTTGTCACCTTCATAATTCAATAAATATAACAATTTAAATATTGTGATTTTAAGATGATAAATTCAAGTAAAAGTGTTATTGTGAAATTTAATAGATTTATATTCATCATATGATTTTATTTTAAATTTTTATGCAACAAATCAGTATATTAAATAATTATACAAAAATTTTTGTAGTAATTATTTTATTAAGAGATAAACCAAATAAATGGTTTTAAAAATAATAAAATAACTATTATATGAACTATTTAACGTGATCCACTAATTTTATAGATACATATGACCGTTTATGAATCTATTAATGCTTTTATTTCGAACATATCATTTGTATATATTTTATTTAAATTCAAATAAATGAATAGTGTCAAAATTGACACTATTGTTATTTTATAAAAATAACATATTATAAAATTGTTTAAAAATCACAAAAATATTTAAATATTATAAATTTAAATTTATAGGGTCTATAATTTTATAAAATAAACAATTATGGAAAATTCACAACAAATAAGTAATTATTTGTTATAATTTAAAATTTAGAATTTTATTACCACAAATAAACTTAAATAGATTAAATAAAGATAAATCCGAATGATAAGGTTTAAAATACGATCCAAACATGTCTAAATTTTATTTTTTTATGAGATTAAAACCCTATATAATTTAATATTCGAATATGAGTCATTTTTGGAGGTTTTTAAGTGGGGTTAGATTTATTATAAATTAATATTTTTAAGAATTCCAAATGTGCCCCTCTCCTCCCTTATAAAAGGGCACCTCCTCCCTCTCCTCCTGACACCAATTTGAGCCATCAAGCTTGGCCAACCCCTACCAACGTATCTTCTACACTTCCCTATAAACATTATAGAGGTTCTGGTATACTTTAATTACCAATCATAGTGCCCTAAGAGGAGGTTTCAAAGAGGTGTATCAAAGAAGAGGTAATTTCTTCTCCCAATTCTTTCAAGCTTTTTTCTTCTTCAACTTCTTCTTCTTTAGTTGTTTAATTCTAAAGTAATAACATCAGAATAAATAATATACTTATTTTTTATTATAAATATGAAACAACCCCATTTCACCTTCTATCCATCCTACAGAAAACAAAATCACTGCGCGTGCATACGTACGGAATACCGTCTTCACGCCGTGGTGTAATCTGTTTTTCCACCAACACCTTACATGGATGGGTATAATGGTGTAAAGAATAACTATACATAGTTATTATTACATCATAATTATTCTGATATATTGTATCATCCACTCCAATTCAATTCAATAATTATGGAAACGATATCATCGCTCGTGCGTACGTACGGACTACCGTCTCCACGACGCGATGAGATTCATTCTCCATGTTAACCATTTAAGAATGATTATAAAGAATATATAAGAAATAATAATGAAATATATGAAATTATAATGCTACTGGATTTATGTATATATGTATGTCATCTACTTAATTCCATTCAACTCAATAAGGAAACAAAAACAGCATTCATGCGTACGTACGACCTACCGTCTCCATGAATGGTGTATTTCTTTCCATTTATCGATCTATTATATATATATATATTCTGAATATATATTATATATAAATCATGTTTTATATTTTGGAATTATGTAATCGTGATCTATGTAATCATATGAATAATTACAAGTCAAAACACGGACGACAAATGAAACGATTTTACCCAAAACACTCTTTAACATGGAATTTACAAAAGAACGGGTAATATAAATTCATAAGTGAACCATATTTGATATCATAACCACGAATATGATTCTGTAATAAGTCAATGAAATTATTTAAATCATTATACAAGAGGTTCGGATACATACAAAGAATATCAGACATAAGGTAAGGGATAATTATTCAAATCTCATTCTTATCCGAGATTGTTTATTCGTAAGTATTTACTGGGGGTTATGTTTATTATACATGTCTATATGTTCTCAAAATGTTTTCATAAAATGTTTAATTTCCTTCCATGTATGTTTAAAGACATTTTTACCCTTTTCTTTTTTTTACCACATCGTATGGAAGGAATCTTTCTTTTTTTTACCATAGGAGGTACTTTTTTGACTTTTCCGACAAAAGTACAAGGATATTGTTATTTTTAACTTATATGGCGTGAACAAATTTTTACGGTTTCATAACGCCTCATTTTCAAGAAGCTTAATCTACAAGATTACATGATTATTTTCAACAAAACCCTTATCTTTTAAAATTTCATGGAATTTTTGAAAATAAAATGATTTTAAAGAAGAAAGGATATTTTACTCAAGAATTCATTTCAAGTGTTTTGTCAAAACTATTTTCCATATAAGATGACATTATTTCATATGTGTATGTTTCAAGTTTAATTTCTCTATGTTTTACATGGTTTCACTTTTCTTATGATGAAATGTCCATTTGTTTTATATGGATTATGAGATGATGAGATGATGTTTATGAAACCCATTTTATTCATTGGGTTATGATGAATGTTTTAAGTTTATTTTTTGTCACAAGTAAGAATGATTTCATTGTGAGATGGGTGGGACCTATATATCCCTCCAATTAATTTGGTAAAGATTTTATATCTCATGAGATAGACATAGCTGGAACGGCAGGTTAAACCAGTTCAGTAAAACAGGACTGAAACGAGGAGTGAACTCGATTCAGAAAGGGACTTTGTCCACTAAGATGGTCTTGGCAGAAATGTCTTGGCTACTATGGAAATCATTACATGTGCATAATGGATGCCACAATTACATGTTTTATTCCCATGCTATTTTATCATGGTTTATGTTCTATTATGATCTATGCCTTATGTACTTCCATGTTTTATGTCGTTGCTCAAGATTTTAATGTTTAAACATTATGTTCATGTTTTTAAGTTCCAATGTATATGGTATGTTTTATTTTATCCATGCTTTCCCTTACTGAGCATTTGAGCTCACCCTTTTTATGTTTTATTTTCCCCCAGGATCAAAAGAAAGGTTTTACGTTAGGAAACAAAAAGTGGAAGATCTTTATGGGAGATGTTGAAGATCTTTCCCCATGATTTGAAGATTACATTCCAAGTTTACAAAGACACTAAACTATTATGGTCCTTGTGTGTCTGTTTTTGTTATGTATTAAGTATTCCACAAAATTAATGTAATGTCCATGTACGTCAAGCTTCAGGTCTCTACAGTTGGTATCAGAGGAAAGGTTTAGTCAACCTTTGGAAACTAGGATGCGAGAACGTTAGTGAGATCCCTAGAGATATTTCTAAGGTATGTCTAGGGATGTCCCTAAGGATAAGTATACGTATAAGATATAGTCCTAGAACTAAAGTAACGATCTTAGAATTTAACCTAAGATGTTAGATATTGATGGTGCTCCCCATTTACTATGTTGTTTTCCCTAGAAGGATTTTTTTCCTCTCACACTATTATTTTGGGGTTTTAGAAAATGGCTGGAAACAGGAAGATTCATGATAATGGAGGATATGACGGAAAATGGAATGATTTTCTTCATAAGAAACCAAATGAAACGGGATCTGGAAGTCTAAACATTGTTATTATGCCTAATCAGCAATCTCATAATATGATCAATAATCTCAACTTTGGTATGTTTCCCGACTTAGATAATAAGAGAAAGATGGAGTTTCATGATGATCATAGAGGAAAGAAAGTTCAATTTCCCTCATGTAAATCATGTGGGAAGAGGCATCAGGGAGATTGTTTCAAAGGAACTAGAAGATGCTTTGGGTGTGGAAAAGAAGGACACAAAGCCAGTAAGTGCAAATGAAAAGGTTCAGTTAACACCATGGACAAGGATAATGGTATTGCTACGACATCAACAATGATTAGATGTTTTAAATGTGGAATGTACGTGCATTATGCAAACTAATGCCCTAATGGAAAATATCATGAAGAGAATCAGCATGGTCATATGGGTAGTATTTATGTGGATGATGATGAGGAGACTACAAATGATATATGAGCTGAAAGAAGTGTTGAAGCTCAGTCGGTTGTTTTAGAAGGTAGTGGAATGATTGTATGTTTATCGAGAGTTAAGTTGTATAGTTAATGGTACTATGGAATAAATAATCATCTAAGGATTGTTACACTATTGTTTTTCTAAAGGTATTTGAAAGTATATGTTGAATGGTACCAGTAACCATGGAATGTTATTCAGATATTTTTTGTAAAGTAGATGATATGCACATAATGAAGGGATAAGAAGATAATGAGATGTTTGAATGTAATCATGATCTCATGATTGATATAAGGACTAAGTGATATCATTGTTTGAGTATATAGAATTTTGAGGATTTTGGTATGTGGAAAGTGTTAATTTTTAACTGCATTCATGTTTTCACTAAGGTTCAATGGGTATTCATTTTCTAAGAGAATACATGATTAATGCCTTCGAACGTTTTTAATGTTACCAACAAGACATATCTTATGATATATGGGGATCAAAGATGGTATTAACATGCTTCTTATATGAAATCTCTGGTAATCGTTTTCACTATAATATGCAAATGGACTATAGTATTATGGATAAGCCTAAATATTGGAATAGATTATATTAGACATAAGTTAGTATTGTTTAAGGATAGAACCTTTTTCTATATTATTGATGCGATGCTATAGTAATGTAGTCTTAGAAAAAGGACAACCTGCAGGATGGGCAACAACCCATCCCGTCGGACAAGGCTGTGGGAATCGAACCCACAACCGAAGTGTGACTGGCCTTTATCGCCTACCACTGGCCTACAGGATGTCCCTGGTTAGTAGAAACTAGTTTTATTTTATTAAGAGGTATGATATATCAACTATAAGTCCATTTTAGGAACCATATATGATTAATCTCACCATAGATGAACTTATGTATATTTGATAACTTTTTCTAACCTTTTGTTTGAAACATATGGAATGACCTATAATTCTATCACATGATCTATTAACACTTCACAAATAACAAATTCAACTTTATTTCTTTAAGATATGAAGTGGAAATTGTTTAAAGCACAAACAATAGTGAGATTGTACCAAAATCAAGCAAGTATTTCTTCTAATTCAAAATTTTCAACTTTAGGGAAATGATATTGAAAACCAAAAATGTTGTCCTAGTGCTCTTATATTTGATGAATCAGGTGGTACCTTAGATCATCACAAATTTATGGCTTTGTGATTGATGGATTTTTCATAGCCATGTTCTCTACCACTCTCCATCAGAACTTGATGGTTAGATTTTTCTTCCATATCCATATTTTCACCTATGTTCTCCTATATGGAAACTCAGTGATTAGTTAATCTGGGTAACCATTACATTTCATACTTTAATTTTTAAAGCTAAGTTTTGGTATTCCTTTTTACGATGTGGGTTTCAATTAAAGAAACATTCAAGTAGAAAAACCATTTATAACCTCGATGAATTTTGAGGGAGAAATTCATTTTAAGGGGGGTAGAATGTACCACCCCGAGATTTTATGAAAAATATTCTTTTAATTTCATTAATGTCTTGTGTTGTATGCTACACCAAGATTACCTTGCACTATATGCAACACCGTATTAGCTTGCAGTATACGCAACACTATTCTTGGATCGTGTTACACACAATTTTGATAATAGTTATTCTAAGCAACATTGGGTATATATAAATATATATTCAATGTATAAATGAAATATGGTTGGCTTCTGTTATATGAAACAACGAAGGATTCTTTCACAACATGCAACACTGACTTGGCTTGCATTACACGCAATCGTGACCTTCCTCGATAGCGTGTGTTGTACGCAATACTGGGTTTTACTAAACAACGATATATTATTATAATATTATTATCAACTAGCCGTTATGAAAAGTATTAACTAAATTCAGAATTTTATAACATTATTATTCATCTTACACATTTTCAAGAACATGGTATAAGAACAAAATAAATTTTTCGGGTAAAATAAGTATTTTTCAAAAAATGCAGTTTTGCCGACTTTTGATGGCGCACCCAATTTAAATATAGTTTTTGACATTTTTATAAGTTCAATTTGACAAAATAAAATTATTCTTTTTAATCAAGAAATAAAAATTTACTTTGGATAAATTTTTCGTATTATTCTGGTAACTTTCATATTTTGATGAATAGTAAAAACACGCTATATTTTAATGAAAAACAATTTTTTTCATCGTAATAATTTATATGGTTAAACTATTATATTGAATGGTTTTAAAGTATAAATAGAATATATTTTTACCATTTAATATAATGTATGTCATTAGCATTGATTTTACATTGAATTCGTAGGTTAAATCAATTCAATCTTTTGCAATGTTTTAAACAAAAATCCGTTTTCATTCAACAACATGATTAATTTTAATTTAATTTCTGCAACTTCTGTGTATTGAATTTGAAAAATGGATTCCATATTTGGAATCAGTGGGTCCAAATTATGTTAATAGGCTACTTTTTTATTTTTGGGAATTATGAATAGTAACTACGGTAAATTTTATTTACCACAGTTAAAGGTAAATCGGGTAATTAAGGGTAAATATAATATTATAAAATTACCCTAACACATTCCAAAATTATATTGGATGGCTAAAAGTAAACCCATATCAACTAAGGGTCGGATTATATTCATTTTATGGACTTTTTAACATGAAAATAATTTAATTATTATTAAAACCAAAGAAAGTGACAACATGTCACTCTCTTAAATCTTATAAGTATAATAATATTAATTTAGTGATAAACATCATAAAACATCGAACATGAATAGTCTATAGAAATATAATAAAATTATATACATCATGATAATTTATTTATAATTTTTAGGGACTAAATAATTGTCATTAATGGTGATACATTAATGATACAAAAATTATTTATTAAGTGGAAAAAAGTAATATAGTTTTTATTGAAATAATAATAACCATTAAAAGGCCCAAAAACCTGACCAAAACTTATTGGTAGTGTATATATACACCTTAAGTATCCAATTACCTAATATATAACCATTTTGATCCTTATAAAAGTGATTATGACACTTATATTATTTTATTTTAAATGATGCCAAAGTTGTCACCTTCATAATTCAATAAATATAACAATTTAAATATTGTGATTTTAAGATGATAAATTCGAGTAAAAGTGTTATTGTGAAATTTATTAGATTTATATTCATCATAGGATTTTATTTTGAATTTTTATGCAACAAATCAGTATATTAAATAATTATACGAAAATGTTGTAGTAATTATTTTATTAAGAGATAAACCAAATAAATGGTTTTAAAAATAATAAAATAAATATTATATGAACTCTTTAATTTTATCCACTAATTTTATAGATACATATGACCTTTTATTAATCTATTAAAGCTTTTAGTTCGAACATATCGTCTGTATATATTTTATTTAAATTCAAATAATTGAATAGTGTCAAAATTGACACTATTGTTATTTTATAAAAATAACATATTATAAAATTGTTTAAAAATCACAAAAATATTTAAAAATTATAAATTTAAATTTATATGGTCTATAATGTTATAAAATAAAAAATTATGGAACATTCACAACAAATAAGTAATTATTTTTTATAATATAAAATTTAGAATTTTATTACCACAAATAAACTTAAATAGATTAAATAAGGATAAATCAACCTGATAAGGTTTAAAATAAGATCCAAACATGGATAAATTTGATTGGTTGATGCTATTAAAACCCTATATAATCTAATATGTTAATATGAGTCATTTTTGGAGGTTTTTAAGTGGGGTTAGATTTATTATAAATTAATATTTTTAAGAATTCCAAAGGTACCCCTCTCCTCCCTTATAAAAGGGCACCTCTTCCCTCTCCTCCTCACACAAATTTGAGACTTCATGCTCGGCCAACCCCTACCAAATTATCTTCTCCACTTCCCTAGAAACATTCTAGAGGTTCTGTTCTACTTTAAAGACCAATTTTAGTGCCCTAAGAAGAGGTTTCAAAGAGGCGTATCGAATAAGAGGTAATGTCTTCTCCCAATTCTTTCAAGCTTCTTTATTATTCAACTTATTCTTCTTTAGTTGTTTCATTATAAATTAATAACATACTTATCACTAATATACTGATTTGTTATTATAAATATGAAACAACCCCATTTCACCTTCTATCCATCCTACGGAAAACAAAATCACCGCGCGTGCGTACGTACGGAATACCGTCTCCACGCCGTGGTGTAATCTGTTTTTCCACCAACACCTTACATGGATGGGTATAATGGTGTAAAGGATAACTATACATAGTTATTATAACATCATAATGATTCTGATATATTGTATCATCCACTCCAATTAAATTCAATAATTATGGAAATGATATCATCTCTCGTGCGTACGTACGGACTACCGTCTCCACGACGCGATGAGATTCATTCTCCATGTTAACCATTTAATTATGATTATAGAGTATATATAAGAAATAATAATGAAATATATGAAATTATAAAGCTAATGGATTTATGTATATATGTATTTCATCTACTTAATTCCATTCAACTCAATAAAGAAATGAAAACATCATTCATGCGTACGTACGGCCTACCATCTCCATGAACGGTGTATTTATTTCCATTTATCGATCTATTATATATATGTATATTATGAATATATATTATATATAAATCATGTTTTATATTCTGGAATTATTTAATCGTGATCTAAGTAATCATATGAATAATTACAAGTCAAAACACGGATGACAAATGAAACGATTTTATCCAAAACACTCTTTAACATGGAATTTACAAAAGAATGGGTAATATAAAGTCATAAGTGAACCATATATGATATCATAACCAGGAATATGATTCTTTAATAAGTAAATGACATTATTTAAATCATTATACAAGAGGTTCAGATACATATGAAGCATATCAGACATAAGGTAAGGGATAATTATTCCAATCTCATTCTTCTCCGAGATTTTTTATTCGTAAGTATTTACTGGGGGTTATGTTTATTATCCATGTCCATATGTTCTCAAAATGTTTTCATAAAATGTTTAATTTCCTTCCATGTATGTTTAAAGACATTTTTACCCTTTTCTTTCTTTTACCACATCATATGGAAGGAATATTTCTTTTGTTTACCATACGAGGTACTTTTTTGACTTTTCCGACAAAAGTACGAGGATATTGTTATTTTTAACTTATACGGCGTGAACAGATTTTTATGGTTTCATAACGCCTCACTTTCAAGAAGATTACTCTACAATATTGCATAATTATTTTCAACAAAACCCTTATCTTTTAAAATTTCATGGAATTTTGTGAAAAGAAAATGATTTTAAAGAAGAAAGGATATTTTACTCAAGAATTCATTTCAAGTGTTTTGTCAAAACTATTTTCCATCTAAGATGACATTATTTCATATGTGTATGTTTCAAGTTTAATTTCTATATGTTTCACATGGTTTCACTTTTCTTATGATGAAATGTCCATTTGTTTTATATGGATTATGAGATGATGAGATGATGTTTATGAAACCCATTTTATTCTTTGGGTTATGATGAATGTTTTAAGTTTATTTTGTGGCACAAGTAAGAAAGATTTCATTATGAGATGGGTGGGACCTATATCTCCCTCCAATTCATTGGGTAAAGATTTTATATCTCATGAGATAGACATGGAAAGAATGGCAGGTTAAACCGATTCAGTAAAACAGGACTGAAATGAGGAGTGAACTCGATTCAGAAAGGGACTTTGTCCACTATGATGGTCTTGGTAGCAATGCCTTGGCTACTATGGAAATCATTACATGTGATTAATGGATGACACAATTACATTTTTTATTCCCATTCTATTTTATCATGGTTTATGTTCCATTATGATCTATGCCTTATGTACTTCCATGTTTTGTGTCGTTGCTTATGATTTTAATGTTTAAACATTATGTTCATGTTTTTAAGTTCCAATGTATATGATATGTTTTATTTTATCCATTCTTACCCTTACTAAGGATTTGAGCTCACCCTTTTTATGTTTTATTTTCCCCCAGGATCAAAAAGAAAGGTTTTAGGCCAGGAAACAAAAAGTGGAAGATCTTTATGGGAGATGTTGAAGATCTTTCACCACGATTAGAAGATTATGTTCCAAGTTTCCAAAGACACTAAACTATTATGGCCCGTTTGTGTCTGTTTCTATTATATATTAAGTATTCCACAAAAGTAATGTAATTTCCATGTACGTCAAGCTTAGGTTCTCTACAATTACATTTTTTTAATATTTTTAAATGTATTTATTCGAATCTGTTATTAATGAAGTAATCACTGCCTCATCTTGGTGTAATAATTAAATTTATTTATTTAATGTAAAAAAATTAAAAATAAAATATCATAATATTGAATATATTTTTATATTTATAATTACTTTTTATAGTCTAATGGATCACTTATATAACCCCATATAATTTTTTTTAGTAAAAGATAAATTTTTAGGTTATATTTTCCTTAATATTAAATTCAAAGTAATTAAATGTCATTTTCACGTACAAGTTGCTTCATGGGGTCCCAAAATCTTTCCAAGGATTCCCATGATTTTATATGTATCATTAAATAGGGTTAGTACATGTTTTAGGGTAATTAAATATTTTTATAATATTATGTTTTACCCTTATTTATCATATTTACCCTTTAACCATGTTAAATAAAATATTTACTGAAGTTAATATTCAAAATTTGTAAAAATAAAATTTACCTATTTAAACAATTTGGACATCCCGATTCCAAATATTGAGTCCATTTTTCAAAATTCAAAACACATAATTGGAAGAAATTATTTTAAAATAATTCCCATTGTTAAAACCAAAAAGCGTGTTTTTAAGAAGTAAAAACCACTAAAAGATTGACATGTGTTTATATCGAATTTAAGAGATAAATTATTTCAAATGACCAAATTTGGATTAAATTGTAAAAATATAACCCATTTACACTTTAAAACAAATTAAAAGTATAATCTAACTATATAAATAGATTTTATGAAAAGACAGTTTTGGCTAAAAATGTAGTATTTTTCACTATTCATTAGAAAATGAACTTTATTAGAAAAATAACAAAAAATTACCCAATTATTTTTGATATCCTTATTATATAGAAGAAGTTTATTTTGTAAAATTTATCTTATAAATGTGTCAAAAACTAAATTTAAAATGGGTCCACCACTAAAAGGCGATAAAACCGCATTTTTTGAAAAATACTTCTTTTATCCAAAAAACTCATTTTTTTTCATACAATGTTCTATAAAATGTGTAAGATGAATGATAATGTTATAAAATTTAAAACGTGGTTAATACTATTCAAAACTAATAGTTTATATCCCATTAAATAATAATATTTTAATAATGTATCGTTTTTTTGTGAAACTCGGTATAGCGTACAACACAAGCTATCGAGGAATGTCACTCTTTCCTGTAATAGAATCCATGTTAGAGTTGAGTGTAGTGGAAGATTCATTTGGTGTTTTGTATAAAATAATCGAAACATAATTCAGTTATACATTGAACATTATCTATACTCAGTGTTGTGTGAAATCAATTCTATTAAAAGAACATGAAATTGAGTCCAACATAGGTCAAGTATGTTATTGCTTATACTGCATGATAATTTAGTGTTTTGTAAATAAAAAGATAATATTGGTGTATCATAAAACACAAGACATCAAAGATATTAAAAAATATATATCTCATAATATCTCTGGGTGTTGCACCATGAGACACAATTGGTGGAGATGGCATTTCACATGTTTTCCTTCGACTATGTTGAAGCCGATATATCACCATTAATTTGATTTACTGTCAATTGATGATGTCTTATGGTGAAATTAATGTGATTAATTTATAGGACCAAATTATTATCAATCCTTGATAAGTGATTCCATTGATCCGGGTATATTCTTACGAAATGTTTTCCACATTATGTTAGCCACAATAGATTCTCAAGTTTCTCTATAGGGTTAAATTGGAACATTAATTAATTTTAATTATAAGAACTGAGATTTAATTTATTCTTACTTAAAACCACTTTTAATCTTTCATGAACCATTTTCCTTTGAATATATTTTATTTATCATTCTCCTCCATTTGATTTATATTTAAAAAATCCCTTCCTTTCATCAAAGAACATCGAAAAATTGATGATAAACTTTAAAAAAATAAAGATTAAAATTATATGTGTAATAAATTAAAATTCATTAATGAATTTCAAGAATTCTAGTCTTACTTCCAAAACTAAAAAAGTACACATGCTAACATTTTTTATATATTAATAAAAAAATCACATAAATATATAATTGAAAAAATGAAAAGAAGAAAATATTATTTGTAATGAAAATTCCCCCACACATGATTGATAATTTTTATTAAATTTATTTATCTTTACATATTTTGAAAAGAACAAAAATTAGATCAATTTAAATTCTTTGAGTAATTAAATATTAATTGAAGATATTTTAGCTAAATTATTTCCCTAATTTTTTTTACATATATATTCCCTTCGTGTTTCTCCTCTTATAATTTTTTCCACACAGCCTTGACATAAATTAAATTATAATATTATAAGTCAATTTCCATATTCTTAAATTGGGTATAGTATTCCCCTCACTATCCTATCCTTCAAAAACTAGTTATTAATGCATGTTTTAATATTTTTGGGATATTGGATGTGAATTTCACTTATTGATTGAGTGTGACTATTATAGAACAAAAAAATCCACTATAAAAGACATCTCAAGGGGTTTATTTAAATATTTAGGTCATAGAAGAAGTATAGGGAAATTTGGATCTCCAAATGTCATTTCATCATTTATGGATTTTACATTTCACTCACACGCACATTGCCTAATCATCTTATAAATTTAAATTTAGATTCTAATGGCTCGTTTTACTCTAGTTTTATGGTATTTATATGTAGAAGTTTAAGTTTTATGCCCAAGGTTTTATTACATTACAGTGAAAAATATAGTTAAATTCAAGATCATTTTCACTATCTATACTTATAATTATGATCCTCTAAATTATTTCCATTTATACTTCACTGATAGAGTTCAAAGACTAGAAAATTAGTGTTTTTAAGTTATCTATATCCTAAATCAAAAATAGAACTGTTACTGATATGTTATTCTTGATCGGTGAACACACCATAATCCCATACACTTGTTTTTTACTTAGAATTCAACATGATGGATTCATTGGTTGTAAAATATATAAATAAGAAAATATTAATGTAAGTGTTGGAGAACATAGAATACTCCCTTTACTTGAAATAACTTTTTTGTACAGTGTATGCTTCTTCATTTATCTCTAAACAACATTCTTCCAATGCATCATGAAAAATATAGGCAACAAACTTAGTGGGATGAATTGTGATAATTAAAATCTAATAAATAAAATTAATGAACTTGGAAAGCCTACCAAGAGCACTTGGTTTATATTAATTAAAATTTCCATTCATATCTACATTTTACATTTTTAAATGTGGTGGGTTTCTCCCCATTTCCTATTTTATAGTAAAGCTTCATCCTCTATACATTCATAGTGAATGGATCTTTTTACTCTATATAAATATTTGTACCCTTATTATGATTCACTACCATAATCTTGAATTTCCCAGACTAATTACACATAATATTTATAGGGAAGATATTTATTCTAGAATTAAATATAAGTACTACATACCCCTCTTGGAAGTTCATCTTTTGAATTATCATATCATGATTTTTTTCCCTTTTTTTCAAAACCGTAGATTTATAGTAGTTTTTTATTAATTATTTTAAATCATTTAAATCAAGAATCCATTTTTTCATAAATATATTATAGTCCATTCCGACAACTTTCACTTCCCAAAAATATTTTTTTTCAATATCAACTATTTGGTGACATGTTTTACCAAAGACTAGTCTACATGGAGACATTCCAATACGTGTTTATACATTGTTCTCTAAGATGAAAGAGAATCATATAAAAAATTTTCCAATAATTTATTTATAAATTTATTATCTTATATATAATTAAATTTAAATACTTATTAGTCATCTTGACCTGACCAATTTTTGGTGGATGGTTCCTAGCTCCAGTTTTATGCTTTCACCCATATTTACCCATAATAATTCTAAATTGATTAATCTAGATGAGAAAGTTGTTTTCACGAATGATGGATCTAGATACTATAAATCTATAATTTTGTTTTCCATATGAATGTTAAATAAATAATAATCCAAATCATTTGGAATAGAAAGGGACTCAACCCATTTTTATGCATAATTAACTACCACAATAATATATTTATTCCAATGAGATTTTGGTAATGATCCAATGAATTTAATTCCCAATAAATCAATTTTTTCTAATATATTCTAATTAAATTTTATATTATTTCATAGATATTAAAATTATTAAAAAATTATTCAGAATCATTAAAAATAGTATCCTAGTAAATAACACAGTAACACAGATTTTCTTATATTTTCAAGTTTCTATAATGACCAATAAATGAAACTATGTGGTAATACCTTATAATTTGTAGAACCTCTCCTTGTAGAACAAACCTTCTAATAATTATATCATCTCCTTTCATGTAATAATGATTATTTTCATAAATAGTAATTTACATTAGCATACAAATTTTTCTTTTCATTCGACATCATCCCTTGTGGATTATTCCATGTAACACTGTAACTTGGAAATTTTTTCATGACTCAATACACTAGGTCCCTCCTGGCCAGTGATTAGATGAGTGTGACTACCCCAAACACACCACTAGTAGTCTTGGGGATTGAGAAAAATGAAAAGTAGGTTTAAAACACACATAGGAGGCTTATCTAAAGGCACCCACACACACAGATATCCAACCCATGCAATGCTGAAATATAAAAATAAAACTAATACCAAATGATTGTATACATATAAATCCCATAATCACTGTAAAAAAATACTAAGAAGAAATAAGGTCCAAATAAAATCTCAAAAAACCATAAAAAATTCTAACCTGATAGTAAGAGGGGACTATATTCAAATTTGACTCCTAAAAATAACCCTAGTATATCTTCCTTGAATCTGAGCACTGTTTTCTTCTGGACCACCCAGAACCCCATCGAATGACTATTTTTCTACATAAAACACAACATATGTGGGAATATCCCATGAAGGGGTGAGTATAAAAATACCAAGTAAGGCACCTAGAAATCTATAAGAATAAAACTTAAAGAGCAGTCAACTCGTCATAGGATTTTTCAATCATAATATGAGACATACAATAAAACATCCAGATAAACTCATTGTTGACACTATGTCTCTTGGTAAGGTAAAAAGAACATTGCCTACCTAGTATTTTTCATGAGACACTATATCCAAACTCACTCAAGAGAACTCAACCTATGATTCTGAGAGTAATGATGGAGTCCATTTAAGATATCGTGCTCATCGGGCTCAGCATATGGAAGTACACAATAAAATATTGAAGAGATTAATACATATATGGGGATAAAAACAAGTCACAGGTTATATACAAACAACCCAAACTAGATTAAACTACTAATTATGGGATAAATGACCTTTTACAGTTGGTAACACCAATTTAAAGAACCCCACAAGGGAAACAAGATGATAGATGATCTCAACCCATCCTCTAGCAGGGATTCTTGAAACCCTATTCAAAAATAATACCTTAGAGAGGATCCCAATTTGTTGTTTAGTATGTAGTGATATACTATAGCCTCTTATAAAATGAATAAGGGAAAAAACTTGGGTAAACTAGTCCATACTAAGGTTATATCGGTAACCAAGTAGTATGCAAATAAGTAAATGATTTCCACTTTCATTATATGGCATGTCCCTTCACCACCAAGACTACCCGTGTATCACGGCATGTTCTTGTGTTCATGCACATGTACACCAGTACATTCCCTTATTCTTGGATGTGTCCATTTGATATACATGTGTTCTTGAGCTTGGATGTTTCCATGGTTGTGTATCCTATGGAATACATGCCTAAATTCATGTGTTATGTCACACGATGTGTGAGACATGTCACATGGTGTATGATACTTTTCTTATCTATAGAAGCCATAGCATCATAGTCAGGTAACCACATGGAATATATTCCCAGATTATACATTTTGTATATATATAGTTTCAAGAAACCAATATATGCTTCATGTATCATCATCCCCTTCTTTGGCCACCGATCCAGCAAAAAATCACACCAGCAAACTAGGATCTGGTCCATCTGAGCCTTACTATCGCCACTCTTTGGAATTCAGAAATTCTATTCACATGGGGATCCATAAATCATTCCTCCATATTGATGAATTTAAATGACCATATAGAGAACTCTAACCAAGTTCCAATCCATTATCTTATCTGGATCCCAATAACAATCTGAACTCAAATATGCAGTATCAATCCATTGCACCATGAATACAGTTTTCAACAATTGATTACCATGCATTTTTCATACAACCATAAAAAATTAATTGTGATTATGAATGAATGAAAAATATGATAAGACACAAAAGAAAACAAAAAATGAGGAATATATCTCTTCAACGTTTCTATTGGTCTCAATTTTTCTTGTTATAATGATGAATGAAGGGATATAAATTAATTCAATAAAAAAACCCACAAATTCATAGAAAATAATCTCATACCGACAAAAAGATTTATTCGTGAATCAATCTATTAGACTATCGATTCATGTTCCTTATAGGATAAGACAACAAGGATAAATCTACATTGATAACATCCTACCTTTATAATGATTTATCGATGATGAATAAAAAATCAGCATGATTGTAATTGGTTAGATCCCTGATTTCCATTTGCATAAATGATCCTTGTTCAATCTTTATCATTTGGAAATATTTACTCAAATTCTATCTATCAATTATTAGGGTTATGATGCTAACACTAGGAATTGGCCGTAAGCATTCTTGAGTAGATGAATATTAGTTCACCGCATCACTTTAAATTAATTTAACTAAAATGTATTTATTTATTATTTATAACCATGATTTTTTTTAGAAATGTATGACAATGATAAATATTATGTCTCTCCTAGAGTAACGACTATATTTTTAAATCTCTGGTTGTTTAAAATTTCTTATAATATCTATTTATATATTTTTCTACATTTTTTGGAAAACTATACTCATGTGATATTAATATATTTAATATTTTTCAAATATAAATTATGGGATCACGAGACCTCAAAATCTCATGACGTCTTAGAGTCAGACAATAAAAATATTTTGCAATATATTTGAAATATTTTTTTTGGAAAAAATAAACACCTTAAATTCACCCCAATTTAGGGATTTACATCCTGAGAAGAAAGATGGACAACTCAAATTAGTGTGGGTAATGAGCTCGCATCCGAGTCTCCCATTATTAGGTGATCTCTTGAAGATTCCTTTATTACCACCAGAAACACATGAATGAAATTTATTTCCCATAGAAGATCCTATCTTTCCAATCCTAAATCTCCAATAAGTACTCTTCAATGGTAGCTCTATCCTTGATATCCATCTCTCTCTAGACGATACATGTGATGAGTTGTGCACTACCTCCTCCAGTGTGACACATGGAAGAATTCATGTAATCAATCCAACAATGATTATAGAGAAAAGTGGTACAGAAATAAACAACTCTACTAATTATCTATAAAAGAACAATGAATCTCTAAGATTGCTTATCAGCCCAGTCAAATCCTTATAATCCACGTTGAGGTGAGACATTCAAGATCACATGGTCACCGTTCTTAAAATCCAAAGGACTTCTTTCTTCTTTCTTTATAGGACTAACAATGTATTTTTTACATTCACCAATTAATCTAGGATTATCTACACCTTCTCCATCATATCTCACACAAACTCTAGTCCCATCCGTGATGACTCACCAGAATCAGTCCAACAATGCGGTGGCCTACAGAGTTTCCTTTACAAAGCCTCAAATAGTGATATACCGATGGTGGAATTGTAGTTTTTTTGTACAAAAAATACATTAAGGTTAGGTGATCCTCCCAAATACGTCCAAATTATAACATGTAAGCCCGCAAAAATGTTCTCTAGATCCTAAATGGTCTTATATGTCTGTCCATCTTTCTGGGAGTAAAATGATATGATCAAATGCAACTGAGTCCCCAAGGCCTCCTAAAATCTTCTCTATAATTATGACATGACGTGAGCATCTTGGTATGAAAATATTTTCTAGGGAACTACATGTAGTTAGGATATTTCCTTAATATTAATCCATCCCATGCTCTCTATAGAACCCTACTCAATAATAACTCATAAGTTGGATAACTTGGTGAGTTTAGTATATGATCATCCATATGGAATCATGTACTCTAAACGTATGTGGATACCCGATCACAAATACCATAAATATACCATCTAACTTTCAGTCTAAAATTTCAAGGGGTTGATCTAAACCCATTAGAACTTATACTCGTCCTTAAAATAATGACAAGTGAGGCATTGAGAGACAATCTCTACTACCCACATCCTTATTCCCAGACCCCAAAACTATCATCAAAGAAGGTCGTACATCTTCACCACACCTGGATGTACCTCTAAAGGGTTTATATGAAACTCCCTCATAACCTCCTATAAAAATGTCACTGGTATCGTCATCTATCATCTAAAAAGAATATCACTCTCTTTAATTTCATAAAATCCATCATAAGCAAGTCCAATTGATATCTAAGTATATAAGGTCTCACATTTGGTATCTCAATGTTGTTCTTCCCTAACACACTATAAAAGTAGGGGTGTAATAAATATCAATTTACGATATCAAGCACCATACTAGTCTACTAAGGTTAACTTCCATGTGGATATTATCTCCATTTTATTTAAGAATAATTGTGAACAAGATTTCCTACTAAGAGTGTCTTCTAAAAAATTCCCCTTTCCAATTGTATACTAGAGACTCTTGTAGTCAAATTAGATGATAAACCACTCACCCATAAGGTTGTTTCACCACATAGTCCAGGTAAAGACTACCATTTCTAACTCAAAATAATGGGTCACATTATTCTTCTTATGACGTATCAACTGCCAAGACCCAAATGAATATAGCCTGCCTATACATCAACACGTAATAAATTCTAGTACTAAAATCATCATATAAGTCTATATACTTGACACCCTATTCTGGAAATCCCAAGATGGGGGAACACATCAATCTCTTCCTTATCTCCTAAAAATCACAATGGATCCTTTCTATCCAAAATAAAGGTTTCACTTTATAGGTAAAATTAGCCGAAGGTTATTAAATTGTAGATAAATTAGGCAAAAAAATCTTATAGCAGCCTTCCCAACTATATAATCTCCACACCTCCGTCACACTCTTGGGTGAATCCTAAGCTAACAATGCCTTAACCTTTTTTGGGTCAAATACTACACCATAAAATGAGATAACATGTCCCAAAAATTGGATCTCTTGAATATAGAATTGATACTTCAAGAGATTACCACAATGTTGATGTTCTTTGAGAGTGTCTTGAACCATACTCAAGTTTTTCACATGATCTTCCTCAGATGACGAGTACACTAGGACATCATTGAAAAATACCAACACAACCTGATATAATAAAAGATGATTTATTCTATTCATGAGTTCCATGAACACTATTAAATAATTCATCATGCTGAAAGGATTCATCAAGTAATCATAGTGGATATAGAGACATTTTCATTATGTCTTAATTATATCCTAATCTTTTACTCACAATTAGTGATAGTATGATACGAGGTAAATAATAGAGTACCACACACCCCAATAAATTGATCAAAGAAGTAATTAATTCACATTTACTGATAATTATTCTTCACAGTCACCAGGTTCATTCCCTGATAATCCTTGCATTACCTCAAGCTCCCATCCACCTTTTTGGTGAACAACACTAGGGTTTCCAAGGGAGAAACACTAGGTCTCATGAAGCCATCCTTTTAAAAATATATTTGCTGCACCATAAAATCACAATGCTCTATGGGATCAATTTGATATGTTGGAGTATATATAGGGGCCATCACTAGGTTCATTTCAATATAGATTTCTATCTATTAGTGATGAGGTACGCTTGAAATGTCCTCATGAATGATATCCTTATACTCACCCACCATAGTAGGAAACTGATATCCTTGAGAATCTACTCCACAAGGAGTCTAGCCATGTAGTGAGTAATCTAATGAATCAATATATATATGAGTCCATCCCATTCTAAATGGGTCATTTTATTACCTATGAATTAAAATATTATCCCATAAATCTGGAGAGACTGAATTTTATCCCAAAAACAGTTAATATATTTGTGAATAGTGTATAGAAAGTTCATTCTTAAGATGACATCCTAAGGCCTCATAACTACCATAAAGTGATCATATGATAAACTCTATCCTCACATTGTTGGATGACAATATAAAAATAATTGTGTGATCACTAATTCATAATAGATAGGAGTCTACAAGCATAAGTTTAAATCTAACGGATCAAAGGAACCTCTAGGTCTCATACTTGGGATACATCAATAAAAGGGTGGATCTGTCCCGTGTTAATAAAAACTAATGATAAATTAGAAAATAAAAAGATAATACCTCAAATCATACCAAGATCCTCTAGTGAATATGATTATATGGCCTTTATCTTCCCTCACCCCTATCCACCAGCTCCTTAAGACTAGCGGGGACCACCTAAGGGTGGTGGTGGAAACATGTAAATCCATATTCCACCTCCTACTTACCTCTCTTTTCCTTGGTCATGTGTTTCACTCAAGGGACCTCCCCTCTCCTGCTGCCTCTTTTTCCTTGGTGACCCATCCACATTCTCTATATCAGTAGTACAATGGGTCAGAAAATTCCATGAGAGATATCCCCTACTATCATAAGAGTAGAACAAACCCCTAGGATGAATAGACTATCCTGAGATAACCTTTAGAAACATCTCACACATACATATTCCTACATCTATAACCATATATATTCTTTCAATGTATCGATCCCCGTGTGTCCACTGTTGTTAACCCACTACCGGTGTCTACTTAGTTTGAAAGATCTCTATCACGAAGATAATCTCTAGCACCCCAACATATGTTGAAATGAAAATAGTCATAAAAATGAAATATATGTATATTATTATACCCTAATTAATGTTCCACAATTGAAAAAAAGGATCATGAACCATATTTATCGATTTTCAAGAGAGGTTGGTAAACCTTAATGAATACTTCACAATAGTTATGCAACCCTATTTTTTGATGGAAAGGATCCTAAATGTGTAATAAATTTATCATATATGGTGAGTAAAAATCCCTAAATAGATACACAAACTCTTTCCATAAAAGAGTATCCTCATTATATTATATAACCACCAGAATCCACTAACATCCTGTAAAGACCTGAAAAAGGATCAATGTCAGGACTGTAAGAACCCGGTTTTTGCTAAAAAAGACTTTGGAATATTCTTGATGTTATTCTAGAGTAGCTCCTTCAGACGGTGTGCAATTCTGAGCCCCGGTGTGGCCGAAATTAAATTTTCAATGTGTTCCCACTGGGAACTCTAAATAAATGGGATAACTCCTAAACGGAGATCCGGATAAAATATTTGAGTGCATAAATGGGTCTGAAATGGGGTGTTTAGCCAAGGAACGACATAATGAATGTCGGCGTGGGATGTTGGGACCCCTCACTCGTTAACGGAAAAGATTCAGGCAACGCCCAAAAAGGTAGGAGATCTTCGTTTTGTATTTTTAATTTTGACCTTTCTTTTGAAATCTATTTGTTGCGTCAAAATTCTATTTAATTTTTGATCAAAGCCTATGGTAGCGTAGCATATTTCTTGAGATTTTTGATGCACTTTTTGGAATTTAAATATGAGTCCTGAGGCGATCACAATCATCCAGAGAAGTTTTGGGGTTTTTCTTCTTTTGAGTGTTTTTCGGGCGGTCCGGAGAGATTCAACGGTGGTGCGGCGAGGCCTAGTTGCGGCACGGTAGGGGTCCAGGAGGCGGCATCCTTCGGTTTCTTGGCAGTAGAGGTCGGCCAGGCGCTCGGCTGGGTGAGTGGGCTTCGACGAAGGTGAGCGGGCTTCTGTGAGGGAGAGATGACCAGGAGGTGCGGCGGGTCTTCAGCAGAGGTGGCCAGGGCTCACAGACGGAAGGCGGGCGCAAGCGGGGTGCGACGACGCGGAAGACCGTGGTCAGCACCTCCGGCCGGCAGACATCATACCTGCCTTTTGTGGGTCCCCGTGTGGAAGGAAGATGGGCCTCCTGGCCGGTCCGTTTCGGTGGACCACGGTCTGCACAAGTGAGAAACGGGCCGCGATTGCTCAATCGGCTGAGCCCCGGGCCAGCCAACTTGGGCCAGTCCCGGGGGTGTGGACCGGCCGGACCGGTCCGGTCCACCCCCGCTTGCGTTCGATGACATTTAAACTAGCGTAACTCCTAAACCGGGTGTCGGATACGTGTGCAATCAGCAGCGAATCATTCCCTAAATCGGGACGAGTATTTTGAGATGGTCTCAGGGATTTTTAAATCCCGAGATGGGGGTTCGGTGGTGCGACACGCACATTAAGTGGATTGGTGTTTTTCTGGGAGTTCATGTTTTGGATGGCGCAGACACATTCGATGTCTGATTTGAGCGCTGTCAGCGGCGTTGGGACTCTAGCACCGAGGAGGATATTTCTAGGGCAGTTTCAGGAATTGAATCCATAGTTGAGGTGTGGGACCCACAACCCGTCTTTTAAGCTATGAGCAGCGTTTTGCAACTTTTTCATCGGATGTACATTCGGGGCGTGCGAGAAGTCGATTTTGGGTGTTTTTTTGAGGGCAGTGCAATGGCATAATCCACCCGCTTTAATTCATCATGCTGGTGCGGTCCTCACGAGCGCCGTTTTGGGAGTTGACGGTGAATTCCAACTTCTTCACCAGGTGTCCATTTTGGACAAGTGTTTAGTCAATCATGTGAACTTTTTTGAGAGGATCACAACGTTGCAATATGTTTGTCGCGCTTCAAGACTAAGACACTGGTCCCACATAGCACCGCTCGTGTGGGGTATGGAAATATGCATCTTTTTCTCTGGATATCCGTTACACTCAAGTTAGCAGTCAATGTGTTTTCCTGAGAGGATCACAATGATGCGATGCACCCAACTGTTTTCAGGACAAAGTCTCAGGATCACATGACGTCGTTCGGGTGTAAAACTGTGTTGAACGACTTTTACATCGGTTGTCTATTGGAGGTGAGTAAATAGTATATCTCGCATGTTATTCTGTGAGGATTACAAAAGTACAAACTATTTGGATGTGCAGAGTCTCTTTTGAGATCTCATTAAATGTGGAAGCATGAAAGGTGCCCTGGTGGTGGTTCTTCTTGCTGTGGTTGGAAGCGAATCCTTGGCATGTGATCGTGTTCACTCACTTGTGAGTGAAGTGGATGTTCAAGAGATGTGGTTGGCCATGCAAGGGCCGTGGAGGAAGCAGGTTGGCGAAATTTTGTAAGGGTTGGTGTCCTGAGAACCAAATGTTTTGTACATTGATTACATGAATGTACTCTTATTATATATTGTTCATTGTTATGCATGAATATCATATAATAATGTCCTGGAATATTTGTTGAATTGATAAGGTCATGGAAGATCCCTTCTATGATGAGAACCTTTAAATGATATAAAAATATTCTTAAATAAAGTTCTACAGTTGGATGACATACTATGATAGGACACATAGTATATAGATCGTTATGTCTGAGTACTCGTAAGAAGGTGATACTCTCTCTCATGGAGTTCGCACTTGGTAATCTCCAAGATGGGAGATTATGGGAATAGACCTACTAGTAGAAATTCCGCATGTCTTGGTGTCATCAGGCATTTATATCTATGAGCGTGTGTAATGTTCCTTAGATAAGAAGATTATCATTTACTCATGTCATGACTTGCACCCTTAGATTTGCTGATGAAAACCATCACGAAGACAGTTGGTGGGAAGTATGGTACATTCGGTGCGCCACGGATGACATGTTGTTAATGGATAAGTCGAGGAAGGATTTTCCCTTCCATATTTATGGAAGTAGATCTCTCAGGCCCTTTGATTGAAATAGAACTGTCGAAAAAATTCCATGGCCATGGTGACACGATGAGTTTATTTCTAGAAGTCAAAGAATGAAAGATCAAGCATATAGGTTTATGAAACTTCGATGAAACCGGCTTGATGATATATTGAGACAAAGGGATTAAATTACATAGTAAGAATTCATATGAGGTGATATGTCAATGCGACATCAACTTCTTTCTCTTGGGTGCCTTGGCCCGTTGCTAGACAGTAATCTTGGACCTAAGGGAAGCCCACCTAATGCCAACGAGAAAGAGGCCTAGAGGGTCACACACTAAGTTTATTCGAGTATCTCAAGTAGAATAAAGATTATTCTCGTACATGGTTTAATAATTATTCAAGGAAGACTAAGTCATTTTAATGATGGAGTAAGAAGGAAATGAAAAACAACATATACACGTGGTGTATTAACGATTAAACGCCATGGAGTTTTTCATGGAAAACAAGTACCTACTGTGTATTAATTATTACACACCTTGAGGTTTTCATTTTTAGAAAGGAAATGAATAAATGAAAACAAGATATACACACCGTGTATATTGAATGTACACGCCATAAAGTTTTCAATGAAAAAATGTACACGACATGTGTTTATTAATACACGCCGTGTAGTTTTTCCAGTCAGGATTTTGAGGAAATATCATTTTATTAAATGATATTTATTATAATCAGTGTGGGCGCATGTCAAGGAATTAATGAATGGACATGGGGTTTTCAAAAGGGAGTTAATGAGATAAATAGAACGCGTAACATGTTTATTTATTGTCATAACTCTATAACCACAAACCTGATTATAAATATCCTCACAACCACAACTCTTTTCATAACACACAAGAGAATTGTTGTGCACAAAAATTATAGAGAATTCTTTCAAGGATTAAAGAACCTATTCCTCCAAGAATTCTCTCAAGACTGAGAGATATCCTCTTCCATCAGATCAAGAAGATCTAAGGTGGAAATGAAAGCAATGTTTTCTCCACCCTAGCACCCAAAGACTCCTATGGCGACGTCCAGAGATACAAGGTCCACGTGTGGATCACCACTAAAGGAAGTATACCCTTGGTTTCTACAACGCAATGATGAATCACATCAGAACGTGATGAAGAACATCAAAAAATAAAGAACACCCAAAAGATACTTCTTTTCAAATGATTAAATTAATAATAATCATCCTGTAACGATCCTACTTTGTGGTTCCAAGACTTTTTCTTTTCTTTGTCCATTTCTGTGATTCGATCCATGGAGACTGACATTTACCGTCATATTGATCCCAGATTGATCATTGTAAATGAAAAAAATCCAAGTGGGAACATCCATCCACATGCTTTCGTTACGCTCGGAACCTTCAAATTACATTTTTTCCCTTCGTGTTGACATTGGGTGTCATGTGTACGATAGCCTTGGGCTGGCAATGTGGCATACTCTGGGAGTATACGGGAATGCCTAGAGGTACATGTTGTAGTTTGTACCTGAGAATGTTTGTGCACTGGGATTGGATATGAGTTTGGGCCACACGTCGTGTGGGCCCCAAGTGTGTGTTGTGTTCTAATCTACATACCTTTGACCTCTCGTGACGTAGAGGGCCCTCATATTCTCGATGGTTTCAACCAGCAGGGTTGAGTGGGTTCCCCAGGTTCTGTTCTCAATGGTTTGGCTGGAAGAGTTTTTTTGGTTCCCCTGTTGTTTCAGCTGAAGGGGTTTTCCGTGTTGGGTCCCTCTCACCGGACTGTGACATCATTTACGACTATGTGCCTTCGTACAATGTGGGTGTGATCCCACTTTCTGGATTGATTTGTCTCAGTCCACATAGACATTAGACTCAGCGGATTGGAGCATGTATCACCCCAAGAGGATCGGGGAGATCCTCACGTCCCTTCGTGTTCCCTGGAAGGGTTATTTGAGTATTGGTGTAACCAACACATTATGTGGGAACCAATCCTCTACTGAGGAGGTTGTTTCCAGTGGGGTACAGAGCCCCCACTGATCCTTGGTCACAGACTCCTTAGTTGTATATCGAGATCATATCTTCCTTCCACGATCTATCATGATGTGTTTCCCACTATGTGTTCCAGTTACTAGTGCATTACCATCCAGAAGGGATGGCCAATGGTGTACCATATAGCAGTGATGGCCAGTGCAGTACCATCCAACAGGGATGACCAGTGGTGTACCATCCAGTAGGGTTGGCCAGTGCAGTACCATCCAATAGGGATGGCCAATGGTGTACCATCTAGAAGGGATGACCAATGCGATACCATCTGGCAGGGATGGCCAGTGGGGTACCATCCAGCAGGGATGGCCAGAGCAGATCCGGGTCTCCCTCCAGCAGATTACCCTTTCACGGGGCTGGGCAGTGGGAACCCGTCGACTTTGAGTAGACCTCTCGACTGTGTGAACGTGGCAAGGTATATCTTGACTCTCCCCCAGAACTCTCAAGTACGAGGGGTGATTTCCCCACCAAGACGCGTCCTTGTGATGCGACCTAAAACCGTGCGGGCGAGTCAGTGCCTCCCAAAGCGGATAGTGTCGAGGTGCGGTAATTTGAGCCCCTTGACTTGTAGATTGGGGCAGACATATAGATACTGGGCATTAATAGTGTTTACTTCTGGGATTTTTGTCTAATCACTTTCTTGGGATAAGCTACGGGATGGAGATCCCCTTATGATCTTGTTTGGGCTTCTTAATTGCGCATATGAATATGTTTATACCTTTTTACAGTTACCTATTCTTGGGTTTTGGTTACTCTCCTTCCAGGAGAGGCGAAGACGCACAGGGTATGCCACATGCTTTCCATGTCTAGCTTCTCGTGGTTGGACGAGTCTACTCTCCTGCTATAGGTAGTGAAGACTCGACAAGAATTTCATCTTCTCACCATTTTTAGCTCCTTGTGTTTGGACGAGTCTACTTCCTTTATCTTGTTAGGTTGAGCTATACTCTACTTTACTCGTTACTACACTCTCGGTTGTATTCTTTTACTTTTCCCTGTTCGATCTACTGCTCACCTCTTCAGTACCACCTTTGTTTCTCACTCGAGCCTTTAAGGCATCCTACTGAGCATTTTTATACTCACCCCTACTTGGGCTTTGCCCTTACTTGTTGTTCCCTTGCCGACGATGAATAGGTCGGTCGTGACGTCGGAGGAGCTTAGGAGTTCGGGAGCTTGGACTGCGTGTGGTGGTCAAGGCAGGGTTCGAGGTGTGGGACTCTCCTGGATATTTTAATTTTGTTTACCTATTGTCGGGTTGTGGCACTTCTCTGGTTGGGCGCATGTTTTTCACATTTTCTTTTCATTTTACCTTCAGTACTTTCTTTGTTCTGTTTAGAGGTCGATGCACTTTGTGGTTTATTTATAGAAACTGGTACGTTATGTTCCTTTTTTACTCTGAACTTTTGCATTTGGTGGGCTGTGTCTATGTGTACATGTACTTAGGCAAAGGCCTCCTCGAGTTGTTTAGTCTTCAGCTCTGGTCGCCAGCCCTTAGCCTATGGAGGCAGGTTTGGGGTAGTTTCGGATCGAGCCCGGGTAGGTTCAGGTCATGACAAAGTGGAATCAGAGGAGGTTCGTTCCTCGGGACATTGTTCTGATGTCCCTAAAAAGGAATTGGTTGGGATTTAGGGCAATAGTGTCAACGTGTCTCGAGAGCGGCTCTCAGGCTAGGGAGTCCAGTGATGGTGCGACAACTAATGTATTCATTCACCAGGACCTTGATAACCTGCTTGTCGACTCGCATTGTTGAGAAACTTGTTGTAGGGAAAATTGGTTTTTGCATCACATAGGATTGAGTCTTTGACTGTTCTTATTGAGTTAGCTCCCCATTGTCATTATTGTTATATACACATATGATCATCTGACCACGACTCTTCTTGATAATATTCAGGATGTTTATGTGAAGATAGCCAGCGAGGATACCATCTTTGGTTCGTGATGACGACCCTGGGAGTGACTAGGCCTCAGTCTAGGACCCATCATATGAGCCCCTTTCTCTGGGTGGGCCAGTAGAAACACCCCCACCTGGTGAGCAGTAGATAGCTTTAGCAGAGCAGATTGAGCTTGAGCGCAGGTTGAGCACACTCCATGAGTTTCAACAACAGAGACCGCTGAGCTTCAGTGGTGATCCAAACCCTCAGGAAGCAGGGGTTTAGCACTAGATAGTAGTTTTCCTATTCAGTATTGTTCAAATTCCTAAATATCATACATTGCCTTTGGCCACAAGCCTTTCCATGGAGCAGCTATGTGTTGGTGGAGTCTGGTGACTCAGTTTCTCGAGGAGTCGTCGCTTTCATTGGATGACTTTTAGCTGCTATTTCATGGAATGTTTTACCCCTCCTGCTTACGCTCAGTTCGGATCCAGGAGGTCCTGTAGTTTCAGAAGGGAGGGATGACGGTGACTGAGTACGCAACTAGGTTCGTGGAACGTGCACGTTTTTACCCGGACCTCATCCACAAAGACAACTTCCAAGCGCATAAGTTTGAGCAGGGTCTCCGTAGAGAGATTCATGCTATCATAGTACCCTTGTGCACTTCCACATATATCGAGGTGCTATAGCATGTGCTAGTGATATAGAGCTTTCTTTCACGCTCTATAGTTGGTGGTGGCAGCATGCACGATGGAGCCGAGACATCTGCCTTAGCTATCAGGCGTTGGCAGAGAGAACCTCAACGCAGGTGGATTTCCGATAACCAGACTCAAGGGCGTGGTCGTCCACCACAGTGGCGCGGGAGGGCACCAGGGTAGCTTGGAGATCCCCAGGGCTATGCCTGCGATAGGTGATGTCACCTGGCAGGGGACTGCCCGACCAACCACGCTGAGAATATCGGGCAGGTAGCAGGTGTACCACCGCCGTAGAGACAACTCCCTGATCAGAGTAGCACCCAAAGAGTGGGTTCTTGCAGAGGAGTGGGAGGAGATGGAAGTGGAGGACGACCTTACAAGGTCTTCCCATCACCATCATGTGGTCCATGTCGGGCTATGGGAGCTGACAGTTGGGACCATGGACAGCCGTGAGCTTTGGACGTGTACGATCCTATGGAGCATGAAGTGGAAAGAGGTACACTTTATGAATCTTCTAGTTTTTTCAGTATAATTACTAGACTCTTTGTGTGACATGATTTTCTCCCCGATCCTTGTTTGAGTTGTTACCAGGGTGGCGCAGGGCGTCGATGTAACCCTGTGTAGGTAAGGTAAAATGCTTGGGACCATTTTCTTTAGTCGATGGTGTAGACTCATTCGCTCTCTGAGCATGTAAGAGAGTCTGGGTCATGGGGAGTCGACTATGAAACCTTGCATGACTAGATATCCTCGAGTGTTTCACCATATGGATATTCTGAAATAGGGAATCACCGGGCATTGTCCTAGGTCCTAATGGTGATTCCAGTCGTGGTGTGCGATGTAGGGGTTTGGTCAGGGAGTTGAGCTACCCCTGAGAGCCTTCGGGACGTTTGAGACCGTGCAAAGGGATGGCAAGGTTCCCTACCACCTTTCCCTAACCCCAAGGTCGGGAGTGGATGTGCGACATCTCCCGTGTGGCTTACCTGAGGAGAAGTTTGTGTGGTTCTATACATGTCATTGGCAAGGTCAAACCTCCTGTGAACAGATCAAATCCTTTGGTCTGTGTGTGGTGATGCGAGATTGTGCAAGAGATCTTTTGGGTACGGGAGAGCCAGGTGTGGGCTTAGTAGGTGGAGTTGTACCCTAGTTTTCCTTTTCGATGATGAAAATAATGAAGTATGGAATGATTTAAGAACCCTATTTTTTCTATAAAGACATTGGAATATTCATGATGTTATTCCGGAGCAGCGCCTTCAGACGTCGTGCAATTCTGAGCCCCGGTGTGGCCAGAATTAAATTTTCAGTGCGTTCACACTGGGAACACCAAATAAATGGGATAAATCCTAAACAAAAATCCGAATCAGAAACCTGAGTGCATGAATGGGTCCGAAATGGGGTGTTTACCTTAAGAACGACATAAAGTATGTCAGCGCGGGACGTTGGGATCCCTCACCCGTTAATGGAACGTTAAACAGATAAATAAAATAATTAATTTATTTTTTTAATTGTTAAACTAATGTATCTCTTAAAAAAATTATCGGGTGTGAAAACCTAGGGCACCATTGAGTCCGAAACGTTCCATTTACCCAATGAGGGGCGTAATTTTTGCGGGCACGAGCCTTCTGAAAAAATGTCACTAGGGGCATTTTGGTAATTTAGATGCCTCAGACGTTAAGTTTTATAACTTTTGAAAGAGGCCTCATATTAAAATTTCAAGTCCTCCGTTGTGCTCGAGAGGTGGTGTTTACCCTAGGGGAGGCTTAACCTCGACCCCATCGAGAGTTTCAGATACAGGTTAAATTGGGGGTTTAAATTAATTAAAATTTTAATTAATTTTTCTTTATTTAAACCTTAACCCATCCCCTCTCCCTCATTTGAACCTCCTGGCGCAAGAAGTCTCAACCAATAAGCTCCTCCAACAAGACCTCCTCCATCCTCTCCTCTCCAAGGTGGTGCACGACATCAGGGATCGACGGCGAAGCTTTGGGCTACGCCCAAAGAGGTAGGAGATCTTGGGATATGCCCAAAGAGGTAGGGGATCTTTGTTTCGTATTTTTAATTTCAAACCTCTTCTTTTAATTCTATTTGAAGCATCAAAATGCTGTTTGATTTTCGAGCGAAGCCTATGGTTGCATAGCATATTTCCTGAGCTCTCTGACGCGCTTTTCAGAATTGAAATCTGAGTCCTAAGGTGTTCACAATCATTCGAAAAAGTTTTGGGATTTTTCTTGTTTTGAGTGTTTTTCCGGCGGTCCGACGAGGTTCAGCGGCGGTGCAGAGAGGCCTAGAAGCGGCGCAGCAGGGGTCCAGGCAGCGACGTCCTTCGGTTTCATGGCAGCGGAGGTCGGCCAGGAGCTCGGCTTGTCGAGCGGGCTTCGGTGAGGGCGAGAAGGCTTCAGTGAGGGCGAGGCGACCAGGCGGCATGGCGTGTATTTAGTAGAGGCGGCTGGGGCTCATGGAAGGTGAGTGGCCGCTAGCGGGGCACGACGACGCGTAAGACCGGGGTCAGCAACCCCGGCCGGTGGACAGCGGACCCCCCTTTTGCGGGTCCCCGCGTGGAAGGAAGACCGACCTCCGGGCCGGTCCGGTTCGGGGGACCGCGGTCTGGGCGGGTGAGCTGCAGGCCATGGCGGCTCAGCTGGCTGAGCCGCAGGTCAACCGGCTGGGGTCGGTCCAGGGGGGGTGGACCGGTCGGACCGGTCCGGTCCTCCCCTGCTTGCGTCCGATGACGTTTAAACTGGCGTAACTCGTAAACCGGGTGTCGGATTCACGTGCAGTCAGTAGCGACGCATTCCTTAAATCAAGACAAGTATTTTGAGATGGTATGAGGGAATTTTAACTCTCGAGAGGGTGGCTCGGTGATGTGACATGCCCGTTAAGTGGATTGGCATTTTTATGGGAGTTCATATTTTGGATGGCATGGACACATCTGATATCTGTTTTGAGCGTCGTCAGTAGCGTTGGGACCCTGGCGCCATGGAACAGATTTCTAGGGATGTTTCAGGCATTGAAGTCGGGGTTGAGGTGTGGGCCCCACGACCCGTCCTTTAAGTTGCGAGAAACGTTTAGAAACTTTTTCATCGGATGTCCGTTTGGGGCGTGTGAGCAATCGATTTTGGGTGTTTTCCTCAGGGCAGTGCAATGGCACAATTTGCTCGCTTTAATTCAGCACGCTGGTGCGGGCCTCACGAGGGCTGTTTTGGGAGTTGATAGTGAATTCCAACTTCTTCACCAGGTTTCCATTTTGGACAAGTGTTTAGTCAATCTTGTGTAATTTTTCGAGAGGATCGCAACGGTGCGATCCGTTCGTAGCACTTTGGGACTGGTATGCGGGTCCCACATAGCACCGCTCGTTTGTAGTATGGAAATATGCGTCTTTTTCTACAGATATCTGTTACACTCAAGTGAGCAGTCAATTTGACGTGTTTTCCGAGGGGATCGAAATGATGCGATGCGCTTGACTGTTTTCAGGACAGATACTTGGGACCACGAGTCATCGTTCAGGCATAAAGTAGTGTTGAAGTACTTTTACATCGGATGTCTGTTGGAGGCAAGTAAATAGTCGATCTCGCATGTTTTTCCATGAGGATTACAGCGGTATGAAATGTTGGGATGTGCAGAGTCTCTTTCGAGATCTCATTAAATGTGAAAGCATGAAAGGTGCTCAGATGGTGATTTTTCTTACTATGGTTGGAAGCAAATCCATGGCGTGTGATCGCCTTCACTTCAATGTGAGTGAAGTGGATTTTCAAGAGATGTGGTTGGCCATGCTTGGGCCATAGAGGAAGCAGGTTGGCGAAATTACATTTTCTCCCTTCGCGTTTACATTGGGTGCTGTGTGCAGTATTGCCTTGGGCAGGCAATGTGGCATACTCTGGGAGTATTCGAGAATTCCTAGAGGTACATGATGTAGTTTGTCCCTGAGACATTTGTGCGCTTGGTTTGAAGATTATTTTGGGCCACATGTCATGTGGGCACCATTTGTGTGCCATGTTCTACTCTACATACCTTTGACCTCTCGTGATGTAGAGGGTCCTCTTGTTCTTGATGGTTTCAACCAGCAGCGTTGAGTGGCTTCCCCTGGTTTTGTTCTCGATGGTTTGACTGGCATAGTTGTTTTAGTTCCCCTGTTCTTTCAGCTGATAGGGTTTTCAGTGTTGGGTCCCTTTCACCGGACCGCGATATATTTTACCGCTACATGAGTTCATACAGTGTGTGTTTGCTCCCACTTTTTGGAGTGAGTTGTCTCGGTCTACTTCGATAGTAGACTCTGCGGATTGGGACATGTATCACCCTGAGAGGCCCGGGGAGATCCTCATGTCTCTTCGTGTTCTCTGATAGGGTTCTTTGGGTATCGGTGTGACCAACACATTACGTGGGCACCGATCCTCTACCTAGGAGGTTGTTTCCAGTAGGGTATGAAGCCCCCAGTGAGCCTTGGGAGCAGACTCTCTAGCTGTGTATCAAGATCATATCTTCCTTCCGTGATCTATTGTGGCGTGTTTCCCACTATGTGTTCTGATAACCAGTGCGGTACCATCTGGTAGGGATGGAAAGTGGTGTACCATCCAAAAGGTATGGCATGTGCGGTACCATCCAGCAGGGATGGCCAATGGTGTACCATCCACCAGGGATGGCCAGTGCGGTACCATCCAACAGGGATGGCCAGTGGTGTACCATCTAGCAGGGATGGCCAGTGCGGTACCATCCGGTATAGATGGCTAGTGGGGTACCATCCAGTAGGGATGGCCAGAGCAGATTCAGGTCTCCCTCTAACAGATTACCATTTCACGGGGCTAGGCAGTGGGAACCCGTCGACTTTGAGAAGACCTCTCGACTGTGTGATAGTGACGAGGTGTGGCTTGACTCTCCCCCAGAACTCTCAAGTACGATGGGAACTTTCCCCACCGAGACGTGTCCTTGTGACACAACCTAAAACCTTGTGGGCGAGTCTGTGCCGCCCAAAGAAGATAGTGTCGAGGTGCGGTGATTTGAGCCCCTTGACTTGCAGTTCGGGGCAGACGTACGGATAATGGGCATCAATGGTGTTTACTTCTGGGACTGTTGGCTACTCACTTTATTGGGATGAGCTATGGGATAGATATCCCATTACGTTCCTGTTCGAGCTTCTTAATTGGACATATGGATATGTGTAAACCTTGTTCCAGTACCCACTTCTTGGGTTTTGGTTACTCTCCTTCCAGGAGAGGTGAAGACACGCGGGGTATGCCACGTGATTTCCGTGTCTAGATTCTCATGGTTGGACGAGTCCAATATCATGCTATAGGTAGCTAAGACTATACGAGAAGTTAATATTCTCACCGTTTCTAGCTCCTTGTGTTTGGATGAGTCTACATCATTTCTCTTATTGGGTTGAGCCGATAATCTACTGTAATATTTACTACACTCTCGGTTTTACTCCTTTACTTTTCCCTGTTCTATCTACAGATCAACTCTTTAGTACCTCCTTTTTCACTCTCTCGAGCCTTCAAGGCATCCTACTGAGTATATTTATACTCACCCCTGCTTGGGATTTCCCCTCACTTGGTGTGCCCTTGCAGATGACAAATAGGTTTGTCGTGACATCATAGGAGCTTAGGATTTCGGGATCTTGGACCACGTGCAGTGGTTTTAGATGGGTTTCAGGTGTGGGACTCTCTCATCTATTTTACTTTTGTTTACCCGTTGCTGGGTCGTGGTAGTTTAGTGGTTGGGCTCATGTTTTTTCCCTTTTCTTTTCAATTTTACCTTCAACACTTGCTTTGTACTGTTTAGAGGTCGATGCACTTTGTGGTTTATTTATAGCAGTTGGTACTTTAATTTTCTTTTTAGTCTGCACTTCTGAATTTAGTGAGTTGCATTTGTGTGTATAGGTACTTAGGAAAAGGCCTCCCCGAGTTGTTTAGCCTTCGGCACTGGTCGCCAGCCCCTGGCCTATGGAGGCGAGCTTGGGGTAGTTACTGCTCTAGCCTGGGTAGGGTCGGGTCGTGACAAGGACCAGCATCTGGATAGCAAGTGTCCATAAAAGATCATTGAATTGTGTAACAACCTCGATCCAATCCTTATCTTATAGTACCATGGATACCATATGATTCTCAATGGGTGGAGGTCTGACTGAAAAACTACCTAGAGACACTACAACCTGAACATGTATCTGTATCAAAGCTTCTTCACTGAGGTGATCAACCTCACGATCCTGTGGTTGAATCTTATCACACTATCTTCACGAATGCATCCTAAACTAGATAAGATATACCACAATAAATGAGTATATTTAGGGAATGGACTTGAGAAGGACCTGATAACAAAACCCATTTCTATATGACTCTTGTTCCGATGATATGTTCTCAGAAAAAGGTCTTCATGCATTTAGTCGAAAGGAAGGTGATCAGATTCTTTGTGTATGGATACATTAATCACCACACCAACAACATAGTTTATTTCCTAAAATACAAAAATTAAACAATTACCACTATCACCAGACTACAAAAATCGATATCATAGATAGAGAAAGCTCTAAAATATTATCCTAATATGGAAGAAATGATTTGATACCATTCTATTAGGACCCAACCCACTGGGGCCTGCCTGGACAGTGATAAGTTTTGTGTGAAAACCCTAATTTTTCCTCTAATAGGCATGGGGATGGAAACAAATGTAAAATAGATATAAAAATCACATGAGAGACTTTAGCCAGAAGTACCTTGTATTTACACACACACATCTCCAAGACCATGCATCGTTAATATGTAAAAATAAAACTGATACATAATGTATGCATATATATAAATCCCACAATGAGAGTACAATAATATAATTGGAAGCTATAAGGGTAAATTTCAAGACCACTAAAAACTGTAAAGATGTACAACCTGATAGTAATAGAGTACTATAGTAAATTGTAACTCTTGGAATGAACCACAATCTTACTAACCCAAATATAATCTTCTTCTACTCCTGGTCCACAAAAATCCCTTTTCAAACATAAATATTTTTTTTCATAAGACATGACACATGTGGGAAGAGACTATATAAGGGTGAGTGTTACAATAACCAGTTGGAAACCTTGAAATCACAAAGTATAATGAATTAAGAGTATTCAAATCATCACATGAAATTTTAATCATAATATGATGAATACAATAAAGAAAATAGATATACTCAAAGTTGAACATAATTCTCAAGGAAATGTTACAACTACATTACAGTCTAAGATTCTTCTCAAGAGTCTATAACCATTCTCACTTAGTAGAACTCACTTCATGAGTCTTACAGAATTTATGGTTTGTATCTGATAAGTCATTCTTATTGGGTCTCACCATAAAGAAGTGTATGATGTAAGTCTGAATATATCGATACACAGATTGGGATTAGGCCTAGGGCCATGCGGTATACTAACAATCCAAACTAGAGTAACTCATTATGTGTGGGATAAATTCCCATGTGTAGTCAATCATAATGATTTTGAGAACCCCACCTAGG
Source organism: Viscum album (assembly GCA_963277665.1). NCBI lineage: Eukaryota > Viridiplantae > Streptophyta > Magnoliopsida > Santalales > Viscaceae > Viscum > Viscum album. The sequence continues at coordinate 1,057,209,332 of OY728161.1, forward strand.
GAAAAGATGATATAGTACTCATCCTGAAATCTAGGAGGGATTCCAACAACCATATCAGAAACCAATATCATATAAAGGACCACAATCCTTTTTTCATGACATAATTCCACACTATACACTCACATGGATTGATCGAGGGTAAAAAGACTTAAGTAAACTAGTCTATTCTATAGGGAGAAAGGACTATAAGTTATCTTCTAATAATTAAACAACTTATACCTTCCACACTGAGTCTACCCGTGTATCATGAAAATTGCATTATTTTTTCCCGTATATACCGGGGCATGCTCATATACCTTCCTATTTCCATGTAATCAACCAATGTCCATGTATGCAGCTGTGTAAGTGGCCAGGTATCCTTCATAATACACACAGACCTATTAGGTAGAGGGCATAGAATGTGTGACACATTTCACAAAGTGTGTGATACTTTTATTCTCCCCAGAACCCCAACACCATAGGTAGATCCCCATATGGCTTGTATTCCCCGATTACATTCCACGTATATCAGGTTTATCTATAAGCCATAGATATTCATTAAAAAAATTTATCTTCTCTCCGACCTCTGATTCGTCCATGAATCATTTCGGTAAACAAGGATTTGGTTCAATCAAGAATTGATGCTACCACTCAATGGAATCTATCCATCTGATTCACATGGTAATACATCTATCACCATAATCAACTCACTTCAAATCCTAGAAATCTAAATATTATCCAGTCATGATCGATCATCATAGCTGAATCCCATCATTAATTTGAACCCTAATCTACAGTATCAATCTATTGACCTAAAATTTTTTTTGAAATAATTGATTATTATGTATTTGTCGAACGATGGCCCAAATCAAATGCTGATGATGAATGAATGAAGAAAGATGTAAGATATTCGAAAAAATAAAAAAACCGAGGAATGGAATTTGGAATTTTTTTGTATTGACCTCAATCAGTTTCCGTTATAATGAAAAATGAAGAGATACAAATTGATTTAAAAAATGAAAATCCCATAATTCCTAGAAAATAATCCCATACCCTCAATATGATCTATATAATAAAAAAATAAATTAGTCTATTTATTTAAATTCATTATAGGATTATTAAAGAGGTATAAATCCACATAAAACAATATCTTATTTTCAGATAGATCTATCTTTAACAAATAACAAACTCAAATCACTATCATCAGCAAGATCCTAAATTTCCATTGGCATGAACAATCCCTTATTAGATTTTATCATTCTCCAAAGCTTCATAAAATTATATATATAAATTCTGAGGGTTATATGGATAAAACTATTAATTTTCAATGAGAGTTATTTTGTTGAACAATATTATGTCTCTATGTCACATTAAATAAAATTAATTAAATAATTAATTTATTTATTATTTACGTCCATCCAACTTTTTCAAAAATTCCCTATGCTAAAAAAGATTATGTCTCACCTCTGGTAAATAACATATTTTGAACTCAATGGAGGTCTAAGATTTAAGATTTTATTCCCCTTGTATGAGTAATTCCACATTTAAAGAAACATTGTGCATGTATGATATTAATATATTTCAAATATTTATAATATCAATTTTGGGCACACCAGGTGTAGAAATCTCATACCTTCTTAGTTATTAAATCAGAAAATATTACTAGATATATTTCAAATATTTACTTGGTAAAAAATGATACATTACAATTATTAAAGACGAATATAGTCCCTAACATATAACTAAGACCAATTTCTTATATATGAACTCTACTGTGATAAGATAAGTTTGATCTATCTATAACTTTTTATGTCTATAATTGATCAATTGATTGATTATTTCTCCCATTTTTTACTTTAATTTCAATATGAAACTATTATAAGAGAAATAATCATCTAATTATACTTAGATTAAATTACTTATTTGTTTTAATAAGGAGGATAAATATTGGATTTTTTGGAAATAAGTATTGAAGTTATTGAATTCATAAAAATCAGATTTAGATTTTTGAGGAATCCTTTTTTTAAGTTTATCAAATAAAATAATTATAGAAAGTATTATTTATGTGGAAGCATAGAAGTTATGTTAATAAGTTAACCAGGAACAAATATGAAATTGGAGGATATTGATCTAGAAATATAATTATGGATTTAAAGAATAATATATTCAAATGTTTTTCTCAAATTGGAAGTCTAGGATGTTAGAATGTTATGTTTAGAATAATTATTTGATGCAGAAGTATTAAAGTTAATTGGGACATGAAATTAAGAATAATAATGGATAATATTTGTCATGATACTTAATACCCTTTCATAAGATACATAATATATTTGAGTTATGAATTTCTAGGAATGGTTTTGTAAGTTTGCATCACAATTTACTATACAATGACAACGAACACTCAACATGTAAAGTTTCAATAATATGAGAATGTCTGATACATAAGAATCTAGATGATATGAAATATCATTTAGGATATTAAAATGTAGAAAAGTATAGAAAATAATCTTCCTATTTATATAATAGTAACTTTTGAAGAAGAGACAAAATGTGATAAAGGGTAAAAATGCCTACATATATAATGTTTTTATTAGAACCACAATGTATAAAATGAAAACACTCCTAATATATATAATAGTAACCTAAACTAAAACTTAAGTCTTTTTTACTAAGTATGAAATTTAGAAAATTCGACACTTGGACCTATACATAAGGGTTATTAGTGAAATTTAAGATTTTATACTTTATCACTAGGATAATGAGAAGAATCGTCACACTGTTATATATAGAATTCTGTCATGATGTATACATTCAAGGGAATATATAAAAGGGCATGCAAACCATTTTCATTAAAACGATGTATACTATAATATTGGAACCATTTTCTAGTATATTTGGATTATTGTAATCAGAAACAACTGGTTCATAATAATTCTACATCATCTCCCATTTTTATCTTCATAACATTCACCCGTCTTGGGCATATCATACAAAAAACATGGGATACGAGACATAAGAAAGGGTGAGCTCTAATGCTCAGTAAGGGTAAAAAGGGAAGATATTAGTGATCATATAAGCATAACATGAGAAAAAGGTTATGATAACATGTGATTAATATTTAAAAACCATAACATACATATCATAGATCATTATAATAATTCATGGAAATAATATTGGCTGTTTTTAGGACATTAAACATAAATGAATCAAAGAACATGAGCTATGAGAGCACAATATTTTAATAAGACACAAAATTTTTTCATACACATAACCATATAAAATCAATTATTTTCTAGTCAAGGCATATTATAAAGGTTATAATTGTGTAATGGGATCACTCCACAAATGACTATAGTAGTAAAGGTTCACTCCAAATAATTTCATAATGGATACAGAACCTTAATAAACCAGGTTCACAACCAATTCCAGTCTTATTTTTCTCATTAGATATCAATATTAACATAATTCATTGGATGTAGATATAGGTCCCACCCATCACATAACAAAAATCATACTTATATCTTCCACAATATCATAAGGAATAATCATATTAGAATCCATGAAAATAAATGAGTTTTATAAATATTTCATTATTACATAACCCATGGAAAAAAATGGGTTTCATAAACATTTCAACATTTCCTCATTGCATCACCCGTGGAAAAGAAACACGTTTCATAAAAATTTTATAAAAAAACATAAATCATCTAGAGAATGAATAAGGACAACATAGTTGGATCATATCCTCAGTAATATATTAGGGAAATAAAGTTTTATTTTCTTTGATGAATATAAATACCATTAAAATATCGTCGAAACATTCTTGAGGAAAATAAATATTGCATTTTGAAATTACCTATAAAAATACTATGAAAATATAAGGGGAAAATTTATTTGAGAATAACATTATAAAATTGTAAAGTAAGATTCTAATAAATTTTTATTCAGGACAACAGGAAAATTCGTTCATGTTATACAAGTTAAAAAATAATTCATTTCATATGTTTTTTGGGAAGTCACAATGTACCTCATTTGGAAAATTTCAAGAATATTCCATTAAGACTATTTTATATAAATTAAAATATATGTTAAATTTAATTTACAGAAATATTTTATAATAACAAAAACCCTTTTTTAAACATTTTTAGAAAACATATAAATGTAAGGAAAATGTTTTTTCAACCAAAGAGATAAATCAAGTCGATTTTTCTGGAAAAAATATTATCAGTATCTTTAGTAATTAATGTTTGGGAAATTAAATGAACAAATATATTTTAAATAAATAACAAAAGTATAGGAAAATTCATGAAAAAATTATTGGTTGATAAAAATATTACATTATCATTACTTCATCATAAATAATCCAATTAAATATTGAGATTGTAAAATTAAACACGTTAACTCGAGTTCTCCTTACTTTGAAACAACTATAACCATATGCATTATATATTTAAATATGTTATAATTATATTATAGATTCATGTTCATACAAATAATATCATATATTATCTATTTATAACATTTCAAAACCTCCTTTCATCAACAAATCCTTATTAGAATCATCATTTCTAGGTGCTAAATTTTTCGTTTATCATAAGTATTTCAGTTTAGTAGTTCTGATACTTGTAAATTTATCATTGTTAAATAAGCACTAGAATAATAATAATTATATAAATATCTTATATATTTATTATATACATATTTATAGTAATTGTTAAAATCTATATTAAAAAATAAATTACACCATTCATAGAGATGGTTGACAGTACTTATGTATGAATGGTGTTTTCATTATTCAATGGATGAATTAAAATAATTTTAAATGTTAATTCAACTTTATTGGATAAATATTATATCATTAATATCATATATATTTATAAATTTATTTTTTATTACCATCAAATAAAAAATAAATGAAAAATGAATAATATTGCTTTGTGGAGGTGTAATTACACACGTATGCATGAAGGACATTATCATTTACCAAATGATTGGATGAAAATTATGTATATATGATATTATAATACTAGAAGTATAATGATATGATAAATATCATAAATAAACATTGAAACCATCATAATAACCATCCATTAAATATGGTTATTAAAAATAGATTATATCGGTATGTGGAGATGGTAATCTGTACATATGGACGAACGATACTTTCACTTATTATGTGATGGGAAAGAGTGTGTATAATACTGTTTTAGTAAACATAATAAAATTTAATCATATTTAGGATAATTAATTTATAATTTTATGATAAATTACAAACATTTAGAATATGTAAATAATATTATTAAAAAAGAGATTGGTTAAGGTGATTACCTCTTCTTTGAAATGAATCCTTTACATCTTCTCTAAAAGCTTCTAAGGTTTATAATTTGAGTGGAAAATAACCTATATAATGTGTATATGGAAGTTTTTAAGATAAATAAGTAGTTTTGGTTGAGGTATAAGGTTCAAAGTGGTAAAAATACTTGAGGGAGGAGGTGCACTTTTATATTTGAGTTGAGGGGAACTTTTTGGAATTTATTAAAATATTCAATTTCAATAAATTAATTCTCAATACAAATGCCACAAAATTGTCTAGGATTAAAAGATAAATTATTATAAGGTTGTAGTAACGTCAAAAAATATATTTTAGACAAGAATTTGTGTCATCTTGAACCTTATCATTTTGATTAACCCTTAGTTAACAAATTTTAATTTTAACTATTGTAACAATAGTTTTAATATAAAATGGTTGTAATTTTTACTTATAAGTTAAAAATTTATCCATAAATGGAAATGTTATGAAAATTTATACCATATATATAAAATATTCCATATTTAAATTTTTATGAATTTTCAATAATTTAAAAAATGTTATCATTTTTTCCAATTTTGACACTATTCATTTAATTTGAATGAAAATACATAAATATAATGTTTTTATTATAAAATAAAATGTTTTAAGACACCAATAATATGAAATATTAACCTTCAGAATTTGTGTAACATAATAAATTACTCATCTTGTATCACTTTTTATATTTTTAAAATCATTTATTTTATTTTTTTATTAATTGAATAAATACCATTTCAATGTTTTTAAAAAAATTAAAGGTAATTTTATAATAAATAAAAATTAAAAAAAAATTAACACTCTAATTATAAGAAAATAACTATTAATATTCCTTTATAATAAGTTTTTTCTCCGATGTGAGTATATAAAAGATATTTAAAACTAAGAGAGTTACATTTTGAAACATTATTTGATTTAAATAATATTTAAATAATTGTCAGGGAAAAGTGTACATTAAATCCATAATGTTTGGACATAAGGAGATAACAATCTAATATATTTCATACAATAATAATTTTGATAAAAACATATATCCTTATCACTTATTTTTAATCTATATTAACATGATTTACCTTTTATTGATGTGATAAATTCTATTAATGTTACTATTAATATTGATAAAAAATAGAATATACCTATTTACCAAATTTAAACATCATAATTATAAATATATAATTCTTTTTATCTAATTAAATACCTATAAATGGATGAAGTTAATTTTAAATTATGTTCGTAAATTTAGAAAATAAATTAGTTTCAGAAAAATACATCCTAAGCACAAAATTGGATTCATTTGTGTCCAATGCCTAAAAAAATATTTTATAATATTTTTAAAAATTTTTACAATAATATATGTACCTAAAATAAATCACAAAAAATGATTAATTAATCTTATTAATATAAATATACTTAGTTCACATAAATATAATTTTTCATAAAAAACATTACTTTTTTTTCAAAAATATTTAGTTATAATTATTTTATAAATAAGTAATTAATTTTATAAATCTTTTTATTGTATATTTTTCATAATTTATATATTAATATTTATATCCTATAATACAATGGATAAAAAATAGCACACACAAAATATTAAAATTATGTTACATAGTTTGTTTAAATTCAATTTTTTATGTAATGCATACTCTCAAAGAAATCAAATTTTTTGAAGAGAAATATTTCATAAAAATATCATGATGTTAAAATATATTACAATTAAAATGAATTTTACCCTTAAATTTTTTGACTCTTATGCAAATAGATGAGTATACTTCTGCCACATAACATACTTAGGTTCCCATGTAGCTTTAGCAAATTAGTGGTCTCACCAAAAAACATTAACCAAGTGATAGGTCTTGTTTTGTATCACTTTATCTCTATAATTTAAAATATATAACATTTATTTACAATAAATTTCTTTTACCAGTGGTATGAATTCATATTTCAATACATGTGAATGATCAGGGATATAATTCCACATGCAAGATTAATGGAATAAAATATTAACTTGAGAGATATTTAGTGGAAGTGCCAATCGATAAGATAAAATTCGATAAGATCAATAATTTCCAAAAGACTAATATATATAGTGATTATTTTTCCCTTTCTTACAATTATGATAAACTTTTCTCTAGGATATTTTATTAGGAATACATTTTTTCCATCTTCAAACACTATATATTTTCAAGGATTTTCAGCATAACATTTTTATCGACTCCAAGATAATATTACGAGTTGGTTCATGGATATAACCATATATACCATTTCCTCATATATATTGGATCAAAATATCATTTATTCTTCAACTTCATTTGAGTATTTTGGATTTATGCACTTCCTACCATATAGGAAATTATAAATAGACTTCTGAATACTGAAGTGAAAGAAATTTTTTTCACAAAACTATTTCAATGGAAGGTGTTGATCCTAGCCATCATTGGAATCCATAGAGAAATCTATCGACATGTATTATATAGTTTAAATGGTCATTCATAACTAAACATTTGTTTGAGTATGATAAGTTGTGATAAAAATTAACTCTATATCCTGATCCTATAGTAGGATTCTCTAAAATAACAAGGTAAACCTCAAATCCTGATAATATACAATTGGCAGTGGTACGCCCTAAAATCTTAACACTTTCTTAATTTACTGAAAACTTATTCAATAAAGATTAAATTCTTATCTAATGGAAATGAAGTTTTATTAATTCATAATATAATCAAATACAACCCAAATACCTTTGTTCCCTTTAGTGTTTTTGGGAGAGTTAAATGAAAAAATACATGGTGATTCATTTCTATTTCATATTGGTATGTATAATTATTATAACATACCCTTATATTTATATATCATTTCCTTTAATTGAATAAATACCAATCACTGATAATGATAATACATGATATCTCTCTTCATTCCATCCCACATGCAATACTCTCTCAAATATCCAATAATCTTCATACTTCCAGGATGAATAAGAAATGAATAACTATGAGAATAATTGATTATCTACTTTTTTAAATTTGGTACCTAAGGGAAACAAAAATGGTTCATAAACATTATTATTCCATCACAATCAAGGTTAAACATAGTAATATTTGTTACGATCTTTTATACTTTTACATCTTTCTTTTATTCCACTTTAAGAATCACTTGGATAGATGGTCAAACACTTAATTGAGATAGTTAAGATTTTTTTGCCTTCCTTAATGATTTAAATATATATACTTTTCAATTCATGAGATATTAGCTATTTTTTGATCCTCATCACAAATAATCTAGCATGATCCTTTCAACTCAGATCATTTCCCATATTTTTTTCTTTCCAAGAGTGGTAATGTATTGACCCATCATAATTTTTAATCAGCTCAAACTATATCATTTGGAACACGTTCAACTATTTTTGACTAAAAATTTAATTGAAACATTTTTTATCAGTATATATGTCACAAATTTCTCCATATATATAATACCTTTATATCGTTAATGATAAAATTATCGTACGTAACTCTAAATCCTGAGTTGGGTAATTTTTCTCATGGACCTTCAATTTTCATGATACAAAAACTATAAAAATATAATTGTATTTTAGGATGCATACCAGTATTTTATTTGATGGTTAATTATAGATTATATACCCTTATCACCTATAGGATTTTTGAAGAAAAAGTACACTGACTATGATTAACATTAGTTAATTAAAACATTCCTCATATTCATATGTCCAATAGAACTTGTCTCCCTTACGAGTTAAGTTGGTTAGTGAATTTGATAGCTGAGAAAAACTCTCCCCAAACCAAAGATAATATATGATAAAACTAAGAAAAATATAGTTCTTAGTAATATTGGTTGTCTTGGGACAATGTGAAATAAATTTTGTCATTCAAGGGTATACTGATATACCCTCACATGACATTATATGACCTAATAATGAATATTTCCAAAGAATAAATTAAAACATGGTAAATTTTACAAAAGTATTATCCTCCTGGAGGGTATTCAGTATAATACTAAATTGATATTCATTATCTTCCATGATCTTTGAATGAATAAAAATATCATCTACAAAGACTACCACAAACTGATCTATGTAATCTATAAAGACTTTATTAATTAAATTTGAGAAGATAGAGGGAAAATTACTATGTCTAAGTAGGATAAATATATAATCATATTTTCCACACCTTGTATGAAATGTAGTATTGTGTATATTATTTTTCATTAAACTAAATCGATGATATATGAAATAAATATTAATCTTAGAAAAGTATTGATCTACATTCAATCGATAAAATAATTCATCAATAGTGGGTAGATAAAACATTTTCTCAATAGAGATGTTGTCATTTCTCAATAATTATTCTAGTATATCATTGATAGAACATTATTCTTAAAAAATATAATAGGTTCACACTAATGTGATCCACTTTTCTGAACTAATCAACTATCATGATTATCTGGGAGTTTCTTCCTAAATTCTTACCTCTCAATCAAACTAATATATATGCAGTCTTGGAAATAGGTGTAGTACCATGCATACGTTATATTGAAAACCCAACTTCACAATAATATGAAATACCTAGAAAATACTCTGAAAATTCATCATTATCCTCTTTTATAATACGAATATATTCAATGTTGAGTTTATCCTCAACCATTTGAGATAAATGGTCCTTTTGAATAAGAATCATGACCCATACGATGGATCTAATTTACATTAAAAGATTATTTTTTTGTCAAACTGATATGATATTTTAGGTTGGTTAATAATATAAATTGTATCTTCCCTTCACTAGAAATTGATGTAGGATTTATTTAAGGAAATCCAATATATTCCCAAAATAACCCAGAATTCTACTAGATGGAGAATGATAAGATTTTCAGGAAACACTTTAACACAAACTCTAATTATAGAGGAATCATATTCTTGGGATGCGATCATCATATCATTAGAGGTTTTTATTCTACATCAACATCTACTTTTTGAGGTGGTATTATGAAACCTATATAAAATTATATAGATATAGACATTATTACTTATAGAGTAGATTTTATGTGTACCTTTTACCACATCATTATCATAGCCTTCCTAAAAACTAGTGATTTCATGATATTTCTCTTTATTTATGAAATTAATAGGTTTATGAGGTTGATCATCATAATTAACCTTCATATTTGGGAATTGGTTAATATACTACCAATACACCTTATTTTTAAAGAGTGGAGTGTGGGTGGTCAATTATTTGATGATTCCTATCTATTATCATCATTAAATAACTTCTTCCCATCATGTCAGTATTTGATTTCTTGATGAACTTACATTCCACTCTTGAATCACTTATTAATTCTCTTACGACAACCTCACCCATATATCCTTCCATACTTTTATCATAAAGGAAGTCTCATATGATTTTATATATGGTTTTTAGAATTTAATTTGAAATATGTTTTTCTTTTATTATCAAAATAATGAGATTGATGTGTAACTCTAATATACATTTCTATCTTTAGAGTACATCATAAAATTTATTCAAAGTTACTGAAGTCCCTTATTGATAACACCCTTAATAGACTTTGTTTTAGGCCACTGAAAAATTGATAAAATTTACATTTTGGTTGGTTGATAATACTTGAAGGATAACTCTCAATTCTTGTGAAAATTTCCTTATAAGTGCCAATATATTCATAATCCTTATTATTTAACTCATGTAATTATTTCTTCTTTTTCATACAACGAATACGAGAAATTTACTCATTGAAAAATACATTTCTAAATTCATCCCACTCAATAGATTCAATTTATTCTAGTTCATTCATTTTCATGAATAAAATACACCACTGATCTGCTTCACCTTTAAAATGAGAAACAACTAAAGTATCCTTCTCATGTTCTAAACACTAAAGAATAGAAAGTATCTTTTCAAGTGTACCAATCCATTGTTCATCTACTAGTGGATCATGGTAATCTCTAAAATATGGTAGAAATTTCAACATGATGGGATCAAAAAAATATTTTTTCCTCATATTCTCATTTGAAATTTTTGTGTTATTCAAAGCTATAGAAAGTTACGTGATCTTATTAATAAGAATTTTGATTTCAGTTCCCATAGAATTAAATTATTATAAAGGAAAATAATTTCATTTTCAATCGTATTAATCAATAACTGGATTTATTTGGGTTCAATCCATTGACTAAAATTAAAAATATAGTACGAGAAAAGATAATCATGGTGATAAATCAAATTATCATGAAAAATAATTTATAAAATTTCAAAATAATGACACATTCTGCAAGGAAACCTTAGGTTTAACCTTAGTCATTCATGTTCATTAACAAAACAATATGATTTTATCTTATACTTATACTTATCAGGATGGTAGTTAATAAATTGTTCTCATCTCAGTTTCCAATGTTTTACTAAACCTTTATCAAATACTAACTATAATGACCCATACTATTCATACAAAGATATTAAATCTAAATAGATGAATAATCAATACATAACATAACGATCCACACTATAATATTATAGGTCTAGTGTCTTTAGAAACATGGAAACATAAAAAACTACTTCATAATAGATCTACATCGTCTCCCACATAGATTTTCAAAACTATCACCCTTCTTAGACATATAATATATAAAAAATTTATTCAAAAATTAGGAATGGAAACATAAATAAGGGTTAGATATGATACTTAATGAGGCTAAATAAGTGAAATATCAATGATCATATTATTATAACATTACAAAAAGAATATGATAACATAAGATTTAAAATTGAGAACCACAACCTAAATATCATAGATCAGAATATTGATAAATGCTATAAATATTGGCTGTTTATGAGACTTGATTGACAAAAAAATCAAAAAAATTTATCCATCAATGCATAATATCTATATAAGACATGGAAGTTTGGTATTCATATAAATATAAAAAATCAATTACTCAGTAATCAAGGTTTATTTGAAAGGATATAATAGTGTAAGGATTTCACTCCCCAAACCATCATAGTAGTCAATGTTAACTCCTTGAACAATCATAGTAAATATAGCCCCTTAATAAACAAGGTCCACTCTTGATTTTTGTCCTATTTGTCTCATGAGATATCAATATTTACCCAATACATTAGAGGAAGATATTCGTACCACCCATCATATAATTAAAACCATACATATGTGTTCCAAAAATAATGAATCATTCATTATATGAAAACCTATGAAAGAAATTGGTTTCATAAACATTTCATTCTAACACAACCTGTGAAAAAAATGGGTTTCGTAAAAATTTTATCATTTCATCATAGAATAACCTATAGAAAAGAAAATATTTTCATAAAAATATATTCACCAAAAACATAAAAAATATAGATAGTGATAAAGGTTGGTATGATTGGATCATATCCTTAGTAAATAATATGTGAAATCAATGGTTGTTGTCTTTGATAAATTTCAATATTGTTAAAATATCATTAAAATAACATTGGTGAAAAAAGTATTTCCTTTTTGAAATCAATTTAAAAAACATTGTTAATATATAAAGGAAAAAATTTTCTTTGAAAATAAAATTTTGAACTTTTAAAGTAATCTTCAACGAAAAAATTATTTGTTTAAATGTGAAAAACCATTCATGTCATATAAGTTAAAAAAACAATCCTTCCATAATTTTATCAGAAATGGTACAAAGTACATATTTTGAAAAATGAAAATAATATTCCTTTCAAACCTTTTTATAAATATAAAAACATGTGTAAAAATAACATTAAACAATTAAATGATAATAATAAAACATTCTTTAAAACATTTTTAGAAAACATTTATATGAAACGAAATGATTATTGACCAAAGATAGATATGAAGTCGATTTTTCTTAAAAATAATATTCTTGGTACCCTGAGTACTTAAGGTGAGGGTAATTAATGGAAATAATGTATTTTCCTTAAATAAATAGAGTAGAATAAAATTCATTATTATTTCGAGAGGTTGATCAAAATACTTCATCATCCAATTTAATCATAAACACTCCCAATAAATAATGATATCGTAACATAAAACCCCTCATCTCATGTTTATCTTGTTTCAAAATAAATTGAACCTAATATAAAATAAATTTAAATTTTTTATAATTATGTAGAAGTTACCTTATCAAAATTATAATATCATATATGACCCCTTCATTAAATTTTAACACACCCTTTTCTGAATAATTCCTTATTAAAATTATCGTTTCCAGGTGTTTACTATTTTGTTTATCTTAAATATTTTAGTTCATTAGTTCTGATAATTGTACATTTATCTTACTTCCATAACATAAAGAATATTAATCATGATAAAAATATAATATAAAACCATTATATATATATTTAGTGTAACACCCCGAGATTTTATGAAAAGTTTTCTTTTTAATTTCATTAATGTCTTGTGTTGTACGCTACACCAAAAGGAGCTTGCACAACACGCATCCTTGACTTGCCTTGTATTACACGCAATCACGACCTTCCTCGATAGCGTGTGTAGTACGCAATAACGAGTTTCACTAAACAACAATATGCTATTAAAATATTATTAACACTAGTCGTTATGAATAGTAATAACCACTTTTTGAAATTTTATAAATTTTATTTTTCAAAATGGACTTCATTTTTGGATTCGGAATATCGAAATTATCTTAGGGTGAAATTTTGGTAATTTTCGGATAACTTTCATATTTTGATGAATAGTGAGAATTACTAAATTTTAATTAAAAACAACTTTTTCAATCGAAATAATTAATAGTGATAAATTATTAATTTGAGTGGTTTTAAAGTATATTTAGAATATATTTGTACAATTTAATACAATGTAGGTCAGTGGATGTAATTTCACATTTAAACCAGACATAAACAAGTGTCAATCTTTTGATATTTATTATCTCTTAAGAACACGCTATTTGTTTTGACGTCGGGAATTGATTTTTAAATTAATTAATTCAACTGATATATTTTGAATTTGTTAAAATAGACATCATTTTTGATTTCATAATATCAAATATAGCTTAGGCCCAATTTTTGGTATTTTTCTGGAAACTTTCATTTTTTGATGAATAGTGAAACCACTAAGTGGTAGTTAAAAAAAATAAATTTTTCATGAAACTTAATTTTAACGCTTCCGTGAGTGGAATTTTCAAAAATCCGAGAGACACGGTTGATTTCAGTATGTAAAATTTGGTTCAATGAGATGAAAATAATTTTTGGTGAATAGTAACTTTTTACTTTTATTTACCACAGTTAAAAGTAAATAGGGTAATTAAGTGTAAAAATGATATTATAATTACCTTGACACATTTCCTAATTCTATTGGATAAGTGTAATTCGACCAGAAACAACCTTAAGAATAAAATATGACCATTTAGGCCCACTTGGATTAGATTAGGACATTTATTATTATTTAATTTAAGGAAGAGTTAAAAGAGTTAAAATCAAAGTTTATTTACAAAAACATTTTTAATACAGGGTTATACATAAGATAAATACGATTTTAAATATTCATTAGAAAGATAATAATATTTTTCTACATAATGATATTTTAGTTATAATTTTTAGACATTAAATTTTTTAATTTATTTATGACACAATGATGATGCAGTAATTACCATAATAGTGAAAAATTAGAATAATTGATATTATAAATACCCAAATAAGTGTAATTTGATACTTTTTATGAATTACACTAATTTTATAGCTTAATATGACATGTTAATATTGATTTAATTAACTTTGTTCGAACTAATCATTCTGTTATGATTTTCACACAAATTAATTACTAAATAGTGTCAAAATTGACATAAAATAGTTTTTAAAAAAAATATTATATTATTAATTGTAATTTTTTTCCGAAAAATCTAAGGTTAGGCCAAATGACTTAGATAAGGTTATATATATTAATAAAAAACAACTTGGGGTTCGTTTGGATTATTATAGTAAGTTTATTAACCTTATAGTGTAAGAACACAAGAAGACACGGTAAAAGTAAAATTATTTAACTTAATGTTAAATCTAAATGATAAGGTCAAAATAGGAACCTAAACTTGTCTAAATTATATTGTATGAGATAATTTAGACCCCTCCCCAACTTATCATCAAAATAAATCAATTTGGAGCTATTTAAAACCGAATTTGGCTTCATAATAAAATAATATTTTTTGTTATTCCAAAGTTGCACCTCTCCTCCCTTATAAAAGGGCACCTCCTCCCCCTCTTCCTCACACCACTTTGAGCCTTCATGATCGGCCAAACCCTGGCAATTTCTTTTCTCCACTTCCCTAGAAACATTCTAGAGGTTCTGGTCTTCTTCAAAGACCTATTTTAGTGCCCTAAAAGGAGGTCTCAAAGAAGCACTTCAAAGAAGAGGTAATGTCTGTTACCGATTCTTTCATCTTTATTTCTTCTTCAACTTCTTCTTCTTTAGTTGTTTAATTATGAAGTTACAACATAATTATCAATCATATACTGATATGTTATTATAAGTATGAAAAAACCCTATTTCATCATCTATGTAACACCCCAAGCTTCCACGGTATGTTTCCCTTCGAATAATGCAATAGCATGTGTTGTACGCAACCTCGAGCTCTAACACACACCACAACTAATTTAACTAGCCATTGTGAATAGTAATACCTACTTTTTGAAATTTTATAAATTTTATTTATCAAAATGGACTTCATTTTTGGATTCGGAATATCGAAATTAGTCTATGTTGAATTTTTGGTATTTTTCTGAGAACTTCTAATTTTTTATGAATAGTGAAAAATACTTAAAAACAACTTTTTTAATAAAAATAATTTATAGTAATAAATTATACTATTTAGTGGTTTTAAAGTATAATTAGAATATATTTTTACCATTTTATCCAATGGTGGTCATTAGAATTAATTTAACATTGAAATTGGACATAAACAATTGTCAATCTTTTGATATAAATTGTTTCTTAAAAACACGCTATTTGTTGTAACAGTGGGAATTAATTATAAAATTAATTAATGCAACTTATATGTTTGGAATTTTGTAAAATAGAAATCATTTTTGAATTCGGAATATCAATTATATCTTAGGGTGAAATTTTGGCCTTATTCTGAAAAACTTCAATTTTTGATGAATAGTGAAACCACTAAGTGGTTGTTAAAAACTGATTTTTCGTTAAAATGAAATATTACCACTTCTGTGATTTGATTTTCAAAAATCCGACAAACATGGTTGTCATTAAGAAGTAAAATGTGGTTCAATGAGATTAAAATAATTTTTGGTGAATAGTAACTTTTAAGTTCTTAATCGCGATTAGAGGTAATTAGTGTACTTTAAGGTAAAAATAATGTTTTAATAATATGAGATGAGCTTGAAACTTGTCCTACTCCTATTGGATGAGTCATGGCCGACCAAGACAACCCATGGGTCAACTTGGGGACCCCATTTAGCCACTTTGGATGGAAAATGACATTAATATATATTTATTTAATGTTAAAATTAAATTGACACAAACATGAGTTGTTTTACTAAAACAGTTTTTACGTGGGGTTACACAAGTCCAAATTTTGACTATAAATATTCATTAGAAATATAAAAGGATTTCCTATATCATAGATTTTTTTTTTATAATTTTTATACATTAAATAAATTAAATTATTTATGACATTATTATGATGCAGCGATGACCTCATTATTTAACGATTTTAATAAAATGAAATGATAATGTAAAATCCAAGGCATAAACTTGTCCAAAGACTATTGGATGGGTAGATTTCGAACCCTTATCACCTTAGCCACGAATTATATAAGTGTGGGACCTTTATAATCCGAAAAACATTGTATAATAATGTAACATTTCAATCTTTCCAAAAGAGCCCCTCCTCTCCTCTTACAAAAGGCCCCCACCTCTACCACCTTATTCACACTTTAAAGCCTTTTGGTTCGGCCAAACTCTGCCCAAATACTCTCCCAACTTCTCTCCCTTCATCCTAGAAGCTTTACTTTAGTCAGAAAGCCATCTTAAGGAGTCCTTTTGATCAAATCAAAAGGAAGAACCCGAAGAAGAGGTAACATTTTCATCACCCTCTTTCAAGTTTCTTTCTTCTTCCACTCCCTCTTTGTTTATTATTTCAATTATAAAATTATAACTCCAGTATATTCTATACACTGTGATGTTATTATAAATATGAAATAACCATATTCAGTATTCTACCCATCATTTGAATGACATATCACCATATGTACGTACGTACGGCTTACCGTCTCCACGTCGTGGTGTAATTGTTATTCAATATATTATTATTTTAGATGGGTATAATAATGATATGTAATTCATGTAAATAATAAATATAACATGATAATGATTCTTTATATATGATATAATATCCAATTATATATTATTTTAATATCAAAATAATGATATTGTCGCTCGTGCGTACGTACGGACTACCGTCTCCACGAACGCGATGAGATTCATTCTCCGTCGTATCCTTTCAAGTATAATTATCATTTGATGATTTAAAAATAATGTTTAAGGACATGATATCATTCTGGATACGAATAAGATATAACCTATCCATGAAAAACACGACTTACGTAACAAAACATATAAATGAAAACGAGTAAGTTAACACCCGAAACAACGATAAATCTAAGATATTGTTAACAAAACAATGTTAAAAGATCATATATGATATCATATGAATGTATATGATTCTTGTATAATTTAATAACAATTATTTCACCATTATACAGGAGGATAACCTACCCCAACCAAGGAAAAGTACAAGGTAAGGGTTTACTTCACAACCTCTTCATTATCCAAGGTTGTTTATACATAATTATCTACTAGGACCTCGTTATCATCCACATCCATGTTTCTTAAAAATGTATTTCAAATTTTTTTTACTATTAAATGGAAAATGGGTTAAAGTCATTTATACCCTTATACGTTTTTGAAAGGAATCTTACCGTCGTTTTCCAAACAATGTACTTTTTGACCTTTTTGACAAATTTAAGGTAAGAATGTTATTTTAACTTATACGGCGGGTGCGGCTATTTTCCACCATTATAACGTCATCGAAGCTTCCCTTACAAGCTTATAATAATATTTTCAAAGAAAATGTATTATTTTATAATTATGGGACTTTTAAATTATTTCAAAAAAGAGAGATATTTCTCTCAAATAGCTTTGATTTCATCCATGTCAACATCCTTTGATGGGTTTTAAGTTTATTTGAAATTGATTTATGATACAAAACTTCCATTGAGAATTTTGTGAAACATTTGACTGTGGATGTGTTATTTTTATACCATCCATAGTTTATGGAGAAACTGTTGACATTTCGTATGCTAGTTTTAATACGAATATTTATGTTATGTTTAAACCTATTCATATGAGGAATGTATTAGACTTAATAAGTGACGGGTGGAGCCCGCTATAGCTCCTCGATGCATCGGTAGGTCTCATGAGACAACTAGACGTGGAATTGGTCGAGGCCCTTTCCCAATTTGATTTATGGTTTTGGCCGAGGCCTTAATCATTTTAGACGTCTTGGCCGAGGCCTTGACCAAATGTTTCATAATGTCTGGCATTATACATTCCCTCATTATGAAAGTGGTTATTGATATTTCATGTGATTATTCGTCTAGTAGAATATCCATGTGAGTAAGTAATGGAATTATTTTATTTTACTTTTTCCATATTATGCTGAAGTTCAAGTTCAATAAGGCTTTTGTTTTAGTTATACATTGCCTTAAATGCTTATGTTTTCTTATGAATGTTTCCGCTATATTGTTATCCTTACGGAGAATTTGAGCTCACCCCTTTCAATGTTTTATTTTTCCCAGGATTTGAAGAAGTGTATTATGACTGAATTGCAAGAATAGTCAGTGAGGATATGAGTGTGGACTAGGGAGACCATGTTATTGTAGTTTTCATTTTTATGATGTAATGTAATGTTTATGAATGTATCTAGTGTTTCCAAGGCTACTAAACTAATCGGTCTTTCGAGACGTGATCTTTTGTGATCATGCCAATGTTACGAAGTAATGCACCGACTCTGGGAAGCTGGGGTTGAGGCGTTACAGTTGGTATCATAGGAAGTTTAGTACAAACCTTGGAAGATAGATTTAGACAAACTCTGATTAGAGCACATAGACCTAAGATGAACTTTGGGGATTAGTATAGAAGAACTTCCTAAAATTTTGGTATTGTTGAGATTTTGTGAGTTTTCCGAGTAATACACCCTTGTCTGGATACGAGCAGGTAGAGGCGGCTCTGGCACAGATGTACCTAGGGGTAAAACCCGAAAACACCACTTTGAGCTAGACTCGAACGGGAACTGGTGCATGACAACGGGCCTTGTTGCACTCTTGGTTACGACACTCCAGGGGGATATGCTTAGGATAATTCTCATTTTCTTTACAAACCACTATGAAGGGTTACGAGTATATACTTCCTCAAAGAAAACATTTTTATAATTATGGATTATATCCATAATTAGTTCAATTTATGTTAAGTGTTTTACAAGTATGGAATTATGTATTTTGATTCATAAACAAATCTAGTTTATGCCATTATTTATAAATGGCGCCTAGTGGAAGGAATGGAAACCATATCAATGCACGCACTCCGTGTAGGGATTTCCCTCCTGCTCAAGATAATTATCGTGGAGCTAGTGATACAACTGGTGCTGATCATCTTCTCACCGTAATGGGACAACTCACGCAGGTTATGAATAACAACCTTACTCGTATGGAGCACCCTGATCCGCAACGTGGAGGATCAATGCTAGACCGTTTCATGAGGCAACAACCACCAACCTTCAATGGGAGTACAAATACTATAGTAGCTGAGCAATGGATAAATTCCTCAGAGAAAATATTCCATGCCTTGGGGAGTAGTGAAAGGGAGAAAGTTTTCACGGCAGTTTACCGCCTCACTGGAGATGCCGATCAATGGTGGTCACTAATTCAAAACACAAAGGAAGATGATGAATTAACAAACATGGAATGGCAGGAGTTCAAAGAGCTGTTCTTAGAAAAATACTTTCCTCGAGACCATCGAGCGGATATGGAAAGGTAATTTCTGAGTCTGAGGCAAAAGGAGGATGAGAATGTCGCAAAGTATGAGGCTAACTTTACAAGGTTAGCAAGGTATGCTGCAGATTACATACGTAACCCAAGAAGTAAGACTGATCGTTTATTTGATGGGTTAAAACCATTTCTCTGTCGAGCTTTAGTATCATAAACCTTCTCTTCATACGAAGGTATTGTCTCGTGCGCTATCAAGACGGAAAAGGAATTATCTAAGTCTTATGACTTTAAATCAAAGAAAGATAAGAACAGATCCGCTGAAAACTATGGGAAAGGAAATAAGGAAACAGGGAAGAAGGGTAGAAATGAATTTCCACTCTGTGACAATTGTGGTAAGAAGCTCCCTGGTGCCTGTCTAAAAGGAAAAGGAGTATGTTACAAGTGTGGTGAAAAAGGCCACCAAGCTCATGAATGCAAGGGAAAGAAAGGAGCTGCCAACGTGGAATGCTATAATTGTAGAGAGAAGGGACATTATGCAAATGAATGTACTAAGTGTCAGGGGAACTTACCTTAGAAGAGGCCAAGGGATCAGGGCCAGGCTTATTCTATCACTACTGCTGAGGTGGAAGCTCCGAAAGATGTGGTGGCAGGTAATTTAATGGTTTCCTCAAGTTTAGAAAATGCATTATTTGATTCTGGATCATCGCATTGTTTCATATCTTCCCAGTTTGCTAAGAAAATTAGATATTTCCAATTAGATTTAACAAGGGAGTTGTCGGTCAAAACCCCTAAGGGAAGTATTGTTGCAACACCGTTTTTTCGATTAGTTCCCATTAGAGCACCTAAATTTTCTTTACCTGCTGATCTCATCGTCATACCCATGATTGAATTTGATATAATCCTTGGTATGGATTTAATTTCGGACCATGATGCAAAAATTTATTATAAGAGGAAAGAGGTTACAATTCTTGATGATGATGATAAGGAACACCTTATCTTTAGAGCAGAATTGTCGCCACATAATTCTTATCTAGATCCACCCCCAGTAGCTCAACTAAATTCAATTATTGGGGAGGAAGAGAAGGAAATTACTTAGGGTGAGGAAAGGAATATTCAAATGGAGGATGTACCTATTGTGAGAGAATATGTTGATGTGTTTACTGAAGATTTACCTGGACATCCTCCAGAACGAGAAGTTGAGTTTTCCATTGATTTAATTCCTGGATCAAGGGCCATATCGAAGACCCCTTATAGAATGGCCACTGTGGAATTAGTTGAACTAAAGAAACAACTAGAGGAATTGAGTAATAAGGGATTTATTCGCCCTAGTGTTTCTCCTTGGGGAGCCCCTATTCTTTTTGTTAAGAAGAAAGATGGATCTATGAGGTTGTGCATCGATTATAGGGAGATCAATGCTATAACAATAAAGAACAAGTATCCCCTACCTCGCATTGATGATTTGTTTGACCAACTGCATGGAGCTCAATACTTTTCAAAGATTGACCTTCGGTCTGGATACCATCAGTTCTGTGTGAAGAAGGAAGACGTTCCAAAGACAGCATTTCGAACAAGGTACGGGCATTACGAGTTTACAGTAATGCCTTTTGGATTGACTAATTCACCCTCTGTTTTCATGGATCTAATGAATAGAGTTTTCAAGTAATATCATGATGTCTTTGTAGTGGTATTTATTGATGATATCTTGGTATACTCCAAAAGCCACGAAGATCATGAAAATCACTTATGCATTATCCTGAAGACTCTTAGAAGACATGAATTATATGGGAAATTTAGCAAGTGTGAATTCTGGCTTCATGAGATTTCTTTTCTTGTCCATATTGTCTCTAAGGATGGAATTTCCGTTGATCCTTCTAAAACCAAGGCAATCCAAGAATGGCCACCACCGACAAGTATAACTGACGTACACAGTTTTATTGGTTTAGCAGGTTATTATCGACGTTTCGTCCAGAATTTTGCCAGATTGGCTAACCCATTAACAAAGCTCACACGTAAAGGGATTAAATTTGCCTGGACAAAAGAGTGTGAAGAATGTTTTGAAGAACTGAAGATAAGATTAGTCAACGCCCCTGTATTGACTCTACCATCGGGGAATGATGGGTTTGTTATTTATAGTGATGCATTGAAGAAAGGACTTGGTTGTGTCCTTATACAGAATGATAAGGTTATTGTCTATGCATCACGGCAGCTAAAAATTCATGAGAAAAACTATCCTACTCATGATCTTGAGTTAGCAGCTGTGATCTTTGCTTTAAAGATATGGACACATTACCTCTATGGTGAAAAATGTGAGATTTATACTGATCACAAGAGTTTGAAGTATATTTTCTCACAAAAAGAACTCAACATGAGGCAAAGACGATGGCTTGAACTACTCAAGGATTATGATTACACGATACATTACCACCGGGGAAGGCAGACAAGGTGGAAGATGCTTTGAGTAGAAAAGACCATGGAGTTTTGAATGTGATGAAAATTGAAAGGGATCCAATTTTCATGGATCTAGTGAAGATGGACATGGGAATAACTAGGGAAGGTGAAACATCAATTCTTTTTCAAATGTTTTCCAAACTATATTTACTATAAAATATTAAGAGTTCTCAGACCGATGATGAAGAGTTTCAAAAGAATATTAAAGCTGTGAATGATGGGAGATTGAGTGACTTTGTGTATGAAGATGGAATTTTGAAATTCGGGAAGAGACTTTCTGTTCCCAATATACCTGATCTAAAAAGGGAATTGTTGGATGATGCTCATAGTTCCAATTTCTCTATACACCATGGGAGCACCAAAATGTATAGAGATTTGAAGGAACATTTTTGGTGGGACAATATGAAGAGGGTGATTGTGGATTTTGTGTCGAGGTGTATGGTTTGTCAACAAATGAAAGCGGGAAGGCAACATCCTGGTGGAGTATTGCATCCTGTTCCCATACCTGAGTGGAAATGGGATAATATTACGATGGACTTTGTCATGGGACTACCAAAGACTCCTAGAAGGAATGATGCAATATGGGTCATTGTTGATCGTCTTACTAAGTCAGCACATTTTCTGGCTATATGGGCGGATCTACCACTTGAACGTATAGCAAGACTATATATGAATGAAGTTGTAAGACTTCATGGAGTACCCCTATCGATTGTTTCTGATCGTGATCCTCGTTTTACTTCAAGATTTTGGAAAAGTCTTTAAAAGGCCTTGGATACTGAACTTCGTTTGAGTACTACCTATCACCCTCAAACAGATGGACAATCAGAACGGACTATTAAAACCTTAGAAGACATGTTGAGATCATGCTCTCTTGACTTTCAGGGTATATGGGATCAATATTTTCCACTGGTAGAATTTTCCTATAACAATAGCTTCCATTCAAGCATTCAGATGGCACCTTATGAAGCGTTATACGGAAAGAGATGTCATACACCATCCTGTTGGGATGACGTTGGTGAAAGAAAACTTGTGGGACCAGAACTGGTGGATGAAACAATGGAAAAGGTGAAGGTAATCCAAAACCACATCAAATCAGTTCAAAGTAGGTATAAGAGCTATGTCGATAACAGAAGAAATGTTTTGTAATTTCAGGTGGGAGATCATGTTTTCCTAAAGGTATCTCCATGGAAGGGAGTTATACGTTTTGGTAAGAAGGGTAAGTTGAGTCCCAGGTACATCGGACCTTTCGAAATTCTAGATCATATTGGGGCTGTATCTTATCGTTTGGCGATGCCGCCAAATCTTTCCAAAGTTCACGATGTTTTCCACATATCGCTATTGAGAAAATACTTGCCCGACCCAACACATGTACTTACCTATGAGGAATTAGAACTGGAACCCGATCTATCTTATTGCGAAGAGCCCATCAGAATTCTTGATGTGAGGGAGCAGGTGCTGAGAAACCGGACAACTCGTCTGGTAAAGATTTTGTGGAGAAATCATAAAATGGAAGAGGCAACGTGGGAACCTGAGGAACTTATGATGAGGAACCACCCGAGTCTTTTTATGCAGTAATACCCTAGAAATTGCGAGGATGCAATTATTTGAAGGAGGGTAGAATGTAACACCCTAAGCTTCCACGGTACGTTTCCCTTCGAATAATGCAATAGCGTGTGTTGTACGCAACCTCGAGCTCTAACACACACCACAACTAATTAAAATAGCCGTTGTGAATATTAATACCTACTTTTTGAAATTTTATAAATTTTATTTATAAAATGGACTTCATTTTTGGATTCGGAATATCGAAATTATCCTATGTTGAATTTTTGGTATTTTTCTGAGAACTTCTAATTTTTTATGAATAGTGAAAAATACTTAAAAACAACTTTTTTAATCAAAATAATTTATAGTAATAAATTATACTATTTAGTGGTTTTAAAGTATAATTATAATATATTATTACCATTGTATCCAATGGTGGTCATTAGAATTAATTTAATATTGAAATTGGACATAAACAATTGCCAATCTTTTGATATAAATTGTTTCTAAAAAACACGCTATTTGTTGTAACAGCGAGAATTAATTATAAAATTAATTAATGCAACTTATATGTTTGTAATTTTTTACAATAGACATCATTTTTGAATTCGGAATATCAATTATATCTTAGGGTGAAATTTTTGCCTTATTCTAAAAAACTTCAATTTTTGATGAATAGTGAAACCACTAAGTGGTTGTTAAAAACTGATTTTTCGTTAAAATGAAATATTACCACTTCTGTGATTTTATTTTAAAAAATCCAACATACATGGTTGTCATTAAGAAGTAAAATGTGGTTCAATGAGATTAAAATAATTTTTGGTGAATAGTAACTTTTAAGTTCTTAATCGCGATTAGAGGTAATTAGTGTAGTTTAAGGTAAAAATAAAGTTTTAATAATATGAGATGAGCTTTACACTTGTCCTACTCCTATTGGATGAGTCATGGCCGACCAAGACAACCCATGGGTCAACATGGGGACCCCATGGAGCCACTTTGGTTGGAAAATGACATTAATATATATTTATTTAATGTTAAAATGAAATTGACACAAACATGAGTTGTTTTACTAAAATAGTTTTTAAGTGGGGTTACAAAAGTCCATATTTTGAGTATAAATATTCATTAGAAAGCTAAAAAAGATTTCATACATCATAGTATTTTTTTTATAATTTTTAGACATTAAATAAATTAAATTATTTATGACATCATTATGATGCAGCGATGACCTCATTATTTAACGATTTTAATAAAATGAAAAGATAATGTAAAATCCAAGGCATAAACTTGTCCAAAGACTATTAGATGGGTAGATTTAGAACCCTTATCACCTTATCCACGAATTATATAAGTGTGGGACCTTTAGAATCCGAAAATCATTGTATAATAATGTAACATTTCAATCTTTCCAAAAGAGCCCCTCCTCTCCTCTTATAAAAGGCCCCCACCTCTACCACCTTATTCACACTTTCAAGCCTTTTGGTTCAGCCAAACTCTGCCCAAATTCTATCCCAACTTCTCTCCCTTCATCCTAGAAGCTTTACTTTAGTCAGAAAGCCATCCTACGGAGTCCTTTGGATCAAATCAAAAGGATGAACCCGAAGAAGAGGTAACATTTTCATCACCGTCTTTCAAGTTTCTTTCTTCTTCCACTTCATCTTTGTTTATTATTTCAATTCTAAAATTATAACTCCAGTATCTTCAATATACTGTGATGTTATTATAAATATGGAACAACCATATTCAGTATTCTACCCATCATTTGAATGATATATCACCATACGTGCGTACGTACGGCTTACCGTCTCCACGTCATGGTGTAATTGTTATTCAATATATTATTATTTTAGATGGGTATAATAATGATATGTAATTCATGTAAATAATAAATATAACATGATAATTATTCTTTATATATGATATAATATCCAATTATATATTATTTTAATATCAAAATAATGATATTGTCGCTCGTGCGTACGTACGGACTACCGTCTCCACGAACTCGATGAGATTCATTCTCCGTCGTATCCATTCAAGTATAATTATCATTTGATGATTTAAAAACAATGTTTAAAGACATTATATCATTCTGGATATGAATAAGATACAACCTATCCATGAAAAACACGACTTACGTAACAAAACATATAGAAGAAAACGAGTAAGTTAACACCCGAAACAACGATAAATCTAAGATATTGTTAACAAAACAATGTTAAAAGATCATATATGATATCATATGAATGTATATGATTCTTGTATAATTTTATAACAATTATTTCACCATTATACAGGAGGTTAACCTACCCCAACCAATGAAAAGTACAAGGTAAGGGTTTACTTCACAACCTCTTCATTATCCAAGGTTGTTTATACATAATTATCTACTGGGACCTCGTTATCATCCACATCCATGTTTCTTAAAAATGTCTTTCAAAACATTTTTACTATTAAATGGAAAATGGGTTAATGTCATTTATACCCTTATACGTTTTTTAAAGTAATCTTACCATCGTTTTCAAAACAATGTACTTTTTGACCTTTTTGAAAAATTTAAGGTAAGAATTTTTTTTAACTTATACGGCGGGGGCGACTATTTTACGCCATTATAACTTCGTCGAAGCTTCCCTTACAAGATTATAAAAATATTTTCAAATTAAATGTATTATTTTATAATTATGGGACTTTTAAATGATTTAAAAAAAGAGAGATATTTCTCTCAAATAGCTTTGATTTCATCCATGTCAACATCCTTTGATGGGTTTTAAGTTTATTTGAAATTGATTTATGATACAAAACTTCCATTGAGAATTTTGTGAAACATTTGACTGTGGATGTGTTATTTTTATACCATCCATAGTTTATGGAGAAACTGTTGACATTTCGTATGCTAGTTTTAATACGAATATTTATGTTATGTTTAAACGTATTCCTATGAGGGATGTATTGGACTTAATAAGTGACGGGTGGAGCCCGCTATAGCTCCTCGATGCATCGGTAGGTCTCATGAGACAACTAGACATGGAATTGGCCAAGGCCCTTTCCCAATTTGATTTATGGTTTTGGCCTAGGCCTTAATCATTTTAGATGTCTTGGCCGAGGCCTTGACAAAATGTTTCAGAATGTCTAGCATTATACATTCCCTCATTATGAAAGTGGTTATTGATATTTCATGTGATTATTTGTCTAGTAGAATATCCATGTGAGTAAGTAATGGAATTATTTTATTTTACTTTTGCCATATTATGCTGAAGTTCAAGTTCAATAAGGCTTTTGTTTTAGTTATACATTGCCTTAAATGCTTATGTTTTCTTATGAAAGTTTCATCTATATTGTTATCCTTACAGAGAATTTGAGCTCACCCCTTTCAATGTTTTATTTTTCCCAGGATGTGAAGAAGTGTATTATGACTGACTTGCAAGAATAGTCAGTGAGGATATGAGTGTGGAATATGGAGACCATGTTATTGTAGTCTTCATTTTTATGATTTAATGTAATGTTTATGAATGTATCTAGTGTTTCCAAGGCTACTAAACTAATAGGTATTTCGAGACGTGATCTTTTGTGATCATGAAAATGTTACGAAGTAATGCATCGACTCTGGGAAGCTGGGGTTGGGGCGTTACAATCTATCCATCCTACGGAAAAAGAAATCACCGTGAGTGCGTACATACAGAATATCGTCTCCACGCCGTGGTGTAATCTATTTTCCACCACCACCTTACTTGGATGGGTATAATGGTGTAAATAATGACTATATATGACTATTATAAAGTGATAATGATTCTGAAATAGTATACATACACTCCAATACAATTCCACGATCATAGGAACGATATCATCACTCGTGCATACGTACGGAATACCGTCTCCACGATGTGATGCGACTCGTTCTACATGATCTTCATTTCATAAGGATTATATAAATGAATTGAATGAATTAATATGATATATATTACACTAATACCATTATGGAAATGAGGTATATATAACCTAAAGAGAAGAATAAGAATTTATTCGACAAAACACACATAAGAACAAAAAGATATAAACAACCGAATAACAAGTAGCAATGAAATATTACTACTAAGAAGCTAATAATATGACCATATATGATATAATAAAAATAACTATGATTCTTTAATAAGTCAAAAACATTATTTAAATCATTATACAGGAGGTTCGGACACTTAAAAAGCATATCAGAACTAAGGTAATGGAAATATCACAATCTCAATTTTATCCGAGATTGTTTATACATCAGTATTTAATGGGGTGTATTTTATCATCCACATCCATGTTTCCTCAATATGTATTATTATTTCCATCCACTTACAATTTTTTACGTCCAATTTTACCATTCAGTGAGTTTTTAGTAAAGGATATAAAAGGAATCTTTTGTCGTTTTTCATACGAGGTATTTTTTGACTTTTCTGACAAAAGTACGAAAAATGTTTTTTTAACTTATATGGAATAAATGGATTTTTAAAACATTATTTCCAAGAGGATTCCTTTACAATTTTTCAAGTTTATTTTTAATCAACTTCTTTTAGTTTAAAATTGTATGACATGTTAAGAAAGGAAATTTTTTTTGAAAGGATATTTTCTTCAAGAATGGAGTTCAAGTGTTTTATCAAAATTATTTTCCATCTAAGATAATTTAGGGTTCTGTTTCTATCACTATTATTACATTGATTTGATTATTTTGTGATGGAATTATTTTTTTGAATTTCTATATCTTATATGAATTGTTTTATGATGTCATGATGTTTAAGAATCCCATTTTTATTACATGGGTTATGCAATGATGTATGATTTATAATTTTGTGGAACACATAAGAATGGTATCATTATTAGATGGGTGGGACCTATATATCCCACCAATGCATTGGGTAATGATTTTATATCTCATGAGATATACATGGATGTAACAGTAGGTTATACCGGTTCAATGAAACAGGACTAAAACGAGGAGTGAACTCGGTTCAAAAATGGACTTTGTCCACTAAGATAGTCTTGGAAATGAGTCTTGACTAATAAGAAATGATTCTCTATGATTATGTGTGTATGACAAAAAAGTTTCATGTTTAATGTTATAGTAATATAGTTTTAGAAAAAGGACAACCTGCAGGACGGGCGACAACCCATCGTGTCTGACAAGGCTGTGGGAATCGAACCCACAACCGAAGTGCGAATGGCCTTTATCGCCTACCACTGGCCTACAGTAAGTCCCTTTTTAGTAGAAACTAGTTTTATTATATTAAACAGTATAATATATGAAGTATAAGTCCATTTTAGGAACTATATGTGATTAATCTCACTATAGATGGACTTATGTATTTTTTGATAACTTTTCTAACCTTTTGTTTGAGACAGATAGAATGACCCATCATTCTATCACATGATCTGCTAACACATCACAAATGACAAATTCAACTTCATTTCATTAAGAGATGAAGAGGAAATTTTCCAAAGAATGACTAACGGTGAGACTTCCCCAAAATCATGAAAGTATTTCTTCTAATTCCAATTTCATCAACTTTAGGGGAAATGATCCTGAAAACCAAAAATGTTGTCCTAGTGCTCTTATATCTGATGAATCAGATAGTACCTTAGATCATCACAAATTTATGGCTTTGTGATTTCTTGTTTTTCCATAGCCATGTTCTCTACCACTCTCCATCAGAACATGATGGTTAGGTTTCACTTCCATATCCATATTTTCACCTATGTGGAAACCTAGTGATTAGTTTATTTGGGCAACTGTTATGTTTTATACTTTTGTTTTTAAAGATTGGTTTTGGTAATCCTTTTTATGATATGGGTTTCTATTAAAGAAACTTTCGAGTAGAAAACCATTTATAACCCCGACGAATTTCGAGGGTGAAATTCATTTTAAGGGGGGTAGAATGTAACACCCTGAGATTTTATGAAAAGTTTTCTTTTTAATTTCATTAATGTCTTGTGTTGTACACTACACCAAAATGAGCTTGCACAACACGCATCCTTGACTTTCCTTGTATTACACGCAGTCACGACCTTCCTTGATAGTGTGTGTAGTACGCAATAACGAGTTTCAATAAACAAAAATATGCTATTAAAATATTATTAAAACTAGCCGTTATGAATAGTAATAACCACTTTTTGATATTTTGTAAATTTAATTTTTCAAAATGGACTTAATTTTTAGATTTTTAATATCTAAATTAGCTTAGGGTGAAATTTTGGTAATTTTTGGATAGATTTCATATTTTGATGAATAGTGAAAATTACTAAATTTAAATTTTAAACAACTTTTTCAATCGAAATAATTAGTAGTGATAAATTATTAATTTGAGTGGTTTTAAAGTATATTTAGAATATATTTTTACAATTTAATACAATGTTGGTCATTGGATGTAATTTCACATTTAAACTAGACATAAACAAGTGTCAATCTTTTGATAGTTTTTATCTCTTAAGAACACGCTATTTGTTTTGACGACGGGAATTAATTTTTAAATTAATTAATTCAACTGATATATTTTGAATTTGGTAAAATAGACATCATTTTTGAGTTCATAATATCAAATATAGCTTAGGCCTAATTTTTGGTATCTTTCTGGAAACTTTCATTTTTTGATGAATAGTGAAACCACTAAGTGGTAGTTAAAAAAAATAAATTTTTCATGAAACTTAATTTTACCGCTTCTGTGAGTGGAATTTCAATAATCCGAGAGACATGGTTGATGTCAGTAAGTAAAATGTGGTTCAATGAGATGAAAATAATTTTTGGTGAATAGTAACTTTTTATTTTTTTTACCACGGTTAAAAGTAAATAGGGCAATTAAGGGTAAAAATTATATTATTATTACCCTAACACATGTCCTAATTCTATTGGATAAGTGTAATTCGACCAAAAACAACCTTAGGAATAAAATATGACCATTTAGGCCCACTTGGATTAGATTAGGACATTTATTATTATTTAATTCAAAGAAGAGTTAAAAGAGTTAAAATCAATGTTTATTTACTAAAACATTTTTAATATAGGGTTATACATAAGATAAATATGGTTGTAAATATTCATTAGAAATCTAATGATATTTCCTACATAATGATATTTTATTTATAATTTTTAAACATTAAATAATTATATTTATTTATGACACAATTATGATGCAGTAATTACCATAATAGTGAAAATTTAGAATAATTGATATTATAAATACCCAAATAAGTGTAATTTTAGACTTTTTATGAATTCCACTAATTTTATAGGTTAATATTACATGTTAATATTGACTTAATTAACTTTTTTTGAACTAATCAATCTGTTATGAGTTTCACAAAAATCAATTACTAAATAGTGTCAAAATTGACATAAAATAGTTTTTAAAACAAATATTATATTATTAATTATTATTTTATTCCTAAAAATCTAAGGTTAGGCCAAATGACTTAGATAGGGTCATATATATTAATAATAAACAACTTTGTGTACTTTTGGATTGTTATTGTAAGTTTATTAACCTTATAGTGTAAGAACACAAGAAGACACGGTAAAAGTAAAATTATTTAACTTAATGTTAAATCTAAATGATAAGGTCTAAATAGGAACCTAAACTTGTCTAAATTCTATTGGATGATAGGATTTTGACCCATACCCACCTTAGCTTCTAAATAAATCAATTTTTATCTATTTAAAACCGAATTTCTCTTTTTAATAAACTAATATTTTTAGTTATTTCAAAGGTGCCCCTCTCCTCCCTTATCAAAACGCACCTACTCCCCCTCTTCCTCACACCAATTTGACCCATCAAGCTCGTCCAACCCCCACCAATTTCTTCTCTCCACTTCCCAAGAAACATCCTAGAGGTTCTGGTCTTCTTCAAAGACCTATTTTATTGCCCTAAAAGGAGGTCTCAAAGAAGCACTTCAAATAAGAGGTAATGTCCGTTACCGATTATTTCATCTTTATTTGTTCTTCCACTTCTTCTTCTTTAGTTGTTTCATTATGAAGTAATAGAATCAGTATCACTCATATAATTATATGTTATTATATGTATGAAACAACCCTATTTCACCATCTATCCATCCTACGGAAAAAGAAATCACCGCGCGTGCGTACGTACGGAATACCGTCTCCACGCCATGGTGTAATCTATTTTCCACCACCACCTTACTTGGATGGGTATAATGGTGTAAATAATGACTATATATAACTATTATAAAGTGATAATGATTCTGAAATAGTATACATACACTCCAATACAATTCCACGATCATAGGAAATATATCATCACTCGTGCGTCCGTACGGAATACCGTCTCCACGATGTGATGCGACTCGTTCTACATGATCTTCATTTAATAATGATTATATAAATGGATTGAATGAATGAATATGATATATATTACACTAATTCCATTCTGGAAATGTGGTATCTATAACCTAAAGGGAAGAATAAGAATTTATTCGACAAAACACGCATAAGAACAAAAAGTTATAAACACCCAAATAACAAGTAACAATGAAATATTATTAATAAGAAGCTAAGAATATGACCATTTATTATATCATAAAAATAATTATGATTATGTAATAATTAAATAACATTATTTAAATCATTATAAAGGAGGTTCGGACACGTACAAAGCATATCATACCTAAGGTAAGGGAAATATAACAATCTCATTTTTATCCGTGATTGTTTATACTTTAGTATTTACTAGGGTGTATTTTATCATCCACATCCATGTTTTCTAAATATGTAATATTATTTCAATCTACCTACAATTGTTTAACTTCAATTTTACCCATCGGTGAGTTTTTAGTAAAGGATATTAAAGGAATCTTTTGTCGTTTTTCATACGAGGTACTTTTTGACTTTTCCGACAAAAGTACGAAGAACTTTTTTTAAACTTATATGGAATATATGGATTTTTAAAACATTATTTCCAAGAAGCTTCCTTTAATAGTTTTCAAGTTTATTTTTAATCAAAATCTTTTATTTTAAAATTGTATGACATGTTAAGAAAGGAAAATGTTTTTGAAAGGATATTTTCCTCAAGAATGGAGTTCAAGTGTTTTATAAAAATTATTTTCAATCTAAGATAATATAGGGTTCTGTTTCTATCCCTATTATTACATTGATTTGATTATGTTGTGATGGAATTATTTTTATGAATTTCTTTATCTTTTATGAATTGTTTTATGATGTCATGATGTTTAAGAATCCCATTTTTATTACATGGGTTATGCATTGATGTATGATTTATGACTTTGTGGCACACATAAGAATGGTATCATTATGAGATGGGTGGGACCTATATCTCCCTACAATGCATTGGGTAAAGATTTTATATCTCATGAGATAAACATGGTTGGAACGGTAGGTTATACTGGTTCAGTGAAACAGGACTGAAACGGGGAGTGAACTCGGTTCAGAAATGAACTTTGTCCACAAAGATAGTCTTGGAAATGAGTCATGACTAATAAGAAATGATTCTCTATGATTATTTGTGTATGAAACAAAGTTTCATGTTTTATGTTATGATAATTGGGATTACATTTCACTACTATGATTTATCCCATGTTATGAAATTATGATCTCTTTTGCAGGTTAAGATTTCTAAAAGTTATGTGCTTATGTATATGATGTGATTGATATTTCTTTTGTTTACCCTTACTGAGCATTTGAGCTCACCCTTTTATGTTTTCTTTTCCCTAGGATATAAAGAAAGGTTTTAGGTAGAAAAAAAAGATCTTTATAGGAGATGTTGAAGATATTTCACCACGATTAGAAGATTATATTCCGAGTTTCCAAAGACACTAAACTATTACGGTCCTTGTGTGTGTGTTTTTGTTATACACTAGGTATTCTGAAAAACTAATGTAATGTCCATGTACGTTAAGCTTCGGGTCTCTACAGTTGGTATCAGTGGAAAGGTGTAGTCAACCTTTGGAAACTAGGATGCGAGAACTTTAGTGAGATCACTATAGATATTTCTAAGGTATGTATAGGGATGTCCCTAAGGTTAAGTATAACTATAGGTTATAGTTCTAGAATTACGGTAACCTAAGATGTTAGATATTGAAGGTACTCCCCCTTTATTATGTTGTTTTCCCTAGCGTGATTTTTTCCTCTTGAACTATTCTTTTTGGGTTTTATACGATGAATGGAACCCGAATGAACCGTTTTGATTAATGTAATGGACAATGCAATGATTTTCCTCTTGAACAAACAAATGTTATGGGAGATGGAGTGAAAAATATTTTTTCTATACTTACACAAGCTATGAATCATTCTGGACTTCCAAATGAGCAGAGAAGGGAATAATATTCTATTGAGTCCTTCATGAGGAAACGTCCACCTTTTTCAGTGGGTCTTCTGATCCACTTGTTGCTGAACAATGGATCATTACCACTGAAAAGATATTTTCAGTTCTTCATTGTTCTGAACATGATGAAGTCATCTTGGAAGTATATCGTTTGGAAGGTGATGCTGATCAATGGTGGAATCTTATCAAGAATACGAGGCTAAGAGATGAAATTGAGTCCATGGAATGGGACGAGTTCAAGAAATTATTTTTCAATAAGTACTTCCCTCGTATTCTTCGAACAAAGATGGAGAAGGATTTTCTTGAACTAAAGAAAAAGGATGATGAATCTGTTGGTATATACGAAGTGAATTTTACAAGGCTTGCAAGGCATGAATCTGGCTTTATCATCCAACCTAAAAGTAAAGTTGATCGATTCTTCAGTGGCATAAAACCAAGTCTTCGAAGGGAATTAGCTATAAGAGACTTCAGTAGCTATGAAGAAATTGTGCGTTGTGCTAGCAAGGTAGAAATTGAAGTTGGTGTTACTTATCCATCTCACAGTTTTGACATGAAACAAAAGATGGAGTTCAAGGAGAAATCTCAAAATAATGGTGAAAAGAAGGTGAATGTTTCCTTATGCTCAAAGTGTAGAAAGAAGCATGGTGGAGATTGTCTTAAAGGGACTAGAAAATTTTTTAAGAGTGGAAAAGAAGGTCATCGAGTAGATGAGTGTCGAAGTAATGGAAAAAGGGTTTCTAATGTTGTGAATAAAGAAAAGACTGCAGAGAACGCACCACCAACACTTCAATGCTTCAAGTGCAAGGAAATGAGGCATTATGCTAATAAATTTCCTAATCCAAGTGTTAGTGATGATCGACATGAGCAACCGCTTAAGGAAAAGGACAAAGGGAAGTCGCATGCGATCACTATTGGTGATGTTGAATATGACAATGATGTGGTGGAATGATTAAGTGTTTATGTAATGGGATTCCAATATAATGTTGTATATAGTATCATGGAATATTGGAATATTTATGTATTGGTCTATTGTGGTATTCAATAATTATATGGTATCGGTAACCATGGAAAGTGATTGAGATATTTTTGGAAATAAGATGATATGTGCATAATGAAGGGAAAACGAGAAAATGAAATGTTTAACAGTATTCATGATCTCATGATTGATATAAGGACTAAGTGATATCATGGTTTGATTATAAAGAATTTTGAGGATTTTGGTTTGCGGAAAGTGTTAACTTTTAACTACATTCATGTTTTCACTAAGGTTTAATGGGTATTCATTCTTCAATAGAATACATGATTAAGGTATTCACATGTTTTTAATTTGACCAACAAGATAAATCATTTGATATATGGGGATAAATTATGGAATTCACGTGATTGTTATGCGACATTTCAAGTAATCATTTTCTTTATACTATGATCTTGGACCGAAGTATTTTAGATAAGCCTAAATATTGGAATGGATTATGTTGTACATAAGTTAGTATTTTTCGATATTATTTATGGGATTTTATAGTAATATAGTTTTAGAAAAAGGACAACCTGTAGGACGTGCGACAGCCTATCGCGTCGGACAAGGCTGTGGGAATCGAACCCACAACCACAGTGAGATTGGCCTTTATCGCCTACCACTGACCTACATGAAGTCCCTTTTTAGTAGAAAATAGTTTTATTATATTAAGAAGTATAATATATGAAGTATAAGTCCATTTTAGGAACAATATATGATTAATCTCACTATAGATGGACTTATGTATTTTTTGATAACTTTTCTAACCTTTTGTTTGAGACATATGGAATGACCCATAATTCTATCACATGATCTGCTAACACATCACAAATGACAAATTCAACTTCATTTCTTTAAGAGATGAAGTGGAAATTGTCCAAAGAACGACTAACGGTGAGACTACACCAAAATCACGAAAGTATTTCTTCTAATTCCAATTTCATCAACATTAGGGGAAATGATCTTGAAAACCAAAAATGTTGTCCTAGTGCTTATATATCTGATGAATCATATGGTACCTTAGATCGTCAAAAATTTATGGCTTTGTGATTGCTGGCTTTTTCATACCCATGTTCTCTACCACTCTCCATCAGAACATGATGGTTAGGTTTCACTTTCATATCCATATTTTCACCTATGTGGAAACCCAGTGATTAGTTTATTTGGGAAACTGTTACGTTTTATACTTTTGTTTTTAAAGATTGGTTTTGGTAATCCTTTTTAAGATATGGGTTTCTATTAACGAAACTTTCGAGTAGTAAACCATTTATAACCCTGACGAATTTCGAGGGCGAAATTCCTTTTAAGGGGGGTAGAATGTAACACCGCGAGATTTTATGAAAAGTATTCTTTTTAATTTCATTAATGTCTTGAGTTGTACGCTACACCAAAAGGAGCTTGCACAACACGCATCCTTGACTTTCCTTTTATTACACGCAATCATGACCTTCCTCGATAGCGTGTGTAGTACGCAATAACGAGTTTCACTAATCAACAATATGCTATTAAAATATTATTAAAACTAGCCGTTATTAATAGTAATAACCACTTTTATAAATTTTGTAAATTTTATTTTTCAAAATGGACTTCATTTTTTGATTCAGAATATCGAAATTAGCTTAGGGTGAAATTTTGGCAA
The DNA here is from genome assembly GCA_963277665.1 of Viscum album. NCBI lineage: Eukaryota > Viridiplantae > Streptophyta > Magnoliopsida > Santalales > Viscaceae > Viscum > Viscum album. The sequence goes on from OY728161.1 coordinate 1,057,246,671, forward strand.
TTTTCGGATAACTTTCATATTTTGATAAATAGTGAAAATTAGTAAATTTTAATTAAAAACAACTTTTTCAATCGAAATAATTAATAGTGATAAATTATTAATTTGAGTGGGTTTAAAGTATATTTAGAATATATTTTTTACAATTTAATACAATGTTGGTCATTGGATGTAATTTCACATTTAAACCAGACATAAACAAGTGGCAATCTTTTGATAGTTATTATCTCTTAAGAATACGCTATTTGTTTTGACGACGGGAATTAATTTTAAAATAATTAATTCAACTGATATATTTTGAATTTGGTAAAATATACATCATTTTTGAGTTCATAATATTAAATATAGCTTAGGCCTAATTTTTGGTATTTTTCTGGAAACTTTCATTTTTTGATGAATAGTGAAACCACTAAGTGGTAGTTAAAAAAAATAAATTATTCATTAAACTTAATTTTACCACTTCTGTGTGTGGAATTTCAAATATCTGAGAGACAGGGTTGATGGTAGTAAGTAAAATGTGGTTCAATGAGATGAAAATTATTTTTTGTGAATAGTAAGTTTTAACTTTTTTTTCACCATTAAAAGTAAATAGGGTAATTAAGGGTAAAAATGATATTATTATTACCCTAACACATGTCCTAATTCTATTAGATAAGTGTAATTCGACCAAAAACAACCTTAGGAAAAAAATATGACCATTTAGGCCCACTTAGATTAGATTAGGACATTTATTATTATTTAATTCAAAGAAGAGTTAAAAGAGTTGAAATCAAATTTTATTTACTAAAACATTTTTAATATAGGGTTATACATACGATAAAAACGATTTTAAATATTCATTAAAAAGATCATAAGATTTCCTACATAATGATATTTTATTTATAATTTTTAGACGTTAAATAATTAAATTTACTTATGACACAATGATGATGCAGTAATTACCATAATATTAAAAAATTAGAATAATTGATATTATAAATACCCAAATAAGTGTAATTTGAGACTTTTTATGAATTCCACTAATTTTATAGGTTAATATGACATGTTAATATTGATTTCATTAACTTTTTTCGAACTATTCATTCTGTTATGAGTTTCACAAAAATCAATTACTAAATAGTGTCAAAATTGACATAAAATAGTTTTTAAAACAAATATTATAATATTAATTGTTATTTTATTCCTAAAAATCTAAGGTTCGGCCAAAGGTGCCCCTATCCTCCCTTATAAAAGGAAACCTCCTCCCCCTCTTCCTCACCCCACTTTGAGCCTTCAAGATCATCCAATCCCTTCCAATTTCTTCTCTCCACTTCCCTAGAAAAATCCTAGTGGTTCTGGTCTTCATCAAATACCTATTTTAGTGCCCTAAAAGGCGGTCTCAAAGAAGCACTTCAAAGAAGAGGTAATGTCCATTACCGATTCTTTCATCTTTATTTCTTCTTCCACTTCTTCTTATTTATTTGTATAATTATGAAGTAATAACATCAGTATAACTCATATACTAATATGTTATTATAAGTATGAAACAAACCTATTTCACCATCTATCCATCCTACGGAAAAAGAAATCACCGCGCGTGCGTACGTACAGAATACCGTCTCCACGCCGTGGTGTAATCTATTTTCCACCACCACCTTACTTGGATGGGTATAATGGTGTAAATAATTACTATATATGACTATTATAAAGTGATAATGATTCTTAAATAGTATACATACACTCTAATACAATTCCACGATCATAGGAACGATATCATCACTCGTGCGTACGTACGGAATACAGTCTCCACGATGTGATGTGACTCGTTCTACATGATCTTGATTTAATAATGATTATATAAATGAATTTAATGATTGAATATGATATATATTACACTAATACCATTCTGGAAATTAAGTATATATAACCTAAAGAGAAGAATAAGAATTTATTCGACAAAACACGCATAAGAACAAAAGGTTATAAACACCCGAATAACAAGTAGCAATGAAATATTACTACTAAGAAGCTAAGAATATGACCATATATGATATCATAAAAATAAGTATGATTATTTAATAAGTCAATAACATTATTTAAATCATTATACATGAGTACAGGACATGTACAAAGCATATCAGACCTAAGGTAATGGAAATATCAAAATCTCATTTTTATCTGAGATTGTTTATACTTTAGTATTTATTGGGGTGTATTTTATCATCCACATAAATGTTTCCTCAATATGTAATATTATTTCCATCCACCTACAATTTTTATGTCCAATTTTACCCTTCGGTGAGTTTTTAGTAAAGGATATGAAAGGAATCTTTTGTTGTTTTTCGTACGAGGTACTTTTTGACTTTTCCGACAAACGTACGAAGAAGGTTTTTTTAACTTATATGGCATAAATGGATTTTTAAAACATTATTTCCAAGAAGCTTCCTTTACAAGTTTTAATGTTTATTTTTAATCAACTTCTTTTAGTTTAAAATTATATGACATGTTAAGAAAGAAAAATGTTTTTGAAAGGATATTTTCCTCAAGAATGGAGTTCATGTGTTTTATCAAAATTATTTTCCATATAAGATAATATAGGGTTCTGTTTCTATCCCTATTATTACATTGATTTGATTATGTTTTGATGGAATTATTTTTATGAATTTATTTATCTTATATGAATTGTTTTATGACGTCATGATTTTTAAGAATCCCATTTTTATTACATGGGTTATGCAATGATGTATGATTTATGATTTTGTGGCACACATAAGAATGGTATCATTATGAGATGGGTGGGACCTATATCTCCCTCCAATTAATTGGGTAAAGATTTTATATATCATGAGATAGACATGGCTAGAACGGTAGGTTAAACCGGTTCAGTGAAAAAGGACTAAAACGAGGAGTGAACTCGGTTCAGAAATGGACTTTGTCCACTAAGATAATCTTGGAAATGAGTATTGACTAATAAGAAATGATTCTCTATGATTATGTGTGTATGCCACAAAGTTTCATGTTTTATGTTATGATAATTGGGATTGCATTTCACTACTATTATTTATCCCATGTTATGAAATTATGATCTCTTTTGCATGTTAAGATTTCCAAAAGTTTTGTTCTTATGTATATGATGTGATTGATATTTCTTTTGTTTACCCTTACTGAGCATTTGAGCTCACCCTTTTATGTTTTATTTTCCCCAGGATATAAAGGAAGGTTTTAGGTAGAAAAAAAGATCTTTATGGGAGATGTTGAAGATCTTTCACCACGATTAGAAGATTATATTCTGAGTTTCCAAAGACACTAAACTATTACGGTCTTTGTGTGTGTGTTTTTGTTATGCACTATGTATTCCGAAAAAGTAATGTAATGTCCATGTACGTTAAACTTCGGGTATCTACATTTAGAGTTATCAAAATAAGTTGAATATATAAAAATTAATTACACCGTTCATGGAGATGGTATTCCATACATTCGCATGAACACAAATATAATTTTTTAAAGAATGGAATAAATGAAAGGTAAATATTAATTAAAATTTATAGGATAATTATTATATCATAAATATCTTATATATTTCTAAAATTCTTCATCATTACCATCAAAGTAAAATATAAGTGAAAAACTAATCACAACATTTAATGGAGGTGGTAGTCCACATGTATGCCCAAAAGACATTATCATTTCCTAAAGGATTGGATGGTAAGTAGGTAAATGTGATATAATGATATAAAAAGTACAATTATATCATAAATATAATATATAGACATTAAAACCATCATAATACATATACAAAAATTATTTTTATAAAAAATGAAATATATTTCTATGTGGATATGGTAAACCATACGAACACATGAATGATACAGTCATTTCTCATTTGTGGGAAAAGAGGGTTTATAACAGTTTTTTAATAATAATATTTTTTTTATAATATTAAGTGTTTTAAGTTTTTATTTTATGATAAATACTATATATTTATTGGATTTTAATAAGAGTGTAAAATAAAGTGATCAGTTAAGGTGATTACAGGTTCCTTGAAATGACTCCTTTAGAATTTCACTAAATTGATATATGGTAAGTAATTTGGGAAGAAAATAAAATATATGATGTATATATTTATGTTGATAAGTGAAATTTTCCTAGTCAATTTGAAGTATAAGGGTCAACATGGGGTAAATAAGTGAGGGAGGAGGTGGCCATTTATAATTGAGGAGAGAGAAAGATTTGGAATTTCCCAAAAGATTAAATTATAATAAATATATTCTTAATAAAATTGGATAAAAATATTTTTTTTGGAGACAATCTAGTATTGGGTTGAAATAACATCAATAAATATATTTTTTACAAGTTATTTTTTCATTTTGAACCTTATTGTTTTGATTAACCCTTAGTTAACCAATTTTATTTTTTTACTATGGTAACAAAATCTTCATTATTACAAGGTTGTAATTTTTTACATATAAGGAGAAAATATTCACATAAATTTATATTTAAAGAAATTTTAGACGTTATCATATACATAATTTCTTATTTTATTTTATTTTAAGTTTTTTAACTAAAATAATGTAATATTATTTTGATAAAATATCATTGTTATCACTTTTGAAACTATTTATTAAATTTGAATTAGAATTCATATAAAAATTTGGAATTAAAATATTATATTTTAGACAAATAATAATATGCCATATATACCTATAAAATTCACAAAACACTATAAATTACTTGTATAATGTCACTTCTTGTATTTTCAAAATAATTTATCAATTTTTTATTAATTTAATAAATATGGTTTCAGTGTTTTATAGGCATTTAATTTAATTATAAAATACCAAAACATTATATATAAATTAACATAAAGAATAAAATTTCATTATTCAGAAAAGTACAATTAATATTCATTAATAACTAATATTAATCCCTATTTAGACACAAAAAGGACAATTAAAACTAAAAGAATGACATTTTGGGACATTATTTGGCTTAAATATTATATAAGTAATTTCAATATAAATATGTCCATTAAACTATTAAATTTTAATACTAAGTTGATAATGGTCAAATTTGTTTCAAAAAATAATAATTAGTATTAAAAATTATGGCCCTATCATTTATTTATTTTCTAGATTAACCAGATTTATCCTTTAATGAAATGATAAATTTTACCACAGTTACTTTTTATATTGAACAAAAATAAAAGGGCCTCATTTAAAAAATATGAACCAACTGATTATAAATTCTAAAATATTTTTTTCTAATAAAAACTTATAAATTTATGAAATTGATTTTAATGTAAGTGCGCAAAATACAAACGGTTTTTTAGGAAAATATAAATTTTAATCATAAAATATGATTTATCATTATTTTATACCTATATAAATATTTGTTTATTTTTAATGCTTTATGAAGTTTAAATTTCATTAAAATAATTCACCAATAGTTATTTATTTAATTTAATAATTTAAAAATATGTGGCATTCCAAAATATAATTTTTCAATGAAAAATCACATTAATTTTCAAATATATTTTATTTTTAATTATAATAAATTTATAAGTGAATAATTAATTTTATAAATGTGTTTATAATATATTTTTAATAATTTATTTATTATTATTCATACCCTGTAACACAATGGCTATGTGATAATGAACACATAAAATTTTAATAATATTATGTGGTTCTTCTAAACTTGCTGTTGCGAGTAACATTAGATATCAAAGAAATAAAATTATTTCAAGTAAAATATTTCATAAAATATCAAGGTGTTTCATAAAATATGGGAGAAAATAAATCTATTTATCAATTGATAAGAGATAATTATAAATATTTTCATTATAAGAGGACAATAAACAAATATTTTAAGGATCTATTTATAAAAAATGTAATATTAAGGGGAATAAAAAAAGATTTTTGAGAAGAGGAATATACCCACTAAGGTAAGTGTGCTTTATTATTGTTTGAAAACTAGTACTAATATTTTTTTAAAATAATCTTGCATATAAATTAATAGATTCACCCCTCTAGATTGATTGAAGTTCAGATTATAAAGATGACATGGAAAAAATGTCTCGTAATTATAGAGAATGTTTATGTAGTGATCATGAAAATATTCAATACCTATTAGAGATGGTGGGTTAACAAGAAATCATTCATCAAATATAATTTACTTGAAAAAAAATGGGTGATGAAATTAGAAATTCCTTTTGTTGTAGACATAATGAAAATGTGTGAAAAAATGAAAGGTAAATGTGATCTACATAAATAAATTACAAATGATCTGTTTAAATAGAAGTACACAGAGAAAAAACTAAAATCTATCATGATTCATTGAAATACACAAATTGAAGAGAGAATAAAATAAAAAAAATCTGGTTCAAAGTTTGAAATGATGGATTCTCAATTTAAGGAGAATAGTATGGTGAAAAATATATTAAATTAATTTTATATTCCTTGGAAGGGAAGGAGAAGGTAGGATGTCCCATCAAATAAGACTCAAAAAATGAAGAATTTAAAGTTCCAAAAATGTAATTAGCGAATAAAAGAAATATTATTTAACAAATATTGAATATATGAACCTCAAAACTTGGTAAATATTTAATTCTATAGTTTTTTAATATTGGGACATACTGTGAGTGTGTGTCTAGAAGACGAAGGGATCAAAAAAAAAATTAGCTATATCATCATCTCAAAAAAGGAATGACTATATGAGTTATGTTTTTATTAGGAAGTTTTTTATATGTTCTGACCATGGACATATGTAAACAAATTTCTACAAGAAAAAAGCTAAGGGTGTCATAAGAAATTCCTCAATACCTATGATAAAGAAGATACAAAATTTCATTATCATAAAATATGTTAAAATGAAAAAAAATTAAATGACTTGGAGGAATGTAATGAAGCCTAAAGAAGGGTGTACCAGTCACCAATGATGTTATACTCCCAAAAACCTTCACTAAGTGAGAAAATGTATACATTGAGGATTAATATTGAAGATTCTTTATATATATGAGAAAAAATGACTTAACCTGAAGAAATAATCACATAGTATGAAAAGTAAAAGGTTTATCTAATGTATATTTGATAATATAGGAAGAAAACATACCTAAGAGGTTGCATAAATCATACCATAAATTAATAGGTGAATATTGGTGGAACAACCCTCCTGTGGTGGAGTCATCATAGAGAATGTTGCAATAATGGTGAATGAAAGAAATAAACATGAATTATTGGTATTAGTCTCACAATGAAAATACATTTCAATCCATGAAAGGAAAACAACATATAGAGCATGTGGTATGAATTTGGTATAAGTGGCATCACTCAAAATCAATCCACAAAAAATCTTGCAAAAGGGTCAGAAGAATTATGATGGTTCACAAAGAAATTCTAAAATCCTCAAATTGAGGATGACTAGAATGAACTCCAATCCTCATGTGTTAAAATGTATTTGATTGTTGATTGATATGGTGTATATTTAATGGGGAGATATGATCCCTGGGATGGGATTGTGCTAAAAAGAGGTAAATGGAACAAGTGGAGTAAGGGTTATTGCAGTTTTAATTAGTATCATGCATGGAAAAAATCCTAAACGATATAAATAACTTGTTTATCTTAAAAATTAGTGTCAATTAACCACCTAATATTTCTATTATTAATATAGAGTATCATGATATGATAAATAAGTTAAAATTATATAGATATTGATTTGGAGTTAAAGTGGAAAAAATATGTATGTAAAATATCCAATGGAATCATGAAACCATTGCTGATCAATAAATGATATCAATATATATATACATATATATCAGGTTCTATAATACCCTGAAATAAAAGGAATATGTATCAAAGGAAATATAAACAACCTTCTTGGTATTCATGTTTAAATGTTCGCACACTAAAAATGTAGAATCATCTTATTTTGGATACCAAAATTTTCTAGGAAGCATGTTTTATAAAAAAAATTGGTTTTTCTATGCTGAGGTTATTCCATTTCATAGTGTAAATAGATGAAGGAATTTAGGGGTAGTTGGTAATGGTAAATCAAAGGCTTGTTACTTTAATCATGAAAAATATAATCCTTAAAAAGAAAATAAGTATAATGCATATCAAGTTAAATCACATGCTCTTTATGAAAAAGTGGAATTAGTTGAATTAACACATGGTATGATAAACGCACATTTTAATTTATTGCTTATTAGTTTATGATTTTATGTAAATTTGATTGAGATGAAATTTTTTTTGTTGAAATTAAAAATATTATGTTTCAAAAATTTATAGAAGAATGTAAGTGACTTGTATAACACTGATTTGTTTTACATAAACTCTTATTTCCTATTAGGATTTTTTAGTAATCTTAGAGGATTTTAAAATGACTCATTTCAAATTGGTAAATTTAATCACTAGAAATATTTGAGTAAATTATATTTGGAGGGTTGAAGTGGTTTGGAACATCAGAAATTTGAAATCTAGAATTGTTATTTCCAACATGGTTGATCAACAAGAGGTATCAAAGGTGAAGAGAAATATTTTGAGTTCCCACAATTCTAAAAGAACCAAATGTTTAATCATCAAATAGTTAGAAGAAAATGAAAGTTTTAAAATGGTTAGTAGAGACAACAGTTTAAAATCAAATTCTTCTGTTAAAATAGATTGCATGATCTGGGTATCAAATGGTTTGGGAAATAATTTCATGAAAAAGGGGGAGAACAATATCTTATAATTCATATTTTAGAATTTAAGGAGAATTATCAGGCCTTAACAAGACATTGGTTGGGGTCATTATGAATTTTGAGAAAGTATTATATGGATAAAGGGGAGGCATAGTAGATAATATACCCATTTATAATTATTTGAAAAAATTATAAAAGAATGAAAAGAAAAATATTGATAAAAAACCTTTTCATTTTATTAACTAAGGGGGAGTGATACATGATACACTCACCACACGTACATCATGTATCTCTCATACCTTCCATATCCAAAATTTTCATTCTGTCATTAGCTACACCACTTCAAAAAATCCACATCAGTCACCTCATGACAATAATTGCATTACAAACTCATCATAATCATACCACATGCCATACCCATCACATACTCATCATCCCATAACAACTTCGATAAAATAGAAATATAGGATATCATGAACATAAAATACATTAAACTTGTACCCTCTTTATCCCATGAATGGACCCCACTGTAAAACACAAAATCCTATCATTAATCTCACCATTGGTATACTAAAATATTAAGACATCACTACTCGTGAAAAAATAACCTCACTTAGAAGAAAGAGTTGGGATGAACGGATAGTGAGCTATCTATCCTCACCAATTTGGATGTTTAGGAGAAACACAAAGAACCCAAAACATTTATCCATTAGTGTAAATACATGACTAAGGTGGGGTGCATATATAAAGCACAAAGAAAATACAATGTATAAGTTTAATGAAAAATCCTAACCTACACCTCCACACATCCAAAACCACCAAACTATAACAACCTTTGCATCACCAGTATAATACATCAACATGGTTTCCAAACTACTATCTACCCATTCAATCAAATTAAAAATCACACAATTAAACATAAATATCATAGTCCTAAATTAACCAAATTAATTACTAACCATATAATTATTCATTTATCATACTTTTATATTTAGATTAATCATCTTTATTACATTTATCATTCATTTATTCATATTTTCCCAGCCCCCAACAACTTAATATATACCTATTTAACTTAAATCAGACAAATAATTCTCAATAATTCTATAAGTACATGGAAGCTACCAAGATAAAGTAAAGCACTAACACTATTACCATACCAACATTATGCACCCAAATCGTGTTTAACTAGCATGACATCAATCACCATAAAACCAAATCACACAACAACACACATGCATAGATTTCCAACCAACCAGGGTTCAGTACCTAACACATTATACCTCAAACCAGAACACTATTACCATAAGTAAAATCCACACATAGTCTAGTCGCATGAAACAAAAAAAAACAACAAACACATCATTATGAAGCCAAAAAATACTTTTACCAACACAATATTCAATATTTAACAAAATTCATCTCATCACATTTTTTAAAAATTTATTATGCTAATTATCACACAATTAAAAATATACATGGGATACCAATTTTTTTGGAATATATAAGTCATTGTCATTTTATTCATGAGTAAGATCAAATAATCAATCGAATAATTTTTTCACAGTAATCGATGTTTCTACAAAAACAAGGCTCCCAAAAATACTAAATTTCAGTAAGGAAAAAAGCATGAATAATCCTTTATGAAATATTAAAAAATACATAAAATAATTTCGAGAACTCCCATGCCCTTTAAATTTCATATTATAAAAATTGCTTAAATTTTTTTTTTCAACTGATACCATCAACCAAAAAGAATGAAAAGGCATGAAATTATAATAGATCCATATAAAAGGTGAGAAAAAGGAACCCCTACCTTATGAAATACTTTCAAATTGTTACGAAAGGATTTATGAAGAGGAAGGAAGCATTAAAGAACCAACATAAAAAGGAAAATACTAAGTCAACCTAGAACAAATCAACTTTATAAATATACATTGATAAAAATTGTCAAACCATCTATATAAAAATGAAAAAACTTCTCCAAAGAAAGTAATGAGGGAAAAAATTGATAAGGATAAGTTTGGAATATGATTATAATTTTAAACACATGATATTATGATGGAAATAATCTAATACCAAAATGAGAGGGTGAAAGGCATCTTAAAATCACCTATGAATCCTCAAAAGATTATGATATACTATTGGAGTGAGATATGGTTCAAAGGGGGTCATAAATTTATATACAAATTGGAAATTTAGAAGACTATGACACGACACTCCTCAGTATGATTCAATGGTAATGGGAAAAGAAAAAATTTGATGTTATAGAAGGGCCATGATGTAGTGGGTTGATAAAAACAACATATTAGAAACTATGAGAGTTCTACACTGAAAATCCAATTAACTAGGAGAGGCCCCATGGTGCAAGTGAAAAAAAATTATTCCACAGATTTGGACATCCAAGAAGAAGGCCATGTCAAAACCCAAATCTATAGAACAACTACTTCGAAATTGATAGAACAACAAGAATCCCTTATCATGGGCTCTATAAAATATCATAGTATTCATGTTGTAACAATGTTGAAAATTTTAGAAGCTTCATAATGCCACCCTCATAATAAATGATCTATCTACATCATAAACACTCCTTAGGAGTCACAATATATGTCTATAGGTCACAAGAACCTTCCCTATCTGAAATTTCAGCTACAACTACTCCATGCACTCCTCAAATCCCTTATAAAATACCCTAGACCCCTCTATCACTATAATTCATACAATTTAATCGGGTAGAAAGTCTTGGACATTATACTAGATACCTATAAATGAATTATTAATGTTAAGAATCAAAATAATACTTAGGAAACAATTATTAAATACCTCTACGAGATCTCAATAAAACTGAAATAATTCCACTGATTGAACAAACAAAATCAAATCCAAATGTTTGAAAAATACCCCACACAACTACAAAACCATGATCCACTATAAAAATACCACTCTATCTCACACTATACATGAGATACATTTATACCATGTAATTGTTAATTCCCATTTTGAACCCTTATTCATAAAATTCATAAATTCACCTCATCTATCACACAACCCCACCTCTAGTACAATAATCATAGAAACCCACCCTCCATGTCATGATATTGTCTTATCTGGGGGAAATTCACTCACCATCATTGTTTTAAAATTATTCTTAAATATAAATATAAATGATTAGAAAATGGTTTTCATATCTTCATATACATAGATCCACGACTTACTTCACCAGTAAGATAAAACAATACATATCATAAATAAATAAGATTAAAATATCACACCTTCAATGAAAAAACAAATATAAAATAAAAATATATTAGGTAATTGGGAACACATCTACGTATAATGATACCCATTAATTACTATAATACACCAAGCCTCTAAAACACACAAACCAATGGGACTGTTCATCAATGCAACACTTTCACTCGATGATCCTGGATCTCTAATGGTTGCTCCAAGAAATTCACATAATCTTCTATATATTACTCTCCCTATTCAATGATGGTGGAGTCATCATGAAGATAATAATTTTGATGTGACACATGGGATACCTCATAGATTATTTTCTTCTATATAATAATTTCCAACTGGTGATACCAATCACAAATGTAGTCCATTCCCTAGAAGGGTACAAAAAACTGGGCTGAAAACTCACTTCTCTTACCAAACCTCCATTTCCCATGATGAGGAGATAACTTTAGGAACACATTATATCTAACATCAAACTTAAAGGTACTCCTCATCTAATAAACATAATAATTATAATGGTTCTATGCCACCTTCATCATGTCATGTACTATCTGGACCTTCTTAGTCATATTATAATCCACCTCAAGAACAATAGTAGATGACTCTCCAAATTTGGGCTAGAGTAGTAGGGATCAACATGGCCTCCCATACAGTTCATAAAATGGATCCATGTCAATGGATGAGTGGTAGATATTGTAGTAGGAAAAATCATCCGAAAAAATTTCTCTAACCAGGAACCATCAAAATCCAAGACACAATTTGAAAACATATTCCCCAGCATCTGGATAGGTTCCTCAATCTTACCTTTTTTATTAGGGTGGAATGATTTTATGAGGAGTAACTAAGTGGAACATGTATTATACAATAAATTATAGCCTCAAAAGTAAAAATGATCATCTTATTTTATGACAATTGACCTTGTTAATTCATGCATATTTTAAAAATCACTGACAAACCTCAAAGCCAAAGAATCCACAATATTCAACTCCTTGAAATCTAAGAAGTGATCCAATTTCATTACATGGTCCATGAATATAAATACGAAATTATATCCACCAATATCATGAGGTACTCCTATGACAGATTATATTGAGATGTCCTCTTATTTCCACTTAGGGAAATCAAATGAATATAACCAACCATCAGGAACACAATGATTTTCCTTCACCTGCTAGAGAACAGAACACCATACCATGAAATATGCTACTTCCAATTTTATTTTGGGACACTAGAACTATTTTCTCAAACCATGGTACATTTTGGATACTCATAGGTACACAACTAAAGGATAGATATTAAAATCATAAAGGACACCCTCACACATCACCATCAGGACAAACATACTCTTTTGGAATAACAACCGGCATTTTTCCTCCTATAACCATTTTTCATGGGAGTCAACATAAAAAACTAAATCTTGTAGTACATATACTTATGGGTAACCCCATAGAGACTCATCTACATGATTCACTATATAATTCCACACTATCATCGAAAATAAGAATCCTCCATCATTAACCACCCTTGAATAGAAGTGTATGGCTTCCTTTTCCTCCATCACCCTCCAGAAATACTTTTAATATTTAAAAATTTTCATTTATAACTACCCACTTAGTGCTTTATCTATAAAATTAAACTTTCATAATATTTAAGGGATCAAGACGTTGTTGTAATAAATAATCTCTAACCATCTCCATTGTTATAGATCCATGTCATAGTTATGGAAAATTTAAGTCACGTTCTTAAAATTGATGACTAATATAAATCATTCTCTCTTGAGTTATTGCATCAAAAAATTCTTGAAAAACAACACTGTCACCAATTCCTAATCACAATTTACCTAGTTACACTAATGGGGGTGTAATTTTCTGGACCCATAAGAGATTAACACCTATTGTTGCATCCATAGAAAACCAAGACCTAAATATAAATTATGCTAAAACACATCAAACATCACCCCCTCCCCAGGTTATCAGAGTATTGGGGAACTAACTGACTAACCTTACAGGTAGTCAAAATATTACTGACATTTATTGAAAAAAATAATCCCAATATTTACAAAAAAAGATGTCAATGGGTCTGTAATCCTAGAATATTCATACACAAACCTCTGATAAAATAAAAAATTCCAAGGAAAAAAGAACCACTATCGTAATCATAGGAACCAACCAATATACAACAACCTCATATTTAGAGGGTTCCAGAACTACACATTTATTAGACACCACATGTATAAGGAAATTAACCTCCTACTTCCAAATTTGGAACATGAAGAATATACCATAGATGTTTTTGTAGGAGAGTCTGTAAAACAATAATTAGATGCCTGCATGCTCCTCCTATATCCTTGACTATATCATAATGTCATCGATGAACATGACTATGAAAATTTCTAGGAACTTATGTAATACATTGTTTATTAGTCCCATGAATACTTCCAATAAGTTTGCGACACCGAATAGAATAAACAAATACTCAAAGTGTCCATATCTATATTAAAAGAAAGTGTTGTGGATATATTTCATATTTATAATTATTTGAAGATATCTGGACCACATATTTATCTTAGAAGACTATCTAGATTCATTATAAACTGAAAAATATCATCAATCCATGAAAAAAACGTCGAAATTCTTGATATTCATCTTTGTTATCCTTGTTGTCTATACATAGCCTCATACTACCATTCTATTTCTTGGAAAATAACACTTGGGAACCCAATGATCATTGAATGTATTAGATGAAACCCTTTTTCATGATATAATATATCTTAATCCTCAACTCCCATAACTTGAAGGTAACATTCATTAATGGGATATCAAAATTAGAGAGACACTTAGTTTCATGTCTATACCAAACTCTAAATTTCTTCAAGAGGGTAGTTGTTGAATTTGGTTCCCTAGAAAAAACTTTTTTAGTGCTTTATTAAATGTTTTTATTATTAATTATGTTTTATTATCACATTATTATAGTTCATACTCTAGAAATTTGTATGGGATAGTGTCCTAAGCATATATGTTGTATGGAAAGGTTACATTAGTTCCCCACTTTGATGATAATTTACAAGTTATATGAAATTATTCTTGCACCTTGTTCCATGGATGAATGATATTATATTAATATTGTAGGAGTTTACAGAATACAACCGTGGGTGAATAGTATTTTAAAATTTAAAACTAAAAAAAATCACTAATCCTCTTTATTAACAAAATTGGATAGAAAAATATTCTAATTATCATAATATATTTATAATACTAAAATTTTATCTGATTAATAGAGTTTAAAATGGATTAAAAAAAGTAAAACCTTTCTATATAATTTTCCCAGTAGAAATGATTTTTTTTAAAATGTAAACTAATATTTTATAAAATTGATAACAAATACTTATAGATGTTTGTAAAAGATTAAACACATTAACATTATGTGTTTAAAGAATTTATAAACCCTAAATTTGAGTATCGATGGTTTCAACATACCATAAAGTATATTTTTCTTAAGAATGGACACTATTTATTATAAATATTATGAAAACTATGTATTATTATTACTAGAATCTTTTGATTTCAGGATCATACACTTCTATTTATTCATATTAATTTAAGATATTGATCCCAATATAAATGACACAATTATTACAAATCCCAAAATGTTTTAATGTCTTTACAATCCTTACTCTAGTATCTTAATACAAAAATATCTCAGAATATTACAATTTGATAACTAGTAACAAGATTTTTCAAATGAAAACATGTAAAATTGTGATTGAAAGAAACATAACTAGATGAAAAATCAATTTCCACCTCAATCTTAGCTCATATTTATAATCAAATATCCAACTGTTATATTCTGTGAATATCAAATATGGCTTCGACAGCCTCAAAACAAATACTATCTTTACATATCAACTACTTCTTTAAATGATCATGGGTTTATAAACAATCATAGTTTAATTTTATCACATTTATTGGAAAATAAATATGTCGTCTATAAAAAATTGAATATATTCATCTGAGGAATTTAAGGAATTTCAGTCTAGAAAATATATCTTCTTCTATTCAAAAAGTATTCATTAAAAATTATGGATATAATATTTCCTGTTTTGACATAGTTATGTTTTGAATTTAATACTTTCAAAAATATTTATCTGGAAATATATAATTGTTTATCTGATATTTTGAAAATGTATTTTGAATATTGTAAATTATTATATATGATAAATCAATATTTCTTATTCTATAAAAACTTATTTCCTAAAATAAAATTCATTAATCTAGGGAAGTAAAAGAAGTTAGTAAAACATATACTTTCAATGAAATATATTGTGATTTTAAAAAGCCGGTTCTAAATTTTTAAAAATAAATTTGGCTCAACAATATCCACCTTTAAAAAAATTATAAAGAAAAAAAATATTAATGAGAAAATAAATTATCCCCATGTCCTATAAAATATCATTTTTACCTTTTTTTCTCTTAGTTCATTTTTCCCACTTTGTTTTATAAATTATAACTTCATATAATTTTTCTTAAAAATTTACATAACATTCAATTAAAAATATTTGTAAAACGTTCTCCCCCATTGAGACTTTTTAAAAATAAGTATTTATAAAATATAGAATTTTTACATGAAATATTGATAAAAGAAATTCAATTTGAAATAAATAATTTAAATAAACATTTATAAAGAAATTCATCTAGAATAAAACAAGAATATATAACCAATGAAATTGAAAATATCCATAAAAATATATAAGAAATATAATCAAACTAAATAAAAATATATATATTCTCTAAAATTTTAAAGACATATTTAAAAATAATTTTTATGAGGTAAGATAAAAATATACTAGTCATACTTGGTAAGATTCTTGATAATCATATTTAATTCCTTTACATCCTCCTGGTACTTCTCTTCCTCTACTATCAATGAATTTAACTACAAAAAACAACTTCTAGAACTTGGGTCTCCTTATTTTCATCATTCGTAACTATGATATTTTCTTCTAAATCTTGAAATTTTGAACTTTCTACCAGAGGCGCTTGAATAAAAACCACACTCTTCTTTAAACTTTTAACTTTTTCTTTTGTAGTACGAATTTTAGTACTTTCACATTAATAATCTTCATGAGATAAAAATTCCTTATTCAAACTATTAAGTTATTCAAAAAACATAAAAACACACTTTTATATTTTATAAATTTCATAATATTGATTAAATACATTAAATTTAATAATAACATTTTTCCTTGAGATCTCAACAACTTCAGAAATCCAACCTCTAGATAACTTTGAAGCTATTTTAGAAGGTATTCAAGCTCCCTTTTTTGGTGATCATAATATTTCAAATATTTCTTATTTCCTGTAATACATATGATGGTTTATTTTAACTTTATTATATTCAATTAAAATCTTCCACTAAAGTATTTAAATTTATATTGATTTCAAATGACTTACTAAACACGATTTTTACTGAATTTGAATATTCTATCAACTAAAATTTCTATTGTAAGTACTTTCACCTTACCTGAATAACTAAAAATAATCCATAATACCATCAAATCAATTAATTACTTAAGTGAGGATATTTATTTTATTTCCATTCTTTGAATAGTGTTACTCTATTGAGAATTAATTGGTTATGATGAACCACTAGGTAGCGAAGGACATGGTGTCCTAGAAGGTCCTGATTTCATAGAGATATCAACTCCATATGAAACTTCGACTAATTGAACTCTTTAAAAACCAAAAATCTCAACATCAACATCATTACAATAATAACCATAATCACCATTATCACCATCATCACCTTCACCAACATCATCATAATAATGGATTCCTAGAATTTGAATATGAGAGCACTGGTCACACTCAACATATACAAAACCTTCTCTATCTAGAGGATTCAAAGATACAATTTTTTTGACATCACATAAAATCTTGTGGGGTTTAATTACAATAATTCTTCAAGATTTAGGTGTTCTTTAAATTCTTTAACAATTTGATATTTCTTTTTTGGCCTCTTCATCTAGGGAATGACTTTTGAAGTTTTTTTCTTATCTATCTTTATAATATTTATCTTGAGAATCTTTCTGAAATACTTACATAGAATTATCCAAATACATATGTGGTGTATAAATATTAATATATTGAACTTAAAAAATATTATATTTTGGTCCTATCAGAAATTTAGATATATCAGTTCTTCCCTTCCCAACAGATTTCACCCATTCTTTAAGAACATCAATTTTCTTATGGAAATTTATGAAAATATTATTTTGCCTTTAATTTTATACATTACTTTTATTCTTTTATTACACTATACTTTTTTTATAATATTTTTCTTTCAGTGTCATAGCTTCTTCCGTATCGTAAAGAAACATTGGACCATCAGGGTTTTTATATTACTTTTTCTTAATGATGAAATGAAAGGATTCAAGTGAAATTTTTATATTCTTATTCATTTGTAAAAGAGGCAGTTCCTCAAAATGTTTCCTCCTTATAAATTTCATTTTTTGTTACTCCATTAATTATTTAGAAGTAGTTTAGTAGGATTTTTGAGAACACTTATTTTGAACAGAATTATACTCTAGTTTTATCTTTGAAATTTGTTCTTCACCAAACTATGATATTGTTTTACCAGACAACAGTTATATTTTTTGGATATTCACTACAATCATAAAATTCACCATCAGATTATTTAAAAAATCAGATAAAAAATAATATTAAATTTTAATGAACTTGATTCCACTCCCCAATGGTATTCAAAACCTATTTTAGAAAATCTAATTTACTCAAATTGTAATAAAAACCCAACAAATAAACATCTTTAAAAATCATGGTTTCCCTAACTTCTTTCCCATGAATTTGAAATTCCGTATCCATATAAAAACTATTCTATATTTTGGAATGAAATGGAAAATTTCCAAAATATTTATTTGGATTAAAACAAAGTTCATTTATCCTTTTCATTTTCAAAAGTTCACATCTTCTGAGGAAACTTTTATTTTACTAGATTAATTTCACTATCTAATAGAATTTGAACTAAATATGTGATTTCCATGATATTAAATTTTTTATTTTCTCAAAACAACTCAAAAGTAAAAATTATTCAATACACATTCTTCCATAAAGTTATCTTAATAATAAAAAACAATTAGTTATTTTGAAAAATGCAAATCAAATTGTTTCTCCTCAACACATAGATATTTCATGTCTTGAAAAATTATAATTCTCTTCAACAAAGATACATACTTATCAAAACAAACCTTTTATATCAACCTTTATTTCAATGTATCTCTAATTGAAATATGTCTCTATGAATCCATTTGAATAGAATATCAGATGAAGGAAGATTAGATGCAACCCAAATATTCAAACAAAGATATTTTCAAGACTTAAGATCTACTATTTGATGGGGATAACATAAGAAATTATATGTACTGACTTCTGTATTTTAAGGCTTGGAATAGGGACTCTTCATATTACATAGATCCAATATTTTTGATTGAAACCCTCTTATATATCAATGGATCAAAAAAATCCCAAAAGAATACATATAAACTCTTTATTCTTATTAGGTTTTTATATATGTTTTATTGGTTGGATGTTTTTTACCATAAAAAAATATACTTTTATAATACATTTTAAAAAGTATCAATTAATAGAAGAAATCAAAAAAGATAAATTTATGTAGAAGATTTAGAATTATCTATTTGATACAAAATTATAAACATTATTATGAGATCAAATTTAGGAATATAAATTTATTGGATTTTTATAAAAGATTAATAAATAAATAAAACCCAAAAAAATCCAAAATGAAGAATTTTTTTTCTAACATTTATTATTAACTAAAAATTTATCATTTAAAAAAAATAATTATATAAAGTTTTTCATCCATAACATTGTCTGATTTTTTATTTAAAAAACCTTTTCCAAAGTTTTACTTAACACAAATTTATCTAAATTGGTTATTAACAAAACTCTTTATGGAGTTATTTATTAACAAATAAGTATCTGATTTTTTTATTCAAAAATTTAGAAGAATTTTTTTAAATTGTTAACAAAGTATATACACCCCCTTTTTAATTAGTTAATTATTTTAAGAAAATTTGTAAAAAATAATTATATGTGATTGGTCAATTTTTATTTTACATTCCTAGATTTTCTTTAATACATTAATATCAATCAAAATTTAAGCTATTTGTAAAAATTTTAGCATGTTCATCTCGCATTGTGTTGAATTATAAGATTAAATATATTTTATTAAAAGAAGTATTTTTACTAAAACGAAATCCAATGTTCATGAGTGTTTTTTAATAAACAAAACTTAAACACAACACCCTAAAACTGCCGCATGTTCTACTTCAGTAGTCAAAAGTGCAACAAAATATGTTTTTAAACAATATAATGAAACTAAAGCCTCTCCTAAGAAATGGAACATTCTATATTTTCTTATCCATTTTACATCCAATAAATTTGGCAATTAAAAAATTTATGTTCAAAATAATTTTTAGAATATTAAAATAAGCGAAGATCCACAGTTAACTTAAAGAAATAAAAATATTATTTTACATACTTAAGATGAGAATATTTTGTATTTTATTTATATGTTTCACATACGCATGCATAAAACATTAAATCTAGTCGCATAGTTATAATGTAATGTTAACTACCAATAATTCCTCTAAAAATATTTTGATCAACTAGTTTCCTATATTCATCAAGATCTTAAGAATTTTATGTTTTGATAGGATCACTTATAAATTTAGTATTGATATATAAAAATTTCTTAAGAATGTTTTTAATATTCTTATTTTTATATATAAAAGCTTATTTTTCATTTTTTGAAATCTGGAAAATATGAAAATAACTAAGTTCACACATCATGCTCATCTCAGAATCATATTTAAAAATATCTACAAAGGAATCTATATGATATTATTGGTTTGAACCAAATATAAAGTAATCAAAATAATTTTGATTAATGATTTTATCTTTAATTTTTTTTAATAAAAATATCTGAATCCACAACCCTGTTAACAAAATTTCTAGTAAGAAAAATCTTGTTAATCTATAATACCAGGATATAGGATCTTGATTAAGTTTATAAAGTTCCTTAACAAGTCTAAATAAACGATCATGAGACTTTCTATTTTCAAAATATCGGGGGTTACTCAACATAATATTCCATATATACATATCGATTAAGGAAATCACATTTCAAATCCATTTCTATAAGATTATAATTTAGAAATTTTATATATGATAAAAGTATAAAAATAGATTCATGTCTATCCACTAGAGAATATGTTTCTTAATATTCCACACCTTATTATTTATTATAAACATTAAAAAAAGCTCTATCATTTTTTTAAAAACGACTCCATTTTATAACCTTTATTTTCAAAAAGAAATTTCACACCAACTACTTGTAAATCATTAGGATGTTCAACCAAAGCATAAAATTAATTCTGTTTAAATTCATTGAGATTATCCCACACCTCTTTTATCCAATCATCATCTCCTAAAGCCTCATCTAGAGTCTCTGGTTTGAATTTTGATAAAAATTCACAATGTTAAATTTCTTTTCTTAATGAATTTCATGTTATAATTGGTTGATCTACATCACCAACGATATTATCAATAGGATCATTCATAAGGATTAACTTATTTATTGATTTTAGAAAACTCTATTTTTCAACTATGGGTTGAATTAATTCTTGAGGCAAATGTTAAAAAATATTTTCTTTTATTATTTCCTCATAAAAAAATTTACAACATTGGTTGAAAATGATTTTTTTTAAATAACTTCCAAAGATGTGGGTTGAGGTTATTTGAAAAAAAAATGATCTATCACATCTAATTTAACATTTACTATTTATTCATAGAATTTTTGTTTTTATTAAAAAATCTATAATAAAAAAAAGATTTTAGAATCCTAGAAAAATTAATTAATATGATTTTAGATAAAACTAATGTAAATTATATTCAGTATTCATGATGAATACTTTGAACATGATAACACTAAACTAAGAAAAGTTTGAATTTTTCTATTTTGATAAATGATAAATAATTTTATTAATAAAAGGTCTTAGTAAAAATCAATTTATATAATAACTAGTATTACTAACTTATCTAGACCAAAAGTGTTTAGGAATTGAGAATTTACTAAATATGATAATTATAATATCATGAATAATTCAATTTGTTCCTCAAACTATATCATTTTACAATGTAGTTCATGGAATTGAGAAAATATGCACTATAATTGTTTTTACTATAAAACATTACAAATTTAGAATTTATAAATTTTCCACTATGTTGAATATGAATAGTTACTAAAGGTAGATTTTTTATTTTTAACATGGACTACAAATTTAATTTATAAAAAATTATTCTGACCATTTTCCAAGAAAATAAAACAAAGTGTATCTTTTGTAGCCATCAACTGAGGGATAAACATAGTATTTCACAATAATACATCTAGTTTGTGTAGAACCAAATAAGACCTTGTTCACTAACTATAAAACTTTAGTAGTTTATATTTCATAAATAAATTTAAGACTCGACTTATTTTGCTTTACAAATTGAAAAGGATTTAAAACCATAGAATAAAAAAAAACAATGCTTTGGAATATCTCTAATTAGTCATTATCATTGATTTTTACTAATGTTATAACATTATAGTGTCATAAACATCCATGCATCAACCGAAATTGATCTTCAATTTCTTCTAAGACAAGGTAGATCTTGGATTGCATTCTTGGATAAGTTTGAAGTGTATAAATTATCTCTACAGTCAGAAGAAAGAATATAGTTATCTATTGAAATATGAATAATACAATTGTCATTCCTAAAGTCAACAAGATAACCCTAATCACATAATTGATTTTTTTTAGAAAAGTTTCTATTATGGCCTTTAACATATAATAAATTTTCGGTTATTATTTTTCCAAGGAGAGTGATATTACCTATACAAATTATTTTCCCTTGAGAATTTTAAAAAAAGAAACTTGGCCACCTTTCAACTTCATATTTTCGTGAAAAAAATAATCTCCCAAGAAACATTCATCTCATTTTTATCTTTAAAATTATTATTTTATCTATAATATAAATCCATTTTCCAAAAAACATAATTTATTCACTCAGCTAGTATAATTAGATAATTATAAATTAAGAATCAAAAATTTTAGTCTCAACTCTAAAATTATTATTTTTAGAGTATTTAGGATATTTTTCAAGCGATCTTAATTTCTTAAATACATTTTATGTAGCATCGAAAGATAGTATCCATTTTTTATTTTTTATTTTTTCAGCATCTATTTTTTCTACCCTCATACTACATAAGAGTTCCAATACGATCATATAACCTCAATTTTTTATTTTCTTAGAATCATCAAGAGAGGTTCTTTTAGATTTCCATTATCCAGGAATATTCTAAATAATATTATAGACCAAAATTTAGTTAGTAATAACTTTATCACTCAAATATTGTAATATATTTACAATTGTCATAAATATTTGATGAATCTTTATAATATATTCTCTATGAATAAAGTCAAAGGTTTTATAGCTATCCATCAACATAGAAGTTATAGTTTATATAAATTTGGATTTTTCAAAATGTTTAATTTTAATCTTTTTCCAGATACTAGTTTCAGCTTCACAGGATGAAGTTTGACTATAAATGTTCCCTGTTATTGAACATGGTAATTTGATTCTAACTCTATAGTTTAATTGATATTTTATATTCCCATGAGTTGTAAAAGAGGAAACCTTATTGTTCAGAATTTGATAATTTCTAGTTAGAATAAAAAATTTATCAACCCCATCGATGATAAAAAAAATTTTCATCCGATATATCTAGTTTTCATAGTTTTCACCATCAAATCATAATGGTTTAGTAGGTTTTATATTCTCAAGTGTCCCAATATTTAATCCAGACATATTATAAAAGAAAAATAATTAATATAAAAAACATGTCTGTTTAAAAAAATTTGGAAACTAAGAAACTTTCTTGATATAAAAAATAGGAATTTGAAAAGAAGAAAAAGATTTCATGTTTAAGTAGATGAACATACTCCAGATTAATGGTTAATAAGCAGCGAAAAAAGTAAATAATGCAAGTATTTTTTTTATAGTAGTTTGGTCCACTCTGGGTCTACTCTACTCTTATACCTCTCTACTCAGCGAGAGATACGTGTTCACTAAATATGATTTTAAAGGGGAATCATAACCCGACTACAAAATCTTTTTCTAGTAGAGGGATAACCACGACGCTAACTTTTGTGTGGGGAGTCACAACCCTTACAACTTGACTTTAGATAATAGGAGTCACAACCCAATCAGTCTTGAATTTAGTTAAAGGGAGTCAAAACCCTAAGATTTTGAATTTAGAATCTTGGAGTCATAACCTAAGGAAAAAGAATAAAAAATAATGCTTTTGTGTGTAAAATCATAAACAGAAAAATAGAGTGCGTGAGAGAGATGGGAAGTAGTGTTATAGACTCAGAACCAGATGAAAGAGAAGATAAAAATTAAAGCACATGTACTGGTTCATCAGGTTTAGACCAGAATGTATCATCAATGAAATTGTAGTCGAAGTAGAATTCACTCAGCACTTGAGAGAATGTGCAGGTGGTGAAGCAGAGTGTCACAAGACATTACAAATGCACAACAGATTCAATGTTCACAGCACTTTCTCTTTGAATTGTGTTGTTATTTTTTTCTTCAGGAGAGAATGATATATATAGAGAATAAAAATATATAGCAGGTGGAGCTGATCCTCTTCCGTAGGATATTTAATTGAGTAAAGAGATCCCATAAATATCTCTTAGAAAATAGCAGCACCGTTGCTTTTATTATTCCTTTAGATTATATATCGTATAAAGGAATTCAAAATATTTTGAATAAGTATTCCAATAAAATATCAAAATTAATAAAAGCATTTAATGATTAAAAATATAATTTTAAATCCCTTAAAATGATTTAAATGTAGTGAAAACAGTTCCTGAAAACTACCTGCAGCTTTTAAAATTAAATTCAAATATTTGAGATTAAAAAATCTTGAAATTTCCAAATTTATTTGTAAAACACGTTGAAAAACCTTATTAAATTTTCTCTCTAAATATAGAACCAAAAATATTAAAAACTTTTTGATTATGATCCTTATATTTAATGATATTTTTTCACAAAAAAATCACTAAAAAATAATCCGTATATTTTTAGAAAATCAATTTATAAAAAATTGCACAAAATGAACAGTAACTTCAGAATGAACAATAACATCAGAGTGAATAGTAACTTCGGAGTGAACAATAACTTCGATGTGAACAGTAACTTCAGAATTAACAACAACTTTGGAGTGAACAATAACTTTGAAGTGAACAGTAACTTCGGAGTGAACAATAACTTTGGAGTGAACAATAAAGTAACGTAAAGTATGAATAGTAAACCATACTTTTGTAAGATAAAAAATAAATGATACTTTTGAGATAAAAAAGAACCATACTTTTAAGATAAAAATGAACCAAACTTTTGAGATAAAAAGAACCATACTTTTGAGATAAAAATGAACCACACTTTTGAGAGAAAAATGACCATACTTTTGGGATAAAAATGAACCATAGTTTTGAGATAAAAATGAACCATACTTTTGAGAGAAATCTGGACAAAATATTTTGGAAAGATTCAAGGAATTTTAAGGGATCTTAACAGCAGATTAAGACTTTGGTCAAAACTAATGATTTGTATAAAAATATTATCTTTCCAAAAAAAATATTTAATTAAAACGGACTTCAACAGATCCCGAAATCCTTAAAAAATAGACGAAAAAGAATTCTGGATAAATGAATTCTACAAAATAGCATAACATGACTTCATGTAATTTAAAGTACATTAAAAAGACATTTTTAGAATTTTCTGTAAACTAATGAAATCAATATAAAAATTTTATATATCTATAGAATCAGGTTTCATTCAAATCGTAAAACTGTAGATGTTACTGTAAAATAAATACAGAAATGTTTTAAAATAGTGAAATGTAGAGTTTTTGAAACCATATTAGCAACTTCATTGAATTTTTTCAGAAATAGATAAGTGTTTTCAAACATCCTCATTAACTAATAAAGTATAGATAAATATATTATCTTTTAAACGTGATAAGAATCACAAAAATTCAAATAACATAAATTATGATATCATCAAAATACAGAGAAAAAGTAATCAAACAAAATCACATGAAATCAAATTAAAGGAAATATGCACATGCACAAAAAATCTCCATCTTTTTGTTTGATTACAAAACCAAAACATTAAATCCATAAATGAATTTTTTAAAATGATTAAAACCAAATTATTTCTCATCAAAACTTCTCTCCAAAACTTCTCCATCTTTTTGTAAACAAACAAAAATTGAAAACAATCTCCCCCTAAACAAATGAAAAAAATAAAATTTAAAATTCCAACATACCAAGAGAAAATTTAATTTTCTCAAACTAAGAAGTGTCTAAAGGCTATGTAAAAATATCTGCAAGCTGATTTTATGAAGGGATATATTCTAAAACAATATCACCCTTATTCACATGATCTCGAATAAAATGAAATCATAGATCAATATGTTTTTTCTAGATTGTTGTAAGGGGTTTTTAGAAATAGAAATTGAAGATGTAATATCCCAATAAATAGGTATTTTATGAAAATAAACACCAAAATCACATAAAGTTTTCTCAATACATAAAATTCGAGAAGAACTACAAGTAGCAGATATATAATCAGCTTCTACAGTAGATAAAGAAACAGATAATTGTTTCTTAGATGACTAGGAAATAAAAATTTTCACAAAAAATGGCACATACCTGATGTGCTTTTTCAGTCAATTCTACATCCTTAAAAATCAGAATAAGAATAGGATGTTAAATCAAAACAGTTATATTTTTGGATAAAATAAACAAGAATCAACAGTTCATTTAACATATCTAATTATTATTTTTTACATCTTTGATATGACTTTATTTAGGATCAGCTTGAAATATACCACATAAACACACACTAAAAATGATATCAGGTGTAGATGCAATTAAATAAAGAAAGGTACCTATCATACCTCTATAAACTCTAAAATCAACTAATTTACCAGATGCATCACTATCTAATTTACAATTAGTACCCATACGAGTTTTCATGGATTTAGAGGAATCAAGACCAAATCATTAACTAAAACTTTATTATGCTTAGATTGATTAAGAAAAAATCCATCTTTCCTTTGAGAAATTTCAATTTGAAGAAAGAACACTAATTCTTCCATTAAACTCAAGTAAAATTAAGAAGACATCAACAAAGAAAAATCATTACAATGAATTTCACTAGATGATATAAAAATGATATCATCAATATAGATCTAAACAATTAAAATGTCCCCAGAAGATCTTTTAATAAAAAGAGTGAGATCAACATTGCCTTTCTTGAAACCATTTTTTAATAAAAATAAATAATGTCTTTCATACCAAGAACAAGGTGTTTCTTTGAGACTGTATACAGTTTTAGACAATTTAAAAACATGGTTGAGAAATTTTTCATTTTTGAAACCAGGGGGTTGAGAAATATAAACTTCTTCAGTAATAAAACCACTTAAGAAAGCGCTTTTTTACATCCATTTGATATAATTTAAAACCTTGAAAACATGAAAAATCTAACAGAATTCTAATTGACTCTAACCTGGAAACAGATGAAAATGAATCTTCAAAATTTATACATTCTTATAGATTGTATCCTTGTGCAACAAGTTTGGATTTGTTTTTGACAATCTGTCCAGATTCTTCTAGATTTTTTCTAAAGATCCACTTAGTTCCAATTACGTGCTTCTCATCAAGAAATTATACTAAAGTCAAAAAATTATTTCTAATAAACTGATTTAATTCATCTATCATAGAAATAATCTAGTTCACATCTTTTAAAGCATCATTAATATTAACAGGACAAAAATCATAAATAAAATCAGAATTGGAACAATAATTTAAAATAGAATTTTTGGTTTTGACACCATAATCAACATTTCCAATTACATTTTCAATTGGATTATCTTTGTGAATATTCTATTATCTTGGATCAGGTTCAGAAGGAGTATTCTCCCCCTCAATTAATTCATTATTATTTTGAGGAATATCTTCACCAAAATTAAAATCTCAAAACTCATCATCAATAACATTAGAATCATATTTTTTTAACATTATTTTCATCAAATATAACATGAACAGATTCTTTAATAACCATTGTTCTTTTATTATAAACTCAAAAAGATTTACTATTATCATAATAACCAAGAAAAATACCTTCATCAATTTTAGCATCAAATTTATCTAAATTATCCTTTGAATTTAAAATAAAAACTTTGCATCAAAAAACTATAAAATAACGAACTTTAAGCTTTGTATTTTTGAATAATTCATAAAGGGTTTTGTTTAGCAATGGTCTAATAATAATTATATTTGAAATATAACATGTATAAAAAATATCCACATCCCAAAAATATCTAGGAATATTATATTCACATAACATAGTTTGAGCTATTTCAATAACAGTTCTATTTTTCCGTTCTACAACACCATTTTGTTGTGGTGTTCTAAGAGTAGAGAAATTATGAAAATATCCATTATTTTCATAGAATTTTTCAAAATAAAAATTAATAATTTCACCTCCTTTATCACTATGAATAGAAATAATCATACATACTTTTTCATTTTGAACTAATTTACAGAAAGTAGTGAATTTAGATAAATTCTCATTTTTACGAGCTAGAAAATTTACCCAAGTAAATCTACTATAATCATCAACAATAACTAAAGTATATTTCATTATACCAAGGCTAGAAATTTTAGTTGGACCAAATAAATCAATATGTACTTACTATAAAGGATTATTAGTACTTATCTGATTGACAGGTCTAAAAGAAATTTTTTGTTGCTTCCCTTTCATTTAGGCATCACAAACATGAATTTGTTCTTTTTTCAAGTAAGGAAGATGTAAAACATTCTCATGCATTGAAAGATTATGCAACAATCAAAACCATTTACTTTGCATTTGGAATTGTCTCCAAAAGTAACAGTGCCTCCATCAGATGTGTTGTATGAGTTAAAATTTGATTGGTCTCCAGTCATATTCCTAGAGCATCGATTGTCCATGTACCATATGACGTTCTTGAGACATCCAAGGAATTTTTCCTACAAAAATTAACTAATTGAAAATTTTGGTACCCATGCTACTTTGGGTCCAATAGGATTATTAATAAAAATTTTAGGTACCCATTCAGAATTTAAACATGTATTGTAAGGTACTCTCAATAACAAGGATTAAAAATATTAGTTTTTTTAAATCCCAAAGATTGTTTAAATATATGCGAGTAATCATTGGCATAGTGACCATACATGCAACATTTGAAACATGTAACAGTTGAAGTAAAAACATTTTTACTTTTAACAAAATAGGTTTTATACATTCGGGGTAATCTTTTATCATAACCAAAACCATATTTATTTTTATCTGTTTTAGTAAAATAAATATTTTCATGAAATTTTTCACGACCTTGAATAAAAGAAGATAAATTTTGTTTAAGACATTCAACTTCCTTTTTCAATTTCTAATTCAAATCTCGAGCTGTTTTCAAATTATCATAAACTGTTGAATGAGAAGAAGAAGTAGAGTTTGTTAAATTTTTATTTTCTTGAAAAATTAATTTTTTTCATAAATAAGTTTTTTATTATCTTCTTAAAGTTTATTATATAAATCAGTCTCTTTGAAAATATTTTTTCTTAATCTTTCAATTTCTTTATTTAATTCAAAAAAATTAGGGTTTTCAAAATCATTTTCAGAATAAGAACATTCAGAATAATAACTAGAATTACAAACCTTATCCAGTGATGCCATGAAACACAAGTTTGCAGATTCTTTTTCACTTCAAGATTTTTCACTAGAATTAGATTATTCAGTACAACACTAGCTGGTTGTCAATGCCTTTTTATCCATCCTTTTGTGTATGTGTTTATTCTTTTTTTAGGGAAATCGAGTTTGATATGACCTTTCTTCCTGCACTCATAACAAGTTACATCTGAAGCATTGTAATTTGTTTCACCTTTTTATCTCCCTTATATATTTTTTGGATGTTTCTAATAAACTGGTTTATGAATCATTTCTTTTTCATTCTATTGCAGACTCTAGTTACAATATGATCTATGTATTCCTTTTCAATATCCTGTAGATTAGAATCAGAAGAATTATTAGAAATAACATTTATAGACTTAAAAGCTACACCTTTTCTTTTAGTTGTCTCCTCATCATCTATGTTCTTCAGTTCCAATTCATATTGGAGTAGTCATCCAATCAATTCATCAAGTGTGTACTCTTTGAATTTCTTGCTTTCATCAACGATGGCCCTCTTTGCATGCCTTTTCTTTGGTAATGTTCATAGGACTCTTTCAACAATTATAAGATTTTCCAGAGTTTATCTAAGTTAATTCATTCCATTCACAATTCTTATGAATCTATGGACATTTGGTCTACATTTTCATCTTAACCCATCATGAAGTCTTGATACTCAGCACGAAGCAGTCAAAGTTTGGTTCAGATAAATTTTTCAGAGAAAAGGTGATTAACTTGCAAAATATACCAAATATCATCAGCTGTCTTGAATGCAGACACATGACTAAAAACACTTCTGTTAATAGCACAATATAAAATATTATCTAATTTTTAATTTTAGAAATATCTAGTAGCATCAATTCCTGTATGAGTATCTGGATCAGCTTTAGGCAGTGTGTATTGTTTTGACATGACAGACCAGTGCTCAATGCTCAATTTTTTGTGGTATGCCTCCATTCGGTATCTCCAGTATCCATAATCATTTCCATCAAAATGTGGTGGCTTCTAAGGAATCCAAGAATCATTCTGGTTCAATCCAGCCATATTATACGATCATTATCCTTAGAATGTGAGGTCTAGGAATAGGTTAGTTTAGTAAAAATAAGCAGACTCAAAAAAATTGGTTGGATAAATTCTTTAAGGAATAACCAATGGTGCCGATATTTGGTGTAAAGAAATTTAAAGATATAGAAAAACTATTCTTAAAAAGGTTTCCCTCTGATACCAATTGTTAGGTCAGACAGGGTAATGGAAGATGGTCTAGAGGGGGGGGGGGGTGGTGAATAGACCAGATTAAATAACTTAATCAAATGAATTTATTAATTAAATCAATTATCAAAGTTAATTATAAAGATTAATAAGTAGTGTAAATGTAAATAATGCAAGGATGATTTTTATAATAGTTCGGTCCAAAGTGGGCCAACTCTACTCTTATATCTCTATAATCGGTGAGAGATACGTGTGCACTGAAAATGATTTTTAAAGGGGATTCATAACCCAATTAAAAAATCCATTTCTAGTAGAGGGATAACCATGACACTGACTTTTGTGTGGGGATTCACAACACTTACAACCTGACTTTAGATACTAGGAGTCAAAAACCAATCATTATTTAATTTATATATAGGGAGTCATAGCCCTAAGATCCCAAATTTAGAATCCGGGAATCACAACCTAGGGAAAAAGAATAAAAAATAATGCTTTTGTGTGAAAAAGCATAAACATAAAAATAGAGTGTGTGAGAGAGATGGGAAGTAGTGTTACAAACATAGAACCGAATTAAAGAGAAGATAAAAACTAAAGCACATGTAATTTT
Organism: Viscum album; assembly: GCA_963277665.1. Classification (NCBI taxonomy): domain Eukaryota; kingdom Viridiplantae; phylum Streptophyta; class Magnoliopsida; order Santalales; family Viscaceae; genus Viscum; species Viscum album. Next base: position 1,057,278,292 of record OY728161.1, read on the forward strand.
CCTTGAGGTTTAGACCAACACGTTTCGTCAATAAAATTTTAGTCGAAGCAGAATTAATTCAGAACATGAGAGAATGAGTAGGTGGTGAACTTGAGTGTCACAGGATGTTGCAAATGCACAACAGATTCAATGTTCACAGCACATTCTCTTTGTATTGTGTTGTTCATTTTTTTCTGAAAGGTAGAATGATATATATAAAGAATAAAAATATATTTCAGGTGCAGCATCTCCGCTTTTGTAGGATATTTAATCGAGTCAAGAGATCACATAAATCTCTCCCGAAATATATCATCACCGTTGCTTTTCTTATTCCTGTAGAAAAAATATCTAATAATGGAATTAAAAATATGTTGAAAAAGTCTTCCAATAAAATATCCAGATTAATAAAAGCATTGAATGATTAAAAACATAATTTTAAATCCATTAAAATGGTTTAAATGTAGTCAAAACAGTTCTGGAAAACTAACTGTAGATTTTGAAATTAAATTCAAACATTTGAATTTAAACGATCTTGAAACATCCAAATTTATTTTTAAAAGCCATTGAAAAACATTATTAATTTTTCTCTCTAAATATAGCACCAAAAATATTCAAAACTCTTGGATTATGATTATTATATTTAATGATAATTTTTCAAAAAAAAAATATTTTAAAAAATCTATATATTTGCAGAAAATTAATTTTAAAGAAATTGCACGAAATGAACAGTAACTTCGGAATGAACAAAAACCCCGAAGTGAATAGTAAATTTTGAGTGAATAGTATATTTGGAGTGAACAATAACTTCGGAGTGAATAGTAACTTCAGAATGAACAATAACTTCAGTGTGAACAGTAGCTTTAGAGTGAACAATAAAGTAACGTAATGTATGATGAGTAAAGTAACATAGGGTATGAAGAGTAATGTATCATAGGGAATGAACAGTAATGTAACGTAGGGTATGAATAGTAAACCATAATTTTGTAAGATAAACAATAAACCATACTTTTGAGATAAAAAGAACCATACTTTTGAGATAAAAATGAACCACACTTTTGAGATAAAAAAGAACCATACTTTTGAGAAAAAACTGAACCATACTTTTGAGATAAAAATGAACCATACTTTTAAGATAAAAATGAACCATACTTTTGAGATAAAAATGAACACTACTTTTGAGATAAATATGAACCATACTTATGAGATAGAAATGAACCATACATTAGAGATAAAAACGAACCATACATTTGAGAGAAATCTGAACAGAATATTTTGAAAAATTTCAACGAATTTTTAAGGGATCATAACAGAAGATTCATACTTTTGTAAAACTAATTATTTGTAGAAAATATTATTATATTTTCAAAAAAAACAATTAATACTGACATCTACATATCTATAAATCATTAAAATACAGAAGAAACACAATTTTGTAAAAATTGCTTCTACAAAATAGCCTAACAAAACATCATGTAATGAAAACTACATTAAAAAGACATTTTTAGACTTTTATGTAAACTAATGAATTCAATATAAAAATTTTATCTTAACATATAATTAGGTTTCATTAAAATATGATAATATTATTAGTTGTAGTAAAATAAATACAGAAATGTTTTAAAATAGTGAAATGTAGAATTTTTGAAACCATAGTAGCAACTTCATTAAATTTTTGGAGAAATAGACAAGCATTTTCAAAATTCTTCATTAACTAATAAAGTATAGATAAATATATAATCTTTCCAAACTGATAAGAATAAAAAAAATTCAAATAATAGAATTTATTATATCATCAAAATACAATGATAATGTAGTCAAACAAAATCACACGAAATCAAATTAAAGGGAATATGAAAATGCACAAAAGCCTCCCCCTTTTTGTTCGATTAAAAAAACAAAATATTTAATCCATAAATGAATTTTTGAAATGATTAAAGCCAAATTATTTTTCACCAAAAATTCTCTCCAAAACTTCTGCCTCCTTTTGTAAATAAACAAAAAGTGAAAACAAGCTCACCCTAAACTCATGCAACAAATAAAATTTAGAATTCCAACATACCAAGAAAAAATTTTATTTTCTCAAACTAAGAAGAGTCTAAAGGATTTGTAAAAATATCTAAAATATGATTTTCTGAAGGGATGTATTCTAAAACAATATTACACTTATTCACATGATCTCAAATAAAATGAAATCTTAGATCAATATGTTTTGATCTAGAACATTGTAAGGGTTTTTAGAAATAGAAATTTTAGATGTATTATCACAATAAATCGGTAGTTTATCAAGATAAACACAAAAAATCACATAAAGTTTTATTAATATATAAACTTTGAGCATAACTACAAGCAGTAGATATATACTCAGCTTCTTCAGTAGATAAAGAAACAGATAATTTTTTCTTAGATGACCAGGAAATTAAACATTTTCCCAAAAAATGACACATACCTGATGTGCTTTTTTGGTCAATTCTACATGCTCCTAAATCAGAATCAGAATATGATGTTAAATGAAAATAGTTATATTTTGGATAAAATAAACAAGAATCAACAGTTCCTTTGACATATCTAATTATTCTTTTTATAGCTTTAATATGACTTTCTTTAGGATCATCATGAAATCTTGCACATAAACACACACGAAATATGATATCAGGTCTAGATACAGTAAAATAAATCAAGATACCTATAATACCTCTATAAACTATAAAATCAACTAATTTACAAGATGCATCACTATCTAATTTACAATTAGTACCCATAGGAGTTTTCATGGATTTAGAGGAATCAAGACAAAATTGTTTAACTAATACTTTAGCATACATAGATTGATTACGAAAAATTCCATATTTCATTTGAGAAATTTGAAGTGCAAGAAAGAACCTTAATTCTCCCATTAAACTCATGTCAAATTAAGATCACATCAATAAATAAAAAACATTACAAATAATTTCACTAGATGATCTAAAAACGATATCATCAACATAGATCTGAACAATTAAAATATCATCAGAAGATCATTTAATAAAAAGAGTGGGATCAACATTTCCTTTCTTGAAACCATTTTTTAATAAAAATAATGAAATTCTTTCATACCAGGAATGAGGTGCTTGATTGAGACCGTATAAATCATTAGAGAATTTAAAAACATGGTTGAGAAATTTTTCATTTTTGAAATGAGGGGGTTGAGAAACATAAACTTCTTCAGTAATAAAACCATTTAAGAAATAGGTTTTTACATCCATTTGATTTAAATTAAAACCTTGAAAACATGAAAAAGCTAAAAAAGTTCTAATTACCTATATCCTAGAAACATGTGAAAATGAATCTTCAATGTCTATACATTCTTCTTGAGTGTATCCTTGAGAAACATGGTTGGCTTTGTTTTTGACAATCTGTCCAAATTCATCTAGCTTGTTTCTAAAGATCCATTTAGGTCCAATTACATGATTATCTTTAGGAAATTCTACTAAAGTCCAAAAATTATTTCTAATAAACTTATTTAATTCATCTTGCATAGAAACAATCCAGTTCACATCTTTTATAGAATCATTAATATTAGCAGGAAAAAAAATCAAAAATAAAAGGCACAATAATTTAAAATTGATTTTCTGGTTTTGACACTAGAATCAACATTGCCAATTACATTTTCAATAGGATGATCTTTGTGAATTTTCCATGATCATGGATCAGGATGAGAAGGAGTATGCTCCCCCTGAACTAATTAATTATTATCTTGAGGAATATCTTCACGAAAATTAAAATCCCTAAACTCATTATCAATAACATTAGAATTAGAATTTATTTTAACATTACTTTCATCAAGCATAACATGAATAGATTCTTCAATAACCATCGTTATTATATTATAAACTCTATAAGATTTACTATTATTAGAATATCCCTGAAAAATACCTTCATCACTTTTAGCATCAAATTTATCTAAATTATCCTTTGAATTTAAAATAAAAACTTTGCAGCCAAAAACACTAAAATAAAAAACATTAAGCCTTTTATTTTTTAATAATTCATTATGATTTTTCTTTAGCAATGGTCTAATAATAATTATATTTGAAATATAACATGTAGAAAAAATAGCCTCAGCCCAAAAATATCTTGGCAGATTATATTCACTTAACATAGTTTGAGCCATTTAAATAACAGTACTATTTTTCCGTTCTACAACACGATTTTGTTGTGGTGTTCTAAGAGAAGAGAAATTAGGAAAATATCAATTGTTTTCACAGAATTTTTCAAAATCTAAATTATTAAATTCATCTTATTTATCACTACGAATATAAATAATCATACAACCTTTTTCATTTGGAACTAATTTACAGAAATCAGTGAATTTAGATAAAATATTATTTTTATGAGTTAGAAAATATACCCAAGTAATTCTACTATAATCATCAACAATAACTAATGTATATTTATTTCCACCGAGGCTTGAAATTTGATTTGGACCAAATAAATCAATATGTACTAATTGTAAAGGATTATTACTACTTATCTGATTGATAGGTCTAAAAGAAATTTTGTGTTGCTTCCGTTTCATAGAAGCATCATAAACATGAAGTTGTTCTTTCTTCAAAGAAGGAAGCTGTAAAACATACTGATGCTTTGAGAGCTTATGAAACAATCAAAACCATTTACTTTGCCTTTATAATTGTCTCCAAAAGTGACAGTGCCTCTATCACATGTGTTATAAGAGTTAAAATTTGATGGGTCTCCAGTCATATGCCTAAAGCATCCACTGTCCATGTACCATATTTCATTCTTGAGACATCCAAGGCATTTTTCCTACAAAAATCAATTAATTTATAATTTTGGTACCCACACTACTTTGGGTCTAATAGGATCAGTAATAAAAATTTTAGGTACCCATACAAAATTCAAACATTTATTGTAAGGTACTCTCGATAACAAGGACTTAGAAATATTAGTTTTTGTAAATATCAAAGATTGTTTAAATCTAAGTGACCAGTCATTGGCATAATGGCCATTCATGCCTCATTTGAAACATGTAACAGTTTATGTAAAGCCATTTTTTACTTTTAACAAAATAGGTTTTATACATTTGAGGTAATCTTTTATCATAACCAAAACCATGTTTATTTTTATCAGTTTTAGTCAAAGACATCATCTCATGATATTTTTCACGACCTTTGAATAAAAGCAGATAAATTTTGTTTAAGGCATTCAACTTCATTTTTGAATTTATCATTCATATCTTGAGCAGTTTTCAAATTATCACCAACTGTTTAATGAGAAGCAGAAGCAGTGTTTGTTAAATTTTTATTTTCTTACAAAATTATTTTATTTTTAGAAATAAGTTTTTCATTATATTCTTTAAGTTTATTATATAAATAAGAATCTTTGAAAATATAGTTTCTTAATCTTTCAATTTCTTTATTTAATTCAAAAACATTATGGTTTTCAGATTCATAATCAGAATAATAAAATTCAGAATAATAATTATAATTACAAACCTTATCCAGTGATGCCATGAAACATAAGTTAGTAGATTATATTTCATTTCCAGACTGTTCACTAGAATCAGATTCTTCAATAAAACTCCAACTGGTTGTCAATTCCTTTTTATCCTTACTTTTTTATTTGACTTTATTCTTTAGTTTTGGGAAATTGGGTTTGATATGACCTTTCTTCCTGCACTTATAACAAGTTGAATCCGGAGCATTGTAATTTGTGTCACCTTTATTATCTCCCTTATATTTTTCTTTTTTAGGGTTTCTACCAAATTAGTTTTTGAATCATTTATTTTTCATTATTTTTTAAACTCTAGTTACAATCTGAGCCATGTCTTCCTTTTCAATATCATGTAGATCAGAAACAGAAGAATTATTAGAAATAACATTTACAGACTTAAAATATACACCTTTTTTTGTTTTATCCTCATCAGCTATGTTCTTTAGATCTAGTTTATATTGGAGTAGTGATCCATTCAATTCATCAAGTTTGTACTCTTTGAAGTTCTTGCTTTCATCAATGGAGACCCTCTTTGTATTACGTTTCTTTGGTAATTCTCACATGACTATTTCAACAAGTATGGGGTTTTCCATAGATTCTCCAAGTGAATTCATTTCATTCACAATTCTTCAGAATCTATGGAACATTTGGTTTACAGTTTCATTTTCACCCATCTTGAAGTCTTGCTACTTAGCACGAAGCATTCCAAGTTTGGTTCAGATCAATTTGTCTGAGCCAAGGTTAGTAACTTGAAAAATCATCCAAATCTCAGGAGGTATCTTGCATGCATACACATGACTAAAAACACTTCTTTTAATAGAACAATATATAATATTAATGACATTGTAATTTAATACATATCTAGTAGCATCAATTCCGGTAAGAGTATCTGTATCAGATTCTGGCAGCGTGTATTGTTTCGACATAATAGACCAGTGCTTAATGATTAATTGTTTGAGGTATGCATCCATTCGTGATCTCCAATATCCATAATCATTTTCATCAAAATGTGATGGATTCTAAAGAATCCAAGAATCATTCGGGTTCAATCCTGCCATCTTATAAGATCTTTATCCTTAGACTGTGAGGTCTAGAAATAGGTTAGTAAAGTAAAATATAAAAGCAGACTCAAAAAAATTTGGATGTATAAATTCTTTAAGGAATAACCAATGGTGTCGATATTTGGTGTTAAGAAATATATAGATATAGCAAAACTATTCTTAAGAATGTTTCCCTCTAATACAAATTGTTAGGTCGGATAGGGTAATAGAAGATGGTCTAGAGGGGGGGGGGGTGAATAGACCAGATTAAAAAAATTAATCAAATGAATTTATTAATTAAATTAATTATCAACGTTAATTATAAAGGTTTGTAAGAAGAAGAAAAAGAAAATAACACAAGGATGTTTTTTATAATAGTTCAGCCCAAAGTGGGGACACTCTACTCTTATACCTCTCTACTCAGTGAGAGATACATGTACACTAAAAATGATTTTTAATGGGGAGTCATAACCAAATTACAAAATTTTTTCTATTAGAGGGATAACCATGAAACTGACTTTTTTGTGGGGAGTTAGAACCCTTAAAACCTGACTTTAGAGACTAGGAGTCAAACCCAATCATTATTGACTTTAGATATAGGGAGTCACAACCCTATGATCCGGACTTTAGAATCCTGAAGTCACAACCTGAGGAAAAAGAATAGAAAATAATTCTTTTGTGTGCAAAAGAATAATAGAAAAATAAAGTGCGTGAGAGAGATGGGACATAGTGTTACTGACTTAGAACCAGATGAAAGAGAAGATAAAAATTAAATCACAGGTACTGTTTCTTGAGGTTTAGAACATCACGTCTCTTCAATGAAATTGTAGTAAAAACATAATTAATTCAGCACTTGAGAGAACGAGCAGGTGGTGAAGCAGAGTGTAACATCCCAAGTAAGTAATGAATAATAGATATTTTTATCTATTTCTATTAATGATTAAGATAGTGTTTTAGAGGCTTAAAATGAAAATAAATCCAATCTTAAGCATGGAATACACTAATATTTTTAAAAGATTGTTTTACTGCCTTATGATGGAAAACCCTTTTTAAATCTATCTTTTGACAATTTTATAAACTATGTTTGTCAAAATAAACTTATTCTTTATGATTGGGACATCAAAATTTACTTTTTGTGAATTTTTGGTATTTTTCTGACAATGTTCATTTTTTAATGAATAGTGAAAAATACTGCATTTTACCTCAAAACTGGTTTTTAATCTAATTTATTTATATGATTAGATTATCTTTTGAATTGGTATTAATGTGTAATATGAATATATTTTTACCATTTAATCTAATGGTGGTCATTGGAATCAATTTCACTTTGAAATTGGACTCAAACTAGTGTCAATCTTTTGATACTTATTGTTTCATAAAAACACGCAATTTGCTCTGACAACGGGAATTAATTATTAAATTAATTAATGTGACTTATATGTTTTGAATTTTGTAAAATATACTTTATTTTTGAATTCATAATATCAAATATAGCTTAGGGTGAATTTTTTGTAATTTTCTGAAAAACTTCAATTTTTGATGAATAGTGAAACCATTAAGTGGTACTTATAAAGACTGATTTTCTGTTTAAATGAAATTTTGCCATCATTGTGTTTTGAATTTCAAAAATCCGACATACATGGTTTTCATTAAGAAGTAAAATGTGGTTCAATGAGATTATAATAATTTTTTGGTGAATAGTAACTTATTAAGTTCTTAATCGCGATTAGTGGTAATTTGTGTAGTTTAAGGTAAAAATAATGTTTTAATAAAATAGGATGTGCTTGACACATGTCCTACCCTCATTGGTTGTGTCATGGCCGACCAATAAAAGCCATGGGTCAACTTGGGGACCCCATGGAGACACTTTGGTTGGGAAATGACATAAATAACTTTTTATTTAATGTAAAAGTAAAAATGACACAAACATAATATGTTTTACAAAAACAATTTTTACATGGGGTTATAAAGATCAGAGTTTTGATTATAAATAGTCATTGGTAATCTTTAAAGATTTCCTACATCATAGTATTTTTTTTATAATTTTTAGACATTAAATAAATTAAATTATTTATGACATAATAATGATGCAGCGATGACATCATTATTTGACGATTTAAATAAAATGGAAAGATAATGTAAAATATATAAACTACACATGTCCAAAACCAATTGGATGAGTGGATTTCGAACCCTTATCACCTTATCCACGAATTATATCAATGTGGGACCTTTTAAAACCGAAACACATTTTCAAATAAAGTAATATTTCTTTACTTTCCAAAAGTGCCCCTCCTCTCCTCTTATAAAAGGCCCCCACCTCTACCTCATTTCACACACTCCTCAAGCCTTTGGCTCGGCCAACCCCTGCCCATTTACTCTCTCCACATCCCTCTCCTCATCTTAGAGGATTCCCTTTGGGCATAATCCTTTCAAAGGAAGCCTTTAGGCTCAAATCAAAAGGAGTTACACTTTTAAGGGTAATTCATTCTCTCATGTTCATTTGTTTTATTTTGCTTCTCCAACCCCCTAAAATCTTTTTATTTACTTCTTTTGTAACAACAACAGTATCATTAATATACTAGGATGTTGTTATAATATTTATTTGAGCTAAACTGTCACACAACTACATCAAATGGTTAAAGAACATACGGTTTCCGTGGATGGCGAAATTCTACCTCCCGAAACGATGATTGTTCAATACTCATTTAACACCTTCAAAGGTGGCCATTATGATGTCACTATTTTTATATATGATATATAATATGTTTATGTTTTACTTAAGCTTCTGTTTTTTTTCATTTTGTGCATACCATTATGGTTTCCATTATGGGTAAACACGATATCTTCATTTTAGGAAGTGCGGAATACCGCCCCCTGAAAGTGATTTGATTCGTTAATACCATATGTGGGATATGTAAAGGATAAAGTTAATGATATTATATATGTTATTATACTAGAATTATAATATACTCTTATATCATTATGATTCCATTCCAGAAAATACGAAATAGAAATGGAAGTAGCGTTCATGCGTACGTACGGCTTACCGTCTCCATGAACGGTGCATTTCATTTCTTACCTCTAAATGTGATGTAATATTATAAATACATGTATATGATGAATATATATGATATATATGTTATCAAAATCATTAATATCATTCTGGATATAATGAACCTTTGACCAAATTAACAACATGTATGTGTAAAAAGTCTATTTTTGACTTAAGAACCAAATACCGACAAAATGAACATTATTAACTTAAATGATTACATGATGTTAATAACATGGTATAAAAGGAATAATGAACTTGAAAAAGGTTCATAAGCAAGAAGAGATTAACTCAATTTTATTATTTAGGAGATTAAAGAACGGTCGGGTCAAGTCGGATACGAGGTATGGGACTTCGTCTCAATCTCCTTTCACTGAGGCATATTTTGTTTTATACACAACTTTCTTTTATACGGTGTATAAACCCCTTTTACTTTTACATTTATTCAAAAGAAATCTTTTTTTATACGATGCGTTTACTAAACGACAAAAGGGAATGTTTCTGTCGTACGTATGCGGCGACAACGACTTTTCCGCCATCGTGACCGTTATTTGAGTTTCGGCTTCCTCTACAAGCCATACCTTCTTTTTAAAAGGAAAAATAAATACCATGTTTTACTTTTCTTTTATTTTGGTATTGAAAATGGTTTTCACAATGTTTTTGTGTTGTATTGATATCTTGTGATTGAAATGTGGAAATGTTATGTTTCCTTTATGCATGTTTTATGTGATATGATTATGTTATGGTTCTTGGGCATTATTATGAAGATGGGTGGTTTCGTGATAATCTAAGGGCGGGTTAGCCCGATATAGCTCTCCAATGCATTGGGTAACGTGAGGGACTAAAACGTTAAGGTTTCTCCGAAGAGATTTAGGGAATATACTGTGATGGGTATTCCAAACGTAACCAAGAGGGTTACTCCCTACGTAAGAATGTTATGAATGCCTCAAGTTACCTTTATGTCTTATGATTTCTATGATTTATTCATGATTTTATGAGGTATGTTAAAGTGCCTATGTTTTATGGGTAAAGTATGATTTCATTCTTATGTATATATGTACCCATGTTTCCTTTTCATGTTTTTATAACCCATACTGAGCTTTTTATGCTCATCCCAAGTTTTTTTGAAATGATTTTCACAGGTCAAGGGAAAGGTACAGGATATGATGATAGTGTCAAGGAAGTGTCAAGAAAGAATCCATGTTTTATTTTAAATGTGTTTCCATTGATGGGAATGAAGAATACTATCTTTATGTAACCACTTTGTTTATATGTGGAATGTAATTCAAGTTTTATGATCTAATTTTCTAAAACTCTAAACCTGAAAAGATCCTCAATGTGCAATCTTGTAATAACTCAAGATTAAGTAAGGTTTAAGGCTGGGGCCTTATAGTTGGTATCAAAGGTCGGTTTAGATAACTTTAGGAGTTAGAATTATATTAATTGATTATCCAAAAAAATTTCTTTGAAATGATATAACATTTGAAGATTACCATGTTGCTTCATCTAAGACATGTTTGTTCAGAAGGGTTTTCCGTAGAGGAAACAGGGAAGCAGTGCTAGGAAGGCATACATTAGGAAATAACCTTCCGAATCAGCATCTTGAGATGGTCAGAATTGGAATTGAATAGTTTTTTGCAGTAATGGCGCAGTTGACTCAGGCTATAAATGGTGGTGGTATCCATGCACGAGATCAGCCAGATCAACCGCAGAGGAACATGTCAGTGGTGGAACAGTTCATGAGGCAACATCCCCCATCATTCAGAGGATCATCTGACCCTGTGCTAGCTGAAGGGTGGATTAAAGCACTAGAGAATATTTTTGATGTCATGGGGTGTTCATACAATCAAAAGGTTTGTCTTTATATTTACCGTTTGGAGGGTGAAGCAGATCAGTGGTGGTCTATGGTTAAAAAATATCAGGGACGCCGATGAGATTGATGCTATTGACTGGGATGAATTCAAAGGTATGTTTCACGAGAAGTATTTTCCTAAGGCTGTTCGACTTAGGATGGAAAATCAATTCTTGGAATTGAGGCAAGAGGAAGACTCATTGGCTTCCTATTAAGAAAGGTTCACTCGATTGGCAAGGTATGCTCCAAATTTTATCCGAGACCTTGATAGTAAAATCAATTGTTTTTACTCAGGATTAAAGCCAAAATATCAAAGGGCATTAGCTTATCGTGAGTTTAAAAGTTATGAAAAGCTTGTTCGATGTGCTGAGAAGGTGGAAATGGAGTTTTCCGATGACCAAGTGTTCTATAACAACCAGCAGAAGAAGAGACAGAGGTGGCAGGAGAAAGGTAAGAATTCTTCAAAAAAGTCTGATGGTAAGTGAACTAAGTTTCCAGTTTGTGATAAATGTGGCAAAACGCATGCTGGGGAATGTCTTCTGAATTCTGTAAAGTGCTACCGATGTGGTAAGATGAGACATAAGGCTCGTGATTGCACTGAAAAGGATCAAGGTGAAGGTAAGAACAAATTTGATTTACAGTTAGTGAAATGTTATAAGTGCAATGAGATGGGTCACTATGCAAACGAGTGTCCGACAAAGAGCTTGAGTGACGGGAAGCAGTTAGACTACAAGCAGAAAGGGGTGGTGAAATCCTTTGCAACTACTTTAGCAGATGTCGGTCCATCAAATGAAGTTGTATCAGCTCCAGGGAGCTCAGTATTTTTCAAAGATTGACTTGAGATCAGGGTACCATTAGCTAAAGGTAAAGTAAGAAGATGTTCCAAAGACTGCGTTTCGTACAAGATATGGCCATTATGAATTTTTAGTAATGCCTTTTGGGCTAACCAATGCACCTGATGTATTCATGGACTTAATGAATAGAATTTTCCATGAGTTCTTGGATAAGTTTGTGGTGGTTTTCATTGATGATATTTTGGTGTTTTCTAAAAGTAAAGAGGAGCATGAAAGACATTTAAGGGTTATCTTGCAAACCTTAAAAGAAAAGAAACTGTATGGGAAATTCAACAAGTGTGAGTTTTGGTTGCAACAAATTTCTTTCCTTGGTCACATTGTTTCTAAAGATGGAATAACTGTTGATCCTGCAAAAACAAAAGTTGTGGAAGAATGTCCAAGACCCACAAATGTAACCGAGATTTGTAGCTTCCTTGGTTTTGCGGGCTATTACTAAAGGTTTGTTAGAAAATTTTCACAGTTATCTAGTCCAATGACTAAGCTAACTCGGAAGGGTGTTTAGTTTATCTGGACAAAATAATGTGATGATTGTTTTCAGTAATTGAAAAGAATATTGGTGAATGCTCCTGTTTTGGAAACACCTTCCAGGAATGGTGAGTTTGTTATATACAGTGATGCTTCATTGAAAGGGCTTGGTTGCGTCCTAATGCAGAATGATTAGGTAATTGCTTATGCTTCACGACAGTTGAAAACTCATGAGGTAAATTACCCAACACATGATTTGGAATTAGCTGCTGTATTTTTTGCTTTAAAAATTTGGAGGCATCATTTGTATGGAGTAAAGTGTGAAATATATACCGATCACAAAAGTTTAAAGTATATATTCACTCAGAAAGAGTTACACATGAGACAGAGGAGATGGATAGAATTAATCAAGGATTATGATTATACAATTCATTACCATCTGGGAAAAGCAAATAAAGTGGCTGATGCTTTGAGTCGAAAAATTAATGCTTCATTAACAATGTTGCGTTTGGAACGTGATCATTTGGTTAAGGATTTGATGAACTTTGGCATAGAAGTTGTTGGTGCAGGAAGTCCTTATGTTTTGTTTCAGGTATCAGTGAGATCTTCTCTATCAGATAGAATCATGAAAGCACAGAAGCAAGACAGTGAGTTGCAGAAAAAGGTAGAGCTGGTTCAGAAAGGTAAGTTGCCTGAATTCAACATTGATAATGATTGTGTTTTGAGATTTGGGAAGAGATTGTGTGTGCCTTGTGATTCACAGTTGAAGAGAGAGTTGTTATGTGAAGCTCATAGTTCTCCGTTTTCAGTTCATCTGGGAAGTACTAAGATGTATAGAGATCTGCGGGAGTATTACTGGTGGGATGGAATGAAAAGAGACATTGCTGATTTTACTGTAAAGTGTTTGACATGTCAACAGGTTAAAGCAGAGCGGCAGTTACCGAAAGGGATGCTTCATCCTTTACCAGTGCCAGAGTGGAAATGGGAGAATATATCCATGGACTTTGTCGTTGAATTACCGAAGACATCTCGAGGTAATAATGCAATCTGGGTTATTGTTGATCGCTTGACCAAATATGCTCATTTCCTTTCTATATGAGATACTTTCTCTCTTGATCAACTTTCCCGTTTGTATCTTAAAGAGATAGTCAGGTTACATGGAGTTCCTCTCTCCATTGTATCGGATCGTGATCCCAGGTTTACTTCTAACTTTTGGAAAGGCCTTTAGAAGTCGTTGGGTACTGAATTAAATTTTAGTACATCTTTTCATCCTCAATCAGATGGGAAGTCAGAACGAACAATTCAGACATTGGAGGATATGCTAAGAGCTTGTTCTATGGATTATCAGGGATTTTGGGACCAACAACTTTCTTTGGTTGAATTTTCATATAATAACAGTTTTCATTCTAGTATACAGATGGCTCCATTTCAGGCATTATATGGGAAGTGGTGTCGAACTCCATCTTTCTGGGATGAAGTGGGTGAAAGGAAGTTGGTGGGACCAGAATTGGTAGAAGAGATGGCAGAAAAAGTTCAGCTGATTCAGAAACACATGAGAACAGCTCAGAGCAGGCAGAAGAGTTATGCGGATAACCGGAGGAAGGATCTATCTTTCGAGGTAGGTGATCATGTTTTCCTCAAGGTTTCTCCTTGGAAAAGTGTGATGAGATTTGGTAAGAAAGGAAAGTTGAGTCCAAGGTTCATTGGACCATACGAAATTCTGGAGAGAGTTGGATTAGTTTCATACCGAGTGTCTTTACCACCAAGTTTATCTCAGGTACACAATGTTTTTCACGTTTCGATGTTGTGAAAGTATATGCCAGATCCATCTCATGTTTTGAGCCCAGAGGTAGTTTAGCTGGAAGAGAACCTATCTTATGAGGAACAACCGGTCCAGATTCTTGACCACATGAAGCAAGTGTTACAGAATAAAGTGATTAACCAGGTAATGGTTTTGTGGAAAACCACATGATTGAAGAGGCAACATGGGAATCTGAAAATGCAATGAGGGATAAGTACCCCCATTTATTCGATAAGTAAATAAATTGCGGGGACACAATTTTCTAAAGGGGGGAAGGATGTAACATCCCAAGTAAGTAATAAATAATAGATATTTTTATCTATGTCTATTAATGATTATGATAGGGTTTTAGAGGCTTAAAATGAAAATAAATCCAATCTTAAGCATGGAATACACTAATATTTTTAAAAGACTGTTTTAATACCTTATGATGGAAAACCATTTTTAAATCTATCTTTTGACAATTTTATAAACTATGTTTGTCAAAATAAACTTATTCTTTATTATTGGGACATCAAAATTTACTTTTTGTGATGTTTTGGTATTTTTCTGACAATGTTCATTTTTTAATGAATAGTGAAAAATACTGCATTTTACATCAAAACTGCTTTTTAATCTAATTTATTTATATGATTAGATTATCTTTTGAATTGGTCTTAATGTGTAATATGAATATATTTTTACCATTTAATCCAATGGTGGTCATTGGAATCAATTTCACTTTGAAAATGGACTCAAACTAGTGTCAATCTTTTGATACTTATTGTTTCATAAAAACAAGCTATTTTCTCTGACAGCGGGAATTAATTATTAAATTAATTAATGTGACTTATATGTTTTGAATTTTGTAAAATAGAATTCATTTTTGAATTCTTAATATCAAATATAGCTTAGGGTGAATTTTTTGTAATTTTCTGAAAAACTTCAATTTTTGATGAATAGTGAAACCACTAAGTGGTACTTATAAAGACTGATTTTCCGTTTAAATGAAATTTTGCCATCATTGTGTTTTGAATTTCAAAAATACGACATACATGGTTGTAATTAAGAAGTAAAATGTGGTTCAATGAGATTATAATAATTTTTTGGTGAATAGTAACTTATTAAGTTCTTAATCGCGATTTGTGGTAATTAGTGTAGTTTAAGGTAAAAATAATGCTTTAATAAAATAAGATGAGCTTGAAACATGTCCTACCCCCATTGGTTGTGTCATGGCCGACCAAGACAAGCCATGGATCAACTTGGGGACCCCATGGAGACACTTTGGTTGGGAAATGACATAAATAACTTTTTTATTTAATGTAAAAGTAAAAATGACACAAACATAATATGTTTTACGAAAAGAATTTTTTACATGGAGTTATAAAGATCAGATTTTTGATTATAAATAGTCATTGGAAATATAAAAAGATTTCATAAATCATAGTAGTTTTTTTTTATAAATTTTAGACATTAAATAAATTAAATTATTTATGACATAATAATGATGCAGCGATGACATCATTATTTGACGATTTAAATAAAATGGAAAGATAATGTAAAATATATGAACTAAACATGTCCAAAACCCATTGGATGAGTGGATTTAGAACCCTTATCACCTTATCCACGAATTATATAAATGTGGGACCTTTTAAAACCGAAACACATTTTCAAATAAAGTAATATTTCTTTACTTTCCAAAAGTGCCCCTCCTCCCCTCTTATAAAAGGCCCCCACCTCTACCTCATTTCACATACTCCTCAAGCCTTTGGCTCGGCCAAACCCTGACCATTTACTCTCTTCACATCCCTCTCCTCATCCTAGAGGATTACCTTTGGGAATAATCCTTTCAGAGGAAGCCTTTAGTCTCAAATCAAAAGGAGTTACACTTTTAAAGGTAATTCATTCTCTCATGTTCATTTGTTTTATTTTGCTTCTCCAACCCCCTAAAATATTTTTATTTACTTCTTTTGTAACAAAAACAATATATTAAATATACTAGGATGTTGTTATAAGATTTATTTGAGCTACACTCTCACAAAACTACCTCAAATGGTTAAAGAACATACGGTTTCCGTGGATGACGAAATAATGCCTCCCGAAACGATGATTGTTCAATACCCATTTAACACCTTAAAAGGTGGCCATTATGATGTCACTATTTTTATATATGATATATAATATGTTTATGTTTTCCTTAAGCTTCTGTTTTTTTTCATTTTGTGCATACATTTATGGTTTCCATTATGGGTAAACACGATATCTTCATTTTAGGAAGTGCGGAATACCGCCCCCTGAAAGTGATTTGATTCGTTAATACCATATGTGGAATGTGTAAAGGATAACGTTAATGATATTATATATGTTATTATACTAGAATTATAATATACTCTTATATCATTATGATTCCATTCCAGAAAATATGAAATAGAAATGGAAGTAGCGTTCATGCGTACGTACGGCTTACCGTCTCCATGAACGGTGCATTTCATTTCTTACCTCTAAATGTGATGTAATATTATAAATACATGTATATGATGAATATATATGATATATATGTTATCCAAATCATTAATATCATTCTGGATATAATGAACCTTTGACCAAATTAACAACATGTAACTCTAAGAAGTCTATTTTTGACTTAAGAACCAAATACCGACAAAATGAACATTATTAACTTAAATGATTACATGATGTTCATAACATGGTATAAAAGGAATAATTAACCTGAAAAAGGTTCATAAGAAATAAGAGATTAACTAAAGTTTATTATTCAGGAGATTAAAGAACCGTCGGGTCAAGTCGGATACGAGGTATGGGACTTCGTCTCAATCTCCTTTCATTGAGGAATATTTTGTTTTATACACAACTTTCTTTTATACGGTGTATAAACCCCTTTTACTTTTACATTTATTCAAAAGGAATCTTTTTTTATACGAAGCGTTTACTAAACGACAAAGGGGAATGTTTTTGTCATACGTATGCGGCGACAACGACTTCTCCGCCGTCGTGACCGTTATTTGAGTTTCGGCTTCCTCTACAAGCCATACCTTCTTTTTAAAAGGAAAAATAAATACCATGTTTCACTTTTCTTTTATTTTGGTATTGAAAATGGTTTTCACAATTTTTTTTGTTGTATTGATATCTTGTGATTGAAATGTGGAAATGTTATGTTTCCTTTATGCATGTTTTATGTGATACGATTATGTTATGGTTCTTGGGCATTATTATGAAGACGGGTGGTTCCGTGATAAACTAAGGGCGGGTGAGCCCGATATAGCTCTCCAATGAATTGTGTAACGTGAAGGAGTGAAACGTTAAGATTTCTCCGAAGAGATTTAGGGAATATACTATGATGGGTATTCCAAACGTAACCAAGAGGGTTACTCCCTACGTAAGAATGTTATGAATGCCTCAAGATACCTTTATGTCTTATGATTTCTATGATTTATTCATGATTTTATGAGGTATGTTAAAGTGCCTATGTTTTATGGGTAAAGTATGATTTCATTATTATATATATATGTACCCATGTTTCCTTTCCATGTTTTTATAACCCATACTGAGCTTTTTATGCTCATCCCAAGTTTTTTTGAAATGATTTTCACAGGTCAAGGGAAAGGTACATGATATGATGATAGTGTCAAGGAAGTGTCAAGAAAGAATCCATGATTTATTTTAAATGTGTTTCCATTGATGGGAATGAAGAATACTATCTTTATGTAACCACTTTGTTTATATGTGGAATGTAATGAAATTTTTATGATCTAATTCTCTAAAACTCTAAAACCGAAAAGATCCTCAATGTGTAATCTTGTAATAACTCAAGATTAAGTAAGGTTTAAGGCTGGGGCTTTATATAGAGTGTCATAGGACGTTGCAAATGCATAACAGATTCAAAGTTCACAACAATTTCTCTTTGTCTTGTGTTGTTATTTTTTTCTTCAAGGGAGAATTATATATATAGAGAATAAAAATATATAAAAGGTACAAAACACTACTTCCTTTGGGTATTTAATTGAGTTAAGAGATCCCATAAATCTCTCCTAAAAAATAGCAGCACCGTTGCTTTTCTAATTCCTGTAGAATAAATATCTAATAAAATAATTCAAAATATTTTGAATAATAATTCCAATAAAATATCTAAATTAATAAAATAATTGAATAATTCGAAATATAATTTTAAATCCATTAAAATGATTTAAACGTAGTCAAAACAGTTCTTGAAAACAAGTAGCAGATTTTGAAATAAAATTCAAACATTTGAATTTCAAAAATCTTGAAAAGTACAAATTTATTTGTAAAAGATGTTGAAAAACTTTATTAAATTTTCTCTCTATATGTAGAACCAAAAATATTAAAAACTCTTGGATTACAATCCATATATTTAATGATAATTTTTCATAGAAAAAATCATTAAAACATATTCCATATATTAGTAGAAAATCAATTTTAAAAAAAATTACACGGAATGAACAGTAACTTCAAAATGAATAGTAACTTTGAAGTGAAGTGTAACTTCGGAGTGAAGAGTAACTTTAGAGTGAACATTAACTTCGGAGTGAACAGTAAATTTGGATTGAACAACAACTTCTGAGTGAACAATAACTTCGGAGTGAATTGTAACTTCGGAGTGAACAGAAACTTCAAAGTGAACAATAAAGTAACATAAGGTATGAATAGTAAAGTAACATTAGGTATGAACCGTAACATATAATAGGGTATAAAAAGTACTTTTACCAAAGGTATAGACAATAAACCATACTTTTTTATGATAAACAATAAACCATATTTTTGAGATAAAAAAGAACCACACTTTTGAGATAAAAATGAACCATACTTCTGAGATAAAAAAGAACCATAATTTTGAGATAAAAATGAACCATAATTTTGAGATAAAAGTGAACCATACTTTTGAGATTAAAATGAACCATACATTTGAGATGAAAATGAACCACACTTTTGAGAAAAATATGGACAAAATATTTTAACAACATTCAAAGAATATTTAAAGGATCTTAACAGAAGAGTCAGACTTTGGTCAAAACTAATTATTTGTAGAAAAACATATTATCCTTCCAACAAAAAAAATAATCAATTAAAACCAACTTCTACAAACCTATAAATCATTAAATAATATAAGAAAAAATATTCTGGAAAAACTGCTTCTACAAAATAGCATAACAAAACATCACGTAATTAAGATTAAATTAAAAAGACATTTTTAGACTTTTATTTAAACTAATTAAATCAATTTAAACATTTTATATTTTCCTATAATCAGGATTCATGAAATTCTGATAACTGTAGAAGTGTTTTTAAACTAAATACAGAAATGTTTTAAAACAGTGAAATGTAGAGTTTTTAAAACCATAGTAGCAACTTCAATGATTTCTTGTGAGAAATAGATAACCATTTTAAAACTTCCTCATTAACTAATTAAGTATAGATAAATATATTATTTTTCCAACATGATAAAAAACACAAAAATTCAAATAAAATAAATTAAAATATCATCAAAATATAGAGAAAACATAATCAAAACAAATCACATGAAATCAAATTAAAGGAAATATGCCCATGCACAAAAAATCACCCCCATTTTGTCTGATTACAAAATCAAAAGATTTCAGCCATAAATGAATTTTTAAAAATTTTATAACAAAATTATATATCACCAAAACTTCTCTCCAAAAATTCTCCCCCATTTTGTAAATAATCAAAAAGTGAAAACAAGCTCCCCCTAAAAAAATGAAACAAATAAAATTTAAAATTCCAACATACCAAGAGAAAATTTAATTTTCTCAAACCAGGATAAGTCTAAAGGCTTTGTAAAAATATATGTAAGCTGATTTTCTGAAGGGATATATTCTAAAACAATATCACCCTTATTTACATGATCTCGAATAAAATGAAATATTAGATCAATATTTTTTTCCTATAATGTTCTAAGGGGTTTTTAGAAATAAAAATTTCAGATGTATTACCACAATAAATAGGTAGTTTACTAAGATAGACACCAAAATCACATAAAGTGTTCTTAATCAATAAACATTGAGCACAACTACAAGCAGAAGATATATACTCAGCTTCTGCAGTAGATAAAGAAACATATTATTGTTTCTTAGATGACCATGAAATTAAACATTTTCCCAAAAAATGACACATACCTGATGTGTTTTTTCAGTCAATTCTACAGCCTCCAAAATCAGAATCAGAATAGGATGTTAAATCAAAACAATTATATTTTGGATAAAATAAACAAGAATCAACAGTACCTTTAACATATCTAATTATTCTTTTTACAGCTTTAATATGACTTTCTTTAGGATCATCTTGAAATCTAGCACTTAAACACACACTAAAAATGAAATCAGGTCTAGATGTAGTTAAATAAATAAATCTACCTATCATACCTCTATAAACTATAAAACAAACTGATTTACCAAATGCATCACTATCTAATTTATAGTTAGTACCCATAAGTTTTTTCATGGATTTAGAGGAATCAAGACCAAATCGTTTAACTAAATCTTTATCATACATAGATTGATTAAAAAAATTCCATCTTTCATTTTAGAAATTTGAATTCCAAGAAAGTACTTTAATTATCATATTAAACTCATGTCAAATTCAGAAGACATCAATAAAGAAAATTCATTTCAAATAATTTTACTAGATGATCCAAAAAAGATATCATCCATATATATCTGAACAATTAAAATATCATCAGAAGATATTTTAATAAAAATTGTGGGATCGAAATTTCCTTTCTTGATACCATTTTTTAATAAAAATAAAGAAAGTCTTTCATACCAAGAATTAGGTTCTTGTTTGAGACCATATAAAGATTTAGATAATTTAAAAACATGGTTGAGAATTTTTTTTTCATTTTTGAAACCTGGGGGTTGAGAAACATAAAATTCTTCAGGAATAAAAAAATATAAGAAAGATCTTTTTACATTTATTTGATATAATTTAAAACCTTGAAAACATGAAAAATATAAAAAGATTCTAATTTCCTCTAACTTGGAAATAGGTGAAAATGAATCTTCAAAGTCTATACCTTTTTCTTGAGTGTATCCTTGAGAAACAAGTCTGGATTTTTTTTGATGATCCGTACAAATTCATCTAGCTTGTTTCTAAAGATCCACTTAGTTCCAATTACCTACTTATCTTCAAGAAATTCTACTTAAGTCCAAACATTATTTCTAATAAACTGATTTCATTCATCATTCATAGAAAAAATCCATTTCTCATCTTTTAAATCAGCATTAATATTAACAAGAACAAAATCATAAAAAAAGCATAATTGGAACAATAATTTAAAATAGAATTTCTGGTTTTGACACCAGAATCAAGATTTCCAGTTAAATTTTCAATAGGTTGATCTTTTAGAATCTTCCATGATCTTGGATCAGGTTGAGATGGAGTATGCTCATACTTAAGTAATTCATTATTATCTTGAGGAATATCTTCACTAAAACTAAAATCACTAAACTCATCATCAATAACATTAGAATTAGAATTTATTTTAACATTATTTTCATCAAACATAACATTAATGGATTATAGAGACCCAAGCTTGACGTACATGGACATTAAGTTAATTTTTCCGAATAATTAATACATAAAAAGAACCAACACTCAAGGACCATAATAGTTTAGGGTCTTTGGAAACTCGTAATATAATCTTCTAATAATGGTGAAATATCTTCAACATCTCCCATAAAGATCTTCCCCTTTAGTTTTCTTACCTAAAACCTTTCTTTAAATCATAGGGAAAAGAAAACATATAAAGGGTGAGATCAAATGCTCAGTCAGGGTAATCATGGAGAAAGAAAACAAATCATATACATTTGAACTTAAAAAACATGAACATAAAGTTTAAACATCACAATCTTGAGAAATAAATCTTGGCAGTACATAAGGAATAGATCATAAAGGAACATTAATCATGATAAAACAACAAGGGAATAAAACATTTAATTGTGGAAAACCATTAAGCACATGATATGATTTCCATAGTAGCCAAGGCATTGCTGGCAAGACCATCTTAGTGGACAAAGTCCCTTTCTGATTCGAGTTCACTCCTCGTTACAGTCCTGTATCACTGAACTAGATTAACCTACCATTCTAGACATGTATATCTCATGAGATATAAATCTTTACCTAATGAATTTTATGGAGATATAGTTCCCACCCATCTCATAATGAAATCATTTTTATGTGTGCCACAACATAAACATAAATCCTTCATCATAACCCAAAGAATAATATGTGTTTCATAAACATCATCCCATCATAACAAAATCCATATAAAACAAATTGATATCATTTAATCATAAGAAAAGTGAAACCATATAAATCATAGAGACATTATATTTGAAACATATATATATGTATGAAATAATGTCATCTTAGATGGAAAACAGTTTTGAAAAACACTTGAAATGAAATTTTTGAGGAAAATATCCTTTCTTCTTCAAAATAATTTTATTTTCACAAAATTCCATTAAATTTTAATAGAAAAGAAATTTTTTGAAAAAAATCATGAAATCTTTTAGATTATTCTTCATAAAATAATTCGTTATGAAACCGTATAATACGTTCATGCCGTATATGTTAAAAAAACATTATCGTCGTACTTTTGCCGGAAATGTCAAAAAAGTACCTCATATGGTAAAAAAAAGAATGATTCCTTCCATAAAATGTGGTAGAAGTCAAAATTGGGTAAAAAATACATTAAACATACATGAAACCATTTTTAGAAAATTCTTACATGGATGATAAATATAACCCTAGAAAATACTTACGTATAAGAAATCTCGAATAAAAATGAGATTGAAAAATTATCCCTTATCTTAGGTCAAATTTCTTCCATACGTGTCCAAAAATCATGTATAGTGGGTTTAAACATATTATTAACTTTTAAAAGAACCATAATAATATTTATGATATCATATATGATTCACTTATGACTTTATAATACCCGTTCTTTTGTCAATTCCATGTTAAAGCAGCGTTTTTGGTAAAATCATTTCATTTATCGTACGTGTTTGGACTTTTTGTTCTTGATATTATTATGACTTATATCCTAGTTTACTTACTCCCAGAATTTAAAACATGATTTATATATCATATATATTCAGTATATATATATAATAGATAGATAAATGAAATTAAACACACTGTTCATGGAGACGGTAGGCTGTACGTACGCATGAACGCAGTTTTCCTTTCCTTATTGAATTGAATCGATGTAAGTAGATGACATATATATATATATATAAACATAAATAAAGTAGAATTATTTTGTTATATATACCATTATTAGCTATTTTATATACTTTATAATCTTTCTTGAATGGTTAACATGGAGAATGAACCTCATTGCGTCGTGGAGACAGTAATCTGTACGTAGGCACAAGCGATGATATAGTTCCCATAATTATTGAATGGAATTGGAGTGGTTAATATAATATCTCAGAATAAGTATGATTTTATAATAACCAAATAAAGTTATTCTTTACACAATTATACCAATCCATGTAAAGTGGTGGTGGAAAACAGATTACACCACGGCGTGGAGATGGTATTCCTTATGTACGCAAGTGCTGTGATTTAATTTTCCATAGGATGGATAGAAGGTGAAATAGGGTTATTTAATATTTATAATAACATATCAGTATATGAGTGACACTAATGTTATTACTGTATAATGAAACAACTAAATAAGAGGAAGTTGAAGAAGGAAGAATCTTGAAATATTCGGTAGAAGAGATTACCTCTTCCTCGACGTGGCTCCTTTAAACTTCCTCTTAAGGGACTAGAGTTTGTCTTTTGAGAAGAACAGAACCTCTAGAATGTTTCTAGGGAAGTGGAGAAGAGAAATGGGTAGGGGTTGGCCTATCTTGAAGAATCAAAGTGTTGTGAAGAGGAGAAGGAGGAGGTGCCCTTATAGAGGAGAGAAGAGGCCACTTTGGAAACCTTAAAAATATTAATTTATAATAAACCCAAAACCCACTTAAAAACTTCCAACATGACTCAAATTCGAATATTAGATAATAATGGGATGTAATCTCATCAACCAATTAAATTTATACATGTTTTTATTTTATTTTAAACCTTATCATTTTGATTTATCCATATTTAATCTATTTAATTTTATTTGTAATAATAATGTTATAAATTTTATATGTTTATAAATACTTACTTATCTGTTTTTAATTATACATAATTTTATACTTTATGACATTGATCATTTAAATTTTAATTTGTAATTTTTAAATATTTTTGTGATTTTTAAAAAACTTAATAATATAAAATATCAATAGTGTCAATTTTGACACAATTCATTTATTTGAATTTAAATAAAATCCACAGAGAATATATTTTCTAAAAAACCTATTTAATAGATTACTAACAAGCCATATTCATCTAGAAAATCATTATAACACATTAATTATTTCATATAAAATTTATTTTAATACTTTTAAAATCATTTATTTGATATTTCTCTTAATAAAATAATTAATACAAAATTTTTTTACAATTATTTAATATACTTATTTGTTCTATAAAAATTAAAAATAAAATAATATGATGAATATAAATATAATATATTTCACAAGAAAATTTTAGTCTAATTTATCTTCTAAAACAACCCTCTTTTAAAATTTTATCTTTATTAAAGTATGAAGGTGACAAATTTGACATCATTTAAAATAAAATAATATAAGTGTCATAATAACTTTTATAAGGCATAAAATGGTCAAATATTCGATCATTGGATGATTATAGTTTACATGTACATGGAAAATAAGTTTTGGTCAGGTTTTCTGTGCCTTTTATGGTCACTATTATTTTAATAAAAACTATATTATTGATTTTTTACTAAATAAAAAATTTCTGCATCACTATTGTGTCAACATTAATGATAATTATTTAATCCCTAAAAATTATAAATAAATTTACAAGATTTAGATAATTTTATTAGATTTCTAGATACTATTCTTGTTTTATGTTTCATGAAGTTTATCACTAAATTAAAATTATTATACTTATAATTATTAAGAGAGTGACATGTTGTCACTTTCTATGGTTTTAATAATAATTAAATTATTTTCATGGTCAAAAGTTAATAAAATGAATCTATTACGACCTTTAGGTGATATGGGTCTAATTTTAGTCATCTAATAGAATTTTTTCAGGTGTTAGGGTAATTTTATAATCTTATTTTTACCCTTAATTACCCGATTTACCTTTAACTACAGTAAATAAAAATTATCGTAGTTACTATTCATAATATCAATAAAAGTAACCTATTAACATAATTTGGACCCACTGAATTAAAATATGGATTCCATTATTCAAAATTCAAAACACATAAGTTGCGGTAATTAATTTAAAAATAATCCCGTTGTCGAAAAAAACGGTTTTTGGTTAAAAACTTTATAAAAGATTGAATTGATTTAACCTACGAATTCAATGTAAAATCAATGCTAATGATATAAATTATATAAAATGGAAAAATTATATTCTATTTATACTTTAAAACCATTAAAAATTATAATTTAACCATATAAATTTTTGGGATGAAAAAAGTTGTTTTTAATTAAAATATAGCGTGTTTTTACAATTCCTTAAAATATGAAAGTTATCAGAATAATATGAAAAATTTATCCAAAGTAAATTTTTATAACTTTATTAAAAATAAGAATTTTATTTTGTCAAATTGAACTTATAAATATGTAAAAAACTAAATTTAGTGTTCATGCATCATCAAAAGGCGGCAAAACTGCATTTTTTGAAAAATACTTATTTTACCAGAAAAATTTATTTTGTTCCCATACCATGTTCTATAAAATGTGTAAGATGAATTATAATATCATAAAATTCAAAATGTAGTTACTAATATTCATAATAGCTAGTTCATAATAATATTATAACAATATACCATTTTTTAGTGAAACTCAATATTGTGTACAACACACACAATTAAGGAAGGTTTCTCTTGTGTGGAACACAATCCAAGAATAGTGTTTGCATATAATATAATCTAATACAATGTTTCATATACCACAAGATAAATTTTTTGTAGTGTACAAAAAAAGACATCAATTAAAAGAATATGTTTCATAAAATCTTAGGGTGTTACATTCTACCCCCCTTAAAATGAATTTTGCCCTCGACATTCATCTCGGTTATAAATGGTTTACTATTTGAAAGTTTCTTTAACAGAAACCCACATTGTAAAAAGTAATACCAAAACTAAACTTTAAAAACTGAACTATGAAATGTAATGGTTACCCAAATTAACTAATCAATATTTTTCCACATAGGATAACATAGGTGAAAATATGGATATCGAAAGAGAAATCTAACCATCAAGTTCTGATGGAGAGTGGTAGAGAACATGTCTATGAAAAATCCAACAATCACAAAGCCATAAATTTTTGATGATATAAGGTACCATCTAATTCATCAGATATGAGGGAACTAGGACAACATTTTTGGTTTTCAAGATCATTTCCCTAATGTTGAATAATTTTTGAATTAAAAGAAATACTTACTTGATTTTGGCACAATCTCATGGTTGTTTGTGCCTTGATCAATTTCCACATCATCAATTAATGAAATAAAGTTGAATTTGTCTTCCGTTTAGTGTTAGAAGATCGTGCGATACAATGATAAACCATTCCATTTTTCTCAAACACAAGGTTAGAAAAAGTTATATACATAAGTCCATCTATGGTGAGTTTAATCATATAGGGTTCCTAAAATGGACTTATACTTCATCTGTCATACTTCTTAATAAAATAAAACTAGTTTCTACTAACCAGGGAATTACTGTACTCCATTGGTATGCGATAAGGTCCTATCTCACTTCAGTTGTGGGTTCGATTCCTGCAACCTTGTCTGACGCGACGAGTTGTTTCATGTCCTGTAGGTTGTCCCTTTTTCTAAAACTACATTATTATAACATTCCTACAATAATATCGAAAAAATTTCTAGCCTTAAACAATACCATCTTATGTCTAACATAATTCATTCTAATCTTTTGGCTTATCCAAAATGCTTCGGTCCAAGATCATAGTATAAAGAAAACGATTACTTGAAAGGTCAAATAACAAGCACGTGAATATCATCATTTATCCCCCATATATCATAAGATATATCTTGTTGATTACATTCCAAACATGTGAATTCATTAATCATGTATTCTCTTGAAAAATTAATACCCATTGAACCTTAGTGAAAACATGAATTCTGTCAAAAGTTAACTCTTTCCACATACCAAAATTCCAAAATTTCTATATACTCAAACCATGACATCACTTCGTCATTATATCATTCATGAGCTCATTAATAATATCAAAAATATTATTTTCTCCTTATCCATTCATTATGTGCATATCATATACCTTCAAAAAATATTTGAATAACCTTTCATGGTTACCAGTACCATTCAACACATACTTTCAAATACTTTATAAAAAACAATAGTGTAACAATCCTTAGATGTGTCTTTATTCTATAGTACCATTACATATACAACATAACTCTTGATAAACATAAATCATTCCACTGCATTCTTACACCATTAACCGAGCTTCAACAATTATTTCATCTCACATATCATTTTTAGTCTCTTCATCATCATCAATATAAATACTACCAATATGATCATGATGATTGTCTTCCTAAGACTTTCCCTTAGGGCATTGGTTTGCATAATGCTCGTACATTCCACATTTAAAACATTTAACCATTGTTGATGTCTTAGAAATTCCATTATCCTTGTCCATGGTGTTAACTGGACCTTTTCCTTTACAATTAGTGGCTTTGTGTCCTTCTTTTACACACCCAAAGCATCTTCAAGTTCCTTTGAAACATTCTCCCTGGTGCCTTTTCCCACATGATTTACATGAGGGAAATTGAACTTTCTTTCCTCTATGATAATCATGAAACTCCATCTTTATCTTATTAGGTGAGTCATGAAACTTACCAAAGTTGAGATTATTGAACATATTATGAGATTTATGATTAGGAATAATAACGATATGTGGACCTCCAGATCCAATTTCATTTGGATTATCATGAAGAATATCATTCCATTGTCTATCAGATCCTCCATTATCATGAATATTTCTATTTCCAGCCATTATCTAAAACCCAAAAAGAATAGTGTTAGAAGAAAAAATCATAATCAAGGGGGATTAACTTCAATATCTAACATCTTAGGTTAAATTCTAAGATCGTTACCGTAATTCTAGGACTATAACCTATACTTATATTCAACCTTAGGGACATCCCTAGACATACCTCCGAAATATCTTATAGTGATCTCCTAAAGTTTTCGCATCCTAGTTTCCAAAGGTTAACTAAACCTTTCCTCTAATACAAACTATATAGAACCAAGCTTGACGTACATGGACATTACATTACTTCTACGGAATAATTAATAAATAACAATAACCAACACTCAAGGACTGTAATAGTTTATTATATTTGGAAACCTGGAACACAATCTTCTAATGATGGTGAATGATCTTCAACATCTCCCATAAAGATCTTCCCATTTAGTTTTCTTACCAAAAACCTTTCTTTAAATCCTGGGGAAAAGGAAACATATAAATGGTTAGTTTAAATGCTCAGTAAGGGTAAGCATGGATAAAATAAAACAAATAATATACATTTGAAATTATAAAAAACATTAACATAAAGTTTAAACATCAAAATCTTGAGAAATAAATCTTGGAAGTACATAAGGAATAGATCATAAATGATCATTATTCATGATAAAATAGCATGTAAATAAAACATTTAATTATGTAAAACCATTAAGCACAAGATAGGATTTCTATAGTAGCTAAGGCATTGCTGCCAAGACCTTCTTAGTGGAAAAGTCCCTTTCTGAATCGAGTTCACTCCTCGTTCCAGTCCTGTATCACTGAACCAGATTAACTTACCATTCCAGCCATTTCTTTCCCATGAGATATAAATCTTTACCCAATGAATTGGATGGAGATATAGGTCTTACCCATATCATAATGAAATCATTCTTACATGTTCCGCAACATAAACATAAATCATTCATCATAACCCAAAGAATAAAATGGGTTTCATAAACATCATCACATTATAACATAATACATATAAAACAAATCGATATCATTTCATCATAAGAAAAGTGAAACCATGTAAATAATAGAGACATTATACTTGAAACATATACATATAAAATAATTTCATCTTAGATGGAAAATAGTTTTGACAAAACACTTGAAATGAAATTTTTGAGGAAAATAGCTTTTCTTCTTCAAAATCATTTTATTTTCACAAAATGCCATGCAATATTAAAATAAAATAATTTTGTTGAAAATAATAATAAAATATTATATAGTAATCTTCCTGAAAATAATGCGTTATGGAACCGTAAAATCTGTTCATGCTGTATAAGTTAAAATAACATTCTCCTCATACTTTTGCCGAAAAAGTCGAAAACATTCTTCGTATGGTAAACAGAAGAATGATTCTTTCAAAAAGATGTGGTAAAAGTCAAAAATGGGTAAAAATTACATTAAAAATACCTGAATTTTTTTTAGAAAATAAGGACATGGATGATAAAGATAACCCCAGTAAATACTTACATATAAGAAATCTCTAATAAAAATAAGATTGAAAAATTATCCCTTAACTTTGGTCCAATTTCTTCCATACGTGTCCGAAAATACATTATAGTGGGTTTAAACATATTATTAACTTGTAAAATAACCATAATAATATTTATGATATCATATATGATTCACTTATGACATTATATTACCCGTTCTTTTGTCAATTCCATTTTAAAGCAGCGTTTTCGGTAAAATCGTTTCATTTATCGTACGTGTTTGGACTTGTTGTTCATGATATTATTATTACTTATATCATGATTTAATTACATAAATAATTTAAAAAATGATATATATATATATATATCATATATATTCAGTATATTTATATATAATAGATTGATAAATGTAATGAAACACACCGTTTATGGAGACAGTAGGCCGTACATACGCATGAACACTGTTTTCCTTTCCTTATTGACTTGAATCGAAGTAAGTAAACGACACACACATATATATAAATAAATAAAGTTGAATCATTGTGTTATATATACCATTATTAGTCATTATATATACTTTATAATCATTCTTGAATGGTTAACATGGAGAATGAATCTCATCGCATCGTGGAGACGATAATCCGTACGTACGCACGAGAGATGATGTCGTTTCCATAATTATTTAATGGAATTGAAGTCGGTAATATAATATCTCAGAATTAGTATGATGTTATAATAACCATATATAGTTATTATTTACACCATTATACCCATCCAAGTGAGGTGGTGGTGGAAAAAAAATTACACCACGACGTGGAGACGGTATTCCATAGGTACGCACGCGTGGTGATTTCATTTTTTGTAGGATGGATATAAGGGTAAATAGGGATGTGTCATATTTATAATAACATATATGTATATTATTGAAACTTATGTTATTACTTTATAATGAAACAAATAAATAAGAGGAAGTAGAAGAAGGAAGAATCTTGAAAGAATCCGAAGAATATATTTCCTCTTCCTCGACGCGCCTCATTTAAACTTCCTCTTAAGGGACTAGAGTTGGTCTTATGATAAAACCAGAACCTCTAGAATGTTTCTAGAGAAGCAGAGAAGAGAAATTTTCAGGTTTTGTCTGATCATGAATGCTCAAAGTTTTGTGAAGAGGTATGGGAGAAGGTGCCCTTATATAAGAGAGGAGAGGGGTACTTTTAGAAACCTTAAAAATATTAATTTATAATAAACACAAAATCCACTTAAAAACATCCAAAGTGACTAAAATTTGGATATTAGATAATAAAGGGTTGTAATATCATCAAACAATTAAATTTAGACATGTTTTTAGTTTATATTAAACTTTATCATTTTGATTTATCCTTATCTGATCTATTTAATGTTATTTGTGGTAATAATGTTATAAATTTTATATGGTTATAAAAACTTATGTGTTTTTAATTATACATAATTTGATACTTTAGGACATTTTAGATCATATGAATTTTAATTTGTAATTTTAAATTTTTTTTGTTATTTTTAAACAACTTAATAATATAAAATATCAATAGTGTCAATTTTGACACAATTCATTTATTTGAATTTAAATAAAATCCAAAGCAAATATATTTTCTAAAAAACATTTTTAATAGATTAATAACAGGTAATATTAATCTCGAAAATTAGTGGATAACATTAATTAGTTCATATGATATTTATTTTAATACATTTAAAATCATTTATTTTATATTTATCTTAATAAAATAATTAATACAACATTTTTGTATAATTATTTAATATACTTATTTTTAGTATAAAAATTAAAAATAAAATACAATGATAAATATAAATATAATATATTTCAAAATAATAATTTTAGTCTAATTTGTCTTCTAAAATAACCAACTTGTAAAATTTTATGTTTATTAAAGTATGAAGGTGACAACTTTGAGATCATTTAAAATAAAATAATATAAGTGTCATAATCGATTTTATAAGGCTTCAAGTGGTCAAATATTCAACCATTGGATGATTATATTTTACATGTTCATGAAAAATAAGTTTTGTTCAGGGTTTTTGTGCCTTTTATGGTCTCTATTGTTTAATAAAAACTATATTATTGATTTTTCACTGAATAAACAATTTATCCATCACTATTATTTCACCAGTAATGATAATTATTTAATCCCTAAAAATTAAAAATAAATTCCCAAGATGTAGATAATTTTATTATATTTCTGGAAAATATTCATGTTCGAAGTTTCATGAAGTTTATCACCAAATTAAAATTATTATACTTATAAGATTTTAGAGAGTTTCATGTTGTCACTTTCTTTGGTTTTAATAATAATTAAATTATTTTCATGGTCAAAAGTTCAGAAAATGAATCTATTCCCACCATTAGGTGATATGTGTCC
This sequence comes from Viscum album, assembly GCA_963277665.1. Taxonomy (NCBI): domain Eukaryota; kingdom Viridiplantae; phylum Streptophyta; class Magnoliopsida; order Santalales; family Viscaceae; genus Viscum; species Viscum album. The sequence continues at coordinate 1,057,310,840 of OY728161.1, forward strand.
ACTTTTATTCATCCAATATAATTTTGGTAGGTGTTAGGGTAATTTTATAATCTTATTTTTATCCTTAATTACCTTATTTACCTTTAACTACAGTAAATAAAAATTACCATAGTTACTATTCATAATATCAATAAAAGTAACCTATTAACATAATTTGGACCCACTGAATTCAAATATGGAATACATTTTTAATAATTCAAAACACATAAGTTGCAGTAGTTAATTTAAAATTAATCTCATTGTTGAAAAAATGGCATTTTGTTTAAAAACATTGCAAAAGATTGAATTTATTTAACCTATGAATTCAATGTAAAATCAAGGATAATGACATAAATTATATTAAATGGTATAAATATATTCTATTTATACTTTAAAAACAATAAAAATTATTACTTAACCATATAAATTATTGTGATGAAAAAAGTAGTTTTTAATTAAAATATACCGTGTTTTTACTATTTATTAAAATATGAAAGTTATCAGAAAAATATGAAAAATTTATCCAAAGTAAATTTTTATATCCTGATTCCAAATAGGAATTTTATTTTTTCAAATTGAACTTATAAACATGTCAAAAACAAAAGTTAATGTTAGTGCGTCATCAAAAGGCGACAAAACAACATTTTTTTTAAAAATTCTTATTTTACCCGAAAAATTTATTTTGTTCTCATACCATGTTCTATAAATTATGTAAGATGAATTATAATGTCATAAAATTCAAAATGTAGTTACTACTATTCATAACAGCTAGTTCATAATAATATTATAACAATATATCATTGTTTAGTGAAACTTAGTATTGCGTGCAACACACGCTATTGAGGAAGGTTGCTCTTGCATGCAACACAAGCCAAGAATAGTGTTTGTGTATAATATAAGCTAATACGGTGTTGTGTATATCATAAGCCAATTTTGGTGTAGCGTACAACACAAGATATAAATTAAAAGAATAATTTTCATAAATTCTCGGGGTGTTACAAATATTCTTCAATAACCGTCGTTATTTTGTTATAAACTCTATAAGATTTACTATTATTAGAATAATCAAGAAAAATACATTCATCACTTTTAGCATAAAATTTATCTAAATTATCCTTTGAATTTAAAATAAAAACTTTTCCGCCAAAAACTGTAAAATAAATAACTTTAGGCTTTTTATCTTAGAATAATTCATAAGTAGTTTTCTTTAGAAATTAACTAATAAAAATTCTATTTAAAATATAACATGTAGCAAAAACAGCCTCAACCCAAAAATATCTTGGTAGATTATATTCACTTAATATAGTTCGTGCCATTTCAATAAGAGTTCTATTTTTCCTTTATATAACACTATTTTGTTGTGTTGTTCTAGGAGCATATAAATTATGAAAATATACATTATTTCCACATAATTTTTCAAAATCTAAATTAATATATTCACCTCCTTTATTACTAAGAATAGAAATAATCATACAAACTTTTTCATTTTGAACTAATTTACAGAAAGTAGTGAATTTAGATAATGTATCATTTTTATGAGCTAGAAAATATACCCAAGTAAATCTACAATAATCATCAAAAATAACTAAAGTATATTTCTTTCCACCAAGGCTTGAAATTTGAGTTGGAACTAATAAATCAAGTTGTACTAACTTTAAAGGCTTATTTGTACTTATATGATTGATAGGTCTAAAAGAAATTTTGTGTTGCTTCCCTTTCATGCAGGTGTTACCAACATGAAGTTGTTATTTCTTCAAATAAGGAAGCTGTAAAACATTCTCATGATTTGAGAGATTATGGAACAATCTAAACCTTTTACATTGCATTTGGAATTGTCTCCAAAAGAAATAGTGCCTCCATCACACGTGTTGTATGAGGTATTATTTGATGGGTCTCTAGTCATATTCCTAGAGCATCCAGTATCCATGTACCATATGTTATTCTTGAGACATCCAAGGAATTATTCCTAAACAAAATCTATTAATTGACAATTTTGGTAGCCAAGATACTTTGGGTCCAATAGGATTAGTAATAAAAATTTTAGGTAGCCATACAGAATTTAAACATGTATTTTAAGGTACTCTTGATAACAAGGATTTTGAAATATTAGTTTTTGTAAATACCAAAGATTGTTCAAATCTAAGTGAGCAGTCATTGGCATAGTGACCATTCATGCCACATTTGAGACATGTAACATTGTAAGTACAACTATTTTTACTTTTAACAAAACTAGATTTATAAATTTGAGGTAATATTTTATCATAACAAAAACCATATTTATTTTTATCAATTTTAGTTAAAGACATCATACAATGATATTTTTCACAACCTTTAATAAAAGAATATAAATTTTGTTTAATATATTCAAATTCATTTTTCAATTTCTCATTTAAATCTTGAGTAGTTTTCAAATTATCATAAACTCTTGAATGAGAAGCAGAAGCAGTGTTTGTTAAATTTTTATTTTCTTGCAAAATTAATTTATTTTCAGAAATATGTTTTTAATAAACTTCTTTAAGCTTATTATATAAATTAGCAACTTTGAAAATACCTATTCTTAATCATTCAATTTATTTATTTAATTCAAAAACATTAGGGTTTTCATATTCATATTCAGAATCAGAGCATTCAGAATAATAACTAGAATTACAAAACATATCCAGTGATGCCATGAAACACAATTTAGTAGATTATTTGTTATTTATAGATTGTTAACTAGAATAATATTCTACATTACAAATCTAGCTGGTTGTCAATGCCTTTTTATCCTTACTTTTGTATTTGTCTTTATTCTTTAGTTTAGGGAAATCAGGTTTGATATGACCTTTCTTCCTGCACTCATAACAAGTTACATCTGAAGCATTGTAATTTGTTTCACCTTTCTTATCTCCCTTTTATTTTTATTTTTGAGGGTTTCTACTAAACTGGTTTTTGAATCCTTTCTTTTTTATTCTTTTGTTGACTCTAGTTACAATCTGGGCCATGTATTCCTTTTCAATATCATGTAGATCAGAATCAGAAAAATTATTAGAAATAATATTTACAGACTTAAAATCTACACCCTTTTTGTTCTTGTCTCCTCATCAGCTATGTTCTTCAGTTCCAGTTCATATTGGAGTAGTGATCCAATCAATTCATCAAGTGTGCACTCTTTGAAGTTCTTACATTAATCAATAGGGACCCTATTTGCATGCCATTTCTTTGGTAATGATCATAGGACTCTTTCAATAAGTATAGGATTTTCCAGAGATTCTTCATGTGAATTCATTCCATTCACAATTCTTGTGAATCTATGGAAAATTTAGTTTATAGTTTCATCTTCAACCATCTTGAATTCTTGAAACTCAACATGAAGCATTGCAAGTTTGGTTCAGATCAATTTTTCAGAGCCCAGGTGAGTAACTTGAAAAATCTTCCAAATCTCATGAGCTATCTTGCATGCAAACACATGAATAAAAACACTTCCATTAATAGTACAATATAAAATATTAATGAATTTGTAATTTAAGACATATCTAGTAGCATAAATTCCTATAAGAATATCTGGATCAGCTTCTGGCAGTGCATATTGTTTTGACATGATAGACCAGTGCTCAATACTCAATTGCATGAGGTATGCCTCCATTAGGGATCTCTAGTATCCATAATCATTGCCATCAAAATGTGGTGGCTTCGGAGGAATCTAAGAATCATTCGGGTTCAATCCATCCATCTTATAAGACTTTATCCTTAAACAGTGAGGTCTAGGAATAGGTTAGTACATTAAAATATAAAAGCAGACCCAAAAAAATAAGTTGGATAAATTTCTTAAGGAATAACCAATGGTGCAGATATTTGGTGTAAAGAAATATAATGATAGAACAAAACTATTCTGAAGAAGTTTTCTCTCAGATACCAATTGTTAGGTCCGAAACGGTAATGGAAGATGGTCTAGAGGGGGGGGGGAGGTTGAATAGAACAGATTAACAAATTTTATCAAATGAATTTATTAATTAAATTAATTATCAAAGTTAATTATAATGGTTAATAAGTAGTGGAAAAAGTAAATAACACAAAGATGTTATTTATAATTGTTCAGTCCAAAGTGGGCCTACTCTACTCTTATACCTCTCTACTCGGTGAGAGATACATGTGCACAAAAAGTGGTTTTTAAAGGGCAATCATAACCCAATTACAAAATCCTTTTCTAGTGGAGGGATAACCATTACACTGACTTTTGTGTGGGGAGTCACAACCCTTACAACCTGACTTTAGATACTAGGAGTCGCAACCCAAACAGTCTTGAATTGAGATACAGGGAGTCACAATCCTAAGATCCTGACTTTAGAATCTAGGAGTCATAACCCAAGGAAAAATAATAACAAATAATGCTTTTGAGTGAAAAAGATTAAACAGAAAAATACACTGCTGGAAAAATGACCTATACCCACGGTTCAAAACTGTGGGTATAGCCCCCAAAACCATGGGAATAGGGGACTTATACGCACTGTTTTAACAAAATAGTGGGTATAGGATACCATACTATCTTATACCCATGGTTCTGGAAAACTGTGGGTATAGGGGGGACCTATACCCACAGTTTCGTAAAAAACTGTGGGTATAGGCCCAATTTCCAGTAGTAATAGAGTGTGTGAGAGAGATGGGAAGTAGTGTTATAGACACAGAACCAGATGAAAGATAAGATAAAAATATAATAATACATACTCTTTCTCAAGGTTTATACCAGCACGTCTCATCAATGAAATTGTAGTCGAAGCAGAATTTATTCAGCACTTGAGAGAACAAGCAGGTGGTGAAGCAGAGTGTCACAGGACATTGCAAATACATACCAGATTAAAAGTTCGTAGAACTTTCTCTTTTTTGTGTTTTTTTTCTGTAATAGAGAATGATATATATAGAGAATAAAAATATATAGCAGGTGCAGCAACTCTGCTTCCTTAGGACATCTAATTGAGTCAAGAGATCCCATAAATATCTCCAGAAAAATAGCATCACCATTTCTTTTCTTATTCCTGTAGAATAAATATCTAATAAATGAATTCAAAATATTTTGAATAAGTCTTACAATAAAATCCCCAGATTCATAAAAGAAATAAATGACTCAATGAAGAATTTTAAATCCATTAAAATGACTTAAATGTTGTCAAAACAGTTCTTGAAAACTAGCAGCAAATTTTAAAATTAAATTCAAACATTTTAATTTAAACAATCTTGAAACGTCCATATTTTTTTGTAAAAGATGTTGAAAAAAGTTAATAATTTTTCTCTCTAAATATAGAACCAAAAATATTAAAAAATCATTGATTATGATCCTTATATTTAATGATAATTCTTTACAAAAAAAATTGTTAAAAATAATCCACATATTTGCAGAAAATCAATTTTAAAACAATTGCATGAAATGAACAGTAACTTCGGAATGAACAGTAACTTCAAAGTGAATAGTAACTTCAAAGTGAATAGTAACTTCAGAGCGAACAATATCTTCAGAGTGGACAGTAACTTCAGAATGAACTGTAACTTTGTAGTGAACAGTAACTTCGGAGTGAACAATAACTTCGAAGTGAACAGTAACTTCAGAGTGAACATTAAAGTAACGTAAGGTATGAACAATAAAGTAACATTGGGTTTGAACAGTAACATAACATAGGGTATTAATAGTAATGTAACGTAGGGTATTAATAGTAAACCATACTTTTGTAAGATAAACAATAAACCATAATTTTGAGATAAAAAAGAACCATACTTTTGAGATAAAAATGAACCATACTTTTGAGATAAAAAAGAACCATACTTTTGAGAAAAAAATGAACCATACTTTTGAGATAAAAATGAACCATACTTTTGAGATAAAAATTAACCATACTTTTGAGATAAAAATGAACCATACTTTTGAGATAAAAATGAACCATACTATTGAGAGAAATCTAGACAAAATATTTTGACAAACGTCAACGAATTTTTAAGGGCTCTTAAAAGCAGATTCAGACATTGTTCAAAACTAACTATTTGTAAAAAAATTTATTATATTTCCAAAAAAATAATAATCAATTAAAACCGACATCTGTTGATCCAAAAATCTTTAAAAATCAGAAGCAAAACAATTCTAGGAAAACTGCTACTACAAAATAGCATAACATAACTTCAAGTAATTAAAAGTATATTAAAAAGACATTTTTATACTTTTATGTAAACTAATGAAATCAAGATAATCATTTTATATTTACATATAATCTGGTTTCATGAAAATATAATAACTTTAGAAGTTGTAATAAAATAAATACATAAATTTATTAAAACAGTGAAATATAAACTATATAAAACCGTAGTAGAAAATTCATTGAGTTTTTTGAGAAATAGACATGCATTATAAAACTTCGTCACTAACTAATAAATTATACATAAATATATTATCTTTACAATTTTATAAGAATCAGAAAAATTAAAATAACGTAAATTAACATATCATCAAAATAAAAAGGAAAAGTAATCAAAGAAAATCACATGAAATCAAATTAAAGGAAATATACACATACAAAAACAGTAGTATCATAAGAGTACGTATGATAATTCAAGGGGGTAGGGGGGTAAATTATAGTTTTATAATTAAAATATGAAAAATTAAAAAACCTATTTATTAACAATTATTGGATAGAAGTTTCTTTATATTATTATTTTTTATGTATCATACATAGTGTTATTCTGATTAATTGAGTTTATAAAAGTATATAAAATCTAAAACATTTCAATATAATTTTCACCATGGAAATTAAAACTTGTTTCCACAAGTTAAATTATATTTTTTAAAATAGGAACAAAAAATTATAATAGTTTATAAGAGATTATACAATTTAACCATATGTGTTTGAGGATGTAAAAAAACACAGCTTTAGGTATCAAAAATTTACCCTAAGCATAATATCTGATTTCATTTGGCAAGGAAACCCCATATCAGGAACATAAAACATAGTTCTATATTCTAATACATGAAATCTATAAATTAGAAAGATCAAGAACACATTTATCTTCTGATTCATATAATCCCTCAGTCATAAGAGATAATAAACATCAATTAAAAATCAAAAAAAAATATTTTAATGTATTTATAATCCCCACTTGGATACCTTAAAAAAGAAAAATATCAAAATATTACAATAAATAAAATAGTAACAATATGTTACAAAAGCAATAAAGTAAACTTAATATTGAAGGAGATGAAATAATATTGCTATGGTAATTTTTTCCTTCAGTTCAAATCATATAAATTGGAAAATATAAATTGGTCGTATTGTAAGAATCATTATGGTGGGTCAAACGATATCAAAATAAACACTATCATTACTTGTCATCATTTTCAACTGATTCTTGTTAGTTTAAAACCCAACATAGTGTAATTTAATTTCATACAATGGAATATAATTAGTTTACAAAGAAAAACAGAAATCTCTCCTATGAAGAATTTAATAATGTTTTTTCTGAAAAAAAGACTACTTATATTCAAAAATAATTCATCTGAACGCCATCATATAAATTTATCCCTTTGGAATTAGTTATATTTAAACATTATTACTTTCATAAATATTCATCCAAAAATATATAATCACTTTTGTTATATTTATAATGTGTCCTTCTAAACATGGTAATTTATTCTTTCTGATAAATAAATATTACTTTATCTGGGAAAACAATTCTTACAAAAACATTCATAAATATTAGGAATTATAAACAGTTAGTAAAACATATAATTATAATGAAATGTAATATGATTTCCAAAATATTGTTTAGAATCTGTTGGGAGAAATATACACATAATAATAGTCTAATAGGACACAGATGATACATTCTTTTAGGTGTAGGAGGGTTATAGGGAATTGAGACACCTTCTCATGGTGTTCATCCTTAGTAATTTCCAGTATTGGATGTTATGAGAACAAAATTGTTAATTGGAAATCGAAATTTAAATACATAATTGTATTTTACCATATATGGACATGTGTATTGGTCCTTAGTCTTTATAATTGTCATTAATGGATATCATGACTAACATGCTTTTATTTATTGAAGGAAAATGTGATGAAAAATTCCAATGGATAGATAGGATACATTGGGTGCACTAGGAGTAATATTGAATAATTGGATAATGCGAGAAAAGATTTATCCCACTAGTTATACAATGAAAGTTTACATCTCAATATCTTTTAGAGATTTTGACTTACCGCATAAATTCATGGTCATGGTATTTGGTTTTTGAGTTCAATTATATAAATTCAAATAAAGATACATCGAGTGTATAGGTTGATGGAACCGATATACAACCTATTTTACTAGAGATATCATGATAGAGTGATTATATTACACAATAAGCATTCTTAAGATATTGGATGTCATTGAGAAACTAAATTATTTCTCTATGTAATCTTTATAATGTTTCCAGATGCTAACCTTGGTTTTTATGTAGTTATACCTAATTCCATTGTGGAAGAGGCCTAGATGGTCATACAATGAGTTTTTCTGCAACCTTGGTTAAATTCATGCAATGAATTTAAAATGTTAGAATAAATAATGTTTTTCCAGTTTTTTCAATCTTCATTATTTAATCATAGGTTATTAAAAAGAATATATGAGTTAATAATAATAAAAATAATAAATTTTAATTTTTATGTTTGGGAAATTTAATATTTATTATACTTAATATAGAAAAATGAAGTGACATTTATTTATAAAATATTATTTACTCAAGGATCTTTAAATGATGGTGTGGGAAAGTGGATAGAGTTTAATGATCTGATAATAAATGGTATAAATAGTATTATTTATATTCTTAATATGTTGAACATGTAATGAAATTAATAATAATAAAAATACTAATAATGGAAATGGATTCAACTAATAATATTAATGATGGTTAAGGGATTGTGTAAAATTTTCAAACCCTAAACCTACCATACTAAATTTATAACTATGACTCTTTCATAAGTCACTTTTTTGTTCTATAAAATGGAGAGAGATAAAGGCTTTCCAGTTCCCTAGAGTGGACACTCCCTTCATCCACTCTCAATCTTTTAAGAGAACACAATTTTTTCTTCCTCATTTTAGAAGAATACTATTGTAATCAACCATGATCAACACAAGTGAGGATCAATTTTAAAAGAACCTGGAGATGATTTTACAATGTTAGGAGTTTTTAGTGAACATTTGGATCACCTATATAGGGATTATACACATGGATCCTATAAGATAATGATGATAGAATAAGATATAGTTGACCTGATCATCAAAGAATGTGGAATTACAAGTTGATGAAATAGCATATCTACTCATAAATTACCTAAAAATTAAATGAGAAGATCATTTTTTTTCAGTGTCCCATATTTTAGTACAGTAAAGTAATCTACCATATGCATTGGAAGTGATGTTTTGATCAGGGTAACAAATGATTAAATGTGATTTAATACTAAAAGCAGAGTTGTTCATATCATCAGTGGACCCTTCCACTAAGCTTGATACCTACAAGTGGCATCAGAGGGGTCACATGATAATTTATAATTGTTTATTATTCATTGATTGATTTCATGTGTTTGTGTTTTTATTTTACTCAACGTGATTTGTTTTAACATGTTACATCATCACCCCTTCCATTTTCTCATTCTCTATAACATAAAAAGTAAACATTTAAGATTTAAAGGAAAATAATTATTATAATAATAACATCTGTTGGAGAAAAAGTAAAGTATATTCCTGGAAAAAACCAGAGTACATTTTTTGTACTTACGACACACATAAAACATTTTTTTGTTTTCATGTACGTAACTTATGATAAATACATTTAAATCTAAGTTAATAAAATCCATGAATTTTAAAAATTAGTCAACATGTAAATAGAGACAGACTAGAACAGATCTTGAAAAAATACACACCATGTGGCTGTTGTACATGATGTGCAGTCTCTATTTTCTCCCAAACGAGAACACGGGGGGTTCCATTATGTCATGTATTGGAAACAAAACATGTGAAAAAACATGATATTCATGTCTAAGGTTACACACCATATATTCCCAATAAATGTCACGTAGCTTAAACTCATATCTAGTAGAAAACATTTCCATACTAATGGTACGTGTTGTGGATATATGCCTAAGATAATATATTCTATGTAGTATTCTATAGAAAGAGTTCTTAGTTTTTTATTTGGAAAAGTTCAATATCTAATTAAACCTATATTCATGTGTTTCACATGTCATTTATTTTATATTTCACACCATGGATTAGGATTTATAATTATATATATATTAAAATATATTTCCTTGTTAAAAATTGGATAAGTACATAAAGTTTCCTCCAAGATCCCTTGTGTACTTCATTAATTCTAAATGAAATTAATTTTGTTTAGAATTATAGTTTAAAATTAGTTAAGTATGCTCAGATGGAATTGTGATAAATTGAATTAATTGGATTAATTTATGAAAAATTATAGTAGTAAAATAAATAATCAAAGTAATTGATAAAATTATTTCAAATTCATGATAATTACAAGTTCTAGGGGTGATTATGAGATTAGACCATCCCTTTGTGTGTGGTTGGTTTCTTCTAATTTAATTTGTTTAAATTAAAATGATGGCGTACAAATTATCCCCTCCCCTTTATTGAGTAAGGGTTTGCATGCCTGTGGTTTCTTTTATGTAACCACCCTTTATCAAATCCTTTGGAACCCCTCAAATATTTTTGAGAAAAATATTATGTAAGGATTGAGTTCCCAATTGGGAGGAGGTGGCTTGAGTAAAGGTTCCATGGTGAAACCTATGAAGGAAATAGATATGAACAGAGGTGGAATTCTGCAACATGAACCAAGTTACGGATCAAGGTGTGTCTCACTAGGGTTAGGGGTTTGTTAATCATCCTCTAGATAAACTAACCATTAGACAGTATTAGGATCCTGACACTTAAATTTTATTTCTATCTATTTCATGGTTAATTATTTATGTGTTTGAGTGATGATCGATCAGCTAATAAATGAATTAACATACATTAAATATGGAATAAAATATAACCAGATTATGAAAAAATATTTTATCCTATAAGTTTAATATCGTAAGTAAAATCTACTTACTATTACGAAATAATGTGAAAAAATAAAATGAGAATAATACAAGAAGATGAAAATACCTCAAAATAAAATATTAGGCCAGCATAGCCTTCAACTACTTATGTTATAAGTGACCACATAGTTCAAAGTACTTAAACAACCCATGTTGAGAGGAATTAAATTATTTGGGAAAATTTTACTTGAGGTTTTGTGTTAACATGACGTAGTTTACATTAATGGTTGATTCACCAAGAAGGACATTGGGTAACTAAGGGGAAAATGTTCAGGAAATATTTGAAAATTATTTTAGGGTTGGTGAGTCCATTCAAGGAATCAAGAAAAGAGTTAATGTATTTGGAATTTCATGCCATCCTAATACACCTAAAATATATTTCTAGTACCATATATTGGTTTGAGAAGGGGAATTTGTATCATTTACACTAGATTATCTAATCCAAAAGATATTCCGAAACTAATGGTGAAGGATATCAGGTTTCAAAAAATATCAAGAGATTAATAAAATATAATTAAATTCAATTTTTAAAATCTTTTATTGTAGTCAAGGAAAATACTAATTGCCTCCTTCTAATTTACAGAAATGGAAAGTCAAATAGATTATAAAATTTCACAAAAATCCATAGTTGAGAATTATAACCTTCTCATGGACCAAAATTTCTGATAATGTTATAGGCACTTTCACATTGTGGTACACCAAGAAAATAAATTGTACGTACTAGAAACCCCACTTCTAGAGTTAATTTCCAAAAATGATAACAAGGAAAAAGTATGTTTCTATTTGAGTCATGTGGACAAAACTATGGATTTCCAATGTTTCATGATTCCAACTATATCAAATGAGATTTCAAAGAAATATGAGGATATGGATTCTCATAACATCAATTCTCACCTTAATTATCCCTATCAAGAGATGGAAAGATCAAAGAAAAATCAGATCTCTAGTTCACTATTCAAGTTTAAGCATAGAGAGTCTGTTATTGATGTGGAACATTTGACAAAGATGATGGTCAACATTTAGTATCTAGAAATATTGGGTTTTATGATCCAATATGACCTACACATAGATCTTATTGTGTCATCGATGCCTACAAATTCTCTTGTTTAATTTTGAATTATAATATTATCACTAGTGAGAAGAAAATTTCAAAACTCATTACAGATATTATCCAATTTGATAATGTCATGGGGTATGAAAAACTACATGTCCTTATTTTTAATTAGAGGATGAAGAACTAGAAAAAGGGACATAAGTCTCATCTTATATATAAGTATCCTGATCACTATCCTTTAAAGAAGAATAAGATCTAGAGGTGAGGAAATGAAATTTTTTTGTTAGGTTTCACAAGTAAAAAGTAGGGACACCAGAAGAGGAATTGAACTCAAACAAATAATAATGGGATGATTTAAGTGCATTCATTATTGAGAGTAAAAATTACATATCTATATGTTAGTTTTTAGATAATTCCTTTGGTGATCACATTTTTATCCAAATACTAAAACCAAGAAGAATCCAGAAGTTCAATACAGTTGAGGTAGATCTATGGGCTAACAATAGAGAGAGGTTGGATGCTCCTGCCATTATAAACTACCATCTCACAATGCCAAAAGTATTTTTTTTTGTTTTAAATAATTTATGTATGGTTCTAGTTTTACCAAGAACATTATTTCTACTTCATATTTAGATATATAAAGATTTATTTTCATCTTTAAAAATAAGGAGTGATACTTGTATAAAGATAATATATGTTATAGCATGGAATAACAAAATAATGGTCATTATCTATTAAAATATGAAAACCAAATTTAGTAAATGGATCATGAAACAAATACGGATTACTAATTTAACAACCAATTAAGGAATGAAAATATTGGTCATGTGAATAATAAAAAATTTTCAAAGAAATATCAAGAAAGTTACAAAGACTCTTTTGAGATTTATCTACTTAAATGATGTCACACTTATTTACAATGTAAGATGAACAAACCAACATTCAGTGGTCAAGGTGAATGGTCTAAACAGATTACATATTTGGTGCACAGTAATGTGTGTGCACCTTCACCAATAGATTTAAGAGGTGGATTCTAATACTTTATTACTTTTTCTGAAGACTTGAGAAGGAATCTTTATATATACTTGATGTGGTACAAGTATAAATATTTTGATAAACTTAAGGAGTTCAAAAGTGAATTTAATAATTTTAATGGTAAGAAGAAATAGAAACTTTGATCAGATCGAGGTGGTGAATATCATAATAAAGACTTTATCAAATTTATATGGGTGAATAGGATTTTATATCAACTCACTCCACCGTATACACCAAAGTGGAATGATGTTAGTGAAGGGAGGAACTATAAATTTTTGGTAACGGTTAGGTCAATGATGAGACATATAGGAATTCAATTATCCTTTTTAGGATATTCATTATATACAAAATTATACTTACTAAATGGATTACAAAATAAAGTGGAAAATTGTATTTTATTTGAGTTATGAAGTGGAAAAAACCTATTTTTTAAAATTTTCAAGATTGTGTTTTTGAGGTGTTTTTTATGTCAAGATCAATAAAACATTAGCACCTTGAGGCATGAAGTTTATATTTATTGTGGATACCAAGGAAAAATGGAAAAAATATCTATACAAACCTTCAAAAAGGAAAGTAACTATTTCAAGAAAAGTTATTTATTATAAGAGTCAGAAAATCCTCAAGGAGTATCATGTGAGAAATATTGAATTAGATGAAGTTGATGCTAAATAAAAAGAGTGTTGGTACATGATCCAATTCCCCAGGTCCCCATGGAAGAATATGTTTTTGAAACACAAGTGTTATGTAGGAGTTTTAGAGAAGTAATTAAACCAGAGAGATATGGTTTTCTATTCACTGATGATGGTGAATCATTATTTATTAACAATGATAATCCTCCCTCATATAATGAGTTAGTAGAGATATCCGAAGAAATGATATGAAAATAAGATATGATTTCCAATAAGAATCCATGTATTAAAACCAAGTTTGAGTTCTAGTCAATTCTCCAGTTTATGTAAATTCTGTTTGAGGTAAATGGGTATTCATGAGAAAGATGGAAATTTATGGTAACGTAAATACCTATAAAGTATGAATAGTTTTTAAAGGATCCACACAACATCAAGGAATTGACTATTGAAAAATGGTTTATACATTTTTCATGTTTAAATACATTAAAATTTTATTTTACATAATATATTACCATGAATATGATCCTTGGTAAATGGATTTCAAAAATAATTTTTTTAATGAGAACCTCCAATAGGATGTATATATGAAACAACTATTACGGTTTGTTACTCCACGAAATTCCAAAAAAGCTATGCAAGTTTCAAAGATCTATCTATATATTAAAGAAAGCATGTAGTTCATGAAGAATTTGATTTTATGAATACATAGAATAATTTGGTTTCCTTATGAATGAATTTGATATATGTGTTTATAATTGGTTTAGTGGGAGTACAATTGTTTTCATAGTAGTTTATGTTGATGACATATTACTATTAGAAAATGATATACAATAATTTAAAGAGGTTAAGGCCTGGCCAAGATAGTGACCAATCAACATTAAAGGGATCGAGATCATGTGTGATAGATCTAAGAGGCTACATGGACTATGTTAAGGTATATATATTGACCAGATACTAAAAAAATTTAGTATAATATAATCCAAGAAAGGATTGGTTCTAGCATCTTATGGAATATATATTTCTAAGAAAATTTCCTCCAAACATTAGAGGAAAGAGAGAGTATTACTAAGATCTCATTTTCATCTATGATATAATCTATAATGTATACTATGTTTTGTATGAAACTTGGTGTTTCTTATACCTGGTGCATGATACAATGGTATCATCCACATTTAGATTAACAACATTGGACTTATATTAATTCTATCCTTAAGTATATGAGGTGAACTAGAGATATATTCCTAACGTATGGGGGATATGAAGAGCTAGTCATCGAGGGTTATAATATTCAGGATTTCATATAGATCAGAATTATTTTCAGTCACATTCTATGTATATATTTTTTCTCAATTAAGGATCTTTGAGATAGAAGAGTTCTAAGAAGACAATTTTCACCGATTCTATAGTAGATTGTTACTGTATTGTAGATTCCAATTTGTCAAAGGAAGAAGTTTGAATTTTATATTTTTTCCAATATATTTATATTTTTCTTAGAAGCAAATACCCCATCATATTTTATTATGATAACATTATAGTTGTGGCCCTCTCCAAGGAGTCAAACTCACACCATAGGACAAAGAACTAACTTCATAAGTTTCATCTCTTGAGGGTTTTTTATAAATGAGGTGAATTTTTTCTCAGAATATTATACAAGGAAGAAAATGTGGCATACCCAATGAATAAGGATTTATCTCAATAGAGTAATTAATTTTAAATTTGATCTTGTAGAATGAATGTTGTTTTCCGTTGGATATAATGAATGTGGGATTCTATTGGAGTTAGTGTGCTAGTACCCACTTCTTTAGTGCTTGATTAATTATATTTATTTTTAATGTTGTTTTATTATAACATCATTATTATTCATCAACATGAAATATGTATGTGATAATTTCTATAGAATATATGTCACACTAAAGGCTCATAAATGTTCCCCACTATGATGAGAACCTAAAGGTTCCAAAAAAGTAATCATGAACCTTGTTCTATGGCCGGATGATATTGTTTGATAGGAAAGAAACTATACAAGCTATTAGGGGTAGGAGTCTCCTAAGACATTGGTACAACTTTTCATGGTGTTAACACTTAGTAATATCCAAGATATGAGTTATGATAACAAAACCATTAATAAGAAATCCACATTTCCACATATAATTGGATGTTCCTATATACGAATGTGTGTACTAATCCATAGATTTTAAGATTATCATTAATGGATATAATAAATCATGTGATTTGTTGTATTGATGAAAAAAATGAAAAAATATTCTTATGATGATGTATCACTACTATAAAACATGATTTTAACAGCACTAGAATTGAATTTAATTAGTACCAGAGAAGTGTTGTTGAACTTAGCATGGTTAAAAATCCATGAATTTTATCAGAACTAAAAAAGCGCTGATAAAAGTAAGATTTATCAGTGCATATAAAAGAACTGATAAAGGTACTATTTATAATCACTTTTCAAAGCACTAATAAATGAACCCATTTATCAGTGCTTTAATTTAGTAATGATAAACATGACCTTCATCAGTACTTTAAAAGTGCTGATAAAAGCGAGATTTAGGAGTTTTTTTAGTACAGATAAAAATTTTATTTACCAGTGCTTTTAAATGCATTGATATAGATATACTTTATTATAACTTATAAAAGTTATCATAAAGGCCAGATTTATCAGCGCAGTTAATAATACTGATAATGGTGAAAACTACAGTGTGATGCGGTAGTACACTACATCACCAAAAATAGGTGCAATGTGCTGCCACACTCTGCATCAGTAGAAAAAATAAAAAATTACCAAGATAAGATAAAAATACTAAATTTAAATGAAATAATATTTCTAACACAAATTAATCAATAATAAAACACTATTATAGAGTATGTCAATTTTATTGATTAAAAAAATGCCACTTTTGAATAAAAAAGACACACAATGAGTCATATCGGTCCCATAATGCATTAGATTGAGGTGAATCTGATCCCTACATGTCAAAAATGATGGATTTATGGTTTCCATAAAGTAAAAAAATAATCATAATGTGTTTTCCCAGTTTTTAGGATGTTAGTTTTTTTCTTAACATTAATATCACTTTTAAATAAAAAAGATGCACATGGAGTCATAATGGTCACACCGTGCATTAGATCGATGTGAAACTAAATAATATACATCCCAAATGAATCATGGAACATTATTCTAAAGTATCAAAACAATCGGATTGATTTTTCTCAGTTTTGTGTATGTTAGTTATTTTTTTGTTAAAAAGAATGTAACATTTGAATTAAAAATACGCACATGGAGTCATACCGGTCACACTGTGTATCAGATTGAGTTTCTACTGATCTTGACACATCCCAAATGATGTATTGATCGTTTTCATAATGTACTAAAACAATATTGATTCATTTTATCGGTTTTGAGTATGTAAGCTGTTTTTTATAAACATTAATGTCTGTTTTGAATAAAAATGATACACTTGGAGTCATACAGGTCACATTGTGCATCGAATTGAGGTAAGGTTGAATGTTACATTCCCCAAATGTCTCATGGATCGCTTTTCTAACGTATCAAAATAATCACAATGTGTTTTCTCCATTTTGATTATGTTAGTTATTTTTTATTAAAATTAATGTATGTTTTGAATAAAAAAACACACTTGAATTCAAACCGGTCATGTCGTGTGTCAGATTGAGGTGAGACTGATCCATACACATCAGAAATGAAATATGGATCATTTTAATAAATTACCAAAAATATATTTATGTGTTTTATAGATTTTGAGTATGTCAGTTGTTGTTTTTTATTAACATTAATGTCAGTTTTGAATAAAAAAGGCACACTTGGAGTCATACCGGTAACACCTTGCATCATATTGAGGTGAAGATAAGTTCTATACATCCTGAATGACTCATGAATTTTTTTCCTAAAGTATAAAAACAATCAAAATTAATTTTCTCTATTTTGTGTATGCAATTTTTTTTGGAATAAAATTAATGTCACTTTCAAATAAAAAAGATGCACTTGGAGTCCCACCGGTCACACCATGTGTCATATTAAGGTTTGGATGATCTATACATGTCAGAAAATGACATATGGTTTGTTTTCTTAAAGTAAAAAAACTATATGAGTTTGTTATATCATTTTTGAGTATGTCAGTTGTTTTTTATTAACATTAATGTATCTTTTAAATAAAAGAGATGCAATTGAAATCATAATGGTTACACCGTGCATTGGATTTTGATATGGATAAATTATAAACATCCAAAATGACTCAAGGATCATTTTTGTAAAGTATCAAAACAATCAGAATGAATTTGATTGGTTTTGAGTTTGTCAGTTGTTTTGTTGATTAAAATGATTGTCACTTTTGAATAAGAATGACGTACATGGAGTCATACTGGTCACACTGTGCATCAGATTGAGTTGTGTATGATCCCTACAGGTCTTAAATGACATATGGATCATCTTCCTAATGTAAAAAAAACAATATGAATGCATTTTAAAAGGTTTTAGTATGTCTATTGTTTTCTTGATTGACATTAATGTCAGTTTTGAATAAAAAATAGGCACTTGGAGTCAAAATGGTGACAAAGTTCCTAGGATTGAGGTGAGGTAGAATTCTGTAAGTCTCTAATTAATCTTGGATCATTTTCCTAATGTATCATAATTGTTGGAATGAATTTTATTGGTTTTGAGAATGTCAGTTGTTTGTTTGATGAAAATGAATGTCACTTTTGAATAAAAAAGATACACATGGAGTCATACTATCCACACCATGCATCCGGTTGAGGTGAAACTATTCCCTATATTTGAAAAATGACATATGGATTGTTTCCCTAAATTAACAAAATAGTATGAATGTGTTTTATTAGTTTTGAGTATACCACATGTGTTTTTATGAAAATTGCATTTTAAAATTGAAAGACGCACAATGGATCTCATCTTATGTGAAATGTGTTTTTTCACTCCTAAAATAATTTTCTCAAAAATATATATTTGAATGAAATTTATTCTATTTCATTGGAAAACAATATTATTTTTTTTCTAGCCAGTACTTCTTATCCTCCTCCGCCTTAGTTTCCACCTCGGTCCTTGCCTCTGCATCCTTTTCCACACTGGTCTCTGAATATAACTTTCCCTCCACCTTCACCTCCACCTCTACCTCTTCCTTCTCCTCAACCTCCACCTCCACCTATGCATTTTCCAATAAAATTTATTGTTTATAGGTCAGTGCTTCTAAAAAAATTCATTTCTTTAATTAATATTCTCATTGAGAAAGTGATGAAGAATAATATTTAATAATTCTAACACTAATGCTTCACATTCAAAATATTTTTCGATGGTCATAACTCGCACTAGATCACGAACATATCATGTAATCACCTAAATTTTTTATCGGCATACATTTTGACAAACAGTACACTGCCCACTCATCTCTAATCAAATTGATTTATTCTTTTGAAAAAATATTTTATTAGAAATCATAATAGTACTAATAAAAAAATAATAATAATTAAGATATATATTTAATGAAATTTATAATACCATTGAAAATTACCTGTAGGGGGCTATTAGTTATTTCATACTGTATGATTTCTCTCCTAAAATTTCAATCATAATATCCATAATCAATTTCTTTATCCTATTTAAGACACTATAGAAACTATGAAAAAAATAATTAAATTGTTTTGAAATGTTTTGACAGTTAAATATTTCAATATATACCTTAATTTGTTTACATTTAAATAAATACATATGATTTAGCTTTCTAGACGTTGGCCTCATTCCATGATTTAGCCTATATTTAGAACCCACCCTATCATAACAAAATTCTTGTTAAAAAACATCCTAAAAATATAATTCTAAGTTTATCTAAATTTTTTTATTTTAGTTTATTATATATTAAATGTACACATCATGTGTGGTTGGTTGGTTGGAATTCCATACATTGAATCCAAAAAATAAATAGATGGGGGGGTCTATGTTGACTGCTATCATCATCTAGTGAATCATAAAATAAATATGTAATGAAGAAAAATAAAAATATATTTGATTTTATTAGATCATAGAGTTTTACCATTACATTGTAGGAAGAAAAAAGAGTTTTTTATCTAATAATTTTTTATTAAATGCTTAGAGTTACTCGTCTCCTTTCTTATATATTTAATCCTTATCCAAAGTAATTTTTATTCTAAAAATGATGCTTGGATTAATGAATCCAAATCGTGCTTTAGGAGATCTTCCCTTTAGACATTTTATCATCAACTGTTACATGTTTTTCATTTTAATATTTTAAAGACGTGTCTCATGTATCTTTATAAGATTATATGACCCTTCTATGAATGCTTCAATAGCATCTTGGACTATTATAATATCTAGATCATCAAGTGGAACATAAAACTCAATAGTTTTCTAATAAGCTACCTAAATCCCCACTCTAATTTGATATTTTGGGAGGCTTTTATTTTGCATCTTGTCTCCTAGTATTTTATACGTTGTACCCCTTAAAACATGGCGGTGCATGGGTGTTAACAGATAAAAATCACATACAACTTCTCCCCACAAAATTTTAGTAATATAATGTTTTCAAAATTTTGTTTCATTCACAATTAGGAAAATGTGTAATGAAAAAAATTGATTAAACCATTTAAGGTTTGGGAGTAATTACTAGTCTCAATGATAGTGGGATCATTTGGATCATGTGTGGATCTTTTCTCCACTACCAGTTTGCATTGATCTTTTCTTATACATTGGTCTGGAAAACTATACCACAAAATAATAGCTTGAAGTGAGTATATTTCTGTTTTTATTTATCTCATTATATTATATGTATCATTATTTGGTTTTATCTTCTCAAAATATCTTTGATAATATACTCCAAAACCAAATTCTTTAACACAACTATATTGTTCAGCCCGCTTCAAAGCTACTTAAAGTCACTTTTTTATGGTAAGGATTTTCCAATTCTTATTTCTACTAAATATAAAAAATAATGAAAATATTTATTTTATGTAATACTATAATAAATCAAAACCAATTACAATTATGTCATACTTCCACATTCTTCCCATACATCTTTTTTATTTTCATCATCTAATATATCATCCTTATTTACACAAGCCTCGTCCATAGCACCTGACATGGGATGAAAGTGGATTTATATTTTGATTCATCAATATTAATATAAACAAAGGAACATATGTGGTTTCATATCACACAATTAAAAATTTATTGTTGATTAAATATACATACCAATATATTATATAATGAAGCATAACTCATCCATCCTTTGCGATAGGGGTATGTTGGTTTTGATTCACACTCTATTTTTAACACTCTTTTACTATTTAATAATATAAATTTTTTAAATAAAGTTAGATAGAAAATAATGTCAGATAATATATTATCGATCTTGATGCACCGGAAATGATTTCTCATTGGGATGATTACTGATAGAATCCCATGTTTCCTTCTTTAAAATGTGTTAATAACAAAGTGGTGGGTGTGGCTTTATTTCCCCCTTAGTATCCCTAGGATGTTACTTTTTTAGAATAGTTTTGAAGGCTCTAGGATTTTCAAGTGTCCATTAAGACAAATTTTCTACAGAAATATTATAAAATAAATGAAGACTTCAAGGAATAATGAAAACGAAATAAATTCTTTATAATATAATTTTCTACTAAAATAGAAAAAGTATATTGTAACATTACCGTTATATCTTTCCAAAGGATTTCCTTCGTTATAGGTTGTACGTGGAACCCTGATTCAATATCAACTAGTACATTCATCCTCATTTGTGACACCTATATAGCTAATGAATGTTGACTTCTTTCGGGTCAATAGGTTTGCCACATTGATTCGAACCAACCTCAAATTTTATACCATGACTTATTTCTATGATAATATTGTTCAAAACTGTGATGTGGCATCATTTTTATTTTTTTATTTTTTTCATCAACAATTTTTTGATCCCCTAATAATTATGTAGTTTCATCAGCAAAAATTTGTTCTTGATCTAGATTTGAAACATCATCATCTTCAAAATACATTTTCTACATGATTAGTCAAACAATTAATTTCTCTTGAATAAAAACAACACAATACATTAGATGCATAAAAGTACAAAATTTCATCCATCTCGCATCAAAATTGTTACTGTCTTGAATTTTGATATAATAAATCAATACTAAAGTACAATAAACCTTCTCTACCATTATTTAATCTATCCTCAGATGCTTTATTGTCTTCCATCTTTTGATGATGGATTTCAGGCTACTGATTCCCCCTTTCAAACTTTCCTTCTTTCCATCATTATTCAAAAGGTATGTCATCAATGAACTTTGAAACCATAATGATTGGAGGAAAGCTAGTTTAAAATAGGGAGTCCAATCCATCATCATGAGGTGGAAGACAATCAAGCGTATATGGATTAAAGTGTCCAAGAAACCTACACTAATGGAATCACTCAATAAGTCTTCTCAATTAAAGATGAATATGAATAACTCCACTCTAATGGTATGGCTGAAATGAATCTCACCTCACATACATTGGACATCACTTCTCTCTACTCAAGGATTCCTCACCATGAAATTTTGAATATTTTTGTAACCCACCATAAGATCCCTCCAATAACATTCATCCCTTTAAGGGGTGAAATTTTCAAATTTTTATTTGTATTGAACTATATTTTTTTACATTTATATAGGAAATGAATTTATTCAATGAAATACTAAATTTATTATTATTATTATATATTACCAAAAAATATTATAGAGGAACCATAGAAACTTCCTGTCATTGAAAATTATATCACATAACATGAAGTAGATTAACAATTACCTGTATGAACATCCTAATTTACGACTAATAATGATGTTATAGGTTGTAAACTATAATGTTTGAGAGTGGTATCCTCGAAACACAATCATATTCTATTATGAAACTTTAATCACATTCCATGACTGGTTTTAGTTTAATAATAATAAATAATTAATTAAATAAACTATCACAACATGCAGCACTAAAATAAATTTTAAAACATGACTAATTAATTCAATTTTTGTTGAATTCAATAAATAATTACTCATCAAAATCATAAATCTAAATAAATCATTTCCTGATTTAACAATTTAAATGAAAAACAAAAATCCACACAACATGTTTTAATGATTTTTACATTTACTTTGGTCCCTATATGTTCATCACCCATAAATGAGGGCCACAACATGGTATCCCCTAATCCTTAAAAACCTCATAATTAATCCATTTGAATCTATAATCTAGTATATTAGATGAATTAAATTGGAGAAATTACCTAGATTTTGGAACCCTATATTTTTCAAATGAAGAGAAAACCGAGGGGGGGGGGTGAGAGGTCTACTTGTTAATGTTAGGAGTAGAGTAAACCATCTACGTGGGTCTATAGGGACCAATGGGTTGGGAATTCAATTACATATGAAAGGAGATAAAGAAATAGAACAACATCATTGTATTTTAGTTGTGATGAGAGAAGATGTAATGTTTTTTCATGTTTAAGAACAACACAAAAACACAAAACGTGGAAGCCAAATCATCAAACAATGATAGAGGAAATATTTTTATCATTATAAATATTTATTTACAAAAATATTTTTATCATTATTAATGGATATATAATCTAAAATTTATGTATTTTAAAAATGAATGAAATTGAATAATTCTAAGTGAGTACACATTAAAAATATTGAAAAAATGGATAAGTTTCCTTAATTAAATATTTTATTGAAACAATATCAATATATATATATATATATTTAAGTGGATTAATACACATTGAAAATACTAAAACATAGTAAATAAATATACATAAATAAATAATAAAAAACAACCAAATTCTAAAATAAAATAAAAAATTTAACATTAAAAAAGAATACACTAACTATAGTATATTAAAAACATATAAATAATATTAGCTAACTAAAAACATCATATATAATATGTGTATCATATTATAATTACATTATAAAATATACTAAAATTTGAATAAATTTTATATATATTAGGAATTTTTGTTTCTCTATATTGCTTAATATATTTGTGTGTGTGTTTGTGTATACAAATTCATTAATATACATATAGGAAATAAATTCAACACATGACATTTAATATCGATTAAATTGAAAATCAAACAACATTAGAAATGAATAAGGCATTAATATGTCTTTAAATAACATTTTATATTTATTATACTTATTTGTTTTATATATCTATATTAAATATATACTATTTATTAATATTTATAATCTATATATATGTATATGAAATTTGTTCATTTTTATCAATAATTATTTAATTATTAAAATGTTTCATACTTTTCTTAATTTAATCAGTTTATTTTTTGTGTATAATTTTTTGTTTTATTCAGGATATTTATGAGTGCTAAAAAAGCACAAATGAATGCAAACATTTATCAGCACTAAATAAGTGGTAATGAAGGATACCTTTTATCAGCCCCATAAATAAAGCACCGATATAGGTTTCCTTTATTAGTGCTAAAATAAAGCACTGATAAAGGTTACCTTTTATGAGCGCTAAATAAGCAATGCTGATAAAGGGATAATTTTATCAGTTCTTTTTTAGCACTAATAAATATAGACTTGATCGGTAAATTTTTTGAGCGCTGATAAATTTCATTACTGTTATAGGTGGGTTTTTAGTCATGTAAAATTTTTTGGTTTCACCATGAGTGATATTGAATTAATGAATAATATGAGAAAGGATTCATCCGTTATGTCTTATAATGGGAGTTTATATTTCGTGTCCTTCAATAGAATAAAACTACCTACATAAATCAATTAGAATTTCATTCATTGGGAATGTTCAATTCTAGACATTCAAGGAAAGTGAAGTCGATCATATTAGTTGATGACACAGAAATGAAAGCTACTTTATTAGGAATATCACAAAAAAGGGATTATATTACACAGTAAGTATTCACATGAGGTTTTATTTCATCACAAAATTAACATATTTCTCTATGGAATCCTTGGAATGTATATAGATGATAACCTTGGATTTTAAGTGTTCATACCAAAATCCAATGATAAGGAATCCTAGAGGGTCACACACATAGTGTGTCCGCAATCTCAGTTAAATTTATGTAATTAATTTAATATGTCATAATAAACAATTTCTATTTAGTTTGTCTGATAACCATAAATTAATTACAGGTTATTCAAAAAAATAAGTGATTTAATAATAATAAATACCAATTTTCACGTTTGGTGAACATAATATTTATTTTATTTATATTATAATAATATAGTGACATTTATTTATTAAATTGTCATTATTCAAGGATCGATAAATGATGATGAAGGAATGTATAATGAGTTTAATGATCTGATTAGAAATGGCATAAAAGATATTTATTTATATTCTTAATGTGTTGAGAATGTTATATTATTGACAATAATAATATTATTATTAATAAGAATGGGTTCATCTAATAATATTAAATATGGTTAAGGGAATGTGTGGAATTTTCAAACCATAAACCTTAAACTTAAAATATCTAGTTATGAATCTTTCTTAAATTAATTTTTGATGTACACAATGGATAAAGAGAGAATTGGTCAATGCCTTGAGTGAATTTTATCATGCTCCACTATCTATATTTTCATAGAAATCTAATATTTCTTCCTCCTTTGATAAGAATATTTATGTGATCAACTATGAACAACACATGCGATATGGATCAGTTGTGCTAGCACATAATGATTTTATGATGATGTTCATATATTTTGATGCATGTGTGGATCATTTATAGAGGGATTATTTACCTAGATCATATAGCACAATGATGGTAAAAATATTTCTAGTAAAAATATCATCAATAAAAGTGGAATTAATATTTAAGGTATTTCTATTTATTCTCATAAATTAATTATGTGTTACATGTAAAGATCCTCCGCTTCATGTTCTGGATTTTTAATCTTGTAAAGTAATTTACTATTTTCATTGGAAATGAAATTTCAATAATGTAATGAAACTATTAGTTGTTATTTAAGACTGAAATATGAGTTTTTCATACCATATATGTTTGTATTCATTTCACCTAGAACCTACAGTAGTGTCACAACCTCCTCCAGAAAAATTTCATGGTATTCCCTAACAACTATGGGAGTCTACACCATCTCAACTCCCCTTGAATTAAATATAAAATATTTTGTTAAGAAATAAAGGGTATTAACATGATTACTTTCCATCCGAAAACCACACCCACCAAACAAATCTGCATACTGACCATTAATATAATAGAATAAATATCTCTTCTAGAAGAAGTTTGTAATAATACACAAAGAATCCATTGGCCCTAAAATACCAAAAAGGAAGATATTGAGGCTGAATCCCCAGTATTCAAAACCTAGAAGTGCTTATCATGTTATTTCTACAACCAATAACACAAGTCTTCAAGGAACCCCACTATCTTCATCTCATAAAAACCAATCTTGAGAGTGAATTATCTTGATCACCAACCCCTTATTCTATACCTCTAAATATTTCTACGATGTAGATGGATTAATTAGATAAAAGATATATGGTTAGATAATTTCCTAAAAAAATCCAATAACATGAGTCCTCATTTGAAATATTATATAGGGAAAACATAAAAATGACTTTAAACCTCATCCCAATGTCTTCCACATACATCACCCCTATCAAAGAGAAAGAAAAAAATTACTGTATACAACCTTCATGTAGATGACATAAATCCCACCAAGAATTCCTTGTAGACGTCGATCTACAAAATATTTACCTTCTTTCACTCATTAAGATACAATTTCCACCACTAACATGCTATCCATCATCTGATTATCTACTAACGGACCCCTTTTCTCCTTCTAGGCCTAAATTCAACTAACGACGATATGAAGATCCTCCAACCAGTGCTACGTCTCAAAATCAAAGATTCTACCATCATTAGTCTCTAGATATTTTCACTAAAACAAATGCAACGCCTTGTAACATTTCTTGTCATCCTCAATTAGGTCAACCCTTCTGCAATAAACTGGTTATCCTTCTAAACCTCACCAATGTAGACCACACACAGATGAAATCTATGATCCATAAATTAAAGGAAAATAAGGTTTTATTAATCCCATTAGTTTTTATTATCTCGTTAATTTAATTAAATTTATTTTTGATCCTATTAGTCACCCCATTAAACCGTAATCACAAACATGAATAATGCATGTACCTTACTTAGGTCCCTACTGTATAAGATAAACCAATTCTCGTGTCTATTCAATGAACATATTTTTCTTGAATCATTTTCAGTGGGCTATAAATTCTTGGACCCTTGCTAGTATCCTTAGTTTATATCATGAACCATGTTATTTCTGATTCCATTACCCTACCATCCCATGTGGTCCTCACAAATGACTAACCCCAAACTCCATCCAATTTGTCAACCTATACTTTGATAACACTATTTCATGACCACTTATATCCAAAGGTACCCCTCTCAGGACAATAATGAATGAATAGAGATAATGACACCCCCCACAGTCTGGCCTCCAAGAGGCCCTAGTTTACCAATTAGTATTTTGGGTAAAATAACCTCACTTATGGGAGGAATTACCCTAAATAAATAGAAAATATGTTCATCAGATAGGATATCAACCACAATAACACTCCATAACATATGGAAAAGGGTGAAATCCAACAAATATCCCAAAATGTAAGAAATGTTGCATGATTAAGTAATAAATTCACAAGTAAAATTCCAAAATACATTCTTATTGAAGTAGCTCAATAGCTCCAAGATCCAAGCTATAATTATTTAGATCTATCTCTAACTCCTTCTTGAGAACCTAAAAAATTGTTTATATATAAATGGGTGATCATAAAATTTATTCATAGTAGGATAATGCTTAAGGAATATACTAAAAATTTGGTAAGAGGATATTAATGCTCTAGTGAACAAACAATAGAATAAAAAAGAACATATTACCCAAATATTATTTTCCCTCACCAAGGATCACTCACCAAATAATGCATCCATGTTTTACAATATAAGAACATTCATATTGATAATAGGTCACCCCATACGTTTTCCCCACTAATTTTCCACTCTCACAAACCAACATCATATGATCATGGGATCCCATCCCATACCAATCCATAAAACCATACCATCACTTGCTATATTGCATCTAGAAATCCCCAAATCTCAACTCATTATAATCACTATATGACATCCTCATCATATCATACCACAAGAAAACAGAATCCAATATAGTCATCCCATAACCACTACAATAAACTAAAATTATAGGGTATCATGAACATGAAGAACATAAATATAATTCCATCCTCCCATCTGGAATGAACCGCAGTATAAACCACATCACTCTCTCATTACTTATAACACCAAGTAAACTACAATAGCAATTAATCAAAACCAATGTGTAATAAAATCAACTGGAAGAAAGGGTGGGGAAGAGGGGGTAGCCATCTATCCAAACTCACCAATCTGGGTATCAATGGAAAACATATATAACCAAAAATCATTGGGCATCTGTGAACACACAAGATTCTGGTGGGATGTGTATAAAAATCACGAGGGAAATATAATTTATAAAAGTTATGCATAAGACTATCCCATGGTTCCACACACCCAAAACCACCCAACTTCCACAGCCTTCAATTCACCACTATCATACACCAATATCACTTCCAACCTATTATCAACCCATCTAATCCCATTACCATGAAAAAAACCATAGATCATTTTCATAGTACCACATTAACCACATTAATGACTAACCATATATAGTTTTACTAATTACCCTTACCAATTCAAATTAAGAATAATTATTCCATTTATCATTTATTTATACATACATTCCTATTCCCTAATAACCTAATCCATCCAAAGTTTATTTAATAATAAATTTCCTTTTTCATAAATTCTATAAATAATGTTAAACTAATAAGACAATACAAAATGAAAACACTAATTCCATACCAACTTCATGACCTACATAATATATAACCACCAAAACCATAATCCCCACACAACCACAACACACTACCATAACACACAATAACCACAATTTATATCTTTCCAACCAGCCTTGGATTCACTTCCCAACAAATTCCACCTCAACCCATAATCACAATCACAATTGATAAAATACCCAAAATATCCATACACATCCCACAAAAAATGTACAAAAAACAAATCCAAATATAGAATAAAATATTTATTTCCCAACACCACATTTAAGTTTAAACAAAATAATTTGATCACTTTATTTAAATATTTAGTATGGGTATTATCACACAATTCAAATTTTACATGGGAAAATATTGGATTTCAAAAATAATATTTCTCAGACTTTAATGAATAAGTGAGATCAAACAATCAATGCAAAAAGGGTTTCATAGACATGGAAGCTTAAACCCAAAAAAAGGTTTCTAGTAGCCTTTATTTTTAGTAAGGAAACCAATAAGGGTGTCTCTTTATGGAATATCATAAAACATGTAAAAAATATAACAACTCTCATCCCATTTAAATTTCAAATTAAAAAAATTCATTATATTTTAATTTAATACTATACCATCCACCCAAAGTAAAACAAATTCATGTGATTTATACATATGTACATAGAAAATGGGAGAATAAGGATCCCCAACCTCAATAAATTATTCCAAATTGTTGCGAATGGGTAAACCAAGTGTAACATAATTTACAAGAACCAATATTAAAGGAAAATACTTGATGAACCTATAACAAAAAACCACTTTCAATATCAATCTATAACAATTCTCAAACTATCCATTTTCAAAATTAAAACCATCTTTAGAATAAGGAATTGTGGGGGGGGGGATTAGAAGAAAAAGGAATGGATCACCTTAGAAATTTAGATGCTTAATATTTGGATGGATAGGATTAAAGATAATAAAGAGAGGGTAATGTTAATTCTAAAATAAACTAGGAGTATCCGAAGGATATAAAGAAATTATAGGAGGATGATAGTTTATGTTCTTGAGTTTTTTGATGTGGTATGAATATTTTTATTTCTTGGTAAACTCTGGTTTATGTTATCTTTTTGGATTAGAACAAAAATCCACGACCATGGTCCAATTGTGTTGCACTAGAAGGAATGGTGAAGGGGGATAAAGGATTTATGGAATCCATTTACATGATTTGTATTTAGAATACATGGTGTGTAATCAATACATGATGTGCATTGGATGGGTAGTCCAATTCATGAGGTGTAATGATCTTTCCATAGAAGGGAAAGATCAATATTTACATGATGCGTAAATTCCCATAGTTGGTTTTAAAAATATGAGGCATGGAATCCTTTTTTAATGTAATCCAAACCACATATTTTTCTATTGTATAGGAGGACCTCTAGAGTATCTCCCTCGAAGCCTAGCCTAGGATTTACCGTATCTCTCCGATCTGGATTACATTTTGAGTTCCACATGTCACGTTGGATATCCATCATTAATATATCCACTACATATGATACTTTATTTGTTATTATTTTTAACAAAGATTATATTTTAGTGAAAGATAATATGAACTAATTCCAGGTTATTCCACCATTCTTCCATTTTATTCCAATCCTAATCGAGTAAGGAGCTGATACATGATGAGTGTTCTACCATGGACATAAGGTAGGTGGTGTATACCATTTCCCAAAATGTATAATTATCTTATTCAAAGTTTCCATTATTACCGGAACCATAAATTCATATAATTTATCCTAAATTGATTAAATTTCAAAAACCAAAATTTACTATAACCTCAAGAGGTTTCCCACATTGTACAATGTGATGGTTGGAGGTTGTCAACCTCATCCTTAATCTTCCATGAGAAGTATCTATGTATCATCCCCATGATTTACCACCATGTTGGGTATGTGTGTGATCTCTCTATATTAGTGGGAGAAGTAATGAATTTAATGAGATATTTGGAGATGAATTATCCCTTCTCTTCCATAAGTTTATATTTTTTAAAATGATTAAATGGTTTAAACAAAAAAAAATCAATGAGTTGGATGAACCCATACCTTATGTATGATGGTGAAATAAATAATGATATTGTTATGATTTATTGAAATCCAAGGATGATTATACTCTAAAGATTCATAACTTTATAGAATTCCATGGGTGTTTGTACTCCCCAAATTTATGATTATATATGATGACATCAACATATCTACTTTATGGATATATATTACATGGGATGCCTTGGACATTACTACTCCTTGGATTTGGAGGTTGGGTATGAGACCTGATTATAATAAGTAGGACATTAAATATGCCTTGTATATTTATACTTCTAGGATCCAACCCATGAGGGTGTGACACTAGATTTCTCGGGATAGGCTATAGTAGATGTTTATTGTTATTTATAGTTTACTCTTAGTTATTATAGCTTGTTTATAGTGAGATTTTTTAAAATGGAAAGTATCCCACATTCATGTATCACTCCTGCTTATTTATTTATATCACTGTTATATATTTCACACTTCGTCTACTTATATAAACAGGCTGAACTTGTTATAGACACTGTTGGTGGTGGCTTATTGAGTGTTATCTCATGCCCTATTCATGCCTCCATTGAGAACCTAGATAGACTACATGTATGTAGGTAATGACCTAGGAATTCATATTAATTATGATGCTTGATTGATTATTCTTAGATGAAATAGAGTACAAGACTGAGCTATGCTCGTGATGCTATATGAAGATAGTTATTTTTTGTATTTTTTACTTTTGATACCTGAATTATTCTTGATACATGTTTCCATGTATTAACTGCAATTTTATATAGAGTCATGAAACATATATGTTCATGTATTATGTTACCCTTGTCATTGGTTATTACTACTGCATACTGGATTTTATTCTTCTTCTGCTCAATCATTTATTATTATTCCGCTATTGATTTAAGTGATTAAAAAATTGTTCGACAGTCTGATTATGAGTGTATATTCTCCCCACTATACCACCTTAGACCTTAGATTTTATTTAGAAGCCTCTGGATTACGAGGAGGTCTGTTTGGACATTTGTTTTAGCAAAAGTATGCTTTCGATGTTCCAAATTAAATTTACCCAAATAAGTATAGCATCAGTAAGGGGTCGATCCACATAGAAATTATGAGGTTATTTTATCTTTTTTTAATATAGTTTGTATTTTTTTAGTGAATTCTTCTGAATTTAGAGTCGATTTTTGGTTGGTTATTTGATAACAAAAAGAACAATTGGTTTTTGAATTTCTTTTAACAAATTAATTACTAAAACGAAAGTAAAAATGGGAGAATTTATTTTTATGCAAATAAAGAGATAAATGCGTTGGGGTTATGGTTTTGTGATAAGTTGATTATTAAATCAAGTTACTTATGAGGTTGTGTTGTTCATGATAACCCAACTCTCTAGGTTTAATTTGTAATAATGTTTCCTTGATCTAGTAAAATTTATATTTTGAACTAAAGAGACAAAATCCTTGGTCCAGTAGTTAGTATTTAACAGATATTTATTTGGCTAAGTCCATTTTTGAGCCGAGGGTTACTTTCAATATTCACAGAGTTTTTTGAGGTTATTATTCTTTTGAATCCATGAAAATTATGCCCTTGGTCTGGTACAGAATTTCCAGTGATACTATGAACTGGATTAAGAAGAATAAGAATATATTATTAAAACAAACACTTTCATAGCAACATAATTCAAATTAAAACTCATCAGTTTCCACAACTGAAAAACACTGGGTGTTTAGTTACACATATATGACATATTGAAAATAACACCTTCGATACATGATGAGATCATCGAGTAAGACTTGAAGAGAGGTTTCGGATGGTGGAATGGAGGAGTAGTGGCACCATGGTGGCTCGGGAGAAATGGCAGCAGAACTTCCCCCTTTTCTTCAACTGTTCCACCTCTTTTTTTATTTTTTTAATTCGGAGGCCAAGGAATCTATTTATAGAAAATTAAACTACATGGCGTGTAAGAATGTACATGACATGTAATTATTATCAACGCCTTTTCCCCCATTTTTCTCAACTGGTAGGTGGCCTAACACGCCATCTTTGACTTGGAACACGGCGCCACCTGGTTGGTGAATCTATTGGGCGGGTAGCGCTTCCATACATGATGTGTATTCTCAATAATCATCCACCAACCACTTCTAGAAATTACTACATGGCGTGTATCAGTGGAACATGGTGTGTCTCCTTCAGCAGGCCACATGGGCATGCAGTCTCTTCTCATCCACCAATTGCTTATAGAATGTCTTACATGACATGTATCAATGTGGACACAGTGTGCACTTCCTTTTGGCTACTTGTTCATGTGTTTTTCATCATCAACCCGTGTCTCAGCTTGAAGGTACATGGTGTGTATATTTATACACGCTGTGTAGTTGGAAATTGTTTCTCTCTTTTTCTCCTTTTTGTGCATTTGGCCAAAAACCTTATGAAAATGAACAAGATCACCAAAATCAAAGTATTTTTCCATGAAGAAGTAGGTAAATGATGAAAACTTGTTCTTATTTTTCAATAATGTATATGAAAATGTATACACAAATCGGGTGTATCAAACTCCCCCATACTTAGTCATTTTCTTCCCCTCAAGCAAATCACAACATCTAATTAAAAGAATTTTTATTTTACAAGGAGGAACATTAGATAATCATAAATCTAAATAATAAGTGACTAGATAAAATTTCAATAAATATAAAAAGTAGTTTAAATCAAGGAGATATTCTAATCATTCCTCATATATAATTCAATTAACTACTTTCATCTTTTTTTAACACATGTTCCAACCTTTTAAAAATAAGCAAGCCACTTGATGATTTACCTCCCAAAAAATATGCTCAACACTCAAGATATTTCTAAAACAAAGTAATGATCAATCAAAGATATATTCACTCTATCCATAGGTTTTCATGAAATCTAGTTCTCCACTTTATCAAATTCACTTTACAAAAATCATGAGGGGTTTTAAATAAGGATCATATGTTCTTGTGGATAAAGGCTGGTAGGTAAAGATGTGAAAAATAACTCCGAGGCTTGAAAAATGAGGATAAATTCATAAATAAAAATGCATGATATTTAAAATTAATCTCAATGTAAAAAAGTCCTTAACAAGCTTTATGAAATGATCTCATCAGCACCACCCCCTTTAGCTGAGTAGGAGTCAAAAACCAACAAATGTGTGTAAGGCCCCTTTGTTTGTACCATTTTTTTGTATTATTATATGTTTATATAATTATTTTAATAAAATATATAACAATAAATATTAAATAATTAAAATAATAAAAATGAATAAATAGATATATATAAATAGAATTTAAAAATAAAACTATACACGTAATGTAGTGGGAAAATACATGCCGTGTGTTTAAAAATTGTAAAAAGAGAAGTTCAACCTTTGGTCTGGTGCTTGGGGAGAGGTTCGAACTGGCGCTCGACCATTCCAAACGGAATCCCTCATCCACTAGAGAAAAGGTTGTACTACTACCCATATTTATTATTTATATACAATTTTTTTATACGGCCTATAATACACGGAGAGAAGAAAATGTACGACATGTGGGTTTTAATTATATAAGAAGGGGATGAAGTAGGGAGATTATCCGAGTTCAAACCCATGTCTTTTGGATCTAGGGCCGAGACTTTTCCAATCTTTCAACTTCATCTGTAAGAATTTATTTTATGACAAATTTTTTTAAATTAGTAAGGAAAAATATGGCACATATGACGTATATCAAAAGACACATCATGTGGTTTTATTAAAAGGTTAAATGATGGAAATGGGGCATTTTACAGGATTCGAACCCGGGTATTTTGAAACCGGTTTATGATCGTGGC
The DNA here is from genome assembly GCA_963277665.1 of Viscum album. Taxonomy (NCBI): domain Eukaryota; kingdom Viridiplantae; phylum Streptophyta; class Magnoliopsida; order Santalales; family Viscaceae; genus Viscum; species Viscum album. Next base: position 1,057,345,507 of record OY728161.1, read on the forward strand.
CAACCAATTCATCCCCACAGTGTGTTTTCTTATAAGAAAATATATATGTATGGAAATTACTACAAACTTCATGTAAGAAAAGGAGGAACCCCATGCCGAAGGTAGGTCGGGAGGATTCGAACCGGGGACGGCTCAAATAAAATCGAGTGACCTTACCATCGGTACTGGCATCATCCCTGTTTATTTATTAGTTACTCAATATATTTATAATAGTTAGATAAAATGAAAATGAAAAAGTACATGCCATGCATATATAGGGGGCATGGCATGTATCCTATGTGTTGCCTCCCAGGAAGTTCCTTTGTTTTAGGTTGTTGGCTCGACCTACATACCATTGCTTACCTGATATTTATGGTGGATAATGGTCCCACTAATATCTGCCCTGGCCTTCTAGGAATTAAAAGTTCTCTAGCTCTTCTGCAACGAGAATGTCTGGAATGATAAAGGTATCAGAAATAAAGGAACAAACATGATCATCCACTAAGAGATCATCCACGGTAGTTATCGAAGAACCATCTTCATGATTGGGTGAGTATTCCTACTTTATGACCTTGAGGACATTGTAGGAGACTCTTTCTTCCCCTACCCAGAAAATCATCCCCCCTTGTGCACATCAATGAGTACCTTCCTAGTGGCTAGGAAAGGTCTTCCAAGTACAATAGGTGCCTTTGATACTCCTACATGTCTAGGATAATAAAATATGTAGGGAGGTTCAATCTTCCCACCTTCACCAGCACATCCTCTAGTATCCCTTTTGGATATTTAATGGATCTGTCAAAAAGTTGAAGGCTGGCCTGGGTAGGCTTCAGATCGTGGAGTCTGAGAATTTCAAAAACTCCGAATGGATTGAGGTTGACACTGGCCCTTATGTTCCACAGGGCTTTTCCAAATTCATAGGGTCCAATTATAAATGGAATAATAAAGCTACCTGGATCTTGGAGCATGGGAGGAAGAGAATATTGTACCACTGTAGAACACTCCTTTGTCAGTGCTATGGTGTCCAAATCCTCCATCTTTCTTTTATTCGAGAGGATTTATTTAGTGAATTTGGCATATGTGGTAATTTTTGTCAGAGCCTCTGCAAATGGAATATTGATGTGTAGATTTCTGAATACTTCCATGAATTTTCCAAATTGTTGATTTAGCTTCCTTTGCTTCATCGTCCCAAGAAAAGGTAATGCATGCTCGAATGGTTTGACGAACTTATTTCCTTTTCCTCGTTGAGCATGTGGTGATGGATTTTTGGATGAAGAGGGTTCTGAAACTGTACCTTTGTTGTCAAATGGGAGTATAGGTGCAGTTGAATGTGTTTGTTTCTTCTGGTGTAGATTCATTCCACTTCGTAATGTGATGGCATGGGCCTCCACCCTTGGTTTCTTCTCGGTGATGCTTGGTAGTGTACCAGGCTATCTTCCTAAGAGTAGGTTTTCTAACTGGCCGATTTGGTTCTCCAGGCCCTGAATGGAAGCCTCTTGGTTCTGTAATCAGGTCTCAGTAGTAGAAATGAATTTGATCATAAGATCCTCTAACCATGAGGTATTCTCTTACTGAGGTGGTTGTACAGCTAGAAGAGGTGGATGCTGCCTTGGCTGCTGTGGGTGAGGGTTTTGATACCCTTTCTTATGGTAGGAGGATTTTTGGTTCAGTTTTTTCCTTGGGTATGGGTTCTGATATTGTGGCTGACTGTAGCCGGGCGGTGGCTGGGGCAGAGGATTCTGCTGTAGTTAGCCCCTTCCCGTGTTCTAGTTTTCGCGCCATGCTGGGTTCTGGTATTATTGATACAGTTTCGACCCTCTGTTTTGAGGAACATAGCTCACCTGGATTATTTAAGGGTCAACTAAATGTCTCAAGCATTCTCCTAGGATGTGGTTGTTACCACAGTTACCGCATACTGGATGGTTCGCCGCATGGACTTGAGATGCACCCTTGAGATTCAGTATGTCGATCTTTTTGGATACTGCATCCAACTGGGTAGCAAGCATGGTAGTAGCATCAATACTATAAATACCTCATTTTTGGGTCCCCGGCTCAGAATTCCACTAGAATCTGTTGGAAGGAATATCTTCCAGCAGTTCGAAAAGTTCTTCGGGGGACTTTCTCATTACCGTACCTCCAGTAGCTGCATCCACCCTGGACATTGTATTCATTGTTAATCCTCCGTAAAAGGTTTGGACTTGAATCTAGAGTGGAAGTCTGTGGTGTTGGAATTTACATAACATTTCCTTGAAATTTTTCCATGATTCGTACAACGATTCAGAGTCCTGTTGCTGGAAGTTATGGATTTCATTCCACATGATCACTGTCTTGGAAGGTGGAAAATATTTGGACAGAAATGCCTGGGCTAGCTCCTCCAAGGTGAGGGTAGATCTTTGAGGAAAAACTTTTATCCAGTCTTTTTCCTTGTCCCGTAGAGATAAGGGGAAGTGGCGAAGACGAATGGCGTCCTCAGACACACCATGGTAACAGAATGTATCGCTGATCACCATAAAATGAGAGAGATGTGCATTTGGGTCTTCACTGGGTAGGATGCCTAATTTAATGGTGTTCTGGATCAGCTACATGATAGCAGACTTGATCTTGAAGTGTTGGGCCTGTAACGGAGGACAAACGATGACTGTGTCAGCTCTTTGGATTGATGAAAGGCCGTACTCCATGAGAGCATGTCGCGGAGGTGGCTGCTGAGGGAGTGGAGGCGGCATATACTACTCCTCCTTAGGGGTGAAGCAGGGCTGTTGAAGGAGCTTCCGCTACTGCTGGGGATATCCGTAATGTGGAAGTGGTTGATTTGGCGGTTGCTGGTAGTCCCTTGGGAGTAACTCCCTGAAACCTCCAGGTTGGGCCTACTCCGGTATACCAGCAGCGGGAGGCTGCTGGTCCTGGAATAGTTGTCCAGCTGTAGCTTCAGTGGCTGGTTCTCCCTCTTCCTTATTTTCCATAGGTAATGATTTTTTCTGTGCAACTCTACTAGTTCACATCGACGTCGTAACAAGGCTCATTCGATCTATGGGTCAATCGGAAGAATATCTGATGACTTAACACTCTTGAACCATGTGAGGCATTGGTTCATGCACCTGTGATCAGACAATTACACAAAACAAAACCCAGGCATAAAAGGGAAAACCAAAGAGAAAAGGAAATGGGTTTAGGAAAGAAAATTTTGGGAATTTTAGGTTTTTATTTTCACTAAAATTTGATAAAAAATGAATTGAAACAATAAAAAAATTATTCTAAGTCCCCGACAACGACGCCAAAATATGGACTGTCATTTTACAGAAAGTATGTTTTCGATGTTCATAATTAAATTTACCCTAACAAGTATATCATCAATAAGGGGTTGATCCACAGAGAACTTATGAGGTTATTTTATCTTGCTTTAATTTAGTTTGTATTTTTGTATTTAGTGAGGTCTGCTGAATTTAGAGTCGATTTTTTGTTGGTTTTTTGATAAAAAAAAGAACAATTGGTTTTTGAGTTTCTTTTAAAAAATTAATTACTGAAACAAAAGTAATAACAGGATAATTTTTTTTTATGAAAATAAAGAGAGAAATGATTTGGGGTTATGGATTTATGATAAGTTGATTATAAAATCAAGTTGCTTATGAGGTTGTGTTTTTTATGATAACCCAACTCTCTGGGTTTAATTTGTAATAATTTATCCTTGATCAGGTAAACTTTATATTTATAACTGAAGAGACTAAGTCCTTGGTCCGGTGGTTAGTATATAACAGTTATTTATTTGGCTTAGTCCATTTTTGAGCCGACGGTTACTTCCAATGGTCATGGAGTTGTTCGTCGTTATTATTAATTTGAATTTCTGAAAATTTTACCCTTGTTCTAGTACAAAATTACCAGTGATATTATTAAGTGGTTTAAGAAGAATAAGAAGAGACTATTAAAACAAATACTTTCAGAGAAACTTAATTAAAATTACAACTCATCAGTTTCCACAACCCCAAGACACGAGGTGTTTAGTTACACATATATGACATAATGAAAATAACACCTTCGATACCTGGTGAGATCATCGAGTAAGACTCAAAGAGAGGTGTCAGATGGTGGAATGGTGGAGTAGTGGCACCACAGTGGCTCGGGAGAAAATGCAGCAGAACTCCCCCCTTATCTTCAAGTGTTCCACCTTTTTTTTCTTTTTTTAATCCAGAGGCCAAGGCCTCTATTTATAAAAATTAAACTATAACGCCCCGACCCCAGTTACCCAGAGTCAGTTCATTATTACATAACATTGGCATGATCAAAAGAAAGATCAAATCTCGAAAGACCGATTAGTTTAGTAGCTTTGGAATAACTAGATATATTAATAAAGTTTAACATTAAATCATAAAAATGAAAACTACAAAAACATATCCTCCATATTCTACACTCTTATCCCCACATACTATTCCTGCAGGTCATTCATAATTTACTTCTTCACATCCTGGGAAAAATAAAACATTGAAAAGGGGTGAGCTCAAATGCCCAGTAAGGATAACAATATAGAGGAAACTTTCATAAATAAGAATAAACATATAAGGCAATGTATAACTAAAACAAAATACTTTTAAACTTGAACTTCAATATAGTATGGAAAAAATAAAATGAAATAATTCCATTTACTTGTTCATATAGATATTCTAATAATAGAATAATCACATTCAATATCAATAACCACTTTCATAATGATGGAATGTATAATGCCAGACTATCATAACCACAAAGCCAAGGCCTCGTGCCAAGACTACAAATAAGATTTTGCCAAGGCCTTATTCCAAGACACTAGTCTGTCTCATGAGATCTACCGATGCATCAAGGAGCTATAGCGGGTTCCACCCGTCACATATTAAGTCCAAGGCATTCCCATATGATAAGGTTTAAACATAACATAAACATTCATATTAAAACTAGCATAAGAAATGCAAATACTTCACCCATAAACCATGAATGGTATAAAAATAACACATCCACAGTCAAACATATCACAAAACCTTCAATACAATATATAACTTTTTTATTATAATAAATCAACTTCAAATAAGCATAAAATTTATCACAGGATGTTGACATAGATGAAATCAAAACTCTTTTTAGAGAAATATCTATTTCTATTTTGAAATCATTTAAGAGTAATATATTTATAAAATAAAACATTTTATTTGAAAATATTCTTATAATCTTGTAAGGGAAGCTTCGACAATTTTATAACGGCGGACAATAGCGGCACCCGCCGTATAAGTTTTAAAAAACATTCTTAACTTAATTCTGTCGAAAAGGTTAAAAAGGACCTTTTTTGAAAAATGATGGAAAGATTCCTTTATAAAATTCTTATAAAAATTAAAACAAGGGTATAAATGACTTTAACCCATATTCTATAAAATAGTAAGAATGATTTGAAATGCATTTTTAAAAAAACATGGATGTGGATGATAAAGAGATCCCATTAGATAATTAGGTATAAACAACCTTGAATAATGAAGATATTGTGAAATAAACCATTACCTTGTACTTTTCCTTGGTTGGGGGTAAGTTAACCTCCAGTATAATGGTGAAATAATTGTTATTAAATTATACAAGAATCATATACATTATTATGTTATCATATATGATCTTTTATCATTTATTTTTTAATACTATCTTAGTATTATCGTTGTTTTGGGTGTTAACTTACCCATTTTCTTTTATATGTTTTGTTATGTAAGAGGTGTTTTTCATAGATATTTGGTATATTAAAGATATACAGAATGATATCAAGTACTTAAAAATTATTTTTAAATCATCAAAAGATAATTATACTTGAATGGATACGATGGAGAATGAATCTCATCGCGTTCATGGAGACGGTAGTCCGTACGTACGCACGAGCGACACTATCATTATTTTGATATTAAAATAATATATAATTGGATGGTATATCATATATACAGAATAATTATCATGTTATATTTATTATTTAAATTAATTAAAAATCATTATTATACCCATCCAAATAATAATATATTGAATAACAATTACACTACGACGTGGAGACCGTAAGCCGTACGTACGCATGTATGGTGACATGTCATTCAAAGGATGGATAGAATACTGAATATGGTTGTACCATATTTATAATAATATTACAGAATATAGGAGATACTTGATTCATTATTTTAGAATGGGAATAACAAAGAAAGAAGAAGTTGAAGAAGAAATGAATTTGAAAAAGGGTGGTGAAAACATTTCCTCTTCTTCTGGTTCTTCCTTTTGATTTGATCAAAATGGCTCCATAGGTTGGCATTCTGATCAAACTAAGGCATCTAGGTTGTAGTGAGGGAAGTTCATAGAGTGTTTGGGAAGGGGTTGGCTGAACAAAAAATCTTTGAAGGTGTTAATTAATGAGAAGGGGGAGTTCCCTTTTATAAGATGGGTGAGGGGCACCTTTGGAAAAGCTAGAAATATTATTTTATAATAAATTCATATTCGGTTTCTAATGGCTCCAAAGTAGATTATTTAAAGGTTGAGTTGGGGATGGTTCAGTAACCACTAAAACAATAGAATTTAGACATGTTTGGGTCATTATATTAACCTTATCTTTTAGTTTTAACTCTTAGTTAATTAGTTTGACACTTACCATGTCACTTTGTATTTTTATAATATACAGTTAATAAACATACAATATTCCTCCAAGAGACCCCCAAGTGGTCCATTAATGATACACCTATCATGATATAAGTCTCTTGGCCGAACCTTATATTTTTAGGAATTGAATATCAATTAATAATATAATAATTGTTTTAACAACTCTTTTATGTAAATTTTGACACTATTTGGAAAATTGATTTTTGTGAAAATCATAACAGAATTATTACTTCGAAAAAAGTAAATTAAATCATTCCTAATATGTCATATTAACCTAGAAAATTAGTGTGATTCATAAAAAGTCTAAAATTATATTTATTTGGGTATTTATAATATCAATTATTTTAATTTTTTACTATTATGGTAATTACTGCATCATCATTGGGTCATAAATAAATTAAATTATTTAATGTCTAAAAATTATAAATAAAATACCATTATGTAGGAAATCGATTTAGATTTATAATTAATATTTACAATCGAATATATCTTATGTATAACCCTATATTAAAAATGTTTTAGTAAATAAACATTGATTTTAACTCTTTTAACTCTTCTTTGAATTAAATAATAATAAATGTCATAATCTAATCCAAGTGGACCTAAATGATAATATTTTATTCTTAAGGTTGTTTTTGGCCAAGATACACTTTTCCAATAGAATTATTACATCTGTTAGGGTAATATTAATATCATTTTTACCCTTAATTACCCTATTTACTTTTAACCATGGTAAATAAAAGTAAAAAGTTACTATTCACCAAAAAATATTTTCAGCTCAATGAACCACATTTTAGTCCTTGATATTAACCATGTATCTCAGATTTTTTAAATTCCACTAACAGAAGCGGTAAAATTAAGTTTTATGAAAAATTCAGTTTTTTAACTACCACTTAGTGGTTTCACTATTCAAAAAAAAATTTAAGTTTTTCAGAAAAATACCAAAAATTCACCCAAGGCTAATTTCAGTATTACGAATCCAAAAATGAAGTCCATTTTAAAAAATAAATTATAAAAATTTCAAAAAGTGGGTATTACTATTCATTACGGCTAGTTTGATTGGTTGTGGTGTGTTAGAACTCGATGTTGCATATAACACACGCTATTGCATTATTCAAAGAGAAGTGTACTGTAGAAGCTTGGGGTGTTACATTCTCCCCTCTTTCAAATAATTTCATCCTCAAAATTTCTAGAATACTAATGCATGAAAAGACTCAGGTGGTTCTTCATCATACGTTCCTCAGGTTCCCATGTTGGCACTTTCATCTTATGGTTTCTCCACAAGAATTTTACCAGAAGAGTCATCCAGTTTCTCAGTACTTTTTCTCTCGTATCAAGAATCTTGATGGGCTATTCACAATAAGACAGATCAGGTTCCAGTTCTAATTCCTCATAAGTGAGTACATGTGTTGGGTCAGGCATGTATTTCCTCAATAGAGATACGTGGAACACATCGTGAACTTTGGAGAGACTTGGCGGCATTGCCAGTCAGTAAGCTACAACCCCAATTAGTTCTAGAATTTCGAAAGGTCCGATGTACCTGGGACTCAATTTACCTTTCTTACGAAAACTTATAACTCCATTCCATGGAAATACCTTTAGGAAAACATGATCACTTACTTGAAATTACAAATCCTTCCTTTGATTATCAGCATAGCTCTTCTGCCTACTTTGAGATGCTTTGATATGGTTTTGGATTACCTTCACCTTTTCCATCATTTCCTCCACCAGTTCTGGGCCTATAAGTTTTATTTTACTAACGTCATCCCAACAGGTTGGTGTGCGACCTCTCTTTCCATATAACGCTTCATATGGTGCCATATGAATACTTGAATGGAAGCTATTGTTATAGGAAAATTCTACCAGAGGTAAATATTGATCCCACATACCCTGAAAGTCAAGTGAGAAGGATCTCAACATTTCATCTAAGGTTTTAATAGTTCGTTCTGATTGTCCATCTGTTTGAGGGTGGTAGGCAGTGCACAAATAAAGTTCAGTATCCAAGTCTTTCTGAAGACTTTTCCAGAATCTTGAAGTAAAACGGGGATCAAGATCAAAAACAATCGATAGGGGTACTCCATGATGTCTCACCACTTCATCAATATATAGTATTTCTAGACATTACACTGGTATATCTTCTCTTATACCATGAAAATGTGCTGACTTGGTAAGAAGATCAACAATAACCCATATTTCATCATTCCTTCTAGGATTCTTTGGAAGCCCCATAACAAAGTCCATCGTAATATTGTCCCATTTCCACTCCGGTATGGGAAGAGGTTGCATGACTCCTCCAGGCTGTTTCCTTCCAGCTTTCACTTATTGACAAACCATACATCTTGACACAAAATCAGTAATCTCCCTCTTCATGTTGTCCCACCAAAAATGTTCCTTCAAATCTCTATACATTTTGGTGCTCCCAGGGTGTATAGAGAAATTGGAACTATGAGCATCATCCAACAATTCCCTTTTTAGATATGGTATATCGGGAACACAAAGCCTCTTCCCAAATTTCAAAATTCCATCTTCATACACAAAGTCTCTCAATCTCCCATCATTCACAGCTTTAATCTTCTTTTGAAATTCTTCATCATTAGTCTGAGAACTCTTAATCCTTTCTATTAATGATGGTTTTGCAACCATTTGAAAATGAATTGATGTTTCACCTTACACGGTTATTCCCATGTCCATCTTCACTGGATCCATGAAAATTGGATCCCTTTCAATTCTCATATTGTTCAAAACTCCATGATCTTTTCTGTTCCAGAAATCTGCAACGTTGTTTGCTTTCCCCGGGTGGTAGTTTATCGTAGAATCATAATCCTTGAGTAATTCAAGCCATCTCCTTTGCCTCATGTTGAGTTATTTTTGTGAGAAAATATACTTCAAACTCTTGTGATTAGTATAAATCTCACATTTTTCACCATAGAGGTAGTGCCTCCATATCTTCAAAGCAAAGATCACAGATTCTAACTCGAGATCATGAGTAGGATAGATTTGCTCATGGATTTTCAATTGTCGTGATGTATAGGCAATAACCCTATCATTCTGCATAAGGACACAACCATGTCCTTTCTTCGATACATCACTATAAATAATGAACCCATCATTCCTCGATGGTAGAGTCAATATAGGAGAATTGACTAATCTTCTCTTCTGTTCTTCGAAACATTCTTTACACTCTTTTGTGCAATCAAATTTAACCCCTTTACATGTGAACTTTGTTAATGGGTTAGCCAACCGGGAAAAATTCTGGACGAAATGTCGATAATAACCTGCTAAACTAATAAAACTATGTACCTCAGTTATACTCATCGGGGCATTCCATTATTGGATTGCCTTGGTCTTAGAAGGATCAATAGAGATTCCATCTTTAGAGAAAATATGGCCAAGAAAACAAATATCATGAATCCAGAATTCACACTTGCTAAACTTCCCATATAATTCATGTCTTCTCAGATATTTCAGGATAATGCGCAAGTGATTTTCATGATCTTCATAGATTTTGGAGTATACCAAGATATCATCAATAAATACCACCACAAATTCATAGAGATATTCCTTGAAAACTCTTTTCATCAGATCCATGAATACAGAGGGTGAATTAGTCAATCCAAAAGGCATTACTGTAAACTCGTAATGCCCGTACCTTGTTCGAAATGCTGTCTTCGGAATGTCTTCCTTCTTCACACACAACTAATGGTATCCAGATCGAAGGAAAATCTTTGAAAAGTATTGAGATCCATGAATTTGGTCAAATAAATCAGCCATGTGAGGTAGGGGATACTTGTTCTTTATTGTTATTGCATTGATCTCCCTATAGTCGATACATAACCTCATAGATCCATCTTTTTTTTAACAAAATGAATAGGGGATCCCCATGGAGAAACACTAGGGAGAATAAATCCCTTATTTCTCAATTCCTCTAATTGTTTCTTTAGTTCAACTAATTCTATAGTGGCCATTCTACAAGGGGTCTTCGATATAGGCCTAGATCCAGGAATTAAATCAATCGAAAACTCAACTTCTCGTTCTAGAGGATGTCTAGGTAAATCTTCCGAAAACACATCTACATATTCATTCACAATAGGTACATACTCTATTTGAACATTAATTTCCTCACCCATAGTCATTTCATCCTCTTCCTCCCCAATAATTGAATTTAGTTGAGGTACTGGGGGTGGATCTAGATAAGAATTAGGTGGTGATGATTCTGCTCTAAAGATTAGGTGTTCCTTATCATCATCATCGAAAATCGTAACCTCCTTCTTATTACAATAAATCATCGCATCATGGTCTAAAATCCAATCCATACTGAGGATTATATCAAAAGCAATCATAGGTATGACGATGAGATCAGCGGATAAAGATCATTTATGTGCTCTAATGGGGACTGATTCACAAAACTTTGTTGCAATGATACTTCCCTTAGGAGTTTTAACTGACAAATCCCTTGTTAAATCAAATTAAAAATATCTAATTTTATTAGTAAACTAGGAAGATATGAAACAATGCGATGATCCAAAATCAAATAATGCATTTGCTAAACTTGAGGAAACCATTAAATTACGTGCCACCACGTCTTTCAGAGCTTCTACCTCAGAAGTAGTGATAGAATAAGCTTGGACTTGATCCCTTGGACTTTTCTGAGTTAAGTTCCCATGACTCTTAGGACATTCATTTTCATAATTTCCCATCTCCCTGCAATTTTATCACTGAACATCGGTAGCTTCCTTCTTCCCTTTCCAATCACGAGCTTGGTGGACTTTTTCACCACACTTGTAACAGAAACCCATTCCCTTCAAGAATGTACCGGGGTGTTTCTTGCGACATTTACCACAGGATGGATATTCAAACTTTCCCTTCTTGCCCTTATTTCCATTCCCAGATTGATCACCAGATCTCTTCTTCTCTTGTTTTTCTTTAAAGTCATATGACTTAGAGAATTCCTTTTCTGTCTTGATAGCACATGAGACATTGTCTTTGTATGATGAAAAGGATTGTGAGACTAATTCTCGATGGAGAAATGGTTTAACCCATCAAAGAAATGACCAATATTACTTCTTAGGTTACGTATATAATCTCCAGCATACCTTTCTAACCTTGTAATGTTAGCCTCATACTTTGCGACATTCTCATCCTCCTTTTGTCTCAGTCTCAGAAATTGCCTTTCCATATCTGCTTGATGGTCACGAGAAAAGTATTTTTCTAAAAATAAATCTTTGAACTCCATCCATTCCATATTTGATACATCATCATCTTCCTTCGTGTTTTGAATCAATGACCACCATTGATTAGAATCTCTAGTGAGGCGGTAAACTTCCATGATAACTTTCTCCCTTTCACTACTTCCTAAAGCCTAAAATATTTTCTCTAGGGTACTTATCCATTGCTCAGATACTAATGGATTTGTACTCCCATTGAATGTTGGTGGTTTCTGCCTCATGAAGCGATCTAACATTGATCCTCCACGTTGTGGATCAGGGTGCTCCATACGGGTAAGGTTATTATTAATAACTTGAGTGAGTTGTCCCAATATGGTGATTAGCAGATCGGACCCAGTTGCATCACCAGCTTCACTATAATTATCTTGAGTAGGAGGGAAATCCCTACATGGAGTACGTGCATTGAAACAGTTTCCATTTCTTCCACTAGGTACCATTTCTAAACAATGGTATAAACAAGATCAATTTATGTATCAAAATACATAATTTCGTACATATAAAACACTCAACATAAATTGAACTATTTATAGATATAATCCATAATCATAAAAATGTTTCATTTGAGTATGTATACACTCATAAACCCTTCATAATGATTTGTAAAGAAAATGAGAGTTATCCTAAGCATATCCCCCGGGAGTGTCGTAACCAAAAGTGCAGCAAGTCCCATTGTTGTGAACCAGTTCCCATTCGATTCTAGCTCAAAACGGTGTTTTTTGGTTTTACCCCTAGGTACATCTGTGCCAGAGCCGCCTCTACCTACTCGTATCCAGACAGGGATTTATTTCTCAGAAAACTCACAAAATCTCTACAATACCAAAATTCTAGGAAGTTCTTCTATACTAATCCTAAAAGTCCATCTTAGGTCTATGTGCTCTAATCCGAGTTTATCTACATCTAGCTTCCAAGGTTTGCACTAAAATTCATCTGATACCAACTGTAATGCCCCGACCCCAGTTACCCAGAGTCGATGCATTATTATATAACATTGGCATGATCACAAGAATGATCAAATCTCGAAAGACCAATTAGTTTAGTATCCTTGGAATAACTAGATACATTAATAATGTTTAACATTACATCATAAAAATGAAAACGAAAACAACATAGTCTATATAGTCTACACTCTTATCCCATCAAACTATCCCTACAAGTCATTCATAATTTAGTTCTTCACATCCTGGGAAAAAATAAAACATAGAAAAGGGGTGAGCTCAAATACCCAGTAAGGATAACAATATAGCGGAAACTTTCATAAATAAGAATAAACATTTAAGGCAATGTATAACTAAAACAAAATCCTTTTAAACTTGAACTACAATATAGTATGGAAAAAATAAAATGAAATAATGCCATTTACTTATTCACATGGATATTATACTAATCGAATAATCAAATGCAATATCAATAACCACTTTCATAATGATGGAATGCATAATGCCAGACTATCATAACCACATAGCCAAGGCCTCATGCCAAGACTACAAATAAGATTTTTCCAAGGCCTTGTGCCAAGACACTAGTTTTTCTCAAGAGACCTACCATTGCGTCAAGGAGCTATAGCGGGCTCCACCCATTACATATTAAGTCCAATTCATTCCCATATGAAAAGGTATATACATAACATAAACATTCATATTAAAACTAGCATACGAAATGAAAATACTTCATCCATAAACCATGAATGGTATAAAAATAACACATCCACAGTCAAACATATCACAAAACCTTCAATAAAATATAGAAGTTTTGTATTATAATAAATCAACTTCAAATAAGCATAAAATCCATCAAAGGATGTTGACATAGATCAAATCAAAACCCTTTTAGAGAAATATATGTTTCTATTTTTAAATCATTTAAGAGTCACATATTTATAAAATAAAACATTTTCTTCGAAAGTATTCTTATAAGCATGTAAGGGAAGCTTCGACGATTTTATAATGGTGGAAAATAGCCGCACCCGCCGTATAAGTTAAAAAAATATTCTAACCTTAATTCTGTCGAAATGGTTAAAAAGTACCTTATTTAGAAAACGATAGAAAGATTCCTTTATAAAATTCTTATAAAAAGTCAAAAAAGGGTATAAATGACTTTAACCCATATTCTGTAAAATAGTAAGAATGATTAGAAATACATTATTAAAAAAACATGGATGTGGATTATAAAGAGATCCCAGTAGATAATTAGGTATAAACAACCTCGAATAATGAAGAGATTGTGAAATAAACCCTTACCTTGTACTTTTCCTTGGTTGGGGGAAGGTTAGCCTCTTGTATAATGGTGAAATAATTGTTATTAAATTATAAAAGAATCATATACATTATTATGTTATCATATATGATCTTTTAACATTTCTTTGTTAATAATATCGTAGTATTATCGTTGTTTCGGGTGTTAACTTACTCGTTTTCTTTTATATGTTTTGTTATGTAAGCCTTGTTTTTCATGGATAGGATGTATTTTATTCATGTCCAGAATGATATCAAGTCCTTAAACATTATTTTTAAATCATAAAATGATAATTATACTTGAATGGATACGATGGAGAATGAATCACATCACGTTCGTGGAGACAGTAGTCCGTACGTACGCGCGAGTGACAATATCATTCTTTTGACATTACAATAATATATAATTGGATGGTATATCATATATAAAGAATCATTATAATGTTACATTTATTATTTACATGAATTAAAAATCATTATTATACCCATCCAAATAATAATATATTGAATAACAATTACACCACGATGTGGAGACGGTAAGCCGTACGTACGCACGTATGGTGACATGTCATTCAAAGGATGGATAGAATACTGAATATGGTTGTATCATATTTATAATAATATTACAGTATATAGGAGATACTGGATTCATTATTTTAGAATGGGAATAACAAATAATGAAGAAGTTGAAGAAGAAATGAATTTGAAAAAGGGTGGTGAAAGCATTACCTCTTCTTCGGGTTCTTCCTTTTGATTTGATCAAAAGGGCTCCGTAGTTTGGATTTATGATCAAACTAAGGAATCTAGGTTGTAGTGAGGGAAGTTGAGAGAGTATTTGGGCAGGGTTTTGACGATCCAAAAGGCTTTGAAAGTGTGAATTAATGAGAAGGGGGAGTGTCCTTTTATAAGAGGGGTGAGGGGCCCCTCTGGAAAAGCTAGAAATATTATTTTATAATAAATTCATATTCGGTTTCTAATGGCTCCAATGTGGATTATGTAATGGTTAAGGTAGGGATGGGTATAAAACCACTCATCCAATATAATTTAGATAGGTCTGGGTCATTATATTAACCTTATCTTTTAGTTTTAACTCTTAGTTAATTAGTTTGACACTAACCATGTCACTTTTTATTTTTATAATATATAGTTAATAAACTTACTATATACCTACAAGAGACCCCCAAGTGGTCCATTAATGATTTAACTATCATGATATAAGTCGTTTGGCTGAACCTTAGATTTCTAGGAATTGAATATCAATTAATAATATAATATTTGTTTTAAAAACTCTTTTATGTCAATTTTGACACTATTTAAAAATTGATTTTTTTTAAAATCATAACAGAATGATTACTTTGAAAAAAGTTAATTAAATCTTTCCTAACATTTAATATTAACCTCTAAAATTAGTGTAATTCATAAAAAGTCTCAAATTATATTTATTTGGGTATTTATAATATCATTTATTTTAATTTTTCACTATTATGGTAATTACTGCATCATCATGGGGTCATAAATAAATTAAATTATTTAATGTATAAAAATTATATATAAAATAACACTATGTAGAAATATTTTTAGATTTGTAATTCTTATTTACAATCGAATTTATCTTATGTATAACGCTATATTAAAAATCTTTTAGTAAATAAACTTGGATTTTAACTCTTTTAACTCTTCTTTGAATTAAATAATAATAAATGTCCTAATCTAATCCAAGTGGACATAAATTATAATATTTTATTCCTAAGGTTGTTTTGGGTCGAGATACACTTGTACAATAGAATTAGGACATGTGTTAGGGTAATATTAATATCATTTTTACTTTTAATTACCCTATTTACTTTTAACCGTGGTAAATAAAAGTAAAAAGTTACTATTCACCAAAAATTATTTTCATCTCAATGAACCACATTTTAGTCATTGATATTAACCGTATCTCTTGGATTTTCGAAATTCCACTCACAGAAGCGGTAAAATTAAGTTTTACGAGAAATTCAGTTTTTTAACTAGCACTTAGTTGTTTCACTATTCATCAAAAAATGATGTTTTCAGAAAAATACCAAAAATTCACCCTAGGCTAATTTTGGTATTCCAAATCCAAAAATGAAGTCTATTTTGAAAAATAAAATATATAAATTTCAAAAAGTGGGTATTACTATTCATAACGGCTAGTTTGATTGGTTGTGGTGTGTTAGAACTCTATGTTGCGTACAACACATGCTATTGCATTATTCAAAGAGCAGCATACCGTAGAAGCTTGGGGTGTAACAAAAACTACACGTTGTGTAAGAAAGTACACGCCGTGTACTTAATGTCAACACATTTTTTCCCCTATTGTTCTCCACTGGTAGGCGGCCTAACACGTCGTCTTTGACTTGGAACACGGTGCTGCATGGTTGGTGAATCTACACGGAGTGTAGTGCCACCATACACGACGTTTAGTTTCCAAATTCAGCCACCAACTGCTTCTAGAAATTACTAAATGACGTGTATCAGTGGAACATGGCGTGTCTCCTTTAGCCAACCACATGGGCGTGTAGTCTCTTCTCAGCCACCAACTACTTCTAGAATGTCTTACACGACATGTATCAATATAGAAACAGCATGTACTTACTTTTGGTTCCTTGGGCATGCGTTTGTCCTTGTCAACCCGTGTCTGAGCTTGAAGGTACACAACGTGTATATTAGTACACGTCGTGTAGTTGGAAATTTTTGCTCGGTTTTCCTCCTTTTTGTGCATTTTCCAGAAACCTTCTGAAATTGAACAAGATCACCAAGATCAAAGTATTTTTCCACTAGGCAGTAGGTAAATTATAAAAACATGTTCTTATTTTTCAATAAATTATATGAAAATGTGTACACAAATCGGGTATATCAAACTCCCCTATACATAGTCAATTTCTTTCCATCAAGCAAATCGAAACATCTAATTAAAATAATTTATATTTTAAAAGGAAGAACTTTAGTTAATCATAAATGTAAATAATAAGCGACAAGAGATAAATTCAAAAAGAATAAAAAGAAGATTCAATCCAGGAGATATTCTAATCATGCCTCATATATAATTGAATTAACTAATTTCATCCCCTTTTAACACATGTTTTCACCTTTCAAAAATAAGCAAGCCACTTGATGATTTAACTCACCAAAAATATTTTCAACACTCAAGATGTTTTTAAAAACAAAGTTATGTTCAATCAAAGATATATAAAATCTATCCAAAGGTTTGCAAGGAATCTAGTTCTATACTTTTAAAAATTCTATTCACAAATATCATGAGGGATTTTCAATAAGGATAAGATTTTTCTGTGTCTAAAGTTTGGTTGGTAATGATGTGAAAAATAACTCTGAGTGTTGAAAAAGGAGGCTAAATTATTAAATAACAATGCATAATATTCAAAATTAAACTCAATGTAAAAAAAATACTTAACTAGATTTATGAAATGATCTCATCACCACCATCTCCTTTAGCTGAGTAAGAGTCACAAACCAAAAAAATGTGTATAAGGCCTCTTTGATTTTACCATTTTTATTATTATTAGATGCTTATATAATTATTATAATAAACTATATAATAATTAATATTAATTAATTAAAATAATAAAAATGAATAAATAGATATATATACACAGAATTTAAAAATAAAACTATACACTTAATGTAGTGGGAAAATACATGCTGTGTGTTTAAAAATTGTAAAAAGAGATGTATAAACTTTAGCCCAGTGCTTGGGGTGAGGTTCAAACTAGCGATCGGCCGTTCCGAACAGAAGCCCTCATCCACTTGAGCGAAGGTTGTACTACTGCTCGTATTTTTTTATTTATATACAATTTTGTTATACGACCTATAATACACTGAAAGAAAAAAATGCACAACATGTGGTTTTTAATTATATAAGAAGGGGATGAAGTATGGAGATTAGCCGAGTTCGAACCCATGTCTTTTGGATCCAGGGCTGAGATTTTTTCCAATCTGCCAACTTTATCCGCATGAATTTATTTTATAAGAATTTTTTTTAATTTATTAAGGAAAAATATGGCACACATGATGTATATCGAAATACACGCCGTGTGGTTTTATTAAAAGGGTGAATGATGGAAATGGGGTAGTTTCCAGGATTCGAACCTAGGTTTTTTGCAACCTGGTTATGATCGTGGACAACTGATCCATCCCCAACATGGGTTTTCTTATAAGAAAATATATATATATGAAAATAACTACACCCGCTGTGTATGAAAAAGAGGATCCATGGGATGAAGGTAGGTTGGGAGGATTCGAACCGGGGACGACTTAGATAAACTTCAGTAACCTTACCATCAGTACTAGAATCATCCCTATTTATTTATTAGATACTCTATATATTTGTAAAAGTTAGATAACATGAAAAAGAAAAAGTACACACCGTGTATATAGAGAGGGAACAATGTGTATCCTCTGGGTTGCCTCCCATGAAACGCCTTTGTTTTAGGTCGTTGGCTCGAACTATGTACTGTTGCTTACCTGATATTTATGGTGGATAATGGTCCCAATAATAGCCACCCTGGCCTTCTAGGAATTTCAAGATCTCTGGATCTTCTGCAACAGGAATGTATGGAATGATAAAAGTATAAAAAATATGGGAACATTCTAGATCATCCACTAAGTGATTATCCACTATAGTTATCACAGAACAGTATTCATGATTGGGTGAGGATGCCTGCTTGATGTCCTTGAGGATATTGTAGGAGCCTCTTTCGTCCCATACCTATAAAATCAGCTCCCCCTTGTTTACAACGATGAGTGCGTTCCTAGTGGCTAGGAAAGGTCTTCAATGTATAATATGTGCCTCTTGATACTCCTCCATGTCTAGGATAATAAAATCTACAGGGATGATCAATCTTCCCACCTTCACCAGCACATCCTTGAGTAGCCATTTTGGATATTTAATAGATCTGTCAGCAAGTTTAAGGGAGACTCAGGTAGGCTCCAGATCATGGAGTCCGAGATTTAGGAAAACTCCAAATGGCATGAGGTTGACAATAGCCCCTAAGTCACACAAGGATTTTCCAAATTCACAAGGTCCAATTGTACATGGAATAGTAAAGATACCTGGATCCTGGAGCTTGGGAGGAAGGGAATGTTATACGACTGTGGAGCACTCTTTCGTCGGTGCTATGGAGCCCAAATCCTCAATCTTCCTTTTATTCGAGAGAATTTACTACATGAAATTGACATATGTGGTTATTTATGTTTGAGCCTCTGTAAATGGGAAATTGATGTGTGGCTTTCTGAATACATCCATGAATTTTACAAACTGGTGATCCAGCTTCCTTTGCTTCATCCTCTCTGGAAAAGGTAATGCAGGCTTGAATGGTTTGAAGAACTTCTTTCCCTTTCCTGGTTGAGCCTCTAGTGATGGATTTTCGAATGAAGGTGGTTCTGAAACTATACATTTGTTGTCAACTGCGAATATAGGTGAAGTTGAATGTTCTGGTTCCTTTTGGTGTAGATTCTTTCCACATCGTAAAGTGATGGCATGGGCCTCCTCCCTTGGGTTCTCCACGGTGTTTCCTGGTTGTGTACCAGGAAGTATCTCTGAGAGCTGGTTTGCTAACTGGCTGATTGGGTTCTCGAGGCTTCGAAGAGAAGCCACCTGGTTCTAAAATCGGGTCTCAGTAGTAGATGTGAATTTTTTCATAAGATCTTCTAACCTTGAGGTATTCTCTTGCTGAGGTGGCTGTGCAGCTGGTGGGGGTGGTTGCTACCTTGGCTGCTGCGGACGATGGATTTGATACCCTTACTGATGGTAGGAACCTTGATGGTTCTATTGTTGCCTTGGGTATGAATTCTGATATTGTGGCTGACTGTAGCCTATTGTTCACTACGGTGTAGGATTCTGCTACTATTGGCCCCAGCCTGTTTTCTGGTTTTCATGCCCTGACGGGTTCTTGTATTATTGATACTGGTTTGAACCTATATTTTGAGCCTCACAGCTCACCTCACTTGTTGAAGGGTCCACTGAAGGTCCCATGAATTCTCTCAGGATATGGTCGTTTCCACAGTCACCACATGCTCGATGGTTCGCCACATGGACATGAGATGTTCCCTTTATATTCAGTGTGTTGATCTTTTTTCATACTACATCCAACTAGGCAGAAATAATGGTAGTAGCATCAAAACTATTCATACCTCAGTTTTGGTTCCCCCACTCAAAATTCCACTACAAGCTATTGGAAGACATATCTTCAAGCAGTTCGAAAAGATTTTCGGGGGACATTCTCATTACCATACCTCTAGCAGCTGCATCCACCATAGACTTTATATTCGTTGTTAGTCCTCCGTAAAAGGTTTGTACTTGAATACAGAGTGGATTTCCGTGGTGTGGGAATTTACATAACATATCCTTGATACATTCCCATGATTCGTACAGTGATTCGGAGTCCTTCTATAGGAATTTGTGGATTTAATTCCGCAAGGTCACCGTCTTCGAAGGTGAAAAATATTTGAAAAAAAATGTATGGGTTAGCTCCTCCCAGGTAAGGATAGATCTTTGCAGCAACCATTTGATCCAGTATTTCGACTTTTCCCGTAGATATAAGGGGAAGAGGCAAAGATGAATGGCGTCCTCAGACATGCCATGGTAACAGATTGTATCACAGATATCCATAAAATTGGATAGATGGGTGTTCGGGTCTTCACTAGGCAGGCTGCCAAATTGAGCGGTGTTCTGGATCAGCTGCATGATAGTAGGCGTGATCTCGAAGTGCTGAGCCTGGATCGGAGGACGAACGATGCCCGTATTAGCTCTCTGGATTGATGGCATGCCATTATCCATGAGAGTACATCGTGGAGGTGGCTACTGAGGGAGTGGAGGCTGCACGTACTGTTGCTCTTGAGGGGAGAAGTAGGGCTATTGAAGGAGCTTCCACTGCTTCTAAGGCTATCTGTACTACGGAAATGGTTGCTGTGGCGGGTGCTGGTAGTCCCTCGGGAGGAACTCCAAGAAACCTTTAGGTTGGGCCTACTCCGGTATACCAGCAGCGGGAGGCTTCTAGTCCTGGAATGTTCTTCCAACTACAGCTTCAGGGGGCGGTGCTCCCCCTTCCTTTTTCACCATAGGTAATGATTGTTTTCTTGTGCGTCTCTAAAAGTTCATGTCGACGTCGCAACAGTGTTCATTCAATCTCTGGGACAATCGGAAGAATATCCGATGACTCAGTGCTCCTGGACCGTGTGAGGAGTTGGTTCATGCACCTGTGATCTGACACATAAACAAAACAAAACCCAACAGTAAAAGGGGAAACAAAAGAGAAATAGAAATGTCTTTAGGAATGAAATTTTTGTGAATTTTTGGTTTTTATTTTCACTAAAATTTGACACAAATTGAATTGAAACAAGAATAAAATTATTTTAAGTCCCCAGCAACGGTGCCAAAATTTGGATGGTCATTTTTCTGAAAGTTTTTTTTCAATGTTCCATATTAAATTTACCCTAACATGTATAGCATTAGTAAGGGGTCGATCCACCGGGAACTTATGAGGTTATTTTATCTTTCCTTAATTTAGTTTTTTTTGTTTTTAGTGAAGTCTGCTGAATTTAGAGTTGATTTTTGGCATGTTGTTTGATAACAAAAAGAAAAATTGGATTTTGAGTTTCTTTTAACAAATTAATTACTAAAACGAAAGTAAAAATGGGAGAATTGGTATTTATGCAAATTAAGAGAGAAATGATTTGGGGTTATGGATTTGTGATAAGTTGGTTATTAAATCATGTTTTTTATGAGGTTGTGTTGTTCATGATAACCCAACTCTTTAGGTTTAATTTGTAATAAAGTTTCCTTGATCCCATAAACTTTATATTTAGAACTGAAGATACTAACTCCATGGTCTGGTAGTTACTATTTAACAGATATTTATTTGGCTTAGCCCATTTTGAGCCGATGGTTACTTCCAATGGTCATGGAGTTGTTCATCGTTATTCTTATTTTTAATCCCTGAAAATTATTCCCTTGTTTTGGTATAGAATTTCCTATGATATTATGAAGTTGTTTAAGAAGAATAAGAAGAGATTATTAAAACAAACACTTTCTGAGCAACTTAATTCAAATTAAAACTCAACTGTTTCCACAACCCCAACACACTGGGTGTTTAGTTAGACATATATGACATAATGAAAATAACACCTTCGATACATGATGAGATCATCGAGTAAGACTCGAAGAGAGGTGTCAGACGGTGGAATAGCGGAGTAGTTGCACCATGGTGGCTCAGGAGAAATGGCAGCAAAACTTATCCCATCTCTTCAAGTATTCCACCTCTTTTTTTATTTTTTTAATCCAGAGGGAAAGGCCTCTGTTTATAGAAAATAAACTACACGACGTGTAAGAAATTACACATCATGTACTTATTTTAAACACATTTTCCTCCCATATTTCTCTGCTGGTAGGTGGCCTAACACGCCGTCTTTGACTTGGAACACATCGCCTCCTAGTTGGTGAATCTACACGGTGTGTAGTGCCACCATACATGGCATTTAGTCTAAAAATTTGGCCACCAACCACTTCTATAAATTACTACACGACGTGTATCAATGGAACACGGTGTGTCCCCTTCAGCCGGCCACATGGGCATGTAGACAATTCTCGGCAACCAAATAATTATAGAATTCCTTACATGGAACGTATCAATATGTACATGTTGTGAACTTCCTTTTGGTTACATGGGCATGTGTTTTTCCACTAAGAAGTAGGTAAATGATGAAAAATTGTTCTTATTTTTCAATAGAGTATATGAAAATGTATACACAAATCAGGTGTATCAGTGCTTGAGGCCACGTGATCCACTGGCTCGGGTAATAGTTTAGTGGCACATGGGTTAAGAAGTTATACAGCTCCATCAATAAATTTATTTTATTTTTTCCTTATTTACTATTTTGAGACAACTGATAGGAGATTTGGAAGGAGTTGTAACACGATCATAATCCATGCATGAGTGTAGATAATCCATGTTAAAGGTATTTAACAAGTTTCCTGTAATGAGAAATTTTTGTTTTATATTTTTCATATTACAATTGATTTCATTTCACCATTGGGTGATGTATATGATATGTGATGTTATAATTTATAGGATTGAGGAATTAAAAAAAGCCTTGGGCTGAAATGGAAGGAAATCATGGATTATACATCATTTTAGGCACCTTACATGATTCACATTCCATGCATATTCTATGCCATATAGGATGCATTGGTTGGATACATGACATTTATTATGTGTGCCTTATGTTATATAATTGTTATTCAGTAGAGCCTTTTTCCTGGGGATTGAGAAACATAATAGTCACTTAGAGTTCCTTTTCTATCCAGAACAATGTTTCCCTATAAAGGCTACAATATACACCTTAAGTAGTCAGTTATGGAACTAAGATTCATGGACCATCAGTCCCATGTGTTGGAACGTGTTATGGTTAGGATTAAAAGGACTCAAAAATTCAATTTATAAGGTGTATGAGACCTTATAAATTTGAAATGGAAATCAATATAATTCACCCATGTAAATATAATTTTTATGTAAATATGAATTTAAATGATTTTGAATTTTGAAATAGAATGATCACCATTAAATGGATTTGAAAATTGTAATTGACAGTCCACATACTGAGACCAGTGTAGTGAAATATAGAGCATGACCCAGACTCGAACATAGTAGTGGGTAGTTGGAACTGAATCTAGTGTTTTTTTAAATTATTATTATTACCTAGTCCATGGTTTATAAGTAGTCACATGGGTGTCTCTTGGTTATAAAAAGTCTTGTTCTTATCCTATGTTTATATCTACGATATGGCTATTACCAAATCTTTTATGAGGAATATAATTGGAATTTTTAGAGTTATTCCACTATGACAACCTCTATTCGTATTCCAATAGGGTGGAGATGAATCTACTGGAAAGCTGGTGGGCCCTAATTTTACAACAAAATATGCATCAGTTCCACTTGAAGCACCTCCCATTGTTCCTGTTATGGGTGCTAATGACTAGTTTTAAATTTTTTTCATATACTTTATACAGACCATTCAGGGAGACCCACACCCTACATCATCTACGGGAGAGATTATGCATGTGTTCAAATTGTAGTTTCCATCCACGGTCTTAGAGTATAGAGTTCCACATGCTACTGAGTTTTGGATTGATATTATCCTTTTAATTTTCAAGCACAAGGAGACTATCCCAAAGTGGAGAGTCAGGCTCAAAGATTATATTCATTGGGGATCGACTAAGAATTGGTGTGATATTATGAAACAAGATTATATGGATTAAAATATGGTTTGGAGGGATTTCCAATTTAGATTTTATGACTACTTCTTTCCTGAGGCACTTAGAGCTGAACGAGCTAGTGAGATTATGAATATGAAGTAAGGTAAAATAACCTTTTGGGAGTTTTTGTCTTGGATTAATGAGCTTTAGAATATTGAATTCTTTTATTGATCTGATGATCCATATAATTAGATATTCTTCAAGTAAAGTCTCATGTATTCTGTTTGATCATAGGTGAACATGTTTCAATTGACTAATATATCAGAGATCGTTAACTAAGTGATAATTTCTGAGCATAACTAGATTGAAGCTAGGGGTCTAGAGTAGGGTAGTACAGCATCTGAACCCAGTGGTTCTATTGTGATTTATATTTTCAATGTATTATTTTTGGATATTGTATATATTATTTTATAGAATAAGCACTAAGATAATGTGTGATTCTAAGGCCTGATTTTCTAAGAAAAAATTCTATACGTGTACTAAATATATTAAATACCATGCACATGTGGCTTTCCAGAAATAGAATAATAACTTCTA
The DNA here is from genome assembly GCA_963277665.1 of Viscum album. Classification (NCBI taxonomy): domain Eukaryota; kingdom Viridiplantae; phylum Streptophyta; class Magnoliopsida; order Santalales; family Viscaceae; genus Viscum; species Viscum album. The sequence continues at coordinate 1,057,370,400 of OY728161.1, forward strand.
AAAAGGGGATCTGAATCAGAAATCTAAGGGAACCATTGATTTTATAAAGATGATTTTATCAATGGTGTGACATAACCTTTTTCAATGTGGGGGAATTTGTTGAATACTCTTCCCAAGAATGAAATTAATAAAATAATAAAATAAATAATTTTATTTTTTATTTAATTGAAATAAAAATTAATGCGTATTTAAGTAGACTATTACAATATAATTTTAGGGTTTTCCTTAAAAACCTAGATTTTTTGGAGAGATAATTGGAATGTATCTCTCAAATGATCTTCAGATGGATTATGAATCGATGAAAGACATGCATTAGAGTTGGTGGATCTCAACCATGAAAAAAATGTCACTTAGTTATTCATTATAAATCATTCTAGATTGAGATTTGATGTTTACTATTTTTATTATTTCCCTATTCTTAATTCCTATGATGAATGTGAATCAATCAACTATTATATTGATCTTCGGTTTAGTCATCTTGTTGGATGAGTTTATTTTTGGGTTATTTTTTAAAATTTATGATTGGTTGTTATTGATTCTTTTCTTGTCATTCTAATGGGGATGGTTTGAGGCCGACACAACCATTGGATGAGGTTCATTCCTCATGTATGTGGTTGTGTATTTCTCCCTTATTTCATCATTCATGGTGGGTGTTCTTCATTGACCTGGGGTTCGACATCCAATAAAAAATTGATCATTGGGCACCAGTATCTTTGCACAACAATTAAATATTTTAGACCAGGGATTGTAATGATAAGATGGTTGTGTGGAGATGGAAGAACTGGTGGATCATATGATTTTGCATTGATGATTTCTTATTTCTCAACTTGAAAAAAAGAACATTGAATGAGGATATTTTTCTAGAAAATAGAATGGCTAAAATCATGTGAACTGACATGGTGACGTTGATCCAGGTCATATCCTCAATTTCCAGCATGATTAAAGATAAAATTTTAGGTTACAGTGGCATGGGAGAATATGGATGAAAGAACCAGTGTTTTTGGAAAAAACCAATCCACACAGCATGTAATTTGAGATTACATGACATGTGGGTATCTTATAGAAGAATCTATGTTTATGTGATAGAGTTAAGTATCACACAACATTTAACCTTATCACACAATGACTTATCCCTTTAGGGATCATGGCGTGTACCTCAGATGGAAATAAACCATGATTTAGAATACTCAGGCTCATACACTCCATGTACTGCCATACTGAAATGGCCTAGAAAAATGTACATGGTCAAAGATGTGTAATGGTAAATGAGAATAAGTGCATGGAAAACAATCCACCTTATACTTTCACATAGGTATAAACACAAAAATAGTCCCAAGTCTTTTACATCTGTAGGGACCTAGGTCGAAGGGAAATTGCGTGTAACCCGAGTACACTCTGTGTACTACTAAAATGTTGAGATGGATCCCTTTTGCTATATATATTAGATAGGTTTTGTGTGGATGTGTTCCCTATATCATTTCTATGAGTGTTAATATGTAATCAACTACTTCACATATGAAAACAATCCCTTCAGTAGGAATTCTTGGACAAGTCCTAGAGTGATATCATCTATTTATCTTCGTGACTTGGGTGGAGATCATGGTATCACCATAACAAATACAATGCAGATGATAATTCTGTACTTCCCTAGATAATTCAGATTGAGTGTTTGGCATAACCCATGTCCTTGGGAGTAATCCTCATCTGTGTATTGTATCTCTTCAGATATTTAGTGTGTACTTCCTACGGAAAGACCGGAAAAGAAGTATCTATTGTATGGATGTCATTAGTGCTATTAGACTCATAGTGTGTGCTCTCCTAGATGAGAGATTTATGGAATCTTTGAGATGGGATCATAGGTTGGATATTATGGCACTAACTTTACCTTTGAGACTTTGTGTATTTATTCAGTATATTTGGATGTTATTTTTATATTTATTTTAGACATATACCTAGTTATAGAATATTGTATTATTTTGTTGTATGATTTTTGGTTTTTGGGTGTCTTACTGTGTATTTTTAGACCCACCCTTGCTTGTATTTTTCCATCTTATGTCGTGTCTTATATATAAGAGTGACCATTTGATAGAAACCTATATGGACATGAACTATAAGGTTCTTTGTGAGACTAGAAATACCAATGTATGTTTTCATTATATCTTCATAGTAGTCCCTATATTTATTTTTATGGTATATTAATCTTTAGAATCATTGTGGTGGGCTTGTATTTGGCCATTTTTACTTTTCTTTATATCCTTTCATACTCTGGTTGTGGGATTTAAATGTATGCATGCATGTTTGTTTAGTTGTTTTTTTAATTTTACCATTTTAGGGGCTTGGATATGTGTGTGTGTGTGGGTGCATGTTATTTTGCTAAGGACTCCCATGATTGTGATATGCCTACTTGGCACTAGTCACCAGCGCCTGGCCTATTAGAGGCAGCCATAGAGATTTGTGGCTCGGGCCCCTTTGGGAAGAGTTATGATAGATTGGTATCAAAGGAGTTTTATCTTCCCTAGATCCATAGACCATGATATTTGTTTGGGGAAACCGTTTTAAGTGTTTTGAGTTTATATTTTAGGATAGGGAATCAAGTGTTGGTGCATGTGTCGACTCATGAATACACCTTGACTCTGATCACCTATATTTCATCTTAGTGCATGAGAAAACTTGTTGTATGTAATGCCCCGACCCCAGCTACCCAATGCCGGTGCATTATTACATAATATTGTCATGATACAAGGAATCATGTACCGAAAGATCGATCAGTTCAGTAGCCTTGAAATTACTAGTTACAAATATAATTTTTACATTGCATTATAAAATGAAAAACAAATGCAACATTGTCTCCTATGAACACATTCATATCCCTTAGACTATCCCAATAGTTAATTCAAAATATACTTCTTCACATCCTAGAAAAAATAAAACATAGAAAGGGATGATATTAGGTGCTCAGTAAGGATACCAATATAGCAGAAACTTTCAAAAATAAGCATAAACATTTAAGGAAATGTATAAGACAAAAACACAAGCCTTTTAAACTTAAAATTCTGAATAATATGGAAAAGATAAATCAAATAATTCCATTTACATATTCACATGGATATTCTACTAGTCGAATAATCACATGTAATATCAATATCTAATTTTATAATGATGGAATGCATAATGTCGGACATCAAAACCACATAGTGAAGGCCTCGTTCCATGACTAAAAATAAGAATTCATCAATGCCTTGAACCAAGACACTAGTTTCTCTCATGAAACCTACCAATGTATCGAGGAGCTATAGCAGGATCCACCCATCACTTACTAATTCTAATGCATTCCTCATATGAAAAGGTTAAAACATAATACAAACATACGTATTAAAACTAGAATAGGAATGGTTAATACTTCAACCATAAAACATGAATGGTATAAAAATAACACATCCACTTTAAAACATTTAACAAAACCTTCAATACAATATTGAATATTGTATCATAATAAATCGACTTTAAACAAGTGTAAAATCCATCAAAAGATGTTGACATTGATGAAATCTAAACTATTTGAGAGAAAAATATATTTCTATTTTGAAAATATCTAAAAGTAACATAATTATAAAATAAAACATTTATTTTGAAAATAATCATATAAAATTGTAAGGTAATCTTCTAAAATGTTATAATGGTATAAAATAGCCACACTTTCCGTATAAGGTAAGAAAACATTCTTTCCTTAATTTTGTCGAAAAGGTCATAAAGGACCTTGTTTGGAAAATGACAGAAAGAATACTATATAAAGACCCTAAAATAAGTCAAAAAAGGAATAAATAAATATAACCTATATTCTAGGAAATAGTAATTTTTTTTGAAATAGATTTTTAAGAATCACAGATGTGGATGATAAAGAGGTCCCAGTAGATACTCACGTATAAACAAACTTGGATAATGAAGAGATGTTAGAATTAACCCTTACCTTGTACTTTTACTTTATTGAGGGTAAATTAACCTCCTGTATTGTAGTAAAATAATTGTTATTATATTATAGAAGAACCAAATACATAAATATGATATCATATATGATCCTCTAATATTGATTTGTTAATAATAATTCAGTAGTATCATCATTTTAGGTGTTAACTGATTTGTTTTCATTTATATGATTTTTTATTTAAGCCATGTTTATTATGGATAATATGTATTTTATTAATATCTAAAATGATATTATGGTCTTATACATTGTTTTTAATCATAAAATAAAAATTATTTTTGAATGGTTATGATGGGGAATGAATTTAATCATGTTCATGGAGACAGTAATCCCAGCATATGCAGGAGCGAAAATATCATTCTATTGACGGTGAAAATGTATGTAATTGGATGGTATATAATATATAAATAATGCTTAACATGTTATATTTATTATTTACATCAGTTATACTCATTGTTATACCCATCCATATAATGAAGTGTCTGAATAACAAACTACACTACGATGTGGAGACCGTAAGTCGTACTTACGCACATATGGTGACTTGATGTTCATAGGATGGATAGAATAATGAATATGGTTGTACCATATTTATAATAACATCAACTTATGTATAATGTACTGGAGTTATTTTTTTGTTATGGAAACAATAAAAAAAATAGGAACGGGGAGTAAAAAAGAACTTTGAAAGAGATGGTGAAATTACTACCACTTCTTCAGGTGTTTCTTTTTGAGTTGATCAAAAGGGATCCATAGATTGTATTTATGATCAAATTAAGGCCTCTAGGTCAATGTTATGGTATTTGGGAGAATATTTTAGTAGGGGTTGGCCGAGACAAATGGATTTGGAGGTGTTATTTCGAGTGAAGGGGAAGTTCCCTTTTATAAGAGAGGTTACAGTCACTTTAGGAAAAGTTGGAAACATTATTTTAATATACAACCATATTCGGTTTATAAGGGCTCAAAAATTATTTATTTGGAGGATAAGGTGGAAATGTGTCGAAAACATCTCAAAAAATTGGTTTTATAATTTTTTAGGTCAACATATTAACCTTATCTTTTAGATTTAAATCATAGTTAAATACTTTAACCATTACCATATATTCTTGTATTATTATAATAAATGGTTATTAAACTTTCTATAAAAATCCAAGAGAAAACCATGTGGTTCATTATTGATATATATAACCTTATATAAGTATTTTGGCCGAGTATTGTATTTTTAGGAATATTATATCAACTAATAACATAGTATTTATTTTAAAAACTCATTTATGTCAATTTTGAAACAATTTGGTATTTTGTTTTTTTGAAAGTAATAACAACTTTATTACTTCAAAAATATTATTTAATAAACCCTAACATGTCAAATTAACCTATAAAATTAGTGTAATTTATCATAAGTATCAATTTACATTTATTTGTATATATATAATATCACTTATTTTGATCGTTCATTAATAAGGTAATTACTGCATTATCATTGTGTCATAAATAAATTTAATTATATAATGTATAAAAATTATAAATAAAATTCCATTATGTAGGAAATATTTTTATCATTCTAATTAATATTTATGGTTTAAGTTATCTTTTGTATAACCCTATATTAAAGTTGGTTTTGTTATTAAACATTGAATTTAAAACTTTTAACTCTTCTTTACATAAAATAATAATAAATGTCATAATCTAATACAAGTGGAACAAAAGTATCATATTTTATTCTTAAGTTTTAATTTTTTCGAAATAAACTTATCCAATAGAATTAGTACATGTGTTAGAGTAATTATAATATCATTTTTATCTTTAATTACCCTATTTACTTTTAACCGTGGTAAATAAATTCAAAAGTTACTATTCACCAAAAACTATTTTCATCTTATTGAACCACATTTTACTTTTTGATTTCAATTTTGTCTCTGGTATTTTTGAAATTCAATTCACAGAGGATGTAATATTACGTTCGATGAATATTTTCAGATGCGCCTAGAAGGTGGTTAAAAGACATTAAAAAGTTAAATATTTTTTTTATATAATATTATTATAAAATGACTATAATGAATTACATTGAACATATATAGGTATTACGTATCTGTTTTTACCTAATATAAATTTAAATAAAATAACTAATTATTTAAATAAAAAGTTGGGTTTAAACAATAACACAATGTTTTTACTATTCATAAAAAATTGAATGTTTTCAGAAAAATACCAAAAATTCACCCTAAGATAATTTTGATATTATGAATCCAAAAATTAAGTCCATTTTGAAAAATAAAATTTATAAAATTTCAAGAAGTAGGTATTACTATTCATAACAGCTAGTTTCATTGGTCGTGGTGTGTTAGAACTCGAAGTTGCGTACAACACAATCTATTTTATTATTCAAAGGGAAATGTACTGTGGAAGCTTGGGGTTTTACAATCTCCCATCCTTAAAAATAATGTTGTCCTCAAAATTATTATAATATTACAGCTTAAAAAGATTTGGGTGGTTCTTCACCATTTTTTCCTTAGGATCCCACGTTTCCTCTTCCATCTTATGGTTTCTCCGTAGAACTTTTACATGATGAGTCATATGGTTTCTCAACACTTGTTCTCTGGTATCAAAAATTTTGACAGGATCTTTACAATAAGACAGATCGGGTTACAGTTCTATTTCTTCATAGGTGAGTACAGGCCTTGGGTCAGGCATGTATTTAATCAATAGTGATACATGGAATACATCATGAACATTGGAGAGACTTGGTGGAATTTCTTAATAATAAGCTACAACTCCAATTCATTCTAGAATTTTGAAAGTTCTAATGTACCTGGGACATAATTTACTATTCTTACCAAATCGTATTACACCCTTCCATGGAGATACCTTAAAGAAAACATGATCTCCTACATGAAATTCAAAATCTTTCCTTCAGTTATCGGCAAAGTTATTTTTCCTACTCTGAGCTGTTTTGATGTGGGTTTGGATAAACTTAACCTTTTTCATTGTTTCCTCAAAAAGTTATGGACCTATGAGTTTTATTTCACCAACATCATCCAAAAAAGTTGATGTGCAACATTTCCTTACATATATTGCTTCATATGGTGCCATCTGAATACTTTAACGCAAGCTGTTGTTATAGGAAAATTATACCAGAGGTAAATATAGATCCCATATACCTTGAAATTCAAGTGGGAAAGATCTCAACATGTCTTCTAAGTTTTGAATAGTCTGTTCTGATTGTCCATCTGTTTGAGGGTGGTAGGCCGGGCTCAAACTTCCAAGGCCTTCTAAATACATTTCCAAAATCATGATGTAAAATGGGGATCACGATTAGAACCAATTGTTAAGGGTACTCCATGAAGTCTTACAACTTCAGTAATATATAGTGTTGCTAAATGTTCAAGTGGTAAATCTTCTCTTATAGTAAGAAATTGTGCTGACTTAGTAAGGAGATCAATAATGACCCATATTTCATCATTCCTTCTAGGATTCTTTGGTAGCCCCATGAAAAAGTCCATCATAATATCATCCCATTTTCACTTAGGTATGGGAAGAGGTTGCATGGTTCCTCCTGGATGTTGTCTTCCAGACATAACATGTTTACAAACAATGCATCATGACACATAATCAGCAATCTCCCTCTTCATGTTGTCTGACCAAAAATGTCCCTTCAAATCTCCATACATCATAGTGATATCAGGGTGTATAGAGAAATTGCATCTACGCACATCAACCAAAAATTTCCTTTTTAGATCAGTTATATCAGGAACACAAAGGATCTTCCCAAATTTCAATATTCCATCTTCATATACGAAGTCAATTAATCTCCCATCATTCACAGCTTTAATTATCTTTTAAAACTCCTCATCATCAGTTTGAGAACATTTTATCCTTTCTGGTAAAGATGGTTTGGTAACCATTTTAAAAAGTATTGATGTTTCAACTTCCATGATTATTACCATATCCATTTTTACTAGATCCATGAACATAGGATCCCTTCCAACTCTCATCTTGTTCAAAACTCCATGATCCTTTTTTCTCAAAGCATCTTCCACCTTATTTTCCTACCACGGGTGGTAGTTTATAGTGCAACCATAATCCTTGAGTTGTTCGATCCATCTCCATTGCCTCATGTTGAGTTCTTTTTTTGAGAAAATATACTTCAAGTTATTATGATTGATACATATCTCACATTCTCACCATAGAGATAGTGTCTCCATATTTTCAAATTAAATATTACAAATTCTAACTCATGATCATGAGTGGGATTGTTTTTTTCATGAATTTTTAGCTGTCGTGATGCATAGGAAATAACTCAATCATTCTACATAAAGACACAACCATGGCCTTTATTTGAAGCATCAATATAAATAACAAACCCATCACTCCCCAGTGGTAGAGTCCAGATAAGATCATTGAATAATCTTCTCTTCTGTTCTTAATTTTTTTTCACACTCTTTGGTCTAAACAAATCTAATCCCTTTAAGTGTGATATTGGTTAATGGATTTTCCAATTGAAAAATTTTTGGGATAAAACACTGATAATAACCTTCTAAACCAAAAAAACTACATACCTCAGTTATACTCATCGGTGTTGTCCATTCTTGTATTACTCTTTTATTAGAAGGATCAACAGAGATTCTATCCTTAGAGATAATATGGAAAAAAAGAAATTTCTTGAAGCCAGAATTCACACTTGAAAAACTTTCTATATAACTCATTTCTTCGGAGGGTTTTCAGAATAGTGATCAAGTGATTTTCATGATCTCCGTAGCTTTTTGAGTATACCATGATATTATCAATAAATACTACCACCAAGTGAACAAGATATTCCTTGAAAACTCTATTCATTAGATCTATGAAAACATAGGGTGCATAAGTCATTCCAGAAGGCATTTCTGTAAACTCATAATCCCTGTAACTGATTTGAAATGCTGTTTTCGGTATGTCTTCCTTCTTCACACACAATTGATGATATCTAGATCGAAGGTCAATCTTTGAAAAATATTGATCTCTATGAAGTTGTTCAAACTAATCACCAATACTAGGTAGGGGATAATTGTTCATTATTATTATAGTATTGATCTCCCCACAGTCAATATACAACCGCATAGATCCATCTTTCTTCTTAATAAAATGAACAGGGGCTCCCCAAGGAGAAACCCTAGGGAGAATAAATCCATTATTACTCAATTCATGTAGTTGTTTTCTTAGTTCCAATAATTCCACAATGGCCATTCTATAAGGGGTCTTCGATATGGGCATTGAACTAGGAATTAATTTAGTGGAAAACTCAATTTCTCATTCTGGAGGATGTCTAGGTAAATCCTCAGAAAACACATCAAAATATTTTTCAACAAATGGTACATCCTCTATTTGAACATTCCTTTCCTCTCCCATAGTTATTTCATTCTCTTACTCCACAATAATTGAATTTAGTACAGCTACTGAGGGTGGATCTAGATAACAATCAGGTGGTGACGTTTCTACTCTAAAGATAAGGTACTCCTTATCATCATAAAAAATTCTAACCCCCTGATCTCCTTACAATAATTTTTTTGCTTCATGGTCCAAAACCCAATCCATACAGAGGATTATATAAAATCAAATCATGGATATGATGATGAGATCAGTGGATAAAGAACATTTATATTCCTTAATGGGGACTGATTTGCAAAACATTGTTGCAATGATACTTCCCTTCAGAGTTCTGACTGACGACTCCTTTGTTAAATAAAATTGGAAATATATAATTTTCTTAGCATATTCGGAAGATATAAAACAATGTGATGATCTAGAATCAAATAAGGCATTGCTTAAACTTGAAGAAACCATTAAATTACCTTCCACCACATCTTTCAGAGCATCAACCTCAGCATTAGTGATCGCATAAGCTTGTACTTTCTCCCCTTGCCTTTTCTGAGGTAAGTTTCCTGGAACATAAGACATTAATTTTCATAATTCCCCATTTCTATACAATTGTAGCATTCAAAACTGACAGCCTCTTTATTTCCCTTGCAATCACGATCTTGGTGGGCTTTTTCACTACACTGGTAACAGACTCCCATTCCCTTTAGGAAAGTACAGAGGTATTTCTTCCCATATTTACCATAGTAAAGAAATTCAATTTTTCCCTTCTTCCCCTTATTTCCATTTCTAGAGTGTGCAGTAGATCTATTCTTCTCTTGGTCTTATTTAAAGTCGTAATACATATAGAATTACTTTTCTCTCATGATAGCACATGATAAAATATCTTCGTACGATAAAAAGGAATGTGAGACTAATGCTCGATGGAGAAAAAGGTTTTAACCAATAAAATAATCGAACAATATTACTCTTTGGGTTACATATATAATCTACATCATTCCTTGCTAACATTGTAAAGGTATCCCCATACTTTTCGACATTCTCATCCTCTTTTTTCCTCAGACTCTAAAATTGACTTCCCATATCCGCTCGACAGTCCTGAGGAAAGTATTTTTTCTAAGCAAAGCTCTCAAAACACCCTGCATTACATATTTTATACTTCTTCATCCTCCTTTGTATTCTAAATTAATGACCACCATTGATCAGCTTCTCCTATGAGGTGATAATCTACCATGACAATAGTTTTCATTTTGCTACTCCCCAAAGCATGAAATATTTTCTCTAAGTAAATTATCTTTTTCTCAGATACAAATGTATTTTTAGTGACATTGAATGTTTTTAGTTTTTTCTTCATGAAGTAGTCTAACATTGATCCTCTGTGTTGCAGATCACGGTGATCTATATGGGTATGGTTATTATTCATAACGTGATTGAGTTGTCCATGTATGGTGATAAGCTAATCAGCACCAGTTACATCACCAGCTCCACTATAATTATCTTGAGTATGAGGGTAGTCCCTACATGGATTACGAACATTGATGCAGTTTCCATTCCTTCAACTAAGCACCATTTCTAAAGAATGGCATACACTAGATTAGTTTAAGCATCCCTATACATATTTTCAAACTTGTAAAACAGTTAACATAAATTGAATAGTTTATGGATATAATCCATAATCATAAAAATGTTAATTTTTAGGAGGTATATAATCATAAATCCTTCATATTGGTTTGTGAAAAATGTGAATTATCCTAAACATATCCCATGGGAGTGTCGTAACCAAGAGTGCAGCAAGTCTTGTTGTCTTGTACCAGGATACCCTAGGTGAGGCCTGAAACTCTTTGTTAGAGTTTTCACTCCTAGGTACATCTATACCAGAGCTACCTCTACATGCTCATATCAAGACATGGATGTATTTCTTGGAAAATAAAAAATATCTCTACATTACCAAAATTCTAGGATGTTCTCCTATACTAATCCTCAAAGTCTATCTTCGGGTAATGTTTTCTAATCAGAGTTTTTCTAAATCTAGCTTCCAAGGTATATAATAAACGTTCTCTCATACCAACTATAACACCTTAACACCAATTTCCCAGATTTGGTGCATTATTAAATAACATTGGCATTATACAAGGAACCATGTCCTGATAGTCTGATCAGTTTAGTATCCCTGGAAGTACTAGATATAAAGATAAGTTTTACATTACATTATAAAATGAAAAACAACCACAAAATTGTCTCCTTTAAACAAATTCATATCCTTTATACTATCCCTTTAGGTCAGTCATAATATACTTCTCCATATCCTGGGAAAAATAAAACATATAATTGGGTGAGCTTAGGTGCTCATTAAGGATAATAATATAGCATAATCTTTCATAAATAAGCAAAAAAATTTAAGGAAATGAATAATACTAAAACAAAAGATTTTTAAAAATAAAATTCAGCATAATATAGAAAATATAAATCAAATAATTCAAATTACTTATTCACATGGATATTCTACAAGTCAAGTAATCACATATAATATTAATATCCAATTTAATAATGATGGGATGCATAATGCCGGACATCATAACCACATAGTCAAGGCCTCGCACCAAGACTACAAATAATATTTTGTCAAGGCATTGTTCCAAGTCACTAGTTTGTATCATGAGACATACCGATGCATCAGAGAGCTATAGCGGACTCCACCTGTCTCATAATAAGTCCAATGCATTCCTCATGTGAAAAGTTTGAAACATAAAAAAATGATTTGTATTAAAACTATCATATGAAATGTTAATACATCAACCATAAACCATAAATGGTATAAAACTAACACATACATAATCAAAAAAAATCAAAAAACCTTCAATACAATATGGAATATTGTATCATTAAAAATCATCTTCAAACAAGTGTAAAATCCATTAACGGTTGTTGACATAGATGAAATCAAAACTATTAGAGAGAAAAAATATTTCTATTTTGAAATCATTTAAATGTCACATTATTATAAAAGAAAACATTTATTTTTAAAATAATTTTATAATTTTGTAAGGTAATATTCAAATTTGTTATAATGGAAGGAAATAGCCGTACATTACGTAGAAGTTAAAAAACATTATTTCATTAATTTTGTTGAAAAGGTCGTAAAGGACCCTATTTAGAAAATGATAGAAAGATTCCTTTATAAAAATTCTATAAAAAGTCAAACAAGTGTATAAATGACTTTAACCAATAGTCTAGTAAATAGTAAAAATTGTTTGAAATACATTTTTAAGAAACCTATATGTGGATGATAAAGAGGTTCTAGTAGATACTCAAGTATCACCAACCTCGAATAATGAAGAGATTGTAGAATTAACAATTACCTTGTAATTCTACTTGATAGAGGGTAAGTTAACCTCTTTTATAATATCTAAATAATTTTTATTAAATTATAAAAAAATCACATTCATAAATATGATATCATATATGATCCTCTAATATTTTTTTGTTAATAATATTTCAGTAGTATCATCGTTTCAGGTGTTAACTGATTCATTTTACTTTATATACTTGGTTATGTAAGCCATGTTTGTTATGGATAGGATGTATTTTATTCATATCAAGAATAATATTAAGTTTTTAAACATCATTTTTAATCATAAAATTAAAATTGTTCTGGAATATTTATGATGGGGAATGAATTTCATCGCGTTCGTGGAAACGTTAATATGTACATATGCACGAGCAACAATATCATTATATTGATGGTGAAATTGTTTGTAATTGGATGGTATATCATATATAAATAATAATTTACATTTTATATTAATCATTTACATCATTTATACTCATTTTTATACCCATCCATATAATGAAGTGTTTGAATAACAAACTACACCAAGACGTGAAGACGTTAAGCCGTACTTATGAACATATAGTGACTTATCATTCATAGCATGGATAGAATAATGAATATGGGTGTAACATTTTTATAATAATATCAAATTACATACAAGGTACTAGAGTTATTATTTTCGGTATGGAAAACACAAAGAAAGAGGATGTGGAAGAAGAAAAGAACTTTGAAAGAGAGTATACACCAGTTTAGGGAATTCCACATTGAGATAGGTGGGTATCACTTTTCATGGAATATTTTTATTCTTGAGATGACAAGATTTGATTTCATACTCAGAATGGATTTTTCATTATCTTATATTTCCCATGTCTATTTCTACTATTTGAGGGTATCCTTCACATGAATAGAGGCCAATAGGTATATCCATAGTAGTGGGTGGAATGTCTAAGAAGGTATAATAGTATGAGAGAATCATGGACTATGTGGAGTGACAAACCAGACTTCAAGATTTTACCTAGATGATCATGGAAGGTAACATGATGAGTTACATTTAGTATTATATCATTTAAGGGATGTCTTCTAGGATGAATTTTGTAGTTCACCTCATGAGAGAGAGGTGGATTTCTCAACTGAGTTGGTTTTGGGAGCTACAACAATATCTATTCCTCCTTATAGGATGACTATTACTAAGCTCCAAGAGCTCAAGAGATGGATAGAGGACATATAAGCAAAGTGGTTTATACAAACAAGTACTTCTTCGTGGGTTTCGCAGGTCCTTTTCACCAACAAGGTGGCCAAAACCCCCAAGCAATGTGCAGATTACTAAAAATTGAACCAATTGATGGTTAAGAACTACCATAACTTACCTCAGATATATGTTATCTTCAACCATCTCTATGGATATTTGGTGTCCTTTAAGATTGATCTAAGATAGGCTTATCAGTAGGTGAATTTTCAAACTTCAGACATACCTATTAGAAATTATTATAGTAGGTATGGTTTGTATGGATATTAGGTTATGCTGTTTAGTCTCATGAATGAACCAAAAGTTTTCGAATCTTTCATGAATAAGGTTTTCCACCCATATTTGGACTCTTTTTTCGTGGGGTTTGTGGATTAAATCTTAGTGAATTCTCATGCTCTATCCAATCACTCAAAAAACATTAAAATAGTTTTTAATATGGTGAAAGATCATAGATTGTATGAGAATATCACAAATTGACACTTCTAGATTGATAAAGTTCACATCTTGGGACACAAAATATTAGTGAAAATAGTTTCTGTGGATCTAGATATGATGACTGATGTGATTTAATTAGTGGATCCCAAAAATTTATTTGATATATGAAGTTTCTTTGGGATATCTGATTATTACAGACATTTCATAAATGGATTATCATGCTTAGTATCACCTTTTATGTGCTTGACTAAGAAGTGTGTGAATTCTATATGGTCAGATACCATCAAAACAACCTTTGTGAAGCTGAAAAGGAGAATAAATTTAGCCACATCATGATTCTTCTATATCTAGGTAGAATATATACAGTATATTATGAATCATCAGTCATTGGTATAAGAGTAGTTTTGGAGATGGAGGAGCGAGTCAGGGAATACAATTCACATAAGTTAAGGGTACATGAGAGGAAATACCTATTCCCTGATCTTGAGTTTCCATTTTTTTTATACCTTACTCAATAAGAGAAATTATTTATTAGGAGAGCATTTAGTTTTATACACATAATAACAAATCCTCATGTATATATTTACACAGTTTGACTTAAATGAATGTAAGGAAGGTGGGATGAATATCTGTAATATTTTATCTTTGATCTTGCCTATATGCTAGTTAAAGGAAATACATTAGAGGATGATCTGAGCAAGAGGAATTAGATACATATAGTTCTGGACTCTAGCCTCAAGCAATAGGTTTTGGAAATTTTTTAGAGATGCACTTGGAGGTGTAGGATAGTAACATGAAAAATTTTATCACATTCATTGTAGTGACCTCCACTCTTTTGGATAGGGTGAGGATGAGACAGTTGTCAGCTTCTGAGGGCCTTGTCTTACAAGAGACCATGGCAGGTGTGGACCCACCTCTTGGTAGGGACATTAGTGAGGATAAGATTCTACACAAACATATTCATGTTTGGGTTCAAGTTGAAATACACAAAGAGTTGACGTTTGAATTTAAAACTTCAGTTTGGGAAGTACATCCCAACATTACCAAGATGTATGTTACTTGAACCGTAAATACTGGTGGCAGGTGATGAAATGAGAGTTATCTAGTTTCATCAATAGTTTATCCACCTATAAATAGGTATATGTCAGACACTATCCACCATATAGACTCTTATAATAGATATCTATTTTTGAGTGGAAAAGAGACGATGTTGTGATGGATTTGTGACCGTGTTTAAGAAGTCCCCTCGATGTATTGATTATGTATGGGTCATTTAAAAATAATCATGAATGTCTCCCATTTTATATGAATTAGGGAGACTTTATTGGTTGATTATATTGAGATAATTTATATCTGTGAGATTATATGCCTTATTGGGTTTCCCCATACCATTGTATCTGATAGAGATGCATTATTAGAATCTTGGTTTTGGAATGGTTTATATAGGGAATTGGGAAAATGGTGCTTTTGATTATAACATTATACAATTAAACGTACGGACAATTAGATCACATTGTAAAGGATTTATAGAACATTAATAGTGCATGGGTCCTCAATTTTGTGGGTACTTGGGGGAGTTATATACCCCCAATTTTATTTTTATTCAAAAAAAAAACTATCCAGAAACAATATGGATCGAAACTTATGAGGGTTTTTATGGTAGTCTAGGCCTATAACCTCTGTAGTGGTAAGAGGAATGATAGGTAGCACTAATAGGACTATGTATCATGAAGGAGACTTCAATATAGGTATTGTTGATCAAAAAGAGGTGTGTACTACATAGTCTAGATAAGAATCCTATACTTATCGCTATTGATGAACCCATGATTTCATGTTCCAGGATTGAGTATTTTTATGTATCTCACTAAGGCTGGGTCATAGATGGATTAGAACTTAGGGTAATATTTTTCATGAAATATTTCTCCTTCTAATATTCTGAATAGATTCATGATGGTAGCCTATCAGTTGAAATTACCTCATAGGTAACAAGCCATGCACAGTTTTATCCATGTATCTCAATTACCTCGTTATCACCCAGAACCTTCTCACACTCTTCATCTAGATGATGTTGAGTTATAGGTAGGTGAGTTTTTTGAGGAGTGTTTGATATATATCTATGATTGGATCATAAAATATCTTCAATGAAGGTTAGTATCTTTACCTCAGGTGATATGGCATCACAACTGTGTGCAGGGAGAGGCCAGGGAAAGAGGGAGATGAATATGTACATGACAAGTAGTTGGAACTCTTTTTAGATGTTTACCACCCTTAGAAGAGATACTCAAGGATGATTTTTCTTAATAGGGGTAGATATTAAGATCTTTGGTTTTTTTAATGAGAAACAAATATTTTCATTTCTGGGTAAACTCTTGTTTATGTGTTAATTTTTTCTTAGAACAAAAAAGATTGTCCTATGGGACTATTGGGTTGTTTTATAAGGAAGGGATAAGGGGGATGAAGGAAATATTCATGAAAAGTCGACAACACATATTTGGAATACATTGTGTGTACTCAATGCACAATGTATATTGTCTTGGGAAACCCATTTCATGATGTGTAATGAGATTACTTAAAAAAGAAAACCCTAGGATTTAAATGATGTGTAATGCATTTACAGACTAGGTAATTCTATAGAGGAAATTTTTAAAATAAGTGTCAAGGACTCATTTCTTTAATAGAAAACTGGCTCCCTCATATTCTCTCATATAGGAGGACTGGCAGAGGAGATCCTTGGAATCCTAGCCTTGATTTTTTCATATCCCTCTAACATAGAACCCATTTTGAGTGTTTTATTTCGCATTGTATATCCACTGGTAGTATCTTCACTCCATATGCTCTATTATTCATTATTGTTTCTATCAATGAAACAATTTTTGTTCAAGTTACCTTTCTATATTTAGAGAATATTCTTCTATTGTTACATTTTCTTCCAATCTGGGATTATTTAGGAGTGGAGACTAGAAACTTTTTCTACCATAGGCATAATTTAGGTGGTCTATACCATTTCCTACAATGTAAGGTTTCATTATAGATAATTTCAATTTATTCCTACACTGAACCTTCTGATAATTTTTTTCTAAATTTATTAAATTCCTTAACTAAAATTACTAGAACCATGATAAGTTTTCCACATAGTACCATGTAATTTTTGGAGGTTCTTAACCTCAACCCAAATCACCCACGAGGTGTATTTCTATATTTATAACATTATTTACCACTCTATTGTGTGTGTGTGTGATCTAATCATATTAGTGGGAGAAGAAATGAATTAAATGAGTTTCTAAGAGAGGGATTGTGCCTATTTTTCCTTGCAATAAAAGAATTAAAAGTATTGAATGGTTTAAATAGAAAATGGTAAATGGCTTAGATGAACTCAGGACATATGTATGATTTTGAAATGATTAATGATATTGTTATGATTATATTGAATTGCATGGAAATTTATTCTCCAAGGATACATAACTACATCAAATTACAAGGAATAGACAATGTATTAAGGATTATATTGGATTCCATGTACATTTATACTCCACGGATCTAGATTATGTGGGGTAGCTTGAAAATTATTACCTCTTAGATCAATATGATGGGTCTAACACTTGATTACACTACATTTATTATTGAGTATGACTTTTATGTTTCTACTCCTTGGATCCACCCCGTGTGGGCTTGACACTAGATTACATGGCATAAGCAGTAGTATATGTTTATCATGATTTAGATCTAACTCTTGTTCATGATTTATTATTTATAGTGGGCATTGGTAGACTGGATAATAATAATCTTATATGAAACAATACTCTTTATTTATTTGTATCACTGTTATATATTTCGCACTACTTCCACATACATAAAAACACAAGATATGTTGTAGAAATTTTTGGTGGTGGAATTCTACATGCTATCCCACATCCTGTCCGGGTCTCCATTGGGTACCCAGACAGACTTCATGGATGTAGGTAGGGATTGGGGAAACTCCCCTTTAACAATGCTTTATCCATTATTCTTATGAACATGGGAACATAAAACTGAGCTATTCACATGATTCTATATAGAGATAGTTATTTTTGGTCTTTTTTAAATTTGATACATATATTATGTTGGATTCAAATTATCATGTATTTCCTTCCATTTTTTGATAGAATTGCGACATACATATTTTTTGTATATTGTATTACCCTTTGTGTATTTTATTACTCATGTTGTCTGGATATTTACCATCTATTATTCAGTTATATATTACAATTATTATATTGATTTATGTTCTTACACTATCTTGATACACTTTTATTATAAGGGTATAGTCTCACAACTATACCACCTTAGAACCTCACTGAAAATTGGAAGCCTATTTTATATAGGCAGGTGTTTTTGAGGCCACAAAACCCACCAGCTCGGTTCTCTATTTAGTGTCTCTCTATCCAAGACATCATAGATGGAATTTTAAGGGTCTCAAAAATTTATAAGAAAACTAGATATTTAGAATACCAGGATGAAAAATTCCCCACGATAGTGAAAATTTGTGTACCCATGAAAAAACTATGGTGTAACGGAAGGTCCCATGCAGCTATGGTGATGATAAAAATCATGTTTGAGAAACATGTTGATATCCATGCCAAAAATTCATCAAAATTGGATATAGATCATAGGGAAAGTTAAACCACCATAGAGTATAATATAAATGCCAAAGAGAATTCCATTATGTAGACTGGATCTACAATTATCTACCACAAAATCAATAAAACTACATGAATTCCTCCTTCGAGACTCTATCCTACAACTTTGTAGCCACACTTGAACTATACTAAAAATGATATAAAAATAAAAAATCATCCCCATTATTCTATGTTGTATCCAATATATCCAAGACACATAATCCCCCTTGTGTCCCAAAATAGACATCAACACAGCAAAATCTTCCCCAACTAAAATTTTACCTACAAATCTGCTATACACTATTCAAATCCCTCAGAACTTTTCTGAACAAATCCATCATAATAATTCTCATAAGGAAACAGTTTAGAAGGATTGATTCATTACAATATTCCTTTTAAATCATAAAATTTGTTTGATATTTTTTTATCCATGTATGTTTCCATTATATGTAAATTGAACATGTTTCAACCTATAAATTTAAACAGAGGACCGATCCATAACATATCAGTCATATTATAACTAATATTAAATTAATTTTAGTGATTATATTAATATAGATATGTCTCTTCTATAGAATAATTTCATGAACCAACATGTTTTTAGAATCAAGAAGGAACAGGAGTAGCAAACATTGATATTCAGTTAGATAAATAAAATATATTTCATATTTTCTTTTGGATATGATTTCTACATAGAAATAATGTAATTAAGATTGATAATATGTTGTGATAAGTATATATAATAAGGATATCATTACATGATGAAGGGATTCACATCATGATCCCAATATTTCTAGAATATCTTATAGGGTTAGTTTGAAATTAAAATGATTTTATGGATTGATATTTCAGAAGCTTATCTTAGTTAGATTGGTATGTTATGGCCATCTAAAAAAATGTGGCACACCAAGAACCATAATGAACAATTAGGAGAAGAATGATTGATCCTAACTATCATATCTATTTTTTACATTAAATATTAATAAAAAGTTGTTATGAATATTTTTAAAGATATAGAGTTAGTATAGAATTGAAGATATAGTTCTCTTAGAAGAGAAATGAGAGATTAAACGTATTTCTATATCGATTTCTTTGTGAGAATAAAGAAAAGATAATGATGTTAAACTATTATATATGACTAATAGAGAAGGAGAAAAAAAGATACTCCCACAAGAGAATATTATTCATATAGAAGAGGAAGTTTCCTCTTATGTGATTTTATAAAGGGACTATACTCAACCCTATCATCAAGAATTAAATATCATTAGGATATAATGGTTTGGATGAGACGTAATCATATAATTTAAAGTAGAATCAAACTTGAAATTATGATACATGAAAACGTATTTTCGGAACATGGATAGATCCACATTTCTATAGACTGATAATTTCTTCCATTGAAGTAGTGCATCATGGATAAGTAGTGGGAGTGTCCCATGGATCAACTATGATTCTTTATATATCCTTTCATAGAATATGATAATTGAAATAGTGTGAACATGATTTAATGACATGCATCCACTTAATGTGATTATAGTGGTTTCAAGTACACTGACACATCGTTTTGTGTATGCTATTTGATTTATCCCATAGTGGTGAAAAATTTTAAATCCATTTGTGTGATTTTAATTCATATTATATATTCATATTTAATATTCTATGAGTTATTAATAAAGATAGAGATAGAGATAGAGAATGAAGATGTTCCTTCTAAGGAGTGAACATGATTTGTACATCCTTGGGGATTAAGAGAAGTAAAAAAATTTAAATTAGTTTGCACCTTTATTCACCCACTAATTAGGGTGAAGAAATTTAATCTTATCCCAACATCATTTGATTTTAAAAATGTAAAATTTGAGTGACCTTTAAACACCTTCACTTATCTTATAATTAGACATGACTTATATTTTACTACAACATACACCACTACCAAAAAATCTTTTCCAGTTATGGAATAATTTATCTATGATCCATTATATAACATTATATTATATTACATAACATTGTGTTTCTTTTAACTCTTTTTCTAAACAATATCTCTAGTAGTAAAATCCATAGCATCACATGTTATATCAAAAGGTTCACTGCAATCAAGAGATGTGATTATAGGTTCTGAGACTTACTATTTCTTTAGTCTATTGAAATATTTAATGGAATTTTCATTAATTTTTAATTTTTCATATATTTATAAAAGTGAGTAGAATTATCATAAAATAATTTTAAAATCCTAGAAAAATATTTTTTAAATCCCAGCATGCCTATAGAATCTCCTTAGTTCCATAACAAATATTAGTGGGTTATACGGTGAAATTCCTTAATTTTTTTCCTTATACAAATCTATTCAATATATTTATATTATATAACCTTTAATATTGTATTATATCACAATGAATATGAATTTAATCTAATTTTTTTCCAAATTAATTGAATCAAATCATGTTATCGGTTTTTATTAGAGTGAAAAGAATTATTCAAATATCATTCGAATGACAGAAAAGTTTTCCATAAACACTTTAGTAATGCATTATACCATGTTAAATGAAATTTCTATCATATATTTATGAAAAGTAGAATTTTCTACACATAGGTAAAACTGAATTTTTTTATATACAAATTTCCCATTGGGACATGTTGATGTTATATTAACCTAGCTAGTAGGATTGATAGGTACTTGGTTGTATCTTGATTAGATATCTTGAAGGGGGAGATGAGAGTGACTGGTAAGATTATATAAACTTTTATTAACAAATAGATGAGGTAAATGATCTTTCCCAATGGACATTTTCAATTTTCCATAATCTATTAAGACATTATAACTTATCACAGTCCAAGTTAAAATCAATTCATTCTTCTTAATGGTTATGGAAACAATACAAACTTTGTTTGAATAACATGTTTTTGAATCACCCATAAACTATTATAAATTGGTTATATTATCACAAAATTATTTAATTTGATGATTTCATTCTTAGTCACTTCTTTCATATTGGGATTGAGTCTTCTTTTATACTCAAAGTTTGTCTGAATATCATCATCCATGAAGATTCTCTGAATGAAAATTGTTGAAATGATTCCCTTTATATATAATATAGTTGAGTTAGTTTCAATTGTTTGACCTATAATTTTTTTAGAAACATATAATATTTTTAAACTAAAATTCAGTTGAGGTAATTTAATAAAATTTATATGTTTTCAACTAAATAGACACATTTTAACTTGGTAGGTAATATATTTAGTTGTATATTCGACGGATTATTCATATATGGTTTCTCTATTGGTCTATAATAATATAGTTCATCTTTAATTATTAAACACTATATGACTGAAATTTATATTTTTTTATACTCAAATATTCAAGAATCACAGTTATGCTTTCCTTGTTTTTAAGGTCCTCTTCTAGATCAGCTTGTTCATTCTAATTTTTAGTTTTTTTTTATTTTTTCACCACCTGATAAATGATATCAACTAAAAGAAATTTTATATTCAATTTTTAATCTTCTCTACTTGAATAAAATTTAATATATTCTTTCCTTGACTTACATGAAAGGTGAGTTTTATTTAGTTTACATTAACTAGGGATACTCTATTTTCCATGAAATAATTTCCAAGGATAATAAGATCTTCATTATTACATTAAATTTTAAAAACTAATAAATAATATGGATGTGTATGTTTTGATACTCTCACTCTCATAAATTTTAAATAAAATCTATTTTTTTGTGGGATCCATGTTCTAGATGCAATTCCATATTTTTGGTCTTAATCAGTCTAATTATAAGATCATTATACATTTCTAGAGGGACTAAATTGGTAAAATATCCTAAATATACAAGACATGTGAATGTTCATTTTCCTTCAAATTTATAAGGAATATTGAATCTCCCTACATCCTTAAGATTTTATGTGATCTTCCATTGAATCACAACATTATATTCCTCAATTTGAAGAATAGTTTCACATTATTCTACACACTTTTTTATTAAAATTATATTCTTAAATAATCTAGTATAGAACAAATTATTGGTACATGATTCAGTAAATAGAATTTCCACTATATTATTTAAGAAAAATGGAATAAAATTATTGATGTACTATCCATTGTCCTTATCAAACTCTTGAAATCTTTCTCAGAATAGAGAAGGCAGATCATATACTTTGACATCACTATCATCAATCATGACCATTTCTCAACAACAATATTTTCCCTTTATACTCTTATATGTCTTGGATAATCCACCTTCAAATTTATATTTCTATTTTAGAGAGTTATATTTATTATGAATGAATTAAAATTCCTTGAATAAACTTACATATAACTTTGATTGTATAGGTTTATCTTCAAATTTTACATGGGATATTTTCCCTCACATGATTGTTATTTCCACCCATCCTTATCTTGTATTTTTATGAGTTTTACTAGGAATTTTTTCTTTTTTCTTGTTCGATATTTCATTTTTTCACTTTTTTAACATAAATTTTACGTTGTGTATACTATATTGGTTTCCATTTATCAGTTTTCAAATCCTAGAAAAAATAATGTTTGTATTTAGATTAACGTCATTCATTTTCAACCAATGCCCATTGATTACTCTAAAATATTCCAATAACTTTTTTGTAAAAAAATATTACTTATTCTATATAAAATAATGGTTCCATAAACTATTTTATTTTTCTTAGCTGGTAAAATTGTTGTTGGTTTTCCTTGATATTCACATAGTCTTACATGCTTCTATGTTCCATTATCCTTCAATGATATGTTAGGATGATTATTATAAACTGAATTATTTATGTTTTAAAACATATTATTTCTTAACAACATGTATTTAAACTGAAGGTACATATCATTATTTCTTCAATTTGAATCATTTTTCAATAATGGTAAAGGTGTGATATGAGTTAAATAGGGTATTAGGAGCATTCATGGCTTGTATGGAGTTTTGGGTGCTATAAACTGGGCTATGAAACTAGGCCACATGGTTAGATCTAACCACGTCGCCTAGACTACATGGTTAGTTCTAACCATGTCACCCATGACCTAGGGTTTGTGTGAAACTGTGTGGTTTTAGACAAAGGAAATTATATGCCACATGTTTTTTTGAAACCGTGTGATCCAAGGTGAAAACCCATGCAACTATATTGTTTTTTTGATAGTGGGATTTCATATGGATGGTGCACGGTTTGGGAAACTGTGTGTCCTAAACATATGTGATAATTTATGAAGTAGTGGTTATATCTTGGTTTTATCATGATTTGTTAAAACCATGAAAACAAACCATTAACTCCTTTATGTTGGGTTGAAATGACTTTTTTCCACCTTTTTAACCCAAAAATTTATATTCAATTTACACCTTCTTCCTCTAGTGGATGAAGCAGCTAATATCCTCTTGCAGATCAAAAATTATCCCAACATAGGTTCATCTGCAACTCATTCGTGTAGTATCTTATTAAAAAACTGTCATAGGTGTTGGAATACTCAACGTAATGCTAACCTCACCTAGACTTCCTATCATGGTTTTCTAGTGGTTCCTTTGAACTATTTAGGTGTAGGATCATTTGTCATATTTTTTTTGGTGTTGGACTATTTTTCAGATCTCTTGAAATCTAATCCAATTAAGATGCCAATATTAATTGATGAGTCATCTACAACTTTGATGTATGTGGTCATGTTTTTTTACCTTTGAGTTTCATCATTTATTAATTATGTTGTCATGTTGCATGGTAAACTATGATGAGATTCAAAATTATATTGATTTTATCAATTCTAACTACCCATTTAACATAGATACATGTCAATTGGGTCTTTTTTGGCGAGTTACAGCTTGTACATAATTTATATGGTCACCAGATGGTTTTTCCACATAAAATTGGTCATTTTGATCAATTGTTTCAAATTTACTATAACTTAATTAATCCTTCGGATTGTTTTTTAAATGAAAGGGCCCTCGAAGTATGAGGATTATATTTGACCTAAGTCACCTCTTAGGAGCATGACCCTATCATAGTTGGAATATATCCAGTCCGAAATTTCATTAATGGTCATGTTATCTTTCAAGTGACCCTTTGAGCTCTATAAATGTTTTTCCATATCTTAATGAATGGTATGAATTGGTTAGGGTGATTGTTTTGTGTAGGATATATTATTCAAGATATTGTAATCCTTCCAATGAATTTACCATGACACCATCCAATTTAAACATGATCCATATGACTTGTTTCCATGTTTTATTTAAATTTTCTTGCCTTAATGAATTAAATGGTTTGATTAGATTGACATATAAAGGGTTATGAAAACATGCCTTTTGATTTTTTCTTGATAAATTCTTTTGGAAAATTGCATTACCTTGAATGGAATTGAATTGTAATAATGTAACATATGATCATTATTTTTTATGTATTATGTTACAAAAGATTATGCCTCTTTTATGCATATATATATATAAAAAAATGGATGGGAGGTAATGACCCATATTATTTATAATTATAACAAGCATTTATAGTGGCTATGTACGATGGTAAGGGGTATTGATCCAGGAGGGAAATCACACTCCCTTACATCGGGTGTTGAGCATGTATCTCACACCAGGGATAATATATGGGTGATGGTATTTACGCACCAAATTCCATGATAGAGTGTTTCCATTATGGCTCAGTCACCATCTCGAGTGTTGTAGCATGATGTCTCACACTCTTCTAAGGATGTGGAGGATAAACCCTATTTAATGAGGCTTTAGGCTCATTAGAATAGTTATGGATACCTGAGTTACAACCCAGTCTAGTCCAGCACTAGTATTCCAAGTGTATGTCCATTAGGTGTTCACACACACTTGGTTCATGTAGGTGGATACACTATAAAAATAAACTATATATATATATTTACTACTTATATATATTTAATGTCATGATCTGACACATATTGCATCCATGAGATGAAGCAGGTAAACTCACCAAGTGTCCCAGAGGAACCTGAGTGTATTGGTTATTTTTCCATCATTGTTTTACTATTCTTCTTATACCTACTCACTATTTTTTTATGAGCACTAGTAATATTACACATAGACACCATTGGTGGACGCCTAATAAGATATTTATCTCACAAACTACTCGAGATTACTTTGTCACATATGAATACTATCTTTCGGTAGTTATTTATAAGGGTAAAGGCCCTACTATAGGTTGTCGATTGGATTACTTATTTGAAGTTTGGGAGCATAGGATTGGGTTAATACATGAGATTCTTATGGAGATGTGTTTTTCTATTTTATTTTGGTACCACTAGATAGCATGTTTGTATCTCTTCCTTCCTTTTTAATTACATAATTCAACGCATCCATGTATCAAACACTACATTAGAGGTAATTTTTATTATTATCAGTAGACCAGTTATCAATTTATTATAATATGTTCTTATTCAGTTTTCTCTTTCAATATCTATATTTTATAATTTATTCTATATATTATATCATTATGTCATTATTTATTTTTTATGTTTCATCTGCTGAGATACTTTGAAATGATGGTATAGTCTCCCAACTATACCACCTTTACACCCTCACTAATAGTTAATAGTATCTTGCATATGAGTAGGTGTTCCTGATTCCATATGCCCTAACAGATCATGGATTGGGTTATGTGGTTCCAGGGTCATGATGTTACAAAGTGGTGTGAGAGTGGTTCCTTTCATTATTTACTATTTTGAGACAATATAATGGAAATTTTTGAATTATTAGTATTTTTTCATAATCCATGCTAGGGTGTTGCAAACCCATGTTCATGGTAAATGATGAGTTGCCTGAATTATAATTGTTGAATTTTTTTTTCCTATTATTATTTATATAATATCATCATTGAGTGAAACAATTGGTTTCTAATGTTATTGAAATTATTATTTTATTAAATCCACCCAATTAAAAGAGGGAAACATATTAATTGCATCATTATTAGCACACTAGGATGAATATTCCATGCATTTTCTATGTCAAATTTATTTTCAAATGCATTTTCCTATTGTATATTATTAGTTACATGATTATAATGAATTGTGTTAACACTTATTGTTGGTGTTGGGAAAAAGATAATTGATACTTAAATTTCCTACCTAAACCTAAAAGTTATATTTTGAATAGGTTAAAACAAACCCCCTAATTAGTAAGTTATTGCATGTTGAGCTATTGGCCATTGGCCACATGAGCTGGTACATGTTATGTTGTGGGTCAAGTGGATCCCAAATTTTGATTCACAAGGTGTATGAGACATTATGTATTATAAAATGGTAGACCATTTGATATAACCTTTCAAAGTGATTTAAATGTTAAAACAAGATCAAATTCAAAATCAATATGGCTATGAAATTGAAAACATACATCTTATGTATTTTAGAAATAGAGACTTGGACAAATAACTGGCCTTAGTAGTGGGTACTGGATGTATCTTGTGTTTTTATGGAATCTTCTACCATTTAGAACTAGATTTTGAGTACGTATAAGGGCATTATAATTTCTATAGGAATGGTTTATACTTTTCCGGGTTTTCCATATACAGTTGTTATAATTTCTTAAATATATTTAGAGGTTGGTTTTCGGCATAGTAGTATTATGCCACAATGAAGTCCTCCTTTAGTATGCCCTGAAAGTGGTGATGACTATTTTTCTGAGGTGGTGGGATATGATCCACTAGTGAGTCCTCCTGCAGAGACATCTGTGGATCCTCCTCTAGTTCTAAATATGGAAGCTGATTACCATTTTTGTGAGTTTTTATGTGTGTATGATTCAGTATATACAAGGTGTTGTTTGACTTTCCCCAAGCATGGCAGAGTTTACTCAGGTTTTTCAGCTGTAGAATCCTCCCACATTTTCAGGGGTTAGAGGAACACATGCGGTGGAGTCTTGGATCGATCCAATCTTATGTATATATCATCATCTAGGGACACCTTTAGATAATTGGTTTGATCTTTTTCTTATATGATTCATTTTTTTCTTTTAAAAAAGGGAATTCCCCTGTGTGGCCTTTTCGAACACTCTACACAAGGGAACCCCCCCGCCCCACAAAGGGGTCACTCCGGAGAGAGCCCCAGCCGAGAAGGAGCCATTGCCAGCTGAGATGGAAGTGATTCCCGGAGGGTGACGACCCGACAATGATGGTCTGTCAAGTGATTCTTCAGCGATTGGGACATGCCTCATTTTTCCCACCCAGATGAGACCGGGTTCGAGTCCTCACAAGCCACCACACACTATATGCTAACAAACCACTCGTGGGCCCCTATACCCCGTTGGGAAGTGGCCTAAGCCCATGGGTTGGCCACTTTGGGCCTCACTGGGGACGTGCATCGTGCAGGTGGGTAGGCCTGCCCAATACCTCATTACCCAACAACACATTTTCCCGCGGGGCACGGGTGATTCGGTTAAAGGCGGTGGCGTGCTGACCCTGAGGTTCCAGGTTCGAGTCCTCGCAAAGAAACATACACTATATTCTAACAAAACACAAGTGGGCCCCTATACCACATTGGGATCTAGCCTAAGCCCAAGGGCTGGCCACCTTGGGCCTCGCTGGGGATGTGTGGCGCGCAGGTGGGCAGGCCAGCCCAATACCTCTTTACCCAACAACACGTTTATATGATTCTTTATCCTTATAAGAGGTTCAAAAATGTATTCAAATAGGCATATCAGTATCATGATATGGTATGGGATGATTTCCAGACGATCTTTTATGACTACACATTCCCTAGAATCTAAGTGATGGAATAGATACAGAATTTGTGAACCTACAGTACAGAATCATGTCAAATATAGAATACTCTACCCATTTCATGGAGTTTTATCAATTCACCCCTACTCTAGCTATTGATGATCTTATGATCTCTAGGATATAAGATGATGGGATTATTTATTCCATCTATTCATAGGTCAATGTGTTTATATGGATGAATACTTCTAAAATCTTCAACCAGTACTTTATCATAGAGAGGAATTTTTGGGATGTTGAGGCTGCGAGTTAGGGTGGATCAAAACCAAAGTCTATTAATGAATCTTCTTTTGGGCACAAGAATTGCTTCAAGGTTTCTCATGGAGGTATAAGCAATCAGGATCCTCATGAAGATATTTTTTAAACTATCACCAGTGTGGGATTACAGGACACCTCACGTATTAGTGTCCATAAGAACCAATTGAGAGCAGAGGCTATAAAAGGATGATTCATCTCAAGTGTTTCTTTAGGAATTTTATGATAGTTCTTACTGAGTGAGGATCTGCATCTATTCCTTAGTCTAGAGTGGGATGAGAAGGATCATTATAGGATGAAATCTAGAATACAACCAGATGATCTAGCCGAGGTAGGGGATGTGAGACACAGGAATCTCAAAGCTTTTAGAGAGATCTTTCTTAGGGTAGTTAGGCAAGGACATCGGGTCATAGTAAAATCTAGTTACATGCAGTCCCACCTATTCCATATGAGTAGAGTTTCAAACCTTCTTCTATTCAAGGTACTATTCTATTATCCTCGACATTGATGTCTGCTTAATTTGACATAGGCACACCTCAATCTCTTCTATATGAGACTATAATGGAAAGTTTGGGCCTTAAGATCGAAAACTATCATGAATTTATGATGCTAGAAACCTCATTAGGTATTAGTATAGATGGAGTTCTCCATTGTAGCAACATTCCCCTTAAGATTGGCGGTTACCTTTTCGTATGGAATATTTGAATCTTCAACATGACAAGATTTAATGTAATCGTTTGGATGGTTTGTTTATTTTTCTATTGAGACCATATGTACTGCTATCATCATAGGGTGCTATTTATATCATCATAGGAAGTTATGAATGTTCATAATTGCGAATGGGATGTAAGTGATACATGAGTCGGACCTAAGAAGAAGATGATGGGTAATGTGACAGCTCAGATTGGCAGTCTTTTCTTAAATACCAAGGGTTACAACGTACTATTTTTTCTCATGTAGCATAGTGTTTCAGAGATGTCTTTTCTTATGAATTATCTATTCTACCTACAGTGTGATAGGTAGATTTTACTATAGTGTTAGTACTAGGAGAAGAAAGAGTGATCATTCCTCATTATAGTATGAAACCTTAGTATATCTTGGAACTCAAGAAGAAAATGAAGGATATAGAGGCTAAAGGGTTTATATGCCCCAAAACATCTCATTGGCGTTCAAAGATTTTTTTTCAAGACAAAAGATGGTACCCTTAGGCTTTGTGTGGATTACCATCATTTGAACCATCTCATTATAAAGAATTGATATCTAATATATAGAATAGAAAATCTATTTGATCAGTAATGAGGATAAAAAGTGATTTTGAAGAAAATATGATGTTGAGCTATCATTAGGTGCATGTCAGGACTTCAAACATACCTCACATGTCTTTCAGAGCACTTATGGTGACTATGAGTACTTGGTATTACAATTTGGACTCACGAACGCACCTGTAGTATTTATAGATCTTATAAATCAGATTTTCCACTCATATCTAGATTCATTTGTGGTATTAATTTTTGAAGATATCTTAGTGTATTCATGCTCTAGAAATTACCTTGAATCCCATATTGGGATCACGATGAATAAATTGAGAGAAAAAAATATCCAAGCTAAGATTAGTAAATGCCACTTTTGGATCGAAAAATTCCACTTTCTGGGTCACATCATCTCAGACATAAGAGTTTCAGTAGCCCTAAGAAGGTGAGAGCTATAGTTTTCTAGGAGAATCCCAATAATGACTTTGAAATTAAAAGGTTATTGGATATTAATAGATATTACATATGTTTTTTCATGATTTTTCACACCTTGAAGTTCCACTTATGGGATTGAAAAATTAGGGTGTGAAATTCATTTGGTCAGAAGCTTATGAAGAAGCCTCTCAGGAGTTTACGGGTCATTTAACATCCACAATGACACTGATTCTAATTCAGAAAACAATGAACCATACTGCATACTAGGATGCATCAGGTATCTGGCTAAGAGATATTCTAATGTAGGATGAGTGAGTTATCATATAGAGGTTTCATTAGTTGAGGTCCAATGAGAGGATTTACCTGACACATCATCTTGAGCTTGCTACTGTTGTTCACAACTTATGTTGTTGATGATATTTTTTTAATTGGATAGAATTTTTTGATATTCAAAGACCAAAAAATCCCCAATAATATCATTAAAAATGGGATATAAATCTAAAGAAACATTTGTGGGTGGAGGGACATGACATGACCTATACTAGGGATCGAGCCATAACAACCTTAATCTCTCCTCCATAGGCCAGGGTCTAGAAAACAACATCGAAGGCATAATAAACTCAATGTGGTATTTTCCTAAGTACCAGTAGACACACACGCAACCAACTCAATGAAAAAGTGAAGAGTGAAACAAAAAGAACACACAAAACAGCTATATATATAAACCACAAATATACATCGACCTTTTAACAATATATATACAGAAAAGTAATCTGGAAGGGAAGGGGAAAAAATAAACGCCCAACAAGAAAAGTGCCACAACCCAGAAATAGGTGGAAAAGTAAAACAACTAAGAGATCCCTACTATTGGATATGAAGAAATGACCATTGTACGCAGTCCAAGCACTTGGTATCCCTATGCACTTTTGAAGGCACGATCAATCTGTTCATCATCTATAAGGTCACACTGAGTGCGAGTAAATCCAATACAGGGGTGAGTATAAAAATAGTAAGTAGCATTCCATGAAGCCTCAAGGATGTATCAAGTGTGGTAATGAAAAGTTATGAAGTAGATAGAAGAAGGTACAAGAAAAGAGTACAACTCAACCCAACAAAGAAGTTAAGTAAGCCTGTCCAAACACAAGGATCTAGAAACGATGTGAAGATGAAATTATTGATGATTTCTCGATACTTATAGTATGAGAGTTGGCTCATCCATCCTCGAGAAGCTAGACAGGAAACACACATGGCATACCCAACGTGTTTTCACTTGTTTTGAAAGGAGAGTAACCAAAACCCAAGGAGTGGGTACTGCAAAAATGATATATATATAGTATCAACAAAAGAAACCCAAATGAGTGAGTAAGGGGATCTCCATCTCACTTGCTTTTCCTAGAAAAATTGTCACCAAGACTTCCAGAAGTAACCACCATCGATGCCTAGCATTCCTCATATCTTCCCTGAACTACAAGTCCATGTGGCTCAGTCACCGCACCTTGATACTATCTGCTTTGGGTGGGTCTGTCTCACCTATATGGTTTTAGATAAAATCAGAAGGACATGTCATCGTGGGAAAAGAAAACATATTTCTCAAGAGTCCAACATCACGTTGAGCATATCTCATTACTATAACACATAGTCAAGATATCATTTCACAAAGTAAAAAACCCACTACCCAGCCCTACTAGAGGGTTTGATTAGAAAAGTCATCATCAAACCCACTAACCAACCTGGTTGGAGGGTAAGCCCGAAAGAGTAAACGATGAACCTCACTGGACAACCCCACTGGAGGGTAAGTCATGAAAGAGTAACTGGAGAATGATACTACCCAGCCACACTGTAAGGTAATCCTTGAAAGAGTAACCGAAAAATGTCACTACCCACCTAAACTAGAGGGAATTCCTTGAAAGACTAACTAGAAAACTCCACCACCTATCTACACTAGAGGGTAAGCCCTAAATTTAACAGTTGAACTCCACTGCATATCCATTCTAGAGGTTAAGAATTGAATGTAACTGGAGAATGCCACATCCTAGCCTTACTGGAGGGTAATCCCGATAGAGAACAATTAACACCATTGCCTATCATTTATGGAGGGTTAGCTATGATTTCTTTGGTTATTCTGAAAACATCACTTCCATCGCATTTGTCATAATGTGTCACCTTGGATAGGCATTGCGACAGAAATATAGAGCATCTCCTCAGATAGACATAGCACTCGGAACATCTCACATCATACCTAGAAAGCCACTATGGAGGGCACCATCATGTTATATGTGTAAAAAACAATCAGGATAGGCTACTCAAAAGCCAAAATCTCAGTTCAAAATAAAGAGATATGAGAGGTAGAGGATTCGTAAAGTGGAACATGACACATTTGAGGCCCACACAACATGTAACCCCACCTCATCATCTTTCTATGTACCTAACCATACTTGGGCACTAAAATATGATCTAATACCCCTAAGGAATGCCTATGTAATCATAGAGTACATGGCACCATTAGCCAAAAGGATGATGAGCATGCATTGCTCGTTACTGATCAGAAGGACAGAAACGTAAGTCTCCTAAAATGCATCTTGAAAACGTCCCTAGTTAACCAAACAAATCATATCTCTATGATACTTTGGGGAAAGCACCATATATCAACTACCCATGTCCTCATAATGTACTCCATGTGAAGAAGTTGCATAAAATTGTGCTATGAAAAAATAGTGACCCATGGGGCCCATACCTCGATCCTGAAACACATAAAAAAATCATCACAATGAAACACCTTCAGAAAAACACACCGGATCATCTATTCATTCATCCAAAATGGAAAAATGGTAAAAATTGTGCCTTTAACTGCAAATTCCTGATCCGGGATCGATAATTACCGATCCTGAAAAGGTTCTACACATCCAAACGGATCACACCATTTTGATAATTGTAGAAAAACATGAAATGTAGAATATTCGCGTTCCCCAAATGGAAATTCAATGAAGACGTTTTAAAATGCTGCATTTATCTCAAAAGTCGTCCTGTGGGGGTAGGGTAATGCGGTAGGCAACCTTGCCATATCTTGTACGATTTTGAACAAACTGAAGAAACTGGGGGCATAGTTTACTTCCCTAGCCAAACCTCTATATTTCACATCGCAACTAGATTCTCAGTTTTTTCATCGGACATGGTCTTGTGATTCCGCCTTTCAGAATATCCATCTGGTGAAACACCTAAGGATATCTGGTCAAGCAAGATTTCACAGTTGATGCATCACAACCTGGACTCTCTAACATGCTCAAGAAGATAAGGAGTTAACACCATCTACTAAAGAAAAAATTTTACACTCCTTCTCCATCAGGGCTAGCGGAAAGGAAGCTAACTGCTCTGAAACATCCTATATTTGGCGAGTATGGGATTTCCTACTAAGGAATCCACTACAACACCACCAACTTATGGAGAATATACTATATCGAATTCATAGTCATGTAGGAATTTCAACTAGCTTCATCATCTTAGGTTCAAGTCCTGCTAGGTGAAGATGCACCTAATAAACCTGTGGTCTGAGAAAACCACAAAGCGCTCTCTCAGAAGGTAGAGTCTACACATTCTCATGGTGAAGACTACCATTTCCAGCACCACATAGTGAGTCACATAGTTCTGTTTATAGGTTTTCCATAATCTTGACATGTACTAGATAACAGTATCAATATTGAAATTGATAATTCAAGGTACCAATGAACATGGTAGGTGAGAAAACTCATCCAACCCCAAAAGGATAAATAAAGAAAGCACGTGACATACCCCGCATGTCTTTTCCCCTCCCAGAAAGAGCGTAATCCCCCAAAAAAGAACTCTACCAAACCCACTAGTGGCATCTCAAGAAAAGGTAGGTCAAGCTGCAAGACTCCAATAGTAAGCCATGAACTGCTCTAACACTCCACTACATAACCCTACCATGAACACAAAAGTTGTAGGGATTCATCTTCCATAACTCAATACTATTCTCTTTGAGTGGCACTAACTCTCCCTAATGGTTTTTGTCATGTCACATAAAAAATATCAATTGAGGAATAACCCCTCTTTCTCGTGCATTCAAATCTATGTCATACAACACTAACACATGGTTACACTGCCACCCTGCATCACCCTCAGTTACTCCTCGATCATGGAGTTGGAAGAAAACAGTACCTCACATAGTTTATAACAAATTCTACTAATGAAAATAGAAAATAAAATGAGAATAAATTTTATCATCTCATGCATTGTAGGATTATAAATATACATAGAAAACAACTAGCTACCCATGGATATGGCCACCATCTCCCTAAGCCTAACGTGGGATGCCTAGTGGTGGTGGAAGAATGTCACAACATCATCCATCAACCATAGTTCTTTCTGCTCTTCTTCTGGCACTATATCATTTGGGAAAAACCAATCATCACCTGGGAGATCCCCAATAACGACATTCCCTCTTTCTTGGAGGAACATCTGCCAACTTCCTAGGAATCTCATCACATCTGGTTAGGTAGTCTCATGCCACATGACCTCGCCCATCACAAGCAAAACACTATCCATCCATGGGCAGTACTGGTGCTATTACCTATCCCCAACCATGTGCCTGAGTCTTATAAGCGGAGGCCTCTTGCATCAAGGGACTTCCTACTGATGTATTCTATATGAGGAAGACATCCAAAATCTATTGTGTCCACTACAAAAAATGGCCAACTAGCACCCCTGTGTCAGAAACCACCCTATCACCAGTTCCTTCTCCAGCACCCCGAGATAGGTGAGGATACACAGGGGCACCACACTGGCATGAATCTCCTCTATGGAGACCATACTAAACTTCCTTGCCTGGAGGTTTCCAGCATGGACAATATTTAAAGAGTACCGAGTAAGGTCTGTGAACCTAGTCACATACTTAGAAACCGTCATCTCTCCCTGTTGAATCTTCAGTAACTCCTGATACTGTATAGAGTGTACATGGGAGTGGTGATACTCCTTACGAAATAGATTGTGGAAGTCATCCCACAAGGGTACCGACTCATGAATCTAAGTATCCAGGCTATACTAATGCCAAGATGATCCATGGAATAACACTAGATGACAAAGCCATCGTCTGATCAATTGGTAACCGAACAATCCTGAAGAGATGAACCACTGACCAAAGATTGGCCTCCACTACATATGTGTATGTCTCACCATAGATCCTCAGTGTTCACTAACACTGGAACTCATGACGCGCGCTCAGCCTGCAATCATCATCGTCCTTCACTGCCAGTGCTAACTGATTCTCCACAGGTGGATGTTTTGCCATCTTCCCTCCTGGAGAAGGGGGATCAAATGATGGATCCCGAATTGATGCCTCGTCCCTCACATAATCATCATCACAATCCAGAGCTAATATCATGGCTGGATGTCATCACAGAGCAATCCTGAATTCGATCATGGAGTATCTCAGTCAAATGAACATATACATATATATCAACAATGATGGTGATTTGACACAATATGGATATTCAAAGAATTAATCCTATGTGATGCCTATACCAATGTTCCTTACAACAAGTCTCTCAACACACCAAGTCGAGAAGTGGGTAATCAGGGTCCTGGTGAATGGCCACTGGACTCCCTTTCTTGAGAGCCACTCTCGAGACACATTGAAATTTTTTCCCTTAAACCCAAGCAATTCTTATTTAGGGATTTTATAAACAACATCTGAAGGAACAAACCACCTATGATACAATGTTTTCATGACCCGACCCATATCAGGGCATTAACTACAACTACCCAAGATCGCCCCCATAGCATAGGGGCTAGAGGCTAGTGTCGATGGAATAAAAAACTCGGGGAGGCCTTTCCCTAAGTACCTGTACACAAACGTCCATCAAACTCAATGAAAATTTGTAGAGGGAAAATAAAAACAATACACAACACTAATATATATATAAACCACAAATATTCATCGACCTCTAAATATTACAAGTACAGAAAAGTAAATTGATAGGGAAAGGGGAAAAATATACAGCCCACAAGAAATGTTCCACAACCTAGAAACATGTAGAAAGGTAAAATATCTGAGAGTTCCCCACTCCTGGATCCCAATAAATGACCACCACACATGTTCCAATCACTCTATATCCTTATGATCCTATGAAGTCATGATAAACTTGATCATCATCAACTGGGGCACACCGAGTGAGGGAAATCCCATGCATGGGTGAGTATAAAAATACTTAGTAGGATGCCATGAAGGATCAAGGGAGTATAGAGTGATATACTAAAGAGGGAAGCGGTATATAGAACATCGTATAGTAAAAAAGTACATCTTAACCCAAAAAAAGTGAAGTAAGCTCGTCCAAAAATGAGGATATAGAAATGGCGATAAGATGAAATTCTTACTGAGTCTTTACTACCTATAATAAGAGATTAGTCTCTTTCAACCACGGGAATATAGAAACAGAAATTATGTGGCATACCTCGCGTGTATTCACCTCTCTTGAAGAGAGAGTATCCAAAACCCAAGGAGTGGGTATTGCAAATGTGGTATATATATATACATGACCAAAAAACCGAAATGAGAGTGCAAGGGGATATCTATCTCACTATCTCTTCCCAAAAAAAGTGTCTCCAATGGTTCGAGTAGTAACCACCATGGATTCCCAACATCCCACATGCCTTCCCTAAACTACAAGTCCAAGGGGTTCAATTACCAATTTTTGATACTATTCTCATTGGGTGGGTCTATCTCACCCGAAAAGTTTTTTTTCATTTCACAAGGACACTTCTTGGGGTGAAAAGTGCCCCTATTTATCGAGAGTCCAAAGTCACATCGAGAACTTCTCATTACTATACCACATAATCGAGAGATTATGCCACAAAGTCGCAAAGCCACTATACAGCCCCACTGGAGGGTTTTCATAGAAGGGCCATCGACAAACCCAGTACCTAGTCGATGTGGAGGGTAACCTTGAAAGAATAAACGACGAACCACACAACCTAGCCCCATTGGGTCATAAGTCCTAAGAGAGTAACCGGATAACACCACTGCCCAACCGTACTAGAGTGTAATCCCTTCAAGTGTAACCAGAGAATGCCATTGTCCAGCCGTGCTAGAGGGTTTGCCCAGAAAGAGTTACTGGTGGACACCACTGCCGAGCTGTGCTGGAGGGTAAGCTCTAAAATTAACTTTAGAATGCCACTTCTTATCCTTTCTGGAGAGTATTTGATGAAAGTAACCAGTGAACGCCACTACCCATCCATGTTGGAGGGTATATCGGGATTTCTCTGGTGATTTTGAAAACATTAATTCTATCACGGTCATCATAGAGTGTCACCTCAGATAGGAATAACATCCCGAACATTGTGCATCACCTCATATAGGAATCACACTTGAAACATCTCACATCATATGTCAAAATCCACTACCAGGGGAACGATCATGTTCTAAGTGAAAAAACACTTAGCATGGGCTACTTGCAGGCCAAAATCCAAGCTCATA
This sequence comes from Viscum album, assembly GCA_963277665.1. Lineage (NCBI taxonomy): Eukaryota > Viridiplantae > Streptophyta > Magnoliopsida > Santalales > Viscaceae > Viscum > Viscum album. The sequence goes on from OY728161.1 coordinate 1,057,408,565, forward strand.
AGAAAGAGATTCGAGTGGTATAGAATTCTTAATGTGGTTCACAACACGTGTGGGTCCCACATGACATGTGACCCCACCTCATCATCTGACCATGTACCTAGCCGTACCTGGGTACTAAACTATGAACTAGTACTCATAAGGAATTCCATTGTATTCCCAGAGTACATGGAACCTTTTTCAAAAAGGATGATGAGTGCACATTTCCCATTACTAATCTGAAAGAAGGAAATATAAGTGTCCTGACATGCCTCTTAAAAATTTCCATAGACAACCAAACCAATCACACCACTATGATCCTTGCAGAAAAGATCACATGATCGACTATTCATTCCCCTATAATGGACTCCCAGTGAAGAAGCTTCATTCAATCCTACTGTGCACAAATAGTTCCTTGTGGGGCCAATGCCTCGATCCTAAAACACATCACAAAAATAGTACCATTAAAATTCCCTCAAAAAAACACATGATATCCACTATTTATTTGTCCAAAATGGATAAATGGTGAAAAGGGTTTTTTTAACTATGAATGCTTGATCGATGCTCGATCACTACTGACCACCAAAAGGATTTGCACACCCAAACAGATCACACCGTTGGGATCCTCATGAAAAAACATGAAAGGTTGACTATTCACTTTTCCCAAGTGGAATTCCGATATATAAGTTGTAAAATGATTCATTACGCTAGAAAGGTGTCATGTGGGTCCTATGCCTCAACCCCAAATTTAGTCAGAAATATCACTTCATTTCGATCCTCACGGGAGAAAACACCAGATCCACCACATGATCATCCAAAATGGATACCCGGTGAAAAAGTCACATGTCACAACAAATGCCCAAAATGGGACTCATGGGGCCCACACCATTGTTCCAGTTTGAGTACCCAAATGATGTCTTGAAAAGAACTCCTTAACTATAGGGTCACAATACCTTAGATGGTGCATCAATTAGACGTCATATGCATACATACAGTTCCATATAAGTTTCCCAAATAATAATAATTATATTATTTTTATTATGGAAAATAGACTTTTGGTTCCCATGTGCATTGATCCAAAAAAATTCTTCAAAGTAGCGTCAAATGGTCTACCTTGATGCAAGGGTCATGTGATCATAGATGGAATGAAAATTGGGCACACAGTTTGAATGATATGGGGGTCTAAACGCCCCGAGACCAATTTGGTCTTACCGTCCCGAAGTGCCTACCAGACTGGCCCTGCCTTTCCGGAAACCGCCATTGGAAATCCACTGGATAAACTTCTACGGGCTACCAGGAGAACCTTGGTGGTCAAAAACATGATCTGGGATCATATTTGTGATTCTCAAGACTTGACCTACACTATGATGGCCTCTGTTCAATGGATCATCAATGTTTTAACACAAAAAAACTATTTTCGGAACTTCCACTCATAGCCACAAATCCTCCAACACATGAAACTTGAGTCCGAGCATAGATCGGGGAGTAGTGTGCGGAGTGGTTCATGGAAATGAAAACATTTCGAAGAAACAGTATGCGGTGAAGGCATGCGGTGCACAGACTGCTAAAGGAAGAAATCAAAAATGGTTCGTAGTGATGGTACGCGGTGAAAGAACGTCGTATGTGAAGTGTCGAAGGTTACTGGGATTGTGGCAGTTCATGAAATAGGAGCGGTACAAAGTGGTGGTAACATTCCATAGATGGAGTTTAGTATTATGAAGATTGTCCCACATAGAAAATTTGGGTAAATCATACTACCAAAATTTTTGAAGATATTTTCATATTTAAGGAACATTAATCCCCTTTGTTAAGTGATGTGATTGGAGATTTATATTTTCAAATGAAATTTGGTGAAGTCTGAACTGGTACGCAGTGGAGAGGATGATACTCAAAGAGAAAAATCTACAATAAAAAAACAACACATGGAAGAGTGTGTGGTTCATATAGGTGTCTCTTGTAGTATACGGTGGAGTAACACATTACGTAGAGTATCACAATATGCAGAGGAGTTGAGAAGTATGCAGAGCAGGGCAATACACCGAGAAGGGCAGTTCATAGAGGAGTTTGACGGTACGTGTAGGAGTTGGATAGTACATGAAAATATCATCAGTATGCAGAACACCCAGGGAAGCCTGAAAATTGACCAAATCGGTTTGTGAAATAAATTTCCATAACATATCAGTGTATGGGAAAATAAATTATAACTGGGGGTGATTACTAGAAATCAATAGAGCATCCATTAAAAGTTGAGGATGCCTGATTTATTTCAAAACCACTAAAGTGACCATCACGTCTTTTAACTGAGTGAAGATTCTTCCAACATGGTGAGAAAGGGGGAGTCAGCAGAAGTGATCCAATGGACACAGTGTGCCATCCCTAAACCAAGTAAATAATGTGCACCTAGAACAAAGTGACTATGCTAAAAACTTGTAATCCAAAACATGTGAGTATTAGTGATTTTTTATGACCAATACACTTTTAGCGTATGCTCCCTAGATGTATCCCTTAGTGGTGAACCATGTAAAATTGTGGTGTCACTGCTTTGCATGTGATTGTTTATTTTCTTCACTTCTTCTTCAGACAGGTTTAAACGGTTTTTACCAACATGGGAACAAGACCGATCAATTTAAAAGATAAATTTGACACCCCGATTAACCCCTCCCCTCTCAGGGGGTTCTGGTGGCCTTCACTTATTTCCCCGTAATGTAATTTTTGTATTTTTTAGAAGTTTACAGGCCGCACGGTATACCCACACAGTTTTTCAAACCATACTGAAACCCTGCGGAGGCTACTGCCCACACACGCTCTCTCTCACATGGTTTTCCAGACCTTGAAAAAGCTATGCAGATTTCTACTACCGACACAGTCTCCCCCCACACGATTTTCCAAACCATACACAAACTGGGCGGACTACCCAGAAATCCCCCTTTTCCCCTCTTTCATGGCCTGAACCCATGGAAAGACCCCTGAGGCATCACAATGATTTATAAAAATACATAATTAAACACAAAAGGAGGAGAAAATTGAATCTTAAAACAAAACAAAAATTTCGTAGGAATCTGGGATCTTACAACCTCCCCACCATATAATGGCTCATCCTCGATCCACTCTTCCAAGCATAATTGAGCTCCTAAAGAAAGTAGATCGCTCCATTGGGCCTGTATATTTGATTCTCTCTCCCATTTTTATTTCTGAAAATTTCTATGCTGCCATAGGACATGAACCAAGGGAACGACCTTTCCCTGCATTACTTTCTCACTATAATCCACAACACAAAACATGTTCTACTCAAAGGACGCATCAGACTGGAGATTGACATCCTCATCATTTATTACATGAGATGGATCAGGATGATATTGTTAAGGTTTTGAAACATGGAAACCATCATGCATCCTACTATACTGTTTTAGAAGAGCTAATCGGTATTCCACTGGCCCGATCCTCTCCATAATTTAAAATAGCCCCACATTTCGAGGCACCAACATGCCCTGATTTCGAATTTTACAATGACCCAACCCTAGAGACACCCAAAGAAACACACTATCACCAACCATGAATGCAAGAGGTCTATGAAACCAATAAACATAATACTTCTGCCTACTCCAAGTCATTGTCATACGATTTTGAATCAAATTAACCTTCTCCGACATCTCCTGCACAAGACTCCATCCTAACAGCTCAGACTCTCTGACCTCTAACAAACATAAATGAGATCCGCACAGTCTCCCATATTGTTCCTCAAAAGGAGCCATCTAAACTGTATTCTAAAAGTTATTGTTGTATGCTAACCCAACAAGTGACAAGTGATTTTCTCACGAACCACCGAAGTCTAGAACAAATTCCGCCAACATGTCTTCTAATACCTGAATTGTGTGCTATGACTGCCCGTCTATCTGTGGGTGGAAAGACATGATAGAAGACACCTGGGTACTGAGTGCCTTCTATAGTTCCCTATAAAAGTGTGAGGTGAAATGCTATTCACGATCTGAAACTTTGGTTCTCGGTACACCACACAGCCACACTATCTACAGAACATAAAACTACCCCAACATGTTGACTGTATTGGTCTCTTGAATCAACAATAAATGGTCCTCTTTGGTTATCCAATCCACCACCACCCAAATTGCATCATTATTTTGAGGCATCTTCAGAAAAATCACCACGATGTCCATCATGATTTCATTCCACATCCATTATGGAATAGGAAAAGATTACACCAACCCACCAGGACGATAATGTTCACCCTTCACCTGCCGATAGGAATGACATCGTGCCACAAAACTTGCAACCTCTTTGTTCATTCCCAGCCACCAAAACATCCTATGAATATCACGATACATCTTATTCATCTCCGGATGAACTTCCCACCGTGATGCATGGAACTCGCACATCCACTCCTCCCGTACATCTCCCGACACCACACACCGACATGAACATAAGAAACACTATCATATATGAAAGTAAAACTAGAAGGTTACTCCCCACCTTTAAGAATTTTTTTCATATCCAAACACTCTAGATCTAACAACTGGTTATATTTAACTCATCTCATATGTGTGGACTCAACTCTTATTGATGAAAGGTTCATCTCCACATGCCCATCTTGTACCACTAAATGCATATCAGCACACAAGGCTATCTTCTTCCACTATGATATGGATTCTCAAACTATCTAATTTTGAGTCATCCAACTCAGAGGATCTATGACACTATTCCCTTTCTATGGTGTGTATACAAAATCCAAATCAAAAGACTGTATGTACTCAACCCACCATTACTGTCAAAGATTCATTTCTCATTGAGAGAAGATGTATTTGATACTTTTATGGTCCGTGAACATTCTAAAAGGTTCTCCCAACAAGTAGTGCCTCTCACACTTCATGGAATAAACTAAAACAGCTATCTTAAGGTCATGAGTAGGATAGTTCCATTCATGTGGTCTCAACTTTCTCAACCCATAAGCTATAACATGATCATCCTGCACCAACACTACCCCAATTACAACAACAGGAGACTCAAAAAACTAGGTGTACTTCTTACCTGGTTCGGGTAAGATCAAAATCAGTGTGGTAGTCAATCGATTCTTTAGCTCCTGGAAATCATTCTTACATGACTTTTACCAACTGAAAATAATTCCCATATAGGTTAGTCATATGAGAGGAACTTCAAAGTGATAGAAATATCTAATAAACCTTCTGTAATAGCCGACCAAACCAAGAAAAATCTAAATATCAGAGATGTTCTTGGGTTGCACCTAAGACACCACTCCCATCAATTTTTCTGGATCCACCAACACACCCAACTCAGATATGATGTGTCAAAAAAGTTCACCTCATCAATCCAAAACAGATATTTTGATATCTTGGAGTAAAGACTATGATATATAAGTGTACTCAAGATGATGTCAAGATGGTTGAAAAGATCATCATGAGTTCTAGAGTACACCAAGATGCCATCAACAAAGAAAACTACAAATTGATCCAGATACAGGTGAAATATCCAGTTCATCAAGTTCATGAACACAACTGGGGAATTGGTCAATCCAAATGGCATTACCAGAAATTCATGCAACCCATACTTGGTTTGGAAAGCTGTCTGGGGTACATCAGAAGTTCTCACCCTCAACTGGTGGTATCTTGATCTCAAATTGATCTTAGAAAATTCTACGACACCTATGGGTTTATTGAATAGGTCATAGACTCTAGGAAGAGGGTCTCATTTCTTAACTGTCATCTGGTTCAGCATCTTATAATCGACACATAGCCTCACCAATCCATCAGCCTTCATAGAAAACAACACTGGAGATCCCCAAGGTGAATTACTAAGACGTTTGAACCCCTTATGCTCCAATTACTCTAACCAAACCTTCAGTTCTTGGAGCTCTACTAGCACCATCTAGTAAGGTGGAATGGAAACTATCTCTAATCTAAGAAACAATTCAATTGTGAACTCAGCATCTCCCACAGGTGGTAGCCTCAAGAATTACTTAAGAAACAAATCTTGGAACTGGTCCACAATATAATGAAAAACTATTTGTCCTTTCTCCCCATCATCTAATATAAGGCCTGCCACTTGGGCTATGAGTTCTCCAAACTACTGGCATAATGGCCCTGTGTATCCCGCTCGAGTATACCACTAACCATGAATGACATTAGTGATCGCATTGAGAGACGTGAATTTTACCTGATGTCGGTAATAGTCCATACGTGCTTCATATAACACCATCCAATCCTTGCCTTAGATTTGGTCACAACCTGACATCTATAGGACAAAAAATTACCATATAAAATGATACCCACCAACCAATAGAGCACTACCCTTACATTGCCTGATGTTCTCATCTCGCTCTCCTAGCCGAGTACTAAGTGACATTAACCCACATGATGTTTCTATAGTTAATCCCAACACAACTACCAACTGATCGGAAATAAAAGAATGCATAGCACTAGTATCAAATAAAGAATAGAAATCAAGGAAGATACAAGAATATTAGCTCAAATAGAAGGCAGTCCAACCTCACCACCCTCAGGTGTAGCTTGAACTACATCGAGATGACCTAACCATTTACCCAGGGCTCCAGTCTAAGTACCTTGAACAACATCACTCTATTTGTAAGGATGGTCTCACCCTGGAGTTCCACGTCCACCACCCCTACAAGTATGGCCCGTGGAGATCCAACTGCCTTTTTTATATGAGGTAATCAGCCCCCTTCATACACTTTTCATCTTCCTCGGACGTCTGTCATTACTTAACTATCGTAGGTGCCTACAGAACCTCTGCATGAGGCCTAACCTTCCGCACATTCGACACTCAACTGGTGGGTGTGGACACTAGTCATGCTTGTTCCCTAGCCTACCACATAGATAACAGAAGAACTGGTCTCCACCCTTAGAAAAAGGTCCCCTCTTTTAATAGTTCTGTATGATTCCCCCTTGATGAAATGTTCCAATGTGGTGCTTCCTACTATCAGAATCTGCACCACTTTCTCACCCAGCTGGCATCACAAGTTCACTAACTGAATCTCCTATCAGGTTCCCCTCCGAGATAAGTGGTAGATCCACCACATCATAAAACCATTTTAGAAGAAATATATTCACCTTGGACCTGATCTCGTGTCACAGTCCTACTTGGAAGTGTTTCACCACCGCAGCCCCATCTCCCATCAACGTTGGAATGAAGCACCTCAAATCGGTGGAATGACTAGCATAGTTTATTACTGAAATTTTCCCCAGAGTCAACCTCATGAAATTTAAACCCTTCTCTTTACTAAATATTATTATATAGAAGTTCTCAAGAAAATTCTCTTGAAAATCCTTCCAAATCATTCCATCAGCTTACTTTATCTAAACCATAATGTCCCATAATGGTTTCGCATGACCCCTTGGAATATAGGCTACTAACTCGACTTTCTTATTTAGAAGAGTCTTTAAATGGTCAAGAATAGTTTGAATGGACTCTATCCAGATCTCTACTACTTCAATCCGACCCTCTCTCATAAAGGTTGGAGTGTTTTGCAGCTGAAACTCCCTAGTAAGCTCAATCATGCTCAGCGTAACCTGCACTGGGCTTCATTACATCATCTTTATAAATTGAGAAATATTCTCACATAACATCTCTTCTCTATCTCATTGGATCACTAAATTCTCTTTCTCCACTATTTGAGAATCGTTCTCATAAACTTCATCATGTCTTCCAACTGATGCATGTCTTTTAGGTGGCATTTCTCTATAATTCCAAACATGATCTTTATAATGCAATTATAGCACTTTTACGAAGAAAAAAAGAAACATAGGTACAGTAATCACTTTTCATAACAAAACCAGTTCACAGACACTACCCAAACAAGCCCACTCACAACCGGATCACAACCCTTGACCATCACTCCTAAGACCATTCCTAACAGGAGTATATAATCCACATGGTTATGATCATTTTCTCTTAGTCCTATTCAAAACCATTTCAGTTTCCCAATTTACTCTTAAAACAGAATAATACACTTTTACTTCTTTATCAAGTACCATTTTTTGAATTTCTATTTGACATTATCACTTCCCTTTATACCGATTCATATGGTCTTATTGGGGACAGTTTCATTACTTTTAATGAAAGTATGCATTGTAACCTTTATATCTCGTACACCTATCATGTATGTGTTCCTATCATGATTCATGTCACTTTCCTACATAGGTGCCTAAAATAATTCATGAATGCACAACCTCAAACCTTTCCGATCATGAGGGAAACCTAAAAAAATCGTCAAATCACACAACAATTGCATCACCCAAAGGTGAAATATTCTCAAATATAACAACACACAACAAGAACAAAAATCCCCTCCTAGGGTGACTTGGGTTTTCCCCCATACATGGGTTAGCTAATCCCAAGAATGGGAACATTACATAGTCCCGACACTTTTCTACCCTTACTTATACCATCCCCAAATAACAAAAATAGAAAATAACTCCTATGATACCACTTTGTAATGTACCTAACCCAGGAGCCACTAAACCTGTTCCCCGAGCTGGGTTGTTACATGTCTTTAAGCACAGATCCCCGTACTCCAATGGATTCCAACTAGTAGCAAGGTTATAATATGTCTCGTGGGGAGACTATAAACGAATTACCAGAGTAATCCACAATAGATAATAATTTAAATAACAGAAATAAGAAGAAATTTGCAACATGCATAAACAACCAATTCCCAAACTGGGTCCAACCAAAGAAAACCATAAATATGCCATGCCATGATACAATGTTAAGTGAATAAAACCCCAAAATAATGAAAACATTAGGATACCCAAAATGGTCCGTACTCCAAGTCTGGAACCTCACCCTACATGGCCCATCTCAAACTCCACTCCCTAGAATAGGGTTCTTTCTCTTGTCCTAACCTGTAAGTATGAAATCAACTCTGGTACCCAATGGTGGCCCGAGAAGGGTTTGAGTATAACTAAGTAGGCCACCACCGATAGAGTAAAAAATAAAAAAAAGTATAAAGTGCATGCAAGTGAAAATACTGACATGTAATGATAAATAGTTCAATGATCCATTCTAGACTATGTTACTTTTTAACTATTCTACCATTGAGTATGGGTTCACTACTTATGCATTCCACAATTTAATCTACCTTGTTATGTGTTCAATGGATTATGCATGATCTATATTCTAATGAATATGGGAAATAAATCAAGCCCTACATCACTAGGCATCACATTATTACAATATCATAATCCTCACCTTGAATCCTCTGTCTGGGTGGAATTCAACCGTTAGGGGAATATAACTTAATTCCCTTCCCTAACCCATGAATTTAGGGGAAAATCATGAACCTCGATCCAACTCAAACTGTGGGAGTAGAACCTTAAGTCGATACCCCACTCAACCAAGCCATGGGCACATGCTTATTTATCTTTCACCACAATCAACTATAGCCAACAACATTTACAACATCGCAACAATATCAATAAAGGGGAAATTAACAATATTTCCTCAATCAATTAAAACACTCATTGTTTATATTAATTATCCCTTTAGCCCCATTTCCCATTTCCCATGAATATCTCACTATGAATGTTCAAGTATAAAGCTAATCCCTTATCTTTTTCCCATTAATCCATTTAACCCTTTTATCATGCAAACCAAACAACTTCGTAGGAAATTAACCAACCTATGTCTATTACTAAAACCCCCTAATTGCACATCCTTCAAGAATAATAACATATTCATCATTGTATCTATGTTCTCACACAATGTCCTATACTTAGCTAACTCCATGTACGGGGAATATCAGTACAACCTCCTCCTTGCATCCCATGGGGATCGAGAGGGGTTTAATTAACCATTTATACACCCACTACTTAACATCATGTAAAATACACCAAGAACTCCTCAAAAGGGAGAAACAATCAAAATCCTACATGTACAAATCCACATAAAAACCAATAGATATAAATTATAGACAACCTACATTGAATACGTTAGAGAAAGCCCTCTCAAACGAATCCTTAGGTCTTAATTAAACCCAAATCTAAATCCTCAACCTAAATATCACCAAATAATAATGTTTGTATGGCTTTGGATGGAGATGGGGAAGAAATAGAAACCCTAAACTGAAAAGAGAAGCAAGAGGGAGATTAGCCTTACCCGAATATTTAATCTGCAACCAATGACACTCCAAAAAAACCCCTAATATGAGGGATATGTATCCTTGTAAGCTCTTGGATATTTTGGTGGCATCACTAGTACGGGAGGATAAGAAAGGAGTAGAATCCAGAGTTCCCCTTATTTCCCCCGTAATTTCATTTTTCTTAATTTTTTACAAGTTTCTAGGATGCACGGTTTACCAGCATGGTTTTTCAAACCATGAGCAAACTGTTCATAGACTAATTCTAGAAAACCCTCTCTCTCGTATGGTTTGATAGACCATCCACTAACCAGAAAGATTTCCATCGCCCACAGAGTCTCCCCTCGCACGGTTTTCCCAACCCTACACGAATTGTGCAGATGGCCAAGAAAGCCCCTTTTCCACCTTTTTCATGTTCCGAACCCTTGGAATACCACCAGAACCTTCACAAGGACTTGGGAAAATACTTAATTAATGAAGAAAGGGTAATGAAACTGAAACACAAACAAGAATATTCCTTTTAGAGAAATTCTGGATCTTACATTTGGTTTGGGGTCAACCAAGACTAGTTTGTTAAAAAATGGTATTAGATCGGTGGTTGTATTTTATTGTATCCAGTAGATTAGAGATAGGATTTTCGACCCTGAAGTGGTATTTCATGAATTTCTAGATGATCATACCTACCTATAATGAGACATGAGATACCAGGGGGGTCATGATTTGAGTCTTTCATTTTTTGGGGTTTTTAAAATGTTATTGATTTTTTGGTTTTATACTATTGTGCATGTTGTGGAATGAATGTGGATGTGTGTTAGTGCCATAGATTGAGCTTACCTGGTGTAGCAAACCATGTGGATCCTGAGTGCATGGTTTAGATAATTATAATTTTTGATGTGTGATTTGTACATGGTCACCTAAACCATGTGGCTAGGTTATGCATGCCCATGGGTTCCGTATTTTAGGTTTTTTTGTGGGTGAGTCTATGGATTTATTTCGGTCAATGTATGTGGATATTTTTAATGAAAATAATTTTTCAGGATTTTTTGAGGTAAATTGGTTTTTAAAAAAACTTATTTTTAGATACGGTTACATTTTCAAAGTAGCATTTGGTGTTTGAATTCGATTTAGAAATAGGTTTTAATATTTTGGAAGTGTCCCTAGAATAAATTATTTCTAAATATTAAATAGAGATTAGGGTTTTTGGAAGTGGATATTATATTTTTTTTGGAATGTTTTGTTTATGATCTATGTGTTTTGATTTTCAATGTTACTTCAGTTTAATTTTAGGTTGATGTTTATTTTGTTTTGTGTTTTATGTTATTTAGATTATTCCACCTAGAATGGTTCAAAAGGTTTTTAGTGAGTTTCTTCTAATTGTTGGACCTTCCCAAACTCACAGTGGTGTGGAAGAGTCTAGTTCCACTCAATATTTTCCTATTTTTATTTTTTGATTGTGTTCTTGTTGAGGTAGTTTCATTAATTGATAATGTTTAGTGTGTTTTATTGTCTTTTGGAACTCCTAAGGCCATAAGGGTGAGATCAATTTTTTGATTTTTTTGGGAACATGTTTGGATTAGTGGGAGGTGATCAACCCATCATAACCAAAAATTGGGATGTCTTGGGATATTTTTAAGACCAATTTCATCAAATGGGTTATACTAGAGAAGGTGAAGGTGAAGAATGTGGAAATTCACTCGGGTGTTCACTATGGTCAATGGATGGTGAAGGTCTATGATAATAATATTAAATAAATTTTTTCTTCCTCTCTAGATATAGTGTTACAGAATTATTTGAAACCCCTTATTTTCTTGTGGGATATTTATTAATAATTAAGTTTTTTATTGTATCATCTAGGGAAGTTTGGTTTAGTAAGCTAGTAGATGTGGAATTTTATAACATAGATAGATTTTAGAGGAATGTATGTAGCAGGTGGAAATATGGAATCTTTTGGATGTCATGAATTTTCTCCCTTTAGATACATGTGTGAACCAGGGGAACTCACTCTTGAGGAGTATCCTTTGCTACTTTCCACTTATTGTTCATAGGGCCACTGAATGATGTGATTCTCGTGTGGTTGATTAGCTAATTCAAACCGATATTTCCATAATCCTATAAAGGCTTGTCAATAGTGTGAATTTTTGGGTCATTTGGAGATGTTCTAGAGGTTGTGTAACTAGAATAAGAAGTCTTTATCAATGGCTATCATCTCTTGACTATGGGGTAGAAGAAGCATCATGTCATCGTGGATCTAGCCCTAGGCCCCAGGTGAAGCATTTCACTCAGTAATAAATTTCTAGGTGTGGGTGAACCTATTTTTTATTTTAAAATACTGATTATTTAATGCGGTATTGAATTAATTATAGAGGTTTGAATAACATCATTATTATGAAAATGAATCATTAAAATAATATTTATGAATTTTTTCATCATCTCAAGTGAGAAAAATATTTTGTTTAAGACTAATCTTAAGCGAGGATACCATTAGTTGATAGTGACGGAGGATGATATTTTGAAATCAGTGTCACTGACTAGATATGTGCTTTGGGAGTTTATGGTTTGGAATTTTTTTCTATATGATTAATGAACTGTATTCATGTATCTTATGAATAGTGTTTTTCATGACTATTTGGATACGTTATTTATTGTGTTTATTGATAATATTTCGGTAAATTATAAAATTAAAGAGGATATTGAAAGAAACTGGATGCTTTTTTTTTCCAAACCATGAAAAGAAAATAAGTTATATGGAAAATTTATTGAATGTGAATTTTTGTTGCAACAGATTTCATTCATCGGGTATATTGTTTCTAAAGTTACCATGACTAGTGAAACTACTAAAACTAATGTGGTTGAAGAATGACCATGACCTAAAAATGTTATAAATATTATTAGTTTTCTTATATTAGTCAGTAAAAATTATTTGTTTGTTAAAACATTTTCTCTGTTATGTATCAGACTATCTAAGTTAACTCTGAAATGATTTAAATTTAGCTTGATAAAAGAGGGTGATGATTTTTTCTAGGAACTGAAGACAGGATTAGTGAATGATCATGTTTTGTCCATCCCTTCTATAAATGGTGATTTTTTTTCTACAATGATGTTTATTTGAAGGGACTTTGTTTCTTTGATACAGAATAATTATGTAATTTCTTACGATTAATATAAATTAAGACATCATGACTAAAGTATCGTATACATGACATGTAACTTGATGCTGTGTTTTTTTTAAAAAATCTTGAGAAATAATTTATATATAATAAAATGTTTCATTTATACTCATCATGAAATTTTGATGTATATATTCACATTTAAAGGGTTGAACATGAGGTAGAGAAGATGTATTACACTAATAAAGGATAAAAATTGAATAATTTATTACATTTATTGAAAAAAAGTAGACAATGATTTGAGATGAAATGATAAAGAATCATTAACCATAAATATTTTGGAAAATAATACCTTGGTAAATGATTTGGTAAATGCTGGTCTAGAAATTTGGAAATTTGGAATATCTTCTATTTAAATTCAGGTGTTTTTACAATCATCATTATAAGAAAGAAATAAGAATTATTATAAGTAAGATATTAACTTACAACATAATGTAGTCCAATTAATTAAAGGTAAGTTTCTTGAATTTATCATCGACATGGAAGGTGGTTTTAGATTAGGAAAAAGCTTTTGTGGGCTAACTATCTCCCAATTGAAAAAATAATCATTTTTTGAAGCACATCCCTATCCTTTTTTTCATCTTTATTGTACTAATATATAGGAAAACCTTCAGAATTAATATTGGTTTTATTGAATGAAAAAGGATAATGTTAAGTATACTCCACCATGTTTGAATTTAAAATAGGTAGAATATAAATTAATTTTAATAAAAAGGATTTGTTGTCTACTTACAATGATTAGGTGGACAAGAAAAAATATATCTATGGATTTTGTTGTGGGAATTTGAAAAGTATTTATTTAAAAATGCAATTTTTTTTATTGGTGATTGATTAACAAAATCTTGTCATGTCCTTCCTATTCATGATAAAATGAGTTTAGAATTGATTTCTCCACTCTATCTGAAGGAGACAGTCTAGTTAAATGGATTTTCTATTTGAATTGTATGTGTACTTGATCCGATGTTTAATTATATTTTTTAGAAATTATTTTAGAAGTTATTTGATTCTAAATTAAATTTTATTAAAACCTTCCATCCATAATGTTATAGATAGTTTCAAAAAAAATTAATAAATTGGAAGATATTATTATATCTTGTTAAGTGAATTACCAAGGATTTTTGGAGCATCATCTTTTATTATTAGATTTTTATAATAATAATTGTCTTTATTATAGTATACAAATGACTCATCTAGAGGTATTATATGGAAAGTGGTGTCAAAATCAATATTGTTGGGATGTAGTAGGTGAGGTAAAAAATTTTAGAATATGGTTGATAAAAGATATTATTGAGAAGTTAAAGTTGATTTTTCATCACATGAAATAATATTGATGTATGAAAAAGTGTTATTCAGATAAACCAAGAGATGAAATTTTAGTTGAGGTAGGAAATCATGTTTTTATTAAATTATTTTTATAGAAAAGTGTTATTAGTTTTGGTAAAATGTGAAAATTAATTCTATGGTTCATTGGACCCTATGAAATTATTTAGTAGGATAGATTGGTAATATACTGATTTGCCTTGATTCTGATACTATGTAAAGAACATGATGTGTTTTATTTTTCATTATTATGGAAATATATATCGGGTGCATCTCATGTGATGAGCCTTAAAGTAGTCTAGTTGAAAGAGAATGTTTTGTATGAGAATAACCAATTCAGATTCTTGATCACATGGAGCATGAGATACATAATATTGTGATTAATCAATTATTTTTTTTGTTTTTGAAAACACGATACGGATAAATGAGAAACATTAGAATCAAAAAATGTTATGAAGGAAAAATATCCTCATCTATTTTTGTATGGAATAAAATTTCGATGATGAAACTTCCAAAAGGGAGAATATAGTAACAATCTAGGTAATGTTAATATTTAATCAATATCAATACATATTAATATTCTTGAATTAGAATTTATAAATTTATATTAATTTAGAGATATTAAGTAATTATTCAATGAAAATTCAAATGATTTTATTCTTTTAAAATTAATTACTATGTATTATATGTTTTTATTTTAAATATTAACTATTTTTTTAAATTTTAATTTCAAAAAATTAAATAGTTTTTTATTTCTACAGGTTAAAAACTTCTTACAGTGAATATTTTGGGAATTTTTAAAAAGGTTACATTTTTACTAAAAAGTAGATATTACCAATTTTTAAGAAAATTTTCATTTAATAAAATATATTTTAAAATACATATTAAAATTTATATTCATTTCTAAAATTGAATTATTTAATTTTTGATAAAAAAGTCCAATTAATTCCATTTTAATCAACACTATTCTTTTTTTATAATAAAACATTACACATAAAAATGAATTTTTATGGAAAACGATTTTGTTTAGTTTTACATGTTTATTTTAAAATCAATATCCTCCCCTTATAGAAATTTATTTTTATAAAATTGAATACATATTTTGAATCACAATTTAAATATTTTTATGAGGTGGATTTTAGTTTTGGTCATTTTGAATAATAATTTTGGTTAAAATCCAGTGACCAAAGTACGAGTTAAAATGAGTTAAAAGGGTTAAAAATAAACTCAAAAGGGTTAAAATGACTTAATAACTTGTCTGAATACTATTTAGTGGCATTATTTATTATTTATCTCATCTCCATTTTAAATAGGAGTCATTTGGGTCTATTTGGTTTGAGAAGGATATTACTATATTTTAATATTTTGAAAAATTCCAAGTGTGTCGTATCCCTCACTTAAAGAAGAAGTCCCACACTCCTCTAATATCCTAACATCAATACTATATTATCTTATACAATATATACCCAATTCACATCATAACATCCCTACTCACATCTTATGGGACTTTTTTTCATATATTTCTTTCTTATGGAGGAATTAGCTATAATCTAAATGTGGTTGTTTGAGAAGATGTATAGTTCTTTCTTGATTATTTATTTTTAATTTATTATTTTAACACATTAAAAAAATCCTAACCATTATGATATCATATCTTCAGTAAATAAAATATATTTAAATGTTATTATTTTTGTTTTATGACATATTTTCATCTACCTATTTATCTAATGGAAAATAAGAACATCTTTCATGTGTACGTGTCGATTACCACCTCATAATGATGATGAATTTGATTTTCGATCAGTGAGTCATTCCAATTTTTAAAACATGGATAAACATAAAATAAAATGTAGTATATGATTTAAATTTAATTTTTTATTGGTTAATAAATATTCTAAATATATATTTTACATTCAATGAAAAATTAAAACTGTGATCATTTGTAAATGTGGACTACTACCTCACGAACCAATGCATTTTATTTCTATTCACCACCTCACATGGATGGAATATATATTTGTACATAATGAAATATTTTTATGTTTATTATATAATCATAATTTTGTAAATTTAAAATGATACTTACCATATTTCCTAGATATTATTTAGAAAATGGAAATGTTACTGATGTGTAAGTAAAGATTTCTATCTCCATGATGCAACATAGTTCCTTTTTCATAACCAAAATGCATGGTTGGATATTAAATAATAATTAATGAATAAAAATTATAATTATAACATGATTAAAATTATTTAAATTATGTAATCATGATATATTTGGCCATAGTCAACCAACTAAAGTCATTTTTGATATAAGAGGAGAATATCCTCAAACTGTCTGATATGGGTTTAATTGATAAAATGAATGAATATGAAATGAGTAATAGTGAAATAAAAGGAATAATAAGACTTAGAGTTTTATTGATAAATTATATTATTAATAAAAGTTTTTTATTTAGGACGATAATGAACTTTTGTGAGAATTCAGACTCATAATAAGACATAATTTAACATAAAACCTTATTTTAAATGTTTAAAGGATTTCAATTCAAATCACTCTTCCTAATTTGAAAAATCATGAAAACTCATAAGTATTTTTAAGTAATTATATGAATTAATTAAAAACTCCACTTTATATCTCTTTTTATTATCCAAAAATTTATTTCAAAAGTAATATTTTTTACATATTTAAGGGATATCATTTTCACTTTGATTATAAAATAAAAAATAAATATTCTATTTTATTGTTTATAGCTTGATTACTTTTTTAATTCCATCATGAATATTATTATTTATTTGGATACCTTTACATGATTCATTTTATTTTCAAATAAATCACTTGCTTCCTTTTTTTAATTTTTTGTTTTTTTAAAAGAGGATTTAAAAGGAAAGGGTATTTCAATAATTCAATTTTTTTATGTTAGTTAAGAATCTTTTTTAAATGGATTTAAGATTAAAAGGTAAAATATTAATTTTTTTGTATGATATGATACTTGAGAAATATATCTGATGACGGGTGAGCCCGAAAGATCTTATACGATGTGTGAGACTGATACATATTATACAATAGGTGATCCTTATAGATCTATCCAATGAATTGGGTAGTGTTCCTTATATACAAAGGAAATAAGGTGGGAGTTAAGAAGGGAGGTTTCTCCAACGGATTTGACTTTGCTCTTGTTATTTTCGAAATAAGTGAACATAGGTTGTGAATATAATACCTTAAAATTCCTATAAGTGTTTCAATTTTTTTCTATTTGTTTTAATGGTTTAATTTGAGAATAAAATATTTTACCAATGTTAATATAATTTATTTTTTATTCTTATATAATAATGTTTATATGGTAAAAGTTTTATATGATTCCATGTTTTCATTGTACTAACAGATTTCTTTCTTTTTTATCCCTTACTACAATTTTTGTTCTCATCAAACAATTTCAAATTCTTTTTATAGGGAATAAATATGAGTATGAAAAAAGAATAAATCTTGTTGAAATTCATGAATATTTCTAAGGATAAGAAAATGTTTTCCATTTTAAAAATTTTATATTGAGTAAAATATGGACATTGATTGGAAGTCTTCAATTTCAAATATATGGGGTTTTGTATAATTTTGATGATCTAATTCTATAAAAGTCTAAAATAAAAAGTTATTCGAGAATTATATAAAGTTAATTTTTGTATAAAAATTCCGAAATATTTAATTTTTTATATATGTTTCCTTATATAATGTTATAATAGAAATTATTACGATATATCCAATGAAATAAATTAATAATGATTATATAACGATTCTTTTTTTACTTATAGATCTTCAGAATACATTAAATAATATATTTTGAGCTATGTGTTGAGTCTATGAAAGATTACTTGCTCGAGAAGGCATAATTTTTCTATAATAATAATGTCAAGCATATTATATCACGCACATGAATTTTTTCGAAAATATTTGAATAAATTTCTAATTGAGTCTCAAATAAGAAATGTGAGACTAATATTAAATTTGAAATATGATTTTTACCCAGGTAACAACATAACCATTGTACACATCATTTTTTTGGATTAAGGGAGATCAGGGAAAAATGGAA
The DNA here is from genome assembly GCA_963277665.1 of Viscum album. Lineage (NCBI taxonomy): Eukaryota > Viridiplantae > Streptophyta > Magnoliopsida > Santalales > Viscaceae > Viscum > Viscum album. Next base: position 1,057,427,239 of record OY728161.1, read on the forward strand.
TATAAGTAAATTTACAATTTATTTAATATATTAGTTATTTATTTTACTTGACCAAAATCCTTATGTATTTAAACCTAGTTATGGGAAAATCCAATGGTGAGACACATAACCCAATGGATTTGGACGGAATATATAGGATCATATTTTTTGGACAAATGACAATGGATCATGATCTAATGATCATTTTTCACAAGAGTTCATAGATCTCACCAATGACAGTGATGTGAGACTATTATTCATCTGATATCAATCTAAACTCAAAGTAAGTAAATTTTTTATGCCTTTTTAATCCTAATTTTGATATCCTATGATGAAATCAAATCAAATATTATGAAAAATTGATTTTTGGAATAATCATTGATTATGTTGTACTCATTTATCATCCTTTAATTATAAATGGATAATGTTTTCCATGATTATTGTTCATTTATCTTTGTTAATATTATTTATTAAAATTAATTTATATTAACATGAACAATGGAAAAGGGTCATTCCTTATGCTTTTGTTTTTATTACTTTTGTACCTATATATTTTAGAAATTGTTTTTGACAATTCCTTTGACACATAATTAAACAAATACCCAATGAATGAACATTGTGCAGTTGTTCTTTGGTGTAATGTATTATTACCATATTTTTTTATTCAGGGTTGAGAAAATTATGGTGGTTTGTCCTCAATGACAAAATATTTAGGTGTTGGATCATGAGATATTGTTTCGCTAATTTGGATGCCTGATTGACACGGTGCCTCAGGGATGATTTGCATGAAAATTTGTGTGGATGGCATGCATCCACCGATGATAAGGTAGGTGTGGTCAAAAAATATAATAGTTATACAACGAGTCTCATAGTTGGATCATTTGAGTGATAATACATGATATTTATGAATGTTTTTATAAAATTTTGTAAATTCCCAACATACACTTTGTGTTTTTCAAAACAACATATTGTGTTGTCCCTTGGAGGCTGTGGAATAGTTTTCATGAAAATTAAATATTACATTCCATGTGGGACCTACCACACACTGTGTTACATGTGAATAGAGACTCGACATGTACCCTTGGGGTACACATACAATGATATTGCGAGGTACATGGTCACAACCAGCGTACCCGGTCACGACCATGTGCTCATATACAGATAGAGTATCTAGATACGAATAGGTACATGAGCATGCAGAGAATACATGGGAATATTCTAGTGTACCCAGACATGTGCTGGAGTTTATGTAAGACTGAAGGTATCTAGGACACACTATGTATAAACTATAAATGCAATGTAGAAATCCACTATAGGTTGAGGACCTCATTCTTTTCAGTTTAGACCAGTATCTTTATGGTGTGTTCTTTTGGATCATCCCTATGATGGTATTATGATAGGAAGAGAAAAAAATCATATGACCAATGAATCAGGTTGTTTGATCCCATTCCAAGAGGTTTATTCTAGACAGGGTCAGGTGTACCCCATAATAATTATGTGATATCACCTATGTTTGAATCAAGACATTTTGAGTTCTAGAGAGTACATCTTCATGGTAGGGTTTGATGAGTAAGACCACTTGGACGAGTTCCAACCAATGTTTGTAGATCCAGGGATTCAGTTCTATGTGATGAGCGTTACCTTGAAACCTCAAGTGGAATCCCATACTAGCAGTATGGTTTTGACATTGAATTGGTACTTGATGTCTATCTAGAGTATATCACATTTATTATTGTTATTGACTATGTTATGATTAAAATAAATTTGTGATGAAGAGATGAATACATTATTGATTATTTTTTCTTATATATTTTAAGGTTTACTAATGGGTATATATATAATCACCACTTCATGGGATCTACCCACACATGTTGTGTCTTATGAATACAATAGTATTCTGATAAGGTCCTAACAGGACTAGGAGTAGGCATAGCATATTTGGGATAGGAAGACTTGTTGGTTCAAAGTGTTTTATTTGATAGTTGTTCGCACTATTATAGTATATTGAACACTTTTTAAAGTTTTTTGTGGAATTATAGTTGGTCCTTAATAGTTTAGTATACTTGTGTCATACTATGATATGTGATATATATTATGTATTCATTACCATACCAGTTATATCATACCTTTCTGAATTATCTTGTCGATGGGTATGAATGCGTGTGGATAGGTACTTTTATCTGTCTCCTCCTATTTGGGTGATATGAAGACTCAGGGATGTCAAAGCCCCTATCATATTTAGGTTGGGTTTGGGGTGAAAAACCTAGCTTATCATCATCCATGAGAAACTTTATGGGTTAGGTTTTGATGGAGTGGTATCATAGGTGGTTTTCTCATGACTAGAGTTTGAAGATTGTCTACCTATGAGGTTTTCTTTTGGGATGTTTGGGATCCATGTTATTGTGATTTGTGATTATCATTTTGGATAGGGAATCCTATTATGATGTGGTTAATGAAGTATCCATTCAATAGGACTTTGATAATCTTCTTTTTAACATATTAAATGTAGGAATTGGTTGTAGGGAAAACTTCGGTACATGCATCATATAGGAATGGGCTATGATTTTCATGTCCATATTGTTTCTTCTTCATAGATATAATCTTTGACTATAGTATGTATAGACACTTTACAAATGCATCAATTACGAAAACCTTGACCATCTCATAGTGGAATCATGAGGATGATCAACCTAGTGATGAGTATTTTGTTGAGGGTCTCTTACCGGAGATGCTACCACTGGGTGGTTTTCCAGCACCACCACAACCCATTGAGAAGTTGGTTTAACTAGAATTACCATAGAAAGATATGTGATGTATGATTTTAAATAATTAGTTTCAGTTATAGATTCATCATTTGTTTTAGGTAGATCTATAACCCTTGGAAAATTAAGGATAAATAGACTTTATTTGATGACTTTTCCACTGAGTCTGGACGTCTCCAATTCAGATGGATATAACAACCCCACTCTTTATTACACACTCAAAAATGATTTATTAAATAAAATATTCACTTTATACAATATATAATATTGGTATGTCAAGTTTTTTTGGGAATAAGAACATTACATAACAATTTAAAACATGAAACAGACATATTTATTGAAAACCACTTTTACATGACCACACACATTCCTTCATTCTTAGAATTGCATGGGATAACCCGAGGACATGCATAAGAAAAGGGTGATCTATAAATCCTAGTAAGGTATTAAAAAAATAATAACATGATGAATATAGTACATGTAAGGAAATAGGCATATTAATGGATCATAAGAGAAACATGAACATAAAGACATGATATAGCGTGATTATCATAACAAGGAATTGTGGCATCAAAATTTAACATGATATTAGAATGAGCCAAGGATAATTTGACATGGAGCATGATTAAACCCTCATTGAACTTGAATTATCATGAGTATACCATTGTTTCACTTTACTTATCATGATACTAAAATTTACCCATTGTACTGGAGTGCTGTCAGGGCACACCCTTCTTAATCATTTCTTTTCATGCATAAGTGTGCCACAAGGATCATATACTATGGATTCATTAAACATAATAATTTATTACACGATATAGTAATGTATAATTCATAAATGAAAATCTATAATCAATAAGTAAATGTGCATAATGGTTAATACCCTTTATAAAGAAATGGTCATGGTATTCACTACTCAAGGACTTTGGCTTGGAAAATCATGGTGAAATTTTGATGGCATAACGACGTGACATGAGAATTAAAAAAAATGGATTATGAGAGAGAAATTTGTGTCTCATAAAATGTACATAAAATGGATAGTAAGGGTGGTCATATAGATACATGTCCCAACATATGTAATGGTATCTAGACTCATAATACAAAATAATTGCATGAATGTAAATGAGAAGAGACAAATTCATTATGGAATTTCGGCTTGGTAGCAGGAATAAATGGGAGGAATTAATTAGAGAAACAGTGTCTCTAATCATTAAAACCTATGGATGTAAGTATTGGGGAGGTGAGAAATCATACACTGACATTTTTAATTAAAATAAATGGTATTAGATCATAATGAAATTTGGAAAAAAATGGAAAAGGAAAAAATCCCTTACATGGAATTGTGATCCCAAAGTCATGGGAGGGGATTGAGAGAGGATTCATGGGAGATTGGGGTGCCTTGGGAGGATTTTAGAGATATTAGGGTAGGTTAGAGACGTTATCTAAGGGTTTTTATTGAATAGAAGTGGGAGCTTGGGTGGGTTTATATAAGAAAAGAGAGGAAATTCTTTATAATTTAGGTTTTGGACACCACACATAAAACTAATTAAAACCACAAACCAAACCATGTTTTTTGCGAATGGTTTTTGAAATGGGAGAGTGTAAAAAATTATTTTACATGGCCAATGTCCAAACTTATTAAAATATTAGTCTTGATTATGTTGAGGTGAGTCACTTTCTCAAGGAAAGTCATTTGAAAATTTAAAATGATTTGCAAGTCTTGGAGGGTTCACCAAATCATTGTAAAATAAATCAAACCAACATAAAATCACATTATTTTAAATTTAAAACAAATATTTTCCAAACATACCATTTATATTATTTTATTACATCCCTATTCGGTCATTATTATTTCATTTTACAGATTATATTTTTAAACAATATTTAATTTTTACCCAAAGAATTCGCCTTTCTCAGAATGTTATGAAAAATTAAAATTTGGATAATTTTGACATACTGATTCCAAAAATAATACTAATTTTAACTAAATAATTTTCTAAATATGTGCATTTTTTACTTTTAACATAAAACCTACATTTATCGAAAATTCATGGGTTTTAACAAAAACAGTTTTCAAACCATAATAAAAATTAAAATTTTATTCATAAAAATTATATAATAATTTATATTTAGTAAAAAGTAATTTCATAATAATATTTTATTAAAATATTATTTAATTCAAAAAAATCCATTTATACCTCAAAATAGATTTCTTAAATGAATATTATCTAAATATAGTATTTGTGATTTAAAAACCATTAACAATGTAATAATAATAATATGGATGTATATTATTTATTATATACAAAAATAATGCACATAATCATAGTGCTAAGGTTTTGTTACATAACACCTTATAACACACGCATAAGACCAAATGGTAAGGTGCGCGATTGTGACAGACTCTTGGGGATGCTCATAAAACATCACTCTGGTGGAAATCTCTATCAACTTCCACTTCTCCTATAGCTAGTTCCTTTAATTCATAACGTAGTGAAGCTTTTCTTCGTCATGGTCAAGAGTGAATCCCAGTGATTCCACATCCTTTCTGAGCTCTAAAAATTGGGCTTCGTATGGAGAAATTCTATTGGTTGAGGTCATCAATTCATTTTTTTGAGTAAATTGGATTTGTTAAAGCCCTATATTTATACCAATCATGTGATCACTATTCGACGACTATATTTTCAATTTTCATATTTCATAATGGTATTTTATAACATTAAATCATTAAACCAAAGAAGTGCATATGTTATATAGCCATTTTTCATAATAATTAATTTAATTAGATAAAGGGTAATTTTCGTTAATAAAAGTTTGGATTGTTATAATTTCCCCCTTAAGAAATTTCACCATCAAAATTTATTTTTCTCGCACTAAAATAGATGTGGGTAACTCAGCTTCATCACTACCTCCGATTCCCACATTGCCTCTTCAAACTTGTGGTTTCTCCACAACACCTTGACATGAGGCATTGTCTTATTTCATTGAACCTTTTCTCTATGATGTTAGATCTTCACCGAATTCTCTTCATAAGAGAGTTCATTATCCAATGGTACCAAAACTGGATTGAGTACATATGATGGGTCAGGTATGTACTTACATAAGAGTGATACATGGAATACATCATGTACTAGAGATAGGATCACTGGGAGTTCTAGTTGATATGAAACTTTTCCAATGCGATCAAGGATCTCAAAAGAGATGATGTTCATTGGACTAATCTTTCCCTTGTTCCAAAATCTCATAACTCTCTTCCACGGTGATATGTAGAAGAATACCATATCTCAGAAATCAAACTTTTCGTCTTGTTGATGATTATCAGAATAACTCTTTTTCAACTCTGAACAGATTTAATGTGCATCTGGATCGTCTTAAACTTCTCCACCATATCTTCGACTATTTCTCGACCTATGAGTTTATTCTCCCCAACTTCATCCCAATATGTCGGTGTTTTTTACCTCTTCCCATAGAATGCTTTAGAATGATCCAGTTGGATGCTTTATTGGAAACTATTATTGTAATATAACTCCACCCGAGTAAGATATTGATCCCATCCTCCAATGAAGTCCATTGACCAAGCTATCAAATTGTCCTCAATTGTTTGGATAGTCTGCTCAGATTGGCCATCAGTTTTAGTATGATAAGCCGTACTGATGTTCAAATCAATATTCAGAGCACGTTTAACACACTTCCAGAATTAAGAGGTGAATCATGGATCATGATCGGATACAATAGATAGTGGTACTCTATCCAGCCTTACCATTTATCTGATATATATTTGTACCAGTTGATCCAATGAGAATTCCTCATGAATTTAAATGAAGTGTGCAGTCTTTGTAAGACGATCCAAAATAACCCAGATAACATTTTTTCCATTAGATGTCTTCGATGTCCAGTGACAAAGTCCATGGTGATGTTCTCCCATTTACATGTTCTTATGGGTAATGGTAGTATCATCCCATTAGACTTCTACCTCCAATACTTCACTTTCTAACATACCAGGAACATTTATGTTTACTTCGCGATCTCCTTATTCATGTTATCCCACTAATAATTCTCTTGTAGATCTCGATACATCATTGTGTTTATTAGGAAGATGGAGAAATTTGAACTATGTGCATCATCCAAAAGTTATTTCTTTTACTCTGGAATTCATGGAACTCATAATCTTGACGCAAATCTCACAATTCATTCTTTGTTATCATTGAACTCTAAGGATTTCCCTTTTCAAATGGCTTCTAGTTTCTTATGAATTCCCACATCATCCATGTGAGAATCCTTTAAACTTCCCAAAAGAGATTGTTGAGAAATCAGTTGTGAATGGATTGATGATATTCCTTTCATTATTCTTCCCATGTCTATCTTCATGAAATCTATGAATATTGGATATTTTTCAATTCTCATCAATGATGTAATCACTAGTTCCTTTCTACTTTGAGCATCCACCACCTTTTTCACTTTCCCAGGGTGGTAATGGATTATGTAGTCATATTCTTTGATCGGCTCTAGCCATCTTCGTTTGTGCATCTTCAACTCTTTACGGGTGAATATACAGTTGAGGGTTTTGTGATCTGTGTATATTTAGCACTTCTACCCAATGAGGTAATGTAACTAAATTTTCAAAGCGAAGATTACTACAGGAAACTCTAGATCATGTGTTGGATAGTTTTTCTCATAAACTTTCCATTCCCTTGAAGCATAAGAAATGACTGTCATTTTTCATGAACACACAACTGATTCCCTTCATCAATTCATCTCTAAATACCACAAAAAGTACTCGAATTGTGGGTAGTGTGAGCATGGGTGCAATGATAAGACTCCTTTTCAACTCTTTGAAGCTCTCTTCGCATTCATCATTCCATGAAAACTTTACTCACTTCTGAGTTTACTTGGTAATAAGGGTAAAAAATTGAGAGAAATGTTCTCACAAATCAGTGATAATATCCAGCTAACATCAAGAATCAATGGTTATACATTACCAATGTTGGCCTCAACCATCCCTCAATAGTAGATATATTGAAGGGATCCACAGATATCCCATTTCTTGTGATGATATGACCTAAGAATGTAACCTCCTTGAACCCGAACTCAAACTTGCTATACTTTTCATAGAGATTCTCCTTTTGCATGATCTCTAGTACAGTTCTTAGATGCTCATAATTCTCATCCTTGGTTTTTTATTATATTAGAATATCATCTTTAAATACTACTAAATTTTTTTCAAGGTAATCATTAAAGACACTTTTCATCAAGTCTATGAAGATTTCTAGAGCATTAGTGGGTCTGAAAAGAATTACTATGAATTAATAAGGCCTTTAACATGTATAAAACACATTCTTGTGGATATACCCATTCTTCACCCTTGGTAATATAACAACCTGAAATCCACATTGGAGAAGTATTGTGCTCCCCATAACTGATTGAACAAGTCATCAATTCAGGGAAGAGTATACATGTATTTTATCGTGATTTTTTTGATCTCATGATAATCAATGCAAATGTGCATTAACCCACCCTTCTTCTTAATGAAGAGGACTAGTTCACCCCATGTTGAATCAATTGGGCATATAAATCCTTTATCCTGATTATCCTACCATTTCTTTGTCAGCTCCTCAAGCTCTAAAGAAGAAATTCTATATGGAGTCTTGGATATTGGAAACCCCAAAGGTATAAGATCAATTGAGAATTCAACATCACTTATAAGAGGAAGAAGAAAAAATTCCTCAAGAAACACTTCAACGAATTGCATCACAATATTTATGTATCCATGGATGGTTACTTCCTTAGACTCAATCATCTAAGAAAGATACAAATGCTCTTGGGGTAGTAATATCCATGCTTCAGATGATGGTGCTAAGGAAGAATCATCCTCCTCCTTGCACTTGTACAGAATCGGGGGTCACCTCTCCAGATAGAGAGTGATTTCCCTCCCACATAAATTTATGTTAGATTTATATAGGGAATTCAAATTAATGCCAAATATTTCACCAAATTCTACTAGAGTATGTATGAAAATGTTATCCGGGAAGTTTAATACTCAAAATTTTTTAGGGGAGGAGTTATATTCATTGGATGTAATGATTTTCCCATTTCCCGTTCTCACTGACATCTTTACTTCCATAATTAGTGGTGGTGTTGGGATTTTTCTATAAAAATTTGGTGTATAAAAGAATGTGTAGAACCATAATAAAGATATATTTTCTATATTCATGAATGAATAACTAGAGTACCTATCACCACTTCATTATCGGGGTTCAATTTGGTAGTAATGATGGAAAAATACTGCCCTTCCTTCCTTGGAGGTTGTGGGTTGCCTCTGAAAACCCTTGTCTTAGGGCACTAGTTTTCAATGTACCCATGGTTATTTTTAGTTGAAGTAATGAAAAATGCATTGAGGGTCGAATGGAGAATTACTCTCCTTTATCGCAACCATGAGTTTTTTTTGAATGTCATTGGCCAGGTTCCCTTCTCTTCCACACCTAAAGTATTTTATTCATCCCCTTTAGTCATTTTCTAGGTTACTTCTTTCCACTCTTTTGGAAAGTGGGGTGCTTGATTATCTTATCACCATTGGATTTATCCATCTAACTGCCATAATTCAAGTCCACCTTATGCATCTTATCCCCATGATACCCCTATGATTTGCATATCTCAATTTCAACCTTGAGGGCACATCAGAAAATTTCCTCGTTGCTCTTGAAGTGACAGATCTGTAATGCTTTCAGTAGGCTAGGTTTTATCCCACCAAAGATGCAGTCAACCTTGAAATTGGGGGTAATGACAAAGATGAAGGTGTATTTTGAAATCTTTGTGAAGTTTTCCTCATACGCTCCAATGGATTCATCATCTTTTTTCAAGAGGGAAAGAAAGTACCCTTCCATATTATAACGGAGGGTGCAAAGAAAATATTTATCGAAAAACATTTTCTCGAAACTCTTCTATTCCAACTCCTCGATATCTTCCTCAAGTTTCATATTTTTTTTATCATTTTCCTCCATTCATCAGCTTAACCCTCCAAACAATAATAAACTATAAGAACCTTCTCTTATTCTTAAAATTGAAGTATGGAGAAGATATTTTCAATGGAGTTAATCCATTTTTTGGTAATTGAGGGATCAGATAATCCATTAAAATTAGCAGGACATTGTCTCATTAAGCACTCGATCACAACATGTTCTTTCTTGTGAGGGGGGTGTGGGTTTAATTTTCCCTTTACCCATGTTTCAATTAAAAACTTGAGTTAACTGAGACAATATTAACACCAAGCTTGTGATTCCTGCTCACATTGGATTAAGCATCTCATTAGAATAGTCATCACATTGATCATTAAACCAGTTGTTAGCCTGAGTCCTCCAATTATTTAACATTGGATGGAATAAAAGGGAAGTCAAGGGTAAAAAAAGGGGGAATCCAAAGTCAAAAAATGGATAACTTATAAATTGAATTTATTTCCTTTACTTATAAATTCCCATGCTTCAATATTTATTATCCATGATCATCTTCCAAACATATATTCTAAGGAGGAATTTTCCCCCTAATAATGGTTTATACTAAGCTCATGAATTTACTAAAGCATATTCCCTGGGAGTGTCATAACGAACAGTGCAGCAAGGCCCGTTTTCGTGCATCAATTCCCATTCGATTCAAGATCAATGCTGTGTTTTTTGGTTTTACCCCTAGATAAATCTATTCTAGAGATTCTTATACCTGCTCGTATCCAGATTGGTATGTAATTTATTGATAAACCACTTACTCAAAACTATCCAAAATTTGGGATGTTTTTATTATACCTAGTCTTATCCCAAAGTCTCTCACTAGGGTTTTCTAATCCTAATCCAAAATACAACTAAACCTATTATATGATACCAACTATAATAACCCTTATCTTTATTACACACCTAAACATGATTTAATACATACAATCTCAACATCATAAAACATTGAAGATAGGGATATCTAGTGTATTGGGTATTATGAATATTACATAAAACATAAAACATGAAATACACATCTTTATTGAAAACTTCTTTTACATGACCACACACATTCCTTTGTACTTAGAATTTCATGGGACAACCAGAGGATATGCATAAGAATAGGGTGAGCTCTAATGCCCATTAAGGAAGTAAACAAGGAATATCATTAATAATATAGTGCAAGTTAAGAAAAAGGAATATAAATGGAGCATAAGAGAAACATGAACATAAAGGCATGAAATAGCATGTTTATCATAACATGGAAATGTGGAATCCACATTTAACATGATATTAGCACGAGACAAGGATCATTGTACATGGATAATGAGTAAATATTCAATGAACTTTATTTTTCATGAGTAAACCATCATTTCACTTGACGTATCACGATACTAATATTTATCCAATGCATTGGAGTGCTATCAGGGCACACCCTTCTTAATCATTTCATTTCTTGCATAAGTGTACCACATGGTTCATATATCCTAGATTAATTAAAAATTATCATTTATTCAAAGATAAAGGAATGCGTAATTAATATATGAAACTTTATAATAAATAAGTAAATGTGCATAAATGTGAAAAACCATGGTAGAGAAATGGGCATGGTATTCACTACACAATGACTATGCCTTGGAAATTCGCAGTGCCATTTTAGCAACATTAGGAAATGACATAAGATTTAATAAAAATGGTTCATGTGAGATAAAGGGGTGTCTAATCACATTTTAATGAAATGAACATAAATTATGGGTATATAGATACATTTACCAACATATTTAGTGTAATTTAGACCCATAAAACAAAATAATTTCTTGAATGTAAATGAGAAGAGAGAAATTTCATACGGAATTTCGGCACGGTAACGTGTGTACATGGGAGGTATTAAAGAGATAAAAGATGTCTCTCATAATTCCAACATAAAGAGGAAAGTATTGGGGAGGTTATAAATCATTCCCCAATATTTTTAGTTGAAAAAATTGTATAACAACAAAATGAAATTTGGGAAAAAATGAGAAAGGAATAAATCCCACTACTAGAAAACTGCCCTATACCAACGGTTCAAAACCGTGGGTATAGCCCCCAATACCATGGGTATAGGCTATACCCACAGTTTTGGGAACCATGGGCTGGAACCGAGTCGGGATTGGGGGGTCGGGGAATACCCACGTTTTAGAGAAAGCGTAGGGATAGGATTGCCACAACATGGCAAGTTCATGGTCACGCTGGCACACTGTTGACCCCACAGTTCTCAAACCGTGGGAATTTAATCTTCAAAAAATGAGACCAGGGGGTTTTGAACCCCGGCCTCCCGCTGCGCCTGGTGAACTCACCGAACCTACAAACCACCCAATCTAAGGCTTCAATCTGTTATATATACATGTATCTGCTTATATATACTAATATGTGATATTAAAATTCCAAAAAATGCCCGTCTGGTTTTGAACCCGGGACTCGCGCTCAACCTCACGGCCGCACCCCACAATCGCACCGAGCCAACTAGAATTTTCATCTGTTATATAAACATAAATCTGGATATATATATATATATATATATATATTAATATTAGGTATTTAATTCAAAAAATGCATCTAGGGTGTTTCTAACCGGAAACCCACACGAAGCATCGCAGCCGCACCCCACAAACAGACCAACCGACCTGCAGTTTATATTTTCTATATATAAACACATCTGCTTATATATATTAATATGATTTATGGAAATATTTAAATTCAAAAATAGCGGCAAGGGGGATTTGAACAGGAGACCTATAGAAACTGCGGTGAAAGGTTTACCATCCAAACTAAACGAATTGTGAAAATTTATATTTATATTTATATAAATATATTAATCTAAACCATGAAAAAATTTCTCCTCGCCAAATTTTTTTCATGCCCCGCCTAATTTTATTTCCCCGTGGGAAAGATATATGCACGGTTCTGGAGAACCATGGGTATATGTCTTAAGAAAACGCAATACCTATAGTTTTTAAGAACCGTTGGTTTAGGTTTTCGAAAAATACTCTATACCCACGGTTTTCTCCAGAACCGTGGGTATAGGGCTTAAAAGAAAACTATACCCATGGTTTTTGGCACAACCGTGGGTATATGTGGCATATACCCACAGTTTAAGAAAATCATGTGTATAGGTTCACATACTAACCCTATACCCACGGTTTTGGAAAAGCGTCGGTATAGGTGTACCCTATAACCACGGTTTTTTGCAAAACCGTGGGTATGGGTCATTTTTCGAGTAGTGTCCCTTACTTGGAAGTGTGATCCCAAAGTCTTGGGAGGGGTTTCAGAGAGGCTTCATGGGAGCTTGGGGTGCCTTAAGATGCTTTTAGAGAGATTAGGAAATGGTAGTGATATTCTACAAGGGTTTTTAGTGAAGCTAAGTGGGAATTTGGGTGAGTTCATATATGAAAACAGAGGGAATTCATTATTATTTATGTTTTTGACAGCACATATTAAACTAATAAAAACCGAAAACCAAACCATGGTTTATGCCCATGTTTTTTTCAAAATGGGAGTGAAAAAAATTATTATATAAGTAAAATGTCCGTACTTATTAAAATATTTGGGTTTCTTATGTGGAGGTGAGTCGCATTTTCAAGAGAAATCATTTTAAAAGTTAAAATGTCGTATAATCCTTGGAGGGTCCACTAAAGCATAGTAAAATAAATCAAACAAACCTAAAATCACATTATATATTGGTCAAACATATATTTTACGAACATCACATTTATAGTGTTTTATTACATCACTATTGGTTCATTATGATTCCATAAAACATATTATATATAAATGATATTTAATTTTTACCCAAAAATTCGACTGTCTTATGAAATAATGAAAAATTCACCATTCGATAATTTCACCATCCTGATTAAAAAAATTATGTTCATTCAATCTAAATAATTTTATAAATATGTGAATATTTACTTATAAAATAAAAACTGGCATTTATTGAAAATGCATGCGTTTTGAAAAAAATAGCTTTCAAAGATTAATAAATATTACAATTATATTCATTAAAATTATACAATAATTTATATTTAATAAAAATAAATTTATTAGTAAAATTTTATTAATACATTATTTAATTAAAAAAAAATCCATTAATTTATCACAGTATATTTCATAATTGAATATTAACTAAAAATAATATTTGTGATTTAAAAATAATTTACAAAGAAACAATAATAAAATGAATGTATATTATTTATAATATACAAAAAATAATGCACATAATCATAGTTCTATGGTTTTGTTACATAACCACCTATAAAACTTGTATAAGATAGTATTGTTAGGTGTGTGATGGTGACCTAGTCTTGGGGAGGCTTAGATAACATCGCCCAGGTGGTAATCCATATCAACATCCACTTCTCTGGTATAATGTTCCATTCGATCTTAATGTGTTGAATCTCAGATTTGGATTGGTCAAGAGTGATACCTAGTGAGGCCACCTCTTTTTTGAGCTCTGACAAATGGGCTTCATACGAAGAAATTCTATTGGATGAGGGAATCACTTCCTTTTTATGAGTAAATTGGATTTGTTAATGCCCAATATTTGTACTAATCATGTGATCACTATTCAACAACTATATTAGAAATGGTCACAATATTAAACGATATTTTAAATTCAAAAAACATAAAACCAGGTAAGTGCATATATTATATAACCATTTTACATAATATGTAATTTAATTAGATCAAGAGGAATTTTCATTAATAAAAGTTTGGGTCGTTATAGTGGAGGTCCTAGGAGTGATCCTAATTCATGGTTTCACAAGGTGATGGTGGAGTCTTGAGGCTCAAACTCTCAATGAGGTGACTCTTTCTTTGATAGAGTTAGAGAATCTATTCCGAGATGAGTTTTATATAGCCTCATTTTGACCAGTGCTTATCTAGGATCTTCTAGAGCTTATGTAGTGTGGAATGGCCACGAAAGTGTATTCATCAAGGTTCAATAACCTCAGGTGATATTTCATGAATATTTTTTTATGATTAGTTCTTATGATAATTAACCATTGAGCATAGACCCTTTAATGATATTTGTTCTAATCTGATATATCATTTCATTCCATATTATTCAAGAGTTATTTAGGGGATTTGGTAGAATAGACCTTTATGGAAGAGCAATCACTGAAAGTCTGTGGTGGTAGTCTAAAATATGGAGTGGATACTTTGGAATCTTGAATCTGGAATCTAACATCAAAATTATATTTCCTTGTGTGTTAGGTGATTATAGATATAGTTTCAAGAAAATTGGTCTCAAGTTAAAGGCTCGAAGGATAGTTCTAGTTAACTAAGGGAGTGGCAGTGTTACTCCTGTTATGGGTGGGAACATCTCATGAAGGATTTTCTGACCCATTTTTTGATGATAGTGATATGGTTCATATATTTCCTAGAAAAAAATAGGATAGAGTAGGGAGTTCCATAGGTTTCTGTACATGTTATAGGAGATGGGAGCTTAGTGGTAGGCAACCAAAAAATTTATTTATTTTCACTACCACTCCATGCGGTCCACACCAGGCTTATAGAGATAATGGTTAGGGATGTGGGAAACTACTATAAGAGGAGTATTTTTACTGAGAGGAACCTATGGTGGTTCATGGTATAATATATATTTTCTACCTTCTCTATAGTATTTATTAACAAAGGAATAAGCCGTTATTTTCTTTCCACATTCCTTATTTGAGATATAGAGATTATAGTTTATCATTTTCTCGAACCTTATGTGTTGATAAAATGACAGGAGGATATTTATACATCAATTTATTTGGATTTTGGGAAAATACTCTTGTAGGAGGAAACTACTTATGGGATTTATTTTTTGCATCAATGAGGACTTATGACATCATTCTAGGTTTGAGTTTTCTTTCAACAGTTCATGCACAGATAGACTATTTCAAAGAGATTATGTAGTGTTCCCACAAAGATAGGATGAATCTTTGCTTCATTAGTTATAAGGAAACCAATAATGATTAGTATTGGATCATATGTTTAAAGATAAATCATATTACTCATCATTTGGTTAGTATTACCCATAATGAAGTAGATTTTATAGGCTATCTGCTTCCTACATTTGTGTGTAAGTATAAACACTTCTTCAATAAGGATTTTTAATCTTACTGCCCCATCGAGAGATAAAATTATACAAAAACATTTAATAAGGTAAAACCTTAATATCTGTGTAAATATATTGGATTTTTACCACATGGATTTATGATTTTTAAGGTAATGTTGGAGGTGTTGTATAAGAATTGCTTTTTTAGACCCAATATTTTCCCTATGTTTCCCTCATTTGTTTCCAAAGAAGGAGTGTGAGATTTTAAGGATATGATTAGAATATCATCACCTAGACTATATGAAAAAAATAATAATTACCCAATATAAATAATCGAAAACCTCTTCATCCAGTTAAAAGGGGTGAGGTGTTTGTCGATGATTGACCAGAGGTCACGATATCACCATCCCTAATTCTTAGATGAGGAAATATTGAAGAACAATTTTGATGTCTCTATGGTATTAATGAGTATTTATTGGCTCCTTAATTCCTGAAGAATACCTAAATTTTTATTTATGAAACTCGTAAAATGGATATCTCGTTCATTATTAGATTATCTCATTACAGCCCTTATCAACGACATCCTAGTTTACTCAATATCAGAGGAGGAGTATGAGAGAAATTTAAATATGATATTAGAATACTCCAAGTGAACTAGATTTATAAGAATATATTCATGTATCAATTATAGATTTAGGGGGCCCACTTACTGTGACATTTTATCTTAAAAGAGGGATTAACAAGGAACCGTGTGATTGTTGAGGTAGTGTTTTCTTGGTATCCACCTAAGAGTGAGTCTGATTTGTTTATATTTCTTTGATTGGAAGGATTCTATAAAAGATTTGTGCCCAATGTCTCCAGAATATTGACACCATTGACTATGCTAAACCAAAAGGGTAATAAATTCATGAGTATAGATAGGATCTAGTAGGAATTTTCGGCGTTTTGTAGAGGTTTAAGAGAACCCCCATATTGAGATTTCCCTAGGAGGGTGTTGAGGATGGTGTTCTATGATTTATCTAGAATATGTCATGAATGTTTTATGATGAAGTGGTGGGTGGTGATCTCTTATGGGTTCCAAAAATTATGGTTCCCTGATTAGAACTATGAATTCAATTTTGTAGAGCCTAAAGTAGTGGATGTTTTCTTAAATATTTTGTGGTGACATTGCCTTATGGGTGACCAGTTTATCATCTATTAAAACCACAAGAGTCTCATGTATATATTTTCATTGAAGTATCTTAACATGAGATAAAGGCAGTGTCTAGGGTTCCCTCTGGATTATAAATTTGAGATTGTATATACTCCTAGGAAGGGGAATTGGGTGGTAGATACTCTCATCAAGAGATATTGTCTGTAGTTTTTGATTGAGGGGTTAATGTAGTTGGACACATTGTAGTTGTCCATAATGGAAAAGGGTGGTGTCAATTTCTTATAGTAGATGGCCATTACCCCACTGCTTATATAATGTGTCAGGGATGTAAAACATAGATATATATATTGTGAGACCTTTCAGGTTTATATATTAAGTGGACGTAATCTTTATGGATTTTTTAAAGGTGGGGAGCACATCATTCATTTCTGGGGATGGACCATGGTACTAGAGATGCTGTGAGAGGAGGTTTTGAGGGAGTTTCAAACATCCCCCATAGAGATATATCAAAGAGTGGAGAACATGAACAAGTACCCTTAGAGTTTATTTTTTGGGTAGAGAATTTAGAATTGTATAGTGTATTTTTTCTATTGATGCATCACTCTTCAGCAGGTGAAGGCTAAGAACCAGGTTCTATTAGTTTGTATCAACCACATGAGGCAAGGGAGTAGAGGTGGGATAAAATCTCAACGGTCTTTATGATGGTGGTTCCAAGATCATCTATAAGACATGATGCTATATAAGAGATCATAGGGTGACTCACCAAGTCGACTGACATCCTATACATCATAGAGCAGAGTCTAGTGGTGAGATTAAGAGTCCTCTATATGTAAGATATTTCCCAATTTCACATAGTTCCCTCAATGATCATCTCAGTAATAGATGCTTCCATAATAACATGATAAGTGGAATTATTGAAGTATGAATTTGTGACTCATTTATGGTTGAGAATATAGTTTCAACCCAAAAAGACAACCAAATTGAGTAGATTATTTAGGTTCAGGAGGACATCCTTGGCACTTACGTGTTAGAATTTGGTCATATTTGGAAGGATAACTTACCCTTAGTGAGTTTATATATAACAAAAATTACCACACCGCCATTTATATGAAACTATTTGAGGTATTGTATGGGATACCATATAGGTGACCACATTGTTGGATTGATCCAAGGGAGTCAACACACATGGGTCTTGAGTTGGTGCAAGTAATAATAGAGAAGGTAACAATCATCCAAGAGTTGAGGAGGATTTCTTAGAGCCATTAAGAGACTTATATGAACCAGAATTAGTGGAATTTAGAGTTCAATGAGAAATAACAGTTTTTCTTGAAGGTCCCACCTCAACATGCGTTTTAATGATTTTTCCTAGGTGAAAACTTATCTCCGAGGTTCATTTTCTACTTCCAGATACTATATGTAGTTGGCAAGGTGGCATAACTTTTAGTCCTATAATTAGAGTTAGAATGGGTACAAGATGTCTTTTGTGTGTCATAGCTGAAGTGGAATGTGCATGACCCATCATATATTGTTGACTAAGGCAATATGGATATTGAAGTTGTATTTAAATTTATGGAGAAACTGAGAGAGATCGAGGATTAGTTGGATAAGATCATTCATGGGAAAGTGAATCCCTTGGTATGTGTCAGATGTAAGCATGAGGATCCTTATAAGAGACCCTATGAGGGAGATAATGAAATATGAGATCCATACCGACAACCGTTTGATTAAGATTTTTTATTTTTTGGGATTAAAATCACTTGCGTAGGGAGAATATAACTACTCTTTTTTAACCTTGTAAATCAATGAAATATTTTAAAAAATATGTTAGAAAAAGGAGATTAGTCATCATGGTATTTTTTGGTTTGGGGGAGTTCATTTTTATACAATAAAAATATTAAATATGTTATATTATGCATGCATATTTTTTAATAATAAGGGGAAAAATATCAAACAATATCTTTGATGATAAGTATAAGTCCACCATTAAATCCAAAATATAGGCTTTACCCTAGGCTTGGAATAAAATTTATGTTAATTTAAGTTTAATTATGGTCAGATGATAAATATATAAATAAATAAACAAATTACTTATTAATTTTCTAGGACATAACTCCCTCTCTATATAAAGCAAGTTAAGGGAAGATCATAGGGTTAACTATATAACCCTAGGTATTTGAAGATATCATTGGTATAAAAACCCATTTTATTTATAGACCATAATTTATGATATATTACAAAATGTTACTGATAATATAATCCCAAAATATTGTGTGACATTTTTTCTTTAAGAACTTAGGTATATAACACAATAAAAGACACAATTGGTATGAAATCATTATTTAAAAAATTCAAAAACCACACTTATATTCATTGGATCTTTTAAAACTACACATGATGACATGAGGATCTATATAAGAGGGAGGAGAAATATAAATCCGAGTAAGATAATAATCAAATCATTATATAGTGAAAGAAATATATTTAAGGCGATAGACATATCAACAAGTGATAATAGGAATTATAAATCATGATAATGAACATAGAATCATTATATATGATGATATCATCAAAGAAACATAGGAATGGGAAAAAAACATAATGCATGACATCATGAACATAAGTTAAGGGTAAATACAAAGACATTATAACATAATGTTCTTACGATACCCTCCCATGCACCCTATATGACATCTCATGAGATAAAATCAATAACTAATGCTTTGGTGGGCTATATAATTCACGGAAAACCCATCATATTTATATCATGTACAGATTTAAGCATTCCAAATAAATTATACACCATAAGAAATCCTTTCCTCATTTTTAACCCCATGATTAATGAGTACAGGTTATATACATGGAATTACAAACTAAATTAAGGATAGGAATATCTACGTGAATTCCTTTGAGGGGGAATGAGGATGGGTATTTAATATAAAAATGTTTGTAATAGAAAAACATAGAATAATATTAGCAGCATCATAGGTGTACATAAAAGATTATAGAAGGGGTCAATGGTAGTGGAAGGGGTCTCTCGTCACATGGGAATCATAAGAAAAATATGAAGGATTTGTAAGAACATAACCCAATTTGAATTATCGAATATAAAAATTCATTATATAAAGAAGGTGTTTGAATAACATAGAGAAGGTGAGAATCCCAAACCTTGGGAAGATTCTTCTAAAAGATTAATAGGATCTTCTTAACATCTTGGGGTAACCTAGGGGGTCTAGAGAAGAAAAAATATATTAACTTCATGATCTAAGTGTCTTGAGTGATGAAGAATTTAATGTTGGGTGGATTTATATAGATAAAGAGAGGGGAGATATTTATTAATTTTTAAACATATGTTTTATACTCTATATGATAAATTAATCAAACCACAAATGATCCCATGGTTCTATCCATGTTTTTGGATAAAGTGCTGTGGTTTTCATTACATTATAGGTTTAGTAATGGAACTCATTATAATAATACCATTGGTGATGTGGAAGGGAATAGTTTTTATAAAGGATTAGTTTTAAAATATTAAAAAAAGTATATTGGTTTTGGATGATCCATTAAGGGATTGTAAAATTAATGTAATAACTTCAGGACATATTATTTTAAAGGTTAAAAATAATTTAATTCATGGATGGTCCTCATAGTATTTATTAATTCGATTTTGGGATTTTATGGCGTCATAACATATACTATATATTCAAAATGTATTTAATTTTTAATCAAAACATGGGTTATCTTATAAAATTAGAAAAATTTACTAAAGACTAAATTATACATGGTGATTTCAAAAATAATATATTTTTTAAAATAAATTTTGAAATATTAAAATTTATACCTTTAAATTAAAAAATACATTTATTGAAAAATACTGGGTTTTATGACCATATATTTTTTAGACCCTTATAATAATTACATTTAACCTCCCTAAATTATAAAATAAATTATATTTTAAAAATATTATATAATATAATTAATTTATTAAATTATCATTTACATAAAAAATTATTGAATTCATCCAAATGAGTGTCTTGATTGAAACTATATATTTCCCAAAAATATAAGTTGAGTTTTATCTTATCAAAATAAATTTTTATTAAACTAATTATTTAACATTATCTAAATTAATAAAGGATAAATATAAAATTGTTACAAAAAACATAAAATATAAAAATTCATTCTTTTGGGATGAAAAAACCTAAGAATATGCGAAATTGTTTTCCAAATTATTTTAATATTTTTGATATTTTTCATCACACACAATAAAAAATTTATTTTGTATCTCATGAAACTATGAGTTTATCTTATGTTACAGGATACACTGACATTGTCTTGCATTAAACACAACATCAAGTTTCAAAAAAACATGATATAATATTAAAATATAATTATTTAATATGATAGTTATTTCAAAGTTTTTACAATATTGGGTTTGAATAAGACTAACTAAATTATTTAAATATGTGGTTTAAACATTTATAAAAATATTAATTTTTTTATTTCAGTTAATTATCAATAAAAATAAAAAAAATATTTGAGAATAATGTAAATCTTTTTCAGAAAAATATTTTTTTGCACAAAAATGCATTTTACAATAATAAATTAATCAAATCACTTTTGGTGAATATTTTTACTGAAATTTATGTCATATATATTCAATAATACCTTCAATATTCATATTATGTGTTTTCTAGAAACGGTATAAGAATAAATCCAATTTTATGCTAAAAATATATATTTTTATACTAATACTTTTTTTCATTTTTTGCACATTTTTTTTAAATTACAATTTTACTGTTTTTAAAAAATTCATTTTAAAAACTAATTTTAATTTTTTAAATAATAATGTAAAATTATCATGGAGGGGATGTTTTAAAAGTATATGAAAATGTAAATTTTTGGAGGAATAGTTAAAAATATTATTTTTTTATTATGAATTTTCATTTTGTTTAAAAAAATTTGAAACATAAAAATTATGTGTATATAATTTTAAAACAAAAATTATTTTAATTAAATATATATTAATCCAACTTTGGCTATTTAAATCAATTTACTATTGAATTTTCATATAATTGTTTGAAATTGTTGAATCTTTTTACTTGGGAAAACTAATTCCTCCATATCCACGAGATTAATATTAAATTAAAACATTCAAATTATGTGAATGGAATTTGGAAAAATAGATTCAATATTTTTAATCATAATAATCTAAATTATCTAATTATTTTAGTTTAAAATTTTACCAAAATTAATAGCAAAACACTAAAAATTAAATACCGTTGTGGAGGTTAAGACATGTTTACCATGGTGTTAAACTAAATATATTAGTGGTAAAATGACTTAATTTTTTTTATAGAAAACCCATTTATATGGAAATATATTGACCATATCACTTATATGTTTTGATAATGTCCCATTTTTTATCCTTATGGAATTTGAAAAACATTTGTAGACATTTTTATTTTAAAACATTTCAAGTGTACAAGTCACCTTCCTTATAAAATGTCACCCAATATCCTCTAAACTTCACTCAAAAAATACCATTTGGGTCATACAAGACCTACAAAAATTTATTCCTTAATTACCTCCCTACATCCTTGAGGGCTTTGTGGGATCAAAAATCCAATCTATTAATGCTTTAGGTTAAACTTAAATTGGTTTTCTAAAGAAGAGGAAATATTTTTGACCAAGCATTTTTTTACTTATTCTTCTAAATCCTTTAAATATTTTAAAAATATTATAATATAATAAACCAGTATATTGTTTATACATAGACTTTATTATGTTAATTGAGTAGTGTATATCCATCTACACTTCTACAAAATGGATCACAAAATTATCATACTTTTGTTTGGAAGACAACCGCCTCACGATCCAATTTTATTCATTTTTCCATTACCACCCCTCATTGATAGATATGATTATGGATTAAATGTTTATATATGAAATTAATTTTATTATTACACTTTTATAATTATTATATTACATTTACCTTCTTAGTTTCCATTTCATGGGTATATAATAACATAACTACTGTGTATAGTGGACTACCACCTCACGAAGCGATGTGATTCATTCATGATTTACAAAGATGGTAAAACATATATTATTAATAAAAAATGTGATATATTTGAAATAATAATTATTCTTAAATGGTTATATATTAATTTATATTATTTATTTTAATCCTTCAAGAAAATGTAAATAATATTCTTGCGTATGTACGACCTACCGTCTCCTTAAACAAGTGTATTTCATTTTTTATATATAAAATTTATGGATTAATATAAATATATATATAATGATTTTTTTTCATTCGTATAAAAAGGCAGGGGCCGGGAAACAATGCGGGTGATGGCCCAGCCCACGAGTGGTTACGTGGTCAGGCATGAAGTGGCCCAAAAATCCCCTACCTTCCCCAGGCCAACCCAAGGGGTGAAACCCAGTTCCCCAATGGGGGCCGGCGCCGCGTAAACGCTTGGGTAACCGGCGTGCAATCGTGCACCGCGTGTGGTGAACATGCTTTTTATAGCATACCCCCTAACAGGGTTCGAACCCCCAACCTCCCCAGAGGGAAACGGAGCCTTCGACCACTCCACCATGCCCACGGGGGCAAATAGATATATAATGAATATATGTGATATTTATATAATTATTAACATTATTTATATTATTTATCCATTATCAATTTAATAGGACAAAAAAATAACTAATCAAATCATACAAGGAAAAATAATTCATTTATCAAAACACGACTTTAACAAGGAATTATAAATATATATTAATTAAAATGTCATAAGTAAATAATATATATTATGATAAATAAAATTATTGTTATTTAAAAGATTCAAAATCAACTTATGTTTACTATACATGAGGTCTGAATGTGTACAATGGTATTCATTATTTAAGGTAAAATATTTTTCATCTCTCTTTTATATCTGGTAGATGCCTGCTATATTCATCATATATTTCTTATATATTGTTTATTTACTACCCATGTATTTATTTTATATTTATTCCCCTTAAAAGTATGGGTATTTACATATTACTTTAAGGATCTATCTATAATATGGTTTCTAGTTCAAAAGTTACCAAATAAGATAAGGGTTTTTGTGTCTCAATTTGTCTTCTTTGAGACAATTGTTGTGCTTGGCACCTATCTTATTTTATAAGGATTATTTAATTCCCATTTGACATGTTATAAAATTTATCCTTTTAATCTAATGATATATTTTGTGTTATTTTGTGTTATTATTTCACATTTCCTATGATTTAAATGTTACAAAATTTGTAAGGGTTCATTTCACAATTTCATCATTATTCAAGATTATTAATGTTTATGTCTCCCATTGGGGAGTTATATTATATTTAACTCTAAAAAATAATTCAATTTTACAGTCGTATTTTTATTTTGTAACCTTTTCAACTAATAGTACCCATTTTACACTCTTCTTTAATTAAAATTATTGTGAAAATATTTTGATGATAACGTGACATTATGTCTCTATTTGGCCGAGAATTTTTTTTCATCAAAATCCATATATTGTAAAATTGTTTTCAATTTTATTTTAAATTTTTCAAATGATTTATTAGATTAATGTTTTATCAAAATTTAATTTTTATTTTTTAAATAAAACATAATGTGGTTTGAAAATAAGTCCCTTTTGAGTTTTACAAAAATATGAATTTTATTTTTGATTAAAATTATAAGAAATTAATGTAATTTCCCCCATCTTAACCATTATTTTGGTCAAATATTCCTTTATAAGTTTTTATAGTTTATTTTCAATGAAAAATATTTTAAATTTTTTTTAATTTTTTTTCAATGTGAAATTTAAATTTTCCTCAAGAAATGTTTAAAATGACTTTTAAAGACTCTATTATAAAATTAAAAGGTTGTATTCAAAGAAAATGATTATGAAAATGTTTTATCGTTTAAAAAGCATTTCTAAAGATAAAAGGGTTTTTTCCACCATAAAATTTCCAAGTGATATTTTAAAATAATTTTCCATTAAAGATTATATACCTTGATATTAATTATTTTTTATAGAGGATATGATCCATTTTTACCAATATTATTCTTTATATGAATGATATATTTTAATGAAAATCATTTCATATACATGGGTTATACCATGGTAAAATTACTATGAAACCTTATTTCATGGGTTATTCAATGATGTAATTTTGTAATGTCTATAAAACCTATTTCTTTTACAATGGTTATGTTAGGATGAAAATTTTATGAAAAATAATTCAGTTATTGAGTTCTAATTTGATGAAGGTTTTATGATCTTACAACACACATAAACATGATTTTCATTATGTGAGAGGTGTTACCTATATATACCTCTAATGAATTGGGTATATATTGATATATCCTGAGATAAATAGGACTGGAATGGGGAGTGAACCTAGTTTAGTAAGGTACTTCATCCACTATGAATGTATTGGGAGTAAAACATGACTACAATGATTATTGAGGGAGTAAAACCATTCCACTTTGATAGTTTCATAAATGAGCTTTGACTACATGGGAAATGATATTCCATGATTAATTTTATTCTTAAAATCCTTTTCTTTTTCCAATTTTATGTTCTCATGGCTAATGTTCTATGGCTATATTATGATTCATGTCTTATGAGTTTCCAATCATTATTCCGTGAAATAAGATTTTAATATTTGATATAAATGGAGTGATTTTCTTCTATTATATATTTGTTCTCAAAACCTTATTCTCATACTATGTTTATTTATTTCCCATATTTAACATTACTGAGAATCTGAACTCATCAATTGTTATTTTTTCTTTACAAATTATGATGAACGATTTTATTTAGGGAATTATTATAAACAGTATAAAGAGGTGTAGATATTTATATGATATATTCAGGATATCTTAACAAATAAAAATATTTTCTACCTAGACTCCAAATACACTATACCATTATGATACAAAGGAACGTGTTTGTGTAATATAATGTGTATTAATATAAAATATGTAATATATAGGTATCAGATGAATGAGTATCTATAATTGGTATTAGAGGATTGGTAAATTTAACCTTTGGAAATTAAGTTGAGAAAATTTTTGTTAGATCGATAGGTATATTTCATGGAAATACATTTGGATGTGTCTAAGGTTAAGTAAAAGTACAATTAAAATTATCGGATAATATCCTAGAATTTTGGTAAAGGATATAATGATTGGTTTTAATGATATTAAATCCTTGTATGGATACTACAAGTGGATGTGGATCTGAAAAATAGGTACATAGGGTTTATAAATCCAAAATGATACACTGATATAGACTTGATCATCAATTTGTGCATAACAATAAGCCTTGATAAACTTCTGGTGTGAAACTCATGGGGGTATTTTTTGGAGATTCACAAACTATTTACAAACCATCATGAAGGATTTGAATAATGACCATGAATGAAATAGGTTCATCCTTAGGTGTTATAGATTGAAAATAAGGTGTCATTATTTAGAGATACGACAAATGATTATTCATGATTATATGGTTTCCACATATTATTATTATTTCTCACACTATGATTTTTGTTTTAGTAAAGGGTGGTAACTGTAAGGAATTGTGATAATATTGAATGTGATAGACAGTGCATTATGAAAAACCCAAAGGTATGATGACTGGGGTGAAGGATATTGTGATTATAAGTTATTATTTATCCTGATATTTGATTAAAAATATGATCCTTAACCAAAAATTGGAATAAAAAATGAATATAATGATAGTGTTCATTGATACTTTATGTGGCAGATAACATGGAGGAAAGAATATATATTTTATATATGTTTATAATGTGTGAATAAGAACTCAAGAAAATGATTCAAAGGAAAGGGAATATGATTTTTATGTGGGGAAGAAGGGAATAATATAAGTAGTTGTTATGGTAATGTAAAAAAGTCCATTTATTCCAATGGGTGGGAAATGTTATCTCCCTATGGTGTTATCAATGAATGAAAATATTAATGGTTTGAGGTGACCAAGTAATGGATTGTGCGAGACCCTAGGGGGAGCGACATGATTTCCTCTCCAATACTGGGATAACATTGGATCCTGCACCGGTCCCTACCCCAATGGTGGGGGAGGGACCCTCTCTAACCTTCCAGGGAGACACATCTAACATATCACTCTTATATAACCCCAATATTCACCCTCCATTCTCAAATTGTTCATCGTGTTTGATGGTGCCCAAGATTTACGAAGTATTTGATAACCTCCCGCTATCGATTTCTGAGTTAAAATAATATTATTCTCTTCTCAATAGAACACTGATTTATCTCTTTTCGTATAGGAGGCCTTTTATGGAGAGATTTTATAGGTTGGTTTTAGGATCTAAGTATTTAAAGGATAGAGATACTGTGGTTATACATGATAATAAAAATATAATGCTTTATGTTAGATGAATTCATGATTAAATATTTGTTAGTTGTACCTTGAAACTCCAACAGTTCCCATTTTTATCAATATATATGTTCTTATGATTTCCATATGATGTAAGATTCTCCATCGGTGGAGATTTGGGTGAGTTTTCCAAATCATTCTATTCCATTTCTAAATCCCTAAATAATTTGGATGCTTGGGGACATGGTCAGCAGATATTTTTTTTCTGGTAACTAATCCAAAGAGGTATATCACCCTGTGAATCACCATGTGTGTGTGGAATTTGCTATTTCAATAGAGCCATCTGACTTTGATTGGATCACTGTAGGAGATGAATATCGCTATAAGGAGCAGGTGGTTTATGGGTTGTGTGTTGATTTCTATCATGATTGCATGTGGTTGGGTCATGTATCAGTGAACTGCAGATGTGGGTCCCACAAAATTGAAAAGTTTATTGATGTTGGTATTGGTGGAAGTAAGAATTTTTTGCCCAATACTATAGATGAGCTAGTTGGGAAGGGGCAAGTGAGTTCAGAGACCGAGACAAAGGAATCACATAGTGAACCATAGTAGAATCCCTTTGTGGAAGAAGTTTTCCAAAGGATGACAAAGGACCTTGGCATATCTGTGGAGGTCCCCTTGCAGAAGATGCCTCCTAAGAGAGATCTAGAACCTATATTACCTTAAGTCCCCTAGTGTGGTAGTGGTCATATGGAGGGAGGTTACAAAATGGGTGCATCATATACTGATGTGAAGTCTTGAGGGAGTGGTAATAATGAAAAATAAAAAGGAGAAAGGATACCAAGGGATGATCATATATGATGCACTTTGTTGTGTATTGGTTTATATGTCAAGGTTATGATTATGGTAAGACCCCGGAGAGATGTCGATACTATTATGTTTGGAAACCGTTTTGTACAGCTATCAAATGAGGTTCGAGAGGATGGCTTATCCAGGGAAGTCTAGGATGGGCTGAAGGTTTCTGGAAATGAACCCAATGATGGATGGATTTCTATAGGTTATTTGAAGGAGGATGTACCATATGATTAGCTCCCAAGACCAAGGAGGAGAAAGAGTAAAAGGTAAAACCTTAAAGAGATGAGAGAATACTCTTACCTAACTGTATCGATGGAGACCCAATCAACAAAAAATATGAAAGAAAATAAAACGGTCAATGATATACAATTTTCTCTAAGTATTCTTTCCAGAAGAAGATGTCTGATGCTATGCCCGATGAATCATTGCAATTTCTCCGGAGTTTGGAATAGGTAATTGAACAAATTGTTACAATAAATATTCCTGATGAAGAGGCTGAAAGAATGATAGGAAGGGCCATAAGGGTGAATAATAATGAGGAACCAGGAACATGGATTGGTAAGGATCATCTCATCTTAATAACGGGTTGAACGAAGGGAAAATGAGCATTAATAAGTAAATCTAATCCTTGGACAAGTTGGCATCATGGTTTGAAGTTGTTTTGATAGAGGAAACCGAATCACTGATAAGATCTTTCTCGTGGAAACTTTTTAGTGAAATTGATATTGGTAGGCTGAAATTTTATTTTAATAGCTTGGTTATTTCATTTTTTCCTGATCTATGGTTCCTTACATTTTCCTTAAAAGTGTTGGATAATAATAAAAAATTAATTTTGATTGAGTGATGAATGTATTATATAATGAAATTATGGGAATTATTAATATCAATGTCCTAGGGGGAATGATCATTAAGAGGATCAATGAGGAGGTATAATTAATGGTTATAATTATGATGATGAAGAGACCATGAATAATATATGAAAGGTATTTGAGGATATAATAGTATTGTTTATGTTAAAATTGAGAAGCATGATGAAATTGAGGTTTATTAATTTTATGAAATGATATATATTTCATATTATAGGAAATAGGTATTAATGAATAATATGAAAAATCTGATTTAATGGTTTCATAATGAAATGGAATGATTGGTGTGTGTGTTATGGGAACTCAAGAATTATGTTATATTAATAATTAAATATAGAAGGATTATTTTTTAGAAGTCTTTAATTAAATATTTAAAAAATATGTTTTGTGGTAATGATGTTCTTGAAAAGTATTTAATGTAAATGTGTTGTTTTATGGAAATTAAATTACTAAGAGATGATAACCCATAATGTATTATTGATGTTGATAAATTTTTTTTCCAGTTATTATAAATAGATTATTGATATGGATAATGTAAATTGGATAGTATTAAATATCTCAAAAGTAATTAAAACTTTGATAACAATGTGGTTTATGTTTTCATTGATGGAGTTTACCTTAACTTTGGATTTTAAAAATATATTCATAACATGTTGTTTTATTTTTCAAATAAGGAAGAATTTAAGTTTCCAATGAGGTTTTATGGAAATTAAAATTATTCTTTATATTAAAGAGAATGTATGACCATGTTACTAATATATTTGGCATGTGATCATTAAGATATAATTAATGATGTTTTTTGGATTAATGTAATGTTGATTTTGGAAAATTTAGTGACCTTATTTATAAATAATTAATTCTATAAGGGTCATGAGGTTAACCATTTATGGAATGGTTTGTGATGAACTTTGGATTTGATTTTATAGATTTATGTATATTAGATAAATTGTGCTAACCATTTTATAATGATGATAGATAGAGATATAAGGAATAAATTATCATCATATTATGGATCTTGTGATCTGTTTGTGCTTCTGGTATAAGAAAATCCATCTTCACATCTTGTAATAAGAGATATGGTAAAAATTGATCTATGATCAACCAAAATATGAAATTTTTCTTACGATATAAGTAAATTCATGATGTAGGTATATCAGTCCCTTTGATATTCATGATCGTATCAGTATGGTAGGCTTTCTATTGGCGGTTACAATGAACCTCTATCAAATCCGAGATGTTTTCCATGTATCTCTCCTTAGGATGTACAAACCTGACCATTCACATCTACTGAATTCAGAGTTCATATCGCTAGAGCATGATATTTCTTAAAAGGAACAATTTATTGAAATTTTGGATCATACACAGAAAGTTCTATTAAATGAGAACACTCACATGTTCAATGTTTAATAGATAAAATCACTATCTTAAGATATATATCTGGGAACTATAGGGTGTAATGAGGTAGAATTATCATCATTTTTAGTACCAAAGTGGCTCATTTAAAGGGAGAAATCCATTTTAAGGGGTGTAGAATGTGACTCCCTGAGATTTTGTGATATTTTTCAAATAAATTTAATCTTATCGATATCTTTCCTTATATGGACCACTGTTTTTAGTTTTCATTAAACTCAACACTATGTTTTACTTTCATTACACATGACACAATGTTTTATCGAAACACTACATACTATTAAAAAATTATTAGTTAATATTATAGTTATCACATATATGTTGGAATTGTGGGTCTGGAAATGATAAACTAAATTATGAAAATATATTATTTAGAAATGTATATAAATTGAATTATTTGGGAAAAATTAATTATAAATTAAAATAAAAACTATTTTAAAATATATGAAATCATTTTCCTAAAAACTATTTTACACAAAAAACGAGTTTTACCTCAAAAAAATAAAAATTACACTTTTTTCGAATGATTTTAATGAAATATACTTATTATATATTTAATTAAAATTTTAACATGAATTTTATGTGTTTTTTATCCAATAGATAAGAATAAAACTAATTGTTATCTAAAAACTGTATTTTTTTAAAAAGTAGTTTTGGAACCTTTTATGAACTTATTTTAAAATAAATGTCATCTAATTTTAGAATTTTATTATGAAAAATAAACTCAATATATGAAATATTCATGTCAAAATTAACTTGGAGTGATTTTTTTAAGAATTATTGAATCTATAATCTTTTTGACAAAGAGTGAAAAATTATCTTTTTTATTATGATATTTCATTTCTTTTAAAAGTTTTAAAAAATAAACATTATTTTGATATGGGATTAAAAGTAAAATCAATTAAATTTTTTTATTATTAATTAAATTTATTTCATTGGAATCAATTTAATATTGAAATTTTCAAATAAAAAAACAGTAATCTTTTGAAACTTTTCCCTTTGGAAAATGATGTTTCTATCATATTTGTGAGATTACATTTAAAATAAAATTTTCCACTTATGGGAATTGAATTTGAAAAAATGGATGATAAAATTATAATAAGAAAATTTTATATTGTATAATAAGTCCAAATTAATTTTTGACCATAACGAAATATAAAAATAGTATAAATTAATTACCACAATTAACATAAAAATGGGTTTACTAGGGGTTAAAATAAATATATAAGGGGTAAAATGTACTATAAAAATTTCAAAAAAAATAAATATTTAGACATTATTACCTATAATGTTAGATAATATACCATTTTTTCTTGTGGCTTATGAATGACATGGGTAAACTCTTTTCATTTTAAAAAATACAAGTTTACCACTCACCTCACTTGAAAAAGGCCACCGATCTCCTCTCATATTCAAAGATACAGAACCAATTGGTCCATAAAATACATTAAGAAATGAATTATTTCCTTTCATACAAAAAATAATTGTATCCATGGTGAAATTATAAATCAAATCCTGGAGGGAATTAGGTTAAACCTAAAGAGGATTCCAGAAGAAGTAATGTTTTCAACTATGCATTTTTGTTTCCCTTATTCTTATTACTATTTAAAATATCAACTAATTATGATAAAATAATAACAAATATATATATTATATATTTATTTTTCATAATTTTATTTTCAAAACCAATATTCATCTCATCTATCATCAAATGGGTTACAAAATCATCTTCCATGTGTATGGCGGACTACCGCCTCACGAACCGATGTAATTCATTTTTCCATTACCACCTATCATGGATAGAAATTATGATAGATTACATATTTATATACTATATTAGTGGTATTATTATAATTTTGGAATTATTCTACCACATACACATTTGTACATTCTCTTATGTGGGAATAAGACATCGTCA
The DNA here is from genome assembly GCA_963277665.1 of Viscum album. Lineage (NCBI taxonomy): Eukaryota > Viridiplantae > Streptophyta > Magnoliopsida > Santalales > Viscaceae > Viscum > Viscum album. Next base: position 1,057,459,611 of record OY728161.1, read on the forward strand.
GTCATGTATTTGGTGGACTATTGCCTTACGAAGTGATGTGATTCATGAACACATAGAATGGAAGGTAGTAAGGTTTGTTTTTATGAAAATATTAGATAAATATGAGATTAAAATGATTTTAGAATTATAATTTATTATTTAACTTTATTTATTTCAATCCATTTTGAAAATGGAATCAACAATTTTGCATACCTATGGATAACCATATCTATGAATGGTGTATTTCATTTTCTATATCTAAATTTTATAGACTGCTCTAAATAAATATATATTCAATATATATGATATTTATATAATTTTAGAAATTATTGAAATTATGGAACCATGATCAAATTAATATGATAATAAAAATATGAAATAAAAAATTATAAGAAATATAAAGTAGTTATTGCCTGAAACTTGACTTTAATTTGGATTTGTTAATAAATAGGTAATAAAAGGTCATAATTAAGTATTATATGGTTATATATATAATTATTATTATTTAATATATTTATAATATTCTAATATTTTTTATACAGTATGTTTGAATTTGTAAAAAGGAAGTCCATACAGAATGTTAGGGACTCTTTGTCTAACTTTAATATCAGAGAGATATATACCATAAACACTAGTTTATTATTATATGGGGTGTATATAGTAACCATGAATGAATTTTATATTTTTTTCACGTGAAAAGTATTGGGATTTACATATCAATTTTATTATTTATCTTTTATGGAGTTTACGGTTTAAAATGACACCCAATGGGTGAGGGATGTTTTCTCTCAATTTTCCTTCTTTGAGACCTGAATTTTGTTATATGACTATATTATTTTTTGAGGTGTTTATACTTCCCCTTAGAAATTTTATATCATTAATATCCTTCTATTCAATATATATTTAATTTAATTTAATGTTATACTTTTATGGGTCTTCTGATTAAAACATTACCAAAGTGGTATGTGTGTATTTCAAAATTTCACCATTATTCAAGATTGTTTAGGTTTATGTCTCACATAAGAGAATTATTTTGTATTTCTATCAAAAAATAAATAATTTTTTTTTCTCATATGGTTACTAAAAAACTATTTAATGTAATAGTTCCATTTTCCTGATATTTTTTACTAAAAATTGTTGATAAAATGGTTTTACTAAAATCGGACTTTATTTATCTCTTCGATGAAAAATTCATTTTCGTCAAAATCCATGATTTTAATTTTTTCTAAAACTATTTTTCACCTTCCCCAAACAATTTATTAAATATTTATTTTATAAATTTCATCTTTAAAAAATAATTGGAATAATCTTGTCTTTTTTAAAACAGGACCATTTTGATTTTACGAAAAATATAAAATAAATAATTGTTTTAACGTGTACATTATCAATGAAATTTACACCATCTTGGCCATTATTCCATTTAAATATTAAATTATATTATTTTAAAATATATTTTCAAATAAACGTATTTTAAAAATATTTCCAATTTTAGATTTTTTTCATTGTGGAAAGGTTATTTTTTTGATGACCTACTTGAAATGATTTTTGAAGATTCATTTATAAGTTTCAGAGGTAATTTTCTAAGAAAAGTATTTAGAAACTTTTATCTGTTTAAAATGATTTTTTTTCAAATTAGAAAGCTTATTTTACTCTATTAATATTTAATGTGATATTTCAAAATCATTTTCCATATCTATTGATATAATTTGATGTTACTTATGTTTTAATAGGAATATGATCTAATGGTACCATTATTATTCTTTCTCTAAATTGTTTTTGTTTATGATGAAAATATACTGATGAAAACCATTTCTCATACATGGTTAATACATTGATATAATTTTTATGAAACCCACGTCATGTTACATGGGTTATTCTATGATGAAATAATGAAATTATGATCAAACATGTCTCTATTACATGAGTTATGTTATAATGAAAGGAATATGAAACCCATTTATTTTTTGGGGTTTGACATGATGATTGTTTGATGATATTTTGGAACATGTATGTATTATTATCATGATTTGATGGGTGGTACCTATATCTCCTTCAAATTTATTAGTAACTGATTGATATGTCATGAGATAAACCTAACTAAAATGGGAGTGAACCCAGTTCAGTAAGGTAATTTTTCCACTATGATAGTATTTGGAGTAAACTATGACTAATATGAGGGTTTAGAAACTGAATCCATTCCACTATGATAGTTGTAGAGATGAACCTTGAATACTAAAGGAATTATTTTCCATTCATATATGTATACCACAAATCTATGTCTTATTCCAATTTTATGTTCTCATGGATCATATTATTTGACTCTGTTATGATTGATGTCTTATAAACAACCAATATTTATGGATTAATTTTTTTGACCATTGATATGAATGGTATTGTTTTCATATATTATGATCATATTCTCATACCCTTATACTCACATTATGTTTAATTATTTCCCATGTTTACCATTTCAGTGAAATTGATCTCGCTCTTTATTATGTTTCCTTTCATTGGTTATGAAGAATTGTTTTACATAGGGTTTGTTAGTGAGGAGTAAAAAAGAGTAAGGTCATTATGAGAGACTTTGAAGATAAATCACTAAATAAGATGATTATATACCTAGTCTCCAATGTCACTAAACCATTATTGTCCTTAGACACATGTTTGTGTAATCTAATGAATATTAATCTAAAATATGTATTAACTATGTATAAGATATTTGGGTATCAACATTTGGGATTAGAGGATTGATTTAGTTTAGCTTTGGAAACCAAGATGAGAAAACTAAAGTGAGATAACAAGGGAAATTTATATGGACATGTCTAGGGAAAATGATAAGGATTAGTTCAAGGATGATTCACAATATAAGAAATTTTCCAAAAATTTTGGTAAAAGATGGAGAGAGTGGTTTCCAAAAAGTTAAATCTCTATCAATATAATACAATTGGATTTGAATCTGGCACAGAGGTAACTAGGGGTAATATCTCTGAAAAGGGTTCATTGTTTGAGACTCGATTATCACCCAGTGCATGATAGTGCACCTTGTTTCACACTTAGATAATAAATCATGGGGAATATGTTTTGAAAATTTAAAAAATGCAATAAAAACCATCTTGAAGGAATTGAATAATGTCCATAAATAACCTAGGTTAAGCCTAATGTGTCCTAGATTGAAAATAATGACATTATTTTGACATATTATAAATTATTTTTCATGATTATGTGGTATCGCACTATGATTATTTCCTCCCATTCGGTTTTAGTTAATGGAGGGAACAAGAAATAACTAGGTTAACATTGAATGTGTTTGATAATGTGTTGATGAGAAAACAAAATGGACGATGACTGGAGTGATAGATTTTGTGATTATGCATATCATTTATCATGATATATAATTAAAATAATGCACAATAAAATACTTTATGACTCAAAAAATAATAGAAGGAATTATTTTATTGATAGTTTGGGTGGTGGAGACTATGGAAGAAAGAATATTTTGTTTCCTATATGCTAACAATGTTTTGAGAAGCAGTCAAGGGGATGCATCATGGGGATAAGAATATTTTTTATGTGTGGACATGGAGGGAATTGATTAAGAAATTTCCAAGTGAAAATGAAATATTAAGTTAATGAAATGGATGTTAATATTTAGTTCCCTATGTTATTTACAATTAATGAATGTTTTAAATTGGGAAAGAATGGTAATTATGAAAATTGATGTACTTGGGGGAAATTTTGGGAATACAATCCACAAAGTGTTATGAGTAATGGATATATTTCTAATGATGAAGAGACAACGAATGAAATATGAAAGGTATGGGCTATTCTAACAATTAGTTTCATGTTAAACAAGAGAAGAATGATTTTATTGAGGTTGATTAATTTTAATACATGATTCATATTATATATTTTCGAAAATAGGTACTATAAAATGAGATGATGAAGCATAATCAATAGTTAAAAATGATGTGGAATAATTGAAGTGTTTGTGAATGAGAATTAAAGAACTATGTTCTATGAATATTGAAATATATAATGATAGTTTTATAGATTTTTTTCATTATGTATTTTCAAGAATATACTCAACACTACTACTAACATAGAAAAATTATTTATTGTAAAATGATATTTTATGGAAAACACATGATTTGTGGACGATAACCCTTAATATTCTCTTGTTGTCGACAAAATGATGTTTATATTGGATAAAGTAATGATTGATATGGATAAAGTAAATTGGATAGTTTTTATGAACTCATGACTGATTAAATATATGTTAATTTTTTTTTGATGTAATAATTTGTGGATTTTACATTGTTTTTTGATTTAATTAATATATTTAATAATATTTGGTTTTATTTAAGGAATAAGAGAGAATGCATTTTTGTTGTGAGTTTTTAAGGTAATTAGGGGTTTTGCGATTCTATCTGAGAATATATGAAAATGGTATTATCATATTTTTAATGTTACCATTGAGAGTATCTTATTGATATTTGGGGGATTATTACTAAATTGAATTTGGGATATTTAGTTACCATTTATATAAATTTTATATTTAAAAGTGATATGAGTTTAACCATTTATGGAATGGATTATGTTGAACATTGGATGTGGTTTTAGAGATTAATGTATATTGGATAACTTATTCCAACAAATATATTATAATGATAAAAAGAGTTAGAACAAATAAATTATAATTCTATTATGGATCTTTTGATCCATTAATGCTTCATGCATAATGAAGTCATATTCATTTATTAGAGTAATAGATGAATTATAAATCGATCTAAGAACAACCAAAAGATGAAATTATTCATATGATATAATGGAAAGCTAATTACTATGTATATCAGTCGCTTTGATATTCATGATCATATCGGGATGATAGACTATCGATTGGTGCATCCACCAAACCTCATAGAATTTAATATTGTATTCAATGTATCTCCTATGAGGATGTACATACATGATCGATCACATGTACAAATCTCAGAATTCATACCATCATAGTTTGATCTTTCATAGAAGGAATAATTAGTTCAAACTTCATATAATCTAGATAATGTTCTATGAAAAAATACAACTCACCAGTTCAAATTATTGTGTAAAAACTACCTTCTTGGGGAATATATGTGGGACCATTTGTATGTAATGAGGTATAATTATCATCAGCTATTTATACCTAATTAAAAAATTATGTGGAAGGAAATTTATTTTATGGTGGTTAGAATCTAACACCCTTAGATTTTGAGAATTTTTTTAAATGAATTTAATATTTTTGATATTTTATGTTACAATAAACACCATGTTTATATTTCATTACATGAAACATTGAGTTTTTCATATGTGAAATGCAACACCGATCTATAACAAAAATTGACATACTATTAGAATTGCATTATTTAATATGATAGCTATCTCCAAGACATTGGAATTGTTGTATGAATATGATTAACAAAATAATGAAAATTTATGGTTTACATATGTATATAAACTGAATTATTTATTGAAAAATTAATTATAAATAAAAATAAAAACTATTTGAAAATAAAGGAAATTGTTTTTCTGAAAACTATTTTTTCCACAAAAATGTTTTTTATCTCATTAAATTCAAAAATATATTTTTTCAATGATTTTCATAATATATATATTTATTATATATTCAATAATTTTTTTTCACATTAATATTATGTTTTTCCTAGATAGAGATATTAATAAATCAAATTTTCGGCTTAAAACTACATTTTTTCTCAAAAGTAAATTTTTTTCATTTTAGACACCTATTTTATAATTATTTGTTGCAAATTTTAAAATATATATTTTAATAAATAAACATAATTTTTGGAATTACCATGTAAAAATTATCTTGGTGTGGATATTTGGGAATATTTTGAAAAGATATTTTTTTGGTGAATAATGAAAAATAAAGGTTTTTATTAAGAATTTTCATTTCTCTTAAAACATTTAAAAACATATAAAATATCGATTTCTTTAAAAAGTTGGTTTAAATGTAAAATTACCTCAATTTTATATATTTTAATAAAATTTATTTCATTGGAATAAATTTTATATTTGGTATATTCCTTTTAGACAAACGACAACAGATCATTGTTCAATAATCGTTTTAAAATGGAGTGTATTGATATCACTAACAACAGTGACATGGAATTATCATGGTGTAGGTCCATCGTTGATTGATGAGTACTGATTTATATTCCTATCATTAGGAATGGAAAATTTTTATAATGATCCTCTTTATTCGTATTCATTTAATATATTTACATAAGTGAATTGAGGCTAACCCTAATAATTTACATGGTTTCTTCCACATGAAAATGTTTTATGATTTTCTCCACATATTGATTGGGTGCTCATTATGGACATTTTCTTTTGAATTACAGTATGTGAAATATTGTGTGTCAAATTGTCCCATAATAATTTGGTATCTCAACAGTCTATTACCAAAAATACATATTCACGATTGAATTCATTATTTCAGTTTTTTGATGCTGATAGAATTCATGTGTTGGATAGTTACATCTTGTTTTTCTGATTTGGATTCCCAGTCGATGTGAGGCCATAGGGATTCCTGTTGAGTGGATATAGGTGTCCATAATCTGGAAGATAGCAAAGAGGTAGGTTTGTTCAGCCAAGATGTTGGTTCTATAGTGATACTCCTGGTTGGAGTGTTGGAAGTGGTAACACCGGGTGTAGAAACAAGATTTTTTTTTGGATTTTGGATAATCCCTACATACACATTGTCTACTTCAGAAGAACACATTCCATTTATTCCCTTGACTATGGTGGATAGTTGATAATATATATATATATATATATCTGTGTCACACCATATTGGACTTACCACATTCTCTGTGACCCAAGACTAGAAACCCAACATATATCCCTAGGGTACACATACATGAACACGACTGGGCACACTAGAATGACCAGAGTATACATGAACGACCATGTAATCTAACACTAATAGAGTACCTGGACATGGATAGGTATATATTAATGGTCAAAGTAGGTTAACATGAGATAATTTACATGGGATCATGATGAAGTACATGGGAAGACCCAAGGTTTTTATGATATTTTGTGTATACCCTATACACAACTTGAACATTTTATAGGGTAGGTTGAGGCCCTCTTTCTCATTAGTGTAAATGAGTATCTGTAGGAAGGGTTCCAGTGGTACATCACTATGAGGGTGAAATTAAGAATCATGTGTTGAAAATAACATGTGATCCACTCTAGGGGATTAATATTAGATTGAGTGAAGAATCCTTCTATGTGTCTTGGGGAGTGATACTCTATAAATTATTCCTCCATAGTAAGGGTTTACAATTACATGACCGTTGTACCGGGGTGTTCTGTCCCCTACCTGGAAGGTAATTTCAGATAGGTTTAGGTATACCCAAAAATATATAGATAACAAACAATATATTTTTTTAGCCCTTCGATCCTAAAAACTACCAGAATAGAACTAATGGGTTGGGTGACATTGGCCTTAGGTGCACCTCCCCGAACTCCAAAGGATCCTAAATAGAAGATATGGTGTAAACATATATAATGGAAATACTATTCAATTTGGGAATAGATAATATGATGGTTTGAGAATAATAAAAACATAAAGCAGAAATAAATGACTTAATAGACTCAAACCAGACCCACAAAGCATAAGCACATCCAATATCATTAAACAACGGAAGTGATAAATAAACAGAAACAACAGTGGAAAGTAAACAGATCTTTATGAGAAACACCAATTGTAATCAATACTAAAACAAACCAGGAATGCATCCATATCAGGTCATAAAATTCAATATCAAAGGTGATAGCCATGTCAAATAAAATTAGCTACATATAATAAGCATACTAAAACAAAAGGAAAAATGAACAAAAAATCTAGCTAGGCATGACATCAATGTCCATGCCATTTTCCATTCCAAACTGTATTATGACTCACCTCCTGTGGTTTACCCTTTACCTATAAATAAATCCATTTTTTCTAAAAACATCTTGAAGGGTCGATACTGGGTGGCAGATGAATTTTTGTAGGGTACCAACCATTGTTATGCACCTAGTATAAGTGTTTAAGTTAATATGCATCTATAAGTAAAGTAACTAGTACAATGTAATAAATAAAAACAAAATCCACTGGAGATTAACTACTACTAGGGAGTTTCACTTACATTAACCAATTTTAAAATCTTAAAAGTAGAGAGAGTCCTCAGCCCATGGACCAAGGTATCCCTGTAGTCCAAAGTTCTAGTGAACCCTCAGGTTCCACATCAATCATGTAGAATGTCACCACGTGCCTCTTGACACCAGGCATCAGAATGCACCGATGTCCCAAAGTAGTGCCTAAAAATCATTATCCCATTTTCAAGGACCCTTGTTAGAAGGCTCACATAATCACATGGGATGAAAACTAGTGGAAGAATGATTTCTATCCCCAAATAAATATCTATGCAATGGCCTAAAGCATGAAGATCCTCATCCCCCAACCCGATAATCTTATCTCTATCAACTGGAGGCTCCTCACCTTCCATTTGGATTTATATAGAAATAAAACACAACCGTAATAAATCTAATTTGAAACTATGAGGGGCCTCTTCCCAGATGATTGGTCAAAACCACATCATTATTGATTCATCATGTGTGTACATGACTCAATCAGCACTTTGTCCATTACGGGAGAGCCACAATAAAAAAATAACAACATAAGCCACACCATCTCTGGAACCTCATTCCCCTATGACCATATCACTCATATTCGGTGGCCATTCCATCTATGTCTCTTGAGATATGCCCAACTTGACAGTCACACTACCTCAAACCGACATCAACAATGCCCAATCCTGCGGTGAAAACTACTCAATAAAATCCAGGCCAAGCACAAGAAGTGATCAACATCACTCAATCCAGCTGAAAATTCCATTCTAATACATCACATGCCATGACCATCATGACCCCTTGGGTCTCATCACATGCAATTCAACAATTACATTTATATTTTATTCAAACCATTCATTTTAATAAAAAACTCAATTTAATAGGATTTAATTTCCTTAACTATTTAATATAACAAGTTAGTATGGAGGTATTGAATGCCTATAATTCATTTAATCAATACATATTAGATAAAAAATGATTTCAAATAAAAAACAATTCTATTTGATCAATTTTGGAACCCTGACAAAAAAATCACATGCATCAATGGCCTCTAACCCAACCTACTCAAGTGAAATAGGTATTGGGCATGACCAACAACATAACATGGGTTCCAAGATCATTTCAATATAAAATATTAGATATAAATGGGTCTCACATGAAATAAAAAAATTATACTAAAGTACTCACCACCCAAAAGACTTCAAAAGCATAAAACAAGGTAATCACCTCCTAACATAGACTCTTAGATGTAGGAACGTTTGATATTGATGTCCATTTTGAAGTGGACCGAAGTAGATAATAGTTTCCATAAATAACCACGGTATTGGTTCATATAGAAACTATGGTCTATAAGACAAAGGATCAAAGAAGAAGTGGTTTTCATGAGGTTATCCTTACCGAGGTGATCATATAGCTTCTGACAGATAGTAGAATGGTGGTCAGATGGAGTTTTTGTATCAAATCTAGTTGAAGGATGAGATGGGCGGTTCACACCCTTGTTGTGTGCAGAACCTATGAGGTTGCCACTACCTAATTATGAATTTATACATGGGCTACACACATGTGTTTTCATTCCATGGGTATACCGTGCATGAATCCACAACCCAAGGCTATAGGTCTACAAAGCTATCTATCATGGTTTGACAAACTATGCGGTAACCATGTGCCTGTTCCTGCAACTTCAAAATAGGCCTTTCATCCTCTGATTCTCCCAATACAAATTGAGATATTCGGGGTTCTGTCCAAGCCCCGTGAATAATCCAAAAACACAATTTAAGGCAAAAAACTCAAATAATTGAGTTTTGATCAACAAATCAAAACGTAACATAGGAAATAATAGAAAATGCTTACTAAGTGGGGATTTTGAACCATTTTGAAAACATATGGAATTAAAAATTCTTGAGAGATCATATTAGTTCGAGAGTGTACATATTCATTTAATGGAATGATTATGAAAACTTCTTTGATGATATATATCAGTGTTAACAGCCCAGGGTAGTGATTTCTCCTTGATGCTCATTACATTAGAACCTCGAGCAGAATAATTAGCTGGAATTATGGGTTTGGACATATGTCTAGATTTCATTTCTATCTTATGTATATTTGGGTAATTATTTTTATGTTAAATATTCTGATTGATGTTCCTTTGTGATGATTTTATGACTACTCCCATGAGGTATAATGATTGGTGATTTTAGGGAGTCCTACTAGGTAGGTATGTACTCACCCTTACATGAGTTCTTTCCACACATGTTGTATCTTATGTAGATGACATGATTTTTATGGGATTATAGCTGAAAAAATAGTAGTTAAATCATATTTGGACTAGACTAACTAGTTTGTTATAGGAGTTTAATTAAACAGAATCCCTCTCCTTTCCAGTAGACTGGACTCTATTTATAGTTTTTGTGGGACATTATTTGGACCATTATAATTATATGTACTTATGTATCAATATGATATTGGATAATTGTTATGCATGTATTGCAGTACTAATTCTATATTGACATTCCACACTATCTGGTTTATAGATACATGGGCTTGTGAACATGTACATTATGCTAAAAATTTACATGTGTGTGATATTATTACCTTTTGATAGTCTTTAACCCTTATCCTATTATAGGAGGTCATTGGGTGTTAAGCATGAATTACCATAGTCCACGTAGCACCAAATGGGAAAGGTCAATAAAAATACAATATGTGTCAATGTGGATTGAGGTACTCTATAACTACACTTCCATAGACGGTGCTAAAATCATATACTTTACCCATATTAGTTGACACCAAGTAAGATTATCCAAGATCAAAATATGTTTATTTTACATCATTTACATAATATTACTATTACTTGTAAAAATAAGAAAAACAATCAAATGAATTAAAGGATTAGTGTCCTTGAGGACTAGATATATAAGAATCTTATATTATGATAATGGTGAACATTAACTATAATTTGGACACACTAGTCTCCCTTATAGAATTCTAATAGGTTATAATAATCTTCATATACTTGTTAATGGAGCCCTAAGAAAAGTGTGAGATCAAACACATAGTAAAGAAAAAATTAATCAACATGTAATAGAGGGTTTCAAACATAAGTATATGAGAATGGAAGACCGAGAGAGAAATATCTTATTAAAACAAACATGGAATAATATGAATTTTTTATAAGTCATAATAGGTGGTAATGTAATCTAAAATTTGTGAGCCTATGACATGGTAAATGTGTGTGAGAAAATAATACTATGGGAGTATCAAAGGTTAATTACAATATGGAATGGCACCAAAATATAGAATAATAAGATATTATGGCCTAAAAATAGGATTAGAAAATCTTATGGACCAAGATATCCACATCACTCTTAAAAATTTGGGTTTGACAAAACTACCCACACTAAATTCACACAAAAAACTTGTGAAAAAATATACATATCTCATGTTCACCTAATAAAATTGTTAATAAAGAAACACAAATCACTTTCACAATACAAAATTGTGAAGAAATCTACCTGCATCATGTTCACACAATTTTGTTTTGAAAAAAGATTCCTTCATCTTGTTAACTCAACATATCATCATATCATGTGATATGAAACCATTAAAAATTAATTTCAGGGTGATATAAGATTTCAACCATAATTCATACCTATATATTTATTCTAATTGTAAAAAAACATTCATCGCCTCATAAAGAATCCATAGAAAAAGTGGGTTTTGTAAAATTTCCAAATGGTTTCACGACAATTTAACACATGAATATTAATAGTTGATACCATAAACTACATCACTCCAAATAAGTATTTTATTACATTATTTATAGTATAATTCCTGAAAAATTATTTCCAATGCAATAAATTCCTAATAGATAAAAGGAAAAATGAAATAAAAGATAGAAAATTGTTTTATGAAAATGATTTTATCTTTGTAATAAAATATAATGTTATGATCACTTTGAAAACTAATTTTCAGAATGATTGTAAAAAAAATTTAATGGAGGTATTTTCTAGAATAAGTTTTTGTTTAAATCTAGTAAATTTGTATAATGAAATGTTTAATTGATGTATGTTGAGTCTTTGGGGTGTTCTGAGGGTTTAAAACATGAAAGAAATGGGAAAATTGGTTATCATATGAATGTTTCACAGTTGGCACACAATTTGTGTAAGATGTGAAAGGGCTAAAGTCAAAAAATTTGAACTTGGAAAAAGGCATTTCATATGATTGTAGAATGTTTTGAAACCATGATATTCCCAGGTAACTGTGTAACTCGGCCCCCACTTGGATAGAGGTCGGTGCATGGTTGGTATACAATTTAAAAAACCATGCAACCAATCTATGAATTTCATTAAAATGGGTTATTTTATATTTTTTCCCCTTTAGTATTTTTATCATAACACTAAACTTCTTCCCCTCATTCAGTTATATCAACCCTTGTGACAAACCATTTTCAACCAATCTTCTTAAGTGTGGATCTCGTTGGATTCTTCATCGTTTGGAGTTCCTTTGGCTAATGATCGAAGCTCCAAGTGCATATAACACTCATCTAACATCTATTTTACAGATTTGCGATTTTAGATTTCTTAATCTTCTTCCAAATCCATAAAAATATCCTTTTTACAAGTGGATTATAAGTTGGGGCTTCAAGGGGTAATTGAAACTTGATCTATGTCTAAGGATATCCATATATTCATCTTCAGAATTAATGTAGATGTTCTACATATCGTACCCCATAGTCTCGTTGTTTATTTGTGTTTGTATGGTTGATTTGTTGGTCCCCTCTTATTGTTTATTTTAAAACATAGTGCATTTAGTAAAAATAGTTTTCTAATTAATAAATTAAACATCTCAATATTCCCATGGGTTGAATTAAGAGTGAGTAGATTTATTTGAGGCCACCTATGGGGTACGACAAGATTCCAAAACGTGGTACATGGTAATGTTAAGCATGAAATTCACTTGTGCTAAATTAGATCCCATGAAGAACCTATTTCTTTTTGAGGTTAAATCATACAGATTCACTAGTAGTAGATGTTCTAATTACTGGGAATCGAATAACTGATTGTTTAGAATAATCTAAAAAGGGTTAAATATATTGATGTGAATGTGTCAAATGGATTATGAATTTGTGATATAAATGCATTAATTTATTAAGTAATATGAAATGATAAATGTCTTCAAAGGGATAATGTGTTGAAATTTTTGAGTATACTTAATGGGTTAAGGCATGGGAAAGGGGAATGGGTTAAATGGGTTATGTAATGTAATTTATAAATGTACTAATAGGTTACGGTTTGATGTTGAGTTCATATATTGAATAATTAGGAGATAGAAAACTTATGTTTATATATTGTGTATGGTTTGTGATATGATATATGTGGTAAATGGACAAATACACATTTTCACATGATTAGTAGTTTTGGGGTTTTGGAATTGAGGATATACACCCATGAGTTGGGTTAGACTGAGGCTCTATGACCCTCTTCATAATGCATGTGTTAGGGAAGCGTATTGAGGCTCTATTCACCTAGTAGATGAATTTCATGAGACTACATGGACTGGGGCTCCATGGTAAGCGTGATGTAAAGTTTTATGAAATTTTATTCCTTAGAGAGAATGGAAAGTTAATATATTCCATTATTATTATTAATTTAACATATTAATCCATTTTTAACTAATTTAAATGACTAAAACAAATAAATAATGATAAAAACATACTTAGTTATAAAAATGGTTAAACTGAACAATTTTATCTAATAAAACCAATTTTATTTTTATTTTTTTATTTTTTTAGATCTTGCATGAACTACATTTTTTTGAGAGAGTATTTTGTAGACAGAATTTATGGTCTCCTACTGAGTTGGACTCGCACCTTGATCAGGCCGTTATTGGGTACCTTGGAAAGTTTAATTGTTGCAGGTCAGGACATGATAAATGGTCATATTCTATAGAGTTGTGTTGGGCATGAGATGTGAATGGATGTGGATCTGGACTTGGAGCCAGGAAACATTTTTTATATTTAGTTGTTTCTATTTATTTTTTATTTTCTTTCACTCTATCACCATTATAATGAAATGATACATTTACAGTTTGGTTTTTTTCTGTACCCTATCTGGGAAATGGTTATTAATGATAGTTCTTTTTTTATTATTCATAATTTCCATTATGTCACATGTTATGTGCTATGTATAATCTAGTAAAGTGGTTATTGTATCCCAATGAGATCCATTAGTCTCTTTCCACTAGTGGAATAACAATGGTGTATGGGGAGGCACACTCGACGTTATGTGAAGACTTGGCTCAAGGAATAAGTTCAGCGGGATCTGGGTTGAGGATGCTACAATGTGGTGTTAGAGTGGTTATTTTATGTGGCCTTTCTATTTGGGATGTTAAGTAAGAGGTTATGAAGTGTATGTACTTGGAAATGAGATCATTCATGGGAGTATCAAACCCATTTATGTGGTAATACCCAATTTTTCAGGGATGGAATTGTTGTTCTTGATGTGTGTTGTTATAGTTGAATGATTTTTTACCAGTGGGAGATGGAATTTTTGTGTGATGTGACTATTTTATGATATATTTTACATCGTAGGAATGACATGAAGTTGTGCATTCATGAATCAATAATGGAAACCAGGGATATAGGTGTCAAGCATCATGATAAGAACACATGGGATTGGTGTGTGGGACATGAATGGTAGGACACATTTTAATTATTGAAAATATTGAAGGGATGTATAATTAGGATGATGTAAATGGTTAAATAGAGTGGATGTTGATCAATGGTTAAATAATTGTGCTTAAATAAGGGACTTACATGAGTTAAAATTTTTGTTAAGATGAGTTGTGAATAATTTAAAACCACAATTTTAACAAAAATTAAAGATTGAAATTTTCCAATTGCAGAATGTTTTGCATTGTGAAAGTAGAAATGCTTTAAAAAGAGTGTCTAATTAAAGACCCATGAATTTTCTGGTTGGTTTCCCTAGTTTTGATGATGACTAGTACTAGGGATCATAGAGGGTAGTGTTCTAGATGTGATAATTCTTGTTGGGATACTTTATGTGAAATGAAATGTTATGGATAATAGAGGGTCTTATCTGCATAAAATGTGAATCTTATATGTCATTTGTTCTAAAAATTATGTTTGAAATTTTAGAAAAATTCCACCATGAAAGTATGTACATGGTGGGTGAAAAAATGATGTCCTTGAGAATTCTCCATCATTTTTGGATCAAATAAATCCATTGGTCAGAGATAAACTTTGAGTGGATTAGTTCAGTGATAACTTCACTCATTTTACCAAGATGATGTAAGTGTACCTAGGGAGGGTTATACCAAGTATGTTTGACCTAACTAGAGAGTTTCCATTATAGGACCCTCCAACATTTTCTAGAGAGGGTGGAATTGAGTTAGTATAGTTCTGGAAGGTTTTTATCGAGATAATCATGAATCATTTGGGGACTCTTAGTAATAAGATATTCAAGTTGGAAGCATACATGTTTCACGGACCATAAAATAACCGGTGGAATATTTTGGTTTAGACCTACAAGGATGATGATATATTGTGGAGAGTCATTCAAGAAATGTTTTAGTATTATTTCTATCTAGAGACCTTGATACATGAATGAGCTGCAAAATTCACAAGGTTTACCGAGGGAAATATGTCAGTGATGGAATATTCAGGCCATTTTATAGATTTTCAATGCTTTTTTTACGACATTGGTAGGGGACAAGCCTGTGAAAAATATACATTCTTATAATAATATTATAAATGAGATTATGTCCTAGGTGTACATATTCTATTTAAATAGGTTGGTAGAAGTGGTGCATCAATCCTTTATTTGAAAAGAAAACATAAAGGAAGATTTAGTTAATGTTGTCGTTGTTCCAGTTGGATAAACTCGTTGTGTGAATTATGAGGGAAGGAAGCATCATTTTTGAAATTTCCACTCGGCCAGAAGTGTGGAGAGTTTTTCTAAGAGAGTAAAACCCTATCAGATTGGTGAACTAGTGATTTTCATTCATTTTGGAAGTCCTAGGAACCTGAGGGGTTAATACCCCCAATAACCAGTTGATTTATATGTGTGTGGTAGAATGGGTGATGTTCCGAGGTTTTATAGTATTCCTCAACTGTTGGGCATGTATGGAAGATCGAGGATGATGCCGAATGTAAGTAGGGAATCGGGTCCCCCTAATTAGGCGGGCAATTGGAATTCCGCTGGCTGTACCAGTAGAGGTGGTGGATGTGGTACTCTAGGGTGGGAGCATCCATATTAGCAGAGAAATGTGGCATCAAGATCTCAGACCAAGGACTACGATAGAGAGGTAGGTTAGCTTTAGGTTTTTCAGTCTACACCTGGAGGTGTCGAGGATGGATTATCAACTAGTTGGGGTACCTCCCTTATGGATTCCATGATTTCTAGAGATTTAGTTGACATAGGTGCCATGCATTCTTTTTTTCATGCATGGTTTATGGGATTCTTGGGTCAAGTGGTGGAAATTTTTTTGGGGGTTATTTCGATTAATAGACTATTAGTTATGAAAATAGAGAATATTAGGCAGTGTAATGGGTATCCCATCAATATTGGTGTGTACCTTTTCCAATGGGACTTTTTTTTGTGGTAGATATGTCATGTTTGGATCCAATTTTGGGTATGGACTAGCTACCATTGTCTTAAGAACATAATGATTATTAACAATATAGTGTGACTAGTTTTTCCACAGATGGGTGAACTCACAACCCAAGTGTCTTATGTTATGCTCGATAATGGGGGGGTGAGTGGGGAATCTTTTCTTTTTCTCTTATTGGGATTTAGATCTAGGATTTATTTTCTCATAATTTCATAAGGATTACTCCCAATAAATATGTTTTGTTTATGAGAGAGTTTCTTCCAAGTGCAGAAATAGGTTCAATTTTACAATGTAGAATGGAAACAATAGAACTCCAAGAGCAAAAAAATCAATTAGAGTATCTAGAGGAAGAGGGGTTAATTCATCTAAGTACATCACCTTGGGGATCTCTAGTGTTGTTTTCCAAGATGGAAAATTGATTTTTGTAGTAATGTATTGATTACAGGAAGCTAAATAAGATGACATGTAAGAATCAATACCCACTTCCTTGAATCGAGGATATTTTTGACCAACTAATAGGTGAATCAGTGTTATTTAGGAATAGTTTGAGATTGGGGAATCATTAGCTTAGGGTGAAAACTTTTGATAAACCATTGACCTATTTTAGGAGTAATTACGAGTAGAATGAGATTCTTGTGATGTTTTTTGGGTTTAATAATGTGCCAATAGTGTTTATGGCCCTAATGAAACAAATAATTCACCCTTAAATATATCTTTTCAGTTTTGTTTTTGTTGATGACATCTTAGTGTACTCTAATTCTCATCGTGATCATGAAAAATATATTGACATCTTCTTGAGTAAATTAATATAGTGTAGGATATACACCTAGATATCAAAATTTAGTTTCTATATTGATAGGATTCATTTCGTGGGTCACATTATGATATAATAAGGCATGTCAGTGGACCAAGAGAATGTGTACGCGGTTGTGTCTTGAGATCATCCCAAGAATGTTTCTAAAGTATGATGTTTTCTGGGCTTGGTCGGCTATTAAGATAGGTTTATTAAATATTTATCTCATTTGGAAGTGAAACATTTGGGTTTGAACAAGAATGAAATAAGGTTTGAATGGTCTGGAGAATGTGAGAATTATTCTCAAGAGTTAAAGAGGTGATAGGAAACCAAACCTATTATGATATTACATGTGCCAAGTAAGAAGTGTACCATGTTTTGTGATGCATCTGGGGTTGGTCTTGGGTTGGTTTTCATATAGGATGATCTGGTTTTGACATATCAGTCATGAAAATTGTGTCCTCATAAAGTAAATTACCCTACACATGATATTAAATAATATGTGGGCATTCATTACCTTAAATGTTGGTGACATTAATTTTTAGGATAATGATTTAATATTTATAATGATCATTAAATACCAAAATATATATTTTCATAGTTTTATTTTAATATTCATTGGTGAAGATGTGTTGAATACATGAAATCGTTTCTCTTTGAGTTGGTTTACACACTAGTAAGGGGAATCTATTTTGCAGATGATTTGAGTTAGATAACTCAAAATTAGTCAGTTTGGGAATCATGTTCAGAGTTGATGCCGATAGAGTTTTTTTGAGATGCATCTTGAGGAGTAGGATGGACAAGGGTGGATGTCCCTTGAATCATTGGCAGTCAAATTTATACTTATATGCTGGATTAATTAAAGGTAGTATGAGTATGTAGAATGTTCAGATTAAATGGAATTTCATAAAGGTGGAGATTCACATTCCATTTGGACCATTAGAGATTGTGGGATCATTTAACTTTATGACTATATTGTTGTTCCAACATATATGTGAGAATATTTTATGTATGATTTTCCTGCATCAATGTTTGTAGTGAATCTTAGTTTGACCGAAATCTATCATGATTATCATAGGTAATATTGGTGTCCAAGGATGAATAAAGTGGTTTTATGTTTCATGGAATAATGCCTAACCTGTCTCCAAGTGAAGGCTGAATATCAATAGCATGGTGGTTTGTCACAACAATCTACCATTAATAAATGGAATTGGGATGACGTAACAATCGATTTTGATGTGGGTATTACTATGAATCCTTAGAATAATAATGTTATTTATGTAGTGGTTAATCGGTTTCTTAAGTTGGATCATTTCTTAACGATTCGAGGTACTTTCACTATGGATCATTTGTGTGAGTTGTATGTTCGAGTAGTAGAGTGTTTTCATGGGGTACCATAGACTACAGTTTCTTATCAAGATCCATGATTTATGTCTCTCTTTTTGAATGGATTACATTGATCACTTTCTATACTATTTTTTTAGTATACATTTACACATGTAGATAGATAAGGAGTTAGTACATACTATTCTGTTAGTAGAGGATGCGTTGAGGTATTATTTCCATGAAATTATAGTATTGTCGGAAAAATCCAAAACATGATGGGTTTCACTACAATAGTAGTTACCTAGATATGATTTCAATGGAACTGTATGAGGTACTCTATAATAGGCCCATTAGACCCAGTTTGTGTTGGTTAGAGGCTGGAGAATAAGTGTTTTTGGGACCAAGTTTTATATTATAGATGTCGAAACATGTTCAGTTCATTCAGAATTGTACGGTAATGTCTTAGAGCTGGATGATGTCATAGGAAAGTTGACTTCATTGACCAATTGAGTTTTGGGTGGGTGATCTTGTGTGTCTTCTGTTTTCAACAAGGTTGGGTCACTATAGGATTCATAAGTTTGGTAAGTTGCAACCTAGGTACGGGGGGTTGTTTGATATCATGGAGAGGATAAGACCAGTGGCATATCAATTAGATCACAAATCGCGATATAGTGATATGAATGATGTTTTTCATGTGTAAAAATTTCGACAGTATAACCCTGCCCCCTCTCATTTGATTAATGTTTTGGATGATGAGATATATACCGATGATTCCTTTGAAGACCATTAGGATCATATTATGGATCATAGTGAAAATGTTTTTCTAGGAAAGACTATCACATTGGATTGATTTTGGTGGAATCATGATATTATCCATTAATAAATTTGGAAGAGTTATATAGATATGTGGGCCTAGTGGCTAAATCTTTTATCGATGGAAGCTTAGTGATTCTTGGGAAGATCAGCACAAGGACGAGCCATTATAAGGTGTGGAGCTTGTAAGATCCTAATATTTGAAGAGGTATGTAATTATTATTTTTTGAAATTTATTACACTTGGTTAATAAAAGGTATATTAAATCTATGTGGAGGCTTGGGTGTGTTCTGGCGGTTTAGAACTTGATACGAAGGATAAAAGTGGTCATCTTGGGCATGTTTCACAATTGATGCATAGTTAGTGAAAACCATGCAAGGGGGAAAGTCAAAATGTGAAAACTTTGATAGAGTAATTTTTCTTAGTTGGAAGATGGTTTTATCAAACTTTGTGATATTACCCAGTAACCATGAAACATAGATTCCTCTTGGACAGAGGATGGTGGTTGGAACACAATTTTGAAAATAGTGTGGCGAAATCGTGTGTCTCATTAAAAATTGGTATTTTACCATTTCACCACTTAGTATTTTTTGTATCTTTCCTGAATTGTTCTACCATTCATCCTATATCAACCCTAGTGAAGAACCATTTAGACCCAAGTTTCCCAAGGGTCGATATTTTTTTATTCTATTCTATTTGGAGTGTCGTTGTGTGCAGACCAAAACTCCAGGTAATTCTAACACTCCTCTTGTTTCTGTTTTTAGGACTAGGGATGGTAGATTTGTTACTATTTTTATGAATCCATAAAACATTCTTTTTTCCATAATATTATCAGTTAGGGATTCAAGGGGTTCTGGAAACCAGATATAAGGCTAGGATTATGCTTTAATTTATCTTCAGATTCTAGGTAGGTACTCTAAAAGTTATATCTATTAGTCTCGTTGTTGATTTGTGCATGTGTGGTTGAGTTATTGGTTCCCTCTTATTGTGAATTTGTACCAATGGTGTAATTTAATTTTTTTTTTGATAATTGATAAATTAAACCCCTCAAGATCCTCATTGGATGCATTCATAGTTACTAGACCGATTTTGGGCCACCCATGGGGTGTGCTAACATTCCCGAACATGGAACACGGTAAGGTTAAGCATGAAATTGCCTTGTGATAAAGTAGATCAGATGATTAAACTATTGTTATGTAAGGTTAAATTATATAAATGAAATAATATTAGTTATTATAGTTGTTTGAAATGGTATAAGGGATTGTTAGGCATAATGTGAAAAGGGTAAAATGGATGAATGTGAATGCGTCAAATCTCTTATGAATATGTGATGGAAATTTGTAAATGGATTAAGTTATATTAAATGATAAATCTTTTAAATTATATAATGTAGTGGAATTGTAGAATATAATTAATGGGTTCTATCATGGGAAATGAGAGTAGGTTAAATGGGGTATGTTATATTATTGGTAAATGTGCTAATGGGATGAGGATTGATGTTAAATTCTAATTTTCAATAATTATGAGATGAGAATGTTATGTTTATCTATTTTTTGTGTTTTATAATATGGTATATCTGGTAAGTGTATAAATAATTGTGTGCACATGGATTGATAGTTCTGGTGTTCTAGACATGAGGATCTATTCCGATGGATCGGGTTTGACTAAAGATCTAAACCCCACCATATTTTGCATAGGTTAGGCAAGGGGACTGAAGCTCTATGCCCCTAATGGTTCAATTTGATGAGACTACTTGGACCATGGATCCAAATTATGTGTGAGGTAAATGTTTATGGAATGTTATTCCCATGTGTGATAGGGGAATTTATTTATTACCTTATGATTAGTAATTGACCATCTTAAGTTATTGTGCAATTGATATAAATGACTATCCCATGGAACATGTGATGAAAATAGACTAAGTGATAAAATGGTTAAAGTGAAAATTGTTATCTAATGGAACCTGAGTTTTGTTTTGTTTACCTCATCCTTTATTTAGATCTGTAATTAAATATATTTTTTACTTGATAGTTTATAGACACTTTTTGTGGTGGCGTACTGAGTTTTATTCTCACCCTACATGGGCCACCGTTGGGTACGTAAACAGATTTCATAGTTGCAAGTCCAGATGAGGTAAAAGGACCTATGCTAGGGTGTTGTGTTAAGCATGGGATGTCCATGTATAAATATCCATACATGGATTTAGGATCTATTTTGGTGATTCATATGTTTCTATTTATTTTGGTTTTCCATTAACTTTGGAACTATTAACATGCCATAACATTTTTATTGTTTGGTTGTGGTATGTACTCTTTTTGTGAAATAGTATGAAACGAATATTCCATTTTTATTTTTTATTGATATATTTATTTTACATATTTTTTCTCTGTAGACTCTAGTAATTAGGGTATAGTCTCCCAATGTAATCTATTATACTTTCTCCAATCATTGTCCACCACTGGCGTACGTGGAGGCAGACTTGAGGTCTTGTGGAGACCTGGATTGGTGCACCGTTTTAGTGGCTATGTTACAATGATGAAGTAGAAAATTTTAATATAATTTAATTTAAAAGATAACTTTCAATAGTTGAGCCTGAAAAATAAAAAATATTATCTCAATGAATATGGGAGTAGAATAGAATACAAATAAAAATGGAAGGGTTATATTTTTAATGTATTACCCATTAAACCATACATGTTTTATGGTTATTATAAAAATAATATTTCACTTATGAAGGCGATAATCCTTACACAACACAAGCATCCTTTTCATTTTTTGAATGATAGAGAGGAATGTAGAAGGTTGTTATGCTATAAAAATAATAAAATCTAATCATAATTATGATTTTTTTGTAATTATTTAAATATGGTTATATTATATTTAGGGTATGCAAAAAGATATAATAAAAAAGGAAATAAAAAGGTCTAATTATGAATGATAGATTACTCATTGGAAGATCTCCTTTGAAAAATGGATTAAGGATTTGAGGGGTGGACTTTTGAGAAGTAAAGAACCCCTAGGAAGTGTTAATGAGTGTTGGGGACTTTTTTGGTATTATCTTTCTAATCCTTGATTCCTGGAATGTGAATAGATATGGGGTGGAAATGAATCATTTTATAATAAAAATGAGTGACATTTTTGTAATAATATAAAAAGCATTGTCACTCTTCACTGGTCAAGTGGATTCAATAAGAGAAAATAATGGACTGAGGGAATATTTTAGGTTATTAATGCCTGAAAAATAATTTTTTACACATCATTGTAACATATTTTAGGAGATTTACTCTTACATTTTTCACTTATAAGATTTATGTATTTTACTGTAGAAACTAATTTATCATAAGCAATTTATTTTTACTGAAAAAAATAAAATGGGACATGTTAAATAAGTTTTTACCCAATTATTCAGAAAATGAATTAAATTTTATCAAATAAAATTTCTTTTTTTAATATATATTAATTTTAACATTAGAGCATTTAAATCGTAAAAATGAATATTTAGAAAAATATTATCTTCAAGGATAAAAATAAATTTTAGATTAAATTATCATTGTTGTTGATTTACACGAATCAAAAAAGTTTATTTTTTTAAAATATTTATATATTATAAATATAAATGGAATAAATAGTATTACATTGTGATAATATAGTTAAATAGAATGGTGAAAATAGTTTTTATTAGAATAAAAGATTAATTAAGTTTGAAAAAGATCAACATGAGTTTTATAAATTCAAAAAAGTACATTATAATGAAAAAAATTATTCATTAAATAAATTTTTTTATCATGAAAAATGTTTTATATATTTTTATGTTATAAGTAATCTTTTATATTGTAAAAAACTCAACAATTTTAGTTAAAACATTATTTTTCACTATTCACCAAAAATCTATTTTTTCTTTAAAATCCCAAATATTAATACAAATATAATTTTTTAATGATAAAATCAAAAATTTGGTTCATTTAATAAAATTTATTTTCATTAATTTATATAATATCATTTAACTGAATATTTAAATTTTCGATAAATGTTTTCACTGAAATGTAACATTTCAAAACAATAAGTGTTCTTAATATAATCTCATATCAATTTACAATTTAATTAATGTAAATATATTTGATATTATATACTATATTTTTATTTTCTATTTCAATTTAATTTATTAGGATAAAATAAATAAAAATTTAAAAAAATTATTTGAAAAGGGAAAATTGTTTTAAATTTAAAATCATATTAATTATTTAACCTCTAAATGTAATAAACTTTAGTTGAATAATATCCTTTTATTAAATAATGTTTTTATTATTATTAAATTTTTCAAAAAAATATTCACCTAATAGATCATGGTTAATATTATTTTTGTCTTGCATAATAGTTTATGGAACATAGTATTATTCTAGAGAAAAATATATTCCAAAATCTTAGAGTGCAACATCCCCCCTTAAATAAATTAAATCCACACAATTTGAATTATCATTCCCTAATGATATAAGATATTAGATTTATTAGATAATATAAATATATTTTCTACTTAGATATAAACCTCACAATATTAGAAACTAGGAGGCCTATCATTTCATATAAAATATGCATGTATTAGAAATTTATTATATCAAAATAATTTGTACCAAATATGATTCCAAAGTTGGTTGCGGTTGTTTCTAAGGACATTATTTTTAATGCTTTGTTTTCATCATAATATTTCCTACCGAATAATAAAAAATTAATTGTTATAATACAATTCAATAAAATTTTATTAAATGATAATATGATTATGAAAACTAAATAATAAGATATCTTCTACATTGAATCATTCAATTAAATCTATGATACATTCGATTCAAGTGTATATAATTCTATAGAACTATAATTCCTTGACATTATCCTAAATTTTTCAGGTTCATATTCTTATTAGGTTATCTATTATATTTTAATCCAACATAATGGTTCATAATGAGAGATTTCAATTCGAAAGAATATAATCTAGGAGCTTCTATCCAGGTGCGATGTTTTAGGTCAACTCCCAATGCATCGAGTGAAGATTCAGTTGATAGTAAACCATATTTTTTGAATGATTACCCTTAGGTGTATGTATTCCAAAACAAAATCCACATTCTAGTGTTCATATTTAGATATAATTTCTAGGTAAACCCCACTCTCAAAACATCACAAAAATTTCATAATGTTATCCTGCAGTTAAACCTTTCCATTTTACATATCCCTAGGATTTTTATTGAAATTATCTTATCCTAATAGATAAAATAGCTAAAATAATCCCCCAAAATAACTTATATAAACCTTAGAAAATAACCGAACCATTCCATGATAAAAATAGGGGAACCCCAGATCCACATTCCTAGGACCTGTACTAAAAACACATTCTTTACATAAATTATTTAAAACCAAGTTAGTTTATACAATCTAAAAATATATTTATTTCAAATTGTTTCTATAAGATAAACATTATGTATCACAATAAAAAAATCCCATGAAAATAATTTTTAGAGTAAGTGAGAATGAGCTATATAAATAACTTATTTCATCATATTTTTGGACATTTATCCAAAATTGAGCTATACTATAATCCCTTGTATAATTCT
The DNA here is from genome assembly GCA_963277665.1 of Viscum album. Classification (NCBI taxonomy): domain Eukaryota; kingdom Viridiplantae; phylum Streptophyta; class Magnoliopsida; order Santalales; family Viscaceae; genus Viscum; species Viscum album. The sequence goes on from OY728161.1 coordinate 1,057,484,934, forward strand.
CTTAAACTATACCAACCTTCCTAACATAGGGAATAAAGACACAGGTAAGAGGTGAAATCAAATGTTCAGTATGGGAAAAACTCATTAACATAACATCAACGGTAAAATCATAAGCATATGATAAAACATAGTGTGGGGAGAAATATATTATTAAAAATAATATAGAAGAATAACAGTTGACCATAATATACAATATAGGGACTTGTAAGATCAAATTTGAAAAAAAAATTACTTGGAAAAGAGAGTGAGATAGTGAGGTATAACACAATAATAGGAAAATAGAAATTTGAAATTTCATTTAAACAATAAATAATATGTTGGCATAGAAAATCGTTTATACCAAAGTTCCTTCATGACGTTCACAAAAAAATTGGGGGAAAAGATAATTTCAACACATTCACTCAAAAAAACTATGAAAAAACATAGTTACATAATTTTTACACTAATAACATGTGTGAAAATCTTCTGACATCATGTTATTCTAAAAAATTATATAAGAAAATATACCCATATAATGTTCCCATGAATGACTTTTGAACAAAGATTCTAACATCATGCTAACATATTATTTCATTATCTCATGTGATATTAAACCCTAAATAATAAATTGGGGTGATATATGACCCCAAATATCATTAGATATTCATATATATGATAAATGAATAAAATTACTAATTACATCATAAAAAATCACATAATGAAAAATAGGTTTCATAACATTTACAGAAGTTATCATAAAAATTGACATCAATAATTTAAATAATTGATACCAAAATGTTGAGCAGCCAAAAACTGTTTTTTAAGATAATATAGGTGTAATTCATGGAATATAATTTCCATGGAAAAAATAGATTAGAGAAAAATATAAAAATAAAAATAAAAATCATAGTATAATTATTAGAAAAAGGTTTTATATTTTTACTAAATAATGAAGTCACAATCACATAGAAACATAATTTTTTGAAAAGTTGAAGTAAAATGTTTTGAAATTCGTTAATTTTAAAAATTTATTTCAATATTGGATCCTTTAAAAAGGAATAAATACTACCTATAGGAAATGTGAAGTGTAATATAAAATTAGGGGGCCATTAAGGAAACAACTTTCAATATATTAAAATTCAAATGTTGAAATCTGAGATAGTCAAAAGAATAATAATTCATAATTATGAAAATAAGAAAATGTAAATGTCAAGATAAAAAAGAGACATAACATAATAAGGTTTCTATATTTAAATAATAACATTTATAGGAATATTAAAATGGAAATGGGATACGAATATATTAATTGGGAATGATTAGAATTATTATTAACAACAATATACTATTATGAGAATGAATTTAATCATTGAATAATATTTTAATTAAAGAACAACATTCCTAAAATTATAAGATAAAATAAAATAAATTACATTTCTATGATGGATGAAACCTGGAATAGAAGAAATAATTTCATAAAAAGATATCATAACTCAAATAAATAATTTTTTAGTTATCAATATCATTTCTGACTAAAGAAATGTTTTAATAAAAAATATATACATGAATTGGATTGAAGTTGAACTTGAATGAAAATTTATAAAATATAATTAATGATATTATATACCGAATAGGTAGTATAAAAACCATTTAAATAAAATTAGTTATATATACAAAACATTACTCAATAAAATGAAATTGAGATGAAACCCACTTACCTTTACACCCACTACACTAAGTATGATATAACCCCCAATATGAAAAAACTACAATCTTAATAAAATATTTCAAAACATTATTCATATATATGAACTTTTTCAATGTAAATTTTCTTCATTTATTAAAAATATATTAGTTTTGTATATTTTATGTTCATCATCAAATTTTATTATATTCAATTGTTTTTTATCATTAGTTTCACAATGGTGATGTCAATTATTTTATAGATATTCAAATTTACTCATTATAAGATCACTATAGGTACTTAAAAATAGATGATTTATACTGAATTATATGGTTATAATTTCATTTCATTTTTATTTTTTCTATGATTCATGGTGATTATGTCGGTGACAATATAATTTTGGTAATTTTAATGAGAAAGGTGGTGTATCGTAATAAGATGTTATATATATTAATATTAAAATTATAAAAAAAAAGACACTATTTCATTATCACTTTCCAACATCATCAATAATTAGTTTTTTATAGTCATATATGATGAAAAGTTGTATTATTATTTATGTAGAAGTTTAAAAGGACCAAAATAATAATATGCTATAATATATGGATTAATATAATTATATGGTGATTTAGTTATAATATCACGACTATAGAAGTATAATGATTTAATATATATTATTTTACAATGATTAATAATATTATAAGACATTTTGATATAATATAAAATTATAGAGTGAAAGATAAAATATTTTACTTTCATGGAGGTGATAGTCAGCACGTACACATGGGTGACATCTTTGTATTCCACTGATCGAGTGGAAGATAGAGAATTGGTCTATTAATTTTATATTATTAATTATGTAATAAATATCATATATTTTTACTAAATTTATCCTTTTAATAAACCATGTGTGTGGTTATGAAAAAAATCACATTACCCATTGAGGTGGTACTCTACACATAAAAAAAATAAAAATTTCATTATTAAACAGTTGGGAGGAATGTAGTGAAAATCAAAACTCCTACATTTAGATAGTATAATTTGTTTATTTTTTCTCTTATAATTTTCACATATTTCATTTTTTCATATTGATTATTATTATTTATTTATTTTTTGATCCATTCTTGGGGTTAAGAGTAAGTTTTGTTTCAATTTTGAGAGGTCGAGAGGTGTTTGTGAGTTTCAACATAGGTGTAGACATGTGCTCATAGAAAAAAAGGATATTGGAGTTCCTCCAAAAAGTTGGGGGGATATACCAAAAAACTATTGGAAGGTTGAATGTAGGTTATTATCATATAAATTCCACCTACTAGCCTGTGGGGATCCTTGAATTACATTCATTCAACATGGTGCCATTGGCTAGTTTGTGGGTTACATAGGCTTCCCAATGCAACAAAAATTTAAGAGAATGGTATGGATGATATCATAATTAATTTACTCTTAATTTATTTTTTATTTCTAAACACTCTTCCATTTAATATAATTCAACACTTTCATTCCTAGATACACTCTATTGGTGAGATTAGACCATATAACCTTGAAAATTAAAGGATTGAAGTTCCATTCATGGTGATGAATCCCATTCGTTATGTGTAATATTTATTTTAAAATTATCTATCCTTTACTAATCATTATACTAATTGATAATAAGTGTATTATTTTTTAGTCTATGGATCCTAATAATGATTTAGGAATTAGGGTTCAATGATTATTTCTTAATTGATTATAGAATCTTATATCTCATTGATTAAGGATCCTGTGTTGGTGATTTAGGATACCTAGATTGAGGTAGGTGGTTCAATAATGAAATTACTATTAATTTAAATAGCTTTTGGTTTATTGATTTTAAATGGAATTATTTTTGGGTTTAGAAGCATGAATTGATATCCTTGATAATTGTTTTAAAAAATGTCATCGGTGAGTTGAAACTTTTGGGAAATGACATTTAAAAGAAGGTATTGATTTTTCGAAAATATTTTTGAATTGAAATCAATGATTTGGTGAATTATTTTGATGGTTATTCTTTAGAAACACTGTAATTAAATGTTTTTTGAATTTTAAATGAAATGAATTGTTTATCAAGGCACAATATTTGATTAAAACCATTTGATAATTTTTTAATGAAATAAAATGGAATGTTTTGAAACATGAAATCGTGGATGATTGAAATAATAGATTTAAATTATTAGAGATTTATAATATTGAATTATAACTCCTTTTATGTTTTATTTTGATGAATCACATGAAAGACTAGGTAATTAGGAGGGAATAAAACATTCTCAGAATTTATTATCTCAACCAAGAAATAGATTGATAATGAAAACAGAAAATAAAAAATGATAAGGGTAATAATTTAATTCATTGGGGAATTATTATATTATGCATAGGATTGAAATCTCATAATTTTTGCACACCAAGAGCAATGGAATTAGTTAGATTGTGAGAATTATTTTAAAACTAATCTATAGAGACTCTTAACCAAGGGTATAGGATTGAATGTCAATTATTTAGAAATTATTTGTACATTATAATGTTTACAAATTTACTTTCTCATTTAAATCTACTAAAAATTCTATTTAAAGCCTATTTTATGGGGAATGTTTTTTCACATATTTTATATTCACCATTGAATTTATTTGAAAATATTATGACGTTATGAATTGTTAATATATTTATATAAAATGTTATATTTTAAATTTAGAACATATGGTTTACTTGATATCAATTTCTTATGGTTTTCTTGGTTTGATTATACTTGGATACCGTTTCTCACATAATACTATTACCTTTTTGGGATTGTAGAATTTCTTATACAAGGTCCAGAAAAACTGAAAGCATTACTCATAGGTGGTACATGTTCTATATTACCAACACCATGGGGATTGGTGCTGATCAATGGAGAATGTGATACATATATTGTAAGGAGATATTGTAATGATGTATTTGATAGTTTATGTAATGATTTTGTTTGATGAATCATTTTTGAGATTTGTAATTGACTACTTTCATTACTTTACTCTTTATAAATTATCGAAATGTAGAATATTTATGTATTATTTTAAATTATTTTTTATTACATTGGAATACCCATTATCTCTTGATTGTTTTATATTCCCTGGGACTAATCACTAGCCCATGGAGATCAAAAAATCCCTTTGATCCATGTCCATATTGATTCATTTACAGGTTCAATGAGTTATCTATGATGGTTCAGGAGAAAATTGTATTATATTCAATTGAGTCTTTTCATGAATAGTATTAGGTAGTTTGGGATGTCCTAGTAAAGAAGATAAAGGTTTGTAAAGACTTAATGGGTAGGTTTGTAGTGTGTTCGTAGAATCTCCCATCATGGAGAGAAATACATGCCCATGGGTAGTTGGGAAAAAAAATTCAGAGTTATTTGATGCAATTCTTGAATTTTTTCAAACGTTGATATAATGATTGTGTTTCCATGTTGAATTTTTGATGCTAGAGTTAATATATCTATGTCGCTTGACTAATTTTTCATTATTATATATTGATTCAATGTAGTAATACACACCCAATATGTATTATTAACATACATTAAGAGTGTTATACCATTGAACCATAGTGAGAATGTCCTCTTATCAACTTGAACCCTATAGATGTTGTAGTGCCTACAGTCTATGTTTTGGCCTAAGGGATTTCATTTTCACTCACCCACGATGAGGATATACATAATAGGTTTGATAACTGAGATCATTTTTAGGAGTTTCATTAAAATAAAACACAGTATTTATATGTTATGAAAGATACTGAAGAGGGAAAGGACAAGTTGGAAATGATTCTGAAACTCCTTGAGTTCTTGGAGTTGTCACATTCTATTAATGTGAATTGTGACATTGTTAATTTTTAGGGGCCTAGAAAGAGATAGTGGGATTTAATAGTTTTATAAAATTAGAATGAGTTATTGTATTGGAATGACATAAATGAACTTTTCAATGAGTAAAAATATATATATTCAATGGTTTCGGTTATGTCCATTGAGTTTCTAGAACATCATCAAGGTGATTCGATAGTAACATGGTGTGCCAATAGTTTGGATGAACTTCATCATTTCTCTCAAGAGGACGTGTAAAATGAGAATATAAAGGCATATAGGTTTTAGATCAGTCTTAAATCCGATATAAAGTCAAAATTATATCTGTTAAACCTTACCTATGAAGTTTATTTTTGGGATTGGGCAAGGATAGATGAAGTTGACTTAGTAGGTTGCTCCGGTTTGATGGGGTTTCCCTCTTCTCCATGTTTTAGATTCAATGTTCCCATTAAATTAAAGTGAATGAAAAAAACATATCATGGCATATATTATGGTGGTGTTATTAAATAATATAATTTCTTTGAACCATCTATTGAGTCTGGTAGAAGACCACTAACCTAATTTCAATATGGAAAATTTAGTTACTTGAAGCATTCTTGCAAGGAGGAAGCGAATATTTACTACACATGAATATTCTTAGGCAACATGTTGAGGTGTTTACATATTTGTAATGCTCCATGTAGTGGTACAGTCTCTTTAGAACTAATAGGATCTATGGAACTGTTATATGATTCATGGACACTGGGGTTCCAGTCACAATCATCCAGAAAGAAGCTTCTTTACACAGTGGACCTGTCTCAATTAGAAATTTATGTGGGCTTGTGATAGAGATAGGTACCATTACTATTGATACAACTCTTGTGAATTATTTGTTTGATATTTATTCCTCTAAATATTTCATCTCATTCGTACCATGTAATTGTAAATTATTACTTTGAGAACATACCTAATGTGTTGTAAATTATAACACCTTTCAGGGTGAAGAGAGAGAAGGGTATCTGATGTACCTATTTTAAATTATATGTATCATAATTAAATATCTTATAGGAATTTTTTTCGTGATTTAAAAATTCTTGATTTAATTTTTGGGATGAACTTATTAGTATCTCATTGATTTAGAAATTTATTATTATTTTTAGTGGGTATTCTTTATTAACCTTTATGAGTAGTCACCTATTTTTCATGGAGAATGTGACCCGAGCTATAAATGAATTGAACCAAAATGTTAAGAATTATTTTGGATTATATCAATGTATTATTCATACCTAATAAGGTATCATTATATGGAGATATTACTGTAGTTGATTTTGAGATTCTATATGTTTTTCCATCAAACTATTTTGATCTTCCACCAAATAAGGAGGTAGAGTTTTCTATTGACTTGGTTCCAGGTAATTAGACCACATATACCCCCTCTTACTATATGACACTAGATTAACTGAATTATATAATATATCAGTTGGATGAATACTTTTCCAAAGGATTTAATTGATCCAATGAGTTACCTTGGGAAGAATCAGTGCTTTTCAACAAGATGGCTAATGGAACAATTCACTTGTGTGTTGATTATCAAAAGACCAATCAAGTCACAACCAAGTACAAGTATCCATTTCCTTGAATTGATGATTTTTTTGTCTAGATGATGGTGATAATTGGCACCCTATCATTTTTCTTCAATATGGTTATACCCATCTTAGGATCAAAGAGTTTGATATTCATAAGGTCTCTTTTAAGAGTATGTATAGAAACTATAAATATCTTGTTATTCAATTTTTAATGACCAATAATATATATATTTTTATGGAATTGATTAATATGATTTTGTAGAACTATCTTGACTCTTTTTTGGTGATATTTTTGGATGAAATCCTATATTAATTTATAACTAAGGAGGATCATGTGATTCATTTTAGAGGAGTTTTTGACATCTTGAAGAATCACTAACATTATTTCATAATTTCAAAGTGAAAATTATTTATTTTGGAAGTGATGTTATTAGGATATCTAGCCTTAGAATGTGGTATCTCAGTTGATTACAAAAATTTGAATGATATTATGTTTTGGGAAGAACCACAAAATTCCTGTAATCTTAAAAACTTCTTTGGCTTTGTGGGTTTTTTTGTCCAATTTGTTATGGATTTTTATATTTTATCCCCCCCTTTGACTAATATTACATGAAATAGAGTGATGTTTATATGGTATTTTAAATTTCAGGCTTCCAGAGGATGGAAAAGAAGATTTTTTATTTTTTAATGCATTAGGATTAGTTTTGGAATGAGTTTTGATGATGGGTAATCATTTGGTGGTTATGGTTCTTATCTTATTCATTCTAATGAGAATAACTATTCCAAACATGATAGAAAACCTCCAAATATAATGAATTATATTAAGATTTGTTGATATAATATTTTTAGTGGGTGGTTTACCATTGACATTGATAACAAAATATCGAGTTATATATTAATTCAAAACTGTTTGAATCCCCATCCGAGGGGATGAGTGGAGTACATTCAATATTTTGAATTTGATGTCACCTAAAACCATTCAAGGGGGATCATTGTTTCTAATTCCATATGTATGAATATATAATCCCAGGAAATGATGTGAGAATCAAAGGAATGTAATCTCATTGGTCTCTTTTCTCATATGAATTTTGGTGTTTGCTAGGACGGGAAAGAAGTTTATTTTTCTAGTGTTCAGCTTAATTACACTGTTATCAAGATGACACAATAGTGAAAACAGAATTTTTATGAGTTTCATGGAATTAGGTATTAGTTTTATTATATATAGGCCATTAGGGAATGATCAATACTTTTATATTTTATCCTTTATGAAAAAAACCATATAGAAATACATTTCAAATCATGCCAGAAAAATTGGTTTCAATTGATGGGAATTTCATTATTAAACCACCTAAATCAAGAAATATATCATAAATAAACACCATGGTATCATATATCAAATACATAAAAGTGTCTACAATAAATGAATCAAAAATCATAGTGCTACAAATCCAAAATCAGGATCTGGGACCATCAAAAACAGATGGAACATACACTCTTGAAGAAGGATAAAGAGTTAGAAAGGATAATTTACAATAAAATTAAGAATAAAATTATTTAATTAGATTTTATGCTTCAAATTTTACATAGATATACAAATATTTTTTTAAGGAATAAAAGTATATCAAATAAGTCTATAGGATTGAAAGGGATAAATTATGGTTAAGGGCTGAGTGGTTAGAATTTGAAAGTATATTAAGAGTAAAACTATTACAATACTAAACATCACATTATCTTTACCTTCAACATCATTAGATATACACTATATCTCACTAGTTAGATGGTGGTTTCATGATTAATTCTTGTAGGTCCGAATAAACAACCAGCTGCTCTATTTCTCTCACCCGCCAGTCGGTGGACCTCATGTAATCTTTTTGGATATTTCCTCATGTCCACATATAATATAAAAGACTATGACCAATCCCAACCTATAAAAACGAATCAAAAACACACTATTTACGACATAAAGTCTCAAATAATAGGGTACCAACTGATAGTCAATAATAACATCCCTAGAAAAATATAAAAAATAAGAAGTGTCAAAATAAACCAAGGATAATATCTAAAATAAGGTTTCATGTTATAAGTAGAAAGTGGTTATCCCATAATCATGAATGAAGTTTAGTGTAATTATTATACATGATTGTTTTTATTAAATATTTTTATATTATATCTACATGAGTTATAATAACACAGAAATCAAATTCAAATAAAATGGAGTAATGGAAAATGCTACCTTACTCGTTGTAAGATCTCCTTAGTGAAATGTATTAATGCCTTATGGGGTGGAACTGTGAAAATTCAAGAACAACTATGATGTTTTTTGTAATGTAAGGGAGTTATTTTTTTTACATTTTTTGTCAAATTATACCGTGTTGGTGTGGGAATAGAAGTCAGTTGGTGGTGGATCCTTTTATAATGGAGAGGAGTGAAATATTTGAAATAATATAAATGATAAAGTGAGTTACGAAAATTTATTTGGAATAAATAATTGAATTTAATGGATTATTGGAATAAATATATATGAAAAATCCTCACCACACATTTTCACACACAATTATAATATGTTTTTAAGTATTTTACTCTTATATTTTTCACTTTTACCATTTTTGGTTTTTATCATCGTTACTATTTTTTCCCAAGTAATGTATATTTAATGACTAAAAATAAAACATACCTTATTATATAACTTTAGCATAGTTATTAAAAATTTTAAATCCATTTTTTCAAATAATGTTTTTATGTGTGATGCTAATTAAATTTTTTATTACTGCCTGTAAAATATAAATGATGTGTTAAGAAAACGTATATTTTTTAGCATAAAAAAATATAGGATTAAAATTTAAATGTCACTGATTTAGATTAAATTAATAAGTTTATTAATAAGAAAATAAAAGTTTAATGTCTTAAAAATAATGAAAAACAAATTTCAATCATAAATAAAATGACATAAAATCATTTTTTATAACCATATACAATTACTTTTGTTTCAAAGTGTTAAGCATTAGTTTCCTAAATTATTAATAGTATTTTTAATTTAATATTTTTATTTACTAAATATTTTTTAATCATTTATCATTCTATATTAGTTTTTTTGTTATATATATATATATTTTTTGATATAGTAATAGACACTACAGTTATTGTAAAAATAGTAGTTTCCACTATTTACCAAAAAACAATTATTTCTGAAGAATTATAAAAAGACACCACAAGTTAATTTTTATAAGATGAAATAAAAAATTATGGACAATTCATAAAATTATAACTATAAATTATATAAATATATATTTTAAATTAATAATATATATATATATATATGTAAATATTATTTTTGAAAATGTTGTTTTTAAACATTAGGTGTCTTAATATTATTTCATATCATTTTATAAATTTATTAATTTTAATATATTTTATCAATTATAATAAATTTAAGGAAATTAAAATTTATTTTAATAGGATAAATATATTAATATTTTATAAAACATTTATTTGACAATGAATAATCCTTTTTATTATTCAATTATATTAATTATTTGTACTCAAAATGTAAGAAATTTTAGTTAATAAATATATTTTTATATATAGAGGTTCATTATTATTATAATTCTATTTATAAAATTCAATTAATATGACACAAAATGTATTAGTTCAGTGTTTCATGTAGAGCAAGAAATTGAACATAATATTTTTTAAGAGACAAATATATTATTAAATCATAGTGTGTAACACAGATCCCTTTGAAAAGTATGGGGGTTTCCTAAAATGTGGGATGATTAACCCCTCATGAATCTTAAATGGACATATGTGAATGAATTTTTGATTCCTCATGGTTCAACACTACCAATTATATCTGACCATGACCCTTGTGTCACATTCAAATTTTCAAGGAGTCAGCAAAAGGCTATAGATAGTGAAATAAATTTGTACATCACCAATGATCCTTTAAGTGATGGGAAATTTTAAGTAAAATACAAACACTAGTACACATGTTGAATTCATTATCATTTGAATCCATTAGTAAATTTCATTAGGATTAACCATTAGTCATGTTTTCATATAATAATATCTTCCATCCCAGTATTAAAATTTCACCTTATGAACCCTTTTATTGGAAATGATATCATACACCAACCTGTTATGATGAATTTAATGGTAGGAATTTTTTTTCTAGAACTCTATCAGTAAATAACATAGAAAGTGAAATATAACCATAATAATATCAAAATATTTTAAATAATTCTGAAAAATTATTTTAATAATCTATTGAAGGAATGTTTTTCTAGACAATGGATAGATGAACACTCAACATGGGGGTGAATTGAGTTCTTAGAAACTTTCTTCACCAAAAATACCCCATAGAGTATGTTTATTAAAAGCCTTTTTCCATATAAAATATAGGAAGAATAAAATAGTACATAAATGAATGATATTTAAAACATGATGTTTATAGTAGTCTGGTGATCATAAATCCTCTAATCCAGTCAACCAAAACTCTACTCCATGGGTTTTGTGATATTCAATATAATAACAATTTTGCCAAGGGATCCCAATGAAGTACAAGTAGTTGTAACTTAATACAAAGATCCAAGATATTTCAATAAGAGTATCCCTTTACAATACCTATCCATAGTCTCAATCCACATCCTTATACTAAGTTTAACCAAAACATAATAAACAAACTTATGAAGATACAATTTTAGCACACATTTGTGAGCGAAAACTGATAGTTGTAGAAGATTCATCCAGAGAATATGATAATCATCAATGTATAGATCAGGATGATCATCAACACAACTAATAGAACTTATACATATAGCATTAATTTTTATGTTTTATTTGATCTATGTATATTAATCTAGAGTATTTTTATGTATGAGTGCTCTGTATATTTGATTATCTATCTCATTTTTTCTTCTCATGCAACAACTAAATAATAATTTATTTATCATTTTGATCACAAGAATGAGATAATCTCTAACACTCAAGTTATCAACGAATTGACCCAGATAAAATATAATATTAAGGATATAAATACTATCCTTACAATCAAAGAATTTAATTTTTGGGATAACAATGTCATAAAATTTTTCATTATTCATATGTTAGAACTCATAGAAGATCAAAAGACTATATAGGTCAATTATTCATTTAAATGGATAATACTTCTTTTATATTTTTTGAAAGTATTAAATTAATTATTTTGTTATTATTAAGGTAATATTGACATATGACTAAGGATTTTTTATATATTAAACAAGAATAATTGTTCATCATGTGATACTTCTTGAGAGAATTAATAAGATAAAATAGGTTTCCAAATTAAATTGATAATAATTCACTGTAAGATAAATATATTATAGTGATGAAACACTTGGCTTCAAAAATTTGTTTTTAATTTCATAAGATAATAGTTTATAATATCCTTTTCATAAGATAATGTATTCTAATAAAATATATTTCTAGAGAAACCCAACCATTATCCTCGTAAGATGAATTATTAAATTAAAGGATAAACATTCAAAACATTATAATTTTCAGATAATTTAAAATATTATTCAATTATTGTAATATAAAATAATTTTTCAAAGAAAAAATACTCTACTCATCATAATATGAAAACTTGGAGAAATAGTATAAGATTAATTCTTTTTGAAAAATACAATTTTATAAATCTAAATTAAATTTATTATAATAAAAGAAGTTATTTTTTGAATCATAAAAAAATAAATCGAGATCTGTTGGTATAAAATAGTCTATCTAATAATATCTACCTTTTTAATGATCATTAGTCCCATGTGATGGATAAACTTTTTTTCCTGCAATAATCTTTAAACATTAAATTTTTTTATATAGGATACAACTTTTAGAAATAAAGGTGTTTTCATTTATTTTCATATTTTAAATAAAACTTCCTTTTGAAAATAATTTTCTTATTCCAAGAGATAAACTTAATTTTTAAAATTTTCCTTCTCTTTTCCACCTTTTTAATGAATGAAAATAAATATAAAACATATTTTTTTATTATTCCTTTTATTCTACCCTTCTTATGATATAAAAAAGATATAGAGTATGGAAGAAAATTTACATTTCCCAAAAAAAATAGTAAAAAATTAATTATAATAATCATGAAGAGAATTTAGAATTAAATTTTGTTTATAAGGGATTACAAAAAAAGATACTAAAACATATCATTCACAATGATAAACAATTAAAACTGTATAGAGTGAAAAGAAAAAAATATATCCTAAAACAACAATATTGAATAACTACTAAAAATATAGCAACATATTAAAAGAAAACATCTTAAAAATAAAATTAAAGGCATTAAAGGATTAAAATAATGAAGTACATGAAATTTAAATGAAAAAAATATTCAAATGTTTTAAGGATGTCTTAAAAATGGCATGATTCAATTGTTTTTAAGATACCATAAGGTGAACATGATTGAAATGATTTTAAGATACACATCTAATTGGAACCCAACTTCAAGAACTGAAGGTCCACAAACTAATAAGATAAAAATTGTATTTAGGATGTGGTTTCTTGAACGAGAATGTATATCCATAGGGTAAATATGATTTTGGGAGAGATGCATCAGTTATTCTTTCAAAAACAACCCCCCCAACGTCAGTAGAGATGCTCCACAACCTGCACGATCCTCATGAGCATTCATTAATAGTGTTGATTTAATGTTGATAAATGATTTTTATGCTATTTAAAAATCAAATGTATCTTTATGGGTAAAGGAAATTTTACTGGATGATTCAGGTAAAGGTTATGATACTTCATCAGAAAACCATAGGTTATCCCTTGGTTAGATTTCATAGGGGTCAAATATGTACTTTAAACATTGAGAAGTGGACAAATGTCAATCTATAAATTGTTCTCCTGAAAAAAAAAATTCATTAATATAAAATATGGTATCTCCAAAATCATCCACCCTTTTCACCGCATCATTCTCATAGTAGTCAAAAAGGGGTCTAAATACATTCCAGACACATTGATAGAAATTTCCAATGAAGTTTTATTGGATCCCCTTCTTAGATCAACTAGTTATCATATTCTTCAACACCTTAAGCATTTTTACTTCCTACCAACAATAAAATAAAATTATTTACCAAATGTAGAAACGTTTCTTCTGGGAGGTTATATAAAAGTATCAAATTCTACTTCTTCTTCATCTCCAAAGGAATATAACATCAAATTATTAACCACTACACTATGTAGATCTTCATCTTTTTTCTATATAATATGAAAATAATTCACTAAAGAGATAGAAATATTCTACAGGTTTGTGTTGATAAAGCATATGTCTTTCTATAGTTGGATTTCATTTCCTTGAACATATGATATCTCTTAATTCAATATAGACAAAATATAATTTTTTGGTTTATCAACTGATTCAAGAGGCCTATTTAGGATGAATTGTAATCCTTCTCAATTCATATATAATTTTTTACTAGTGTAAAAAACATATCTGTTGATATAAGTTCAGATATTAAAGAATCAATATATTCTTTTATGGTATTTATATATTGGGATAATTCCATCATATTCGACTGTGTACCAGAACTATTTTCAATTCCTATAGTTGATTGTATTTATAAATTTTCAATAATTTATTGATCCGATGAATTTAATTCTTTATCATAATACTTTTCTGACACTTTATCATAATGTGTCCTTATAAAATTACTTGAATAAGTCCATTTGGATTTAATTGATTCTAACTACAATAGTACTTTTCAGTAGCTCTCTTAATATTTTTTGTAGACACTTCTTTTAGTTTTATGCACATCATAATTCACACCTTCCTTATATATAAGAGAAATCCTATTCTGTTTGACTTAAATAAATTATTCACAAACCAATTTTTTTATTTAACATAAAGTACCTTTTCATCATGAATCAATTCGTGAGACTCAGTTCTACCAACACTTTACGAGACCATTTGTTTTCAATTATACATAGTGGGGATATCCATTAAGAAGGGATATTATTGGTACTATCTAAATAGTCTTATCTTAAACTACAAAAAAAAATGTTGGGTGATAGAAGAGGCTCTAATTTATTTATGATCATATAATGGTGTAGAAACAAAGGCAAAGTGTGTACTTTCCTAACGTTCATTTTTTACCATTATTGAATGGGAAAAAAATCTTCTTTGCCTCACACTTGGAGTCTCTTCGTTATTTGGAGTTTCTCAAATCATACAACTCTAAGGTGATCCTTCTACTAAAAAAAGTATTTATTATAAGCAGGATGAACCCCCCCCTAAGTTGATATATTTTCAACTTTAGAAATTTATTTTATGGAAATAAACTTATTTAATGAGAAATTCCCACAGAAACTATTTTTTATAAAAAACATGCACAAACATTTGTCAAACCATGACGAGATACTATAGATTTCCAATCCAAAAAAATCATCCATTTCTAAAAACCAGGGTTAATATCTTTTTGAATGGATATAAGTTAAATGAATTTTTTCTAAACATGGAACATGTATCAGAAACCATAATGTTCCAAATTTAAATTTTTGTCAATCATTTAAAATAATGAATGGTAATGACATGAAAATAAATTTTCTCAAAATCATTGTTTCTTTGCACTATACTTGGATGAATAAACTTGGTAATAACTTTCTAACAGGTTATTAATCCATCCATAGCTTCATTTCAAAATCATTTTTTCTAAAGAGATACAACATTATCTATGAAAGAGTGACTCCATCTTCTATAACTAAGGATGTTCTAAAAAAACAAGTAATGTTCATCAGGGATTTTAGGAGATTCTGCTAACTATAGAGAGGTTATAAATAGGTTCTTCATGTTTTCTATTTAGGTGACGATGTATTCATCATCACCAAAGATAGAAACTAATGGTACATAAAACACATGAACTTCCTTTTTGAATATGAAAAAAAGTTCACATTTAATTAGACACATACTCCTATCCAAAATGATTAATGAAATTCTCCAGTAACATATCAGTCTTACCCACCTATTCTAAATATATTTCTTTTCTACTCATTATTTTTTTCAAGATCCTTTAACTAATAATTTTTATTGATGTGGAACCATTTATTATTTTATTTTTCACCATTGACAATGGGTTTGGAAGATTATAAGGTTAAAATGTAAAGGAAACAAAGGATTTGGTAGTAGAGTGATATAGAGTGGATTTCTTTAAAGTGATTTGTTTGTAAAGATGATACACAAGTCTTTTCATTTAGTGTAAACAAAGGGTCAAATAGTGAAGTGTATAGTATTTATTAGTAAAACTATGTGATGTGACCTATTAAATATCGCTAATACTTAAAACAATGACATGAAAGGAAAATTAAAATAACTTAATTTTTATATTTTATTTGAATATGAAAATCAAGTTTTAAAATTTCACAACGTAAAATTAATCATACATAAGTAAGACTTAATGATATAAAATAAGTTATTATGAATTTTTTTTGTAAAAATAGATTCTAATTGATTTTCTATATAACAAAATTCTATAGTGATATCATTTTTTTAGCATGATATCCTTTGAAATAATGTCTTATACCAATGTGATTCATTCTTTAATGGTTTGTATAATTACTCAAAATGTTGATAGAAATTGACTTATCATGTTTTTTTGGAAAAAAATTAAAATAATTTCCAAAACCCATTATGGTGTGTTTCATAAATAGTACTCGGAAACAACAACTAACTACTATACTATATTTAGCTTCAACTGGTGATAATGTTATAGGGTTTTCTTTCTTACTCGACCAAGACAGTTGGAATTTTTTTGAGTAAATGGAAGGCTTCTGAGAAGCTTCTTCTATATATTTTATGTCTAGAAAATTTGGCATCTAAATTTGATATTAAATTAAAATATGATCTTTTTTGAAAAAACTAGAAAAAGAGACATAATTACATAAAAATATTTTAAATTTATTTTAGTGGAATCTAAATTTGATTCATTTGGATTAGATTAAAATATTTGGAAAATATATACTAAAAACTGTATATCTTGTTTACTTTCAATATGATATAAAAAACTATAGCTAATTCCTCTATAGAAATTTTTGGCAATTTGTTTTCTAGTACCATCTAATTTATGTTTAATATTGGAGCATATAGGATATTAATAAGTCTTAATAATTTCATGTCAAATTTTATTAGTTAAATCAAGTATGTATATTCTATGGTTTAAAATATTTATAAAATATTATTGATAAATTTCAAAATCGATGAATAAAATTTAACTTCCCTATAATAATCATTTCAAATTATTTTGAATATATTATCCAAAATTATTTCATAATTTTTTATTTTTTATCAAAAAAGTAACATCATGTAAACTTATTTGTACTAAAAATATTAATTAGGATTTATTTTTTTACAATACAAGATCTTCCATTCCTACTATGAAACCATTTGATAAAACAAAATAACATAATAATTTATATGATTCCATTATATCTTGTTTAAGTATATATAGATATTTCATAGGTTTAAATACATAATTTTGAAAGTGAGGGTCTCCAAAACCTTGATTTTGTTCCACATAAACAACCTCCATTAAGAAACCATTTAAAAATAATATTTAATATAAATCTAATATAATTTAAAATTCATATAAGATCTATATTCTAGAAGTATTTTTGTATCTTATAACCAAGTTACTAGAGAAAACATTTCCTGATTATCTATTCCTTCTTATTAATTATATCATTTAGCAACAAATATTGATTTATTTATAACTATTAAATTGTGATCATCATTTTAATTTATAAATTCCCATTTTTGCTATTATAATATATTTAGAGGGTCTTAAAACTAATTCCAAAACATTATCTCTTTTAAAATGATTTATCTCTTCTTATATATATAGGAAACAACTTTTATCTAATAAATCTTCTTCTATGCATTAATGTTCTAGTGGCGATAAAAATGCAAAAAATTCTTTTGGGGTTCTTATTTTTTTCTAGTTCTTACTCCGTTATCTATTCTTCCAAAAACTATTTCTAGAGGATACTATTTATGATTTATAGGTTTTATAGGAATCACACTTTATGGTTGACTTATATATACCCATATTGGATTTAGTTCAATGTAATCAATTTATATATTATTATGCATTTTGTTGTTAAAGAGAGGTTCATTTATCAAATCAATGAGTGAATAACTTTGATTATTACCTTGATTCATTTGGTGATCAAATGGAATAATTTCAACAAATGTTTAAATGAGTTTATTATTCAAAAAACCACGACCTTTATTTAAAACCTCTATAGGATTTGGATGTAGTAAAGTATCCTATGAAGAAACTTCCAATGGACTTTAGATTGAACCTACCAAAATTATCCTTAGTTTTCAGGATATAGGCCATACATCAAAAAACATGGATGTATCAAACTTTTGGTTTTCTATTATTCCAAAACTCATAGTATTTTTTACTCAAGATAAGTCTTATTAGAACTCTTTTAATTACATAACATGATATTTTAACAACCTTACCAAGAAGTGAGTGGGCATGTTATATTCACATAATATAGTCCTATTTATCTCTTGAAAATTATTATTACTCCTTTAAAAAACACCATTATGCCGAGTGGTCTTAGGGGAATAGAATTTTGTTTTAATTAATTTCATTGAGAAATAATAACTAAAATCAGGATTCTCAAATTCACCTCCATGGAAACTTATTAAAGACATAATTTTGATAATTTTTTTATTTTATACATGTTTATAGAAATTAATAAAAACATTTCACACTCACTCTTATATTATTAAAAGTAAATCCATGTAAATATGAAATGATCATTAAATAACATGTAAAGAAAATATTATGTAGAAGTATTTGTAGTTATAGTAGGTCCGTATAAATCCAGGTTGATAAGTTCTAGTGATTAAGATTTAAAAACATTTTGAATTAGTTTTATAGAAGAATTGTGTTTCCTTAACATTTGATACAAATTATATTGTTTTTTATACAATTTATGGTTAAGAAATTCAGAAATAAATTTTTTTCATAGATAATATTTTCAAGGAATAAACAATAAAATGTTAAAGACTTTCATTCCAAGTCTTTTATTCAACAATTTTTGGCTTTATACAATTTATAGTTTTTCTACACAATTCATTAATATCTAATGTATAAATTTTTTTATAGGTTTTCTTATCTTTAGAAGCATAAATTTGATAAATAAAATGGAATTTTTATAAAAATAAATAGAATAACCATCATCATAGTTTTATGAAATACTTAACGTGTTTTTCTTCATACTTTTAGTGTATTTTATTTGATGATGAGAAATAAGTGAGGATTTATAGAATATCCATTTTCGACTATCTTTCCTATTGAATTGTCCCAAAAAGTGACATATCTATTATCTATTTTGGATACTGAGTGAATTTTTTTGTAATGTCCACTCATATGTCTTGAACATCAACTATCCATAAACCAATTTTTATTGTTGTTCATGTCTCCAATTCCACACAATGACAAATCAATCAATTGAATTATTTGGTAGTCGAACTATTTTAGGGTCTAGAAAAGTATTATATATGAAACATGAGAATCAATATATATTTTTGTTTTGTATAAAACATTGTAACATATTTTATGAAATATTTTGAAATAAAATCGTTTTTAATTTTAAAAAAAAATGAAGAACTCGGTAATAAAAAATATTGTTATAGGGTCATACTTCTCTTCAATTAAAACAATTAATTTTGGAATGTTTTTTATTTTTATAACTATGAATAAAATGTGTTCTATAATGTTTAGGACTTTCAAATTATCTTCTGAATCCATAATTTTAATTTTTATATTGATTCTAACTGAGGATTTGGTTTAATTAATTTACCCCCATTATAAAAACATTTTAAACATCATTGAATGTTTGAACATCCTTCTTTTGGTTCTTAATTTTCCTGAATAGTTCAGTATAAGAGGAAGTATAATTTCCAATCTGATTTTTCAAATCTAAAATTTATTTTTTCAATTATTCCTCTTCATGATTTTTTTTCAAAGAAATTTCAAATGGATTTATTTTTATTTCTTGAAATGTAATATGTAGTTTCTAATATAGTATAATATTGATTTAATATTTAATATAAGAATTTTTAAATTTATGATTATTCTTTATACTCAGAAGAATAGTAAGAGTGAACCTCATTCAAATGATCAAGAAAAATTTCATTGGAAATCTAAATAATTACATTAGATTCACATTATGATGATGAGAATTCTCTATAATGATTATAATCACTCTAGATGTCCTTCATTTCTTGGTTATATTTCCTATAACTGGTATTTTTAAATTATTTCTTTTCTATCCTCTTATCATTTTTAATTCCCAGACAGTAAAACGTGATATGTCCAAACTTTTTACACTAATAATGTATCAACTATTTAGAGTTGTCAGTGGGTTTCCTATTCTATTGTAAGTGTCTTCTAAAACCTCTTCTCTTATTGCAGAACTTTTTGAACATTTTTCCCTATTGTGAAAGCTCATCATTTGATCCAAATTTTCTTGAGGAGTATTTTACTTCATATTTTTCATTGATTTTTAAACTTTTATTCTTCCTTTCACCTTTAGAAGTAGAAACCATCAAGGAATTATTTTTTTCCTAGTCAACTTATGACTTTCACTCGAGGATCCATTTTAACTTAATAAATCAAGGGAGCTTCATTGAGATCATTTATTTTTATGTTCATTACTCATATTTATTTTCTAATAGTGGTTTAGATTCCACTAAACAAGGGTGGTGTTATTCTAGTACCATTCAATGGTTTTTTAGTATCAGTAATAGGTTCTATTAGAGTATCGATGTTTTTGAAAATATCAGTGATACTACAATTCAATTATATAATACATTCCCATTTAGCTATTTTGATTTTATTGGTCTTTATATTGGTGGTATCATATCTAAGAGTTTTAATATTATCAGTACCTTCATATGAAGCTACTATTGTGGTCCAAATTTCATGTTTAGTTTGACATTCTGAAACTATATTGAACTCCTCTATACCTAATCCAAAGATTATGGAATTCATATATTTAGAGTTTAGATAATAATTTTCTTCAGTTTTAGAATCTTATGTTTTAGGTTATGTATTATGAATTTAATATGGAGTTACTACTTCGAGATAATCATTTTGGCCTAGATTCCAATGATAAATGGTCATGCGAGCTTTCGAACGACCATAATTTTTACCATTGAAATACAGATCTCTACTATTGACATAACATCCCACTTATTGTCCATGGAATACATTGGAAGATGTATATTTGTATTATAACCTTTGATTACTATGAACCCAAAATTCACAAGCTCAGATACTAATTTTTTCCCAGATAATGGCTAGTTGAACACTCAAGAGTAGTGTGAATTTAGTCGATAATAATTTTCTTCATGGAAAACCATTCTCTTTAGGTATGGTTATTAAATCTGCTTTTCCATAATAAAAATATCCCATGTAAAATAGAACATAAATGAAAGGGATTTAACAGAATGTATTTGTAGTGGTTAATGGAATTGAAATTTCCTAGTCCACTCCACCAACACTATACTCCAGGAGTTTGTTTATTTCCACTATAAAATCTCTTTTACAGGAGGATCACAATTGAGTACAAGAAGATGTCACATAATAAAAAGGTCTATATTATTTTAACCATGTTATCCTTTTATTAGACCTATCCATGGCCTTAATCTAACCTCTTACACTAAGTAAAAAAACATAATTAATAAAATTTTGAAGAGACAATTTCAGTATACATTTGTGAGAAACAAATGATATTAGTTTAATATTCGCCCTAAGAATATGACAGTATTCAAAGAACTGATCAAGATGATCTTCAGTGAAGAAGATATAACTGATAAGCACAACATAAACATTTATGTTTTATTTCTTCTATGTAAACACCTTTAGTGTATTCAAATGTATTAGAATTCTATATAAGTGACTATCTATCTCCTCATTAGTTATCATTCAGGGACTGGCTAATCCTTTATATCTCATTTTGAGCATAATACTAATGTAATATCTATCATCCAAGAGAGCCACATGGTGATCTTTATTAGATAGTCTGTTAATAATATTCATAGAATCCTTCCAAATAAAGAAATCACTTTTGTGGTTGCGATGTCAAAATTTTTATCATTCTTTAGATATTTCCATTCATAGAAAGGAGAAAAACTAGGAATATTGATTTTTTTGTTAAATGGATAATTCCTTTTCTGATACAATTAAAAATAATGAAATGTTGTATTGAGATATTTTCAAGGTACTCATGAAATATAACTAAGATTACATAAACTATTCAACATGACATAATATTTATCATAATATAACATCCCGAGAGACTTTGTAAGATGAAATAGGTGTTTGATCTAAACTAATCCTAAGATATTTTTTAATTCTAAGAAAAATATGTTACATTTATGAAACACTTAGTTTTTTCAACTTTTTTGGATTTGATAAGATAATATTTTATGAATATTATTTTCATAAGATAATATATTCTAATAGATCATATGGCTTGAGAAACTCAAGCACTCTCTTCATAAGATAATGTCTTATATAGTAGGATAAACATCCAACACTTCTTGATTATGATAAAAATAAAGATATTGTTCAATAATCATATGATATTACATTATTAAAGATTTAAAACATACCAAATGTAAGACAAAGACTTAGAGAAACAATGTATACAACTTTCTCATTACAAATACAGTATGAAACACTTAAGATAAACATGTTAGAATAAAGGTAGGTATTTTGTGAATCACCAAAACATATAAAACGATGATATGTTTGAACAATACATTATTTTCATACAAGGACATGGAATTTCAAGTAGGGGTTCATGTCTCCTTAAATATATCACAATGGTTGGGAGTTATAATTGTTTCTAAGAAGTAAAATATAAATCTAAGGTATATTAAAAAATTTTATATTTTGTATAGTATTGGATTAGTATCTTACCATTTAACTATGCCACCCATCCTATATAAAGTGTCTTCTATATTCTATGTCTCATAGTGGAAAAAGTATACGAAAAGTTAAATGCATGTACTAACCAATGAACAAAAAGAGATAGAACCAGGCATATTTTATAATGAAGAACGTATCTAGATTCTTGAGAGTAGAGATCAATTGTTATATAAATAGAAAAATTTGATGGAGACATTTAATGGTGGAATATAAAGTTATATGATTAAATGTGTGAGCCATCAGAAGTTATTATGAAAAATTATCCACATTTATTTCTGGAATGGCACATAACACAACTTTTAGGGATGAGATTTTTTAAGTGTGGAATAATGTAATACTTGGGGTTATACTATTATAAATAAACAATTTATTATAAAATATATATCATGATGAATATACTATTATATAAAAATTATCATAATATACAAAACTAAAAAATTACATTCCCAATGTCCACTAGAACAAGAGATATCGAACAAGTAACATTATAGGATATAACAATTTTCTTAAACTCCATAGAATTAAACTATTAAAATAATGAATGATATATAAGATAAATATATATTAAGATTAAAATAATAAACTATATGATATACATTTAATATGAAAAAAATATTATATTAATTATTTTATATGTTATAATGATGTATATATAAGGGGTAAAATAACTTTTAGAAGATTAAGGTGACTGTTGGAATCTGAAAGTTTGTAATTGAAAGAGATAATATTTTTCTCATTTTATGAAATTATTTTAATTTATTTAATATAATAATCATTTTAAATTTCATCTTATTTTATTATTTTTAATATTTTTGGTGTGTGTTGGGATAAAAGTGGTTCGTTGCTTAAATCTAGATTTTTTGACAGATTATCACATCAAGGGTATTTTGGCCATTTCTTTAAAAATATAATTCTAAATTGAATTATTATTTTTTTTCTTCCAATAATTATTTTATGTACTTCATTTTTTTCTTCTGGATTACAGGCTGATTCGAAAATCTAGTGGCCTAAAAAATCAATGAAGTTCAAGATTTTTCCGGGCAGACAGCAAGGGACCCCACCATAGTAATGAAAGCACATCTTAGCCTACACTCATCCAATTGATTTGATTCTACTTGTAGATGAAATTGGACTCAATGGAGCGTTCACACATTAAATTTTATAGATATTGAAATCAATTATTGTGGCTTTGGAATGAACTCAATTAAAGGAAGCTTCCTGGAAATTTCATCAAGCAAAAGAATCCTACAATAGAAATATCAAAAATCGTACATGATGTGGAAAAAGAAATTAAAATTTGGAGGGTGTCCACACAATAAAATTATAAGAAACTTTACCAAAGGAGACAATACATAATATTCCTTTTTTATGGTCATTAAATTGTGAAATGTTAACTTTGAAGAGTCTTCCTGGATAGAATAAAAGCTTGGAGTCAAAAGTACAAAACTCATTCAACAGGAGTCCAAATACTCTGAACGTTTGGGGGTGGATGACTAAGGAAATTTTGATGATATTTCATGAAGGAATAAAGGCGTTATTTCATCATTAATTGATGCTACAATGTGAAAAATTGTGAGGGAAAAAATTTTCATATAAAAGGAGAGGATCTCCCACCTCTCAAGTCATTTCAGTCCATCAAAAATTCCTCCAATCGACTGACGAAGGAAGAATTGGACGATGACCTTATTTAAATTTATTTATTTTCATTCATTTATTATAGTTTATTCCCTCCCATGCATCATCCATACTTCCCCATCAATATAGGGGTAGTATCATTGATTGATCAGAATGGGGGAGGCTAGATTGATGTGTTTGCTTTAGTTATTATGCTTTAATTTAATAAGATCCCATCTTCTTTCATAATCTAGTTTCAATTATAAATTCAGTTTTAAATTATGAATGGGGTTGTGTTAGGTTTTAATTATGTAAATTTATATTGTTTTGGTCAATTATCACATCTCCCACCACCAAATTCTAATCTGTATACAGTGGAATAGATTAGGGTCAGGTGGTGAGTGTTCAATGGTAGTCAGGACCTGTGTATGCTTTCATGTGGAATATTGGATTTTAGGGAACTAAAATTATTGTCTGAGGATTTCTCTAATTAATCAAGGAGACCATATACAAATTCTACACACATTAGAATATGGATAGACCAATATAAAATTTTGGATAAGGAATATTGTCATTACAATCAATTGTTTCTATAAAACCATTAAAAACAATATTGTTTTTCATGCTCCATGACTAGTGTGCATCAAACATGGTGCCATTTTCAAGGAGGGTGGCCCTCAAAATCCATAATTTGTTTTGTTTTGAATGACCCATAGTTAAAAGAACAATTTAATATAATTTGATCCAGAAATTGGATGCATAATAACCCAACATAGAAATAATAATTTGAAAAAATAGTTCAAAGAAATTAGTTTTATTGATTCAAGTGACTCATACATTGAAAAATTTGAACCTATAATAATGGATGGAAATCTCAACCAAACATTGTGTGAGAATTGCGCACCACAATTCACTGTAAAACAAAATCAACTAGCAATCCAGGCCTTAGAATATGATTTTGAATTTCATATTATCATGAATCAAATTATTCCTAAACTCAATGGTCTTGCAGGTGAAAACCCTTATAGGTATATCCTTGAATTTACAAATGTGTGCTTCAACAGCAGACCTCGAGGTTTTGCAGACAAATAGGTAATGTGGAGGTAATTTCACTTCTCACTTGATGGAGTAGAAAATTAATACATGTACAATCTACAACCAAGAGTATTCCAAGACTGGGAAGATCATCAATGATGTTTCATGCAATGGTTTTTTCCTAAATCTAGAAGAAATACTATCCAAAAAAAGATCTATTCCATTCACCAATCTACTGGTGAAACATTTTATATGTACTAGGTGCAATTCAAGAAGTTCTGTGCTAGATGTTCGCGTCAGACTGTCGAAGAACACCATTTATCTGTTTTATTATATCAAGGATTACAATAAAATGATCGAACCTTTCAATATGCATCATCTAGAGGAGAGTTTATTGAAAAGTCACCAGTAGATACTAGAGGACTGATTAAAATGATTTCACAAAACTCACAACAGTTTGGAACTAGAGGTACGAGCAGTAGAGGCATCCATGAGGTACAGACTTATGATTCTTCCTCATGCTTACATGATGAAACACTGAAGGAAATGACTATTGATAGAAGAAAAATTTCTATGAACCAAGTGAAGGAACATCAAGGCCTAAGCAAGGTATGTGTTTTATGATATTCTACTTATCATTACACTGATCAATGTCTAGAAGTGTAGGAGACATAATGTTGTTTTATAGCCTATCAGCAAAGGAAATTACAGCCTCAGACCCAGCTAGGGTATGGATTTAAACAAAATCAAGATAGGGCACCTTTTCAATAGCAATATTAGAACCTAACAACATTCCAAAAACCATACATGTAGTCCTACCATAAACAACAATCATTCGAACTTCCACCTTTCCATAAAAATAATTATGAGAAACCATACATATGTGCTCCAAAAAATGAAGATAAAAAAATAAAGATGAAATTTTTATGAATGGAAGACAAAATTGACAAGCTAACTAGTCAATTTTCAAGCCTAATGGATGTTCTAACTAGGAACCATGGTAAACATCCCACACAGACAGTTCCAAATCCAAAGTAGAATGTCACTACAATCACTACCTAAAGTAGGAAGGAGTTCACACCACAAAAACAATCCAAGGATGATTATTATAAGAAACCTCCTAAAAATCAACATATCCATACAAAATAATGAAACCATAACAACAAGGGGGAAATAATAGGGTTCCAAAATTAAAGATAAGAAACACATTTATAAAAATAACAAATGGACAAAAAGGATATACCAACACCATTCCCATATTCATTTTTTGAATCAATGATGAGAGAAGAAGAATTTATTAAATTGGAAATACATGAAACATTCCATAAAGTGTATATTAACATCCCACTATTTAAGGTAATATGAAAAATTCCAATGTATGCAAAATTTCTGAAGGATTTGTGCACTAAAAGAAGGAGGATGGATGAAAATGATAGAATCAACTTAGGAAGAAGTGACTCGGCCCTAATCACACCATCGATTCTATAAAAATTTCAATATCCAAGAAAATTATGTATTCTATGTACAATCAGTTTATTAAATTTTACTAATGCACTTTGTGATCATGGAGATTCCATAAATGTTATGACTCTCTCAGTGTTGTCATCCTTGCAGATCATAGAACTAAAACTGACTTGAGTGGTGGTACAGTTAGCAAATAGATCCACTATTTTCCCAGTTGGAGTTGTTGAAGACGTACTCATGGGAGTGAGAGGATTAATCTTTCAAGTGTAATTTTATGTCTTTAACATGGAGGAAGACCGATCAACAACATAATATCCTATCATACAAGGGAGACTCTTTATGAAAACAGCAAGGACGACCATCAACGGCCTTTAAGGGACACTCACCATGGAGCATGGAGATAGTACGGTACACTTCAACATTCTTGATATGATGAAAAATCCATCCAACAATCAATCACTTTATGAGATCTCCCTTGATGAAGTTATGGAACCAATTGAAGACTCATGTATTATTCATGAGATCTTATCAGTAAGAGAACATTTCTTATTTGAATTTTATGATTCCCAAGAACCTAAAAATAATGATCTCATGTTAATTGATGAGGTAAAATTTGACATTTTAGATTATTTGTTAAAAGAGTGTCAGATTATACAAGAGAATCCAGCCTTAGATGTTGGAAACCTAAATGCAATATCATCCCTTGAACAACCCCCATGACTGGAAGTGAAGCCATTGTCATGTGACTTGAAGTACACTTACCTAATAGAAAGAGATATACTTTCAGAAATCATTGAAAATAACCTATCCCATTCACAGGAACAAACTATGATTGACCATATCAATAGGAATATTAAAGTTATAGAATGGAGTTTAGGTGACATACATAGAATCAACCCCAACATCTGTTCTCATAAGATATTTTTAGAATGTGATTCTTGACCAGTTAGACAACCTCAGATAAGTATAAATCCCACAATATTAGAGGTTGTTAAGAAAGAGATAGAGAAATTGCGAGCAGCTGACAAAATTTACCCCACAATTGATTCTCAATGGGTTAGCACAATTCATGTAGTTCGAAAGAAACTTATCCTAACCACTGTTAGAAATGAAAGAAATGAATTGATCCCCATGAGAGTACAAAACAAATGGAGAGTGTGTATAGATTACTGGAATTCAAATCATGTTACTAAAAAATACCACTTTCCCATTCCATCCATTAATTAGATGCTTGAAATGTTAGCTGAAAAAACTCATTATGGTTTTTAGATGGATTTTCAGGTCCAGGAACCAATCACCCAAGATTATTAGGAGAAGACAACTTTCACCTATCCATTTGGAAAATTTTCCTAAAAAAATCCATTTGGGAAATGTAACACCCCAGGTACATTTCAATGGTGTATGGTGAGTATTTTCCCGAACCATATTCCGGACTACTTAGAGGTATTTCTTGATTGATTTCATAGTTTTTGGAAATTAATTTGATCATTTCTTTGTAAAATTATAAATTGTTTTTCAAACATGCATGGAAAAGAACCTTTTCTTAAATTTCAAAAAATTCATTTCATGGTTGAAAAGGGAATAGTTTTGTGGAACCTAATTTCAAAAAAGGGATTGAGGTTGATAAATCAAAAGTGTAAGTAATAAATTAAATACCATATCCAACTTATGTAAAAAATGTTAGATACTTTTTAGGGAATGAAGGATTTTACAGAATATTTATTAATAATTTTAGTAAGATCACTCTCCACCTCTCAATATTACTTTTAAAGGATGATGACGTTAATATTTATTATGCATTCATGAAATCATTTTATGAATGGAAGAAATGGTTGATCACCCCACATGTAATGTATCCACATAATTGGGATTACCATTATGATTCACTTTACGATGCATCCAACCATGCACTGGGATCCACTCAATCATTATAAATTGATAGAAAGCCTCAAGTGATATCATATGCATAAAAGACCTTAGATGACACCCAAATAAATTACACAACCACTGAGAAGGAGTTCCTTGCAAACATATTTGTACTAGATAAATTTAGACTATATATTTTTGGCCATAAAGTTGTTGTTTCTTTGTCATGCAGCACTGAAGTATTTAATGAAGACATATAATGTGAAACAAATGATGGTGAGATGGATGCTACTCTTATAGGAGTTCAATTTGGAAATCAAATATTAGAAGGCGACAGAAAATTCGTTGGATGATCATCTTAGTCGACTACCCCACACAACTGAGATATAAATTCCAATCCAGAACCCAATTAATGATGAGATTCCACTCATCAATGATGATGTTCCATGGTATGAAAATCTAGTCAAATATTAGGTTAAATCTCAGGTACCATATCACCTATGATATTATCAACAATATACGCTTAAATCTGAAGAATGATTATTTATTTTAGAAGACCCATTTTGTAGAAATTTCTTAATAATTAAATCATAAGTAGATTCTTACCCAGAAGTGAAATTGAATCAGGGTTTGAATTATGTCATAAATTATATTGTGGAGGCCACTTTGGAACTCAGATGAAGGCCTAAAATGTTTTAGAATATATACTCTATTGGCCCACATTATTCAAGGATGCATATGAATTTTGTAAAAGAAGTGAAAAATTCCAGTTATCAGGTAACATATCTATAGCCATAAGGTCTGAGAGACAAGCAAGAGGCCTGCTCCCAACAAAATATAATAACAAAAAAGAAATAAACAGTACAAAGAAGCTCAAATACAGGGACTCTTGCAAAACCGAGAATATAAGACACCATCCCTGTCCCTGCAGACCAAGGAGTCACAATATGGAGGTAAGGTAAAAGACCAATTGGAGCTAGCTTCTGTAATGGCTCTCTTCAAGAGAACATCAGCGACTCAGTTTTCTTCCCGGTAGACATGAGAGACATCCAAGCAAAGCTGTTCAGCAAGTTTAAGGTAGGAAATCCAGGAGGACATCATTCTCCAGGGAACAGTCCGAGACCGATCTTTCACAATCTTCACAGCAACATCAGAGTCCGACTCCAGCCAAATTCTATGCCAACCATAATGGACAACATACCTGATCTCTTTGATCATCGCCCAAAGTTCTGCCTCAATTTCCTGAGCATGTCCAACATAATGGAAGAAACAGCCTTTAACGAATCCCCGATGAGCTCTGAAGACCCCTCCACAGCCAGCAGGACCTGGTGCGCTAGAGGCCACCCCATCAACATTCAACTTCAACCATTCATTGATAGGTGGGATCCATCGGATAAACTTTACCATTCGGGGCTTCTGTTCCCTTCCACGAATACCAAGAGCTCTCAAGAGAACAAAGTTAGATACATCATTATGCATGGAGCAAGTTTGAATTGTCGAGGAAAATATGATGGATCGATGCATCAGCAGAACACCCTCTCTGAAAGAGGGCCTGATGTTATTAAACACAATGTTATTCCGAGATTTCCAGATAAATGAGAAAATCAAGACAACAACCAAGAGGAGCAAGGAATTAACTTGCTCGCTAGAACCAGTTTTGAAGGACAACATAACAAATGAATCAACAGAGAAAGTATTAAGGGAGCAATGGAAAGCCAACTGCACATGCTCCCAAAGCCGAGCAGCAAATTGATAGTGAATGAAGGTGTGAATCAAAGTCTCATCGCTTCTGAAACAAAACTGGCATACTGAAGCAAGGCTGATGCCTTTTCGCTGTAGCGCGCATTGGAGGGGCAACCTATGTTGCCAAATCCTCCAGAGATGCAGCAGGTCACTAGGCGGTATAAAAGGCCTTCGTAAGCCTTCAATCCATGTGGGCGGAGAATTAACCAAACCAACCTGCAAGTTATAGAAATCCCGAGTAGAAAAACAACCAGTAAGTGCAGGTTTCCAAACAATGATATCAACATCCACGTAAATGTAATCTGCAATTTCCAGCCTAAAATTTTCTGGAATGAGGTTAATAGCAGCCGTATGATCATGTAAATCAGCAATAGACAGTTGCGAAAGAGATCCTGAAACTGAAACATGTTCATTGAGGGGAGAGGACAACCATGAAGTATTCCACCAGTTGAGATGAGAGCCATGACTTACAATCCATTTTGAGTGAAACATAAGACTGGAAAAGGCATACCTTATTGATGTCCAAACTGAAGATTTGAGGTATAGAAACTTCCCTTTCTGTAACCTGGAAACAAATCTGTCAATCAAGAATTCCATTGAGAAGTCAAGCTTTGCAATAAGTTTCCAAACAAAGTTCTGGATGAGAGCACTATTAAATACTCTGATATCCTTAATGCCCATTCCTCCCATCTTGATGGGATTAATGCACTTTTTCCATGCAACATTGACAAGTTTTTTTGCTGGACAGAGCCAGTCCATATAAAATTTCTAATCTGGCCACTCAACTCCTTGAGGAGAGCTGCTGGCCATCTGTAAACAGAGAATGAGTAGACAAACATAGAGGTAATAACAGAATTAATGAGACAGATTCTCCCAGCCTGGGACATAGCTTTTCCTTTCTAGCTTGCCAGTTGTTTGATGATTTTCAGAGAAATACCCTCAATATGTGCACGCTTTACCCTTCCCCAAAATAGAGGGATTCCAAGATAATTAAAGGGTAATGTGCCTTTCTTAACCCCAAGCCTTCTTGCAATCCTGCTCTGCTTCAAGTTGCTAATACCTTGACCAAAGACAACAAAGGATTTCTTCCAGCTGATTGCCTGACCTGAAACATCTTCATAATGAGAGAAAATCATCTTAATGGAGGAAATAGTCTTCCTGTCAGCCTCACAGAAATGAAGGATGTTATCTGCATAAAAGAGATGTGAAGGAGCAAAAGAATTCCTTCCTGCCCTCATTCTTTGATAAATCCCACTGTTGACAAGGTCATATAGGTAGACACTTAAGTAGTCTTCAGCTGTCGCAAAAAGAATCCCAGATAGGGGATCACCTTGCCTGACCCCTCTAGTGAATTTTAGGAAACCCCAAGGGGATCCATTGACAAGAATAGAAAGCCTGGAACTTTCCAAAATAGAAAAAATCAAGCAAATAAACTTCTCTGAAAAACCATGCATCCTAAGGACATTGAAGATAAACTCCCACCTTATTGTATCAAAAGCCTTTGAAATGTAAATCTTTATAGACATATTACCAATGGGAACATTACCTTTCATAATATTGGCACATTCAGACGCAGTAAACAAGAAGTTTTGAATGTTTCTCCCAGGTACAAAGCGAAACTGATTGTTAGTAATGATATTTTTAGCCACTTCGCCAAGCCGAATGGCCATAATCTTACTGATTATCTTATGGATCATTTTCCCAATGGCTACGGTCCTAAAGTCTTTGATATCCAGGGCATTATCTTTATTAGGAATTAACGTAATAAAATTGGAAGTCATCCCAAATGGCAGGAAGGAGCGATGAAAGAATTCTCTGACAGCATTGATAAGATCTGCATGAATAATATCCCAGTAGAACATAAAAAATTTATCTGTGAAGCCATCAGGCCCAGCCACACTGTCAATGTTTAAGGAAAAAAGAGCAGAATGAATTTCCTTTAAATAAGGAGCTTAATAAAGCTGTTTATTCTGACTCTCATCAACACTGGAATCAATACGATTTAGAATTTTGCTTGAGCTACTCCCACCAGATTCAGAATAAAGCTTCTCAAAGTAAGATGTGACAACATTGAAAATTTCATTTTCATATGTAAACAAATCATCATCAATTCTTAAGTCCTTGAGTGTCCTACTAGCCTTCTTCTCCCTGTGCAAGCAATGAAACAATCTGGAATTTCTGTCTCCATCCTTGAGCCATTTAACATTCAACTGATTACGATCCAGATTCTCCTTTAGGACTAAGAGTTTATCCAGGTTGGAAGCAGCTTGAATTTCCTCTGAAGAAGGAGAATGTTGTGTAAGATTCATCTGCTGACAGCCTAACAGACGATATTCATCCTCCTTGATATCTTTTTCAATTCTTGAAAAAGAAATTCTACTCCTAGTCTTGAGCCTAGATTTTACAGCATTCAGTTTGTAAGATAATCTGTGCAAAAAACTCCCATTCGTATTAGATTCCCAAGCCTCCAAAATAACCTCACTACAGCCTGGCACAACCAACCAGGCGTTGTTGAATTTAAAGGGAAGAGGTGCTGATCTCAGATTAGAAAAGAAAAGATCAATTAGAATGCGATTGTGATCAGAATGAGTTCTGGGAAGGGTCATACCAGAGATTTCCATCATATCATTCCTTTCATCCAATTGAACAAAGCACCGATCTAATTTGCTAGCTTGCCTCCCATTAATAGTGTGCCTGAACCATGTGAACTCCGAACCAGAGATGATAATTTCATGCAACCTACAACGATCAATGCAAGAAGCAAAATCCCTAGCTGAAGCCCTGCAAAAGTTCTGTCCAGTTTTCTCCTCAGGCCTTAGAATGGCATTGAAATCACCAAGAAGGATCCATCTGATAGACATACTCTTAGAAATGGTGGTCAGCATGCTCCATAAAGATCTCCTTCTAATATATTGATTGAAAGCATAAACAAAGGTTACACACACTGAATTAGAGTGAATACAACAGAAAATGGTTACTTACTGCTGGTCATTTTGAAAAGAATCAATAGTGACACTATTATGTTTGAGCACCCATAAGGATTCACTATAATTCACCAAATGAGTATTTGAGATAAGGGAATACCCCAAATCATTCCAATTAAAAGCCATAAAACTTTCAAATTTCAGCCTTGGTTCAGCAATGCCCAACAACATGGGTTTATTGGTCATAATAAAGTGCTTCAGAGTCCTGACTGTGGGAGACTTCCCAAGACCCTGGAAGTTCCAAAAGACAATCTTCATTGTTTGGAGGACCTCTGCCTAGTACAGTGTCCAGTATAACTTGGAGCGAGGCATTCCTCAGAAGGAGGTTTGTTGTCATCCATTTCAGTGTTGAAAACCTTCTCATCCATGGAGGCTTCAGAATTGTCATCAGAAAGGGTACTGAACCTATTCCCAGATTCAATAGGCATAGTGAGAGTAGGGGGTAGCTTCCTTTTAGCAACCTTATATGGATGAGTTTGTGAAAACTCTCCTGCTGCCTCAGTAGGGAGGCATGCCAAAACATCTTTTTGGGGTCCCATAACAACTGGGTTATTGACCTGGAAGCCAGGAGCCTCAACAATGGGTAGTGGCTGTCTTTCCAGACTCTCATTGGACCTCAAAAGGGGATCCTTAGGGACCATCTGAAGAGTCTGTCATTCCTCACGTGTTATAACCTCATCCTGTGAGCTTCCCTTACTGGGATCAGGAAGTTCCTGTTCAGAATCCACCTCAAAATCATGTTTATCCTCTACAAAGGTGTACACCTTGTCCTTATCAGCAGCATGTTCAACAACAGTTTCCAAAGGGGATGCCTGTGCATTACAGCTAGTCTTCACAGGGCCCTTTTCATTCTCAGACTGTCTGGAATCATCAACATCTGGTTCAGGACACACCTCAAAATCCTGTATATCCTCTGCATTCTCAGTAATGGGAACATCAGCAGCAGCAGCATCAACAGTATATGAAGGGCCAACAACAATCACTTTTCCAGGCTGATTAGGTTGATTAACCTTCTCAACAAGGGCATGTGCATTACTGTCAGCCCTCAGGGCTCCATTTCTATTTGTCCGTTTTCGACAATTTACAGAACCATGTCCTCTAATGTTACAATTAGAGTAGATTTTGCTAAAGTTGCAATCAGAGAGAACATGCCCAAAATTGTGGCGATTAGAACAGAATTTTGGATTTCTTTCATAACCTATTTCCAGGTTAATACTATCATCTCTAGGAGTGAAGACCACTTCTTCCACTAAAACCATAGACATATCAACCTCAAGAAGAATCCTAGCATAATGGCCGAAGCTAGGATTATCTGTTTGTTTAACTAACCTGATTGGATTACCAACAGAGGAGGAAACGAGTACTGATTAGGCCAAAATTGTCTGTGATTTTTCTAGGGCAAACATATTCTGTAGGTTTCAAGTTCTATGAGAAACCATCAGTGACCAGGGAACTCATTTCTGAAATAGTAAAATGGAAGCATTTTTAAAAAATTATAGGGTACATCATAAAACATCAACACCAAACCATCCCCCGAAAATGGCCTTGAAGACGTCTCTAATAGAAAAATGTAAGGCATTTTATAAAAGACTGGTATAACCAATAGAAATGACTAGATACAATGATTATATGATACTTTATGGGCCTACAGAACATCCTAGAAGACTCCCATAGGGATGATCCCCTATAGATTGATTTATAGAAAAAGTTTCCACCATCCTATAGAATTTGGGAACAAAGCCTACAGCGAAATCAGAGAGGTAAATATGGGCATTGAGAATGATAGGAAGGAGAGAATATTGAAGTTTTAGGTTCTAGATACAATCTGAATAGAATCTTTCTTGAATTCAATGATCTATAAATAGAGAACATAGATGGCCCATAAAAAGATGATTCCACTATGAACCTTACACCATGGAGATCAAGTGATTCTATACAAATACATTTTTAAGCTAATGCCAGGTAATCTTAGTTTTAGATGGCAATATCTCATTACTGTTATTTATGTATTTCCCTTTGGTGTTGTTTATATAAAAAAAATCATAGAAAACCCATTCATTGTAAATGGGAAGAGGCTGAAGAAGTTCCATGTGACCATACCTCAAGAACATGTGGAAGAGATTGTACTCCTTCACCCTAAATACCAATGAAGTCCCACCATGATGTATCGTTACATTACACTTGTTGAAATGAAGTAATTTTTACATAATTTTTTTAATGTATTGGGGACACTACATAAATTAAGTGTGGGGACAAAGCCTTTTAGTCTATATTTTTTCAAATTATTTAAAATTATGACTCAAAACAACGACATTAAATAAAAGTGCTTCTTGGAGGCAAGCCATGTTTTTTTCTTTAGTCCACCCTTCCCCTAGGTCATATTCAAGCATGATTGGATAGACCAAAATTATCATTTTTTCATTCGTATATTTTAGATCCATTATGCAAGGCTAAAAATAGAGATACTTAATTTAACACAGGTTGTGAAGGATCTTCAAAAAATAACTGAAGAAACATAAAAAATCACTACCTAACTAAATCATAATTTCTAAAGGTTGTTTTCTTTTATATTCAATATCATTTGAAGTCCCTATATTTTTTTCTGTCCAATATTTATTTTTTAATTAAACTAAAATTGAATTCCTACACTTGAATTCATATTTTTTTTGATGTATTTTGGATACATGAGTTTTTTAGGAATCCAATGATGCTATGTTTTAGAATTCAACATTAATGAAATTGAATGAGTAAAATGGATAATTCGATGATTAAAATGATGTATGGATATTGAAATAAAGACTTAGTATTTGAAGGAATTAATTTATTCATGTAAATTAATTTTCCCTACTATATTTTATGCTTTGAATTTATGATATTCATGGGAATTGATTTGTAATTATTAATAATTCCATGAGTGATTATACCAATTAATAATTCTCATTTCTGATAGGATTTATAGACCAAATATTTCATATTTTATCTTGAGCATATTTCTTGAGTGATATTCAGACATGTCACATAACAGAACATTAATTTAATCTTTTCGAAGATATGACTATGAAAAACACATTTAAAATTATTGAGGAAATGATATGACTATACAAATATTTTCCTAATACTGAGACTTAAATTTATCCATTGTTTGACCATAGAAGCCATGAATTTCCTTATTAGTTCAGGCCGCATTACATGCCAATGTTTCCATACTTACCCTCACTTTGATTAATTTTTCAGGGATATTTTATGTTTGAGTGTGGGGGAAGGGCCTTTCATGTGTGTTAATTGGGATATGTATCATTTATTTGTGTTGTGAGGTGTTTTTCTATATTTTGGGTAGTGGGGAATAACATAATTGGGCATGTGTCATTATTTCATTTTGATATAATTATTTTACCCATTTCTCCTTCAAAAAATGAAGAAAATGCGAGATAAGATTTAATTCCTCATTGTAATTATTTTGATAGCTTATTTCACTACCAAATATTAAGGTATTGAATTTTCATTCATTCATGGTATTCTATTTTAAGCTCATCATCCCTAAAAAATGAAAATAAATCCATTCCTTTCCGAAGAATTGAAAAAATAGGAATAATATAGATGATATCATTTCCTATAATCATTATTTGGATCATGTGTCATGTTATAAAAGGGGGTGGTGTTGTTTTTCACATTTTTTTTGAGGATTAAGAGAGGGTTTTTTGTTTTTATTTGAATTAATCCTGCATTGTCCTTAATAGTATAACCTCATGTTTCTGGCTTGAAACATTTTTAATCATTTTCCCACCAACCATAAGCCATAGAGTCATTTGATCCTTTATTAAAATTCCTTATTATTTTATGTGCTCTTTTTCGTACAAGGCACAGAAATTAGTTCATTTACTAGCCTATGGATAATGATAATGTTTTCATGATATGATAATAACTCCACATGAATTGTATCATCAAAGATGAGAGAAAAGATTCACTTGAGGTAAATCATGATATGTGAAGTTTAATAATAATTAATTTAGGAATATTAATTAATGAAAGGATACGTCCCATAATTTATCAAAAGGGAACTGTAAAAGGCATTATTTTATTATTTCTTTCAAAATATGAAAATTAAATTGATATTTTATGAGGAATTTGAAAATATAATTTTACATTTAAATTTTGTTTGATTTTTTTCTTGGAAATTCAAATATTGGTAACATTGGTGCCCTCAGATTTTTAATTCCGAGAAGTCATCCATGAGGAAATTCAAGGTTCATGTATGGTGGAATTGATAGAGATAAGATTTTCATCATTTTATGATAATATTTTCAATGATTTAATCTGATAAAAATTTTCAATTTGAGCTGATTATCATGGTTTTAATATTTTTTGGTATGTGTTGGGCTAAAAATGGAATGTTTCTTAAATATGAATTTTACAACAATTATCAAATAAAGGATATTTTTGTCATTTTATTAAAAATATAATTCTAAAATTAATGAATATTTATTTGTCCTAATACCTTATTTATTTCTATTATTTTTCTATTTGGTACTAGTGGATTATTCGGGCATCTATTGGCTTAAAAAAATCAATGATGTTCAAGATTTTTTTGATCAGACAACTTGGAACCCACCCCAGTAATAGAAGTACATCTTTTCTACACTCAACAAATTGACGTGATTCAACATGGATATGAAAGAATACTCAATGGAGCATTCAAACGTTAAATTTCATGGATTTTGGAATACGTTATGGTGGCTATTGAATGAACTCAATTGAAGAAAGCTTCTTAGAAATTTCATCCAGCAAAAAGAACCTCCAATTTAAAACACATAACTAGTACACGACGAGGAACAATAAACTGCAATTTGGGGCATTTACTCCCAAGACAATTCTTAACAAAATTCATGAAGGATCCCATGAATTAAGAGACCTTTTTTATGGTCATTAACACGGTCTATAATAAATATGGAGAGTCTTCCTAGATAGAATAAATACTTGAAGTAAAAATTTCATAACTCCCTCACCCAACGTCTACATACTTTGAAAGTTTGAGGGTGGATAGAAAATTAAATTATGAAGATCTTTAATGAAGGGGAAAAGGTGTTATTGAATCAATAATTTAGGTAACAATGTACCAACTTTGGATGGAAAAAATCTTCCTATAAATGGAAAATGCTCAGACCTCTCAAGTAATTATATTCCATCCAAAATTCCTCTAATAGATCGACGAGGGAAGCATTGGATGACGACTAT
This sequence comes from Viscum album, assembly GCA_963277665.1. NCBI lineage: Eukaryota > Viridiplantae > Streptophyta > Magnoliopsida > Santalales > Viscaceae > Viscum > Viscum album. The sequence goes on from OY728161.1 coordinate 1,057,523,930, forward strand.
ATGTTGATTTATTTCTTTTCATTAATTTATTTTAATGCATTCCCTATGTTCCATCATCTCAAATTCCATATCCATGGAGTGGTAGTATCATTGAGTGATCGAGAAGGGGGAGGTTGGACCATTGTGCTTTCTTGAGTTCTTGTTCTTCAATTTAATAATATAATTTCTTCTTTAATAATCTGGTTTCAGTTATAAAATCAGTTTTAAATTCCGAATACAGTTGTGTTCGGTTTTAATTCAGTAAATTTATATATTTTTGGTCAATGATTTCATCACCCTCCACCTAATTATAATATGTATACGGTGGAACAGATTAGGGTAATGAGGTGAGTGTTCGATGGTAGTACGCACGTCTATATTCTTACATGTAGAATATTTATTTTTAGGGAAAAAAATTCTTGGTTGGGGATTGCTCTAATTAATTGAGAAAACCATATACAATCCTACACACATTGGAAGAAGGAAATACCAATCTATGGTTTTGGATAAGGAACATTCTCATCAAAGTGATTTGGCCAAGGGGGAGAGAGGACTTGGTAGGCAAATCAATCTCTAACTAGACAAAGGAAAATGAGATACAAATTTGGAAACTATGATAGCAGATCACATGTTCTAGCCAAACCCACGTCGATCACCATATTTCTCATTTAAGTAAAACTGTTCAAATAAATCTTCTTATTTCTTACACATCATTCAAAATTAATTATTGCCAAATTTTCTTCATAAAACCATTAAAAAGTGAAAACCTTGTTTTTTGTGAAATCCTCTTCATAAGACTACCTAGGATTAACTACAATACTATACCTGGGTAATTAAAATATTGTTTTTCCACACCCAATGACTAGTGTTCATCAATAATCAAACTGTTTTAATAGTAATATTACTTTTAAACATATATATTTAAAGTAAAATACATATAATCAATTGGAAATAATATATGTAATAATAATTAGTAATTTATATATATCAATTGATAATAATATAATTAGGATCAAACGTCTTATAATAAATATAGTATTTATTTCGAAAATTTATTATATTTTTGGAGAAACAATTTATAAATTGGAAATGTATAAAGTGTTTCATTTGATAATTAAATTTCTAATATATATATATATATATATATTGGAATTTATTTTGAAAATAAGAAATCTAAATTTAGAATCAAGACATTTAAATCACCCAGTGAATAATTTTTTAGAATAATCTGAGACTTACAATTTTTTTGTTAATTGTAAAAATACATAATGTATATAGCATATGATTTATGACTTCATTAATTTTTATAAAATGATTCAATAAATAATATAATATCTTACTAAACCAAAAATATGTTGGTTCATAAAAATAATGTATTTTAAAATAATAAAATAATATTCCAACCTATAAATATGTTTCTAAGGAATAAAATATTTTCTAGAAAATTCAAAATATTTTCAGTAAATAAATATATTTTCCAGGTCTGAGGTAAAATAATTTTTGAGTTTTAGTTATTAAAAATGAAATTTTAAAAAATGATCCTAAATATAAAATATCTAGGTTTAAAACCATGATAAAACCAATATATTTACATTTTTCCACAATATAAAGTCTAAGGATTATGTTTATTAGATAGTAGAAAAATATCACTCATTTTATATAAATACTATACCACCCATTAAATTTATTTTAAAAGAATACTATTTTCAATTCTAATGATAAAATGGTATCTCTAAGTTATAATTTTTTGGTAATGACTCATTTTTATTCTCTAGCTTATGATTAAAATGGTTATCAAGAAGGAATCGATCTTCAACCCGATATTCATGTCCGAAATAGTATAATAAAAGGATCTTGGAAAATTCATGGAGATTATAATTTCTCTCTAAACTTGGATGACAAGTTAGTATTGTATAATTATTTTAATTCAACAAGGGACTTCGTATCGTGTATTGAGAATATTTTTCTGCATTAATTCAACATGGTTGGTACTTTATAGACTCGGTATAAGAAGAATATAAAAAAAGAGGTATCTATTAGAGTAGATAGGTATTTTTTAATGTTGTGGTCGTGGATGTTTTTACATCTATTTTAGGATCAACCCTTTCAATATTAAACTCAGATCATCAACCCATTTTGGTTAAAAATATCACTAGAGAGGCTAAAGTACATTTTAACATTATATTTAACGATTCTTGGTCATTACACAATGAGTATAAAAAATTAGTTCATGACATATGGATCTCCTTCAGCTATAAGTAGGATGCTTTGTCTTGTGTTATTATTTTTAAAGTTCATAAGAAAAGAATACAAATTTGGATTCATGATAACATTATCCTAATTTATGAAAATATTATTCATCCTGATTTTATGGTTCATACTGTTCTAGAAAGTAATTCGAGTGGTGATATTTTTATATTTATTGATCAAAATATTAGATTATATATGATCTCAATATTCTTTTAAAAATCAAAGAGTGAATGAAAATAGAGGAATTTAAGGTCAAATAGATTTAGGATGGTGACCAAAATAATTAATTATAAACTCTCTACAATGAGTCAGGAATCTTGACATACCTTTAGATATTCTCAATTATAATGGGGCGTTTTTTTGTTAAAAGATTTTATTTCCCTACTCTGGTTGTTTATTTTTACAAGAACCATTTTGATGGACCTAATATTACTATTAATCTCATGGAAGGTATTGTTCCTAGACTTGTTAATGAAAAAGAAAATTCCAAACTCACTTATATTACTATTGAATTTGAGATTAAGGATATTATTTTTGGATTAAAATCTAGAAGGAAACCTACTCCATACGAGTTTATAAATTCACCCTTTAAAAAATATTTTGATATAATTAATTGGTATTTTTGTAGGCTTGTCGTAAATTTTCTCAAGGGTGGTGAGTTGACAGAGGGAATCAATGCTTTGGTTCTTCCTCATTAACAAATAAGATAATTTAAATGAAATAAATTTATTAATACATATAATATTTTTCAACACTATATTTAATATCATTTCTGAAATTATTTATAACAGGCTCTCCAGAGTTGAGAAAAAATCGTTTCCCCAAACTAGTCTAGTTTAAGGAAAGGAAGATATATTCAAGATTATCTTATTACTACCTAGGTATGTATCAATATTATTAGGAAATCCATTGTAGGGGTAATACATCTCTGAATCTTTATGTTAAAAAATCCATTAACACATTGTACCCGGTCCTCATTTGTATGGTCATAATAAATTTCATCTTCATTGACATATTTATCAATTGGTTTAGAACTTTATTGAGTTTAGAACATATATTAGTGATTATAAATGGATACAATGAGTGATATTTCACTAATACCATATTTTTTAGGTATGTCTATCATATCTCAACCATTATTATTTATACTATTGAAGACTACATTAGCAGTCTCATGTTGAACATGGAAAATGAAAATAAACTAAATCTCATCAGTGTTTTCAAAGACCTTGTTTCTCCCAATCATTTATAGTATGATAATGAAATAATACTTTTTACTCAATGGGAAAAAATAAAAATCAATAACATAAAATATTCTCCCATTCATTATGAGAGATTCTAAGGAGAAAAGATAAATTTGAATAAGTATTTCATTTAAAATTGATATTTTTTACAACTGTGAGAAAAGAGGATATCATTAGAGAGATAGTAATTAGATAAACCAATATTTCTTTTAACTATCTTGGTGTCCCTATGTTTTAATGAAGACCACATTTTGGTTATTTTTCTCAAATTTATATCCATGTTAGAAATTAGTTAGATCCATGGAATGGAAATACTATATCAATGTATAGAAGGGTTAGTCTTATTAAATCTTTGATTGTATAAATTTTTTTAAATAATTTATGGTTTATAAGTGGTCATATTCCCTTATAAATAGTATCAATGACACTAATTAAAACCTTGTCTAGAGTGAAAGTATTATTCATTGAAGACTTGTGACATTCTCAAGGAAACCATTTTGTAAACCAGTTAATAAATGTGGGATGAGCATAAAAAACAATGTAAAATAAATGAATATTTATAGGAAAATTTCATGAAAAAATTATTATAAATGGAAATTTAGAGTCTTCTTCTTTTATAAGATCCATATTTTTAAATGTGCACATAGTTGGGAATTAACAATTTTTAGATACTTCTATTTGAAAAGAAATCAAGAAATAATTCTCCAATTTTTTTTTGAAATCAAAATATCTGGAAAATATTAGTTTTTCTAGAATTATTTTAGATAAATTTATAGGTGTGAATATTCTAAACACTCTTGACTACCCATATAATTATTTTGACACCAATTTATCAATCAAATAGAAATCATATATTTTATTAGATATGATATCTACTAGTATATAGGAATTTTTCTTGAATTATAATTTTATCAATGGATGTGATATTTTTGATTGATAAGTTTCTTCTAATGGGTGGATATATTTAAATGATTCTTATTTAGAGACTATGCAATGGAATACCAATATCTAGGTAAATTTTTCGAGAAGAAATTTTATTCTTCTATCCAAATTCCCTATTTCATGAAGAGTCTTGTATTACGATCTGACCACTAATTTTTGTGAAGGGTTTTAGAATTAGACATTATATTATATTCGCCATATGTTTCAAAAATATGGTGTAAATTGACTATTATTTTATATGATGTTCTACTACTTCATCCCTCTATATTTTTGTTGTCAATTTTTTTAATTGAAATTCCTAGATCAGAATGTAAATTGGGTTACTTTTCATCATGTATGAATCTTACACATTCAAAGTATATTATTGTTCTATATATAGTGTCTAGTTTAAAGGTAATCCTTACTATATGGTCTTACCAGGATAATTGGGTTCATGATGGCATTAAATTAAATCTACAGTCATCATTAGCTCATGTTTTTTCTATTTTAATATTTGTAAATGATCTTTAAAAAGGATATTTTGATAAATCAATTCATGATTTTAAATGATTGTGAGTATTGATATTTAAGGAAAAATAATACCCATTATGTGACGCTGAAATCCACATTGACGCCTCCATTTCTGGTCTAGATCAAATGCAATACAAATGGAATATCACGGGGAAATCCAACTCCATTTCATTATGGAATAATTTTAAGAAAACATTATGTGGAAACTATGGGATGACTTTTGGGACCTTATGGATTCACCACATACCTTTATTAAGATATTCTTGGTATTAATAATTATTCAGATGTTGAAAAGAAACATGGCTACCTCAACATGTGTAATGACTGTGACTACACCACCATGGTTCAATCAGTCAGAAATGAAACTATTCATCTTCCTTGGAGGATGATTTCCATATATAGAAGCTTCATGGATGATCTTTCATACATGAAATATATCATTACTCATACCTACCATGATGAAAACTACTTGGATGATGTTATTTCTAATAAATGGTATACTACTATTGAGTTGATTTGGTTCAATGATCTTCTTAATGAGTTGTTGCCTTTTTAGAATCATGATTACTTAAAAACATATTCATTCACTGTTTTTTTATTTTTAATTTAATCAAAAATGGACACTTTTCCTTTTGGGAAATATCTCATTATTCCATAAAATATCTTAAAATACTACACAATGTTAATAAAATTCTTTTGAAAGTAGTATAATAATAGAGGTAAATGATTTTAAAAGAATTTTTTTAATTATTTTAGATTCAAGTATTCTAATAATATCTTATTTTATTATAAATCATAAATGATGTTAAATTAATTTATATTCTAATTCCATTGCTGTATTTATGTCTTTGAGGTTAAATTAAATGAATAATCCAAAAAATGACTTTAATGAAATTTTATGAAGATATATATTTTATTAAATGATTCAAAAAATAAAAAAATATATTTAAATGTGTAAATTAGGATGTGAAATTATATTAAATTTAAATAATTATTCCATTTTGAGCCACATTTCATGTTATAAGTAAATTTATGATTTTTATTGTCAAAAAAACATGTTATCACAGTTAAGATTAAAAAGGGTTAATGAGGGGGGTTAAACCGAAGGATAAGGATCAAAATATAAGTTATACATGTATACATTATATTGGTTGAAGATATTTAAAACAAATATTTCCTACTTTTTGAAATGATATTTATTTAATGACACAAGATATAATTTCGGTATATATTTTATTTATTTCCTTTATGTAATTCCAAGTGTGGCCTTTATCTAACTTATAAAAGGGAACATAATTTTCTCCTTTATTATAATTTTTTACACTCTCAATTAGACTATCCCTACCACAAAAAAACCAAATATTCCTTATCAAAATCCTTGAGATTATTGATTTATCATAAAGCCATCTTATGAAGGCCTAAGTTTTAACCCAAAGGAGGTCTCTTTAAGAAGAGGTAATCATCTTATCCGAACATTTTAATGTTTATTTATTATCTCACATCCTATAAATATTTTATATAATTTTAAAACCAAAGAATATTGTATTATAAATATAATAATATTTTACTATGAATATGGTAAAAAAAATTCTAACCTCACTTCCATAAAATGTAATTGAATGAATCATGCGTGCATATGTGTAGACTATTGTCGCCATGTAGCAAGATGATTCATTTTCCAAAAACAAATTTCTTGGTTGGTAATTTTGATGGATTTAAAGAATATATAATATATTAATTAAATAATTATGATATTAGAAATATAATAATTCAAATACCTTTTTACACTTCTTCCCATTAAAAAATGAAATGTTTCTCATGCATACCTGTGGACTACCACCTCTACGAGATGCAATGTTTCATATTTAAAGTATTAAATTAACGAGTGACTATAAAATTTTATTTAATGTATATAGATTATAATTATGACATGATGAATATTATGTACATGATGTGACCATAACCCCTTTCACTGTCGTCAAAATACTGAAGTTGCTCTACGATTATGATCTTAACATCTTCAAAACATCCGATAAAAAATTAACTAATTTAATAAATATACAATTCCTGAAATTAAATAAAATAAAGGGATAATAATATATTATTACACCAGAAAGGTTCTTATTAAGTATAATATTAGTTTATATTTATTATACAAAAGATAAATTTTGTACAATGAAGGTTATACTTTAGGAAAGGGGTTTCCTAACTGAATTTATTTTCATTGATTTATATTAGAAGTTCATTGAATATGTTATGAAAAGACTATGTCTGTAATGTCCTCATATTATTTTATATTTTAATTAATGTTATTTTATAAGGATTTGATTTTTTTATTCATAATAACTTTTTTGATAAATTGTTACTTTCATTTTATGTCTATGTGAGGGTATCTCGTCTAAATTTTTATTCCATGAGACATACTACATATTCATCAAATGTCTCTTTTATTCTTAGACCTGTTTAGAAACCCTCAACGGTGATGCTCTATCCACATGGTGTTGGATCTTCCAGTCCTAGGTGTTGAAGATTTGGATTTATAATCCATGGTTTGTCCCCCTTTTTGGGTTTCTGTTGATGTGTTAGAAGGGTGGCATGTGGTTGATATGAGGATATTCTTGTTTAGGATTCATCGGTGATTGATGCGGGAGAGTTCCACATTTCTCTACCCATTTGTTTTTCTTCTAGATCGACTAGAAAACTCATGAGGTTGAAATTTTATGTGTTTTGTGGAACTATTTTGTTTGATCTTAGAGGTGGGAAGTCAGTGCGGGTAGACTCGATCACTTGGAACATGGCCAGAGGAGGTTTCAAATCTAGTTTTACATCTTTTCAATGATTTTTGGATTTGTTTTATTGAGTTGTTATGGCATCAGCCATCGGATCGAGCATGTGCTTTGACACATGACACTTTCTTGCCGATTTGCATTGCAACTTTGGAGTGCTTTAACATATTTTATGCTGGAGAGTGGCACTTCTTGATTTCAATTTGGTTTTTACTTTTTTGTCCTTCAGGTGTGATTGTCCTAAGTCATTGATGTCCTTTGGGTTCTTCCCCTTCTTTCCATAAAATGGGGCTTTATCAATAATAAAAATATTTAAAGGCCTTCGGGCCATTAGGCGGAAAAAATGTTGTGTTTATACTACTAATTAGATATATTATATATTGAATCTTTTTATATTTACAATATATAATCTATAATCCTTGGTTAATTCAAGGTATGATATGTTTTATGTTTGTTAAATTCTCCATTTATCTCTGGGTTAATCTCTATTATGAGTGTTTTAGAGGTTAGTTTTTTAGTTTAAAGGGGTCCATAAATCAAAGGTAGGAGAGGTGAGTACAGTATTGGATGATATCTAGTTGTAAATTGTGACTAAATAGATAGTCTGAGTATACTAGATGTTGATGAGAGTTCACTGACAACCCAGTGGGGTTATAGTGGGTCTTAATAAGTCTACTGACACCACTAGCCAACCAGTGGTCCCAGATTAATGTAGGTTGTTCTTACTTACACACTTGATTTCTATTGATTTTTATAGATTATCTAGTTGATTCAAATTGGATTTTTTTAAATCCACCCTTTTATTTTTTTAAATCATCTTCTGTTTCCCTATTTTTAATAGAAAAATAAAAAACAAACCCCCTTTTTAAAAATAGATACAACATACATTGAATATTGTGTTCTATCATAAATCTCCTCTTGGAATTTCAACATTATATCAATCAAGAGATTCTATATGAATATTTTTGTATATTTAAACTAAATTATTGTTATTATGTATGATATTGTCATGGATCTATGATGGATATATGATTTTTTTCGATCTAAGGATGAATTATTCCCTTTTTCATAGGTTGATAATAGATCATCGAATTTGATGATGTCTCTTGATCATATCTGCATATACATTTTACTACGGTATTTTTATGGGTACATGATTTTGAATATTTTTAATAGACCTATTCTTGATGTAATATTTATGATATAAATACAATCCATTTGTGATATTTATGCTATTATTCAACATCTAATTGGATTTTAATGATCCTTTGGTTGATTGATGGTGGGTGTGGCATGTCGATGATTTCCCCTTGACCAGATCTAGATCCCTCAAGAATGTTAAATGTTTTTGTGTATATTATCATAGATAAAGGATATTGATAAGATCCTATTCTGGAATATTATATTGGATCTCTATTCTGATGGTATATTCTGGCAGGATTGTTGTACATTGACTAGACTAGGGGATCTATTCTTGAATTATTGATAAATTTATGCTTTGTTCGTTGATCAAAAATGAATCTAGTGAATTATAATCCACTTATTATATATAATATAAGATTATTAATTTCTAGGAAATCCATGAATAACTTTATTCTATAAATTTTATTTTGATAGGGAATCTCTGAGAGATTCTTTCCTAAACCTCTTATTTGATGAACCAAAATCCAATATTGGAATCCTTAACGTTTCAAGTAGTTTTTTTGGGAAAAACATGATTTATTATTTAATACATTGATTAATATTATAGAAATTCATTAAAAATACTATGGTAGGAAGTTCTATACCAATTGTCTCTCTTTTGTATTATTGTTTCCTTAATACGATACTTCTGATAACTTATCTTGTTTCACCATGATTGATAGTGATTTCTTGTGAATGTGTGTATCCTATGATACTTATATATGATGCATGATTATATGGATTATGCTAGTGTATCTTGTTACTATTAATTATGCTGATCACATGTTGTTATATGTTAATTCTAAATTCTCATGATGACATGTTATTCTTTAAATTATTATGAGATCCCCTGTTATGTGTATTTACCATGCCTTTGGAGGTATTTTAATTTTATCTCATAACTGGGGTCTATTATGGATGATTATTAGTTAGAGTAGGAGTGTGCATGTTGTCTGGTGATAATGATAGTGAACCCAAACAAAGACTTGGTGAATGAAACTTGATGCCTTGTGGATATCAAGTAACATGTTCACTAGTCAATATTGTGGCCAAAACCAATTCTCAATTTTTTGTGGATATAAAATAAAATTTTCCCTATATTACCTTGTGGCCCATCCCAAAACACAATACCTTATTCCTATAGATCATCATGTTTACTATCCTTATAGCCAGTTCATTATTAATTTCAATATTATTTATTGTCGTTCCAATATGGAGATAGAGCACGTTCAACAAGATATTGTGGTGGGTTATTTATCACAAAAATTATTGACATATGATTATTTATTATATATTTTAAATTTTTAATTATCATGGAATACTATTATTATACCTAAGGAAAAATGGTATGTATGCAGTTGGGGTGTCCTTCTAGGTTTTCTTATAACAAAATGCATGAAAACATTGATGAATATGTAGGTAAAATCAATTGGTATCTAAGTAAGTGAAAGAAACCCATGAAATATAGTTAATTTTGTTGAATAGAGATGGTACTAGTATTGGGATAGTCTATAGTGTGTTTTTGAAATATTTTTTTTTAATTTATCTGCTTGAACCTTTATACTATGGCCTGGATTTCTACAGTGGGATCTCAGGTTATTATATGAAATGTGTGAAATCTTTGTTACATTATTACTATTTATTTTTATTTGATACTCAGAATTTTTTATTTTTATTTATATTTTTACTGTATAGTAATGATTAATGCGGTTGTACTGTCCTCACTGATGATATTTAGTTCCTCACTACTAGTAAACAACCTTATGCATATGGGGAGGTAGACATGAGTTTTTAGGGATCTCTAGATCATACCAACTTTTTTTTGGTCAAGGATTTATATTTAACATTTAAATTTAAGTAATTTACTTCAAGGGTTGTGATTAAAAAGTTACCAAAGTTGTAAGAGATTATTTCATAGTATCATCATTATTCATGATTTTTTATGTTTAAGGTTTCATTGGTATAAAGTTGTATAATATTAATTTCTTGAACACCATATATAATCTTCCCACTGTATAATAAAATAATTTATCTATACTCATACCATTATCGTCTATTTGGTTTTTAAAGTAATCAATAAAACATTTTGGTCAAACAATGACCTGATTTTTCTTTTAGTTGAAATAATTTTTCTTCCATGTCAATTCCCCTTAAATGTTTTCTATGCAAGTTTTTTACATATACTTGAAATGATTTTTAAATTTCAATTTCATCACCTTTTACTTTATTTTAAATATTTTAATGTAATTTTTTGAAATAATTTTTTTGCAAACAAGTCATTTTTTATTTTTAATAGAAACATGAAATGAATGTTCATTTTCAATATATATTTTATGAAAATAAATTAAAGAGATGATAAAAATTATATAATTTTAATCTAAATTTAAAATATTTGATTGATATTTTAAATGAAATGTATTTCTTCAATATTATGAAATTTTGTATACAAATTTTTTTTAAAATAAAATGATATTTATCAAATGTTTTAAAAGAAATGATTCAATGTTAATTCATAATTATTTTCATCTATGTTGGTATACTTCTAAAAATTTTATTCTTTACTATGGATATACTCTAATGAAATTATCTAGAAAATTACTTTGGATGAAATATGATAATGATTTTCAATTTTTTATTAGAGAGAAATATTGACTTTTTCTATAATAGTTTTGGAATGTTGATTATAATATTGATTATTTACAATATTGATTATTAAACCATATCATAGGTTGAATGTATTATAATTATTAAGTGATGGGGGGCGTTATTGTCCCTTGATGTGTTGTTAGGTATCATGTGACTAACATTCCTAGGTATTTGGTGTATTCCCAACACATTATTTATAATTTCTTGTCATGAGGCCTTTACTGTATGTTTATGATTCCTTTTATCATAGGATTTATTCTATATTTATAATGTCCAACATTATGAATTTCATCATTAAGAGACATGTTATTTTTATCCATGTGATTATTTATGTTGTTATCCTATACATGGATATATTACAATTTTATGATAATATTTATATGGAATATTTTATTATTGTCTTTCTATGCCATATTACTCATGTTTCTTTATTATGTGATAACTTATATTCTACACTTTCACTTAGAAAATATCTAATCTCACCCATTATTATTTTTTCCAGTCCCTTTGATTATAAGAGTTATACTATAATGAATATACCAGAATTCCTAGATGTAATAATTATGTTCATAAGAAAAATACTCGGTTGTTTGTTATTTTTTCAAATGTAATGTAAGATTCATGCATGTATATAGATTTTAAATACCACAAAACCACTAAATCATTAATGATGTGACCCCTTGTATCTTATTAAAATATAGTACAATAATAATTACTTTTTGGTTATTATAGTTAGTGTATTATAGTTGGTATCAAGGTATGTTAACTTGAACCCTTAAAACATGATTTAGGAAATCATAAATTATAGAAAATATCCATATGATAAATTATAGGGATAATTCTAGGTTTATATTAATATCATGATGCTTTGGTAATGTTGATATTTTGTGGTTATTATATGAAATACATCCTTATTTGGATACTATAAAGTTTATGTGTTTGTGTAATAGATGAAACTAGGTATAATAACTATTAATTGGTGTATTGGGCATTAAATATGTCTTCAATATTAATTTTTCTTGTATAAAAAACTATAATTAATTTCTTTATGTTATTTTTAACTAAATTACACAAAACTGGGAATATTATATAAATAAGAATAACATAATGTGATGAATGATTATTGAGTTAATTTGAAGAAGAATATATGTATTTTTGGTCTTGTGGTGTTTTGGGTTTTTTTTGGGAAAGGATTAGTATGTTTTAAGAAGTGTATATGATCATGGTATTTCAATTTTAGGAATGTTACATTATGAACAAATTTATTTGGTTTGGTGATTAATGTTGAAGTTGATCTTGGAAAAGAAATACAACACTAAATATTTTAAATTTATTGATTTCAATTCAGTGAGACATGTTTTAGTGGAGTTTCATGGTGAATTGTTTATTGAATTTTTCAGTTTTAAATTTTGGTATTATTATTGAGGTTTTATATATTAATATATTATTTAATCATATAATTTTTTTTATAATGGGTAACTTCTATTAAAAATGATAGTTTTGGTAAATATCTAGACATATAAGGAAATAATTTTCATTCTAATATGGATCTTGTGATCCATTAAAAATTAATTATAGTCATTTATACAAGAAAAACTAATATTGAATATTCATTTCATGGAGTATGAGATGATATAGAATTGGATATTGATCTCATCACAACCAAGGGATGAAATTTTATTTATAAAATGTAAAGAAATCAAGTAAGTATATTTTATAATGATCCCTATCAGGAAAGTAAATTAATCCTCCGACTCTAAGAGAATGTTATTGAAAAAAATATCATATTACCAAAATTTCTGATTATTTTATGGACATATTTATCCATAACTAAAATTTTATTTTAGGGTTATTTACTTTCTCATGACGATGTTCGATATCACTCTCAATTTTTATTTCTACATTTTATTTCTCTTCAATTTTAATATTTTCACTTCACACTAATGTTCTAATTATATAGAATCCCAATTATGTATTATTTTATATAACTTTAATTTTTTACATATTACCCTTTAAATGGATGTTTTATTATCCGTTTTAATAATGTATGTTTTTGACATAGGTAAGTTAAAACATTGATCCCTTTATTACCATGAAAAAATTTTAATGACACAATTTATTTAAGGGTTTTAGTTGGTGGTGGGGGGAGAATATAGGACCCAAAAATTTATTTTAAAATAATACTATCCCCAATATAATTCTTAAGAGGAAATATTTAGCTTCAAGAGAACTCGTATATAATATCCAGATAATATTTTATAAATTTGATCATTATAACCTAAACGTTAAATTTTTAGGTAAGAATAGTACTAACCACATTCAAAAAAATATGATAAATGGTTTTAAATGATTAAAATTAATTTATTAATTAAAAACGAATAAGTAATCAATTTTTAATAATGTCATTTTATCCTTCAAATATATGTTCACTATAAAAATGGTTTTTATTGAATTTCATTCATGTATATGATAATTAATTTATAATAATTAGGAAAATATTATTTTTGAAAATTAATAATTTTTTTTAAATCATAATTGGATATTATCTCAGGGTGAATTATTAGGATATTTCTAAAAAGATTTGTTTTTAGTAAATAGTACGAAATACGAATATTTGTAAAACACTAATTTATTTTTATTAATTAAGGTAATTTAAAATCCCCATTATTTTTTTGGTATTAAATTAACATAAGATCAATTTTATTATACATAATATAAATAATTATAGAAGAATTATCATTACATTTTATTTTGGTATTAGTTCATTTTTATGCTTAAAAACACATTTTCCAAAAGTAGTTGTTTTGTGTTTTAAATTTTTTAGTTGAAATAGATTTATAAAACATATATAAATTTAATCCTAACAAAATTATTCCATATTTGGAATTAAGAGGTTCAAATTTGGTAAACATGTCCCTTTTATATTTATCGTTATGAATAGTAACCACATTAAATATTTTTCACCCTAGTAATGGTTTAATCTGGTAATTATGGTTAAAAATAATACAATAACGTTTTAGAATTATATGAAAAAATTTACTCTACTTAATTTGATCTGATTAATTCGACCATATCCATCATAAATTGTAATATAAGGCCTTTTTATTACATTTTACTTTGATTATGAAATTTATATTATTTTAATTTAATAAAATTAAAGAATTTCACTCAATTTCTTTTAATATCACTAGTATATTTGAATTGTAATATAAAGATATTATAATCATTCATAAATGGATATTTCATATATTAATACATTTGTATTTTATGAAAATTTATTATTATTATTTTGTGATGATATAGTTACCTTAAAATATTTGGCAACATCGATAAATTGATTGAAAAAGTTCTATAATAATCAAGGTAAATGATTTTAAATTTAATAAAATTCATATGGTTTTGATGAATTGTGAAAATATATGAATTATTTAGGAAATTATAAAGTATGAATGATTTTATATGTGTTTATACTTTAATTACATTGATGTGTCAACGTCTTTGAAATAAATTTAAATGGACAGTCACAAAAATGATATTAATGACATTTAATGATAAAAATATTTTATTTAATGATTTTAGATAATTGAAAAAATATATAAAGAGAAAAATTGGAATTATAAATGGTAAAAAAATTTCATCTACAGACCAGTTAGGACCCCCTGATCACTATAAAAGTAAATTTATGACCCTTCAATTCTAAAATTAATGTTTCTACAGTTTAGGTTATGGAGGATTGATGAGGGGGTGAAATCCAAAGATATGGTTTAAAATGGTTCTTATACATGTGTAAATTTTAATTGTACAATATCTTTTTATATTATCATGTATTAACATATATATTATGTCCCTTTAGTTCCAAATTACATGATTATGATATATGTTATATTTAAATATTTTATGTAATTCCATGTGTATCTGAACTCTTACATATAAAAGGAAACATCTCCTCTCCTTTATTCGTATTGTTTAAGAACCCTATATCTTCCAAGCGCTTCCATAACACCTTAGTAGTTTCATTATAATTTTCCTTTTATATTTTGGTATTCTCTTAAGACCATATTAAGAAGGATTAATGTATAATAGAAATGAGGTATCCCAAAGAAGATGTTATCATCTTACCCGAATCTTTTAACGTATATTTATTTCTTTACATTATCATAATCTATAATATCCATTATATAAAAAATGAATCAAGTGTCATCAATAAATTTATATTTTGTTATGAATATGGGAAAACTAGTTTCATCCTCCTTTCTATCAAATAGGAAATGAAAGTATTAATTTTTCATTCGTGTGGACTAATGCCTCCATGTAAGGATATGATTAATTTTACACCTCTATATTTGCTTTTTTCTCATTATTATAGATTTAGTAAATATTATTTCTATCAATCATATTTATATAGATTACCACACCCATAAATTTATTTAATTTTTATTTCGTCCTCATTTCATGGATGATTCTAAAATTGTGCTTAATTTACACAAATTATAATTATGTCATGATTAACATTATGGGGATGTCGGAACCATGACAACATTAATCATCATGAACTTTCCAAATTTATTCTACAATTATTAATTGAACATCCCCAAAATAATATTTAAAGAACTAAAATGATTTAATAAATGTATAGAAAATGGAAATAAATGAAATAAAGTATATAAAAATAAGGGAATACTAATAAAAAATTATGTCGTGGGTTGGAATTAGTGGAATAAAATTATTATCTCAATTACTTTTCATTGGGTTATTCAACTTCATCGTAGTCTATGCAAAACCAATACTTTGTGTGTAATGATCATAGATTTTTTTATGTTGTATTTACACATATTTTATGTGGATTTACATTTTTTATACTTGATACAATTATTGATTAATTATCACATCTAAGTTATGATCATTTCAATGGTTTCTCATCCCACTTTTCATTATTTGAGGCCTATGCCCTAATTCCAAATTATTTCATTTATGTTGTTTTTGTAATTCCACTTTGATATTTTATATTATAAATATGTTTATATTTATCGTACTGAATGTTTCATTTGAATTTATTACCTTTAAGGGGGATAAAATATAAATGATAACAAACTGTGATGATTTTACTTCAGAATCTCATATTTATTCATGATTTTTTATGTTTTGGATTTTTTTGGGGAAATTTTATGAAATTAATTTCTTCCATAAAATATGTAATATCATATTACATCCTATCAGTTTTTTTATCTCTCATTTGGTTTCATTTATATTTTGGGTGTGTTGTGGTTCTTTCGGGGATAAAGAGTGTCTAACCAGAAAATAACATACTGTTTCAGGCTATATTATTATAATATTTAATGGAGTCTTCAAATAAATATGTTATAGGAATGAAAGATTTTATTTTGTGGAATGGTGATCTCATGACTTCTCCATGGAAATAGGCCTTTATTTTTCTTCACCAATGTTTGTTGCAACAATTTCATTCTACTACACTAGTGGATACATTAATATTGCAGCGATCTTCTTCTTGATCATTTCTAGATATTTTGTGTGATATGTTCTAAGAGGTTTACCCTTATGTTGGTTTTGGGGCTGTGTGTGAGTTCCTTAAGGTACTTTTCTTTTTATCTTTCTCATCAACCTCTTTTATTGCTAAATTTTTAATAAGATGCTGGAATAGGTTTTTCGGACTCCTTTGTTATATTTTGTTTCGTTCCATGTTGTTGTATTTCCTTTCGGCTGCATGTGACCTGAATCGAGTTTGGTGGTTCCATCTCTAGCCTATGTTGGAAGATCTGTATTTCAATGGTTTTATAAATTGTTTTATAAATCAATTTCCATGATATATTTGTCTGTTTGAAAACATTTTTTGAGAAAGGTTTTTTTTACCTTATTTTTGTAATGGAAAATGTGCTTTCAATGAATTGTGAAAAGAATTTATGTACTTGTTTTTGAATAATGTATTTGATTAAATTATTTGGAAAATATAGAACATGGGATGCTTTGGGTGCTTAGGTTGAAGATGTAGCAATAAGCATCATCCATTGATATCATCGGGGGGTTCAATCACGGGGTTCTACTGTACTCCCTAGGCCTATTGTTTAAGAGAATTTTTAGTCATTTCTGGGAGGACCAATTTTTTTCATTATTCCTATGATCAACAGACTCGATGCGTATGTATAGGGACTTTATGCCCACGATTTTCTAGGTATGGATATTATTTTTATAACTTTCATGACCAGTAGTGATCTTTATAATTATTTTATAATGATTTGGTTTGTAATATTTAGATTGAATATGACATGTGATACAAGATTTCAACTTTTATGAAATATGTGATATGATTTAAAGATATTTTACCTAAATTATTTAGATATATAGTAGAAGGGTAATGTTTTTACCTTATTTTGACTTTAAAATAGTTTAACTGATTATCTTATATTTTATTCTTTAATGTTGTAAACTTTTATATTGTTATAGAGAGACTTGTTATGGAACACCTATGTGGGATCCTATTGTGATAGTTTTTTTCACACCCTATATGCCCCTTTAGTCTTGTTGAGACCTAGTTATGTCTTATAATGTAGATAAATGAAGGGATAAGAGTGAATTAGTGAGGTTTTTATCCACTATGTTTGTGTAGATGAGGATGATATAGGGAGAGTTTTCCCATATGATCACATGTAGTATTCAATTTCCATTTTAATTTCCATTTTATTCAATAATTTTACATTGGGTTGATCTTACATATTTAGTTGTTTTTTTTCATCTATCTTTTTTCAGTGTTATGGAATATATTTTCTTTATTTATCTTCCACCATTTTCATATAATTATATATATATATATATATATTCCATGTTTTTATCTTTAGTTTGGGTGAAATAAATTCATCTAGTTTTTTTGATATCTAAATTCTAGTCTCCCTCCCATGGGGATCTGGAATTCCATTTGAGTGTGTGGATGATTGGGTCGGCTGATAGGTATTGAGGGTAACCTAGGTCAGTTCATTATAAATTTCTATGAAAGGAAGGGTTTTACAAAATATTCCATATGTTGGGATATTTCATAGATTGGAGATTGTATTTTGGGAACCTGATAGGTATATTTTAGTGAGTTCCTAGCTAGATCTTACTATTAAGAGACTCATTTTACCATGATATGTTGGGATATGTGACTCCTATGATGAGTTCTTGATTTCAAAATAAACTTCTCATATATTTTTCTTGGATTAACTGAGATTATTCTATGTTTTATTATTTATTTAGTAATGGTTGTGTGATCACATCCCTCTGATACATCTTCCATGGGTTACATAGGAGGGTACAATGGCTGATCCAGAATGTAATCCGCCCTAATATTAGAATATTATCAAGTCTATTGTTAGAGCAGTTCGTGTCATGGACCAAAAAATGATATGCAATTCTAGAATGTAGGTGTTGAGGTAAATATATGAGTTAGAGGAGAAACCGATTGATCTAGAGAGATTACATGAGAAACCACCAACCATTAAGTGTGAAAATGGTCCCCAAGATGTGGAGGACTGGTTGGAAAATATTTAACAGATCTTCATCTACTTAGATACACCTGAGAATAATAATATCAATTGAGTGACGTTTAGACTTTAGGTAACCATAATGCAATGGTGGGATTCTATGTTACATGAAGATAGGTACTTAGGCCATGAATGGAAGGATTTCAGGAAACTATTCTTCCATTAGTTTTTTCTAGATTATATAATGATGGAAAATTATCAAAAGCTACACTCTTTTCAGTAGGGAGAGAAATCAGTGTTATCACAAGGAAATCAGTTTATGGAGTTAGTTTTTTTTTATCTAGAGGTGGTAAAGAATATTTAGGTGAAGGCTGAAAAATACCTGTAATGTTTGTGACTAGATATAAGATCACATGTATTAATGTTGAATATTTCTACCTATTAAGGAGAGTATATAGGGATATTATTAAAGTTATGAATATATAAAATAGGGGTTTCCAGTCCATCCCTTCTCATCTACATAGTTGTTGCTTCAGTGGTGTGCATGGGAAGAAGAGGAGTTTGAATGATCCCCGAATGGGTGATGGATTTGGTTTTCAAAATAGAGAATGCTATAAAATATTATTAATACCCAATAGTGTGACCATGAATATTTTTCACCATGGAATGTTAGGGAAAACTGTCATTATTAATCCACACCTTAAAATATGTGCAATGGTGTTGGCTACTATGACCATTGATAGACGTTTTATGAGGCTATGTCTACGCCTCATTATGGCCAAGGATTATCTTCTCCAATGGATACTAATGCGTAGTTATATTCTTTGATGTTTAAAATTCTCTAGCTACATGCTTCATGGGTGAATCACATTAACACTATGGATTATTTTCTGATGAACTCTATCATGTGACTTGTCAGAGTGAGAAGTACCATATTTATTGAATCTTCTATAGTGGTCGATTTATTTGATAAAAGTTACTCCCACCCATTTATTTCATCACATTTTAAATATATGATTGAACATAAAATGGATATTATTCCATTTGTTTGGGTGTTAGAGTCACCACTTGGTAAGAGAAAATAGGGGGGCTTCAGTCTCCATGTTTACTATTGATAGATCATTTAGAGTTAATCTTATATTTTTTAATTCTAGATCTAGATATATTTGATGTCATCATCAGGATGGATTGTATTTTCACTCATCATGATGACGTTGATTGTTATCATCAATGTGTCTCATTCTGTGCTACCTATGGGAGCCCTTAGGCTCTTTTGGGTGAGTGGTATCCAAGGTCTGGTCATAAATGATTTTCTTCCTAGAACATAGGAGTTTTTTATTTAATGGTGTTGTTGAACGTGATATTGTTTTCTCTTTTTGTGATCTTACCTTTTTTGGTAGGTATTTTCTAGAAGCCTTCCCAGATGAATTATCTGAACTACCTCCAGATAGGGAGGTCCATTTTGCAATTAATCTCGTTCTAGGTACCCATCCAATCTTGATACCCTCTTACGTATGGAACCAGAAGTGAAAAATGATCTCAAGATTTATTTGGATGATTTGATGAAGAATGGTTTTATTCTCCCTAGTGTTTCTTATTGGGAATCCCCAATAATCGTTTCTAGGATGGAAGATGGTTTAATTATTTTTTATGTGGAATATAATAAGTTTAGATGGGTAAAGGTTAATAATAAGAAACATTTTCCCCTGATGGATGACATATTTGTTTAGTTAATGGGGGAAAATGGTTTTCAATATTAATATATTTGTTCAGGATGTCCTCATATCATATTTCAAGAGTTTTATATGACAATGTGTGATTTTAGGAGTAGTTATATAAATTATACATATCTACTTAATCTGTTTGATCTGATTAATGATCATATAGTTTTTATTTCTTCAATGAATAATATATTCAATGAGAATATCAATATTTTTTGGGTAGTGTTCTTGGTTGATATTTTGGTTTTTTAGAGATCTTAAAGTAAGCACAATCACAATCTATTTTTTGGTTTTGAAGTCCTGATAAGTCACTATTTATACAGAGATATTTGAAAATGTCATTTATGGATCAAAGAAGTGAAATTCTTGGAAAATGTGATGACTTACTATAACGACCCATACTTTACATACATTGTTATTACTTCATAATTGAAGCACAGTTATTACAACATATAACAAAACCAATAAGGGACCGTATAGGTATAATGTCTTTTGAAAATGGGAAACATAAAAAACTGGTTCATAAAGCATCTACTTTGCCTCCCATTTACTTCATCATATCTAGGGTCCCTTTTTGGCATATTCTACTTCATAGCCTTCTTCATGACCTGGGGAAATAAAACATACAAAAGGGTGAGCTCAAATACTCAGTAAGGGTAAACAAAAGAAATATCCATCACATCATATACATAAGCACATAACTTTTGGAAATCATAACCTGCAAAAGAGATCATAATTTCATAACATGGGATAAATCATAGAAGTGAAATGTAATACCAATAATCATAAATTAAAACATGAAACTTTGTGGCATACACACATAATCATAGAGAATCATTTCTGATTAGTCAAGACTCATTGCCAAGACTATCTTAGTGGACAAAGTCCATTTCTGAACTAAGTTCACTCCTCGTTTCAGTCATGTTTCACTGATCTGGTATAACCTACCGCTCCAGCCATGTCTATCTCATGAGATATAAAATCTTTACCCAATGCATTGGAGGGAGATATAGGTCCCACCCATCTCATAATGATACCATTCTTATGTGTGCCACAAAATCATAAACCATACATCATAGCATAACCCCTGTAATAAAAATAGGAATCTTAAACATCGTGACATCATAAAACAATTCATATAATATAAAGGAATTCATAAAAATAATTCCATCACAACATAATCAAATCAATGTAATAATAGGGATAAAAAAACAGAACCCTTTATTATCTTAGATGGAAAATAATTTTGATAAAACACTTGAACACCATTCTTGAGGAAAATATCCTTTCTATTTCAAAAACATTTTTCCTTTCTTAACATGTCATACAATTTTAAACTAAAAGAAGTTGATTAAAAATAAACTTGGAAACATGTATAGGAAAATTCTTGGAAATAATGTTTTAAAAATCCATTCATTCCGTATAAGTTAAAAACACATTCTTCTCGTCCTTTTGTCGAAAAAGTCAAAAAGTACCTCATATGAAAAACAAAAAAAGATTCCTTTAATATCTTTTACTAAAAACTCACCAAAGGGTAAAATTGGATTTAAACAATTTTAGGTGTATGTAAATAATATTACATATTGAGGAAACATGGATTTGGATTATAAAATACACCCCAGTAAATACCAAAGTATAAACTATCTCAGATAAAAATGAGATTGTGATATTTCCCTTACCTTAGGTCCATTATGCTTTGTACGTGTCCGGACCTCCTGTATAATGATTTAAATAATGTTATTGACTTATTAAAGAATCCTAATTATTTTTATGATATCATATATGGTCATATTCTTATATTCTTAGTAGTAATATTTCAAAGCTACTTGTTATTCAGGTGTTTATAACTTTTTGATCTTATGCGTGTTTTGTCGAATAAATTCTTATTCTTCTCTTTAGGTTATAGATACCCCATTTCCAGAATGGTATTATTGTAATATATATCATATTCATTCATTCAATTCATTTATATAATCATTATGAAATGAAGATCATGTAGAACGTGTCGCATCACATCGTGAAGACGGTATTCCGTACGTACGCACGAGTGATGATATCATTCCTATGATCGTGGAATTGTATTGGAGTGTATGTATACTATTTCAGAATCAGTATCACTTTATAATAGTCATTATTTACACCATTATACACATACAAGTAAGGTGGTTGTGAAAAATAGATTACACCACAGCGTGGAGACGGTATTCCGTACGTACGCACGTGTGGTGATTTCTTTTTCCGTAGGATGGATAGATGGTGAAATAGGGTTGTTTCATACTTATAATAACATATCATTATATGAGTGATACTGATGTTATTACTTCATAATGAAACAACTAAAGAAGAATAAGTGGAAGAAGAAATAAAGATGAATGAATCGGTAACGGACATTACCTCTTCTTTGAAGTGCTTCTTTGAGACCACCTTTTAGGGCACTAAAATAGGTCTTTGAAGAAGACCAGAACCTCTAGGATGTTTCTAGGGAAGTGGAGAGGAGAACTTGGCAGGGGTTGGCCGAGCTTGAAGGCTCAAAGAGGTTTGAGGAAGAGGGGGAGGAGGTGCCATTTTATAATGGAGGAGAGGGGCTCCTTTGGAAAAACTAAAAATATTATTTTATTATAAAGTCAAGTTCGGTTTTAAATAGCTCCAAATTAATTTATTTCGATGCTAAGGTGGGGATGGGTCGAAATAATCTCATCCAATAGAATTTAGACATGTTTAGGTTCCTATTTTAACCTTATCATTTAGATTTAACATTAAGTTAAATAATTATACTTTTACCTTGTCTTCCTGTGTTCTTATACTATAAGGTTGATAAACTTACTATAAGCAGCCAAACAAACCCCAAGTTGTTTATTATTAATATATATAACCTTATATAAGTCATTTGTCCTAACCTTAGATTTTTAGGAATAAAATAACACTTACTAATATAATATTTGTTTTAAAAACTATTTTATGTCAATTTTGACACTATTTATTAATTAATATTTGTGAAAATCATAACAGAATGATTAGTTAGAAAAAAGTTAATTAAATCTATAAGAACATGTCATATTAATCTATAAAATTAGTGTAATTCATAAAAAGTCTAAAATTACATTTATTTTGGTGTTTATGACATCAATTATGTCAATATTACATTAATAAGATAATTATTGCATCATCTTTGTGTCATAAATAAATTAAATTATCTAATGTCTAAAAATTAAAAATAAAATACCATTATGTAGGAAATATTTTTATATGTCTAATGAATGTTTATAGTCGAATTTATCTTATGTATAACCCCATATTAAAAATGATTTACTTATTAAATTTTGATTTTAACTATTTTAACCCTTCTTTAAATAAATTAATAATAAATGTCCTAATCTAATCCAAGTGGGCCTAAATGGTCATATATTATTCCTAAGTTTGTTTTTGGTTGAATTACACTTGTCCAATAGAATTAGGACATGTGTTAGGGTAATAATAAAATCATTTGTATCCTTAATTACCCTATTTACTTTTAACCGTGGTAAAAAAAGTAAAAAGTTACTATTCACCAAATAATTATTTTCATCTCATTGAATCACATTTTACTTACTGACATCAACCGTGTCTCTTGGATTTTTGAAATTCCACTCACAGAAGTAGTAAAATTAAGTTTTATGAAAAATTCAGTTTTTTTAACTACCACTTAGTGGTTTCACTATTCATCAAAAATTGAAAGTTTTCAAAAAAATATCAAAATTTCACCCTAGGATAATTTCGATATTCTGAATACAAAAATGAAGTCCATTTTGAAAAATAAAATTTCAAAAAGTGGTTATTACTATTCATAACGACTAGTTTTAATAATATTTTATTTGCATATCTTTGTTTAGTGAAACTCGGTATTGCATACAACGCAAGCTATCGAGGAAGGTTGCGATTTCGTGTAAAGCAAGCCAATAAATTGTTGTGTGTAGAAAAAGATTCCTTTGATGATTTATATAACATAAAAGTCTCGGGTGTTACATTCTACCCCCCTTAAAATGAATTACGCCCCCGAAATTCGTCACTTTGTAACAAACAGATGAGGATACCTCTCCCTCATCATATACTCAAGCTCCTATGTAGCATCTTCTAATTGGTGGTTCCTCCATAAAACTTTCACCACTCGAGTGGTCTTGTTTTGTAGGAATTTTTCGCTACGATCCAAAATCTCTATAGGTTGTTTTTTATAAGAAAGATCTTGCTACAGCGGTACAACTTCTGAGCTGAGTACATGTGAAGGATTAGGTATGTACTTTCTCTGGAGAGATACATGGAACACATCGTGTACTTGAGAGAGATTCGGTGGAAGCACCAATCGGTAAGCTACCTTCCCAACACAATCCAATATTTCTAAAGGACCAATATATCTAGGGCTCAACTTTCCCTTCTTTCCTAATCTCATCACCCTCTTCCAGGGAGATATTTGTAAGAACACTTTATCACCCACTTCATACTCCAGGTCTTTTCTTTGGTTGTCAGCCTAACTTTTCTGTCGACTTTGACCTGCTCTTATGTGTTGTTGAATAGATCAGACCTTTTCTGCCATTTCATCAACGAGATCGGGTCCTAATAGCTTTCTTTCCCCAACTTCATCCTAAAAAGTTGGAGTCCTGCATTTCTTTCCATAGAGAGCTTCATAAGGAGCCATCTGAATACTGTAATGAAAGCTATTAGTATAAGAAAATTACACCAAAGGTAGGTGTTGATCCCAACCACCTCTGAAATCCATAGAGCAAGCTCTCAACATATCTTCTAGAGTTTGAATAGTTCTCTCAGACTGACCGTATGTCTGAGGATGATAAGCAGTGCTGAAACTTAACTCTGTATCCAAAGTATGCAGAAGACTTCGCTAGAACATTCAGGTAAATCTCAGATCCCGATCAGATATAATATAAAGTGGTACTCCATTCAATCTTACCACTACCTTTACATATATCCTGGCAAGCTGATCCAGATAGAAATCCTCTCTAATATCAATGAAGTGTGCAAACTTTGTAAGACGACAAACTATGACCCAGATAGCATTATTTCCTTTGGATGTTTTAGGAAGTCCTGTGACAAAGTCCATAGTGATTTTTTCCCATTTCCATTCAGTTATGGGTAATGGTTGTAACATCCCCTTATACTTCTGTCTCTCAAATTTAACTTGTTGACAAACTAGGCATCGAGAGACGTATTCAGCAACATCTCTTTTCATGCCATCCCACCAGAAGTACTCTTTCAGGTCCCTATACATCTTTGTGCTTCCAGGATGAATAGAGAATGAAGAACTATGAGCCTCATCCAACAGCTCCTTTAATTCGGGGATGGGACGAACACAAACCCGATTCCTGAACTTTATTATCCCATCACAATCAAGGTTGAATTCAGGAACATTTCTCACCTTCTTTTGTTACTCAACAACTTCTTTCTGTGCCTCTTTAATGTTCACATGCATATATGGTTGAACATTCATTTGAGAAAGATACGATTTTTCCCATTTCATTATAATTCCAATATCCATCCTTTGTAAATCCATAAATATTGGATCTTTTGTGATCCTCATCATGGATAAACTAGAATGGTCTTGTCGACTTAATGCATCTTCCACCTTGTTTGCTTTCCCAGAGTGGTAATGGATTGAGCAGTCGTAATCCTTAATCATCTCCAACCATCTTCTTTGGCGCATATTCAGCTTCTTTTCTGTGAAAATATACTTTAAACTTTTATGATAAGTATAAATATCACACCTTTCACCATAAAGGTAATGCCTTCAAATCATTAATGCAAATATTACCGCAGCTAACTCCAAATCATGAGTTGGGTAATTTTTCTCATGTATTTTCAAATGTCATTAGGCATAAGCTATCACAAAATAATTTTTCATAAGAACACACCCCAATCCCTTCTTAGATGCATCACTGTAGATCACAAACATTTCTCCACTACAAGTCAGTGTGAGCACAGGTGCACTGGATAACCTTCTTTTCAACTCCTTGAAATTCTCTTCACATTCCTCTGTCCAAACAAACTTAACTCCTTTCCGAGTCAACTTGGTGAGTGGATTAGATAATCGTGAAAAATCTTTCACAAAACGTCGATAATATCCAGCCAAACCAAGAAAACATCGGATCTCAATTACTGTTGTTGGTCTCGACCATCTTTCGATAACCTCTATTTTTGTTGGATCCACAGATATCCCCTCTTTTGAGATTTTGTGACCGAAAAATGCAACTTTTTGAAGCCAAAATTCACACTTGGTAAATTTGGCATAAAGATTCTCATTTCTCAGGGTCATCAATATAATTCTCAAGTGATCTTCATGTTGTTCCTTGATCTTTGAATATACAAGAATATCATCTATAAAGACTACCACAAACTGATCAAGATAGTATCTAAAGACTCTATTCATTAGATCCATGAAGATAGCAGGGGCATTAGTAAGACCAAATGGCATCCCTATAAATTCATAGTGTCCATACCTTGTACGGAAAGCCGTCATCGGTATATCCTCCCTTTTGACCCTTAATTGACGATACCCTGAACGAAGATCAATCATGGAAAAGTATTGAGCTCCGAATAGTTGGTCAAATAGGTCATCAATGCGCGGGAGAGGATATTTGTTCTTGATAGTGATCTTGTTAAGTTCTCGATAATCAATGCAGAGTCTCATTGATCCGTCTTTCTTCTTAACAAATAGAACAGGTGCTCCCCAAGGTGACACACTAGGGCGTATGAACCCCTTATCAAGATTATCTTTGAGTTAATTCTTCAATTCCTGCAACTCGATTGGGGACATTCTATAAGGTGTCTTTTAAATAGGCAAAGCACTTGGTACGAGTTCTATAGAAAACTCAACCTCACGAATCGGTGGAAGACCCGATAATTCCTCTGGAAAGACATCATCAAACTCCTGTACAATGGGAATATTCTTAATCGTGAGTTTCTCACCAACCATTTGGGATAAATAACCTTCATTTAGTGGAATCAATTCCCATAAAATGGAAGAAATTTCCACTGGAAGGTTATGTTCATCCTTGCATCGATAGACAATCATAGATTAATCTGGAATATAAAATGTCAATTCCCTTCTTTGGAAATTGATATGAGCTCCATGTAGAGAAATCCAATCCATGCAATGAATCACATCAAATTCCACTATAGGAAGGATAACAAGATTTGTAAGAAGCACTTTCCCACAAACTTCAATCGGAGATGAATTATAAACTTTTGATGCGACTGTTGTGCCATTAGGTGTTGTCACAACTAACTCAACATCTAATTGTTGAGGTAATACGGTGATACCCTTAGAAAATTGTTCAGAAATAATGGAGTGGGTGGATCCAGAATCAAATAAAACATTTGCTATTTTAGAGTGGATGGTAAGTGTACCTTTCACCACATCGTTATCATACTCCACATCGCTGATAGAAATTGCATGTGACTTTCCTTTGTCTTTAGCCATAAGAGTTTGTTCATGTTGACCATCATCATCAACCCTTGGATTAGGGAAATTATTGGCATAATGTCCCATCTCCTTGCACTTGAAACATTCAAGTGTAGTAGGTTCATTCTGTGTATCCCTTCCTTTTTTTCATCATTATACATTTTCTTTACATCATCGCGGCATTCAAATGCCCGATGACCTTCCTTTCCACATTTGAAACATTTACTTGTCCCTTTAAGACAACTCCCTCCATGTTTCTTTCCACATTATGAGCATAAGGGAAAGCTCATCTTATTTTCAGTGTGCTCTTTAGATTTTCCTTTGAATTCCATTTTCCTCTTCTTATCAAACCCATATGACTGATGGGTTACTCCAATTTCCATCTCAACTTTGAGAGCACATCGAACGATTTCCTCGTAGCGATTGAAGTCCCTTATGGCTAAGGCCCTTCGAAGACTTGGTTTTAAGCCACTAAAGAATCGATCGATCTTACTCTCAGGTTGGATAATAATACCAGAAGCGTACCTTGAAAGTCTTGTAAAATTTGCTTCATAGGTACAAACAGATTCATCATCCTTTTTCTTTAGTTCAAGAAACTCTTTCCCCATCTTTGTTCGGAGAATACGAGGGAAGTACTTATTGAAAAATAAGTTCTTGTACTCATCCCATTCCATGGACTGAATTTCATCCCTTTGCCTCATATTGTTAATAATCTTCCACCATTGATCAGAATCACCTTCCAAACGATACACTGCTAAGATGACATTATCATGCTCAGAACATTGAAGAACTGAAAATATATTTTTAGTAGTACTAATCCATTGTTCTGCAACTAATGGATCCATAGACCCACTGAATGAAGGTGGACGCTGTCTCATGAAGGATTCATCATAATGTTGCTCCTTCCTTTGCTCGTTTGGAAGTCCTGCATGATTCCTAGCATGAGAAATTTGTGTGAGCATGGCTACAAGATTTTTCATTCCAGCTCCCATAATGTTTGGTTGCTCAGGGGGACAATCATTGCATTTCCTGTCGCATTCCGTATTAACACGTTTCCTTCGGGTTCCACCCATTGACTAAAACCAAGAAGAATAGTGTGAGCAACACTAATTATAATAGGAAAACCACATAATCAAGAATAAAATTTCACACTTAAGTTATTATCCTAGGTTATTCGTGGCCATTTCTAAAACACTAATATTGTGTTCTATGCTTAGACTTATCCTTAGGGTTCTTACTAAGGATTTCACGTCCTAGTTTCCAACGGTTGACTATACCTTTCCTCTGATACCAACTATAACGACCCATACATTACATACATTGTTATTACATCAGAATTGAATCACTCTTATTACAACATATAACAAAACCAAGAAAGGACCTTATAGGTATAGTGTCTTTAGAAACTAGGAAACATAAACAAATGGTTCATAAAGTATATACTTTGCCTCCCATTTATTTCATCATATGTAGAGTCCCTTTTTTGCATATTCTACTTAATAACCTTCTTCCTGACCTGGGGAAATAAAACATACAAAAGGGTGCGCTCAAATTCTCAGTAAGGGTAAACAAAAGAAATATCCATCACATCATATACATAAGCACATAACTTCTGGAAATCTTAACCTGCAAAAGAGATCATAATTTCAAAACATGGGATAAATCATAGTAGTAAAATGTAATCCCAATTATCATAACATAAAACATGAAACTTTGTGGCATACACACATAATCATATAGAATCATTTCTTATTAGTCAAGACTAATTGCCACGACTATATTAGTGGACAAAGTCCATTTCTGAACCGAGTTCACTCCTCGTTTCAGTCCTATATCACTGCACCGGTATAACCTACCATTCCAGCCATGTCTATCTCACGAGATATAAAATCTTTACCCAATGCATTGGAGGGAGATATAGGTCCCACCCATCTCATAATGATAACATTCTTATGTGTGCCACAAAATCACAAACCATACATCATAGCATAACCCATATAATAAAAATGGGAATCTTAAACATTGTGATATCATAAAACAATTATTATAATATAAAGGAATTCATAAAAATAATTCCATCACAAAATAATCAAATCAATGTAATAATAGGGATAAAAAAACAGAACCATTTATTATCTTAGATGGAAAATAATTTTTATAAAATACTTGAACTTCATTCTTGATGAAAATATCCTTTCTATTTCAAAAACATTTTTCCTTTCTTAACATGTCATACAATTTTAAACTAAAAGAATTTGATTAAAAATAAACCTGGAAACATGTAAAGGATAATTCTTGGAAATAATGTTTTAAAAATCCATTCATTCCGTATAGGTTAAAAAAATATTCTTCTCGTTCTTTTGTCGGAAAAGTCAAAAAGTACCTCGTACAAAAAACGAAAAAATATTCCTTTCATATATTTTACTAAAAACTCAACAAAGGGTAAAATTGGATTTAAACAATTGTAGGTGAATGGAAATAATATTACATATTGAGGAAACATCGATTTGGATGATAAAATACACCCCAGTAAATACGAAAGTATAAACAATCTCGGATAAAAATGAGATTGTGATATTTCTATTACCTTAGATCTGATATGCTTTGTACGTGTCTGAACCTCCTGTATAATGATTTAAATAATGTTATTGACTTATTACAGAATCATACTTATTTTTATGATATCATATATGGTCATATTCTTAGCTTCTTAGTAGTAATATTTCATTGCTACTTGTTATTTGGGTGTTTATAAATTTTTGTTCTTATGCGTGTTTTGTCGAATAAATTCTTATTCTTCTCTTTAGGTTATAGATACCTCATTTGTAGAATGTTATTAGTGTAATATATATCATATTCATTCATTCAATTCACTTATATAATCATTGTGAAATTAAGATCATGTAGAACGAGTCGCATCACATCGTGGAGACGGTATTCCGTACGTACGCACGAGTGATGATATCGTTCCTATGATCGTGGAATTGTATTGGAGTGTATGTATACTATTTCAGAATCAGTATAACCTTATAATAGTCATATATAGTCATTATTTCCACCATTATACCCATACAAGTAATGTGGTGGTGGAAAATAGATTACACCATGGCCTGGAGACGGTATTTCGTACGTACGCATGCGCGGCGATTTCTTTTTCCGTAGGATGGATAGATGGTGAAATAGGGTTGTTTCATACTTATAATAATATATTATTATATGAGTGATACTGAAGTTATTACTTCATAATGAAACAACTAAAGAAGAAGAAGTGGAAGAAGAAATAAAGACGAAATAATCGGTAACGGACATTACCTCTTCTTTGAAGTGCTTCTTTGAGACATCCTTTTAGGGCACTAAAATAGGTATTTGAAGAAGACCAGAACCTCTAGGATGTTTCTAGGGAAGTGGAGAGGAGAACTTGGTAGGGGTTGTTCGAGCTTGAAGGCTCAAAGTGGTGTGAGGGAGAGGGGGAGGAGGTGCCCTTATATAAGGGAGGAGAGGGGCTCCTTTGGAAAAACTAAAAATATTATTTTATTATAAAGTAAATTTAGGTTTTAAATAGCTCCAAATTAATTTACATAGAAGATAAGGTGGGGATGGGTAGAAAGCCTGTCATCCAATATAATTTATACAAGTTTAGGTTCCTATTTTAACCTTATCATTTAGATTTAACATTAAGTTAAATAATTTTACTTTTACCGTGTCTTCTTGTGTTCTTATACTATAAGGTTAATAAACATACTATAAGCAGAAAAACGAACCCCAAGTTGTTTATTACTAATATATATAACCTTATCTAAGACATTTGGCCGAACATTAGATATTTAGGAATAAAATAACAATTACTAATATAATATTTTTTTAAAAAACTATTTTATGTCAATTTTGAAACTTTTTAGTAATTAATATTTGTAAAAATAATAACAGAATGATTATTTCAAAAAAAGTTAATTAAATCAATAATAACATGTCATATTAATCTATAAAATTGTTGGAATTCATAAAAAGTCTCCAATTACATTTATTTTCGTGTTTATAACATCAATTATGTCAATATTTCATTAATAAGATAATTACGGTATCATCTTTGTGTCATAAATAAATTAAAATATTTAATGTCTAAAAATTACAAATAAAATACCATTATGTAGGAAATCTTTGTATCTTTCTAATGAATATTTTTTGTCTAATTTATCTTATGTATAACCCCATATTAAAAATGATTTACTTATTAAACATTGATTTTAACTATTTTAACCCTTCTTTAAATATATTAATAATAAATGTCCTAATCTAATCCAAGTGGGCCTAAATGGTCATATTTTATTCATATGTTTGTTTTTTGTCGAATTAAACTTGTCCAATAGAATTATAAAATGTGTTAGGGTAATAATAATATCATTTTTATCCTTAATTACCCTATTTACTTTTAACCGTGGTAAAAAAAAGTAAAAAGTTACTATTGACCAGAAAATTATTTTCATCCCATTGAATCACATTTTACTTACTAACATCAACTATGTGTATAGGATTTTTGAAATTCCACTCACAGAAGCGGTAAAATAAAGTTTTATGAAAAATTCAGTTTTTTTAACTACCACTTAGTGGTTTCACTATTCATCAAAAATTGAATGTTTTCAGAAAAATACCAAAATTTCAACCTAGGCTAATTTAGATATTCCAAATCCAAAAATGAAGTCCATTTTGAAAAATAAAATTTCAAAAAGTGGTTATTACTATTCATAATGGCTAGTTTTAATAATATTTTATTAGCATATCATTGTTTAGTGAAACTCGGTATTGCGTACGACGCAAGCTATCGAGGAAGGTTGCGATTTCGTGTAAATCAATCCAATCAAGTGTTTTGTGTAGAAAAAGATTCCTTTGATGATTTATGTAACATAAAAGTCTCGGGTGTTACACTTACTGAGGAATATCAATAGATCTAGGGATAGTGAATTATGTATTTCCAAGGAATGATCCTTGGAATGTATTTGAAATTCATAGAATCCTTAGCCTTGTTGGATACTATTGATGATTTGTCACTAATTTTTCAAGGTTCACATTTCGCTTCTCTTTTTGGGAAATTGGTTAGGTTTACATTAGATGAAAAATATCAGTCTTCTTTGGATGAACTAAAATGACTTCTGACATCATTTCATAATATTATCTTACCTGATATCAATAATACCTATGTGGTATAAAGTGCTTATTTCCTTGTTGGTATGAGTTTCGTACATATGAAGGGTGATCATGTTGTAGCATATGGATCTTTACATCTTTAGACACATAAGGAGAATTACTGAAATCACGATTTTGAGCTTTCAGTGTTTATGAACATACTATAATGTTATAGAAAACATATTTTTGGGGAGTTATTCATAGTCGTTTATTCCCATTAGAATATGAGCTATATCGTTCCTAATAAGGAAGTGAATATTATACATAGACAGTGCATAGAATACCTCTATATGTTTGATATTGACACCACCAAAACCCCAAGGAAGGGGAATGTCATTGAGGATGCTCTCAATTGGAATGAACTATCACAAGCTGTGTTAGAATCATATGAAGAGTGTAATATAATGATACTCTCCATTTAGTTTTGTCTACACACTTAAGAGGATGGTTCAAGTATGGTTCTAAAAACGTTTCAGCTATTGTCATTTTTCTTTGAGAATATTCTATATACTGGGTAGATGGATCAAGTGTTTTGAGGAAGTTTAGAAACCCTTTTTTGGTAGGGTGATCATATCTAGCTGTGATATCACTTCAGATGGTATTCTACACTTTTGGGGTTATTTTTTTTCCCCTAAATTTTAGAGGAGCTTAGTTTTTTTTAGTTTTCACAGTTAATCATGGTATGTTAATCCCAACACTATAAAGTTGTAATATGATATGAGATATTAATTATAGTGGTTCGGTATGAAGCATGAATTTTTTGACTATGTGTCTCGATATTACACCAGCTAAAAGATAAAGGCAGAACATCTGAAACCATTTGTTTTTCTCCATTCTCTTTTAATGCCAGTTTGGAAATGTTATGAGCTTTTGAGAGACATTGTTGTTGGATTTCTAAGGAATCCCTAAGGAAACAATTATATTTATGTGATTATTAATCTGTTGATGAAATTGGATCATTTTATTATGATCATTGACACCATTGAATAATAATTTCAAGTTAATATATATATATATAATATTAAGAGGTTTCATTGGGTCCCTAGTTCCATTATATTAAATAGCTATCCTCAGTATAACACCCAGTTCTAGAAGTGTGTCTAGGAGGTGATTGGGACTCTGGTATGGATGAGTACATATTTTAATCCATAGAAAGATGGTCAGATGGAATATGTTATTCAGGTCATCCTGTATATTCAATATGCATGTGTCATTGTTTTTGGTTGTTCATTGGATGACCATTTGGGACTGGTGAAGTTTTCATATAAAAATATTTATTCGTTCTCGTTCATAATGGTTCCCTTGGAGGATTTGTATATTCACCTATTCCGATCACCAATTTCTTGGGAAGATGTGGGTGGGGCCTCTCATGTAAGACCAAGTATCCTTTAGTATATATCTATGAGGATTCATGATATTCTTACTCATTTTGTTACTTCTTAGAGTCTGCACATATATTATCATGATCACCAATGACTTTCTCTAGAGTATTCCATTGGGCACCGAGTTTTTTAAATGTGTCTCCATAGTTTGGTCACTATAATATTAGAAAATATGGAATGTTGGCATAGAGATATGTGGAAAGATTTTAGGTTACTGAGAGGCTTGGTAAGTTTGTTTATTGGTTGAATTTACCATATTTTTTAATGGTATTCATGATGTTTTCCAGATATCTCTGCTCAGGAAGTATCATCATGATCCCTCTTGTGTTATGAGTCTGTATAGATTGATTTACATCTAGATGTTTGTATTATAGAGAATATAGCTGATATCATTGATTATTATGGGAATGAATTTTCTTAAATGTATATTATATTTTTTAGTGTGTTATATAGATATAGATTAGATACTCATGAGTCTTTGGATTTTAAAACACCAATGAGGGAGTAGCCACACTAACACTGTCTAGAGTACCCTTCTTCCACAGGACATTCTTGGTATGGAAACTCTTATATTGGAAATATTTTATCATTTTGTTACCTTCTTACAGGTATTTATTTCCTCTATTCTGGTTTCCTTTTTTGGGTATGTTTTGAGCCTTTCGAGGATGGAGAATATTTTTAGAGAAAAATGAACTACTTTTTGGAAATGTATGTTTGTTTGAATTATTCAATTTTGGGTATAAATCATTCAAATTTTGAAGAGAATTTAAATTGGAGAAATTGGATAACATAAGGGATTTTTTATGTTTTTATAGAACATGGACATCACACTACCAATAGACACATTAACATCATAAATTGGTTACACGACGTGAATCAATTACAAAGAAGATTTCATGAATTAATTCAGAGTGTGAAATTTTTTTATAATATGAAATTGGATAAGCCATGAAAATGTTGAATGGTTTCTAATTCAAATTAGGGTACACATTTTACTGAATATTTTGTTAATTATGAATTTTACATCATGAAATGTGTTAATGACATGAATTTTTTGGGGCTAGTATATTTGTTATCACACAACACATATGTTTATTTTCACATTCCATTTAAATGATTCTCTATTAGAACCTAGGGCTAATAAAATTGATTTTTAGTGACTCCTCTCCTTCTACATTACTTTTCTTCGATATAAATTTCCATGGTGATCTCAATACATCTCCCTATTAAGAATCCTATCTACTTATTCATTGTTATTGGTCACAATAGTAGAATTTAACCACTTTGTGGATCCATTGATCTTTTTTAAATGTTCTTCTTCATAATGTCTAGATTTATTTTCCAGTATTCTCTTAAATTTGAACTGTAGTGTTGGTTGTGGAGTGACATGAGAATTCCTTGAGGTATGTTCATTTTATATTCTGTTCTAAATATTTCTCTTTTATAATTTATTCTAAGAAATGGTAATCAGTTTTAGGCACTCTAATTTTTTAATTTCATTCCTTCATTATATGTGGATTCCATTGTGGGAATGTGTCACATAAATTAAGGTAGGTGTTTTTGTCTCTACCCTTTATTTTAGGAACTGTATTCCATTATTTTTATAAAATATTTTATAAGAAAATTGTAATAATTGACTTTTGTGTATAGAAATTGGTTTTTGAGAAAATGGAGGGTTTCCCCATGAATTTGTAAAATAAAAGGTATTTTAAAATAATTGTAATAATTATTTATGAAATTATATTAAAATAATTGTTTTGATGAATTTATTTAGAAAATGTGTCACATGGGAAGCCTTGGGTACTGAGGTGCATTGTGTAGTAATTGTCCACACATGTTGATACGATTGGAGGGTTCAATCATGGGGTATTCCTCTGCTCCATAAGCGTATTATTCTTTGGACTTGTTAAAAACAATTGGTAAGTATAGGTTTTAGGGAGTTACTATACTCTTCTGGATTGATGCATATGTATATGAATATGATGCACATGGTTGTCTATGTATGGATACAAGTGTTTTAGCTTCCTAGGAAATTGTGATCCCTATAATTTATTACTCGTGATTTGGTTTGTACCATATTTATTTTATATAATTTGTGATACATTCTTTGAACTTATTTGATACATGTTATATTATTGAAAATTGATTTATATTAATTATTTAGAACTATGGTAGAATGGGAGTAATTTAGCATTATATTGATATAAAATAGTTTAACTAATTATCTTGTATTATTTTATTTAAATATTATCAAGTTTGGAGTGTTATACATAGAAATTTATTGAACACCTTGGATAGATCCTACTGATCTAGTTTAGCTCACACCCTATATGCCCATTCTGCGGTGGGTAAACCTGGTTACATCATTTGATGTAGGGAAATATAGGGAACCATAGTGTGATGGTGAGGTTTTTAATGATGAATTTTTGTAGATAGTGTTGAGATGGTGTGAGTTTTTCCAAGATATCTCATGTAGTATTTAGTTTCTTCTTATTATATATTTTTATGTTGGGATTATTCTTTGGTTTGTTCTGAAAAATATTATTGCATCATTTACACAATCTTATTTTATTATATACCGGCCATTGTTACTATCTAAATTGTAAATATATATTCCATATTTTCTGGTTCAGGATGGGTCATTCCCTATGGTTGTTGTTTGATGCCCATGTACTTGTCGACAATCTATGGGGATTAGGAACACCCATCATACAAGTGACATATCATATTGGGTGCTAGTTTTGGATGAAATAATGTAGATACATTATGAAATATATTTTATTTATGTATGTTTATTCCTTGAATTTATATGTATTAGTAGCATTTTCCACTCTTTGGTACAAAAAAATGTTGATGAATTTTTAAAAGATGAACTTATTTCCTCTTTGGTTGAAAAAACTTTTTATCCATATATATACACTTTAAAAGTGTTCTTTAAATTTTTTTAATTAAACCTATAATGTTTTTAAAAGAGAAATTTTAATAAACATTTATTTTTTTTAATGTTGTTAATAATGAATCATTTTAAAAAATTATTTTATTGACATGTTTTTATGACATTTTTTAAATGTGTGAAAAAAATTCTATATTTTAACAAATATGAAATGAATAGATATTCCCGCCACCATATATGTTCATTAATTTAATGATTCCTTTATAGTTTTCCATGTATATTTTAAAAGGAATGAATTTACTTAATATTATGTAATTTTTTATTTAAAATGTTATCAAAATAAATAGATATTTTTCACATGTTTTCAATAAAATGTTCAAATTATTTTTTTAAAATTATTTTTTCCTATGTTAAAATCCATTGATGAATCTCAGGATTTTATGGGATATAATATAATGAAACCACCCGCCATATTACTCTAGATGTATTACAATCATGCTGTCTTATTTTTTTATAGGGTAAAAAGTGGTGGGAGGGTCCCTTTATTACCCTTCAATGCAATGGTAGGTCTCATAAGACAAAAAACCTGGATATTTGGTCTATTCCTACACAATTATTTATCATTTCTTGGAATGAATCCTTGACTTTATGTTTATAATATCTTTCCACAAGGCACTGACAATATTATTTTAACATCAGGCAAAATACTTTCCAACATTATGAAACTAGTTATTTTTATCAATGAAATTATT
Source organism: Viscum album (assembly GCA_963277665.1). Taxonomy (NCBI): domain Eukaryota; kingdom Viridiplantae; phylum Streptophyta; class Magnoliopsida; order Santalales; family Viscaceae; genus Viscum; species Viscum album. The sequence goes on from OY728161.1 coordinate 1,057,562,317, forward strand.
TATGTTCTTATGTTTTCAATTGACATGTTCACCTTTTATGAAATTAGTTATATATCATATTTCATAAATATTTATCTCTTCTATATTATTCATTGTTTATTTATTTTATGATCACTTTTGTTATATGATTTATGCTACTGGGCATCTACGTTCACCATGAATTATTATTTCCAATATTATGGATGCCAAAAGGTGTACTACAATAGATATTAAAGGATATTATTGTGGTAATAATAATGTTATCAAATAAAATACTATGATGTATTTTCTTTTTTTACAATTTAATGTGATATTCAAGTACATATCTTTTTCCCATGTTGGTTAAAATATTAGATCCATTGGGATGTGATCAATTATATCTTGTGTTGATGTAGTAACATAATCAATGGATATAAGTTACTCGAGTAAGGGTGTTACAAATACCCACGCATCTTACAATTTCTAACCACTACAAAACCATTGAGTATGGTGTTTCTCCTATTATCTCTATCAAGAAGCATAAAAAAGGGATTTATCTATATATGAGTTTCAAAACCTATATAATATTTTTTATCAAATGATGGTCAAAAGAGTTTTTATTATGAAACATAGTGAAGTAAGGGGTCCCAAATCCTTATCTACATTTCTCTGCTTAGATCCTAGAATTTTATGTATATAAGGAGTTCATTCTCAAGCTTTGTTAAGGTACTTAAAAACATAAGGGTCTCCATACTTTTATATTTATTTATCTTTTGAAACATGTTTGAATTATATCACATTAACATATGTTGTAATGTTATGCTTCAGTCTTACAAATTTATGATTTGATTATAAATAATAAAAAAATAACTCCCCTTATTATACCGCCCTCATAATTGATTTCAAATAATGAATGCAATTTGTTAAAAATTATATTTTCCCAATATCTCATTGCTACTTAAACATTTAATTTTTTACTTATGGATATTAATACCCATTTATGGAGAATGTATTCCACTCTATAACAACATCAAGGAAATGTTCCACTGTTATATTAATATCATATAATTTTAAATAGATTAATGGATATTAACCTAGATATCAATGAAATTAAATTTACTGGGTAAAATATGACGATCCAAAAGGACATTATATATAAGAAAAAATATAGAACTCTAAGAAATGTATAGTTAAATAGTCTTTTAGACATTATGAAATATTTATATTTAATTTATTTTGTATTATGGATACACTGGGAATTTTATTTGTTGGGTAGGGATTGGAATTATATATCACATTGATTCATATATGGGTCTAATGAAAAAATAATGTATTGTATTTGGGGTATGTTTTCTTTATTATATATATATATATGATGTATTTGAATAATTACTTGATCAAATTGCTATGATTTATTTGAAAAGAAAATGATGGTATGATTATGATTTCAACTATTATGAATCCAATCACTGTGAAATCATTTATTATTACAATTTATTTTATTTATCACATATTATATAGATATATTTTTCTCATTTGTAATCCATTTGGTTATTTTTCCTACTATGTTATTATTTATGTGATTATACCAAGTTTGATTCATCTATAACTACCCCTTTATTTATATTCAAATCTCGCCCCTTTATTTTATTTCCAATTTCCTTTGGAAATAGGAAGAGAACTATGAATGATCTTTGGATTAGCTAGGAGGAATAACAAATTTTCATTGAATTTTATAATATATTTTATGTATCTGAGAAAAATATAAGGATATTGTTTTTATCTATTAACCTAATATTACAAAACTATTATTTATTGTTTAATGTTGTCTCTTGTATTATATTACAATGTAAAAAGATTACCACTGGTTTCAAAATATTTTTGTTGGTGAATTACATAACACAAGGTCTATCTAAAATCCATGAGTCTCATAACATTTGATCATGTCATATTAAAAAACAAGGATATATAAATATTATCCAACATCCAAAAAATTTCATAAAAAAATATTTATATCGTTGTATCATGAAATTGACATTAAATTTGATAGATTAAAATTTTATTTATACCACTTTTAATTCCATTTTATTAAACCAATTGTCTGTTCAAAGACACATTCAAACACATAATAATTATCACTTCATTTTCACTTAAACTAAAAAATTCATGAAACAAATTTCACCTATATTCCAAATTTTGAACTCTTAAATCCATCTTTTCAATAAATTTATCAACAACAATATATTATATCATTTAATTTATGTTTACGTTATCCATAATGTTATTTTTAGAATTTATACATTATTCTATAATATAATAAACTTATTAATAATTTACAAATACTAAATGTAATTTTATTTAACCCATTTACACAAGTTTTACCCAAACCATTTCCATTATCATGTAAAAGCATTAAAATTCTTACACTTCATTATAATGAACCAAATTTTTTCACTGAAAATTCCCATCTTAAAATTATGTCAAATAAAATAACCTTAGGAAACACAATGACAAATCATTTTTAAATGAACTAATAAATACAATGTGACCTTTATAACCAATCCATTAAACATTTTCTTTCCACTTATGTATTTTAAATTTCAAAAATCAGACATCAAATGTTCTGATCAAAAAGATTTATGGATTCTCATAAGACAAACTTAATTTTTTCTGAATAGTAACTTAACCTTATGAAAAGTAATGTTACCCTTATGAATTGTAATACCAACTTTATGAATAGTAAATTAGCCAAGTGAATAGTAATCTTAACAATGATAATATAAAGAAACTTTATCCATCTTATAAGTTACAATTTTATATAATTATAAATATTTTAAAAATAAATAATTAAGTGTTGGTTTCCTTATAAGTCAAAAATATTTTACGATTAATTTAAAATAAAATTTATTTTCATATAATTTATTTATAAATTAATATTTGGATGTTTTATAATTTTAATATAATTTTATGTGACCTCAAGTAATCATTCAATGTGTTTTAAAATCAATTATATTTTTAAAATCAATATATTTTATGTAAATTATGATTTTAATTAAAATATAAATTACTAATATTTAGAAAATTATTTTCATAAAATGGAGGTCATTTTTGAATTATTCACATTAACAAATTGTTAACGTCATTTTTTGGAATTTTTCTAATATACCATAATTTTTTCGTGAATAGTAAAATAGGATAATTTACAATAAATGCTAAAAACATGAATTTTTGAGTCATGTAGCTATCATGGATGCTATAAGTATCAATTATTTAAAAATCAAATGTAATAATTATAGTATTTAGTCACCAGAATTCACACTATTTCTTTTCTTGAGAAATATAATAAACTAATGATTTAAATAATAAGAAAACACCCCTCTCCTTCACTATAAATGCCACCCTCACAACTTTTTCACCTCACACCTCTCAAGCTTTGTTCTATTCCTAAATCCCTAAAAGTAAATTTCTATAGTCCCAAACCCACATCTATGATCGCTTTCTCTTATCAGAATACAATTCCTAGGAGCTTTCAGGAGGATCTTAGGAGTATTATCTCAAGAAAAGTATTCAAGAGGTAAATCCCCTCTCTTTTCATTTAATTTCATTTAAATTTCAATTTCATTGATTACTCTCTCTTAACCTCCCTAAATAAAAATGTAATGATAACTATATTACCATACATATAATGGAATTATATCATTTTAGTGGAATATCCAATATAAAGCTCCTCCCTCCATCTTTTTTATCTTGAAAATGAAATTGTCGCCCGTGAAGTGTCAGTTTACCAACATCATGGGTGATGAACATTACTTTACCATAAATTTATTCAAGGATATTAATAAAACCATTAAATAATTGGAAATATATTGTAAATTATATTTTTAAACCACTTGTCTATTCTAAAAGTAACTTATTCAAAAAATACAAAATGATAAGACAAAACAAGTTCATTGTGATAAAAAATCATAAAAATTAACCTAAAATAATCATCATTAAATTTTATCTAAAAATTATTCATCATGGTATATAAAAATATACAACATAATATCAATTAAAATTATTTTATGTCATGAAAAAAATATAATAGCTATTCTTTAGGTTTATTCTTGGATTCCATAAAATTATATTCATGTATACAGGTTAACCAATCATGTAAACTATGAAAACGAACACTCCTGAACAATGAGTATAAACACAATAACTAATATGAAGAACTATATAAGAATTTAATAAAACTCTGAATATATATATATTCATGTATAAATGTTATTTAATTTTTAATTATTGAATCCAATGTGATTATATAGGATATTAATGTGAATGAATCATTCAGACAAATGGTAAGGGGATTTCTCAAACCCAAGTCTCTTTATTTATGTTTTCACTCTTAGACCCTATTTACTATATGTTTATTCAATAAAAATAATTTCATCATCATTATCTAAATTATATAGGAGATAATTGTTTTATAATGATGTTTTTTATAAAAACAATGTTTTCTAATGGACTCTTCATTCAAAAAACACCTCTTACTTCTAACTCAAGGTTGATGATTCTTATATCATGTATTCTTTCCCCCTTTCATTTGGGAACCCAAAGATTATGAATTTATGCATATGATATGAAACTCATTCCATTAAATGGGATATTTATATTCATTGTTGATATATGTTTTATGTGGTAATCATGATAACATAAATGTTATGATGTGATCGATGCACCCATAATTATATAGAGCTCCATTGCATTGGGTAATGTGAAGAACCTCATGAGTAAAGTGCTATATACATGAATGTGATGCTTTATTTTTTCACAACTATGTGGTTTTTTCGACCACTAAGACAGATGTTTCATTTTATGCATTTTTAAATTCCAAGTCTTCTCCTAACGACTTATCTCATGATATGATTCTATTCCTATGTTATGATGATAAGGATTATGCTCACCCGATGTTATATTGTTTCATATTCTTTTATATCCTCTTACAATGATTTAATCTCATCCCTCAATTATGTATATCCTAGGTGACTTCATGTATTAAGGATAATTCAAGGGCTAAAGAGAAGCTAAAGAAGAAGGAATCAAATAAATGTTTATGTTCTATTTTATTAAAGTTATGATTGGTCCTAGTTATCCAGAGACACTGAAAATTTGGAATCTCGATGTGTAATTAATTTATGATGTTTATTTATTCAATTATGTAATATAAATGTAGGAAAAATAAGGATTTATATAGTTGTTATTGAATGATGGTTTAGTTAGTTTGGGAATTAAGATTAGTGTACCTTAGTAAAAGCTATTAGTGTGAGACTAAGTATAAGTAATCACCCATGATGAATTTTCAAACATAGGGATCCAAAAATATATCCCATTAGACATAATTGAATAAAGGAATAAATTATATATTCATGACTTGTTGAATTACATTCTGTTATAACATTTTCTAATTTGGAAAATAGTGAGAACTTTGAGAAACTAGGCCAACAACCCATGCAAGGGATATTGCAACGATTTCCCAAATGATATGCCCAATGCATTGAGAGGAGGAGTCCAAAATTTCATTGTAATACTTACACGGATGTCTTAGGTTATGAACAATAACCTATATAATATAGAATTTCCTCCTTCACCAAATAGGGAGAAACTAGCTATCGAGTGTTTTATGTGGTAATGACCACCAATGTTTAGTGGTTCTTTAGATCCACAAATCACAGAATAGTGTCTCAACTCAATGGAGAAGATCATTTCGGTGCTTCACCGTTATGATATGGATAAGGTGAATTCTATTTTTTATCATCGAGATGGAGAGGCCGATCAACAGTGGGATTTGATAAAGAACACCAAGATGAAGGAGGAAATTGAAGAGATTGTAACACCCCGAGATTTTATGAAAAATATTCTTTTTAATTTCATTAATGTCTTGTGTTGTATGATACACAAAAAGGAGATTGCAAAACATGCATCCTTGACTTGCCTTGCATTACACTCAATCACGACCTTCCTCTATAGCGTGTGTAGTACGCAATACTGAGTTTCACTAAACAACGATATGCTATTAAAATATTAATAAAACTAGCTGTTATGAATAGTAATAACCACTTTTTGAAATTTTGAAAATTTTATTTTTCACAATGGACTTCATTTTTGGATTTTGAATATCGAAATTAGCTTAGGGTGAAATTTTGGTACTTTTCAGATAACTTTCATTTTCTGATGAATAATGAAAATTACTAAATTTTAATTAAAAACAACCTTTTTAATCAAAATAATTAATAGTGATAAATTATTAATTTGAGTGGTTTTAAAGTATACTTGGAATATATTTTTACAATTTAATACAATGTTGTTCATTGGATGTAATTTCACATTTAAACCAGACATAAACAAGTGTCAATCTTTTGATAGTTATTATCTCTTAAGAACACACTATTTTTTTGACGGCGGGAATTAATTTTTAAAATAACTAATGCAACTGATATATTTTGAATTTGGTAAAATAGACATCATTTTTGAGTTCATGATATCAAATATAGCTTAGGCCTAATTTTTGTTATTTTTCTGAAAGCTTTAATTTTTTTTGATGAATCGTGAAACCGCTGTGTGGTAGTTAAGAAAAATGTATTTTTCATAAAACATAATTTTAGTGCTTCTGTGAGTGGAATTTCAAAAATCCGAGAGACACGGTTGATGCCAGTAAGTAAAATGTGATTCAATGGGATGAAAATAATTTTTGGTGAATAGTAACTTTTTACTTTTTTTTACCACGGTTAAAAGTAAATAGGGTAATTAAGGATAAAAATGATATTATTATTACCCTAACACATGTCCTAATTATATTTGATAAGTTTAATTCGACCAAAAGTATCCTTAGAAATAAAATATGACCATTAGGCCCACATGGATTATATTAGGACATTTATTATTAATTTATTTAATGAAGGGTTAAAATAGTTAAAATCAAAGTTTAATAAGTATATCATTTTTAATATAGGGTTATACATAAGATAAATTAGAATATAAATATTCATTAGAAATATAAAAATATTTCCTACATAATGATATTTTATTTGTAATTTTTAGACTTTAAATAAGTTAATTTATTTATGACACAAATATGAAGTAGTACTTATCTTATTAATAAAATATTGACATAATTGATGTTATAAATGACCAAATAAATATAATTTGAGACTTTTTATGAATTACACTAATTTTATAGGTTAATATGACATGTTAGTATTTATTTAATTAACTTTTTTTGAACTAATAATTCTGTTATGATTTTCACAAAAATCAATTACTAAATAGTGTCAAAATTGACATAAAATAGTTTTTAACACAAATATTATATTATTAATTGTTTTTTTATTCCTAAAAATCTAATGTTTAGAAAAATGACATATATAAGGTTATATATATTAATAATAAACAACTTGGGGTTCGTTTGGCAGATTATAGTAAGTTTATTAACCTTATATTATAAGAACACAAGAAGACACGGTAAAAGTAAAATTATTTAACTTAATGTTAAATCTAAATGATAAGGTTAAAATAGGAGCCTAAACTTGTCTAAATTCTATTTAATGAAATTATTTCAACCCATCCCCATCGTAGCTTCTAAATATATCAATTTTGAACTATTAAAAAACGAATTTGACTTTATAATAAAATAATATTTTTAGTTATTCCAAAGGTGCCCCTCTCCTCCCTTATAAAAGGGAACCTCTTACATATCTTCCTCACACCACCTGGAGCCTTCAATATCGTCCAAACCCTGACAAATTCTCTTCTCCACTTCCATAGATACATCCTAGAGGTTCTAATCTTCATCAAAGCCCAATTTTAGTGCCCTAAAAGGAGATCTCAAAGAGGCGCTTCAACGAAGAGGTAATGTCCGTTACCGATTCTTTCAACTTTATTTCTTATTCCACTTCTTCTTCATAGGTTGTTTAATTTTGAAGTAATAACATTAGTATCACTCATATACTTATATGTTATTATATGTATGAAACAACCCTATTTCACCATCTATGCAACCTACAGAAAACGAAATCACCGCGCGTGCATATGTACGGAATACCGTCTTGACGCCGTGGTGTAATCTATTTTCCACCACCACCATACATGGATGGGTATAATGGTGCAAATAAACAACTATATATGATTATTTTAAAGTGTTATTAATTTAGAAATATTATTCATACACTCTAATACAATTCCACGATCATGAGAACGGTATCATCGCTCGTGCATACGTACGGACTACCGTCTCCACGACGTGATGAGATTCATTCTCCACGCTAACCATTCATGAATGATTATAAATATATATAATAAGGAATCATGAAATATATTACATAATAATTATACTAGATTTATGTGTATATATATTTATGTCATCTACTTAATTCCATTCACTCATTAAGGAAACGAAAACAACATTCATGTGTACATACGACCTACTGTCTCCATGAACGGTGTATTTCTTTCCATTTACTAATCTATTATATATATGTATATTCTGAATATATATTATATAAATCATGTTTTATATTATGGAATTAAGTAATCCTGATCTAAGTAATCATATGAATAATTACAAGTCAAAACACAGATGACAAATGAAACGATTTTACCCAAAACGCTCTTTAACATGGAATTTACAAAAGAACGGGTAAAATAAAGTCATAAAGTTAACCATATATGATATCATAACAATGAGAATGATTCTGGAATAAGTCAATAACATTATTAAAATCATTATATAGGTGGTTCGGACACTTACGAAGCAAATCGGACCTAAGGTAAGGGAAAATATCACAATCTCATTTTTATCCGAGATTGTTTATACTTTGGTTTTACTGGGGTGTATTTTATCATCCACATCCATGTTTTCTCAATATGTAATTTTATTTCCATACACCTACAATTTTTTAAATCCAATTTTACCTTTCAGTGAGTTTTTAGTAAAGGATATGAAATGAATCATTTGTCATTTTTCGTACGAAGTACTTTTTGACTTTTCTGACAAAAGTACTAGAAGAATGTTTTTTTAACTTTTACGGAATGAATGGATTTTTAAAAAATAATTTCCAAGAAGCTTCCTTTACAAGTTTTCAAGCTTATTTTTAGTCAACTTATTTTAGTTTAAAATCATATGACATGTTAAGAAAGGAAAAATGTTTTTGAGGTAGAAAGGATATTTTCCTCAAGAATGGAGTTCAAGTGTTTTATCAAAATTATTTTACATCTAAGATAATAAAGGGCTCTATTTCTATACCTATTTTTATATTGATTTTATTATATTATGATGGAATTATTTTTATTATGTCCTTTTATATTATATGGATTATGTTATGATGGCATGATGTTTAAGATTCCCATTTTTATTACATGGTTTATGCAATGATGTATGAATTTTTGATTTTGTGGCACACATAGAATTGGTATCATTATGAGATGGGTGGGACCTATATCTCCCTCCAATGAATTGGGTAAGGATTTTATATCTCATGAGATAGACATGGCTGGAATGGAAGGTTAAACCGGTTCACTGAAACAGGACTGAAACGATGAGTGAACTCTGTTCAGAAATGGAATTTGTCCACTAAGATAGTCTTGTTAAAGAGTCTTGACTAATAAAAAATGATTCTCTATGAATATGTGTGTATTCCACAAAGTTTCATGTTTTAAGTTATGATTATTGGGATTACATTTCACTACTATGATTTATCCCATGTTATGATATTATGATCTGTTTTGCAGGTTAAGATTTCCAAAATGTTATGTTCTTATGAATATGATGTGATTGATATTTCTTTTGATTACCCTTACTGAGAATTTGAGCTCACACTTTTATGTTTTCTTTTCCCCAGTATATAAAGAAAGTTTTTAGGTAAGAAAAAAAAGGGAATAACTTTATGGGAGATGTTGAATATCTTTCACCACGATTAGAAGAATATATTCCGAGTTTCCAAAGACACTAAACTATTACGGTCCTTGTGTGTGTGTTTTTGTTATTTACTAAGTATTCCGAAAAAGTAATGTAATGTCCATGTACGTCAAGCTTAGGGTCTCTACAGTTGGTATCAGAGGCAAAGAAGGTAGGAATGTATCCGATCCTTGGGAACTCTCAAATGTGAGCGTTGGATGAAGCATGGATCTCCGCCCAAGGGCTTCATGAGGAAATGGATGCCACTAGGGATAGTGGTGTGTCCCACCCAGGGGGTGTAGCCGCCCATGGAGTGCCCTGATAGGTATCAATTATTGTCCATTGGAAGTAATTCCAGACTGCTACAGTTTGTATCAGAGGAAAGGTTTATTCAACCTTTGGAAACTAGGATGTGATAACTTTAGTGAGATCCCTAGATATATTTCTAAGGTATGTCTAGGGATGTCCCTAAGGTTATGTATAAGTATAGGTTATAGTACTAGAATTACGGTAACCTAAGATGTTAGATACTGAATGTACTCCCCCTTTATTATGTTGTTTTCCCTAGAATGATTTTTGCCTCTCACAGTATTCTTTTTGGGTTTTAGACGATGGCTGGAACCCAAAGGAACCGTGTTGATCAATGCAATGGACAATGCAATGATTGTCCTCCTGAACAAACAAATGTTATGGTAGATGGAGTGAAATATCTTATTGCTATACTTACACAATCTAGGAATCATTCTGGACTTCCAAATGAGAAGAGAAGGGAACGATATTCTATTGAGTCCTTCATGAGGCAACGCCCACCTTCTTTCAGTGGGTCTTCTAATACACTTGTTGTTGAACAATGGATCAGTACCACTAAAAATATATTTTCAGTTCTTCAATGTTCAGAACATGATAAAGTCATCTTACCAGTATATCATTTGGAAGGTGAAGCTGATCAATGGTGGAATCTTATCAAGAATACGAGGCCAAGAGATGAAATTGAGTCCATGGAATGGGATGAGTTCAAGAACTTATTTTTCAATAAGTTGTTCCCTCGTATTCTTGGAACAAAGATGGAGAAGGAGTTTCTTGAACTAAAGAAAAAGGATGATGAATCTTTTGGTTTATACGAAGAAAAATTTACAAGGCTTGCAAGGTATGCATCTGGATTTATCATCCAACATGAATGTAAAGTTGATCGATTCTTCAGTGGCTTAAAACCAAATCTTCGAAGGGCATTATATACAAGGGACTTTAGTAGCTATGAAGAAATTGTGCGCTGTGATATTAAGATAGAAAGGGATTTTGGTGTTACATATTCATATCATGGTTTTGACAAGAAACGAAAGATGGAGTTCAAGGAGAAATCTCAGAATAATGGTGAAAAGTAGATGAATGTTTCCTTATGCTCAAAGTGTGGAAGGAATCATGGTGGAGATTGTCTTAAAGGGACTAGAAAATTTTTTAAGTGTGGAAAAGAAGGTCATCGAGCAGCTGAGTGTCGAAGTAATGGAAAAAGGGTTGCTAATGGTGTAAATAAATAAAATACTGCAGAGAACGCACCAACAACACTTAAATGCTTCCAGTGCAATGAAATGGGGAATTATGCTAATCAATGCCCTAATCCAAGGGTTAATGATGATCGACATGAGAAACCACTTAAGGAAAAGGACAAAGGGAAGTCACATGCGATCACTATTGGTGATGTTGAATATGAAAACGATGTGGTGGAATGATTAAGTGTTTATGTAATGGGATTCCAAAATAATTTTGTATATAGTATCGTGGAATATTGGAATATTTATGTATTGGTCTATTGTGGTTTTCAATAATTTTATGGTACCGGTAACCATGGAAAGTGATTGATTTATTTTTGGTAAGCAGATGATATGCACATAATGAATGGATAAGAAGATAATGAGATGTTTGATTGTATTCATGAGCTCATGATTGATATAAGGACTAAGTGATATCATGGTTTGAGTATAAATAATTTTGAGGATTTTGGTTTGTGGAAAGTGTTAAATTATAACTACATTCATGGTTTCACTAAGGTTCAATGTGTATAAATGATTAAGGTATTCACATGATTGTAATTTGACCAACAAGATATATCTTATGATATATGGGGGATAAATGATGGCATTCACGTGATTGTTATGTGACATTTCAAGTAATCATTTTTATACTATGAGCTTGGACCGAAGTATTTTGGACAAGCCTAAAGATTGGGATGGATTATGTTGGACATAAGTTAGTATTGTTTAAGGATAGAAGTTTTATCGATATTATTTATGGGATGTTATAGTAATTTAGTTTTAGAAAAAGGACAACCTGCAGGATGGGCGACAGCCCATCGCGTTGGAAAAGGCTGTGGGAATTGAACCCACAACCGAAGTGCGACTGGCCATTATCACCTACCACTGGCCTACATGAAGTCCCTGTTTAGTAGAAACTAGTTTTATTATGATATAATAAGTATAAGTCCATTTTAGGAACCATATATGATTAATCTCACTATAGATCGACTTATGTATATTTAATAACTTTTTCTAACCTTTTGTTTGAGACAGATGGAATGGCCCGTCATTCTATCACATGATCTGCTAACACTTCACGAATAACAAATTCAACTTCATTTCTTTAAGAGATGAAGTGGAAATTGTTCAAGGCATGAACAATAGTTAGATTGTACCTAAATAAAGTAAGTATTTATTCTAATTCAAATTCTTCTACTTTAGGGAAATGATCTTGAAAACCAAAAATGTTGTCCTAGTGCTCTTATATCTGATGAATCAGATGGTACCTTAGATCATCACAAATTTATGGTTTTGTGATTGCTGGATTTTCCATATCCATGTTCTCTACCACTCTCCATCAGAACATGATGGTTAGATTTCTCTTCCGTATCCATATTTTCACCTATGTGGAACCCAGTGATTAGTTTTTTGGGTAACCATTACGTTTCATACATTTGTTTTTATAGATTGGTTTTTGTATTCTTTTTTACGATATGGGTTTCTATTAAAGAAACTTTCGAGTAGTAAACCATTTATAACCCCGATAAATTTCGAGGGCGAAATTCCTTTTAAGGAGGGTAGAATGTAACACCCCGAGATTTTATGAAAAATATTCTTTTTAATTTCATTAATGTCTTGTGTTGTACGGTACCCCAAAAAGAGCCTGCACAACATGCATCCTTGACTTGCCTTGCATTACACGCAATCACGACCTTCCTCGATAGAGTGTGTAGTACGCAATACCGAGTTTCACTAAACAACGATATAATATTAAAATATTATTAAAACTAGCCGTTATGAATAGTAATAACCACTTTTTGAAATTTTGTAAATTTTATTTTTCAAAATGGACTTCATTTTTTGGATTTGGAATATCGAAATTATCTTAGGGTGAAATTTTGGTATTTTTTGGATAACTTTCATTTTCTGATGAATAGTGAAAATTACTAAATTTTAATTATAAACAACCTTTTTAATAGAAATAATTAATAGTGATAAATTATTAATTTGAGTGGTTTTAAAGTATATTTAGAATATATTTTTATAATTTAATACAATGTTTTTCATTGGATGTATGTTCACATTTAAACCAGACATAAACAAGTGTCAATTTTTTGATAGATATTATCTCTTAAGAACACGCTATTTGTTTTGACGACAGGAATTAATTTTTAAATTAATTAATGCAACTTATATGTTTTGAATTTGGTAAAATAGACATAATTTTTGAGTTCATTATACCAAATATAGCTTAGGCCAAATTTTTGGTATTTTTCTGGAAACTTTCATTTTTTTGATGAAGAGTGAAACCATTAAGTGGTAGTTAAGAAAAATGAAATTTTCATAAAACATAATTTTACCACTTTTGTGAGTGTAATTTCAAAAATCTAAGAGACACGGTTGATGTCATCAAGTAAAATGTGATTCAATGGGATGAAAATAATTTTTGGTAAATAGTAACTTTTTACTTTTTTTTACCACGGTTAAAAGTGAATAGGGTAATTAAGGGTAAAAATGATATTATTATTACCCTAACACATGTCCTAATTCTATTGGATAAGTGTAATTCGACCAAAAACAGCCTTAGGAATAAAATATGGCCATTTAGGCCCACTTGGATTAGATTAGGACATTTATTATTAATTTATTTAAAGAAGGGTTAAAATAGTTAAAATCAAAGTTTAATAAGTATATCATTTTTAATATAGGGTTATACATAAGATAAATTAGACTATAAATATTAATTAGAAATATAAATAGATTTCCTACATAATGGTATTTTATTTTTAATTTTTAGACATTAAATAATTTAATTTATTTATGACACAATGATGATGCAGTAATTATCTTATTAATGAAATATTGACATAAATGATGTTATAAATACCAAAATAAATGTAATTTGAGACTTTTTATGAATTACACTAATTTTATAGGTTAATATGACATGTTAGTATTAATTTAATTAACTTTTTTCTATCTAATAATTCTGTTATGATTTTCACAAAAATCAATTACTAAATAGTGTCAAAATTGACATAAAATAGTTTTTAAAACAAATATTATATTATTAATTGTTAATTTATTTCTAAAAACACAATGTTAGGACAAATGACTTATATAAGGTTATATATATTAATAATAAACAACTTGGGGTTCGTTTGGCTGATTATAGTATGTTTATTAACCTTATAGTATAAGAACACAAGAAGACATGGTAAAAGTAAAATTATTAAACTTAATGTTAAATCTAAATGATAAGGTTAAAATAGGAACCTAAACTTGTATAATTTCTATTGGATGAGAGGATTTCGACCCATATCTACCATATCTTCGAAATATATCAATTTTGAACTATTAAAAACCGAATTTGACTTTGTAATAAAATAATATATTTAGTTGTTCCAAAGGTTCCCCTCTCCTCCCTTATAAAAAGGAACCTCCACCCTCTCTTCCTCACACCACATTGAGCCTTCAAGCTCGGACAAACCTTGCCAAATTCTCTTATCCACTTCCATATATACATCCTATAGGTTCTGGTCTTCCTCAAAGACCACTTTTAGTGCCCTAAAAGGAGATCTCAAAGAGGCGCTTCAAAGAAGAGGTAATGTCCGTTACCGATTCTTTCACCTTTATTTCTTCTTCCACTTCTTCTTCTTAGGTTTTTTCATTTTGAAGTAATAACATTAGTATCAATAATATACTGATATGTTATTATAAGTATGAGACAACCCTATTTCGCCATCTATCCATCCTACGAAAAACGAAATCACCGCACGTGCGTATGTACGGAATACCGTCTCCACGCCATGGTGTAATCTATTTTCCACCACAACCTTACATGGATGGGTATAATGGTGCAAATAAAAAACTATATATGATTATTGTAAAGTGGTATTAATTATTAAATAGTATTCATACACTCCAATACAATTCCACGACAATGAGAACAATATCATCGCTCGTGCGTACGTACGGACTACCATCTCCACGACGTGATGAGATTCATTCTCCACGTTAACCATTCATGAATGATTATAAAGTATATATAATAAGTAATCATGAAATATATGACATAATAATGATACTGGATTTATGTGTATATATATGTATGTCATCTACTTAATTCCATTCAACTCAATAAGGAAATGAAAACAGCGTTCATGCGTACGTACGACCTACCGTCTCCATGAACGGTGTATTTATTCCATTTACTGATCTATTATATATTTTCATATTCTGAATATATATTATATAAATCATGTTTTATATTCTGGAATTAAGTAATCATTATCTAAGTAATCATATGAATAATTACAAGTCAAAACACAGACGAAAACTGAAACGATTTTACCCAAAACGCTCTTTAACATGGAATTTACAAAAGAACGGGTAAAATAAAGTCATAAGTAAACCATATATGATATCATAACAATGAGTATGATTCTGTAATAAGTCAATAACATTATTTAAATCATTATATAGGAGGTTCGGACATTTACGATGCAAATCGGACCTAAGGTAAGGGAAAATATTACAATCACATTTTTATCTGAGATATTTTATACTTTGGTATTTACTGGGGTGTGTTTTATCATCCACATCCATGTTTTCTCAATATGTAATTTCATTTCCATACACCTACAATTGTTTAAATCCAATTTTACCCTTCGTTGAGTTTTTAGTAAAGGATATGAAAGTAATGTTTTGTCATTTTTCGTACGAGGTACTTTTTGACTTTTCTAACAAAAGTATGAGAAGAATGTTTTTTTAACTTATACGGAATGAATGGATTTTTAAAAAATTATTTCCAAGAATCTTCCTTTACATGTTTTCAAGTTTATTTTTAATCAACTTCTTTTAGTTTAAAAATGTATGACATGTTAAATAAGGAAAAATGTTTTTGAGGTAGAAAGGATATTTTCCTCAAGAATGGAGTTCAAGTGTTTTATCAAAATTATTTTCCATCTAAGATAATAAAGGGTTATTTTTCTATCCCTATTTTTACATTGATTTGATTATGTTATGATGGAATTATTTTTATTATGTCCTTTTATCTTATATGGATTATGTTATGATGGAAGGATGTTTAAGATTCCCATTTTTATTACATGGGTTATGCAATGATGTATGATTTTTTGATTTTGTGGAACACATAAGAATGGTATCATTATGAGATGGGTGGGACCTATATCTCCCTCCAATGCATTATGTAAAGATTTTATATCTCATTAGATAGAAATGTCTGGAATGGTAGGTTAAACCAGTTCAGTGAAATAGGACTGAAACGAGGAGTGAACTCGGTTCCAAAATGGACATTGTCCACTAAGATAGTCCTGGAAATGAGTCTTGACTAATGAGAAATGATTCACTATGATTATGTGTGTATGCCACAAAGTTTCATGTTTTATGTTATGATTATTGGGATTACATTTCACTACTATAATTTATCCCATGTTATGATATTATGATCTATTTTGCAGGTTAAGATTTCCAAAATGTTATGTTCTTATGAATATGATGTGATTGATATTTCATTTTATTACCCTTACTGGGAATTTGAGCTCACCCTTTTATGTTTTCTTTTCCCCAGGATATGAAGAAAGGTTTTAGGTAAGAAAAAAGGGGCGATCTTTATGGGAGATGTTGAAGAACTTTCACCACGATTAGAAGATTATATTCTGAGTTTCCAAAGACACTAAACTACTACGGTCCTTGTGTGTGTATTTTTGTAATGTACTAAGTATTCTGCAAAAGTAATGTAATGTCTATGTACATCAATCTTAGGGTCTTTACAGTTGGTATTAGAGGCATAGGAGGTGGGAATGTATCTGATCCTTGGGAACTCTCACATGTGAGCGTTGGATGAAGCATGGCTCTCCGCCCAAGGGCTTCATGAGGAAATGGATGCCACTAGCGATGGTGGTGTGTCCCGCCCAGGGGGTG
Organism: Viscum album; assembly: GCA_963277665.1. Classification (NCBI taxonomy): domain Eukaryota; kingdom Viridiplantae; phylum Streptophyta; class Magnoliopsida; order Santalales; family Viscaceae; genus Viscum; species Viscum album. The sequence goes on from OY728161.1 coordinate 1,057,579,663, forward strand.
TAGCCACCCATGGAGTTCCCTAATAGGTATCAATTATAGCCCACTGGAAGTAATTCCAGACCACTATAGAGATGGTGTTGGAAGACTATAAGATAATGTTTCATTATTAGTAATTTCATCAAAATATTCAAAATAAGATGGAGGGAGAATTCATAGAGCTATATAAAAGGAAATTAGAACAGTTCGCAGCCTAGAAAGAAAACATCATAAGTCTTTCAAGGTATGCTTTGGGTTTTTATCAATAATTATTGAAAAATTGGAATATTCCTTCGTTGTTCAAAACAAATCCTTAGAAAGGCTCATTCAATTGGATATTGTGGGAGTTATAAATAAATTTTCTTATGTGATATCAAAGTAGAGATGTAGTTTATATAATGGTCCCATGAATTCAATGATAAGAAATTAAAGATGTAGTTTCAAGCTGGTGGACATAATGAAAATGGCGGAATGAATAAACAACAACCAACATGTCCTAAATGTGGGAATAAGAATAATGTAATCAACCTCAGTGAGATGGAAAAAATATATAAATTTGAGATAGAAGGCCGCCAAGGTCATGATTGTAGAAAATACAAGAAAACTCCATACAATTTGAGAGAAAAGGGGAGCACCACTCATAGTACAATGAATCAACTATAGGGAGAAAGGGACTATAAAAGCTAGTGCACTAAACCTCAAGTTCTTGAGTGTAATTAGAATCACCATCCATGAAATCCAAAGGAGAAAGGGAAGGATAATTGCGTCACTACTATGGAGTGGAGAAAAAAAATAATGTCATATAAGGTACACTTACTATTCAATCAAGAATGGAAAATGTCTTATTTGATTCTTGTTTTACGCATTCCATTATATCTCACAAGTTTTCTAGAACTATTGAATCAAGGCCTCGAAATCGTAAGGTAATGATATCTGTAAAAACTAATAGTGTTGAAATCAGTACAACCCAAGTATCGGACTCTACACATGTTGTCATATGTGGGAACATTCTTTTGGAAAATATTATGATACATCCCATCATGGATTCTGACGATATTCTAGGGATGGATTGGTTCCCTTTATATAGAGAACATATAAACTATTAGAAGAAAGGAAATATCATTTCATATTTAGAAGCATCCGATTATCCACAAAAAATGAAAGAATGATCATAAATCTCCTTTGAAAAAACATTCAATTGTGTGGGTGTAGTTTCCCAATGAAGCGACATAACTCGTTCAAATGGTTGAGTCAACGGAAGTTATCCACCTAGGAGAAATGACCATCATGAGTGAATGTGTATCGATTATAAGGAACTCAAAAGGATCACTATATATAACAAGTATCCTATTCTGAGTATTGAAAACTTGTTTGATTAATTAAGAGGAGCTCAATACATCTTAACGATGTACCTCTATTCTGGATATCATCAAATAAAGGTGAAGAAAAAAGATATTTAGAAGACTTCCTTCCATACAAGGTATGGAGACCTTTGAGTTTTGGTGATGCACTTAAAATATACTAATGACACTTTAATCTTCTTGGATTTCACGAATTGAGTTTTAGAAATTACCTTAATTTTTTTTGGGTATTGTTTATTAATGTCATTCTTATCTACTCCATGAGAAAGGAGGAATATGAAGAGCATCTAAAACATGTTTTGGAGACCCTGAGGAAGCAAAAGTTTTATTCTATGTTCAAAAGTGTGAGTTTTGAATGTAGCAGGTCACGTTATTAAGAAATGTGATCACAAGTGAGGGAATTTATGTGGGACATTGAAAAACAAAGTCAATTGAGTAATTGACCATAACCTCTAATGTCATGAGAATTTATAGTTTTCTTTTCTTAGGAGGGTACTAGCAGCGTTTTGTGAGAAAAATCTCAATGATTTAAATCCATCGAACTATGTTAACAATGAAAGGGGTAAAGTATGTATGGAATAAAGAATTTAAGTAAATTATATTGTAGTTAAATTGATGGACGATCACTAAATCTGTACATAGATTATCAAAAAGTGGTGAATGTTTTGGGATATACATTGATGCTTCCATGAAATCCTCTTCTCGTTTACTCATGAAAATTGATAATGTGATATCCAATGACTCATGATAATTGACGATCCATGATAAGAGATACCATACTCATGATCTTGGTCTAGCTTCTGTGATTATTGTCTTGAAACTGTGGTGGCATTACCTCTATGGTGATATGTGTGACATATATACCAATAATAAGATCCTAAAGTATATATTCTCACAAAAGGAGATTAACATTCTTTAAAGGATATGGTTGGAACTTATAAAAAAATATTTATTCTATATTTACTGTCATCTCATCAAAGTGAACAAGGTTGGTGATGATCTAAGCAGAGAAAAACATTTTACACTATCCATGTTGCAGATTGAGAAAGACCCTATATTCAAGGATATGCAAAGAATAGATTTGTAAATCAAAATGGAATGGAATAAATCATACCTTTTCCAAATGAATTCCCAATCATCAATCCAAGTGAAAATTAATGAGGCACAATGTGATGATATAAATTCCCAAAAGAAGGTGAATTCAGTAAAGGAAGGGAGGCTAAAAGATATTTATATCGATGATAATGATGTAATTCATTTTGGAACAATGCTATGTTTGCCTTCATCACTTAGGATAAAGATGTAGATATTAGAGAATGCACATATCTCAACCTTCTATATCCATCCTAGAAGGACCGAGATGTAAAATGATCTCTAAAACACTTCTGGTGGGATAATATAAAGAAGAAGATGTCAGAATATATTTAAAGGTTCTTGAAATGTGAGAAAGTTAAAGTAGAGGGGAAAAAGTCCAAAGGGATGATTCAACCGTTTCACATAACCATATGAAAATCGGATAATGTAACCATGGAATTCTTCATGGGTCTCTAGAAGACATCCAAAGGAAATAGTGTGATATGGGTTGTGGTTGACCGACTCATCATGAATGCCATCTTAATCCCTATTTAGGAAGAACTATCACTTGAAGAACATGCTATGATATATGTGAAGGATGTTGTGAGACAACATGGGGTTCCACTCTCAATTTTCTCTGGTTAGGATCCCATGTTCACATCTAAATTTTGGAGGATTCTTCAACATTCCTTGAGTACTAAATTGAATTTCAACACGACCTATCACCTCCAAACTGATAGCCAAACTGAAAGGAATCTTTCGACCCATAAATATATGATAAGATTATACTCATTAGAATTTAATGGTTCATGGGATAAATATCACTCATTGGTTGAGTTTTCATGCAAAAATAGCTTCCATTCGAGTACTCGGATGGATTCATATGGAGTTCTATATGGAAAGAAATGTATACCTCCAACCTAATGAGATGATGTTAGAGAAAGAATAATAACTGGACCAAAGCATGTACAAGAGATTACAAAAATGTTTCAATCCATCTAGAAACATATTAAAGATTCTCATAGTCAAAAAAAGAGCTATGATGGCAACCATCAAAGGGGCATTGAGTTTGACATTGGAGATAAATTCTTCCTTAGAATATCACTATAGAAGAGAGTCATATACTTTTCATATTAAGGGAAGATATGCCCAATGTGCATTTTCCCCTCTAATATCCTTGATCATGTAGGATATATGGCCAATTATCTTATACTAACACTGAATATAGATCATGTTCATAATGTCATCCATGTATCACTCTCGAGGATGTACATACCAGATCCCACACATGTACTAAACATAGTGGTGGTATAACTTGATGGTAATATCTCTTATGAGGAGAAGCTAGTAACGATTATGGACCAGATAGATAGAGATCTACCCAATGGAAACAAAACTTTTCAATATGTTTTAGAGAAACCATGATTTTTATGAAGTAACTTAGGAACCAGAGGTGGCAATGAAAAAGAATTACCCTCACCTTTTTTTGTGAAACAAAATTTAAAGGGCAGAATTTCAAAGGGGGGGGGGAGAATGTAATGACCAAATGTTTTATCAATATAAATTACCTTCTTATAATTATGTCACAAAAAGAGAGGAAACACAATTCCACATCATTCTTAAGTGAACTACTAAATACTATGTTACCTTTTTATCATGGCCATTAAACAAAATATTTCCACTTTTGTGTTCTGAATTTCGAAAATCTGACATATATGTTTGCGATCAGTAATATATTTGGAGTCTGAAAAGAAATACTTATTTTTTGGTGAATAGTAACATACCCTTATGAATAGTTCTGTTACCTTTATGAATATTAAATCAACCAAGTGATTTATAATCTTAAAAATTATAGTATAAATTAATTTTATCAATCTTATTAGTGAAAATATGATATAATTATAAATATTTTAAAAATAATTAACAAATTGTTGAAATTTTTATAAACATAAAATTTTTATGATTAATTTAAAAGTAAATATATTTTCATGAAACATATTTAAAAAGAAATATTTTTTATGCCTTATGATTTTAATATAATTTTCTGAGACTTTATGTATTTCTACAGAGGGTTTTAAAATCAATTATTACTTTAAAGTTTTAATTTTCCATATAAATGGTGATTTTAAATAAAAATTAAAGTACTCTTGTTTAGAAAATTATTTTTAAAAAAATGGAGTTTTTTTATATTCTATAAATATAAAAAGTTTTACAAATAATTTTAATGAATGTTTTGAAATACTGGAATTTTTGGTGAATAGTAAAATAATATAATTTACCTTAAATGCTAAAAACCTGAATTTTTGAGTCCGGCTTTAGTCATGTCTGATGTAAGGGTCAATTTTTTCAAACTCGCATACAATAATAACTATATTTTGTCACAATAATCCTCACTATTTTATTACTTGAGAAAAATATTAAACTAACGATTAAAATAATAAGAAAAGACCCTTCTCCTCCACTATAAATACCACCCCTCACACCCTCTTCTCCTCACACATCTAAAGCTTTGATCCTTACCTATATTTTACCCAATACACTTTTCTAGTTCATCCCCCATATCAAAGAGCTCTTGGTATCATAAAAAGGCCAAGCCTATGTTCCTATAGGAGGATCCTATGAGGAGAATTCCAGAGGTATATCATCTCTCTTTTCTTTTAATTTATTTGAATTTCAGTTTATTTTCCTATTCTCTCATCACTTACCTTCATCCAAATTGAATAATAACTCCAATAACTTAAATATAATATAATTATATCATTTTAATGTAATATTAAACATTCCAATCCTCACTCCCTCTCTCTTTTCATATAAATGAAATTGTCGTCAGTGATGTGTCAATTCACCGACATCAGGGGTGATGGAATTTCCTTTTTTATAAATGACTCTAGAGATATTAATAAAAACATTAAATTTTTGAATACATATTTTAATATTTATGGTCTAGACCCTTTTATTTTCGGGAACTAACTTATACACATAATACTAAATGATAAAACAATACATGTTCATCGTGATAAAAAAACCACCTAAATTAACCTAAAATGTTCACCATGAACTTATATCTAATGAATCATCCTCATGGTTAATAAAAAAAATACTTCATAAGATCATTTAAAATTCTTTAATATCATTATGAACATATAATAACATTTCATAATGTTTATCCGCATCTTACATGACCACCCACTCATGTATACAAGTGATTTGATCATGAAATCTAAGAAAACAAACACTCCCGAACAATGAATTTAAACTCTATAACTCATACAAATACCTATAAACGAACTTTATAAAACCAAAGTGAATCATTAAAATGTATAAATGGGTCTTTAGTTGTTAATTAATGAATATAATGGGATTTTATAGGACATTTACAAGAAAGAATCTTTTACAAAAAAGGTAAAGGGATTTATTGATCCCGACTCTCTTTCTTATGGTTTTACATATTTCACCCAATTTTCAGTATGGTTATTCCATAAAAATAATTTATCCATAATTTGTGTATCTTTTCTGGGATAGAATAGTTGTCTACCTGTGTTTATGACAAATAAAATGTTTTCTAAAAGAACTCTTCTTTCAAAACACACCATTATCTTCTAACTCATGGTTGCTGATTCTTATATCAATTATTTATTCCCCATTTCATTTGGAGACCCAAATTTTATTAATATATTATTATGATGTGAAACCCATTCCTTTGCATGGGATATTTATGTTCATGGTTGATATATGTTTTATGTGGCATGCATGATAATGTAAATGTTATGATGTGACTGGTGCATCTAGAATCATATAGTGCTCTAATAAATTGGGTAATGTGAATAACCTAATGATTAAAGTGAAAAATGTGTGAACATGATTCTATCTTTCTTCAAAACTATGTGTGGAAGTTGATCACTACGAAATGATATTTTATTTTTATTAATTTCCACATTCAAGTATTTTATTAATTCCCCCTCTCAAGATTTTGATGATATGCCTATGTTATGATGATAATGATTATTCTCACCCCATGTTATATTGTTTCATGTTCTTATCTATCATATTAATAGGATTTTATCTCACCCATTTTTTATGTATATCCTTAAGTGACTACTTGTACTAAAGATAATTAAAGGGCCAATAATAATTTAGAGAAAAATGAAGAAAATAAATGATTATGTTTTATTTTAAAAAAAGTTATGTATGGTCCTTGTTTTCCCAAGACACTAAATCTTTGGTTCCATGATGTGTAATGAATTTATTTTTTATCTTTAAAATGATGCAATAGTAATGTAGGAACAAGAAAGGTCACTATATGAATCCTATCCACCCACATACACAAAATCAAGAAATTTTATCATAATAATTCAATATAATTTATATAATGATAATAAAAAATTTATATGTCAAGAAAATACTAATAAAAAAATATCAAAAAAGAGTATTTTTTAACAGAAAATAATAATTATTTCCTTTAATAATGATGACATCAACTTTAAGAATTATTTTATGATATTCCTCATTTAATCATTATTTCTACATTGAATATAATATTTAAAAAACCCAAACCAAATAAGTAAAATATTTTGAAAATTAAGTAATAATTTATAACCAATATTAATTAATTAAACATACTTAATATCACATTATGCTCCATCAAAAATCAAAAATCACAATAAAATGTCTCAATAGTTATGTAAACACTCATTTAAAAGACATTAAATGAAGGATATACCCTACCTCTTTGCTTTTGAATAATCCACACCCATAGTGGTCCTTTAAATCCTGCATAAACATATTGAACTAAAAAATAATTCAAAATAGAATCATAAAATATGATTACAATGTGAAAAAATAAAGTTATGATACCCTTATCTAAGGTGATATGAATTTAAATTATCTTATCGATGTGATTTAAATTCCACATATGAATTTTAATTATTCTTAGAAAAAAGGATAAATAATTTGATAAGGTTATAGAGGGTAAATGGAGATATTAGTTATGAAATTTTTATTGAAATTATCATCTTGAATAATAAAATATGAAATTCAAAAAAAATAAGATTAACTTGATTTTTTAAAAATTACCCTATTAAAAATAATAACCCCGGATCCTAATTAGTATTCATTGGATATCCATATACCATCCAATGGTTGGTACAATGTAACTTTCAACACTTCCTCCAAAAAATCATTCCCGATGGCCCTTGATACTTTATTTGAGTAAGTCTATTCGTTAAGACTATAAATATTCAATTCAAATCTGATAAAAATAATTCTAAAAACACTAAAAAATAAATTCTAAATATTTTATAATCAATTTTTTTTAAAAGTTCTCCCCATTGGGCTTCTCATCCTTAAGAAATTTTATTGAGGATCTATAATGAAAACTATATTTATTTAAATCTAATTTATAATTCCCACTCCAAATTAACCTCTTAATAATAATTATTCTTCTAAAAAACATGTATAAGTGGAATGGATTTTTTTATGCCTTTATAATTTTGATCTACTATATACCATGTTCTCTTAAAAAAGATGCATCTATCTTCAACTCTACCGAATCTTGCTAAGTTACATAACTTGACTTATCTTCATATTCTTTCAACTGAGATGCATGATATACATCATTAAATGAACTATATTTTTATTGTAATGATAAAAAATAATAAACATACACATTATTATCCATAATGACAAAATGACCAATAAAATATTGAGACAACTTACTATGATTTCACAATCATCTATGTCTAAACAATGTGGAGAAATAAGGAATTTATTATTATACAACATAAAACTCTAGAGGTTTTCTTCTTCAATTAGTATATGAGTTATAAATATTTTGAGATATATTCAACCTCAACCGGATATTTTTTCCTAATTAAAATTTTCATGAACATGGGAAGTTTAATTATATATTCCCCCCATATTTCATTCCACACAAGATAGATCAAACTAATTATTCATATATTTCCTCAAATAGAGATATATGTATACATTTTTCATAATTTTTTTATAAATAACATTTACTATGACATATATCAATCCCATACTACTAAAAATTTAATAATTTATTATTGATGAATTTCCCAAAAAAATGAATTTTGTTCTTAGATTTTTCATTCATCTTTGGATGATAAATTTTGATCAACTTTATCTGAGTAATCAAATCCTTCTGTAATCCTTTCCTAAATCAGGATGTGAAACTCATATCATGACAAGACAACATTCTCTTATGAACCCCTTACAGTATCAAAATCTCTAAAACATTAATCAAACTAAACTCCTCAACCATTTAGGTTACTCTGATCAAAATAAAATGTGTATATTTAATTACATGTAAATGAAAACTTAGATATCAACCTTTCACATTATTAACCTTAGATAACTAGTCCTTAAATCCATGGCAACATTATATATTTCTTTTTTAGAATTGATCATGAATGAATTATATGTACTGATATTCAATTATTTGTATATACTCACTTATAGGAAAAGATCACCTAAGGAGGATGCTAAATCTTAGGGTAAAAGTTCTCCAAGAGGCCTCATTGGTAATTTAATCCAATAGTTTTACTTGATACTAAATGTTATAATTATTTAGTAAGATCATCAAATATTATAAATAGCTTAATAACTTCCAATTTTTTATTTCTTGTTCTATATGAATGTGTAAAATCAATGAATCCGCACCAACCATGTAATAAGGGTTTTATATATGAAATACTGATTTATCCCTAAAACATTAATATTAGATTTCTTTATCAAGTTTCCATTACTAAATAAATGCTTTAGAAAAAAATCAAGATCCCATGATCTACCAAGATATTAAATTTAAACCATGTTTTCTACATAAAATAAATAAAATGTGTACCTTTAATCATATAATGTTTCCATATCAATATTTAATCATTATTCATGATGAAGGACATCAAGTGTAAACTGCAAGACTCCCACCATCATGGTGTATCCATGGGTTGAAACTAAAACTAATGGTTCATGGGTAGGATCTTAATCACATACATGTTATACTAGTATATAATGGGAAAAAATGATGTAATTAGAGAGATTTACATTATGAGGAGATCAATAATAATCTTATCTAATAGTCCCCACTAATTCCCATGTCCTCTGAAATTTATATAAGCTACTAGTGATGTTTCATAAGCCCCATAAATTTAGTCATGCATTTCATTTAATGAGTAAATACCTTTTGGTTATAATATTTTTAACCTTTTTTAATCACTAATCTACCTTTCATTTTATCCTAAAAACACTTTATCTCTACGATAGTTAACAAGAATGCTTTCCAATGATAATGTGAAACATTTGGTTTCCAAGTGAAGCATCAGGATATATAATACCATGAATTATGATATCACTAAACAAAGACATACAATATTCCTTACAAACATTCATGTCCTATTATATGATATTAATACATTCTCTATTATAATATGGGGTAATTAAGGAATATATCCATTAATCTATCACTTTAATTAAAGATTCATAAATATTATTCCATTTTTCTTTATAAAAATTCATAGAAAATGTTTTGAAATTATATCCATAGTCTCCAATGGATAACTTCCATAACACATTGGATAGATATCATGAAAATCACCTTATATCAAATAATATTAAATACTTTGTGAATAACCATCAAAAACTCCCTTTTCTACAAACATTTAAAAAACATTAGAGTAGATCTATGTGTCAGATTCAATCCCTATATAGTCAACCAATATGTATAACTTTGTAGGTTATTTTATCATTGAGTATAAGTTTCAATTTAAAAATATATAAATGTAATAAAATTCCATCCTCTATCAAATAAATAGTACTACTCAAGAAATAATGGTATTTAGGGTGATCTTAATCAAAATCATGTACCTCTATAATAATTTCTACGAGTTTCAAATCTTCAATAATACAATTTCATATGATCACTTTTTTTCAAAACACTGAGTACATCTGAGTTACTAAGTAGGTAAATCACATATAGATACTTATACATTATCGATTCTCTTAGTGAGAATTTACTAGGTCGATTAATAAATCACATTTCATTCACCATTATAGATGAGAACATCATATTTCCCTCACTTGATAGATTATAAAATCACATGTATTATTATTTTATGATCATGAAACTCTTCATTGTATCACAATTTAGGGATCAAATGTCATACTCAACATACAAAAGGACCAATACAATCTTAGTTAATTTCCAAATGACAACATGATTAATAAAATTCCCAAATACTCCGGATTGGACATGCCTAAAGTATTGAATAAGTAACATATACAATCATTAAGACACTAATGATAGGTATCTCACCATCCTTAGTTATAAGGAATTCCTTATATAAACAATGGACACCTAGTATACCAATGAAATAGTGTATAAAACACCATGTTTTATATACTTCATGGGTTATCTAATATACAAAAACATTTTCATGCCTTATGAGGACATTATATATCCCAATACTCGGATCACAATCCTGTTAACATTCAAATTCTATCAATAAAAATAATATTTCACAATGAATAATAATTTGGGATAACACAATATTATATATTTAGAGGTCAACTAAAATTTCACTACATGAGTGTATAAAACCAACATGAATCACTTATAAAATTGATATATCATCTTTAAATAACATGTTATATTTTATATTCTCAAAAAAATTTAATAATTAAAAAACCCATATTTAAATGTTTTTCTAATCATATCACATATTAGTTTAATCTACACCTTATTTATTTTTTTCAAACATTTAATGTTCTATTAAACTCATTACACCCCTTTTTAATTACCATTGTGTCTTTATGTGACCAACTTGTAAAACTGTTCAAATAACCTATATATCAAGAACAATATATAATGAAATTATTATTTTTAATAATAGTGGGGTTTTGGACTCACAATCTTAATGTTCGAATCACTATACAAGTATTTGAACTACTTAACAAGACAACATCAAATATAAATATTTTAATCAGTTATATTTTCTATATAGAATTATTTTAAGTTCATCATCATCATCATCCTTTAAAACTATTACATTAAGAAAGTGGAAATATTTTTCTATCTAATGTAACTATTTTTATTTTTTAGTTCATCCACATCCTAAGATATTTATATAATTTAGATATACAAACTTTTTATTTTTATTAAAAAAATATTTTATTTATTATCTTTTAATTTCTAAAATTTAAAACATATACCTAATATAATATTAGTAACAATATTCTATATAGAATTTAATTCTAAGAAACACATAATTTTTCTGAGCTTGTACATAACACTTATTTTCATTAATCAGTATACACAGTAAAAAAACTACTATAGACCATATCTTATAAAGTATTCCATTTGATTGAAGTATTATTTTTAATTTAACATTTTTTTCATTAAAATATGACTGTGATGTTGGTGCTATCATATCCATTATATTTTGAATAATATATAAATAAAAAAATTTATTCGAAAAAAAAATCAATTCATGTTTATCTAATTTTAAATCAAGTTATACAATATGATGAATCATGAACCATGGGTATGAAATTTATCATGTTATATTTTTCATAAAAACTTCTTATTACTAAAAGAATATATAATATCACATAAGGGAAATGTGGTAACTTATACAAACCCTATGTTTATATCCATTCATTCTTGATAAATTTCATTACATTCAAATATATTATTCAAAAAAATGTTTTCATTATTTATATGAATATTTGAAGACTTATCGATTCTTTCCTTGTTTTTAAACTCATATATATTTTCATATCCTAGAGATTTACAACCATGATAAAATATACAATAATCATCATATACCTTTTAAAAATAAAGAATCAATTTCTATAACACTAATACTTAATATATACATTTTGTGGAGTTTCCCATACACATCCCGAGGTATTGGACAATTCCATCATGGGGAATAATTACCCACTCTTACCAATACAATTTCAATGAACAGTGATGTCTTCTTAAAAAACATTATTGGACTTTCCAATTAAGTTTTCCTCTTACAATTTGTTCTTTTAGTAGATTTTACCATTAACACATCATTATTTCCTAGAAGTAACAGGTCATTATTATTTATCCTAAATAATTATAAAAAATAGGGTAAACATTTTTTGAACTCATTAACACTATTAGAAAATTTTAAATAAAATGAATTACATTACTAGAAAAATTATAAAATAAACCTTTGGTCTCGTCAATTCATTAACAACCATAATAATGTAAAATATATGAAAAGATAATAAAGTTTCTTTTATTTTTATAAATTTAATACTTTTGAGGCCTTATGCTTACAACTCAATATTTATCATAACAATATAGATTCATTTTTTAATAAATTCAATAGTAGTTTGTTCAGGAAGAAATTTCTCTAGAATGTAGAATAATTTTAACATTGATAAAAATAAATCATAAGACTTTTTAACATTATAATAAGTTTATTATGTTAAGAATATCATTACTATAATATTATTTTCAATGTTATGTTTTAAGTTGAAGTTGGAATTTATATAAAATAAAATATTTTATCAGATGAGTTTCATGTTTTTTATTCGTTATAATTTACATTTATTCTACCACTAAATTGATGACCCCTTTTAGACACAACTTTTCCATTAGTTGGTCCAGATCCAAATTCCACTAATAAATGTAGAATTTTTTTATTCATGTCACCAATTTGTTTTTAGGTTGTGAATTTTTTTAATGATATCATATATGACTATTTTATGGTTGAGTGGGAAATTTATGCCCAATGAATCATATAAATAAAATCAACACCATTCCTCTTGTACCATAACTCTTTGGGTTTACCAATTAAGTGTGACCCAAAGATTAAAATGTAATTTAGTTACCTAAATCATAGGGTTTTCCATTTCAACCATTCTTTAGATTAGATAATATATGGGATCCCCACATTGGAAGAACATACCAAATTGAATAATCACAATCTTGACATGTTCTTTCTTTCTAAGGAATTAAACACATTTTTTGATTAAAGGAAATTTAATACCTCAAATTATATCACATTGTTCAATTTTATATATGTAATCTTATAATTATTTATTTTGGAATCATATTCTTTCAACCAATTCAATATATTTAAAGCATATTGTTGTGTAACCCTTTATAAAGAGAATCACTTTTGTTACTATCCTAACTAGAAGGGTTACACATTGATATGGTTTCATTTTATTATAAATTATATGTTTTAAAAATAAATATCCTTATACCATATGGTATATCCTCATATCACATATTCATAGATCATATTAAACCCTTTCATGTAAAGTCTTGAAATAAAATCAAATAAGTCATACCCAAACTTTAATCCTATAGTGATATAATGTTGACACCCACTTTTCTAGAAATGGAATAATCCTCGAGGATAATGAGTAGTCTGACACAAATTCCCTCAACACAATGATACTTTACTAAAGTGAGACCTGAATACCATCAGTATTCTAACAACTAATATGTATAAATTTCTTAATTCAACCCCATAACCTGGAGTAAATAATATTAATGTTAGAAGAAAACTAAATCCAATACCATAGTGAGAATGTGACTCATTACTTGCATGTATGAAAATTTATAGAAGAATATAAAACACATAAAATAAATAACACATTTATACAGAATGTAAAAAATTTCTATCAATGAATGATAACAATGAGAATAATTTTAAATAAACGAACAATTAATATTTTTATAAATTAGATAAACAAATAATGATTACTAAATAATAATAATTATAAATTCTATATCACTTAATTATGAATTATAGAAATTCCAAAATTAATTAAATAAAATAAATTTGTATTTAAATAAAAAATAAACCATTTTATATTGTACTTTATATGTTATTTTACATAAAATAATGGCATTAAATGTAATATAAACATTTTCTATTGAAATTCAATTATGTTAAAATTTAATATAATATAAGTAAAACATATTTAATATTATAAAAAACATGATAAAATTAATATGGAAATGCTTTTTATTAGGTTTAAACAATTTAAAAATTAAGGACATTTAACTTGAATAATTCAAATTAATTATTTTTAACTATTAAAAATTTTAAATATACACTATTATATTTTTCCCCTATTTTTTATACTATATGAAAATTTTAAATTACAATTAAAATTTATATATAAATATTTAATATCTAAATTATGATTCATTCCATATAACATTGAAAAATGTTTTTAATATTAATAATTACTCATATGGAAGTTAATTTATTGATTTTTTAGAAAGAATATATAATTTAATTATAAGTTATATGTTATTAAATATGTTATAAATTCATTTATAAATTCAATAAATATCCATTAATACTTTTTATGGTATTTATAATATATTTATAATCCATATAATTCAATTTCTAATTGTACAGTTAAAAAATTTTAAAATAAAATTTTTCTCTTATATATTATTATATGATTAGACCTATATCACAATGCATCGTAGGTATTAAAATAAATTTGAAACACATAAGGTTTATTAATCATATTTTATGATTAATTATCCGATAAAAGTTCAATGATTGCCTTGTAAAATTTATCTTTATAAAATTTGGATAACGATGCTTACGATATGTGAACTATGTTACATTAATTCCACGGTTCCTAGATATCTGAGTTTATAATATTCCACAGTATCTTCGTAGTGATATTAGACTCTATATAATACTCCATGATTTTAGAATATATTTTTTCAATAAAAAATTCCATGTGTTTAACTTCTTATTGTGCATAAATCTATAAACTTGTGTGAATAGTGATTTATTAAAACGAAAAATGGAAGAAATTTATAAATAGTTAAATTAAATTTATAAATAAAAAACATTGAAAATATAGAAACAGCCAAACTCACATAAAAAACAATTTATTTAAAAGTGGCAATTTATATTATTAGATTTGACATATTTTTTTGAGTGAGATGATTAATCTGTATTCATAAAGTTTAATTAATAATTAATAAAATATATTAACAAGTCAATGAAATGTTTATGTAATGATAAAAAATAAAATATTAATAATTCATTGTTAAATGAATTTTTTTTAAAAACATAATTTTATTTTTTATGTTTTATATCAAAGTTATATTCACTTATTTTATGTATTAAAACTATCTAATATTTTTTTAAACATTTTTTAAAATGAATATTAAATCATACATTGATTATAAATTTATTAGAACTAAAAATAAAATAATATGAAGTTAAAATGAGATATTTTACAAAAACTTTTTTTTAGAAATATATTTTTAAATTGATAAATTAAATTAATCATTAGTGAATAAAAATTTTAATGATTTTTTTTTGAAAAAAATATTCAATAAAAGAAGTTAAAATTAATCTAATGCTTTTCAATATTCATGGAATGATATTGAAATCATTTTTATACATGATAATAAATTTCTTCTTAAAATAATTTTCTTGATATTTGTGTGTAGATATTATAAATAATTTTTTCCTGTACTATAAATTAAATATAAAAAATTCATTCCTTAATAAGGATCAAAATTTATATTTTTTTAATAAAATCTATTTTAATCTTATTAATAGTTAATAATTACCAAGGTAAAAGTTAAGTCATCGCAATAATGATAAAAATTGGTTAAATGGTGTTTAGGTAAGAGATAAAGCTTAGATAATAATAATAATAAAGAAACTTTTATTTGATTATTATAGTGTAATTAGAAATCTACTAACCTTAGATTCAAAATTGGGATTATTTTTTCCACTTTTCAATTAAAATTAATTTATAATATCTTAAAGATAGGGGTATTTACTAGGTCTCCACTCTACTCACTTAAAAAACCATTAATGTTTAAGGATATATACAATGTTGCACACCCAATAAAGATGAATTCATCTTAATCGAGTTCTATCAACATTTTTTATTCTTTCACCACTAAAATTTCTAATATATCCAACATAATATGACTAAATAAGTATTATAAATATATTTAAATGTTTTTATATTGATCTAATAGTCATTATATTCCTAATATCTATCTAATGGAAAATTAAAACATCATGCATACATACATGGAGACTACCTACTCCATGAAGCATTGGATTTTATTTTTCATTACCACCTACCATAGATAGTAATGAAGATGAATGTAATGAATGTAGAATATAATTATAAATTTTTTTTATAAAGATAAATTATTCTTTGACTTTATTTATTTTATTCCTTTGGATAATAGAAATATTTTCCATGTGTACGTGCGGACTACCGCCTCTATAGAGCGATGCATCACATTTTTCATCACTACTATACAATAATGATTAGAAAAGTGTATATGATTGATGAATATTATATTTATATGATTTTTAATATTGTTTATATGATGAAACTAGTAGCAGGGTTCATAAGAAAAAATCATTGAACAAAACATGCATTGAAAACATAATAGCTAACCAAAAATAATGATTTTAATGAGAAATGTTTAATAAATGAATAATTGAAACTGTTAGGGATGATATATATTAAGATAAATATGAATAAATTTATGTTATAGATTTATAAAAAATTTAAATTTATTATACATGAGGTTTGATAATGTATGAATCATATCAAGACTTGAGGTAAGGGTTTATCTTACAATTTCACTTTTTATTGGGATTGATTATATTTTATCATTTATACAGAAAATTGTATTCTATTTCACTTAAAAATAAATTTGTTTTATGATACTCTATTTATTTCAACGGTATTCAAGTATTATTCAAATTTCCCCCATTATTGATACCCTAAAATACTAGAATATTTTTTTAAATGAAAATCCATCCTAAATTTCTTAATTTTGGTTGGTAATTGTTCTCCTCCAAATTCAAATTCTTCAAAATTGGTTTTTTTATATTCTAGTAATAATTTATTTAATTTATAAATTTTTTTTCAATATATTTTACATTATTTAGAAACTTTTTAATGGATTATTTTTATTATTTTATAAATATGTAATTTTTTTACAATCTTTAGAATATTGTGAAAAGAATTTTTTTTGACATTCACGACATGGAAAAAGTTTTATTTTGTCATGTACAGTCATTTTTATGAAACATAATTTACAATATTCTATGGTTTTGTTTTAAATAAAATACTATTACCATTGTTCTAGTTATTTAAAAAAATAATGAAAATTTAAAAACAAATGATATTCCATCTTAATTTTAAAAGGATTCATATAATTGTTTTATAAAATTATTTTTTATATGTTTCAACATACGTTATGGGTTTTATTGCTTCACTAGAGATATTATATTAATAATTTGACCACTTTATTTCTCTATATCACTTATAATGATGATGTCTTAATGATGTTTTAATGAAAATTTGAATGTTTTTGTGATTTGTTGGAACACATATGCATGATTTTCAGAATGTGATGGGTGATCCTAGAATCATATTATCTTTCAATTTACTGATTAAAGGATGATATCTTATGAGGTTATATTAAAGGGAATGGGGAGTGAAGCTAATCCACTATGAGACTATTTCTATTATGTTGGTGTAAATTGGGTGCCAATCCAATATGTTATGGGCCTATGTTCACTATGTTTTGATGGAATTGGGAGAACTAATTGAATAAGAGAATTATTTTCTATATTTATGTTTATTCCATACTTATGATATTGTCTCCTAGATCATGATTTTCTGTTAATGACCCCAAATTGTTTTGGATCTTGAATTTTTTATGATAAATCATTATTTCAGGACCCATGATTTTTGATATGTGGCTTGTTGGTTATGTTTTTCTAATTTATGATCTTTTAATACTGACCATATGAATATCTTATATACACTTGTGATATTTGATCGTTATCTCCCATGGGTTCCTTTACTGATCATCTATGATATCCAATTTTTTATGTTTTCTTTTTTGCAGGCTACAAAGATATATATTAAGTATTATAAATTTATAAGGATTATATGGGTGAATAATATTATGTGAGATATTTATTATTTCCCTCAAATGAGTAAATTATGTTACTATTACTTAAATATAAAAAACATTTTTTATTCTGTGGATTTCATTTCTATCATATATATTATTTTTTATTTTAAAATGATAGAATATAAATGTTTTTTATACTCAAGTTGCATCAGTGGGTATCAAAGAATGTTTAGTTATTTATGGATAGTAGGTTTTGAAGAATTTGTAGATAGAACCAAAAACATCCAATAATAAACCTAAATTTATATACTATGAACCTGAATTATCATAGTTATATATGATGGTGTCATAAATTAAGACATAATATAAATGATGATTACTATTATATGAATTCTCACATTGATAATTATTTCATGATGATTACACTAAACGTTTTGGTGTTTGTTAATGATTATAATACGAATAAAATTGAAAAGTGTAAACTTATTTTGAATTGATGAAAATTAAAGGTAAAATTTGAATATGGTTTTACCCACTCTATAAATAATTTTATTATAGTATCATATCCAAACCTAAATAGTTATATATTAAATTAACAATGAAAAATATGAATGTTGTAATGATTACATCTTATGTATACAACTGATCTTCAATATATGTTTATGGGAATATTCTTCATTAAATTTTTTTAGTGTCCTCATAGTTGAATTTAATATGATTTTTTGGATAGATTGGATCTCTTTATATGAGGACCACATCAGTTTATGATTAAGGGAAATTATATTTGATATTACTAATTAACCTATGATTATCTATTAGTGTGAAGATTAACATGAACATAGAATTGAAATTTCATCAATTATATGGGTCTTGCTACCTATTTCGTAGGGGTATTTTTTTAAAATGTTTGGTAATGAACTAAAAAATTATGATATTCTTATTGTGCATAAATATTTCAAATTATTTCCTAAAGAGTTATGTAGTCTGATCCAAAATGATTAGGTTTAGTTTTTTATATAACTCATTACTGGAATACAATTTTAAAATAATACTTATAGATTAGATCCTATTTATCTAGTTGAATTAATGAATAAAATCTAGGATAATTGAATATAAAATTCATGCATCATAGTGAGTCGCCAGGGTGTTGACCTATTCTTTTTGTTGTGAATAAAGATGGGTTAATGCGTCTTTAAATTTATTATTATGAACTGGAAATTATGTTAAAAAAAATATAGGTAATGTGATGTGGGACTTATTGTTTTCCTTACGGTTTAGGCATGTGAAGATTTGAACTTCCTATTCGGGATGATTTTCATCGAAGGAGACGAGGCTGGAACTAAATCCAAGGAATGTACCTCTATATAATGTAGTTTCCCATAGAATATATATATGTTATGAATAAAATTTATTTTTTTCATTTTTATTTTCTAAAAAATGATTTATGGTCAATTTATATCCAATATTTTATGTTTTCTCTAGAATCGTTTGGAAATTCGTAGTTTAATGGGGGTTCTCTAAATTGGGGTCTCATATGTGCACCTGAGGTGTTTGATAAAATGTAAAATAGGTATTCTATGTATTCAAATATATTTTTAAAAATAGTTTAGAAATAGTTTTAACATTTTCAAAGTGTATTGAAAAAATGAGAATATTTGTTTCTTCAATTTTCATCTGATGTGGATTTTAATGGATTAGTAATTTTTTTAATTATATTGGAATGGAGTACCACATGGTTTAATTTATTTTATTGGAATGGGATGTATGGGAGATATTGAGAGAATTTTGTGAGGAATAATATGAGATAGTTTATTTTGGTTCATAGGGACCATGAGAGCTTTTGGGTAGGTAGACGACGATAGCTTCCATTTGGTTGTTGAGAGTCCATTAGAGCTCTTGATGTTGATCATGGGTAACAACATGAAAGATTCTGTCTTTTCATAGTAGGGTAGAATACTTTCTTTAAAATCAATCACATTATTCTTCTGAGGCTAGAGACCTAGGTAAACATTACCCATAAATAATTTATTTAGGTGCTTTATGAATTTTATAAGAACCATGTTTGAGGTGATGATATGTTCAATTAAAATTTTACATTTATATTCTTATATGATGGTGATGTTATGGTCATAACTTATTATACCTTATTAGATATATTGTGGTTGTTATTCCTTATGGGCTTGTTTATATGTTTAATCTATGTTTTTTTATGTTATGGAAGAACTTTTTTAATGGAAATCCTAAGGTATTTTAAATATTTATTTTAAAAATTTTTGTTTTCAAAGTGGTATAGTTTTGATAAGGATTTTAAATATTTTTTATTATTTTTTCAATGGAAAAATATTTAAATAGATTTATGATGTAATCCTACTGGGATTTTTTCCACTTACCCTACATATTACAATGGGTGTTCACTGAAAATATTTTTCGAGACACAAGTAAAGGTAAGGGAACCATGTACATGGGTGGATATTCTTTATTACTACAATATGATATTTATAGAGGAGACATGGTCTCGTAGAATAAATTAGGTAGATTCATTTTTTAGGATTCTGTATCAGTTGGGATGTCTTTATAGGACATGATCATCTTGGACCCCTTTATTCTGTGTTGTGAGCCATTAATTGAGATACCTTACATACGTGGACATTATTTCACTCTTATATATGAATTTTGTTTTGGTGTATGGTATCTTATTTTCATATGTTGTGTTAATCTGGATGTTTATATAATAAATAATTTGAATTATTTTGTGTGGGGAATCGATTTCTTGTTTGGGTCATGATAGTTTAACATTGGTGAAAACATTCTCGACAGAGTGTGGGTTATGCCCGGTGCTTGTTACTAGACCATTGAGACTTAGAAAATGATTTGGTTAATGTGACATGAGTTCTTGGGTTATGGGGAGTGTTTGTCCATGTTAGTTCATTGCAAACCATACATGTATGGAAATAATAAAAAACACTACATTTTTCTCCACAATACTCCCTAGGATACCTAATGTACATTAATCGCTTTGGATAATAATCAATAACCTTACTACGTAAGAACATTTTATTGCTAGAAGAGAAAAATTATCACATGACCAAAATTCTAGGATATAATTTTAAAATTTTTTAAGGTTAATTGGACTACCACTCTGAAATGTATCTAATCAATATTTGATGTTTACATTGATGTTAATAAAATATCTTCCAAATTAATTGAATAAAGAGTTGAAAATTATTACTGAAAAATATCCACATATGGATTTTTATTTTGAGAGGACAACTCAAACCTTATAAAATATGACTAGATCTTTTTTTATGGATTTAAATTGACTCAGGGATCAACACCATCCACTATTTTTTTCTAAAATAGATTTTACTCAAGAATTTAGATGAATATTTATGAATATATCTATGGAGATAAGTGAAAAAATCTAACCGTTTGGGATGAATTTTGAGAACAAAACCATATGGAAGATGAGATAAAAGAGGAAATGGTAGAGAATACTAGAACCATTTAGCATCACATCCAAGTAATTAATAATGAACATAAAATTTACCCAAAAAATCATAAGTGATATATATAGTTCATTGTTGGTGACAAGGTATTTGTATGAATATCTTGTTGGAATAATGTTATGATATTGGAAAAGAAGGAAAAAATGAGCACCTAATATGTTGATCCCTTTGAGATTAATGATATTATCATAATGATATTTTATCACTTAGAGGTTCCACCTAACCTCTTCAATTTTCATGATGTGTGACACATATCACTATTTTGGAAGTATTTTATTAATCCTTCACATTTGTTAAACACATAGGCTTTACAACTGGAAAAACATATTTCTAATGATGAGCAATCGGTGGAGATTCTGGGTTGAAAAGAAAATGTTCTATGGAACAGGACCACACACCCGGCCAAAAATTTTGTTGAAAACCTATTATTTTGAGGAGGATATGTTAGAAATATATAATTTAAGGAGGAAAAAGTATCCTAATTTATTTAGAGTAATGTAATTTCAGTGGTTAATTTCTTATAAGGGGGTAAACTGGACCACCCTATGTTTTCGTAATATATGTTTTATTCAAATAAATATTCTATGTTCAATAGATTCTGATCCACAAAACAAATAAATTATGTAAATAACAATTAAGTACTAAAATATAGAATAAATGAATTCATAGTTAAATTAAATTGAAAAATAAATATCATTATAAAAATAAAATTGGTCAAATTAACATAAGAAAATTAAATTCATTCAAAATAGGTTGTTTATTTTTATTAGATATATTACTTTTGTGGAATTAAATCATAATTTTTTTAATATTTATTATAATTAGTTATAAAAATACATGAAATCATTAAAGAAATAGAGGGAATAATAGTCTATTTATTCTTAGTTAAACTAATGTTTTTGAGAATCAATGTTTTATTATATATGTCTTACTTAAAATATAATTTCCTTTATATTAAGTATTAAACATATTGAATATTAATATCTATACATGTATAAAAATTAATAATCAATAATAAATTGATAATAAATTAGTTATCAATGATGGTAAAATCATTTTATGGTAAAAAATGATATTCTTCAGAAAAATATTTCCTTATATGAATTTTTTATCTTAATAAATTAAAATAAACACAACTGATGAATAAATTAAATAAAATTTATATATATTATATTCAATAAAATAATTTTTAATTTATCTAATGGGCTTCCCTAGGATATTTATGAGATCAAAATAATTTTTATAATTAAAGTTAAATTTTTTCAAAAAAAAGTTTCTATGTTTTATTACGATATTCATTTTAGTTTCATCCACCTTTGGATGTTCGATTTATTAATCTAGAATCGATTTTGTAATCCTTTTGTATCATTTTAAGCTCTTTCTTAATTTTAATAAGAAATAGTAGTCACTATAGTAAAAGTTTTTTCATGATGGTAAAGGTTGAAATGGTTAAATATAGTTTAACAAAGTGATAAATATTAAATTATCAAAAAATATATATGTATGCTTTATTGGTTGAGTGTAATTATTCATTGTCTTATCTTATCTTTACAATTGTTCCTATTTGGTTCCACTTTCACATGAAAATAAAATAATATTATTTTAAATTTAACAATATTTACAAAGGTGTCACTCTCTTCAATTATAAAAGGGGACATCCTCTCTTCATTTATTCACACAATTTTAGGACCTTTGCTCAAAAATTAAAAACTAAATTACCGAATATCATCCCCACATTCTAGATGCCATTATTTCACTAAAATACCTACCAATGAAGACAAGTATTTCCAATAATAATTTAATTCACTTAAATAAGTTCATTCAAGTTTATTGTTTTATCACTACTTTGAATATATTACATCCACACTAAAATAATGAAATTAGTATCATAAATAAACTTAAATTTTCTTCTGTTAATGTAATAATTATTATCTACCTTCTTTGAAAATATTTGAGAATAAAAATTTCGTTAATGCCCATGTGTGAACTATGGCCTCAATGAAGTGATGTATTTCATTTTTAAAAACCACATCACATGGCTAGTTATATAGATGGATTTAATTAATATATATGATATTTATTACTAAATTATGATTTTAGATAGATATATAATTGTTTACATATCATTTAATTCCATCTTAATAAAAATAGAAATATTTCCCACATATATGTGTGGACTGCCACCTCCATAGGGTGACACAAACCATTTTCCATAACATCTTTAAAAGGATTGGAATAGAAGTGTATATAATGAATAAAGATGATATTTATTTAATGATTAATAATCTATAGTTGATGAAATAAGCACCATGGTTTAAGGACATAAATCTCTAAATCAAAACATGTATGGAAAATATAATAGTTCACACCAGAATAGAGATTTTAATGAAAAATTATTAACAAATCGGTAATTAGAAATTATAATGGAAGGATATATATTAATATAATATTGAAAATATATATATTATGAAGATGTATAATAAATAATATTGTAACACAAATGAGGAAAAATAGGATATGAGGTAATGGTTGAGTTATAATATCACTTTTTATTAGTACTCTTTATGTTACAAATTCAATTATTAGATATTAAATTTTCTTTTCTCTTATAAATTGCACATATTTTATTATCCTCTTGTTATTTCATGGGTTTTAAAGTATAATTATGATTTTTTCTCTCCATGGTACTAACAAATATTTAAATAATTTTTTTTTATCAAAATGCTACATTATTTCAGTTTTTTGTAATGGCCTAAGATTTCAGAATAAATTTTCATTAATTAAATAGTGTATTCAACCAATTTCTCTGCAAACAAAAATGAACAAAAATGAAAAAATTTTGTGTTTGGAACATTAAAACCTAATTTTTAGTTAGTAGTTGCGTATAAGAATAATTGTTTTTTCAAAATATGTATAAAAATATAAAAGGTCACTTTTTACCCTTATAAAATTCAATTGATATAGTTAAAACAACTAATAAGATCTTTTTATTCTAGATATATATTTTTCTATTTTTTAAGATATAATAATTAATATTTCATAAAACTTGTTATTAATTGATGTTATGATGACTATTGTTTTATATATTTTAATTAGTGACTAATAAAAATAATAAAAATTATATTTAGTGTTATAAAAAGAAATTTTACCTATAAAAACAGGGTTTTGTTATATTTTATGATTTTACAAAAAAAATAATTAAAAATATGTAATTATAATATGATAATTTCAAGGTAATTTCTTTATTCAAAATAATAATATTATCTTAAAATGTTTTTTTATATTTCAGAGAAAAAATATTTAAAATAAATAATACAATATACCATTTTTAATAATACCATGCCTTTTATGGAATTATTTCTATAAAAGTATGATTTATATACTAAAGAAACTATTTTATAAAAACATTATGCAATATATTATAGAATTTAAATTTTTTAAAAATATTGGTTTCATTTTAGAAATGTATATTTGACATTTTAAAACAAAATTTATATTAAGAAATAATTTAAAATATTAAAAATTTATTAAATCAAAATTATCCTTTATCACTTTTTGGAAACTGAATAAAATTAAATGGATTAAATATTTAACCATAAAATATAAACTATGTAATAAGGAAAAAATTTATTTTTTGTTATAAAGGATAACTTGAATAGGTAAAAACTGTTTATTATGTTAAAAAACCGAAACGGTAAAGATGAGTAACCTAAGAAGTAATGGGATAAACATGTTAAAAACTTTTTTAATATAGTATTTGTGTTTTTTTATAGATATTATATCTTTAAATTTCTACAATTTGTAAATATTTTATCCACTTTACGTGTGGTTGAATACATGTTATTGAAATGTTTAGGGTATTTAAAAAATGAAATCCCTTTTCACATATAAAATAGACTCTCCTCTCCTCAATTTTTGTTAGACTATAAAAATATTAGTTCAAAAAAATATACCAATCCCTATTTTCCATATTTATATCAACTATTAAGAGGGTTTTAATTATCTTAATACCATACCTAAAAGGTTAAACCCCTTTATAAAGAATATAATCCATGAATTGAGGTATAAATTTCTAGCTGCTCATTTCTCATTTAAATATATTTATTTTATGTTATTATTCCTAAAATTAAATTAAAACATAATCGAATGAAAACATTAGTATACTTATTATACTTTTATGTTATTATAATTATTTTAATAGAATTAAAGACCTTTCTATTTTCCATTAATAAAACTGAAATTGGAATCGTGTGTACGTGCATACTACTAGATGCACAAAATGACACGCTTTTTTCCTTCAGAAAAAGAAATGACTAGTTTAAAAAGAAAATATAATAATTAATTATGATATCTATAAAATAATTTTTATTCTGAAATGGTATACCATATTACACCTCATTCCTATTCTTCATATGAAAAATGATTTATCCATATATATGTGTATACTATTGCCTTTATGTAACAATGTGTTTTGTTTTTATTTACCCTTTATCATGGATGCTAATAAGAATGGGTTTAATGGATAAATATTAATTTCAAAAATTAATTTATTTATCAATATATAAATTATTTGTTTTAATAGTGATATGAGAAATAAAGGATCTTAAAAATTGAAAAATTTCAAAACCCGCATATTAAAAAGAGAAACGTATCTTCGTTGTAAGTAATAACAGAACTTAAATTATATTATTCCTATAATTTTTTAAAATTTTGATATATATTATGAATTATAATTAAATAAGTTCATTATCTACCATTTTAATGAAATTTTATCAAGACCATCTCATAGTCACTCATAAATCATGGTATATTTGTGGTTAGGCTAGTTTAAACACATACTCAGACAATGCAATGAATTAATATTATATATGACTATGGAAATTGAATATATATTATAACTTGATTATTTTATTAAAAAATCATTAATTTTTTATTCTATAAAGGTAATATGAATATTTAACTCATTAATTTAGAAATAACCATCTGCTAGATTTAAATCCCCAAAATAAACATCTTATCAATTTCAACTTCAAGGTTAATGAATGAATTTATCCTGAGAGTATGTTGAAGCATAATAAATAATTATAATTAACTCATTATTTTAATATTAATTATACAAGGATGATGAACATTTTTTGAATAATTAATACCAACACAGCCTTTATAAAAACTAGTTTGAAATGATAAAGTTTGCTTACATGTGATATTGAAAATAGGGAAAAAAGGAAATCTCTAACCCTATATATATGTATTTAATGATTATATAATTAGTGTATTAATATTTAAACATATTAATAATGTTTCTCATGTATCTATTTAATAAAGTAAATTTAATTAATCATGATTTTTGGTGAATGTTTAAAATGAATCATAACTAATGTAAGGGTTTTTTCATCTCAAATATCGTTGTTTAAGATAATCTTTTTACCATAAACCATATTTATTTTATAATGTTTATAAACTTACTATTTTATATATGAAAATAATAATTATATTTCAATAATAGAATCTTAATTCTAGTTATAAACTCTACCTTTTTTGCAATTTTCTATTAAAATGTTACTGAATATGTAATTGTCATTTTTCAAAAATTTGAATTAGTTAGGACATGTATATATTAAAGAAGAAAGATTTAATTTTTATGGTTATTATACTACCCTGTTGTATTTATTTATCCATTACCTTATATTTTATAATATTAAATTTTCTATTTTATGTTCATTATCTCATAGGGGATGGATAAAATATTACATATGATGTAAGGGTTTCTTTATCTCATTTTGAGCGCCATGAATTTTTTATTGATATTGGGAACCATCATTTTTTTTATATGGTATATCAAATACCCTATTTTACCCAAATTATAATGAATATATTAAATCTCTTGAAATTTTAATGTATATTTAATGGAAACTATCTCGTGTTCTTTTTATTCTTATGTTACAATTATTGTAAGGTTTGGGCTTAACTAACCATCCTTCATTAATTTAAAATGAATCTTCCAAAACTTCATTAATTCAATATTGGCTTCTTAAAGCCTAATGTTTTATTTAATTTTAAGTACTCATTAAAAATGGAAGAAAATAACCATTTATTTTAAATCTTTATCTTTAAAAAACTTCTTTCTCAAAAGAGTAACAATATTGAGATTCATTATCATCCTATTTAATAATAGTTTCTCCTCATTTTACATATTTTACTTTCCCAATATTTTTATCATTTATATTCGAAAACTTATTAATGTGTTATATCACATGACCTATATATATTTCGATTCCACTCTACTAATAAGTATGTCTTTTTACACTTTTTATATTATTGGTTTTAAATAAATATATTTCAAATTATTATAAAGGGTTCATAAACGTTTAAAATCAAAAGTCTTATCTTCAAGATCTAAAATTTTATTTTTCAACCATTATGTCATTAAAAGGATCTATTGTTGATGTTATTTTTCAATATCATGTGTTTTTCAAATCTTTTGCTTCCCAGTTTAAAACCCAACAATTCTTTTTTAGGGTATCATTTTCAAAGAATATTTTTCTGAAATAATTAACTTCATATTTTTTTGAAACCTATATACAAATTCAAGGACTAATTAGTGATATTTCATTCCAAATATTTATTTTTAAATTTCATTGTTTAAATTTCCAAAAAGTGACCTCTCAAAAAATAAATTTTCAATTTGAATGAATCTACAAGGGTTAAACCATTTTCTTAAAAACGCATTTATGATTTCAAAACCATTTTATCTTTATGTATAATGAATTTCAATTCTTGGATAAAACATTTCCTGAATCACCCCCAAATATTTTTTATGAAATACCATTTTAGGGTGATTGAGTTGTGGGAAACAACTGTTTACACTATTGAGGTCAATTTTAGTGACACCATCTAAAAATATTGGGGAACACATTTTATATTAATTGGGTATTTTTTACATGAAGAATAAAAAAAATTCTCTCCCCCATGTTTTAATGATATGTTAAATTATTGATATCTTATGGCACACATATGTTTGGTTTTCGAAGTGATGGATGTGCCATATATAGCCATCCAATATAATGGTTATAACATTATATATCATGATATGATAGAAATTTTGTTATCATTCTCAATCCATAAAAGTAAATACGTGAGTGAGGCATAATTAATAAAGAGAATAAGGTGAGTGAAGCTCAATATACCTAGGTAAATAAGTTAGTGGGGCCTAATCCACCAGGGGAAATAGGGAAGTGACGCCTAATCCACCAATGGAATCATATGATTGAATCTTGATCCATTAATGGAACTACATTTTGATACCTAATCTACTCTATTATGATTAATATACTTATATATGTTCCATAATTATCATGCATACCTTTTTTATATGATATCTATCATTTAAATGAAATAATATATGATATACCATGACATATGATCTATGATTTTTTTGGTGTAACATAATTATTTATTACGATTATAACCATATACTCATATTATGATCACCTATTATTGTTGACTTTTATCACTCTTTTTTACCCTTACTAAAAATTTGGACTCAACACATTCTTATTTTTACATTTCCCCATGTCATAATGGAAATAAATATGTTTTATTTCTCAGGAAGAGTATTATATATAGAGATGTTTGTGGAGATATTACAGTCTTTTTATATTTTAATTATTTACTTACATTGGGATGAGATTGATCATTTTTTGAAAATAATATGGATTTTTGGTAAATGGTCTATCCTAATTCTCTAAAACTGATAACCTAATAGATCAGGTGAATGTATTATAATGTAATGTTGTCTATATGCCACGTAATTATACTGTCATGTCCACAGGTTATCAAAGTTGGTATCATGGTAATATAATAATGCCTTTGGAGAATAAGAAGTCATATGGATGACAATTTTGGAGTTAAAACTTTCATAAAAGGATAAAAAGTTAAGTTTGATTATAATATCAAAGGTATATGAAATTGTTTCTCTTTTTTGAGGTAATATCGAATATTTTGGGGATTACGATAAAAGAAACATAGTTAAATTTAGTGGGATATGACCAAAATATAAGTATAAAAATAGTATAACATCCTAATGTTTCGGTAATGTTTATATTATATGGTTTTATAATAAATTATATCTCTTTATGGATTATGTAATGTGGATCTACTTACGACACATATTCACCAAGGTGTAGTGAGCCTGAAAAATATTGATGATAATTGACTCGATCATCAACCTATTTTCTGATGAGTTCCCCTAAGAATTTAAACCTAAATAGAAACACCCTTGGGATATTATTTTCTTAATAAAATTCACTTTACAAACCATTATAATGAATTCATTTTTTAGTTAATTTAAGTCAATAGTTTAATAGTTATAATAGAACATAACATAATAAAAAGTAGATTGAACAAAAATTATCAAATGATGAAATTGAGGTTTCATTGGAGAATATATATTTGTATTGATTTTTCATATTCATGCGATCTTTAACTATGATTGTATTGTATATTATCCAAACAATTATCGATTTAGTATTTGGTAGAAATATGATAAAAAATGAAGTAGAGAGAGGTATGTATATAGAAACCACTATATATTATAACCAAATAAAGCAGCATAATAAAATGGTTGATAATATTAGTATCTCAAATTATGATAGAGAATGAGAGTGTTATAGTCTTACCAAAGGTAGTGAAGATGATATATTAATAAAAGATACGTGTTTATACATTTACCTATTTTCATTATTGTGTGATATCCATCAATGAAATTATTATATATTATAAATTTTTTGAGGATTATTTGTAATATCTATGTATTATTCTTCAATAAATCCTCTTTATTGGTTTAGAAAAAAATATTAGATAGTTTTAATAACCTTGAAAACTGAATTTATTACAAGGTTACATTTTTGGGGATAACAATTGAAGAACACATTATTTAGGGAATGATAAATCTTATGTTTAATATAGGATTGATTATTATATATTAATGGGTGGATAGATTTTGAAAAAAATAATTAATAATGTATTGGTAATATTGTAGATGATTATTCATTCATAATATTTATGGTGAAGTTTATCACATTTTTGGATTGTGGTTTATATTGGATGGTGTGTGATTTTATTAAATTTGAGAGTTAAAATAGTGTTTATATATATATATATGGTTTTAATATGGTTTAATGTATTTCATATTAAAATGGTTTTAAAAAATGACATTATGTAAAATATATAATTATTTAATATAAGTACAAAAAATACAATTGTATGAGTGAATAACAATTTTTTAATAAATATAAGTATCTTAACATATCCTAATAGAGTAAGGTAGATCCCATATCAGAATTTATTTAATAAATGATGAATATGTTAAGAATACCCTCATCTAATTTATTTAATGACTAATAATTAGAATTTCTTTGAATCAATTAATTTAGGTGGTGGGGTACTGTAACGAACAAATATTTCAATATACATTCACTTTAAATAGGTAATGTGTTTGATAGGTTTCTCAAAACACAACACTAAACTACAAAGAAATTATAATATGTTTTGACCATTTAATTGTGGCCATTGAAATAAAATGTGTTAACAGGAATAACCATATTATGAATTATATTTTGGTGTAATATAAAAAATCACTTTTAGTCTTAATGAAATTCAATTTATATACCTAAAACAACTAATAAGTTTGTTTTATTATTTAAAATGTGTTATTCAAGAAATTTACTTTTTAGATGATAATAATGAATAATTCAAGAATATTATGATTAATTTATAACAACATGATAGTTTTAATAGAATTAAATTAATTAGTAAATGATAAAAAATAATAATATGAATAATTAGCCTTCATAAAATTAATTTTCCCTATAAAAATAAATTTTCATTATAGTTTATAATTTCATAAAATAATTGAAATTATAAACTCTATAATTTTAATTTTATATAATTAATATCATTTTAGGATTTAATATATAATTATAATCTTATTATAATGTTTTTTAAATTTTTTAGAATGATTTAAGGTGAAGAGTGAAATATATTGTCTTTATAACAAACATTCCATTTGTAGAATTATTTATATATAAGAATGATTTTTTTAATTTATAAAAATAATTGTTTGGAATATATATATTTTTTATAAGTGACATTAAGATTTTGAAAAAATATATTGTTTTAAATTTAAAAACCTATTTTTGATATTTAATAATTTATATTATATCACAATAAAATGTTTTAATATATTTTAAATATTATTTTAAAACTAAATTTTATCACCTTTAGACATATATTAAAACGAAATGGATTTTAAATTTGGAATAATTAGGATAAAATTATGTAATAAGAGCCATTTTATTTTTTTACATGAAGATTAAATTATATATGAAAAGACTAGTTATTGGGGTATAATCCCAAATGATAAAAATGAGTAGCCTATGAGGTAAAGGTAAAAACATATCAAAACATGTTTTTGACCTTTATTTTATGGTTTTTATTGAACTTATATATTAAAATCTCCATTATTTATAAATTTTTGATCCACATTCCTTGAGAAGGATTTCACGTTATTGAAATGTATTGGGTATTGGAAATGATACCATCCCTTTCAAGTAATAAAAGATGACCCCCTCTCTTAATTTCCAATCACACCAAAAACCCATCATTTAAGCCCAAAATATACCCAAAAATATAATTCATATTCATATACACCTTCAATATTTTATTTTATTCTCAAAATACCACCCCTGAAATTTTTTACCCCCATTCACAATAGAGATAATGCAAGAAGTGAGGTATGCATTTCTAACTTATTTTTTTTTATCATTTCAATTTAATTATGTGAAATTATTCTTCATCAAAATCATTTACTGAATTTAAAAGTTATATCATCAGGATAATTATTTTTATTTTATGTTATTAAAAGTATGGTACAAGCATTAATCAAATTTTCCTTTTGCCTTATAAAAAAATGTTAATGGTGTGTAAATTGATACTACCACCTCCATGAAGTACCACGTTCCTTCTACTTCACTGAAAATAATGGATTTTTTATAAATAAGATTTAATGTAAAATTAGGATATCTATAACTTCTTTTATATTCTACAATGATAAACCATGTTACTCATCATTCCTCTTTTAATGATTATGAATGAATTGTCCATGTGTATGAATAGACTACTACCTTTATAAGCTGATATATTCGGTTTCTCATTATAGCCTTTTATATATGGTTATAAAAATTAGTCTAAAGGATAAATTGTATTTTTATGATATCATTAATGTTTTTTAAAGATAAGAGATCATATTAATGATATAAGTAATCAACAATTATCATAAATTCAATAGTTAAAAACAATAAAATTTAATGGAAACCTATCTTTAAATTATAAGTAATAGCTCTATATAAAGTATATTATTATAATAATCATTTTCAATTATGATATATCAAACAAATTAATATTAAATAAAATTATTATTCTTCTATTATAATGTTATTTCCACTAAACCATTACATTTTTAGGTCAATTTTAGTAATACAATCTTGAAATTTTGTGAAACCCATTTATATTTTCATGGGTTATATTTGAGATGATGAGTGACACCAATTTTATTTTATAGAATTTCATTATATATTTAATGATTTATGTCTTGTGTAACATGTATTTATTATTATTTTTAGGTGATGGGTACCTATGTATCCCTCCAATACATTGGGTAAAGCATTATATCTCTTGAGATAATAGGGAACTAGTTGTGTTGCTCGATCCATAAAGGGAAATTGGTGAGTGAATATTGATCCCCCATGATAATCCAATGAGTGAATCCTAATCCCCAATGGGAATCATATGAGTGGAGCATGATCCAATGTGGGAAATAGGATACTCAAGCCAGATCTAACATGTGAAATCGGTTAGTGTAGCCTAATCCTCTAAGGAAAATCGGTAGGATACTTAATCTATTATTTTATGTTTTATATACTTGATAATGTGATAAAATTATCATTGATTATTTTTTATATAATATGTGCCATTTTTATGATGTTTTAATATTTTATTCCATGATTTTTAATCTATGATTTGTGGTTTTAAATTACTTATGTATCTATATTAAACTAACATGCTCATCTTATTATCACAGAAGTTATTTTTTATAATTTATTTTTACACTTAATGAGTATATGATATAACCCCTTAAATATGTTTGAATTTACATAATTTATGATGGAATGTAATGGGTATGACATGTCTAGAAGAGTATCTTATGTGGATATTTTTTGGGATATATTAATGACATGTTATGGATTTAATAGATGATTATATAGTGGAAAAAATGTTCAATGGTTAAAAAATTATTCTATTTTTTAGTCAATGTTATTTTCTAATTCTTTAAAACTATAAAACCAATTCATGGTGGAAATTAATATTAATAAATTATTTTAATTATTTAATTTTAATAGACAGTGACATCTGTATGTATTCATATTTGTTTTTGAATCATTCTCTTCAATTTCAATTTTCTTCCAAACTATTTTATTAATGTTCATACCTATAATAAATTATTTATAAAATAATATTATACTATATTTTAATTTTTTTACAAGTATTTTAAAGGAATATTCATTTAATTTTCTAAAGAAATAAATTTTGGATATCTTCATAAAAGTTTTAAAATAATATATTTTAATAGTAAAAATAAGAATGAATTTTATCAGCATCATGTCCATTCTTCATCATGAAGAATACATTATAGTACCCATTATTATATTTAAAATAAAAACATAATTCCATTATTCTTTGAATTTTCAATTTTTGAAATAGCTTTAACAAAATTAGAAAAATATTTCTTCTTATTTTTCAAATATTTTTCCAATTATTATTTAAATGTTTTTGGTCTTTGTCAACATGGATTATTATGATTCATTAGTGACATGATCTAATGAAAAAATTCACATTATTTATCAAGATATAATATGATGATTATGTTTTCAGGAACTTTTTTAGAACCCCATTTCTTTATTATTGTTCAATTACGATTATATGATGATTATTTTTATGATGTTATGGGATATATATAAATATATGTTTTTTTATTTTATATCAATTAGACATGGAATTGTATATCCCTTAAATTCATTGGGTAAAGCATGTTATTTTATGAGATAATATTAATGGGAATGAGGAATTAACAAAATCAACTATGGGACTATGTCTGTTATACTTAAAAAAAATTGGAGTGAACCCAATAATCTATGGGACTATACCACTATTTAATGACGATCATATTTTTAAGACTTGAATATGAAAATTATTTCCCATGTAAATTTATATCCATAAAATTACGCCATATTATTATGATATGATCCCTTGGATCATGGTTGATTTTTGATGATTCTTGAATCATATGAATCTTGAATTTTGTTATGATAAATACTTATTCCATGAATCATTATTTATGGTCTATGAAATATTGGTTATGTTTTCATAAATTATGATGATTCCCACATAATCTTATTAATATCATGTTCTCAATTATGATATTTGAGCTTTATTTCCCTTATTTACCCTTACTGAAAATCAATGATTACAATTTCTCATGTTTCAATTTCCTTACTTTGTGAATACATTTATTATGTATGATAAGTGTAGAATTGTTCCTTGTGTGAAAAATTTTGTGGGAGATATTGAAGATTCCTAATAAATATGTAGAATATATATCTATTTTAGAAACTAATCCTTTTTAGTTCTCCAGAATTTATTATTTTTATATATATTAGGTTTTGTCTATAATAATGGAATTTCTATTTATGTTATTCTTTGTTCATGTCACTCTATATTAAGCTACGTTAGAAAATCCTTTCATAGTCAATAACTTCCTCATATCATAAGTTAGGAAGAGAAAATATTATAGGATTTTAATAGTGTTACCACCTATGATATCCCATATCATATGACATGATTATACAATCTACTATTGTATCACATTTTATATATATCCATCCATGATTTTATTCCTATAAAATTTTATTGACATGCATTACACAATAAAAATTTCTATCAAATTTCTACATTTTTAAAATTATTTACAAATAAAACTATTGGGAATTAATCAAATATCATTTATGGATTTCTAAGGATTGACTGACATTCATTCCATGCAATGAAAAAAATCTATGAAACTAATATCTACCATGTAATTAAAATAAAACCATTCTATATATTGAAAAAAATAAACTATATACCTTTTACTAAATAAATCTACAACATCAATATGCAATACCGTGATGATGACCATTGAGTGGAAGCTCTATGACTCCCACATCCATGGTGTTTCCATTGGTTGAAACCAAATATCCAAATTTTTAGGTGAGATCTTCCTCAAATCCTTGTTATTCAAGCACCTTATGGGATATGGATAAAGGTATAAGTGAGCTTCCTAAGTATGGGAGTATTGGTTAAAATATTAGATAGAAGCACCACAGTAATTTCTATGGCCTTTAGTATCTATATATGTTTTTTAAAAAAATGCCCAAGCCCAATAGATTCACTCATGTATTATAATTTACATTTAAATACAGTCACGAACCAACCCGGGGAGACCCCAAACTAAGCAGCTAAACCAAACCGTGCCATGGACTGATGGGAATTCCTAATCCCCATGGGATGGAAACTAGTGCAGGGTATCAATAGAGTTGTCATGGGAATGATTTCACCGAAATATAATAAATAACAATGCAGTAGAATGAAACTGACATCCCAACATACATTTATATAAAATAGAACTGAATATTATTTATACAAGAAACTAGAAGTAAATCTAAAAAAATACAACCAACCAAACAATCATGATGAACAATCTAAAACCTTGTGACTAACTGGCCACTCTCCAATACAACAAATACATGTCGCCCAAAGTGACTGAACTCAAGCGGAATCCTGTACAAGGGATAAAAATAGAAGAAAAATTTAGGCGTGAGTATTAAAACTTAGTAGGTATGCTCGATATTATATTACAAATGAAAATAATTTAAAATAAATGATACATAAATTTGATGTTTGAAATATAATGCCTATAAGTATTTTTTCCAAAATGGTTCCTTGCTATAATCATTATAAATTAAAATGCTTGCTTGTTTTTATAACCAGGAAATGATAGTAACCAATTTCAATGAGATGAAACATCAAAATGAAAATAGATTTTATCCAGGGTGCATAAAATAATGTAAAAATTTATATAAAACCCAAAAACTTATGTATTTACCAACTAAACACATCGTATCCTGATAGTGAGTTCAAAATCACCAATGAGAACACGTTACAGAAACACCCCTAGGAACTAGTTCATTGTGGGCCCCAGGTACGTCGTATCTCGCTATAAAAGTAACCAAAAAAATATATTTTCTCACGACCATGATCCACTATTAGTATAATCATCCATAGCCTTATGGTACCTAACACCAGCATCATCATAGTTTAGTTATTGTTGTCATCATCAAACCGGCTATGTGAAATAGAGAAAATATCCCTTAGGATCACTTGAATACTTGTACACATCCATCCACCTAGATACCTGAATTTTCACTATTTGTGCTCAAAATATTTAGAAATTAATAAAATACCATTTGATCATGAATATTCCATTTTAAAACCATTCACTCATCAATCTTCCCACACACATGTCTAAAATTTATTTCACAGATCAATAAACCACATAAATTTTCTTAAAACAATTCTGAGACATATAACGAGGACATGCGCAAAAAAATCCATTAAAAATGATCATTTAAGGCCAAAAACCCCCCAATATAACATAAAACCAAATTCTTAATCCCAAAAAACCATTTAGTAAATCAATTTCATGAACCATAAAATGGTCCCAAATGATACATCCAGAAAAACACAAAGAAACCATTTTTATTAGAAAAAATGAAAAACGAGCCATTAGGTATTTCTCAAAAATAACATTTTACAAATGTAAAAATTTCAATTTTAATAAAGAGGTGTATACACACAATTTATATTAGAAATTAATTTTCATAAATACCTTAAAAAAATCATGTTACACATCCAAAACATGACCATTTTTATAAGGATGCCAAATGGGCCATTTTCCAGAAACATGGGCCAAAACATGATTACCAAAAAATAATCTTTTTATAAAACAAAAAATACTTCTCACAGCCATAAAAGGACCCAAAATACCATTTTTCATGATTATAATTTATTTATAAATCCATACAGATCATTTTAAATCACACTTGGAACCTAATATCCAACTAGGCAATTTACGGGACACATTACATGTACTTTTAAACAAAGAACATATTTTAAGCACATGAAAAGGGATAAAATAAAATTTTCATGTGATAAATTTATTAAATATATTGAAACATGTTCCAAATTCCATAACCTAGGATTTTAATCTAATAGAAAAATTATGTAAGCCAGCGGTGTACACGTTTTTGACAAAACTACACTAATTTTCACAAAACAGGCTTAAAAAACTGTTTTGCACACCAAGAAATTTATCCAAAGGCTGAAAAATAATATAGAACATATATATTCAGTGGTAACATAAGGATATCGATGAAACATAAATGATAATGGCATGATAAAGGGATATCCAACCTCAAAACCATGGCTGAAAGGAACCACACACTCGATATCACCCGCCGTGGTTCCCAAGACACTAGATCTATAAATCCTATCCCTAAACAAACCTGAATCCCATATAAAATGATGGTATAACATAATAATAGGTCATGTATGACCAGGAGAGATGAATAAACCAATATAAAATGTAGGGGTAAGGAAGAGGGAGGAGAAAGGAGAAGGAATCTCACTATAGAAACTAGAAAACTCTTCATCTTACCTTATATATACAACATTAAAGGAAAGGGAATGGATTGTAACATCATTGAGAGGCTCCTTAGTTATGGAAAAACTAGGGAATGAATATTTTTGGGGGAAATAGAAAACTATTAATGATTCATGAATGGAACAAATTACCTTACCAAATTTGGATGATTTGAGAATCCCTGAGATATGTCACCATAATACATGACTAAGAAGAGTTCAAAAGAGGGAAAATGGAACATGGGGGTGTGCCTAAGGTTCTTGGGCTCATGTGGGAGGTATAATCACAGGAAAATATAAAAAAATAAATATGATATAAATGAAAAAATACATTATTTTTAACTAGAAAATGGCTCACAGGGTGTCCCAATACATGAATAAATAACCCAAATACACCATGATTATGAATTTATAAGGGGTTGAATAGGATATTGTTGTTTGAATAGGTTATGGGAGGAATATTGGGAAGTGGAATGAGTGAATGTTTTTGAAAGAAAGGGAGTTATAAAGGAAACAAATTATTTTTTTAAATAACTAAATGGGCTCATGGTTTTCCCAAATCTTAATGTAACCACCCTTTTCTCCAAAAACACCCCAACAAGCATTGAAGAACCCATGGAAGGCTTACTAGAAATAGATTTTAGTTCAAAACTCCACATTAATATCACTCAAAACCTAAAAAGGACTAGGACTTCTAACAAACCAGGACAAAACCAAGGCATGAAAGAAACTGGATGTGACAATTCTCCCCACCATTAAATATTTTCACCCCCAAAAACCCAAACCACAATCCAGTTGATTGATCAAAACCAAAGGATTCCTTATCAATGTGGCCCATCCTCTGAAGCCAATTATCCATCATCCAAAATTAATAGAACATAAGCCTTTAACCATAACCAAAACACCAACTCCAACCACTTCATGAGAATCAATCGAATGATTAAGACACTACATCCACAACTAAACCAAGAACTAGATTGTTGGGACTTATACCAATAAACCCAATGATCTACCAAACCAAAGAGTGCCCCTGAAAACAAATTTTTCTAGGGGTGCCCAAAATGGACTCCCCACCATTATATAATAACAATCACTCAATATATTCAATGGTGGAAATGCTACAAGGCCTATAGTGGTTCTCCCCACCATTAATAACCAACGTTAAATGACCAAATGATAATTCAACTTATCTAGGAAGGGGTGTCTCCCACACATTCCCATTGAAACTCTCCCACAACAACCTGCCACCCCATGTTAAGAGGAACACAAAATGAACATTTAAACCCCTTAATTCCGAACTGACGGGAGAAGAATTGGGCCAACACACTCAGCACTAATCCAGGACCCCACCACATGGAGAGGGGAGGTAAGGAGACCCTATCATTGGGCCACTAAAACCACAAAAGAAAAAAGGAACTACCTCAATATAATTGTTTAGGCATGAGATTAAAAATACTACCCACAACCCTCAGACTCCTGACTATGTGCTATCTTCACTCTGAGACCTATGGAAAGAGATTTGATGGATGAAGCATATTTTGCCTCACATCCAGGATTTGATAATCCCTAACTTGAACTCTTACCCTCAGTTCCACACGGTGACACATAACACTCCTAGTTTGAAACAACAGATCAAGGGACACAATTAAACTCTCATCCTCAAACAACACTCTTTTACCAAAACAAGAACTTTTAGACACACAACACTATTTTATCTCACTCTGAATAATAAAAATAATGTACAAGGTACATGGAGAATCACATCATCCTCATCGAGCACAACTACCCCATATAAGAGGGATTCTATAATGGAATCACACTTTAATCCAAGCCTGAAAAGATCTTTATTCTGAAAAATTGTATAAGGAATCATTCGAAGAGGTAGATTTTTTATTTTGAATGAATCCTTATAGGGATAACTTGGAAATATTTCCTACGGAGAACTATCTTGGCCACATGACAACAATAAACACATATTTATAAACCCATTGAACATTGCTCCAATATAGAGCCACAAACGAGATCTCATATCAGAAAACAACAAGATTATGAATTCTATATCCCAAGGAAGCATACCAAAAAAACAAAGCTTCTAATATATAAGAAAAAAAGCCACGTAACCACCAGTTTATAAAAAATATTACAATTTTTTATCTTAAAAGACTTTTGAAAAACATAACAAATTGGTTGATTTTCACATTCAACAATGGTGTTTCATCAAGTCTCGCTCATATGCACATTTTTGTGCCACCCCAGGAACCCAACCACCATTCCATACCTGCCATTCATCCATATATCGCTTAACCATGAATGTGAGTATCCATGAAATCATCGAAGGCTAAAATAAAACATTCACAACCCCAAAAGGAATCTTGTACCTTCCAATGGAACAATATCCACCAAATCAAAAACCAGTTTTGGAATTTACAAGACAAAAAACAATTCATGAAGAACCATTTGATAAAACCAAATCCATTTAATTAAATATAAATTCAAAAAATTAAAATTCTATTCGAAATACCCCTTTACCATTTTAAAAAATTCATAACGGTCTCTTTTCATAATCCAACATTGAAAAATGAAAAACCCCCTTTGTAGAAAAATTCCATCCATTAAAAACCAAATTTTTATGAAAAATTCATTAGATTCAAACACTTTTCAATAGCATAAAACATCCCATTTAAAAAAAGTTCAGAATCACTTTACAACAATCCTAGACTTCCAAATATTTCATTTCATGAAACCATAAGTTTTTATTAAATAAATTCAATCTCATTAAATCATTTCCTCATTATCCCCAAGATTTTATTTACAAAACCCATCATTACAAAACCGTTCTCATATTAAATTTTGAAAACCCATTTTCCACTTTTCCACAAACAACCATTCCTTTAAAAACCATTTTCATAATTTCCAGACAATTATTTTCAAAAAAAAATTCTGAATTCAAGAGAAGTCCAACATACCCACAAAAGGAAACTAGTGTCGGTGGGTGACTTGTGTAACACCCGAGACTTTTATGTTATATAAATCATCAAAGGAATCTTTTTCTACACAACACTTGCTTGGCTTGCTTTACACGCAATCGCGACCTTCCTCGATAGCTTGCGTCGTACGCAATACCGAGTTTCACTAAACAACAATATGTTATTAAAACTAGCCGTTATGAATAGTAATAACCACTTTTTGAAATTTTATAAATTTTATTTTTCAAAATGGACTTCATTTTTGGATTCGGAATACCAAAATTAGCCTAGGGTGAAATTTTGGTATTTTTCTGAAAACTTGCAATTTTTGATGAATAGTGAAACCACTAAGTGGTAGGTTAAAAACTGAATTTTGCATAAAACTTAATTTTACCGCTTCTATGAATGGAATTTCGAAAATCCGAGAGACACGGTTAATATCAAGGACTAAAATGTGGTTCAATGAGATGAAAAATAATTTTTTGGTGAATAGTAACTTTTTACCCTTTTTACCGCGGTTAATAGTAAATAGGGTAACTAAGGGTAAATATGATATTAATATTACACTAACAAATGTCCTAATTCTATTGAACAAGTGTAATTCGACCAAAAACAAACTTAGGAATAAAATATGCCCATTTAGGCCCACTTGGATTAGATTAGGACATTTATTATTAATTTATTTAAAGAAGGGTTAAAGTAGTTAAAATGAAAGTTTAATAAGTAAATCATTTTTAATATGGGGTTATACATAAGATAAATTCGTTTTTAAATATTCATTAGAAAGCTAAAAAGATTTACTACATGATGGTATTTTATTTTTAATTTTTAGACATCATATAATTTAATTTATTTATGACACAATGATGATGCAGTAATTATCTTATTAATGAAATATTGACATAATTGATGTTATAAACACCAAAATAAATATAATTTGAGACTTTTTATAAATTCCACTAATTTTCTAGGTTAATAGGATATATTAGTGTTGATTTAATCAACTTGGTTCGAACATATAATTCTGTTATGACTTTCACAAAAATCATATATCTAATAGTGTCAAAATTGACACAAAATAGTTTTTAAATCAAATATTATATTCTTAATTGTTATTTTATTCCTAAAAATCTTAGGTTCGGCCAAATGACTTAGATACGGATATATATATTAATAATAAACAATTTGGGGTTCGTTTGGCATGTTATAGTAAGTGTATTAACCATATAGTGAAAGAAAACAACAAGACATGGTAAAAGTTAAATTATTTAACTTAGAGTTAAATCTAATTGATAAGGTTAAAATAATACCCTAAACATGTCTAAATCCTATTGGTTGATAGGATTTAGACCCATACCCACTTTAGATTTGAAATAAGACCCTTTGGAACCATTATAAACCGATTTTGACTTTAATATAAAATAATATTTTGAGATATTCCTAAGGTGCCCCTCTCCTCCCTTATAAAAGGGCACCTCCTCCCCCTCCTCCTCACACCAATTTGAGAACTCAAGCTCGGCCAACCCCTGCCATTTTCTCCTCTCCACTTCCCTAGAATAATCCTAGAGGTCCTGGTCTTCTCCAAAGACCAATCTTAGTTCCTTAAGTGGAGGATTCAAAGAGGCGTTCCAAAGAAGAGGTAATATCCATTACCGATCTTTTCAATTTCTTTCTTCTTCAACTTCTTATTCTTTAGTTGTTTCATGATAAAGTAATAACATCAGTATTACTTACATACTGATATGTTATTATAAATATGAAACAACCCTAATTCACCTTCTATCCATCCTACGGAAAAATGAAATCACTGCGCGTGCGTACGTACGGAATACCGTCTCCACGCCGTGGTGTAATCTATTTTCCACCCTCACCATACAAGGATGGGTATAATGGTGTAATGAGTAACTATATATGATTATTATGAAGTAATATTGATACTGAAATAATATATATATACTCCAATACAATTCCACGATCATAGGAACGATATCATCACTCGTGCGTACGTACGGAATACCGTCTCCACGAAGTGATGCGACTCGTTCTACATGATCTTCATTTCATAATGATTATATAAATGAATTGAATGAATGAATATGGTATATACTACACTAATACCATTCTGGAAATGAATTATCTATAACCTAATGATAAGAATAAGAATTTATTCGACAAAACACGCATAAGAACAGAAAGTTATAAAGACCCGAGTAACAAGTAACAATGAAATATTACTAACAAGAAGCTAATAATATGACCATATATGATATCATATCAATATGTATGATTATGGAATAAGTCAATAACATTATTTAAACCATTATACAGGAGCTTCGGACACGAACAAAGCAAATCGGACCTAAGGTAAGGAGAAATATCACAATCTCATTTTTATCCGAGATTGTTTATTCGTAAGTATTTACTGGGGTGTATTTTATCATCCACATCCATGTTCCCTAAATATGTAATATTGTTTCCATCCACTTGCAATAGTTTAAATCCAATTTTACCCTTAGGTGAGTTTTAGTAAAGAATATGAAAGGAATCTTTTGTCGTTTTTTCCGTACGAGGTACTTTTTGACTTTTCCGACAAAAGTACGAAGAATGTTTTTTTAACTTATACGGAATGAATGGATTTTTAACATTACTTCAAAGAAGCTTCCTTTACAAGTTTTCAAGTTTATTTTTAATCAACTTCTTTTATTTTAAAGTTGTATGACATGTTATAAAAAGAAAAATGTTTTTGAAGAAGAAAAGATATTTTCCTCAAGAATGGAGTCCAAGTGTTTTATCAAAATTATTTTCTATCTAAGATAATAAAGGGTTATATTTTTATCCCTATTATTACATTGATTTGATCATGTTGTGATGGAATTATTTTTATGAATTCCTTTATCTTATATGAATTGATTTATGATGTCATGATGTTTCAAGAATCCCATTTTTGTTACTTATGTTATGCAATGATGTATGATTTATGATTTTGTGGCACACATAAGAAAGGATTCATTATAAGATGGGTGGGACCTATATCTCCCTCCAATGCATTGGGTAAAGATTTCATATCTCATGAGATAGACATGGCTGGAACGGAAGGTTATTTCGGTTCAGTGATAAAGGAATGAAACGAGGAGTGAACTCGGTT
Source organism: Viscum album (assembly GCA_963277665.1). Taxonomy (NCBI): domain Eukaryota; kingdom Viridiplantae; phylum Streptophyta; class Magnoliopsida; order Santalales; family Viscaceae; genus Viscum; species Viscum album. The sequence goes on from OY728161.1 coordinate 1,057,624,494, forward strand.
CAGAAAGGGACTTTGTCCACTAAGATAGTCTTGGCAATGAGTCATGACTAACAAGAAATGATTTTCCATGATTATATGTGCATGCCACAAAGTTTCAAGTTTTATGTTATGATTATGGGGATCTCATTTTCACTTCTATGATTTATTCCATGTTAAGATATTATGATCTCTTTTGCAGGTTTTGATTTTCAAAAAGATATGATATGATTTTTATTTCCTTTATTTTCCTTGCTGAGCATTTGAGCTCACCCTTTTATGTTTTCTTTTCCCCAGGTCAGGAAGATGGATATTAAGTAGAATATTCTAAAAGGGACCCTAGATATGATGAAATAAATGGGAGACACTATAGAAGATTTATGAACCAGTTGTTTATGTTTCCTAGTTTCTAAAGACACTATACCTATACGGTCCTTTGTGGTTTTGTCATATGTTGTAATAAGTGTGCTTCAATTTTGAAGTATTAACAATGTATGTAAAGTATGGGTCGTTATAGTTGGTATCAGAGGAAAGGTATAGTCAACCTTTGGAAACTAGGATGTGAAAGCCTTAGTAAGAACCCTAAGGATATGTCTAAGCATAGAACACAATCTTAGTGTTTTAGAAATGGCCTTGAATAACCTAGGATAAGACCATAAGCATGAAAATTTTATTCTTGAATTATGTGGTTTCCTATTATAATTAGTGTTGCTCACACTATTCTTCTTGGTTTTAGTCAATGGCTGGAACCCGAAGGAACCATGTTAATACGGAATGCGATGGGCAATGCAATGATTGTCCCCCTGAGCAACCAAACAATATGGGAGCTGGAATGCAAAATCTTGTAGCCATGCTCACAGAACTTTCTCAAGCTATGAATCATGTAGGATTTCCAAACGAGCAATGGAGGGAGCAACATTCTGTTGAATCCTTCATGAGGCAGCGTCCACCTTCTTTCAGCGGGTCTAATGATCCATTAGTTGCTGAATAATGGATTAGTACTACTGAAAAGATATTTTCAGTTCTTCAATGCTCTGAACATGATAAAGTCATCCTAGCAGTGTATCGTTTGGAAGGAGATGCTGATCAATGGTGGAATCTTGTTAAGAATACGAGGCAAAGGGATGAAATTGAGTCTATGGAATGGGACGAGTTAAAGAACTTATTTTTCAATAAGTACTTCCCTCGTATTCTCCGAACAAAGATGGAGAAAGAGTTTCTTGAACTGAAGCAAAGGGATGATGAATCTGTTGGTACCTATGAAGCAAATTTTACAAGACTTGCAAGGTACGCTTCTGGTATTATTATCCAACCTGAGAGTAAGATCGATCGATTCTTTAGTGGATTAAAACCAAGTCTTCGAAGGGCATTAGCCATAAGGGACTTCAATAGCTATGAGGAAATCGTTCGATGTGCTCTCAAAGTCGAGATGGAGATTGGAATAACCCATCAGTCACATGGGTTTGATAAGAAGAGGAAGATGGAATTCAAAGAAAAATCTAAAGAGCACACGGAAAAGAAGATGAGCTTTTCCTTATGCTCAATGTGTGGAAAGAAACATGGAGGGAGCTGTCTTAAAGGGACAAGTAAATGTTTTAAATGTGGAAAGGAAGGTCATCGGGCATTTGAATGCCGTGATAATGGGAAGAAGATGTCTAATGATGCAATCAAAGGAAGGGATACACAGAATGAACCTACTACACATCAATGTTTCAAGTGCAAGGAGATGGGGCATTATGCCAATCAATGCCCAAATCCAAGGGTTGATAATGATGGTCGACGTCAACAAACTCTTAAGGCTAAAGACAAAGGAAAGTCACATGCAATTTCTATCAGCGATGTGGAGTACGATAACGATGTGGTGAAAGGTACACTTACCATCCACTCTAAAGTAGCAAATGTTTTATTTGATTCTGGATCCACCCACTCTTTTATTTCTGAAGACTTTTCTAAGGGTATCACTGTATTACCTCAACAATTAGATGTTGAGTTAGCTGTGACAACACCTAATGGCACATCAATCGCATCAAAAGTTTATAATTCTTCTCCGATCGAAGTTTGTGGGAAAGTTCTTTCTGCAAATCTTGTGATCATTGCTTTAGTGGAATTTGATGTGATTCTTGGCATGGATTGGCTTTCTCTACATGGATCTCATATCAATTGCCAAAGAAGGGAAGTCACATTTCATATTCGAGATCAATCTACGATCGTCTATCAATGCAAGGATGAATATAACCTTCCAGTGGAAATTTCTTCCATCTTATGGGTATTGATTCCACTAAATGAAGGTTATTTATCTCAAATGGTTGGCGAGAAACTCACGATTAAGAATATGCCCATTGTACGGGATTTTGATGATGTCTTTCCGGAGGAATTACCGGGTCTTCCACCAAATCGTGAAGTTGAGTTTTCAATAGAACTCGTACCGGGTGCTTTGCCTATTTCAAAGACACCTTATAGAATGGCCCCAATTGAGTTGCAGGAATTGAATAAGCAACTCCAAGAGAATCTTGATAAGGGATTCATATGCCCTAGTGCGTCACCTTGGGGAGCACCTGTTCTATTTGTTAAGAAGAAAGATGGATCAATGAGACTCTGCATTGATTATCGAGAACTTAACAAGATCACTATCAAGAACAAATATCCTCTCCCACGCATTGATGACTTATTTGACCAACTACGCAGATCTCAATACTTTTCCAAGATTGATCTTCATTCAGGGTATCATCAATTAAGGGTCAAAAGGGAGGATATACCAAAGACGGCTTTCCGTACAAGGTATGGACACTATGAATTTATAGTGATGCCATTTGGTCTTACTAATGCCCCTGCTATCTTCATGGATCTAATGAATAGAGTATTTAGAGACTATCTTGATCAATTTTTGGTAGTCTTTATAGACGATATTCTTGTCTATTCAAAGAGCAAGGAAGAGCATGAAGATCACTTGAGAATTATATTGAAAACCCTGAGAAAGGAGAAGCTTTATGCCAAATTTACCAAGTGTGAATTTTGGCTTCAAAAAGTTGCATTTTTGGGTCATATAATCTCAAAAGAGGGGATATCTGTGGATCCAGAAAAAACAGAGGTTATCGAAAGATGGTCAAGACCAACAACAGTAATTGAGATCCAAAGTTTTCTTGGTTTGGATGGATATTATCGACGTTTTGTAAAAGATTTTTCACGATTATCTAATCCAATCACCAAGTTGACTCGGAAAGGAGTTAAGTTTGTCTGGACAGAGGAATGTGAAGAGAATTTCAAGGAGTTGAAAAGAAGGTTATCCAGTGCACCTGTGCTCACACTGCCTTGTAGTGGAGAAAGGTTTGTGATCTACAGTGATGCATCCAAGAAGGGATTGGGGTGTGTTCTTATGCAAAATGATATCGTGATAGCTTATGCCTCACGACAGTTGAAAATCCATGAGAAAAATTACCCAACACATGATTTGGAATTGGCTACGGTAATCTTTGCATTAAAGATTTGGAGGCATTACCTTTATGGTGAAAGGTGTGATATTTATACTGATCATAAAAGTTTAATGTATATTTTCACACAAAAGGAGATGAATATGCGTCAAAGAAGATGGTTGGAGCTGATTAAGGATTATGACTTCTCAATCCATTACCACCCTGGGAAAGCAAACAAGGCGGCAGATGCATTAAGTCGACAAGACCATGCTAGTTTATCCATGATGAGGATCACAAAAGATCCAATATTTATGGATTTACAAAGGATGGATCTTGGAATTATAATGGAAGGGGAAAAATATTATCTTTCTCAAATGAATGTTCAACCATCTATACATGTGAAGATTAAAGAGGCACAGAAAGAAGATGTCAAGTTACAAAAGAAGGTGAGAAATGTTCCTGAATTCAACCTTGATTGTGATGGGATAATAAAGTTCAGGAATCGGGTTTGTGTTCCTCCCATCCACGAATTAAAGAAGGAGCTGCTGGATGAGGCTCATAGTTCATCATTCTCTATTCATCCTGGAAGCACGAAGATGTATAGGGACCTGAAAGAGTACTTCTGGTGGGATGGCATGAAAAGAGATGTTGCTGAATATGTCTCTCGATGCTTGGTTTGTCAACAAGTTAAAGCTGAGAGACAGAAGTCTAAGGGGATGTTACAACCATTACCCATACCCGAATGGAAATGGGAAAACATCACTATGGATTTTGTCACAGGACTTCCTAAAACATACAAAGGCAATAATTCTATCTGGGTCATAGTTGATCGCCTTACAAAGTCCGCACACTTCATTGCTATTAGAGAGGATTTCTCTCTAGATCAGCTTTCCAGGATATATGTAAAGGAAGTGGTAAGATTGCATGGAGTACCACTTTCTATTATATCTGATCGGGATCCGAGATTTACCTCGATGTTCTGGCGAAGTCTTCAGCATACTCTAGATACAGAGTTGAGTTTCAGCACTGCTTATCATCCCCAGACAGACGGTTAGTCTGAGAGAACAATTCAAACCCTAGAAGATATGTTGAGATCTTTCTCTATGGATTTCAAAGGAGGTTGGGATCAACACCTACCTTTGGTGGAATTTTCTTATAATAATAGCTTTCACTCCAGTATTCAGATGGCTCCTTATGAAGCTCTCTATGGAAAGAAATGCAGGACTCCAACATGCTGGGATGAAGTTGGGGAAAGAAAGCTGTTAGGACCTGATCTCGTTGATGAAATGGCAGAAAAGGTCAGATCTATTCAACAACACATAAGAGCAGCTCAGAGTCGACAGAAAAGTTATGTCGACAACCGAAGAAAAGACCTAGAGTTTGAAGTGGGTGATAAAGTGTTCTTACGAATATCTCCCTGGAATAGGGTTATGAGATTTGGAAAGAAGGGGAAGTTGAACCCTAGATATATCGGTCCTTTCGAAATACTGGATCGTGTTGGGAAGGTAGCTTACCGATTGGCGCTTCCACCGAATCTCTCTCAAGTTCACGATGTGTTCCATGTATCTCTCCTGAGAAAGTACATACCAGATCCTTCACATGTACTCAGCTCAGAAGTTGTACCGCTGGAGCAAGATCTTTCTTATGAAGAACAGCCGATAGAGATTCTGGATCGTAGCGAAAAATTCCTACGAAACAAGACCACTCGCTTGGTGAAAGTTTTATGGAGGAACCACCAACTTGAAGAATCTACATGGGAGCTTGAGGATATGATGAGGGAGAATTATCCTCATCTGTTTGTTACAAAGTGACGAATTTCGAGGGCGAAATTCTTTTTAAGGGGGGTAGAATGTAACACCCGAGACTTTTATGTTATATAAATCATCAAAGGAATCTTTTTCTACACAACACTTGCTTGGCTTGCTTTACACGCAATCGCGACCTTCCTCGATAGCTTGCGTCGTACGCAATACCGAGTTTCACTAAACAACAATATGTTATTCAAACTAGCCGTTATGAATAGTAATAACCACTTTTTGAAATTTTATAAATTTTATTTTTCAAAATGGACTTCATTTTTGGATTCGGAATACCGAAATTAACCTAGGGTGAAATTTTGGTATTTTTCTGAAAACTTTCAATTTTTGATGAATAGTGAAACCACTAAGTGGTAGGTTAAAAACTGAATTTTGCATAAAACTTAATTTTACCGCTTCTATGAATGTAATTTCGAAAATCCGAGAGACACGGTTAATATCAAGGACTAAAATGTGGTTCAATGAGATGAAAATAATTTTTTGGTGAATAGTAACTTTTTACCCTTTTTACCGCGGTTAATAGTAAATAGGGTAACTAAGGGTAAATATGATATTAATATTACCCTAACACATGTCCTAATTCTATTGGAAAAGTGTAATTCGACCAAAAACAATCTTAGGAATAACATATGACCATTTAGGCCCACTTGGATTAGATTAGGACATTTATTATTAATTTATTTAAAGAAGGGTTAAAGTAGTTAAAATCATAGTTTAATAAGTAAATCATTTTTAATATGGGGTTATACATAAGATAAATTCGTTTGTAAATATTCATTAGAAAGATAAAAAGATTTACTACATGATGGTATTTTATTTGTAATTTTTAGACATCAAATAATTTAATTTATTTATGACACAATGATGATGCAGTAATTATCTTATTAATGAAATATTGACATAATTGATGTTATAAACACCAAAATAAATATAATTTGAGACTTTTTATGAATTCCACTAATTTTCTAGGTTACTATGATATATTATTGTTGATTTAATCAACTTGGTTTGAAAATATAATTCTGTTATGACTTTCACAAAAAACATATATCAAATAGTGTCAAAATTGAGACAAAATAGTTTTAAAATCAAATATTATATTATTAATTGTTATTTTATTACTAAAAATCTAAGGTTCGGCCAAATGACTTAGATAAGGATATATATATTAATAATAAACAATTTGGGGTTCGTTTGGCATGTTATAGTAAGTGTATTAACCATATAGTGAAAGAAAACAAAAAGACATGGTAAAAGTTAAATTATTTAACTTAGAGTTAAATCTAATTGATAAGGTTAAAATAATACCCTAAACTTGTCTAAATCCTATTGGTTGATAGGATTTCGACCCATCCCCACTTTAGCTTCGAAATAAGACCCTTTGGAACCATTATAAACCGATTTTGACTTTAATATAAAATAATATTATGAGATATTCCTAAGGTGCCCCTCTCCTCCCTTATAAAAGGGCACCTCCTCCCCCTCCTCCTCACACCAATTTGAGCACTCAAGCTCGGCCAACCCCTACCATTTTCTCCTCTCCACTTCCCTAGAATAATCCTAGAGGTCCTGGTCTTCTCCAAAGACCAATCTTAGTTCCTTAAGTGGATGATTCAAAGAGGCGTTCCAAAGAAGAGGTAATATCCATTACCGATCTTTTCAATTTCTTTCTTCTTCAACATCTTCTTCTTTAGTTGTTTCATGATAAAGTAATAACATCAGTATTACTTACAAACTGATATGTTATTATAAATATTAAACAACCCTAATTCACCTTCTATCCATCCTACGGAAAAATGAAATCACTGCGCGTGCGTACGTACGGAATACCGTCTCCACGCCGTGGTGTAATCTATTTTCCACCCTCACCATACAAGGATGGGTATAATGGTGTAATGAGTAACTATATATGATTATTATGAAGTAATATTGATACTGAAATAATATATATATACTCCAATACAATTCCACGATCATAGGAACGATATCATCACTCGTGCGTATGTACGGAATACCGTCTCCACAATGTGATGCGACTCGTTCTACATGATCTTCATTTCATAATGATTATATAAATGAATTGAATGAATGAATATGGTATATACTACACTAATACCATTATGGAAATGAATTATCTATAACCTAAAGATAAGAATAAGAATTTATTCGACAAAACACGCATAAGAACAAAAAGTTATAAAGACCCGAGTAACAAGTAACAATGAAATATTACTAACAAGAAGCTAATAATATGACCATATATGATATCATATCAATATGTATGATTCTGGAATAAGTAAATAACATTATTTAAACCATTATACAAGAGCTTCGGACACGAACAAAGCAAATCGGACCTAAGGTAAGGAGAAATATCACAATCTCATTTTTATCCGAGATTGTTTATTCGTAAGTATTTACTGGGGTGTATTTTATCATCCACATCCATGTTCCCTCAATATGTAATATTGTTTCCATCCACTTTCAATAGTTTAAATCCAGTTTTACCCTTAGGTGAGTTTTAGTAAAGAATATGAAAGGAATCTTTTGTCGTTTTTTCCGTACGAGGTACTTTTTGACTTTTCCGACAAAAGTACGAAGAATGTTTTTTTTAACTTATACGGAATGAATGGATTTTTAACATTACTTCAAAGAAGCTTCCTTTACAAGTTTTCAAGTTTATTTTTAATCAACTTCTTTTATTTTAAAGTTGTATGACATGTTATAAAAGGAAAAATGTTTTTGAAGAAGAAAGGATATTTTCCTCAAGAATGGAGTCCAAGTGTTTTATCAAAATTATTTTCCATCTAAGATAATAAAGGGTTATATTTTTATCCCTATTATTACATTGATTTGATCATGTTGTGATGGAATTATTTTTATGAATTCCTTTATCTTATATGAATTGATTTATGATGTCATGATGTTTCAAGAATCCCATTTTTGTTACTTATGTTATGCAATGATGTATGATTTATGATTTTTGGCACACATAAGAAAGGATTCATTATAAGATGGGTGGGACCTATATCTCCCTCCAATGCATTGGGTAAAGATTTCATATCTCATGAGATAGACATGGCTGGAACGGAAGGTTATTTCGGTTCAGTGATACAGGACTGAAACGAGGAGTGAAATCGGTTCAGAAAGGGACTTTGTCCACTAAGATAGTCTTGGAAATGAGTCATGACTAACAAGAAATGATTTTCCATGATTATGTGTGCATGCCACAATGTTTCAAGTTTTATGTTATGATTATGGGGATCTCATTTTCACTTCTATGATTTATTCCATGTTAAGATATTATGATCTCTTTTGCAGGTTTTGATTTTCAAAAAGATATGATATGATTTTTATTTCCTTTATTTGCCTTGCTAAGCATTTGAGCTCACCCTTTTATGTTTTTCTTTTCCCCAGGTCAGGAAGATGGATATTAAGTAGAATATGCTAAAAGGGACCCTAGATATGATGAAATAAATGGGAGACACTGTGGAAGATTTATGAACCAGTTGTTTATGTTTCCCAGTCTCTAAAGACACTATACCTATACGGTCCTTTGTGGTTTTGTCATATGTTGTAATAAGTGTGCTTCAATTTTGAAGTATTAACAATGTATGTAAAGTATGGGTCGTTATAGTTGGTATCAGAGGAAAGGTATAGTCAACCTTTGGAAACTAGGATGTGAAAGCCTTAGTAAGAACCCTAAGGATAAGTCTAAGCATAGAACACAATCTTAGTGGTTTAGAAATGGCCTTGAATAACCTAGGATAAGACCATAAGCATGAAAATTTTATTCTTGAATTATGTGGTTTCCTATTATAATTAGTGTTGCTCACACTATTCTTCTTGGTTTTAGTCAATGGCTGGAACCCGAAGGAACCGTGTTAATACGGAATGCGATGGGCAATGCAATGATTGTCCCCATGAGCAACCAAACAATATGGGAGTTGGAATGCAAAATCTTGTAGCCATGCTCACACAACTTTCTCAAGCTATGAATCATGCAGGATTTCCAAACGAGCAAAGGAGGGAGCAACATTCTGTTGAATCCTTCATGAGGCAGCATCCACCTTCTTTCAGTGGGTCTACTGATCCATTAGTTGCTAAACAATGGATTAGTACTACTGAAAAGATATTTTCAGTTCTTCAATGCTCTGAACATGATAAAGTCATCCTAGCAGTGTATCGTTTGGAAGGAGATGCTGATCAATGGTGGAATCTTGTTAAGAATACGAGGTAAAGGGATGAAATTGAGTCTATGGAATGGGAAGAGTTCAAGAACTTATTTTTCAATAAGTACTTCCCTCGTATTCTCCGAACAAAGATGGAGAAAGAGTTTCTTGAACTGAAGTAAAGGGATGATGAATCTGTTGGTACCTATGAAGCAAATTTTACAAGACTTGCAAGGTACGCTTCTGGTATTATTATCCAACCTGAGAGTAAGATCGATCGATTCTTTAGTGGCTTAAAACCAAGTCTTCGAAGGGCGTTAGCCATAAGGGACTTCAATAGCTACGAGGAAATCGTTCGATGTGCTCTCAAAGTCAAGATGGAGATTGGAATAACCCATCAGTCACATGGGTTTGATAAGAAGAGGAAGATGGAATTCAAAGAAAAATCTAAAGAGCACACGGAAAAGAAGATGAGCTTTTCCTTATGCTCAAAGTGTGGAAAGAAACATGGAGGGAGCTGTCTTAAAGGGACAAGTAAATGTTTTAAATGTGGAAAGGAAGGTCATCGGGCATTTGAATGCCGTGATAATGGGAAGAAGATGTCTAATGATGCAAGAAAAGGAATGGATACACAGAATGAACCTACTACACTTCAATGTTTCAAGTGCAAGGAGATGGGGCATTATGCCAATCAATTCCCAAATCCAAGGGTTGATGATGATGGTCGACGTCAACAAACTCTTAAGGCTAAAGACAAAGGAAAGTCACATGCAATTTCTATCAGCGATGTGGAGTACGATAATGATGTGGTGAAAGGTACACTTACCATCCACTCTAAAGTAGCAAATGTTTTATTTGATTCTGGATCCACCCACTCTTTTATTTCTGAAGACTTTTCTAAGGGTATCACCGTATTACCTCAACAATTAGATGTTGAGTTAGCTGTGAGAACACCTAATGGCACATCAATCGCATCAAAAGTTTATAATTCTTCTCCGATCGAAGTTTGTGGGAAAGTGCTTCCTTCAAATCTTGTGATCCTTCCTTTAGTGGAATTTGATGTGATTCTTGGCATGGATTGGCTTTCTCTACATGGAGCTCATATCAATTGCCAAAGAAGGGAAGTCACATTTCATATTCCAGATCAATCTACGATCGTCTATCAATGCAAGGATGAATATAACCTTCCAGTGGAAATTTCTTCCATCTTATGGGTATTGATTCCACTAAATGAAGGTTATTTATCTCAAATGGTTGGCGAGAAACTCACGATTAAGAATATTCCCATTGTACGGGAGTTTGATGATGTCTTTCTGGAGGAATTACCGGGTCTTCCACCAAATCGTGAAGTTGAGTTTTCAATAGAACTCGTACCGGGTGCTTTGCCTATTTCAAAGACACCTTATAGAATAGCCCCAATTGAGTTGCAGGAATTGATGAAGCAACTCCAAGAGAATCTTGATAAGGGATTCATACGCCCTAGTGCGTCGCCTTGGGGAGCACCTGTTCTATTTGTTAAGAAGAAAGATGGATCAATGAGACTCTGCATTGATTATCGAGAACTTAACAAGATCACTATCAAGAACAAATATCCTCTCCCACGCATTGATGACTTATTTGACGAACTACGCGGAGCTCAATACTTTTCCAAGATTGTTCTTCATTCAGGGTATCATCAATTAAGGGTCAAAAGGGAGGATATACCAAAGACGGCTTTCCGTACAAGGTATGGACACTATGAATTTATAGTGATGCCATTTGGTCTTACTAATGCCCCTGCTATCTTCATGGATCTAATGAATAGAGTCTTTAGAGACTATCTTGATCAATTTGTGGTAGTCTTTATAGACGATATTCTTGTCTATTCAAAGAGCAAGGAAGAGCATGAAGATCACTTGAGAATTATATTGAAAACCCTGAGAAAGGAGAAGCTTTATGCCAAATTTACCAAGTGTGAATTTTGGCTTCAAAAAGTTGCATTTTTGGGTCATATAATCTCAAAAGAGGGGATATCTGTGGATCCAGCAAAAACAGAGGTTATCGAAAGTTGGTCAAGACCAACAACAGTAACTGAGATCCGAAGTTTTCTTGGTTTGGCTGGATATTATCGACGTTTTGTAAAATATTTTTCACGATTATCTAATCCAATCGCCAAGTTGACTCGGAAAGGAGTTAAGTTTGTCTGGACAGAGGAATGTGAAGAGAATTTCAAGGAGTTGAAAAGAAGGTTATCCAGTGCACCTGTGCTCACACTGCCTTGTAGTGGAGAAAGGTTTGTGATCTACAGTGATGCATCCAAGAAGGGATTGGGGTGTGTTCTTATGCAAAATGATATGGTGATAGCTTATGCCTCACGACAGTTGAAAATCCATGAGCAAAATTACCCAACACATGATTTGGAATTGGATGCGGTAATCTTTGCATTAAAGATTTGGAGGCATTACCTTTATGGTGAAAGGTGTGATATTTATACTGATCATAAAAGTTTAAAGTATATTTTCACACAAAAGGAGCTGAATATGCGTCAAAGAAGATGGTTGGAGCTGATTAAGGATTATGACTTCTCAATCCATTACCACCCTGGGAAAGCAAACAAGGTGGAAGATGCATTAAGTCAACAAGACCATGCTAGTTTATCCATGATGAGGATCACAAAAGATCCAATATTTATGGATTTACAAAGGATGGATCTTGGAATTATAATGGAAGGGGAAAAATCATATCTTTCTCAAATGAATGTTCAACCATCTATACATGTGAAGATTAAAGAGGCACAGAAAGAAGATGTCGAGTTACAAAAGAAGGTGAGAAATGTTCCTGAATTCAACCTTGATTGTGATGGGATAATAAAGTTCAGGAATCGGGTTTGTGTTCCTCCCATCCCCGAATTAAAGAAGGAGCTGCTGGATGAGGCTCATAGTTCATCATTCTCTATTCATCCTGGAAGCACGAAGATGTATAAGAACCTGAAAGAGTACTTCTGGTGGGATGGCATGAAAAGAGATGTTGCTGAATATGTCTCTCGATGCTTGGTTTGTCAACAAGTTAAAGCTGAGAGACAGAAGTCTAAGGGGATGTTACAACCATTACCCATACCCGAATGGAAATGGGAAAACATCACTATGGACTTTGTCACAGGACTTCCTAAAACATACAAAGGCAATAATGCTATCTGGGTCATAGTTGATCGTCTTACAAAGTCCGCACACTTCATTGCTATTAGAGAGGATTTCTCTCTAGATCAGCTTGCCAGGATATATGTAAAGGAAGTGGTAAGATTGCATGGAGTACCACTTTCTATTATATCTGATCGGGATCCGAGATTTACCTCGAAGTTCTGGCGAAGTCTTCAGCATACTCTGGATACAGAGTTGAGTTTCAGCACTGCTTATCATCCCCAGACAGACGGTCAGTCTGAGAGAACAATTCAAATCCTAGAAGATATGTTGAGAGCTTGCTCTATGGATTTCAAAGGAGTTTGGGATCAACACCTACCTTTGGTGGAATTTTCTTATAATAATAGCTTTCACTCCAGTATTCAGATGGCTCCTTATGAAGCTCTCTATGGAAAGAAATACAGGACTCCAACTTGCTGGGATGAAGTTGGGGAATGAAAGCTGTTAGGACCTGATCTCGTTGATGAAATGGCAGAAAAGGTCAGATCTATTCAACAACACATAAGAGCAGCTCAGAGTCGACAGAAAAGTTATGCCGACAACCGAAGAAAAGACCTAGAGTTTGAAGTGGGTGGTAAAGTGTTCTTACGAATATCTCCCTGGAAGAGGGTTATGAGATTTGGAAAGAAGGGGAAGTTGAGCCCTAGATATATCGGTCCTTTCGAAATACTTGATAGTGTTGGGAAGGTAGCTTACCGATTGGCGCTTCCACCGAATCTCTCTCAAGTTCACGTTGTGTTCCATGTATCTCTCCTGAGAAAGTACATACCAGATCCTTCACATGTACTCAGCTCAGAAGTTGTACCGCTGGAGCAAGATCTTTCTTATGAAGAACATCCGATAGAGATTCTGGATCGTAGCGAAAAAGTCCTACGAAACAAGACCACTCGCTTGGTGAAAGTTTTATGGAGGAACCACCAACTTGAGGAATCTACATGGGAGCTTGAGGATATGATGAGGGAGAATTATCCTCATCTTTTTGTTACAAAGTGACGAATTTCGAGGGAGAAATTCTTTTTAAGGGGGGTAGAATGTAACACCCGAGACTTTTATGTTATATAAATCATCAAAGGAATCTTTTTCTACACAACACTTGCTTGGCTTGCTTTACACGCAATCGCTACCTTCCTCGATAGCTTGCGTCGTACGCAATACCGAGTTTCACTAAACAACAATATGTTATTAAAACTAGCCATTATGAATAGTAATAACCACTTTTTGAAATTTTATAAATTTTATTTTTCAAAATGGACTTCATTTTTGGATTCGGAATACCGAAATTAGCCTAGGGTGAAATTTTGGTATTTTTCTGAAAACTTTCAATTTTTGATGAATAGTGAAACCACTAAGTGGTAGGTTAAAAACTGAATTTTGCATAAAACTTAATTTTACCGCTTCTATGAATGGAATTTAGAAAATCCGAGAGACACGGTTAATATCAAGGACTAAAATGTGGTTCAATGAGATGAAAATAATTTTTTGGTGAATAGTAACTTTTTACCCTTTTTACCGCGGTTAATAGTAAATAGGGTAACTAAGGGTAAATATGATATTAATATTACCCTAACACATGTCCTAATTCTATTGGACAAGTGTAATTCGACCAAAAACAAACTTAGGAATAAAATATGACCATTTAGGCCTACTTGGATTAGATTAGGACATTTATTATTAATTTATTTAAAGAAGGGTTAAAGTAGTTAAAATCAAAGTTTAATAAGTAAATCATTTTTAATATGGGGTTATACATAAGAAAAATTCGTTTGTAAATATTCATTAGAAATCTAAAAAGATTTACTACATGATGGTATTTTATTTGTAATTTTTAGACATCAAATAATTTAATTTATTTATGACACAATGATGATGCAGTAATTATCTTATTAATGAAATATTGACATAATTGATGTTATAAACACCAAAATAAATATAATTTGAGACTTTTTATGAATTCCAATAATTTTCTAGGTTAATATGATATATTATTGTTTATTTAATCAACTTGGTTCGAACATATAATTCTGTTATGACTTTCACAAAAATCATATATCAAATAGTGTCAAAATTGACACAAAATAGTTTTAAAATCAAATATTATATTATTAATTGTTATTTTATTCCTAAAAATCTAAGGTTCGGCCAAATGACTTAGATAGGGATATATATATTAATAATAAACAATTTGGGGTTCGTTTGGCATGTTATAGTAAGTTTATTAACCATATAGTGAAAGAAAACAAAAAAGACATGGTAAAAGTTAAATTATTTAACTTAGAGTTAAATCTAATTGATAAGGTTAAAATAATACCCTAAACTTGTCTAAATCCTATTGGTTGATAGGATTTCGACCCATCCCCACTTTATCTTCGAAATAAGACCCTTTGGAACCATTATAAACCGATTTTGACTTTAATATAAAATAATATTTTGAGATATTCCTAAGGTGCCCCTCTCCTCCCTTATAAAAGGGCACCTCCTCCCCCTCCTCCTCACACCAATTTGAGCACTCAAGCTCGGCCAACCCCGGCCATTTTCTCCTCTACACTTCCCTAGAATAATCCTAGAGGTCCTGGTCTTCTCCAAAGACCAATCTTAGTTCCTTAAGTGGAGGATTCAAAGAGGCGTTCCAAAGAAGAGGTAATATCCATTACCGATCTTTTAAATTTCTTTCTTCTTCAACTTCTTCTTCTTTAGTTGTTTCATGATAAAGTAATAACATCAGTATTACTTACATACTGATATGTTATTATAAATATGAAACAACCCTAATTCACCTTCTATCCATCCTACGGAAAAATGAAATCACTGCGCGTGCGTACGTACGGAATACCGTCTCCACGCCGTGGTGTAATCTATTTTCCACCCTCACCTTACAAGGATGGGTATAATGGTGTAATGTGTAACTATATATGATTATTATGAAGTAATATTGACACTGAAATAATATATATATACTCCAATACAATTCCACGATCATAGGAACGATATCATCACTCGTGCGTACGTACGGAATACCGTCTCCACGATGTGATGCGACTCGTTCTACATGATCTTCATTTCATAATGATTATATAAATGAATTGAATGAATGAATATGGTATATAATATACTAATACCATTCTGGAAATGAATTATCTATAACCTAAAGATAAGAATAAGAATTTATTCGACAAAACACGCATAAGAACAAAAAGTTATAAAGACCCGAGTAACAAGTAACAATGAAATATTACTAACAAGAAGCTAATAATATGACCATATATGATATCATATCAATATGTATGATTCTGGAATAAGTCAATAACATTATCTAAACCATTATTCAGGAGCTTCGAACACGAACAAAGCAAATCGGACCTAAGGTAAGGAGAAATATCACAATCTCATTTTTATCCGAGATTGTTTATTCATAAGTATTTACTGGGGTGTATTTTATCATCCACATCCATGTTCCCTCAATATGTAATATTGTTTCCATCCACTTGCAATAGTTTAAATCCAATTTTACCCATAGGTGAGTTTTAGTAAAGAATATGAAAGGAATCTTTCGTCGTTTTTTCCGTACGAGGTACTTTTTGACTTTTCCGACAAAAGTACGAAGAATGTTTTTTTTAACTTATACGGCATGAATGGATTTTTAACATTACTTCAAAGAAGCTTCCTTTACAAGTTTTCAAGTTTATTTTTAATCAACTTCTTTTATTTTAAAGTTGTATGACATGTTATAAACGGAAAAATGTTTTTGAAGAAGAAAGGATATTTTCCTCAAGAATGGAGTCCAAGTGTTTTATCAAAAAAAATTTCCATCTAAGATAATAAAGGGTTATATTTTTATCCCTATTATTACATTGATTTGATCATGTTGTGATGGAATTATTTTTATGAATTCCTTTATCTTATATGAATTGATTTATGATGTCATGATGTTTCAAGAATCCCATTTTTGTTACTTATGTTATGCAATGATGTATGATTTATGATTTTGTGGCACACATAAGAAAGGATTCATTATAAGATGGGTGGGACCTATATCTCCCTCCAATGCATTGGGTAAAGATTTCATATCTCATGAGATAGACATGGTTGGAACGGAAGGTTATTTTGGTTCAGTGATACAGGACTGAAATGAGGAGTGAACTCGGTTCAGAAAGGGACTTTGTCCACTAAGATAGTCTTGGCAATGAGTCATGACTAACAAGAAATGATTTTCCATGATTATGTGTGCATGCCACAAAGTTTCAAGTTTTATGTTATGATTATGGGGATCTCATTGTCACTTCTATGATTTATTCCATGTTAAGATATTATGATCTCTTTTGCAGGTTTTGATTTTCAAAAAGATATGATATGATTTTTATTTCCTTTATTTGTCTTGATGAGCATTTGAGCTCACCCTTTTATGTTTTATTTTCCCCAGGTCAGGAAGATGGATATTAAGTAGAATATGCTAAAAGGGACCCTAGATATTATGAAATAAATGGGAGACACTGTAGAAGATTTATGAACCAATTGTTTATGTTTCCCAGTTTCTAAAGACACTACACCTATAAGGTACTTTGTGGTTTTGTCATATGTTGTAATAAGTGTGCTTCAATTTTGAAGTATTAACATTGTATGTAAAGTATGGGTCGTTATAACTTGACCATATGGTTGGCTGCCATATCTCAAATACACCACCAACACATAGATCTTTTTTATGACAATTCCATGGCTCCATAGGGCTTGCAAGTCTCTATGAGCTCACTTTGACCATTAGTCCAACTCCCCTTGTTATATCACAACACAAAAAAATAAATAAGAACCAAAGACACTAATAAAACCATACTTCCCATAGAAAAATGAGGGTCGGAATGAGAAAGAGTTCGGGTCTCTCTTCCCAAAACAACCACTAAAATCCTGAAAATCATATTTTATCTACCTTGACATCCGAAAATTACAAATGTAACTCTGAAATGAATGTATCTCTAGGATCAAACCTTGCTCTAATACAATTTTGTCATGAACCAGCCCCGGTTAACCCCAAACTGGGAAGCAGAACCAATCAGTGGAATTTCCTAAAAGGAATTCCCAATCCTAACGGGCTGGAAACTAGTGTCAGGAATAAACATAGTACAAAAGGGAATGATTTCACCCAAATATAATCAAGAAATAACCAGTTTATACAAACATATAGCCCAAAATACATTTATATAAGGTTAACCTGAAAATTATTTATAAAATAAATTGAATGTAAAAATAAACAATACAACCAACCAACAAAACCTAATGACAAAACTAACACCATGTGACCCCTCTAGTCACTCTCCAACAAAACGAATACTCATCTACCAAAGTGACCAAACTCAAGATATAACCTAGAAAAGGGGAATAAAATAAAACTATAGACATGAGTATTAAATATTTGTAGGTTATCCCAATATTTTATTCCCAATGCACATCCTTAAAAATAAAAGATACATAAATTTCATGTTTGAACTACAATATGTATAAATATTCTTTCCTTGCATGTTTCCATGATATAATCATTATAAAATAAAATGCTATTATGTTTTCATAACCAGGAAATTCTAATAACCAATTTCAAAGAGAGGAAACTTCAAAATGAAAATAGTTTTCAAGATGGATGATTTAAAGAATGTAATCCATTAAAAAACACAAAATCTATTGAATTTTCCAATTAAACACACCAATTGGTGATTATGAGTAAAAAATATCTAATGATCACAAGTAATGGGAACACCCTTGGGAACTAGTTCGTTGTGGGAACCAGGTACCACATATTTTGGTGTAAAAGTAACCACAACAAATATATGTTCTCAGGAACATGAGAAACTAGAAATAGAATCATCTATAACATAGTGGTCATGAACATCATCATCATCACAGTTTAGTTAGTGTTGTCATCATCAACAATTTTAGTTGAAATTGGGAAAAAATCCCTCCGGATCAGTAGAATACAAGTACACATCCACCAACATAGATACCCTAGTTTTCCCTTTTAGAGCTCAGACAAGTTACACATATATAAAATACCATTTTCTCATGACTATTATATTTAAAAATCATACACACGTCAAACAGCCCATATATATGTCTCACATTTCATTCATAGATCAATAAACCACCTAAATTCTCATAAAATAATTTCAAGAAGTATAACGAGGCCTTGCAAAAGAAATCCATTAAAAATTATCTTTTAAGGCCAAAAAACCATGAATACCATATCAAATGATAATTCAAAACCCCAACATAATTTAATAAATCAATTTCATGGACTGTCACGACCCGTCCCCCGGGCCCTGTGTCGTGACTACACTAATCCGACCTTCCATTATCCAGGGGATGGAGACCAGCACCAGAATGGAATATCCCTAAAATGGTTATTCGTATCCTCAAAAAATGGAAACACATAGTCTGGGCACACTATGTAGAATTGAAACACAATGGAGTAAGAAAGGTACAACCACAACTAAAAACCATGACTGATTGTAAAAGTATGTACTGAAAGTAAAGGGGCTAGTTTACAATCCCAAAAGGAACAAAGGTACAAAAAAAGGGAAAATAGTTTCTATGATCATCTGTGAAGGATCCTACCAAATGGGTAGGTACATCTCGTCTCTGCGGCTCTCCACGCCAACCAGTCACCTCCGTACTCCGTCTAGTCCGTGCTCCCAAGTCTTGGTCAAAGCTGTCAGTCATCTGTACCAGACACAACTATATGTGGGTGAGGCCCATGCAAGAGTGAGTATAACAACACCCAATAGGGACCCTAAGTCCCATGATGCTCTCTCAGAATTCCACAAAGGAAAAACCACAGAGCATGATCTCAATCACAAAGTACAAATTAAAAGACTCAGCTCAAACTAAGTAGATAACTTAAAGAACCAGAATAATAATGATTAGCCTTAAAGATAAGACATCTAATTCCATTGATATGTTTTAATTATGAACCTCAAAGAAGTCACACTATCAACAATCCACATCGGGTTGTATGTCAATGATCTACATAGGTTCGTAAGTTGTTGATCCACATGGGGTAGTAAGTCACTGATCTGCACTAGGCCGCTCTAAGGATAGCCCTTTTCTGGTCATGCTACTACTGATCTAGACAGGGTCATTCTGATACTGGACCACAAAGGGTCGTATTTCACTTGATATCCACCCCCAAGATTCATTCACTTGGTGCGCATGAGTTTTCGAGAAACCGCTTCACAAGATATTGGCCATTCCTCAACTGCCACAAATTCCCATGAAGAAGTAACCTGATGCACTACCATGTCATAAGGGTTCCAATGCAACAGACAATGCGTCAATTGGATGCCCGGTCTGTAAGTTATAGGCATTTTAGTGCCGGGTTCCCTATTGGATTCAAGTTTGATCAAACCTATCCATACTCCAACATTATTTAAAAATAAAGTGGATTATCTCAAAAGGAACTTCTTGTCTTAATTGTTCCAACGCCACAGACAGTTCATCAAACAGATGTTCAGTTTAAGAGATGTTCCCCTTTAAGGGACACTGGGCTTAAAGGGGTATGAGACCCTACTGGGTATTATTAAACTCACCCCTGCATGGGCTTCACCCTCACCATGTTGTGTTTTCTTCAAACAATGAGTAGCTTTGACTGAGACTTGGGAGCCTGGACTAGATGATGTACAGAATTGACCAGTTTACATGGAGATCCAGATAAACGAGTTGTACCTACCCTTTAGGTAGGATCCTTATCAGATGATCTTAAGAGATTTTTTACCTTTTTGTTGTACTGTTTTTCTGGTTGGTCTTGTATACTAGTCCCTTTACTTTTAATACTTACTATTACACTCATTTGTGGGTTTTAGTTTTGTTTTTACTTTTCTACATTCATTGTGTTTTACTTGTGTGCAGTGTGCCTTGTCTGTGTGTGTACAAGTTTTGAGGCAATGCCTTCCCATTTTAGGGATACACCATTACGGTTATAGTAGCCTACCCCTATCATATGGATGTAGGTCTTGGGGTAGTCATGGAACAGTGCCTAGTGGATGGGTCATGAAAAAGTGGTATCAGAGGGGACAGTTCATTTGAAGAACTAAGACTCTGATCCTTTAAATGGGGAAATAGTGTTATGTTTTTTTAGTATGGTTTTTAGTTTTTGTTTTCCTTTGTTGTTTTATAAGCTGACGTATCAAAGTAATAGGACCATGAGTTTTTATTTCTGACTCGATACATGGAAACAATGATTGGCTGTGTTTTTTAAATTTTTTCTTTTCATCTCTTTTGAGACTGCTCACCAGGTATAAATTATTAACCATGGTACATCTATTTCTTAATACGATGCTTCATCGTAGAGATCCAGTCGTGTTTCCAAAGAGAGTTCACGATGATTTTACCCCGAATAAAGAGGCATCAATATAGGGCCCTCTTATGGATATGGTACCTTCATGTGGTGTACCAGCAGCACCACTACCCATAGGGCTGCAGTTTCTACCAGCCCCACCAGTGGACAGTGCACACTGACTAAGCGCGCTACATGAGTTCTAGTAGTAGAGGCCTCTGAGGTTTCAAGGCGAGATGGATCGACATGTGTTTAAGGACAGGTTGGAGGTATTAGCAAGATTTTTACACCTAGTTGGGACACCCGCAAACCATATGGTGATCCTAGCTGCTAGTCTCTTCCATGGCATGACAAGGAGATGGTGGAACATGATTCTCCAAATTCAAGATGAGGTGAACCTCACCAGATTGGATTTTTTGATCCACTTCAAGGAAGTGTTCATTCCAGAGACTATAATCTCTGTGCGTTTTCAAGAGGACCTGCACTTACAATAGGGCAGCCTGACAGTAGCCTAGTACTCTACAAGATTCACTGGCTTCTCTCGCTACTCCACAAACATGGAACCATACCCTTTCTTCTAGACCTAGACCTTTGAAAAGGGTCTCTAAAGGGAGATCATATCACTGATTATATCAATCAACACACAGACACATGCTGGAGTACTAGAGCGAGCACTTCTAGTAGAGATATTCCTAGTTGAATAAGCACCAACAACGAGAGCCACCGCCAGTCTACATGTGATTGAGTCATCTATAGCAGGAAGTAGGCGGATGATGCAGGGCCCCAATCAGGCTAGAAGTTCTTGTGGATGACCGCAGGATGTGGGGTAAGAGGTGCATAGATGATAGGATAGATGATGCTAATAGAAGGTAAGACTGTGCTACCTGTGTGGAGGGCAGCGTCACATGGGTCACGACTGCCCGACCTGCCGTACTGATGAGCAGAAGCTGGTCAAGGGACCAATGAGGTAGAAGAAAATATTAAATTTGGGTGTCATGTAGTGTGGTGGAGGTGGAAGGGGAGTAGTCTGTGAAACATGCGGTGGATGAAGTTTTGTTGTTCTACCAATACAACCTCCAGGTGGTCTACGCAGACCTTAGGGAGCAGGTGGATAGGGACGAGCTCAGCTTCAAGAAGCTGAGGCCTATGAACATGGTGCTGTAGATATGATCTGAGGTATGATTTGTGTCTAGTCCACCCTACATTCAGCTCCTATAGACATAGCTTCCATTCACTCTTTTATTTCCACGAATCTCATTCGGATCTCAGAGATTCTGGTAGAGCCATTGGCTCGATCCTTACAATTATAGACTCCTACAGTAGAGTATTCAACGATTATCCACTAGTTATAGTAGTGTGAGATTCCTCTTGGAGGTGAGATCTGTAGCTGGGATCTTCTAGTAGTAGCGTCGAGGCCTTACGATGTCATCTTAGGTACGGACTATCTATCCATAGTTAATGTTCAGATCGACTATTTTATGCACAATGTGCTGTGTGACCATAAGGATTGGACCATTTGTTCCTTCACAAGTGATAAGGGAACCTTTGCAGCTCAGGACGGACTTTCTTGGAGGAGGGTCTAACCAATCACTCCTCAGTTGGCTAGCCATACCCTCAAAGCTGTTGACGAGAGGAGTCCGAGTTATCATGTAGTGTTGGACCAGTCTGATGACATCTTTCCGGATGATGTTCTGGGATTACCTCCTCATAGAGAGGTAGAATTATACATCGATCTATACCCCAATAGAGCCCTGATATCTTCACTAACATATCGGATGGCCCCTACAGAGCTTCGTGAGTTGAGGGTACAACTAAAGGACTTGTAGGGTAAGGGTTTCACATTCCCTAGTGTTTCTCCATGGGCAGCCTCAATAATGTTATGTAAGAAGGAATATGGGAGTTTGAGGCTTTGTGTGGACTATCTGTTCCTGAAACAGGTCACCATGAAGAATAAGTATCCAATTTTTAGGATTGATGATCTTTTCATTCAGTTGAAGGTAGCTCTGTGGTTTTCAAAGATAGAACTCAGATCTGGCTATTATCAGCTCACATTATAGGATGAGGACGTACTGAAGGTAGCCTTCAGATGCCGATATGTCCACTACATGTTCTTGAAGATACTTTTCGGGGTGACCAACATTACGGAAGTGTTCATGGGGCTCATGAATAAGATTTTCTAGCCTTACCTCAATCTTTTCATGGTGGTTTTCATTGACGACATCTTGATATACTCAACGTTATAGGAGAATCACACTAGACATCTGCATATAGTTCTAGATAAACTATGAGAGCACAAAATTTATGGAAAGAACTCAAAGTTCTAGTACTAGATATAGGAGGTCCAATTTTTGGGACACGTTATTTCAAAGGATGGATTTGCGTTCCTTCTGGCGAAGATTGAGGCAATGTTTTCTTGGGAACCACCTTAGAGTATGACCGAGGTGCGAAGTTTCCTCAGATTGGCAGGGTACTAATGAATATTTGTACCAGACTTTTCTAGAGTAGCATCACCCTTGTCAGCATTGACAAAGAAGTAAAAACCATTCTTGTGGACAGAGAGATGCCATTAGAGTTTCCAGAAGCTGATAATGAGATTGACGAGTGCCCCCATCATGAGGCTACCAGAAGAGGGAATTGGTTATGTAGTCTACTGTGACTCATCGGGGACTAGAATGGGATGTGTCCTACTGCAGTAGCAAGTGTAATATCGTACAACTCATGGAAGTTGAGGAAACATGAGTATCACTACACTACCCATGACCCAGAGTTAGTAGTAGTGGACTTTTTATTAAAGATGTAGCGACCCTAATAGATGGGAGAACAAATTGTTGTCTACTCTGATCACACGAGTCTATGGTATATCTTCTCATAGAAGGACCTGAAACTAAGATAGCAGCGATGGCTGAAGTAATTTTAGGACTATTAATTTGATATAGTATATAATCCTAAGAAGGGGAGCATGGTGGCAGATGGACTCAACAAGAGGTCTGGGTTACACTTTTTGAGTGAGGAAATAGAGAAGATAGTTGCGTTGCAGTTATACTTCATGGATAGAGATGGTGAAGCATACCTCCAGACCATGAATGTCACTCCCCCACTCCTTCTGTGAGTACGAGAGGCACATCTTGGGGACATTTACTGTGAGGTCCTCTATGCTTAGATGTCCTAAGGATGAGATTCTAAAGGATCTTATCAATGTGTGTATCACTTCATCCTTTTCAAAGGTTAAACCATGGTACTAGTAATGCTATAGAAGGAGGTGTTGAGGGATCTCCACACATCCCCTTTGGTGGTACATCCTTGTATGATGAAGCTATACCAGGACCTCCGACGTCCGTATTGGTGGGCATGGGAGAATAAAGTAGTGGTAGAGTTCATGTCACGAACCAGATCTGGTCACCATCAAACTAGCACCAAACCCGGCCCGTGCCAAGGCCCGAAGGGCGTTCCCGATCCCCACAGGTTGTCACAAGTGCCCGAGTATCATAAAATGATAATTGGGAATGATTTACCCAAATTTTTTATACTTAAAACAATAAATGAATCCAAGAAATAAAATATGGATTTTTCGAACCAAAACATCTATTACTAGAAATTCAGAACAGAATTACACAATATTAAAAAATGTTTGAACACTATTAAAAATGTAAAAACCCATGAAAAGACAGCCCATGAACCTCCACATGGAAAGAGGCACCGCCCTCAAGCCATCTCTATGACACTGTATCATGATGGACCGCTAAAAACCCGAACCAAAGGCATAAAACCTGTACCCAATCCTGTGACATAAAATAAGCAAGTCTACTTGCACCCAAAGGTGTAAGTAGGGTGTGATAGAAAGCCCAGTAGGATACCACCACTAAGAGATTCCATGTGATAAACATTTAAAGATGAAAAGCATGCAAGTTTTCAAAAACATGAAAATCTAGTTACAATTTCTAAAAGATGCAAATTTGAATAAAAACGATTTTCAAGTGGGCTATTTTAGCAGGTTAAAAATTTTAAAATAAACACCAAAGATACTGAATTTTTCCAGCCAAATGTACCATATACCCATGGTATGTATAAAGTAACTAATGAGCACAAGCAATAGGAAATAACCCCTAGGCACTAGCTATATGTGGGTCACAGGTACCTTGTATCTCGGTGAGAGTAACCATCACAAATATCCATTCTCGTGCATGAGCCACTAGTAGGGAACATACCCATAAGCTAGTGGTCCCCAATCATCATCATCATAGTTTAGTTAGAGTTGTAATCATCAATATTTCTATGTGAAACTGAGGCCAAACCCCACAGATTCACTAGCATACTAGTACACATCCACCCACCTAGATACCGTGGTTTTCCCTTTGTGCTTAAACATGTTCAACAAGCCAAGAAATATAGTTTTCACATGTAGATAACACTTCCATATCACACATTAACCAAACAGCCCCATGTACATCACATAAGTCACAAATTACACTTTTCATTCAAATGCATTTTGAAATCAAACTCACACCAAAATAGCCCACAACACTTTTTTCATAACTTTCACAATCCAACACATCCTTTTACAATTTTATGAAGTCCCAAAAAATATGATAAACATCACATAACAGAACCATTCACATTTAAAATGGCTCATTTGAATGTATAAACAATCCAATACAGTTTTCCAATATGGTTTCACCTCTTACATAAATCATTAAACCACTCAAACCTTTCATAAAACAATTCTAAATAGTGTACCAAAGATTTTCAAATAGAAACCATTTCAAAACCATATTTCAAGGACAAAATCACACCATTAAAAATTCAAAACAGAATTGGAATCACCAAAAACATTAATTAAACAACCCCCATGTGTTATAAAAACACCTCAAACAATAGCACAAAAGATCCACATGAAACACACACGTTTTAAAAATCACTTTCAAGAAGTACAATAATGTTTTACACCTTAAACCCTTAAAAACACATTAAGACCTAGTGGCACACCAATACCCCACTAAATCATAATTTTTATCCCAAAAAAGATTTATTAAACCAAATTCATATGTTATAAAACAATCCCAAACAATACCCAAAGTGTTACACATGAAAACCACCAAATTGTAAGCTAAATGAAACTATAAAAATAAACGCTTAACCAAATCCAAAATAAAAAATTTTTTCACCACACAAAGCATATTATGAGAATTAATAATAAGTAATTCATGAAAACTAAATCATCTAGAAATGATTACACACAGAATCACCTAACGGATGAGTCAAATCCCTCAAAACTTGGATCGAAACGTCAACCGCACAACCTGCGCACCACAAGGAATATAAATTCAGACGTAGATCGCAATATATGACCAACAATACACCAAATGAAACCCTATGATCAAACCCTAACTTCTGGAAATTTTATAACATAATGAAAGAGAGAGGAAACCCTAAGGGAAAAGGAAGAAACCAAGAAGGAATCATTTACTCAGAACAATCCTGAAGAAAACGACTGAAAATCGACCAGAATCTGAATATTAAAATAGATAAAAAATTAAAGGATATTCGAACAAGAATTATAAGGTCATGTATGAATTAGAATGGGGGAAAAGAGTAAGAATAGAAGGAGTTATGAAGTAATGAATTTACCTCTTCAAAACTGCTGGATTTTAGAAACCCTAATAATTTTAGCTCTCAATCGTGATGTATAAGAGCTCCAAAGAGGGGAGAGAGAGATTGGCCGCGCTATGGGGTTTAAGGGGCACGTTTTAGGCTTAGAATAACCTAAAAATCCATAAAAATGAATAAGTTATTAATTGATCAAATTTTATTTTTAAAACTGTAATTGGGCTTTCGGGCAGGCCCAATCCATAAAATAAAAACCCATATACACCTTGGTTATGGATTTCCAAAAGCTCAAAATTTTAATTTTGGTGTTAATCTATCAGGGGAGGAAATTTAGGAGTTGGAAGGAGTGAAAAATATTAAAAAATGAATATCTTATAAATGAATCAAAATGTATTTTTAAATCTGGAATTGGGATCATGGTTTAGCCCAATTCATTAAAACTCATTTATTTTCCATAAAACCTTTGGAAACCCCCAAAACAAAGAATTTATGGAAATTAAAATACCAATACATTTAAAATATGCTATTTATATGATAATTCTTCCCTCTATGAAAACTTTCCACCCTGGAAAGTCACCGTAAGTCCAAAGCAACAGCCAAACCCAACTGAGAACCCAAGAGGTACTCCCTTGCCAGGTTTCTCCCCCAAAGGCCAAAACACCTCCAGTGATCAATGAAGGAAGGAATACTCTCACAAACCTCACATACACCACATTCTTGAAACAATAAAGTATATTTAGTCTTTATACCAAATGATAACTCCTCAAACCCAATCTGAACAATACTCAACCAATTTACCTAAATAAACAACAACATCGAACAAGTTTACACGTACCCTACTATAATGAAACCATTGGGAACACTCCAATATCAATGATTACCCAAGAAAGATGTAGGTAGTTAGATATCTCTGAATGATAATACCAACTTCCCAGACAAGACGAAGGAAAAAATATGAGTTACTCGTATGAAGAGACACAAATGGGCTCCCCACCATAAGAGACAACTAAATTTTTTTTCCCGAGATAGAATCAAGACACTAAGAGGGGAAGGCCCAAAAAAACTCCCCAGTACAAGGGGTATAAATCCATTAGAAATTTACAAAATAATATGCATGATACCCATGGTGGGTCTTCCCACCATAAGAACCAACCATCTTAACCGACCGGCGTGGGCCGACACGAAAAGACCCCAAAATTAAGGAGTTGGGATGGTCACACGGTTAGTCTGCACAATTTGAGAAAATGTGCGATAAATATGTGGATCCTTATATCTGCATGGTTATTTTTTTTGTTCATGGTTAGAACTAACCATGTGAAAACCATGTTCTCAACTTGTCTAGCCAAAATTCCAACCATTCTCCAATGACTCAATGGAAACCAAAGGGGGAGGGAATAACATTGTGTGATGACATGGGTACAAGACCCTCCACCTATTTCCACCGAATGGGAACAACAGAAGAAATATGATGACACCATAGGTTTAAACTTTTCCTATCTTTCATACTATGGATAGGAAATTGTACAAGGGTTTAAACGACACTGGGGTTTCCCCAGACTACGTGCAAGCTTCTCTCTGGGACCTTTGGCTGGTGCTCAAAATATTAAAGCATATTTAGCCTCGCAGTTAGGTTGTGGAAACCCCTATATGGATCTTCTTCATTAGATGCCATAAACAACAACACCACATACCCTGATGGGTTCATCAAGACATAACACACTCCATAACTCACTTTACCCAAACCAGACATTTCACTGAAACAAGGGATCAGAATAAGAACACACATCGCACCTTATTTCTTTGGGTGAGAAACAACAGAAGGGAAAGACACGTATAAACAAATTCCTCTAAGATAGAGGATTTGATGTTCTTTACAAGGGAGACATACTCCCAACATAACATAGAACCTTAGAGGATTGTGTGACCTTCAACATTATGTTCAAAAGAGCACACAACATCACAATGCATCACCGAACATGACCCTTGTGATTGATAGAAACAATACATGAAACATGACCATATTGCAAGTCCCTAAACAACAGACAAGTCCAAAAAGTGGACACAATATCTTATCATGACCAAAATCTCAAAATTGGTGGTTTAAAAATAACTCTTGCTTCAAGGAAACTATGAAGAACCCAGAGGCCCTCTTAGACACCATCACGACACTCATCTACACTAACAACCGAAGAACACTTCCACCTTCGATGAATCATGAAACTTAAGAAACTGAGTCCTCTTTCAACCTTCCACAAGCACTATCTCACTAAAAGAGGATCCAAAAATAAACTAAATGAATGTTTGTAGACTCAATCAATAGTGATCTATAAAATATTCCTTATATTGATCAAGTGGAGGATTTTAAAATGGAGAAACAATACGGGTTGGACTTCAGTTGTGCATTAACATTTAATGGGGGAGTACCTTATCCAATGAGAGAACCCAAGGACCCAACCAAGCTGGTCCATTGGTCAAAACATGCCACAAACCAGATCCAAAAACATGAAGGGAACCACCGTAAAGGCATCCCAAAACATTTTTCAAAAGAGACCACTAACCGTCTCAATGACACAGCCTACCGACCAAACACAAACCCAAAACACAGTTCAAACGGAAGGGGTTCTTGGAATCAAAACATCCCACAACATCAACATTTTCAAAAACCCGTAATAGAAATCATACCAAACTATTAATCATGACATCATGTTTTTCTTTTAAACCAATTCTTTGAAAACAAATGGTTTTGCAGTAAGCGTATCCACCAATGGTACCCCCTGGGCCTCACACATGCATGTTTTTATGCCACACCGTGCACCCTCATAACCATCCCAGCACTCATCCAGTCATTCCATCAACCATCCATCATCCCATATAACCCTATGCATGTGGTCACTTATGGAAATACCAATGGGTAAAAAAAACTTCCTTCCACTTTTCAAAAACAAAATTGTCAACCAACACAACCTTTTTCTCAAAACTGTTAACAATGAGATCAAAATCCCAGTTCACATCTTACAAAACATTTCATAAGGACACAACCATTTAAAAAAGAACTCACTTTCACGTTATTCGAATCAATTTCAAAACATCTCATCCCATTAAAACACCATTTAAACGTTTAGAAAACTATATTGGAAACACTTTTGAAAACCAATTTCAATATGGTTCCGGCTTTCAAAATATGTGTAAGCATACTATTTTTCATTTCCAAAAAATTCTGAAAATTCAGTTCCACCATTTCATTAATCAAAACATTCTATTTTTATTTTAAAATCATTTCACAAAAACTTTACAATTCTTAAAACCAAGTCAGTTTAAAACCAAAGTTCCAAGATTTCAAAACTAAAGAACACAAGACAATGCGAGAGGAAACTTGTTTCAGTGGGTGACTCGGACATATGGTTGGCGGCCATATTCAAATCACTTCACTATCACAGAGAGTGTTCTAGGGAATATCTCGAGCTCCACATGTCTTGCCAGGCCCTACGAGCTTACTGAGACCATCAACCCAACTCTCTTTTCATTTCCCCTAATCATTGTTAAACAAAGAAAACCAAAGGACTCTGAAAGGTCCCGACTTCCCTTGGAAAATTGAATCCTGCCATGAGGTGTGGTGATCAGGCACACTACCCATAACTAGAATACCAAGTCCCTAGAATCTGATCTCCATACTATCCTGACACTTCCCTAAATAACATGACCCAAAGAGAGCGAACTTCCTCTGATACCATTTTGTCACGAACCGAATCTGGTCACCATCAAACTAGCACCAAACCCGGCCCGTGCCAAGGCCCGAAGGGCGTTACCGATCCCCATGGGTTGGCACCAGTGCCTGGGTATCACGACCCGTCCTCGGATCCCGTGCTGTGACTACCCCAAGCCCACCTTCCATAGGCCAGGGGCTGGCGACTAGAACCAAAGGCGTAAATCCTCATAACTGGGAAGGCATTGCCTTTATAAAAGTAAACTAAACACCACAGAGTACAAGAATAAGTAATCACTAGGTAAAACTGAATACAAGTAGTGCTGAAAGTAAAGGGGCAGGAAATACAAGCCCAATTGTAAAGTACAAGGTAAAAGACAAAACAGCCGGAAGGTGACAAGCTGCTCCTGGGTCATCCACCAAGGATCCAACCTGAAGGGTAGGTACATATAGTGCATCTCCTGGATCGTCCACCACAGATCCTACATGAAGGGTAGGTACATATAGCGCATCTCCTGGATCGTCCAGCAGGGATACTACCTGAAGGGTAGGTATAGATACCCTCCACAATGCTCTCTCCCGTCAACCTCTTCTGAGTATCGTCTCGCCGTGAAGTCCACCTCCAGATACTGACTCGTCGTGAGGTCCACCTCAAGGTACTGTCCAGCCCTCAAACACTCAGCCTCTATCAACGCTGCCCGTTGTCTACAACCAACACAACAAAGTGTGGGCATAGCCCTTGTAGGGGTGAGTATAACGATACTCATTAAGGACCCTGAGACCCTCAAGGTCTCACTAAATCCAACAAGGATAACCACAAGGAAGATCTCAACAGATATCCTCTACTTAGGTATATGCCCATACATATACCTAAGTTATCAAGTAACTCATCTCAATCATGAGGAAACACAAAGATTATGAAATCAACGGACAACCACTAACCAGGTATATGCCCATACATATACCTAAGTTATCAAGTGACCCATCTAAATCATGAGGAAACACAAAGATCATAGAATCAGCTCAAACCAGGATTTTCAATTATCGAAACCGTAACTGCTGAAGAGCCCCGTCTCTGCAGTGTACAGTGATCCTGTCACGACACCGAGATACTAACCCAAGATTGATGACGTACTCCACCTGTCGAGTACTGTGGGCCTGCTGCTACAACCAAGCGCTTCCCACCATGGGTCTACCGCTACAACCAAGCACTCCCCCTCATAGCCTCCAAAGGTACTCCTTCTATTGAGTACCGCGGGTCTGCCGCTACAACCAAGCGCTCCTCCGTCGTGGGTCTTCCGCTACAACCAAGAACTTCCCACCCTGGGTCTGCCGTTACAATCAAGAACTCCATCTCATAGCCTCCAGAGGTACTCCTTCTATTGAGTACCACGGGTTTGCCGCTACATCCAAGTGCTCCTCCGCCGTGGATCTGCCGCTACAACCAAGCACTACCCACTGGGCTATCCGAAACTCACCGAGTCGATCGATCATCCACCGTTAAGTCTCAGTCGGCTACGCGGTCTCCGAACTCCGCATGCTCGTCTCCGGGAGGGTCCGCTCCACGAGCTACTAGTCGATAATCCAAGTATCACAAAGTCCCACGAAAAATTATCTCAAAGGACTGCCTCGTCATATGGGTCTCAACACAACAGACGGCGCGTCAATCGGACGTCCATTCTGTGAGTTATTAGCCTTTTCGTCCCAGGGGCCCAGTTGGTTTCATGTGCGAACCAACCCCGCCGTATCTCAACTGTACCCCGAACTCTCATAGGGTATACTCATAGGGACCATTTCTCAACGTGATCACCAACGCTGTTGACGGTTCATCAAACGGACGTCCAGTCTGAAAGTTATCAACTTTTCCGTTTGAGGGGCCCTGTTAGATTTCAGGTACAATCCAACTCGAACACTATCCAAATGCAACCAAAACTCAGGAGAAGTATTCCAAAAGTTCTGTCTCATCAATATGAATCCAACAAAGTCGATGGTACGTCAATCGGACGTCCGGAGCTCAAGATATAAGTGTTTCCGCTCCGAGGGCCCGGTTGGTTTCGGGTTCGAACCAACCCGGTCATACTTCAAATGACACTGGTTAATTAAACTGGTCACACCATTGCGATCCATACAGAAAAACACACTAGATGGACTACCAATTGTTCCAAAACAGATAGCCAGTGAAAATGTTTCATTTCACCACAACACACGTGAACCGGGCCTGTGGGGCCCGCGCCTCGACCCCAACATAAATATCCAAAATTGATCCTAACACATCAGTCTTAATTCCAGGGTCGCAACCTCGCAGATTGTTTGACATTCCAACACCGTATGAGAGATATATGTCTGAAACAAGATCCCGTAATAATAATAATAATAAAATTATTCAGTGTTTCGTGGGCCCGAGCCATGAACCAGAATTTAGTATTCAACATTAGACTTGAATTGACCATATTGATGTCAGGATTACATCGCCACTAACGGCAAGCCAATCGGACGTCGCACACATGAGTTATGTTGGGTCAAAGATTTAATAATAATATTAAATCTATTATGTACGAGCGTTTCAGGTACCCGATCCAAAAACCCGAAAAGGATATCCAATATTGGAGTCATAAATTCCGTCTTGAAGTCAGGGTCACACTGCCACTAACAGTTCGTGAAACCGAGGTCGCACGATGAAGATACCGTTAAAATACGGTTTTCCCAACGAAAATAATAATAACATTATTATATTAATATTATTTTTAATTTAAATTTAATACATAACATAACACATCCAAAACCCACTCACCACCACCCAAATAGCGCTTCCTCTTCTTTGCGCATGGCCACCACCTTTGGCTGCCCACCAGATGCGCCTCCAGATCCTTCCGCACTCCATTCCAACTTCAATTTAACTCGGAAAAATGATACGAACGCATATCCTTGATCCTCGGGTCGAGATCTTCGCGTCTGTATGTCGCGCTCAGGGAAACATTGAGTTTCCAGCATCAATAAATATTTGGACGCCTCCTTCCGTGATCCATTGCGGCTTCGTTTCAAGCCCGAAAAATTAAACGATCGCATATTTGTAATCCTTCTGTCGAGGGCTTCACATCCATATATTGCGCTCAACAAAACTCCGTATTTCCAGCGTCAATAATTATTTGGACATTGAAGAACGCATGAAGAACACGTGAAGAATAAAAAGAAAAAGGAGAATGGTTTATGTGTAGGACGATGATCATGTTCGTTTGGCCACCGTCGTTGAGATTCAAGAACAAGAGGAATTAACACATAGATATTTATCATACTTCAAAATTAAACCCCAACCTCAATTCAAGAAGGTTGATCGCTTGACGAAGGTAGGAGATGCTATCTTTGTTCCGTTGACGTTGTCGTGGGATGACAACATTGCTTCGTCAACGTCGAGAAAGAAGAAGCCGAGGTTGGCGCCATCGTTCATTGAGTTCTTTGATGAGGGAAAGAAGTCCTCTCAATCCTCCCAAATCCCCTCTCTCAAGACTCTCCCCACTAGAGATTATGCCAACCCCATAATAATAAAGTATAACCATTTATCAAAGAGTTGACATAAATATTTCAAGAGAATTTCGAAAACGTTCCAAATAATTAAAAGATGTTTAGTTCATTAATGAAGAGGGTTGGCACATTAAATTGAAGGGGTGTTAAAGGGGGGTTGGAGAGAGTTATGGGAAGATGAGAGGTTGGGGCTCGTTCGGGCCCCACCTCTCATATATCCACACATGGGAGTATTTAACATCCTTAGATATAAATTTGTTTTAACAAATTTATTTAACTTTTCTTAACTAAACTCCAAAATTAATAAAACTCAACATGTTTAAAATGAAACTGCGGTAAAGGTCCCCTTAAGCAATTACCGGCGCTGCGAGTTCATCGGTGCCCTCGAATTTCAATTCCGAGCACCGGTTCAAAAGATAGAAAAACCCACACGTATTTTTACTGAAGGTACCCGAGAAAAAGTTCGGAAAATTATTATCAGTCACCCTCGACCCGCGCCGGTCGAGGTTAGGCTCTGCCTAAATAAAACACTCCCCAACAAACCCATCGATACTCTCAGATTTTCAATCCGAGTTATTGTTTAGAAGTTATGAATTTTACAATAAAATAATTGTCACTTAATTATTTTATTTGCGGCCAAAAACTAACTTTTTCTGGTGGCCCGTGCCGACAAAAGTTAGTATCAGCTTAAATAAAAAATGCCATCACAAGATCAGCAGTGGTATCAGATTTTTAATCCGAGATACCGTTTGTGAGTTATAAGAATTTGAAAAATAAAATAATTTATTTAATTATTTTATTTACGGTTAAGCCATTTTTGGGATTTCTCATAGGAGGCCCGTGCTGACTAAACATAAGTCACGCCTAGGGTAATCCCACTATCCTAAGCACAACGGTGCCCTCAGATTTCTAATCCGAGTAACAGTTCAAGAGATACTCCACTTTTTCAGGAAAACTGATTTCACGCTTTAATTTAGGCTTAACAAAACTTTGGAAAATTATTCCGGGCACACCGGGCCTCAGAATCAGGTGCCGTCTGAAACCGCGCACTCAAAAAATTCCAAAGAAATTAAGAAAAAAATTTCCTTGAAATTTCCGGGTCTTTACATTACTCCCACCTCAGGGATTTACGTCCCCGTAAAGCTTCAACACACACTAGGGGAACCAAAAAGTGGTACTGAGCACGAATCTGAGCCTTTAACCCCCATGTGCTCTCCTGGATGTTCTTGTGCTGCCTGGGGTTTCCTTTTCTCTGACCAAGGAAAACCCATCCCATCATTGTAAGTAAACCCCAACCTTTTTTCCTAATACCGTCAATCCGTGTATGAACTGTTATTGCCTAGTCCATACCCAAACTAACGTCGTAGGGCCTCGACGCTGTCACCAAGAGGTTCCAACCGAAACTCTCGCCTCAAGGGTTAGATCACACCTGTCGGCGTAAGTGTGTTTATCGAGTCTCCACTCACTGTTATCTCCAGACGTGAGGGTCAAGTCAACGGTTTTAACTGGAAACTCTAGGTCTGGGAAAAGATTCTTGGAAGGAAGGAATGATTGGTACCTATGTCTATTGATATGGTAGCTCGTAGTAGACACAGACCGTGCCCCAAATAATTCTTAGAGCCCTTGGGTCACACTCCGTGACCGCATGCATCTATTCTCTTCCACTATTCTCCAGTTCTCTGAGCCTGGCAGGGACTACAAAGACGAGTGGTTGTAACATGTTGAAATGTACACCACCTCATGCTGCACTCTTAGCTCTGCATCCATGTCTACTACCCTGCAGATTCATATGTCCATAACACTTCCTCTTCTTGAAACATTTAACACGCCCATGTCTCCGAGACTGGCGCCCGTTTCCAGCTTTCTCACTGCTAACCTTCACTGACTGCATCCATTCAGCAAAGAATTCTCAACCACAAAGGTTCTTTCTAGCACCCTAGCCTAAGTAGGA
The DNA here is from genome assembly GCA_963277665.1 of Viscum album. Classification (NCBI taxonomy): domain Eukaryota; kingdom Viridiplantae; phylum Streptophyta; class Magnoliopsida; order Santalales; family Viscaceae; genus Viscum; species Viscum album. The sequence goes on from OY728161.1 coordinate 1,057,660,133, forward strand.
ATGAATAAAGGAAAGGTGATAGCTTGGATATCATTAAACACACCACGCTCAGAGGTCCGAGCTCTATAGCACTGATCGAATCGTATTCATCGAGTACCCAGAATGCTCGGTATGCCTCAATGAATACTCAGCTACTGAAACATCGTCCTGCCTAAGCTGTATAAGCTCTAGAAAACTCTCAGCCACCTACTCAAGCTAGTCCTCAGCCGCCTATGAGTCAGGTTCGCCTCGAAACTTGAGGTATCTGATGTTGGAACATCTGTAAGGCATTAATCCTACATGTGTCATCTACCGGTACCGCCAGTTGTAACTGCTGACCAACAGGTAGTGACGTATAAATGACACACTACCCAATGGCACTATCTCAGGCATCGATCCATGTACCGAAACCTCATCAATATGCAGACCATTCTCATGGTCATTCACTGGAAAACACTAGTAGCCAAGACCACCATCCACTCTACTGATGTCTCAGCTAGGTGGAAAACTCTAGCAATCGCCTCCAGCCAGTCCTCTGCTGTCTGGGAATCTGCCTCACCTCTTATCCTCGGAGGCCTCTACTACTGGAACTCGTGCAACGCGCTCTGCCAGCATGCAAAGTTTTCTAGTATAGCTGCTGGCATCTGCTTCCCAACAGGTGGTGGTGTTGCTGGTACACCACCCGAGGGTGCCAACATAGTAAAAAGGGCCACGCACCGGAGCCTCGTTGCTCGGTGGGCTATCATCGAGTACTCGCTCGGAACTCCAACTAACTGTCTGCGTGGAGGCATCCTGAACAGATGCGACACGATCAATGATTTATACCTGGTGATCTGACCTGGTTCGATCTGACTTTAAAACTTTGGGAAACACACATGCAATCAGTGTTTTCGTGCACTAAGTCGGAAATCAGTAGTCAGGGTCCTGGTGTATGGATACGTCGGCCGCCGCACCAACACTGGACTCCCTGAACTGAAGAACACACTCGGTACCCTTAACACTATTTCTCACAGAAAGGAAAAATCAGATTCCTATGTTTTGTGGTAGAACCGACTCTTTGGATACCAATTTGTCATGACCCGTCCTCGGGACCCGTGTCGTGACTACCCCAAGCCCGCCTTCCATAGGCCAGGGGCTAGTGACTAGCACCAAAGGCATAAATCCTGATAATTGGGAAGTCATTTCCTTTATAAAAGTAAACTAAACACCACAGAGTACAAGGGGAAGTAATCACTAGGTAAAACTGAATACAAGCAGTGCTGAAAGTAAAGGGGGCCGGAAATACAAGCCCAACTGTAATGTACAAGGTAAAAGACAAAATAGCCATAAGGTGACAAGCCGATCCTGGGTTGCCCACCAAGGATCCTACTTGAAGGGTAGGTACAGATAGCACATCTCCTAGATCATCCACCACGGATCCTACCTGAAGGGTTGGTACAGATAAAGCAGCTCCTGGATCATCCAGCACGGATCCTACCTGAAGGGTAGGTACAGATATCCTCCACAATGCTCTCTCCCGTCAACCTCCTCCGAGTATCGTCTCGCCGTGAAGTCCACCTCCAGATACTGACTCGTCATGAGGTCCACCTCCGGGTACCATCCAGCCCTCGAACAGTCACCCTCTATCAACACTGCCCGTTGTCTGCAACCAATACAACGAACTGCGGGCATAGCCTGTGCAGGGGTGAGTATAACGATACTCAGTAGGGACCCTGAGACCCTCATGGTCTCACTAAATCTAATAAGGATAACCACAAGAAAGATCTCAACAGATATACTCTACTTAGGTATATGCCCATACATATACCTAAGTTATCAAGTAACCCATCTCAATCATGAGGAAACACAAAGATTATGAAATCAATGGACAACCACTACCCAGGTATATGCCCATACATATACCTTAGTTATCAAGTGACCCATCTCAATCATGAGGAAACACAAAGATCATAGACTCATCTCAAACCAGGATTTTCAATTATGGAAACCGTAACTGCTGAAGAGCCCCATCTCTGGTGTGTACAGTGATCCTGTAACGACACTGAGATACTAACCCAAGACTGATGAGGTACTCCACCTTTCGAGTATTGTGGGCCTGCTTCTACAACCAAGGGATTCCCACCATGGGTCTGCCGCTACAACCAAGCGCTCCCCCTCAATGCCTCCAGAGGTACTCCTTCAATTGAGTACCGCGGGTCTGCCGCTACATCCAAGAGCTCCTCCTCCGTGGGTCTTCCGATACAACCAAGCACTTCCCACCATGGGTCTGCCGCTACAACCAAGCGCTCCTCCTCATAGCATCTAGAGGTACTCCTTCTATTGTGTACCACGGGTCTGCCTCTACAACCAAGCATTCCTACGCCATGGGTCTGCCGCTACAACAAAGCGCTCCCCACTGGGCTATCCGAAACTCACCGAGTCGATCGATCAGCCATCGTCAAGTCTCAGTTAGCTACACGATCTCCGAACTCTGCACGCTCGTCTCCGGGAGGGTCCGCTCCATGAGCTACTGGTCGATACTCCAAGTATCAAAAATTCCAATGAAGAAGTATCTCAAAGGACTGCCTCGTCATAGGGGTCTCAACACAACAGACAGCACGTCAATCGGACGCCCGGTCTGTGAGTTGTTAGTCTTTTCGTCCTAGGGGCCCGGTTGGTTTCATATGCGAACCAACCCGGCTGTATCTCAACTATACCCCGAACTCTCATAGTGTATATTCATAGAAACCGTTACTCAACGTGATCACCAACGCCGCTAACGGTTCTTCAAACAGACGTCCAGTCTGAAAGTTATCAACTTTTCCGTTTGAGGGGCCCGGTTAGATTTCGGGTACAATCCAACCCGGCCACTATCCAACTGCAACCAAAACTCAGGAGAAGTATGCCAAAAGTTTCGTCTCATCAAGAGGAATCCAACAAAGTCAATGGTACATCAATCGGACGTCCGAAGCTCAAGATATAAGCATTTCCGCTCTAAGGGCCCGTTTGGTTTCAGGTTCGAACCAACCCGGTCGTACTTCAAATGACACTGGGTAATTAAACCGGTCACACCACTATGATCCATACGGAAAAACACACGAGATGGACTACCCATTGGTCCAAAATGGATAGCCCGTGAAAAAGTTTCATTTCACCGCAACACGCGTGAAACAGGCCCATGGGGCCTGCGCCTCGACCCCGACTTAAATATCCAAAATTGATCCTGAAACATCGGACTTAATTCCAGGGTTGCAACCTTGAAGACGGTTCGACATTCCGACACCGTATAAGAGAGATATGTCCGAAACAAGATCCCGTAATAATAATAATATTATTATTCGGTGCTTCATGGGCCTGAGCCATGAACTAGAATTTAGTATTCAACATTAGACTTGAATTGATCGTATTTATGTCAAGATTACATCGCCACTAACGGCAAGCCAATCGGACGCCGCACGCATGAGTTATGGTGGGTCAAAGATTTAATAATATTATTAAATCTATTATGTACGAGCGTTTCGGGGACCCGATCCATAAACCCGAAAAGGACATCCAATATTGGACTCATAAATTCCGTCTCGAAGTGAGGGTTGCACTGCCACTAACGGTTCGTGAAACCGAGGTCGCATAAAGAAGATACTATAAAAATACGATTTTCCCAGCGAAAATAATAATAACATTATTATATTATTATTTTTTTAATTTAAATTTAATTCTTAAAATAACACACCCAAAATCCACGCACCACCACCCAAATAGCGCCTCCTCTTCTTTGAGCATGGCCACCACCTTTGGCTGCCCGCCAGCTGCGCCTCCAGATCCTTCCGCACTCCATTCCGACTTTAATTTAACTCGGAAAAAAGATACGAACGCATATCCTTGATCCTCGGGTCGAGATCTTTGCATCCGTATGTCGTGCTCAGGGAAACATTGAGCTTCCAGCATCAATAAATATTTGGATTCCTCCTTCCGCGAGCCATTGCGGCTTCGTTCCAAGACCAAAAAATTAAATGATCGCATATTTGTGATCCGTGCATCGAGGGCTTCGCATCCATATATTGCTCTCAACAAAACTCCATATTTCCAGCATCAATAAATATTTGGACATTTAAGAACGCACGAAGAACACATGAAAAAGAAAAAGAAAAAGGAGAATGGTTTATGTGTAGGACAATGATCATGTTCATTTGGCCACCGGTGTTGAGATTCAAGAACAAGAGGAATTAACACATAGATATTTATCATACTTCAAAATTAAACCCCTACCTGAATTCAGGAAGGTTCATCGCTTGAAGAATGTAGGAGATGCTATCTTTGTTCCGTTGACGTTGCCGCGGGATGACGACATTGCTTCGTCAAAGTCGAGAAGGATGAAATCAAGGTTGGCGCCATCATTCTTTGCGTTCTTTGACGAGGGAACGAAATCCTCTCAATCCTCCCAAATCCATTCTCTCAAGACTCTCCCCACTTGAGATTATGCCAACCCCATAATAATAAAGTATAACCATTTATTAAAGAGTTGGCATAAATATTTCAAGAGAATTTTGAAAACATGCAAAATAATTAAAAGATGTTTAGTTCATTAATGAAGAGGTTTGGCACATTAAATTGAAGGGGTGTTAAAGGGGGGTTGGAGAGAGTTATGAGAAGATGAGAGGTTGGGGCTCGTGTGGGCCCCACCTCTCATATATCCACACATGGGAGGATTTAACATCCTTAGATATAAATTTGTTTTTAAAAAATTTATTTAACTTTTCTTAACTAAACTCCAAAATTAATAAAACTCAACCTGTTTAAAACGCAACTGCGGTAAAGGTCCCCTTAAGCAATAACTGACACTGCGAGTTCATCGGTGCCCTCTAATTTCAATTCCGAGCACCGGTTCGAAAGATAGAAAAACCCACACATACGTTTACTGAACGTACCCGAAAAAAAGTTCGGAAAATTATTATCAGTCACCCTCGACCCGCACCGGTCGAGTTTAGGCTCTTCCTAAATAAAACACGCCCCAAGGAACCCATCGATACTCTCAGATTTTCAATCCGAGTTACCATTTAGAAGTTATGAATTTTACAATAAAATAATTGTCACTTAATTATTTTATTTGCGGCCAAAAAATAACTTTTTCTGGTGGCCCGTGCCGGCAAAAGTTAGTATCTGCTTAAATAAAACATGCCATCATAAGTTCAGCAGTGGTGTCGGATTTTTAATCCGAGCTACCGTTTGTGAGTTATAAGCATTTGAAAAATAAAATAATTTATTTAATTATTTTATTTACGGTTAATCCATTTTTGGGATTTCTCATAGGAGGCTCGTGCCGACTAAACTTAAGTCGCGCCTAGGGTAATCCTGCTATCCTGAGCACAACGGTGCCCTCGTATTTCTAATCTGAGCAACCGTTCAAGAGTTACTCCACTTTTTCAAGAAAACTTCTTACGCGCTTTAATTTTGGCTTAACAAAACTTCGACAAATTAATCCGGGCACACCGGGCCTCAGAATCAGGTGCCGTCTGAAACCGCGCACTCACAAAATTCCAATGAAATTAAGGAATAAATTTCCTTGAAATTTCCAGGTCTTTACACTGGGTATCATAAAATGATAATTGGGAACCATTTACCCAAATTTTTTATACTTAAAACAACAAATGAATCCAAGAAATAAAATATGGTTTTTTCAAACCAAAAAATCTTTTACTAAAAATTCAGAACAGAATTACACAATATTAAACAATTTTTAAACACCATTAAAAAGGTACAAACCCATGAAAAGACAGCCCAAGAAACTCCACATGGAAAGAGGCACCTCCCTCAAGCCATCTCCACGACATTGTATCACGATGGACTGCTAAAAACCCGAACCAAAGGCATAAAACCTGTACCCAATCCTGTGACATAAAATAAGCAAGTCTACTTACACCCAAAGGTTTAAGTAGGGTGTGATAGAATTCTTAGTAGGATACCTCCACTAAGAGTTTCCATGTGATAAACATTTAATGATGAAAAACATTCAAGTTTTCAAAAACATGAAAAGCTAGTTACAATTTCTAAAAGATGCAACTTTGAATAAAATGATTTTTCAAGTGGGATATTTTAACGGGTTAAAACTTTTAAAATAAACACCAATGATACTGAATTTTTTCAGCCAAATGTACCATATGCCGATGGTAAGTATAAAGTAACTAATGAGCAAAAGCAATAGGAAATAACCCCTAGGCACTAGCTAGATGTGGGTCCCAGGTACCTCGTATCTCTGTGAGAGTAACCATCACAAATATCCATTCTCGTGCACGATCCACTAGTAGGGAACATACCCATATCCTAGTGGTCCCCAATCATCATCATCATAGTTTATTTAGAGTTGTAAGCGTCAATCTTGCTAAGTGAAACTGAGGCCAAACCCCACGGATTCACTAGCATACTAGTACACATCCACCCACCTAGATACCTGGGTTTTCCCTTTGTTCTCAATCATGTTCAACAAGCCAAGAAATATAGTTTTCACATGTAGATAAAACTTACACATCACACATTAACCAAACATCCCCATGTACATCACATAAGTCAAAAATTCCACTTTTCATTCAAATGCATTTTGAAATCAAACTCACACCAAAATAGCCCACAACACTTTTTTCACAACTTTCACAATCCAACACATCCTTTAACAATTTTATGATGTCCCTCAAAATATGATAAACATAACATAACAGAAATATTCACATTTAAAATGGCTCATTTGAAATTATAAACAATCCAAAACAGTTTTCCAATATGGTTTCACCTCTTACATAAATCATTAAACCACTCAAAATTTTCATAAAACAATTCTAAATAGTGTACTGAAGCTTTTCAAATAGAAACCATTTCAAAACCATATTTCAAAGACAAAGTCACACCAATAAAAATTCAAAACAGAATTAGAAGCCCCAAAAACATTTATTAAACAATCCACATGTGTTATACAAACACCACAAACAATAGCACAAAAGAAACACATGAAATGTACACGTTTTAAAAATCAATTTCAAGAAGTACAATAATGTTTTACACCTTAAACCCTTGAAAAACTCATTAAGACCTAGTGTAGCACCAATACCCCACCAAATTAGAATTTTCGTCCCAAACAAGATTTATTAAACCAAATTCATATGTTATAAAACAATCCCAAACAATACCCAATGTGTTACACATGAAAAACACCAAATTTTAAGCTAAATGAAACTATAAAAATAAATGCATAACCAAATCCAACATAAACAATTTTTTCACCACACAAAGCATATTTTGAGAATGCATAATAAGTAACTCAAGCAAACGAAATCATCTAGAAATGATTACACATGGAATCACCTACCAGAAGTGTTAAATCCATCAAAACTTGGTTCGAAACGTCAACCGCACAACCGCCGCACCACAAGGAAGATAAATTCAAACCTAGATCACAATATTTGACCACAAATACACCAAATAAAACACTAGGATCAAACCGTAACTTCTAGAAATTTTATTACATAATTAAATAGAGAGGAAACCCTAAGGGAAAAGGAAGAAACCAAGAAGGAATCACTTACTCAAAACAATCCTGCCGAAAATGACCCAAAATCGACCAGAATCTGAATTTTAAAAAAGATAAAAATTTAATGTATATTAGAACAAGAATAATAAGGTCATGTAGGAATTGGAATGGGGGAAAAAGAGTAAGAATATAAGGAGTTATGAAGGAATGAATTTACCTCTTCAAATATGCCCGATTTTAGAAACCATAATATGTTTAGCTCTCAATCGCGATGTAGAAGAGCTCCAAAGAGGGTAAAGAGAGCTTGGACGCGCTACGGGGTTCAAGAGGCACGTTTGAGGCTTGGAATAACCGAAATATCCTTAAAAATGAATAATTTATTAATTAATCAAATTTTATTTTTAAAACTGTAATTGGGCTTTCGGGCAGGCCCAATCCATAAAATAAAAACCCATATACACCTTGGTTATGGATTTACAAAGCCTCCAAATTTTAATTTTGGTGTTAATATATCATGGGAGGACATTTAGGATTTGGAATTAGTGAAAAATATTAAAAATGAATAAGTTATTAAAGAATCAATTTTTTTAATCTGGAATTAGGCTCACGGTTTAGCCCAATTATTGAAAACTCATCTATTCTCCATAAAACCTTTGGAAACCCCCAAAACAAAGCATTTATGGAAATTAAAATAAAAATACATTTAAAATAAGATATGTATGAGAGTTCATTTTATGCGGTCTCACTTGTCAATAAGTTAAGGCTGTGAACCAGGTTCAAGTAGTCTTGACTCAGCCAAATGAGGTGCCAGAGTGTAAGTGGGATGACATCTCCATTGTCTTCATGATAGGGATACCATTTACGTCTAGGGTCCACAATTCCATCTAGGTGATCTTTGAAAGACGAATAAATACAACCAACTTCCTACCCTTCCGAAAGTTGGGATCATTAGAGGGATTCTGATGCCTCTATGTACAAGAAATTGTATGACATCATGGGGTACCATCGATGATCGCCTCAGATCGTGATTCTTGTTCTACATCCTGGTTGTGGAAGGGATTGCAGGAGGAATTCGGGACTTTTCAATGCTTGACCACCACCTTTAATCCTCATATTGATGGTCAGATGGAACAAACTAAACATACACTTGAGGAAAATGCTTCTAGCTTTTGTCCTTGATTTTGGCCACAGTTGGGAGGACCACCTTCCACTGGTGGAGTTTGTATGAAACAACAATTATCAATACACTTTTGGTATAGCGCCGTTTGAGTCCTTGTATGGGAGACTATGAAGATCACCTCTATGTTGTACAGACCTTGGTGAGTCCTCACTTATGAGTCTATAGTTGGTATGTGCAACCATTGAAAAGGTGAAGATCATCCAGGAAAGGATGAAGATTGCACAGAGATGGAAGTTGTTTTATTCCATAAAGAGATAGAGGCCCTTGGAGTTTGATGAGGGAGACTATGTCTTACTATGGGTCTCCCCCTGATGAGGATTGTGGAGATTTGGCCAAGGAGGGAATCTATCTCCAAGGTTCATTAGATGTTTTTAGATCCTTAGCAGAGTAGGAAAGGTGGCATACCGCCTTTCTCTTCCCCCACAGATGCAATAGGTGCATATTGATTTTCATGTGTTACATATTAGGAGAGATGTTCAGGATCCATCGTACGTTATCGACTTGGGAGAGCTAGATTTTAATGATGGGAAAAAATTGATGGATTTACCTGTTGAGATAGAGGATTGAAAGGGGAGGGTCCTTCATAGGAAATTAATCCCCCCTTGTGTGAGTTTGGTGGCAGCATGAGAATCTTCAGGAGACCACATGGGAGTGGGTGGATTAGATACACGCTAAGTACACCATTTTCCCTCTAATTTTTAAGTGGATATTAGTGATATAAATCCATTATGTGGGGAGGATGAAAAGATGTATAATTTTTCCATATATATATTTATAAATTATTTGGTATTATAATGAGTTTGCGAAAATTGATAGCACGTGATTCTGAGGCCCGAAGAGCCCAAAATGGAATTTTAAATTTCATTAAGGTATGATCAGTAAACATGTGAGTATTGATTTATATATTTTGAACAAGTGTTGGGATTAAAAATACGAGGGTACTATTGAATTCATAGTGCCCGTATCCACAGCGTCTTCCAACGAGTTCCTGGTAGGGGGTTTTACTGATTTATTTCAAAGACTTTATGAATTCATCTTCTCATGATGATGTTTCAAATCTTCCATTTTTTTAATGCTAATGCGGGGGGGGGGGGGGGAGGGGGAACCAAACTGGGCTCGGACCCTCCGTTGTTCTTTGTTTGTTTGCGTTCCTCATGGGAGACCGAGCAACAAGGTGGGAATGGGGTAGTCACATCACGAGCCCTGGGGGACAGGTCGTGACATTGACCATAAAATTTCCCCAAATGAAACAACATAAAATATCCATAGAAAACATTTTTACAATAAAAATTCCAAACTGGCCTTTAAAGATTTCTCAGAATGAACATTTTCCAAAGTTACAAATTTTACATTTAATAATGAGGGGTATACACACCATTTACATTAGATAAAAAATTTATAAATGCATTAGAACATTCATGTTACGCATCCAAAGCACAACTATTTTTATAATGATGCCAAATAGACCCTTTTCTGGAATCTTGTGCCAAAACCTGTTTAACACCAAAAAACCATTTGACTATAAAAAAACATAATTGGAAAACTATAAAGGTCCCCAATATAACTTTTTTAATGCATCCAATGTATTTATAACTTCAAAAAAATCATTTTAAATCGCAGTACGCACATAAAATTCAACAGGGCAATTTACAAAACACATGACATGCACTTTTAAACGAACAACTTAATGTATGCACATGAAGAGGGTTAAAATACCATTTTCATGCCATAAATTTATTCAATCTACTAAATCATGTTGATAATACCATAATCCATGTGTGTAACCTAACATAACATTAAAGTAAGAAAGTGGTGTACACGTTTATAACAAAACAACAGTAGTTTTCACAAAACAAGGTATAAAAAATAAATTTTCACATTGCGAAAATTATCTAAAGCCCTAAAAACAAAACTAAACATATTTATTAGGTGTGAATAACAATAAAATTATGAAATGTAAATGGTAAAGTCATGTTCCAGGGATATCCTAACTCAAAAGAATGGCGAAAAGGAACCGCACACCCGATAGCACCCACGGGGTTTCCCATCCCTATAGATCTATGGAGACCAGCCCTTAATGAACCAAACCCCCATAAAAAATCATTCGATGATATAAAAATATTTCATTCATGAGCATGGGAGAATAGGAAACCAAAGAAATTGGATATAAAAGGATTAGGTAAGAAAGAAGTGAAGGAATCACATCTTGGAAACTAGAGAACTCTACATCTTCCCTTATATCTACATAATTAGAGGAAAGGGAATGTCTTGTAACTTCATGGAGAGGCTCCTTAGGTATGGATGAACCAATTAATGAATATTTGGGTGTAAAATAGATAAAAATGAATGATTCGTCAATGATTCAAATTACCTTACTAAATGTTGGACGATTTGAGAATCCTTGAAACATTTTTCCATAATTCGTGACTAAGTTGAGCTCCAAAGATGAAAAAATTGAACACAGGTGGTGGGACTACGCTTCTTGGGATCATGTTATAGGTTTAATAACTAAAAAATATTAAAATATTATTAATATATCAAATAAAGAAATCGGTATTATTTTGAATGGCATTGGGCTCACAGGTTGGCCTAATACCAGAATAAATTACACAAATACACCATGATTTTGAATTCATATGGGGGTAAAAATGATGTAGTAGTCTGAATAGGTAATGTTAGGCTATGTGAGAATTTTAATAAGTGAAAATACTGAAAAAAGGTGTCATGAATTATTTTTTAAAAAACTTAGAAATTTCCTCACGGTTGGGCCAAATCTTGAAGTAACCACACTTTTCTCTAAAAACTACCAAACAATATATGAGGCACCTATGGTATGATTATTAGAAATATATTGTAGTTCAAAACTCAACATTCATCCCATCCATATCCCAAGAAAATTATTAATATTTAAAAAGAACTGGATCAAAACCAAGGCCTTAAAAAACCAGGTGTGATAATTTCACTTTGGTTATAAACTTTCTAATAATAAACCATTTCGATGTTTATTTTAATTTAATATTTTGAATAACATAATAAATTTGATAAATAATGTGTAAAATTTTTTTAATGATAATGTTTATCATTTGGTTTCCAATGGTAGTGGAACTATATCATATACTATATATTATTATAACCACTAAAAAATTCATATGATATTACTTATAAACATTTATGTTGTACTATATATCTTTCACACATATTTTACTATGAAATGATGCATTTTGGACATAAACCCTCTAATTTGTTGATGGTTATTGATTTTTGGTTATTTTCATGGGTATCTATTAGTTTTTTTTTTATTTTTGTATTTGGTTTTTATTTATTTTAGATCCTTCTGATGGTTCACACTTAAAAAATATTTTTTCAATATAAAAAATTGGTGTTTTTTCGAGAGACAAGTAAAACAACTAGAAAAGTATCTATCATTATCCCACATAATTCATTTCAACCAAAAGTTTCATTATACACTACTATATATCATGGTCAAACCAGCGGAAATTTTTACCATGAAATAAATGAATATCGCATCACTTCCAATCATAGATATAATTGAACAAAATTTCACCTATGAAAATAGTACATATACTTTATAACTAGAGCCCACTCGGGTATATCCCCACCACCGTAAAATTTATAATTCAAACCTATAAAGTGAGAATATATACTTTAAACCTCTTTCACTCACCCCAATAAGTGTTAATTGATTTTTAATTGAAATAATTAAAAAAGGACTTCGTCATTATATATATCAAGGTAGAAAATAGAGAAATTTTACAAAATATGCCACTCGTATTTTGACACACAAAATACATTAATATGACATTTATTACTGAAAATATTTATAATAATATTCCATTTACATAGAGTATTTATCATCTTAGAATTTAATAAATTTATATACTTAACCCATATTATTTTTGTAATATTAAAAAATATATGTGAAAATATATAATTCGACTTCTAATTATATGACTATGAAATAAACTACCCCTTGAATAGATAATCATTGAGCGAGGGGGGGATAGTGGATCAATTATTTTAATAATTATTTCCCTTAAAAAATAACCAAAAAATATTTATTATTATATCCTCTCAGTTAGAAAAAATAATATTCCCACTAGATTGGATATAATAAATTAAATTAGGATAATTCATATACACTTATTAACAGGTTTAAGTATCTGTGTGGGTAAGAACTCCTTGTGTTTATAATTTCTATTGTGGACCTAAGAGATTCAATGATAACTGATCAAAAATTAAAATAGGTTGGTATGTATTGTCCACTAACTAGATTTATATGAAACGTCTAAATGTTATATTTTTCAAAACCACAATTTTCTAAATGAGTAGTCTCGTAATAGAAAAATAAATAGTAGATACATATTTCTATAACATAAAATTTAGATCCTCTTATTTAATACTCAATAATTTTTATCCTAGAATCTACTCACTTACTCAAGAACCTAAACCTATGACATTAGATGATAAACTTATATCATTGTGACATATTAAAATCATGTGGAATTAATTGTTGATTTACATCTCAATATTATTATTAATCTTAAATCAATAAATATATTTGGCTCATAATCTTTTTCATTTCTCTATGGCACTCGACATCTATATTTTTATAAATATTTTTATTTCAAAAATCATAAAATATATTTTTTATAATTCTCCCTTAGAAAAATTCTTCATTCCAAAATTATATAAATTCATGGAATACAATTCCATATTATTTTCTAGATAAATATCATAACTTATTAGTATAATGAAATCCATTATATTTTTTCTAAATCAAATAAAACAAATGGGTGTGCATCAATGATCATCAAATATTATATTCTTGTTGATGAAATTATCCTGATCCAAGTAACCCGAAGCTGGTTTCATACATTATTATATTGTAATAAGATAAAAATAATCTTATCTTGAAGGAATAAATAGTTTAATAGTCCTAGTAAATTATATACATAAATTATTCCCATATTAAATTTGAAAAAACAAATTATAACATATGTTTTTTTCAGGAAAAATGTTATTACCACTAGAATAGCCTTGCATATTAGTACACATCATGGATTCCTAGGAAAGAAACAAAGCAATGGTGATCTCAATTTCTTAATAAGGGTAAGTACAAATAAATATAAAATTAAATAATACTCCCTAATGATAAATAATAGTAAATAAAAAACACATATTCCATTTAAACAATTTGAGTGTCTTGATTATATAGGGTGTTATCTATATGGTAAGGCATGTAACTAAAAACACATTCCATTGAAACAATAAAATGAAAATGAAATTCACACACAGATATATCATAGAGAAAATATATAGTATAATAATAACTGAATTCTTAATGATGGAAATGATTAACCATTTTACTTTATATCCTCAGGTACATGATACCTCTACCATCAAGACCCTTTACAAGATGATATAAATCTATAGTTAAAAACCAGTTTAATTCTAGATTACTGATTTTTCTCATGATACTACCAATAGATTTAGGGTTCATCTATTTTATAGACCTACTAATTGACGCATGTCAAAATAATTTTCCATATATCAAAAATTTGATTTAATTCTTGAACAATATTACTTATAATTAAATATTCATATTAAAGAAAGAATAAATGTTATCAAAATTTCCCTAATCTGTTAAAAAACATTCAAAGTGAAACACCATATGTTAAAATGAGATAAAATTTAAGAACAAATCATATCCATGAAAAAATATATAGAAATACAGGGGATATTTAATGTCCAGTTATTAGAAAAAAGTGAATAACTAAAGGAAAATATGGTGACTACAAAAATAAACGTAAGAAGTGAGTATCAATAATATCCTTGGTCGAAATAATTCAATACCATAAAGTGGATGAATAATTATGGTATCAATACAACATATATTTAGTGGAGTATATGTAAAATATAGGGTATTGTTCATTGATGAATAGAAATACCATTAAAATATCATTAAAAATTTATTGAGGAATTTTTTTTTCTCTTTGAAAATCACCATTTTAAACTGATAGTTCACAAAATATTTTTACAGAAAATTTAATTGAAATTAAACTTTTAAAAATATAAAGGAATCATTACAACATTAAGTGGTTATGAATGATGAAAATTGAATACATTCTGTATACATTAAAAAAGGATTAAAAATAATTTTTTTGGTCAAATCCAAACATGCATTTTTTGGAAAACTTCACGAATATTTTTATAAAACCATTTAAAAAAACTAAATCATGGGTAATATTATTTTTAATAAATAATTTTTAAGATGGTTAAAAATATTTTTGAAAACAACATTTGAATGCATGATTTTTAAAGAGAAATTTTTTTTGACCAATCCGAGATATGAAATCAGATTTTCTTAATTACAATTTAACAACAATTTTACGTACCCAAGAGTGAAAAAATAGTACTATTAAATGAAAAATTATTGAATAACCAGATGATAAGAAAATGAATATGGTTTATTTTTCAATTATACAATAATTCAATTAAATGTAAATTCTATCATATATAATCCCAATTAATATGTTATTGTGAAAAAAATAGTTACAATGATCAAAATGATGAAGTGAGAATTAACCAATGAATCGATTATGTGTAACATATTTAAATCCTTATACAAAAGTGTTACCAAAATATATAGTAAAAATTAATTACAAATAGAATATTATTATATAATATAAAACTATAGACTTAGACAACCCAATGAAAACAAATCGTGTTATGATATTCTTTACAACTTGATAATTTTCATTTTAAATACCCTAGAATAAAACATTTCACTGTGAAACATAAAATTCCATAAATTATTTCAGAATAATGATACTAAATTTCAGTGGTTAATTATATAAACTATATAAAATTATTTATGTACATAAAATTATAATATTATATAATAAATGGAAATTGAGATGATGTACCTTACCTAACACTTCCTTTTGGTTGAATATGTTTTCACCTCATTTTCTCAGACCAAATCTTTAGAATCATAACAAAAGTACTCATAGAATTAATTTATGACCAAACAATTGTTATAAGGATGATGTTATTGAATTTGGGTAGTGATTTGTGTATTTATTGGCTGAACTAAAAGGGTTTTATGCTGTGGAGAATAGAGGAGAGGTGGTTACCTTTTATAAGTGACATGAGTGGAACACTTGAAATTTTTGAAAAGAAAGAAAGTAACCACGTATTTCATACATAAAAATGTTTCCATAATAGAATATTATAGATACATGGACATGAAAGTTAGAAACATTTCGATAAAATATATTTTAGAAATATTCTTAGGTAATTTTAACCAGTATATTTTTAGTTTACCCCCTGTACAACTATTTTTACCTTAACCGTGGTAATTGAGTTTCTTCTATTTTCACAATTTGTTATGGTCCAAATTTTATTTGAAATTTTTTTAACATAGAAATTAGGATTATTAGAAATTTTTAATCCATTTTAACAAATTCCAATCACATATGTGGTGAAATATAATTTAATATTAATCCAATAAACATGTATAGAAAGCGGGTTTTCAAAGATAAAATGTTCAAAAGATTACAAAGTTTTTATATAACATTTGTATTAAAAATTGACCCTATTGACCTAAATTGGTTTAATAGATATATTATTTTAATAATTTTACTTTAAATCCCTTTTTA
This sequence comes from Viscum album, assembly GCA_963277665.1. Lineage (NCBI taxonomy): Eukaryota > Viridiplantae > Streptophyta > Magnoliopsida > Santalales > Viscaceae > Viscum > Viscum album. Next base: position 1,057,676,469 of record OY728161.1, read on the forward strand.
AAACAAATTTTATTCTTTTAAAGGCTTTAAAATAAATGAAAATTCGTAATAAAAAATATTAATTTTCATTATTCACTAAACAATTTATATTTTCTGATAATTTTAAAAAATTCACCAAATGATTATTTTGACAATTTTATATCATAAATAAAATGATTAAAAGTGGTAGAAATTAAATTTAATTTATGTGAGAAAATTTCTCCTAGACTGTCTTTTATAAAAACGAGTTTTTTGAAAGCATTTCTTTATTATTCAAACAGTTCTTATTTTATTTATAATAAATTTTTAACTGTTGAATTTATTTTATATATGTTTAAGACATATATTTTCCATAATTTATTTAGTACTATTCATACATTCAAACTTAAATACTAAGTGATAATGTTCATTTCTAAATAAAAATATTTTAATAGAGCATCTTTTTTAGTTCAAAACCACTGTTGAATGAATTAAAATCTATCAAAGAGATTGAATATATTTGAAAATATTTACACTGTAATGGTTTGGGGGTGTTTCATTTTATTATATTCTTGTTTTATCATGCCATTTATTCAATAGAATATTATGTTTCTTTTTTAAAATCACATGGTGTTTCATTCATCCCCATTTAATTAATTACGTCCTCCAAATATAATCTTGATCTCACTAATCAAGAGTTTCATATTATAAAATACTTTTCATTAAATCCAAAAATCATGAGAAGAGTTAATAAAATATCAACTTTTTAAGATAGAATGGGAAGTATCATGGTCAAGTGAAATAATTAAATAATTAGTTTTCTTAATTAGAAGAACATAGGTGGGAACTGAAGATATGGAAATGGAAGAAAAGTGTAAATAATTATTTTTTTCTTGATTATTCATTACAACAAAAGTGGTTGATCTAGATAAAGTTAATGATTATAAAACCATAAATCAGAAAATGGTAAAAATTTTGTTGGTTCATCATAAAAGAGGGTATTAGGACAACATTTTTGTTTCAAAATTATTTTCATAGAGTTGAAGAATTCTATTACAATATATGAATATAAGGAAATATACATACATGATATATTTCTAGTTTGTAATCAGAATTTTGTAATTTTTTTTCTTCAATAAATTTAATGTTCATCAATTAATCCATGAAATGAATACCCAAAAATGAATTTCTTTTTCCTAAATTGTTAAAATCAACTTTTAGTGGATCATAAAATTCATATAAGTGAAACGAGGTATTCACCCTATATTTTATATAAATAAAACGGTTAAAATAATTTATCCAATAACACTGAATTTCCAACATAATACATTTAATAAATATATGACCATAATTCTCATCCAAAATATGGCTGACTAAATGTAAAATAATGCAACCAAATAATAATTATATTCCCCTAACTATATAAAGTGGATATTAATGCCAGATTATAAATATGTGAATACCTTAATTACTAAAAAAATAATTTAGACTTGGATGAGTCTAAAAATAAAATATCAGGTTTTCAAACCTATTTAATAGATCCAAACATATAATAAACACTAGTAAAGATGACATAAACTATCAAATCAGTAAAAATTTTCATGGTCACCAATACTATTCCATCCAAATATCATGTCTTTATTATATTAAAATAGAGAACATATTAAGGGTGGTCTTATATAAATCATGTGGCTTAAAAAGGATGATTTTGTCACTAAATCACTTTTCATAGTCATTCACACATTTCAAAAAATGCAGTCAAAATCATTATTAAAGTGTACTATAGTAAAATTTTTATAAATTTCATGAATGTTATGACCATAATATCATTGATTAAATACTATTAAAATATATTTATTGGATCCAAATTTACAATCACATTAATCATTCAACTTTTGTTTTATCAACAACTTAATCCTAACCATGAAACATTAACATCTTTTGGGTATATTGCCATTATTCATGGGTAATTAATTTTCATAGTTCCCCAACCCCTTGCAGTTAAAGTACTGAACATTGAAAATTTATTTATTTCCGTTGAAATTACAATAATAGTGGCCTTTCTCTGCCCATATTTAGAAAACTCATTATCCTACCCTTGTCTATATTTTTCTCTCCCATATTATTCCTCATTTTCTTCACTTAAAATTCACAATACATAATTATTTATTTCCCTATCTTGATAGAATGTGATATTATGTCCTTGTATGATGATATTTTTCGACATAATAGTGTCAGAAAAAATATTGTCTTAAGTACATCAAGAAATGATCACTCTTTCTCTTTGGATTGTACGCATTGATACATTTCCTATTTCTTCTTCTAGTTTCTATTTTTAAATGATAGAATACACTATTTCAGATGATGACATTATGATACATAATGTATAATCCAAAAAATAGTGAGACACATAACTTGAATTAAAAAATGTATGCTTATATAATATCATAATATTGAACAACGTTTCTTTGGGAATATCTTTATTTTCAAATACATTATATTACTTTTTAAAAATGTGAATTATACTTAGAATATACACTAGGAGTATTAAAAAATGTTGATAGTAAGACCCATTTTTATATAATGGGTGACAATAAATTCAATCCCCATGCACCCTTTTCAGAGTTATTACTGTTGGGACCACTTTTTGTATGAGCTATATTTGTTGTCACCAGTTATAAATACTTTTCAAAATGAAGAAGAATATCCAACGGTAATAGAGTATGATTGATGCGATGATGCATGGAGAATTATTATGGATTTATATCATCAGATTCCACCCTTGGAAAATTCTCCATGTTATTTTAAATTATAATATTATTTCACTGATCCTATGTTTTGAATACATGTTTCAAAGGTGATACATTTTCAAGAAAATTGAAGTTTCATCCATTTAATAATTATTGAAGATATTTTGAATTATTATTCCAAAAATTATAAAATAAAAGATGAATAGGCTTGGTTTTTTAATTATGTTCATGTATAATACTTTATTCAAGGTATCCATGCATCATATACTTTGGATGTACGTTTTATGGGGTAACTTTAATAAAATTGGGCTAACCCTAAAGTAATCCTAGGCCAGCTCGACCACAGCCCATGTGGGACCAAAGGTCAACGATGAAGATGGAACTATCTATGGAAAAGCGCGAAGGTCGCATGGGTTTGGCATAGTCACGCCCACATGGAGGGACGTGAGTAAAAATGGGTTTAGCTAGTGCATAAGGAGACCATAAAGAGCACCCACATAGAACACGGTCTGAGGCGGTACTATGGAGGGAGAGAGGATAATTATGAGTTGTTGTTTGAGTGGCTTAATTTTTATAGCACGACTTCCTCGCATCATTGTGTCGATGTTGGAAAAAGCAATGTATGTACATTGCTTCATTTATATACAAAAATGCAATTAGGATCATCCATATCATCTACAATTCACGATCTAATCACCACCTTCCATCTCATCTACAGCTCACAGATTTGATCTTGAGTTGTCTGATGCTCTAGTGGCATATATAGAAGTCATCCAGTCATCATCTTCCTCCAGCGCTCTCTCACTCAACTACCACATGTCAGAGATGAAAAAGAACCATGACTAAACCCCATGCCTAATTATTCTTACATAATGATTATCCTATGGTCGTACCGAGTCCATTCATGCAATCCTTGACTTACATGTATGAGTAAAACTATGAGAAGAAACTTGGATGAAGAAATTGGTGCTTTGATTCCATGTGAAATGATTAATTTGATGATTAAAATGAGATCTTCATATGTCCTCAGTGCATGCACATGATGTTTTCATGAGATATGAGAAGGTCTCAAGTTTTAAAAAGGAAACATCGAGATATGAGAAGTATCTCAATTACAGGTTTTAAAATGATAAACATAGTTGATCATGGTTATTAAAAGGTGAGATTTGATGAGAATATCTTGAGTGATTTGATCCTCACCTATAAAACGATATGCCCCTAGGATAAGATAGAGTTTTTTGTGGAGACACTCGAGAGCTATTGTTTCTTAAAAATAGAGCATCACCGAGCAGATAACTGCCATCCTTTTACAAGTGTAAATATCTCTTGAAGCATATCATGAATAAGAGGATCCCCCCTATATGAAGAAGAGACCCACAAAAATGTGATATGTTTACCCAAAACCCTCATTGTGTTTCTTGAAGAAGAACACGTGGGTACACAATCAGTGCATGTCCACCCTTACTATGCCTTGTAAAGATAGTGCCACACACCATCATCAGTTTTGTGAAGGAGAACCATGTGTTCTGTCTATGTAAAGAATATGTACTATGAACCTGAGGTATTCAGAAAGAAAAGGTGAGGACAACTCGTTTTTCATGATATATCTATATTGCATGTAGGGGTTCATTTCTTGTAAAGAAGGAGATTGTTTAAAGAAGGGAAGTACATGCTTGCAAGCATTCATGTGCATGATTTGAAGAATCCCAATGCATTGTGTGTACACATGTGAAGAAGGATGATGAACCTGTCAAATAGCCCACACCCATTCGGCTAGGGTTTCTTTTTTCATGGTTACACAAAACTGATTCATGTGCGTACAAAGAGATGAGAAGAAGTAAATGGTGTGTGTTTTTTGATCACACAACATGAATTCACTGATGATAGTGAATTAAAAAATTCAAACCATGTGAAAATGGAAGAACATAAAAGGGAATAAGAGAAGTGTATATGAATGCTTGCACTCATACATAAAAAGGGTGAAATCTAGTTAAAGAATATTAATTTTACCAAAAAGAGGAGAAGAGAAGAAAATGAAGAAGAATATTTTTCGAAACTAAATACAAATTAATATTTAGGGATTTTTGATTTTGATGATTCCAAGTAAGTTTATATTCAAGGTTTGAATAATCACAAAGGATTTTGTGATTATTTCTAATAGTAGGAAGAAGTTCTAGTACAGCTGGTTGTTTAACTAAAGAAGAAGAAGTAGGGCAGTGGGTTTTGAACTAGATAAAATTATAGAATAAGAAAGGGGATTTGATTTCCTACTGCATTACATGTAACCAAGTAAAGAGATCTAAATAAGATCAAGAGAATAACATACCTTATTGAATAAGGAAGAATATTGCCTATACAAGTAGTATAAAGAACCTGCTAGGAAGATGAATGTTGGGATAGTCCTCACAAGGTCTAGAAAAGGATTGTTTTCCTTCCCCCTCCAATGTTTTGGGACTCACATTGTCTAGAGGATTATTTTATTAGTCAAACCACTATTACATTAATAACATTATAGTGGAGAATACCTATATTTTTCATCACCACCAATGGATAGGATACATCTTTTTTATTGAGTAGTGAACCTTGTAAAAATATCTGGTGCATATTTTAACTTCTTTCTATTATTGCATGAAATTATGTAAAGAGAAAAATAGAATAGCGATACTAACATGACAAGAGGTACAAGGATAAAAAGTTCAAATTGGTTTAAAAATCCCCCAACACTGATTCACCCCACTTATCAGTGTTAGGTTTATCCCAAAATGGTCCTCTCAAATTGGTACTAGAGCTAGGCACACCTCAATTGGATTTTCTATTGTAATGTTATTCTCTTTTAAAGAGTTTAGTTTCATTCATGATTAATCTATGATGTGTAGTTTCAGTGAAGATTAAGTTTTCTCTGAGAAAAATATTAGATCTACCTAGACCATGACAAATAAGAAAAATATGGAGAATAAATATTTTAAGAAAAAGTACCTCTTATCTAATGAATTGAAAGTATCTAGTTCTCCATATATTCAAAACAGTGAATATAAATAATTTTTAGAAATAAATGAGCGGGTGTATCAAGTTCCACCCAAGAAGATGGATAACCTGCATCCCTCAAGTGATTAAGAGGTATGTGTTAGTACATTTGGAAGTTATTCCCTTAATGAAAATGCTAGCACAAGTGGTGATGTTCAATCTATCATTTCACTTGATTTATTAGTTGATAGATTAAGAATTATACTACATTGTATTCCTCTAGAAATATTATGCCTTGATCATGGATTACATGAATTTATGTAAGAAGATATCACCCAGCTAGAAGTATAAAATTATGTTTTGGGGATGGGATTTGAAGACAAAATTGGTTAATATCTAATTCTCTCTAAATAGGTTGGGGCCTTTGAATAAACAAAGGTTGAATTTGAAATATGTTTTTAAAAATGAATCAATGAAGTTTAAGAAGATGTAGGAGTCAATAAGACTCTGGAAGAGAATATTCAATCACTTGAAAATGAGATAATGAAGAGTTCTAATTTAAAGGAGTTATATTTGGAAGAAAATTCCAAGACGATCAAAGAACATGAATCTTTGTTACAATGCAAATTGAAGTTGTATGAAGAAGAAGTTAAAGGAATGAATAAATATTTTGAATAGAATATGATTGTGATTGAAGATCAGAATTCCATCATCAATATGATTTTTTTAGAAATGGAAGCTCAATTTACCAATCTTGGGAAGACACATATTGAGACATCACAAAAGAAGAAAATATATGCTGATGGAACTCAATATTCATTGGAGGATTCTACTGTCAAAATTCATCCTACATGTGATAATAATATCATGACTTTACTCAATGATCTATTCTGATTAACTAATATATTTTTGGTGCCACCCATACCATCATGTACTAAGGATTTTGAATATGTTTCCACTAGAATTGTTATTTGGAAGAAAAATTCTAAAAAATATTGGATTAATAAAAGTTGTAAGGTACCTACCATCATGAATAGGGTGGATAGGAAAAAGAATGTAGGATATGGTTTCCCATTGAAAGCACAACAAATCAAGAACAAGGACCACTAACCATATACAGAAGATATCAATATGTCATGATTTTTGGGTTGATTTTGGTGCTACAATAGGTTAGGGAATTGGGAATTAAATTGTTTTTACTATACTCAAAATGAAAATTCGTAAACGAATACATTTGCAGGGGGAATCCAGAAAAGTAGAAGCCACAGACCTAGATTCAGAAGGATGTATACACTGCAAACAAATTTGTAATGCTAGACAACATCTGTGATGTATGCAATACGAGTGGTCACAAGGTTGGTACATGTTCATCTCAACATGCATCCAATGTTGAAAAGAAAAGAAGATCACAAAATATGTTTAGGAATGCAGAAGCAACATTTGGAAGAAACTAGAAGAATATTATAAAAAACAAATACTCCCAAAAATATTCCAAGAAGGAAAGGTGTGAAGTATGTGGATTCAAAATCCATGAAGTTGATGGGTGGTGAATCCAAAATAACTACCAAAAAAATGAAATTCATAAGAGACCTTTGGAAAGATCTAAACTTGATGGCTCTTTCCCAAATGATATAATGATTATTTGGATAGATTATTTGGAAGTAATGAAGAAAATTGAAGATACAATTCTCAAGGATAGTGAAAAATGAAAAGAAAAGACTTCACATGAAGATAAAAAGTTTCTATGAGTGAGGTGCAACAAGGCTGTTCATACTATTAGTGATTTCATTACATTTATTTCAGCTCAAGAAGAGATTCTTGAGAAGTTAAAAGTTGTGCCGAGAGAATCTAGTGCATTAAAATATCATAATGAAAGAAGGCTCACAGCCAATGAAATTGGAGAAGTGATAAGATCCACATAAACAAAATTAGAAATGAATATCAAATGTGAAAGTGTGAATAGTAGAGAAAATGGACCATCTTGGTCGAGAAAATCATCTCAAACTTTATGTTCACGTTTATAATGTAATGAGGATCCTCCTCATTTCCATAATTATTTTTATTGTATTTGATCCTATTATTCAAGGAATTTATGTTGAAGCAATTTCTTAGGGGGATAACCTAAGAAACAGTGATGATATGTTTTCCTAAATAGGTGGAGAAAAATTAAGATGTTTCCTGAGTTATTATTTCAATTAGTATCCACATTAGTTGGTATCAAATTCTATTTGACAAACGACAATTGGAAGATCATGTTATTGGAAAAATTATTTTCTTAATCAATCTTTTTTGGTACTAAAAATAATGGTCATTCTATAATGGGGGGGTAAATTTATTATTCAATGATAAAATAAAAGAGGAAGCCACTCGAGTTCACCAGTCCTACCTATTTCACTTGAATGTTTTTGATCCTTTTGATGAAGTGAGTGAAAGAGTTCCAGATTGACTATTTCATATAAGAAATTTTATTATAAAACAAGATTGAAAGTGGAAATCCCCTATAGATAAGTATACGAATTATCATATGATGAGGTATAATGATTAGTGGATAATGGGTGGATTAGTTGTCTATAACAGATCCTCTTGTTTTCTACCTTGAGGATTTCCCATGAAGACATAGAGTGAACTGATGGATGTCACATTGTTTATGTATAGATTGATACCCCTTTCCCACAAACTTTGTATTTATTTTCATTAAAGGGTAGAAAAGTGAAATGAATTTTCAAAATTGTGAGAAATAAATGTGAATGGTAGAAAGAAGATTCTCATTTTGATATTGAATCATTTATTTGAGAATGAAATTTGATTTATTTCCAACAAATACAAAGGGGGAGATTGTTGGGACCACTTTTTTATGATTTTTATCTATTATTAATAGTTTTCAATACTAATCAAAATGAATAAGGAGATCCAAAATCAATGGAATATGGTTTAAGTGATGATTGATGGAGAATTGTTATGGATTTATAGCTTTGGATGCTACCCTTGGGTAATTTCCCATGTTGTTTCCAACCAGATGAATGTTCCAGTGATCCTATGTTCTAAATTCATGTATGAAAGGTGAAAAATTGTCACAAACATTCATTTGAAATCTATTTAAGGATTATTGAAGATCATTTAAATTATTATTAAAAAAAGAATAAAATAAAAGCTAAAGAGGATTAGTGTTCTAATGGTGGACATTCACGATTCTTGATTGAAGGTTTCCATGCATCCAACACTCGGGATGTATTTGTTTATGGGGATACATTAAAAAAATTGGACCAACCCTCATGAGAGCCTAGACCGGCTCAAGCCTAACACATGTGGGACTAATGGTCAACCACACTGAGGGAATAAACCCTAGCCAAGCCCAAATGTGGCATGGGTTGGGCACAGTCATGCTCGCATGCAGGGTCGTCACCGCATAGTGTCCAGGTTATGCATAGGTTGGGCGAAAAGCCTGCCCACAAGGAAAATTTTTTGGGGCAGTACCATGGATGGAGGGAAGATAATTCTATGCTACAATTGGGGAGGATTGATTATTGTAGTGCAGCTTCCCTATATCTCTATTTCAGTGTGGGAAAAAGGATGTGGGTATTGTCCATTGTTTAAAAACACGGACGTTATTAGAGGTGTCCATCTCATTCTTGTTTCATGATCTAATAACCACCATCCATATCATTTACACATCACGTGTTTGATTTAGAGCCATCAAATTCTCCTGCTTCATTTGAAGAATCCATGCCATCATCTTCTTCCCCCAATATTCACTGGCACCACTTCCACTCATCGGAGATGATGAAGGACCATGATCGAACCACCATGCCTCATTATCCTCACATCATAAAGACCATTTGATCATACTGATTCCATGCGTGAAATCCTTTTCGTGCATGCATGCATAAAAACTAAAGATGAAGCTCATTTAATAAAAGAAAATACAAGAGGCCATGTGGAAATATTTGTGTGAGTATTAAAATGAGATATGCATGCGATCTCAGTGCATGCATGTGATGTTTTTATGAGATAGGAGAAGGCATCGAGTTTGAAAAATGAAGCACTGAGATATGTGGCATATCTCAAAAACATTTTTGAAAATCATAAACATCAAAGATATTGTTTATTTAAAGGTGATATTTGATGAAAATATCTTGAGTGATTTGGAACATGAAAAATATTTGAACCTCAATTATAAAAATTGATTCCCATAGGTCGAGAGAGATTAGGCCAGAGAGACACTAGAGAGCTCGCATTTCTCAATAAAATGACATTACTGAGTAGATAGTTGCATGCCTTAAATAAGTGCAATGCACTCTTGAAGTGTCTCATGAGGAAGAGAAGTCTCACCCCATATGTGAAAAAGAATCTCACATACATATGGAATGTTTACCCAAAACCCTCACTTTTTGTTATAAAGAGGAACCTATGGTTACACAATAGGTGCATCCACACCCTTGTTGTGCCCTATGAAGACAAATCCATGAGTCATCACTAGTTTTTTGAAGTAGAACCATATATACCCCCCTTCTTGAATAAAAAAGAACTATGAACATAAGGGATTCACCAAGAAAATGTGAGATCACCATCTAATTTTCAAGATATATTTATACTGTATGTAAGGGTTCATTTTTGGTGAAGAATGAGATTGCATGAAGAAGGTATGTAAGTGGTTGAATCAGTTCATATGTATAATTTGAAAAAGATTTAGGCTTTGTGTTTGAACATGTGAATAAGGAGGAAGAACCTGTCCAAAGGCCTACAACATTTCAGTTAGGGTTTCATTGTGTATGGTTACACCAAGGTTATTCATGTTCATACAAAGGGATGAGAAAAAGGGAACTTGGTGTGTGATTTGATCATAAAACATGAATACACTTATGAGAGGGAATTTTAAAAACCCAAAACAATTGAAAAGTGAAGAGGGAAAAAGGGATGAATAGAATATTTTAAGCATTCTTTCATGCATACATAAATAGGGTGCATTTGAGTTGAATAAAAACTAATTGCATCAAGAAGAGGAGAAGAGAAGAAAGAGAAGAAAGAGAGTTTACCCCACAAAATAATGATTATTATTCAAGGAACATTGATTCTGATGATTCCAAGTAAGGTGAAATTCAAGGATTGAATAATCAAAAAGGTGTTTGTGATTCCAGACAAAATAAATAAGATGTTCTGGTGCATATTTTCACTAAAGAAGAATAAAGAAGAAGTAGTGCAGTTGGTTTTTCACAAGAGAAGATTAGAGAATAAGAAAGGAGAGTTTCTTTCAAAATTCATTGCAAGTAACCATGTGAAGATAATTTAAGAAGATCATGATAAAAAAATCATTATTGAATAAGGAAGAAGACTATCTCTATATGAAGTATAATAAACCTCAAAGGATCTACAAGTTGGACTAGGTCATTACCAGTTCAGGAAGAGGATAATTTCCCATCCCCATATAAATTATAGGGACTCACACTGCCTAAAAAATTGTTTTACTAGTCAAATGATAGTAATAGTTATAACATTATAGTGTAGAATCCATGTAATGTTCATCACTATAAATGGAAAGTATGTATCTTCTCTTATTGAGTAGTGAACCTTTTAACAATATCTTGTTTGTATTTTTACAATTTTCTATTATTGCATGTGATAGGGAAAAGATAATAAGAGAATCATGATCCTAACAGGTTATGAGGTACAAAGATAAAATGTTTGAATTATTTTAAAAATTCCCTAACACTAATTTCCCCCACTCTCAGTGTTAGGTATATCTCAAAGTGGTCCTCTCCATTACCCCTAGGTATATCTATTCCAGAACAACATCCACATTTAGTATCCATATAGGGATGTATTTCTAGGAAAACATATTCTCTTGTTTACCAAAACAATAGGATGTTATAAAATACATAACCTTTATGTCTATCATAGGGTTGGGTTGCATAATATATGTTTTCACAAATATTATTCCCATGTTTTCTACTAACCTTCCTCTAATACCAACTATAGTGACCACAAACCTAGTAAATCGAAGCTCATGTCCTTATTTATTACATAGGTATAAGGTATAAGGAATTTAATCCCAAAAACATAATAGTCTAGTAGTCTTGGTAAACTAGGTAACTACATAATACCCATATTAAATTTGAAAAAAAAAATTACAACTCATTTTTTTAAAACAAAATTATTCCAACTATCATACAATTCCATATCAATTATAATAAATTTTACTGATTACTAGGAAAGGAAAAAATATTGTAGAAGTCAAATACTCATTAATGGTTAAGTGTTGTGGAATATATCTTGAAAAATATGACATGGAAAGTCAAATAACTGGACAAACATTCTATAAAACAATTTAGCTGTCAATGTAAGATATGGAATAACCAATATTGAAAGGTAAATAACAAAAAATACAAGGAATTTTAAAAATAAACTACAAATTAAATAGATTCATATATAATACCAATTTGTAAATCTATTGGATAATAATATCGAAACTTTTATTTAAAGAAATTCTTAATCAACAGACTTCATGTTATCAGTAACATCAGACCTCTACTATCAAGACCATTCACAACATGGTTTACAAATACATTTAGAAACCTTTTTAATTCAAAATTATTGATTCACATCCAGGTATTATTGATGAATTGAATGGATTTCTATAATAATTTTTGATACATATCCACATGACCAAATAATTGTTTACATATCTTATAATGAATTTAATTCTTGAACAATATGCATGATCATTAAATATATGTTTTTTAAATAGGAATTAAAAATAAAAATATTTCTCCATTCCAAAAAATAACATAAAAAATAAAACACCATATATATAAATTGGATATGGTTTTAGAAATAAAAATATCAACGATAAGTAATATAGATATTTAGGGGAAAAGAAATTTCAATTGATCATAAAAAAAAGAAAAATTGTTGGGAATATTAATGGATAAAAATGAAATAAGAATGTCGGAATCAATACTATATATTTTAGAAATAATAATAAAACATACAAAAGAATAATATCGAATAATTCAATACAATATATGCTTAATGAGATTATATGAATAATAAATGTTTGTATTTGTTCATGAATAGAAATACACAAAATATATATTTAAAAAGATTCTTGGGAAAAATATTCTTTTTTAAATATCCTTTTAAAAAATTCCCCAAATCATTTTTAAAATAATTCTATTTGAAAACAAATTTTAAACATATAATGTAAAAATGAAATAATTATGTGGTCATGAAAAAATGAAATTAGGTACATGCCTTAGATTGTAAAACAAATATTCCTTTAACTTTTTTAGTAAATAAAAAAGTGCATTGTCTGGAAAATGATATAAAGATTCTCGATTGAATTTTTTAAAAAGGAAAACATGGGTAATAATGTAATTTGATAAATCATTATGAATAATGTGAAAACAAATTTTGATTGTAATATAAATCATGTTTCTGAAAGAAAATTTATTTTTGACCGAAGAGATAATTGTAGTGGTATTTTATTAAACCTAATTTCCTTATAAATTTATATACAAAAGAGTGGGAAAATAGTACTATTAGTTGAAAAATTCATGTATAAATAGGTGATAAAAAATTAAAGTGTTTTGTCATCCAATTATTAAATAATGTTTTTTAATGTAAATCCAAGCATAAACTATCTCAATTAAAATCGGATTGTGAAATAAACCCTTACAATTACCATAAAATTGAAGTGATATTTAAACAGTGAATCAATTATGCGTATCAATTGTAAATACACATAAAACAAGTGTATGTATATAAATATATAGTCAAAAGTCATTGCACTCATAATATTAAAATATTAAAGATTAAAAAATAGCAATCTAAGCCAATTAATATAAATGAAGTTAAGAAATTCCATACCACGTTGTATTTTTCCAATCAAATACCCTTGAATGAAATAGTTCAAATTTAAATTTAAAATATCATGAATTTATAATGAATCATGATATTACTTTCCAAAGGGGAAATATATGGACAATTAAAAAGAAATTAGGTGAATAAAATTACAACATTCCATAATTAAGTTGAAATACGAATAAGTCCCTTACCTCACACTTCCATTTGGTTAAATGGGCTTTGACCACCTCTTCCCAGACAACATCTTTCAGATTATAATTTAAGTATTTCTAGAATGGATTTATGACCAAACCAAGGCTTTTTTAATGAGGGTATTTTCTTTGGGTTTTTATTTGGGTAGGTACTGAACAAACCCAAAGGGTTTGATGGTGTGCAAATGAGAGGAGGGAAGATAACCATTAATAAGTGAGGTGAGTGGTGCACTTTTAATTTTTGAATTGAAAAAGGTTTACACACATTTTTCACAATTGATAAGAGTAAAAAATGGATTATTATTTGGAATTAAACAAGATAAGATCTAAATATGCCCAGATAATATATTTAAATTTTTTTTAACCCCTGTCATTTTAGTTTAACACTTTGTATATATATTTTTACCTTAACTAGGGTAATCTTTTTAAACATTTTTCACTATTCATCAGGGTAAAAAATTATGATTAAATTATTATAAAATATAAATTCTTTTTATTAAAAATATTTACTCTATTTTATAAAATTTTATTCTCATATGTGATAAAATATAATATAAAATCAATCTCGATGATGGGATAGGAAAGCATATTTTCAAATATAAAATGTTCAAATGTTTACAATGTTATTTTATAAAAATTAAAGAATTAAATTTATTCCAATGACATCATCTAGATTAATAGATATATAAATAAGATTAATTTTTATTAAAACCTTTAGTAAATTTATTATGATGTTTTATAGGATTTAAATGAAATGAAAATTCTTAATAGAAATCAATAAATATTTCACTTTTCACCAAATAAATTTATTTTTTCAGAAAATACTAAATAATTTACTCATAGTAAATTTTGACATTTCGATATCAAAACTTTTGTTTTTTTAATTTTTTTAAAAGTGATAAAAATACTTTTAAATTTAATGGGGAAATCTTTACTAGACATCCTTTTAGAAAAAAAGAGTAAAAAAACAATTGTTGGTCTTTCAAATGGTTCTTATTTTATATTATATTAATAAATAATGATTAAATTTATTTTATACATCTATAAACAATGTATTTTTTTATATTTTATTTAGTAATATTCAGAAATTCTTTTTTAACGGATAGGTTTTAATGCTCATTTCTAGATATTAATATTTTAATAGAGTATTGTGTTTCGTTCAAACCCGATGTTGTCTGCATTACATGCTATAGAAGAGATTGAATTTATTTAAAAAGAAATATATTGTAAATTTTTGTCGTGTTAAATTTTATTCTATTCCAAGTCATTTAAACTATAAAATATGATATTCCTCTTTTAAAATATGAGGGTGTTATAATTTAACTATTGTGGAGACTCTAATTATTATACTAACCTTATATTTATTTGGGATAATAAATAAAAATTCCTGGATAAAATTAATATTGTTCACAATTATTAATAATTCACAAATATTTATTTTTTGAATTATTAGAGGTTCCTATATTGATCAATTACACATTCCAATGAATTATACTTACTTTACTTCTTCATCAATATGCTGATGATGTGATGTTGATATTCACAATGAAACAACACTCCTGATGACTCAATCAATTGATAATTTATATAGTTAACAATCTAACATGTATCATACAAATATTTCATGCATGTGACTAATGAAGAACTATTTTCTCCCTTTTTATTTATCACATGAATCAGATTAAATCACAGTTTTGATTCTAATGTTTTAATGAATGAAGAATTACATGAGGATTATAATATTTTATCTATACTATAGAATATTTATTCCAATGTTTTTCTACTTTTACATACTTATGAAATATATCATTTTCACAAAGTGTTTTCTTCAAAATGAATATTATGATTTTGTGTTCTTCCATGCCTTTACATATTTTCCACGTATAATTTTTGTTGAATAAGTAAACCTTGTCTTATGAATATTCGTAATTACCCATACGATCTATGAAAAGTTATCTTCTAATGTACTAATTTACTATATCTAAGTCATCCTTTTCAAAATTTCCAAAAACTGACAACTCTTATGCTATCTCAATTTACAGTTTCAAATTGTTGGATACACTTTCAAATAGATCATTTAATCATTTGATGTTCAACATTATAAAATTGGTCTCAGTCATCTGAATTAATTAATTTACTCTTATAAATTTACAACTTAGTGTTATTTTCAACATAAGATGAACTGGTTGACTAATACAAAATCTGAATGTACACTTATGTGTAATAAATTAATTTTCCATTATATAGTTAGCTATCCTATATGAGTATTGTGAAGTCATACATAGTAAATTTTCATCTTGAATTTATAATTCAATATTATTTTATAATAATTATAAAACCTCATCAACTAATTTATATACTCCAATTATCATCTCAAAAACATTCAAAAATAGTTGAAATAATAAATTTCCCTCCTCCAATGATTCTCAAACAAAGAAGATAAAAAATATAATAATTTAAAAATTCAATTGGAAACCTCTATCTCCCCCTTTTTATTTTTTATCAATATCAACTAACTCATTTATATCCTCTCAATTCAATTAGATAATAAATTTTTTTGTGTGAATACCTAAATCACATCATTTTTTGAATAATATGTGTCCAGAAACCACACTACCAGATAGGGTAATGTTTTTGAGATAATTACATAATTTGATGATATAATATTTTGGCTGGGTGAATTTGATTTTATCCAATCAATTTATAGGAAAATTTTAACCCCATTCAGTTTTAATCAATACTACATTTTAAAAACATATAAATAATGATTTACACACAACCCTTTTATTGAGACACTATACTATTTAGAAAAAGAAATGTGAAGTTGTTATGCTCCAATGAAAGCATAATCCAATGCCTTATAGGGATATACCCGCACATACATATGTGAGAGGGTAAGGAAGAACATGGATCTTCTGACTCTATTATACAAATATCTCTTTAAGAATTTCCTTGGTAATAATATCTACCATATCATCTGTGGTATAAATGTATTCATGTTCCAAATCACTTTTACACACTCTATCTTTAATTATATGATATCTGATATAAATTCGATTTTATATAGAGTGTTATATGAGGGGTTTTAATAGATTAATGGGGATATGATTGATATAAGAAATTCACAATGGCATCTCTATTTCCATAATCAAATTTTTATATAGTGTTGGGATCTATAGTAACTTTATAATATTAGGTTTTTTATGATATAATATAACTTATCTTCCCTCAATGAAACTAAATTCTTCTTTTATTACAATACTAAGTCACATATATCTCACTATGAAATAATTATTCACAATATGAATACATGTTGTTACATTAATATCCAACCAGGTCTGCATAAATGTATCCTATAATGTTAATATCTAATCTATTTATATAAAAAAGTCCACAACATAGAGTGACTTAGAAAAATCTAAATATTATTTTATCTATAATATATGATACAATTTTTGATCACTTTTATACCTTACACATAGAGTCATAGTATAATCAATATCTGGTTTATATGTTTTTCAAATAAAGTTGAGTCCCGCAAATTCCTCTAAAAACCATTTGGTTTACAGTAGTTTATAGTTCATCTTTTCTCTTCTTATTATTATATATAATGGGTATAGAGATTTATTTATAGTATTTTAAACCAAATTCCATTAAAAATTATTTGGAATTTTGAACATGGGATAATATTATATAGTTAATTCCCCATGTAATCTATATTCCCAAAAATTTGTACATATCACCCAATATATAAATCTCAATGTGGATCATCACCAAAAGTTTAAATTATTCATAGATATACAATTTTTCACTAGTAGATATAATTTCATGAATTTATGAAATGATAATTGGAGTACCTATATATATCCCTTTCAAATATGACTTTCTATAATGAATAAATTTAGTGAACTCCATTTATATCTATTAGCCATATATTTTAGAATTCCATGATAAATGGAATTATTTTAATATTTAAAAAAAATTATTTATCCTAAAAATATCATTATATCGCTATCAATATTGAAACCCTCAGTTTTTCAATGGAACCTTTTTCTTCTAGGTATCCATTTGGGATGGCAGATTTCAAATCCATATGATATAATTTTTTATTTTTCTATGATTCCACAATGAAGAACACTCTAATTGATTCTATCCATTCCATTGGTAAAAGTGTTTCTTCAAATCTATTCCATTTAATTATGATTATCATTTTCAAACCATTCTAGAATGTTTTATTAAAACTAAATATTTCTCATTAATTTTTTTATATAGAACTCACATGGCTAAAAATGGTTTTTTATTTTAAAATCATTCACAACTTCAAAAGTTTAATTATTTCAATTTAATCACGTGTATTATAAATTTATTTGATATATATTTTATCATAAAATACTTCTAAAAAAGTTTATGGATTAAATTTTTAAATATGGGTAGTAAACGTTTGAAAATTTTAATTTATTTCATGTTTGAAATAGTGGATCTTCATTAATATTGATATTTTAAAAATTAGTATTATTCCTAAATATTTTATTCCATAGCATCTATTTTCCATAAATATCATATTCATCAAGGGTTTCATCAGAATCATCTCCAATAAAATTATGAAATTTACAACAACTTCATCAATTAGTTTTTTCCAAAATATACAAACTCTTAGATTCACTATTCTAATCATCTACTTGAGAAATCACTTCAAGATTTCAATTATTTTAAATTATTTTCAAATAAAACTAGTCAACATTTTTGTGTAGCCTCTTATTACAACCTTTATAATCACATACCTCATATATGTATCCCATGAAGATTTATTCTTCATAATTTTCTTCCAACATCCCAAGATTAGTATTTTTGAACATCATATAACTAGGATTACAAAAAATTTATAGAAAATTATAATTTAATTTATTCTATAACACATTTTATAGTGTCATTTTTATATCAGGTCTTAATAAAGACCTTTTTTGAATATGAACAATAGAAGAAAACTTCAGTCTAGAATTGTTTTGAAAGATTATAATAAAATATAATTATTCATCCCATAATTATAATACATATATTTTTTATTACTATAAAATCATTTTCTCATTGAGTATATAGTAAACTATACATAGTATTAATTACATTATTTTAAAAAAATCAAAGGATTTACAATTTTATTTTATACCATTATCTGATATGAGATTCATGATGCAAACTCCTCTATCTTTCTATACATGCCTTCTTTATATTTTTAACATGTATACAAATTATGATATATTTTTCATAAAAATCACTAAAAATATATTATTATCATAAATATTAAGAGTAATGAATTATTGATCAAATCTGGTATTCAAATTTAACTTTATAAAACACATGTGTTAATGGATACATTTGAATGAATTAGTGTACTGAATCTACAATCTATTAATTCATTGTTGAGATATATCCCCCATTCATAATGTTTAATGAACTGTATCTATCTTCCATGAACCTTTCAAGAGGGTCTCGTGCCAGGAATACCCCTAGATTGCCTCTGATAGGCCATGGGATAGTGAATAGCCTCGAGTCGGCATAACCCAAAATGAAAGGTAGTTGGCTAATTATATTTACACACCCACACATATCCAAGCTCTAAATACGAGATATTAAAAACACAAAGTTAATAGTTCAGGAATACACTATGTTACCAACCCAAGAGTATGGAAATAGGAAACCAGAAAGTAAATAGGGCTAGAATAGAAGCCCACCAAAAGAAAGAGTTTGTCAAAGTGAATACACAATTTCTGAAACGCATCCACAGAATACCTTTCCTAAAGTGTAGGTGTATGAAACTTTTCTGAAGCCTTAGGATAACAACTTTTCTATCTAACCACACTAAGAACAACCTAATCCACATTTACCTGTAACTCTGTCAAAGCGTCGATTAATTTCACAAGTCACAACATGTTTAGGCAAAGCCCAAGCCGGGGTTAGTAAAAAATTACTCCGCAGGACACCCTTAGACCACAATGAAATACTAATAATAAATATACTAAGTACAACACAAATATAGAAATAAATAATACCACAATGAAATACACAATATACACCCTAAAGAAATACATAGTCATCTCAGACATGTATTTGTCTATAGAACAGAAAGTTGGATTACAAGACGTAGTCTAAAACAACACAGTATCGATAAGACATAGAGTCTTTATAAGAAATAGATCCTTGGTATGACATTTTTTCTTGTTAAGTCATAGATTCTCATAATGACACATAGTCTCAATAATACATTGAGTCTTCAAGTCATATAGTTTCAAGATCACAGCCAGCCACAGGATTCTGCTCGTAGCGTGCTTGTTCTGGGAGAACCTACTCCTAAATCTAATAGGTTGTATAAAAACATCCACAAATACCCACTTATATTATCTAAAAATTATCTTCTCATCACAAGGGTCCCTACCCTGTATATGGATCGTCAAATGGAGCTTCTATTAGAAAGTTATGACCATTTTAGTGAAAACTCCGACCCAGGTCTGGTTGGGGTCTGACCTAGCCCGAACCATTTGGGCTAGTCCAGCTCAGCCTATTGGAACCAGTGTAGCCTGTACTAGTAGTCAGTTGTCCACTGGACCGTTGGACCCATCCTGCTAGGCTGCTGGATGGGCATGGTCCATCCATCCCAGCCCGCTGTATGCGGGCCGACCCCATTCTCCTGCATGCGGTCAATCCAGCGGTGTGTGCCAGGTCAACGTGGAGCCTACCCATCTTCATGGACTATCAAAATGTTATCGTACTCCCTCATAGCATATGTTGTTTTGGGATCCACACAGACCCAACGATGTATGTGGCCCCTCACCACCGCATCCTCTGTCACCTCCTAGAGCCTCCACCGCTGTGACTTCCAACGCGGTCCCTCCTAAACCATGGCCTCATGATCTACCATTGGTCACCTCATCCACCTACCACTATACCTATCATCTCCCCCAACTATGTCACATTACACATCCACATCCGTCCACCCTGGTGGAGGCCCATGGTCCCCCTAATGCTCCTCATGAACCCAGCTAGAGCCATTACTCCAGGCGCTGCCTTACGCTTCCATTAACCTTATCCTTGGATGATTCGCACTGGAAATTATCTTTCACACCTCCACAATGTCATTTTAGTGTAGGAACCCTGGTCTTCGATCATTTCACTATGGATATAAGGTGAAAAGATATTTTTTTTTCATATTTCACAAAGAAAAAGGATCACATAAATATTGGGTGAAAGGGATAAATACATAGAAATGACTAAAAAATGGATCTAGTACTTTTTTATGTCGGCCTTGATCTTTTCATGGTAGAATGATGAATAATGATGAAATAAAAAGAATATCCAAACAATAATCATCCCCAATTATCAACCAGAATAAATTATCTATCCTGGAAGAATGTTCGAACTACGGATCAACATGTTCGTGGGTTGGTCCGTCTTCATCATTGAACTAAAAAAATGGGGAAATGATCATAAAGAGAAACAACTACCTGCATGGAGTTTGGATAGGTTTTCGACAAATGGAGGGTTCATGTAATCATCATTCGTCAATCTATCGATATTCGACCCATGTTCCGATCTCTAGTCCATCATCACCATCTAGGGAACATACTTCTCCTTCACTTAGATAAATCCTAGGGTTATGGTGAAAACACTAAATTCCATAAAAAACATATAAAAAATGAGTATTTGTGTCGAAAAAAAATATTTTTAATAAATATTTTCTTACTGATACGTCCACAAATTACTTTTTGCAGTTGACCTACGCCGGCCAATATTAAGCCTCAACTAGGTTAAAGTCACTATTCTAAATGCAACATTGCCTTTATATTTCTGATCTGGGAACCCATTTAGATGTCATTTAGTTTGAAGAAAAATAATCCATATATTTTATTTAAAAATGAACACTTTTCATTGTTGTTTCTAGGATCACCAATCCTTAGAATCACACACCTTCTAAGTGCATGGTCTTGTAATTTTCAATATTAAATTATAAAAAAAATTGGAGAAAATCTATGTCATTACATCTCCCCACCATAGGCCTTTACATTCCTAAAAATCAAAAAACAATTCTACTAAAATAAATATTATGGTATTGATCACAAATCTAAGCCTTACTCTCCAAAGTGATCTCTTGAAGATTCCCATGCGCCCACCGAATGAGCATGAGAGGAATTGACTGCCCACAAAGGGTCATTTCTTGTTAATCCTCGATCTCTATTTGGTGCTATGTAAAAGTCACCCCATCATCAATTTCAAACTCACCCTAATCGATAACATGCGATAGATCATGCACGTAACTCCTCTGTTGTGACACATGGAAGATGGAATGCACTCGGTGCAACTATGGGGGTAGAGCTAGGAGGTACACCAAATCTCCAACTCTAAGAAGAATCTCAAAAGGGTCGATGTATATCAGAGATAACTCATTTTCCCAACCAAATCTCCACAATATACATCAAGGTGAGACCATAATGAACACATTATCTCCCTGTAAAACTCAAGAGGCCTTCATATCGATTCATTATATATATTTTTGTCACTCTGTGTAGTCCTCAACCCCTCCTGGATGATCTACACATTCTAAGTGGTAGCACATACCAACATAGGACCAATGAGTGCTGACTCTCCTAGGTTAGTCTTGTACTGTGGTGACCCACATGGTCATCTATATAAGGCCTTGAATGGTTCCATAACATTGGTAGGCATGTATATGTCATTATACATGAACTCTAATAGAGGTAGGTGATCCTCCCAACTATGGAAAAAGTCTAGGATGCATGAACGTATCATTACCTCAATAACCTAAATTTTCCACTTAGTATGGCTGCAGTATGTGGAAGTAATTCCATTATCAAGAGTAACTAAGTCCCAAACACCTCCATTATTCCCTTTTACAACTAGAAAATGAAACTATAATTATGATATGAAATGATCATTAATTGAACTCCATGAATCCAAACAATCTCCTGCACATAGAGGCTTACCATGTTCAATACTGAAAACTTCTACCAGGTAAGTAGGAAGTGGGATGACTTAGTGAGTCGGTCAACAATCATGAAAGAAGGTATGTTGTCCCCTATACGTGCACGTTAAAATTTTCAAAAAGTCTATCATTGTACCATCCCATATTTACTATGTCACCTTAAGGGGACTGGCCTAGCCTACTGGAACATGGTCCTCAACCATCACTTATTGACATGTGAGGCATCGATTAATGAACTATTCTATTGCTTTATTCCTCCTCGACCACTTAACTAACATCAAAAGTCATGATACAACTTCACCACACAAGATTTACCACCAGAACTGAGGTGTGGAAATCACTCTAAACCTACTCCCACAATTCCACTGGTACAGATGTGCAACCTATGAAAAGAATTATGTGCTTCCCACCTATCGAATATCAATCACGGTCCTACCCTGTGTAAAAATGATTATGTTGGGTCTCGCAGTTCTTATCCCCAATATACGCATCCATAACTCATTGCAAGTGATGGGGGTGAAAACCATCAACTATATTTAAGATTATCTATATCCAACTACAAAGGATATTAGTAACACAAGCAACTACTTCGATCCCTCAGTTAGAAACTACAAGTTGGATCATCTGCTAAGACCATCTTCCACCACTTTCCCCTTCCCTAGATTATATATAATCTCAAAGCCATTTTCCTATAGGAACAATATCCATTTCCCCTGTATCATGTTCAAATCCTTATGAGGTAATATATACATGAGACACTTGTGGTACGAGTAGTTGATAAATCATCCACCCATCAGGTAGTGTTGCCACGTCTTCAATGCGAAGACTAACGCCACCAGATCTAGATCATGCTTCACATAGTTCTGCGTATGCCCTCTCAACTGGTGCAAAACATAGGAAGTCACCAATTCCCCTACATTAGGAACCAACCATGTCTGGTCTTTGATGAATCATAGAACACTACATACTCGACTCCCTACTCTAGTAGTCTAAATATGGAAGCACTTGTCAACATCTTCCTCAGCTCCTGAAATCAGTGCTGGCACTTCTCTATCCTCATAAAGGGATTAAAATTCTATGTCAAAGACATCAAGCATGATTAAACTATAGAAAAGATATGTACAAACCTCTGATAGTACCCAGTCTAGCCCAGGAAATTGCGCACCTCAGTAACATTGTTGTGTGGCTCCCAAGAAAGAAGTACCTCAATCTTCACTAGATCCATTGCATCTTTGGCCTCTGAAATGAAGTGTCCCATAATGCGGTCCTCCCAAATCCAGAACTCACACATTGAGCGATTCCAATAAATTTGGTGCTCTTATAGTGTGTCCAAGACCATCATCAAGTGTATTACATGATTCTCCTAGCATATCGAGTCCACTAGGATGTCATTAATGAATACCACAATGAACTAATCTATTTAATAATAGAAAACCCAATTAATGAGTCCCATGAAAACTAGTGGGTAATTAATCATGTCAAATGGAATCTCCAAGTACTACTAGTGGCCATACTGACATCTGTATTATTTCATTGATACATTTTTATTCCATACATGAATCTAGTGATTTCTAGGTCTATGTCTAATCTTTGAGAACAACCTATCACACTTAATCGAATTGAAGAGTTCATCGATCCTCAATAGTAGCTAATTTTTCCTTATAGTCACCTGATTTAGGGTTTGAAATTTATCATATATCATGAATCTCTCATCTACCTTATTGGAAAATAACACTGGGGCTGCATAGGGTGAAATACTGGGTGTGAGGAAACCCTTCCTCTGTAAGTCCTCCAGCTGTACCCTCAACCCATGATTCTTTAAAGGGCCTTCTAATATAAAATTTTGGATATCATTATTATCTTAGGGTACAGATCAATGAAGAAGTCTACCTCACAATGGGAGAGTAATCTGGGGCCATCCTGAGGAAATATGTCCTCATACTCTACCAGTACTATAGAAAACTGAGGAATCCAATCATCCACTACATTGAAGGTGAGGCTATCAAAATGATGGGTAATTGGATTCATCATCTTATTATTATGTCTATCATATGATGCATGGATTTAATTCTCACCATCAACAGAGAATTTTTCACATCATCATGGACACACCAAACTCTTCACCTAAAACAGTCTATTTGAGAATGGACAATGGATAAGCAGTCCATACGAAGAATGTTTTTTTAAGGCTCAATGTATCTACCAGGAGATCCCAACAGAAACTCTCACCTCTAAGAGTAATATCACACTATGGGAACCATTGTGTGAACATCAAATATCCTCTCATAAGAGTATGAATGTATAGGGATTGAGTCAACAGTTCTACAGTAATTTATGTGTCTCATACATGGTTCGTGGAATGAAAATAATTAATAGATCCTCTGCCTATTAAAACTGATTCTAAGGTGAAAAAGACACAAATAATAACTCTAATCATCCTTGGAGACTCAGGGTCATAAGCCTTCATCTCCTAAATTTGGCCTTGTCTCTATAAACGAGATCTATAAGCCCAGGGTGGACTATCTGTGGGTTTTGGTAGTAATACATTGAAGCTACATCCACCTCATACAGACATACCTTATCCTATACCAAACACACCACCATGTGCACTACCCTTCTCAAGCATTCTTCTATAACATGGAAATCTCGTGATCATATCCAGATCAGCTATATGGAGGGTCAAAAAATCTTGTGTCAGATGTCCCTGACCACTGCATGAGAGACACAACATGGCCTTTAGCTAACTTGCTCTACCATGGGATCTCCACAACACTGATCCCATGTCCTAAGGTCATCCCCTAGAGTTATTGGCCCTCTTGGGTCCATGTGACTACTTTCATCTATCTACAGCCAAACAATTAGTTTCTTGGTGGTAGTTGGAAGCTCCCACTATTGGCGTTTTCTCCCCCCAAATGTTGTCCACTAGTAGAGATCACTTTAGAACCCCAATATATTTTGAAATTATAGAGGACACCATGGATTTCATGATCTCATAGTGTAATCAACTCTCATGTATCTGATCCTTGAATAATGGGTGTCATAACATATCTGCGGGGTAGCATGAATGTTAAGTAAATGTCGCCATGTACTCTGCCACATTCAGACTACCCTACTGCAGATATAGGAGATATTGTATGCACATTGAGTATAATGTAGATGGGAAGAACTGATATCTGAAAATTCACTGGAATTATTCCCAAGAGAGAGTCACCTAATCATGTGTTTGTGTTATTAAGATCCACTTTCACCCCCACTAAACCCTGAAGATGACATGTAGTTAGGACTGCCATTTGGTCGGTAGGTGTACAAAAAAAGAGAAAGATGTGAAAACATTCCCCTGCTAATCCTCATCCACCTAGGGGTCAGGATCACCCCTAAACCTGGGTGATCGCTACCACTAGAACTCATGCAATGAGACCAATCATCATTCATCCTCAACTAGTAGCACTGGAAATATTGTTTTCTCGACGAGCGACACTACAACTAGAAAACCACAGGGAGGTTCTATCTCTGAAACATGCCCCCGGAAATAACTCCTCATCATTATTTATATCATTTTTAGGATCATAAAATAGAATATTGGCTAGCTATTTACTGGGAGGCATCCTCAAACAGATCACGATGGTCTGTGGTCAATAGAGTATACCTACCGATCTAACTCATGATGTACATGATGATACACCTAAATACAATATGAATCATATACTATTAACTTCCCTATACCTAGTTTTTTTATATAACAAGTCAGAAATCAGTTGTCTAGAGTCCTAGTGTATGCATATATCAGCCGACATACCAACACTGGATTCCCTTGACCAAAATTCAAACATAAAAAACAAAAACCATTTGACCCAAACAAACCTCATAGACTCCCAGTCCTTATGTAGACCCAACCTCATCGGATACCACTCTGTCATGACCCATCCCAATGGGTCCCATGCTAGTACTACCCCAATACTTCCTCTGATAGGCCAGGGGATACCAACTAGAACTGAGTAGGCATATCCCAAAATGGTAGGACATTCTCCATGTACCGATACACACGCACAAATCTTCAATCCCTAAATGTTGTAAAGTAAATACACTAAGTAAATAGTTCAATCATACTCTTAGATACCTACAATGTGGTAATATAGTAGGAAATGGGGAAGAAAATAGGTCCCAAATATAAGCCCATCAATAGAAAGAGTCTATCAAAGTGAATACAAATGTTCTCAAAACTCATCCTTAGAAAACCCTACCTGGAGGGTATGTGTATGACAACTATTTGATGCTATAGAAGCACACATAATCCGTCTGATCACTCTAAGAAACACCTGGTCCTAGTCTACCTAAAACTACATCAATCCATCAATCGTCTACATAAGACATGACTTGTGTGGGAAAATTCCATGTAGGGGTGTGTAAAAAAAACATAATATGACACCCCAGAGCCACAAAGGAATACCTCTAATAAATACATTAAGTAAACGATAAAGAGATAAACTATGTAAAAAAAAAATAAATGATGTATATCGCAAAGAAATAAAATGATAGCACACAAAGGTATTAGTATATATAATAAAAAATAGGATTATCAGATGTTGTCGTTCAACACACAGTATTGAAAAGACAAAGATTATCGATACGATTTGGATAATCTATATGACATGGACTGTAGGTATGACACATATATTAGGTAATACACAGAGTCTCGGTTAGACAGAGAGTCTATTTAAGAAACAAAGTATCTATATAAAATGATGTCTTTGTAAGACACAGAGTCTTCAAGTCATATAGTTTCAGGATCATAGTAGGCCACTAGATTCTTCTTGTAGAGCACTTGTTCCAGGAGAACCTCATCCTTAAGCTAATAGGTCATATTTCGACATCTAGAAAGTCTAACTTAGAGTATCTTAAAAGGACCCTCTCATCATGAGGGTCTCAACACCATATAGGGACCATCAATCTATCTTTCCATTTAACTGACATGGACAATTTAGTGAGAAAGTATGACTGGGGTCTAGCCAGGGTCTGACATGGTCTGACCCCCGACCCGACCCAGTTCGTTTGATCGACCTGGCCCATCCCACTGGGCCACGGTCTGCGGGACCGCCGGACCCAGCCTGTCGGGCAATTGTAGTGGAAAAATCCGTCCATCCCCACCCACTACATGCATTCCTTACACCTTCTACCACATACAGATGTACTAGCCACGTGCAGACAGTCAATGTGGCACCACCGTATCAATGCGTAGGACCACCGTGTCACTGCCCTCCCATACAACATTCACCACATTGGGCTTCCTGAGGACCTTTCTACATACTTGGACCCTCACCGTCGTATACTTAATTAAAACCCAAGGCCTCTGCCATTGAGGGCTCCCACGTAGCCCCACTTGGACTACAACCTCATGCTCCACCATCGGTCGCCCCACTGGTTTCCCATCCACCTCGTGATCTACTGTCAGTAGCCCACTATACACCTTGCGCTTTTCCTGAAACCGATTCGAGTTTCTCTTTCGGGTGATACCTTGCATTGTCGTAAACTATTGCCTTAGGTGATACATTTTGTTCCATCATTGTCGACATTCAACGATTTCATTGGGGTGTCAGATCCCCAGTCATAGATCATTGCACCACAGATCGAAGGAACAATGATCCTCTGCTCATATTTTTTGAAGAATGAAGAAAGAATAAAGATTATGGGAAAGTGATAAATGCACAAGAATACCTAAAAATGGATATTGGTCTTATTCTTGTTATTCATGATTCATTAATGTTATAATGTAGAAGAAAGTGAAAATAAAATGAATCTCTATACAGAATCAGCCCTAATAATCAACCCGCATAAATTATCCATCCCAAAAGAATGATCAAACTGTTGATCAACCTTTTTGTGGGATTTTCCGTATTCATCCTTGAGTTTAAAAAAGCGGAAAATATCATGAAGAAAAACAGTTCCTTACATGGAGTTTGGATCAGTTTTCAACGAAAGGAGTTGCTGCGCTGTCATTGTTCATCTATCTATCAATCATCGATACAGGTCTTGATCTTTGATATGTCATCATCAACAAAATAACATCCTTCTCCTCATATCAATGGAATTTAGGTTTATGGGGATTACAAGGAATTCCTAATAAAAAACATAATGAAAAGTGTCATTGCATTGAAATTATATATTTTTATTAAATATTTCATTACCAAAATGTCCAAAAATTGCTTTTTATGGTTGACCCGTACAAGACAATGTTAGTCCATGCCTAATGTAAACTCTCATTTACTAATGTAATAACTCCAATATATTTATGATATATACACCCATTGAGATTTTATTCAGTTTTAATGAATAAATTCACATTCATTTTATTAAAAACTGAACATTTCATAGATTTTTCTTGGGCACACCAAGCCTCAGAATCACAGGTCATCTCAGCGCTTAGTCTCATGAGATTATCAATTAATTTTAGAAAATAAAAATAGAGAAAATCCAAGTTATTAAACTATATCTCTTTTGAGTTGTTATATATCTCTAAAAATGTCATTTATTAAAAACTTTCCCATATTTATATGAAAAAATAGAGGTCTCTTATTACATATGTAATTATTATCATTGGTATACAAGTAGAAAGAATATTTTAGATCAATAATTTAAAATAGTTTTAAATTAGATATTTATACTTTAGAGATAAAATTTTTATATCTTTATGTCTTTATGATTCATTATTTTTTAGTGAAGTAAAATTCTTTTTTTCATCACAAAATTGGCTAACACTTTTATGATTTTGTTTTATCCCTTACAAATAGAGAACATAAATATATTTAAGCTTCTATGCTTCAATATTTATAGTAATAACTCATTTTATTAAAAAATCATTAATAAAAGTAACAATGCCTATATTATTCTCTTCAATGTGTTTGAAAATTTTTATTTCTCTGGTCATGTGTGTGGATTAGCCATTTTCAAGAACCCATAGCTGTAATTTTTTTCACGATTACAATGAAAAATAAATAGTAAAATACTTTTCTTCTAAATTTTCCCTTTTAATTTATTTACCATTTTAATTACATAAAATTTATTTAGGAATGTTTTATAGAAATTAATATACCCGATGAAATTATTTTTCACATCTTCTAAATATTTCTTCAATTCAATGAAATCTATTTTGTATTGATAATTTTATTCTTATCATAAATTTCCTCTTTTATTATAAATTTCTCCACTTATCATAAATTTGACCCTTGGTTGTCACCTTATCCATTTTTGAGACATATTATACAATGAGAAATATAATTTTTTACAAAATGTTATATAACACAAGTATTATACCTTAAATCAAGATCTTACCTTATAAAAGTAATTATATATATAATATCATTTCTTCTGGAAAACATTGTATTATGATTCAATTTTTCTTTTGAATGATGCTCTCATTTCCATGTTATTTCCTTCCATTTATATTGAAGTGGTTCTCCAAATTTTTTCCTTATTCTACTTTTTTCCATATTTAAATTTTAAATATGTAGTAATATCCATAAAATAATTATTTTGATACTTTTTACAAAATTATTTAACCAACCCTTATGTGATAACATTTTCAACTTTGTTGGATGTCTCTGAATTGAATCCCAATGCTCTATTAATGTAAGTGTTTATATTTTTCAAATATTCTTCTTATATAATATATTTTGGTTGTTTATTTTGTATCTCTTATTATTTATGTGTATGTTTATGAACTAGATAATTCACCATATTTCCTAAATTAGTATCTTTCATTTTGATTTTTATTATTCATAAATATGATCAAATTCATCCTTGACACACTCTTCTTTTGAGTTAGTGTTCATACCATGATCATTCATTGACATTCCAATATCTTTTAGTAATTTATTGTTATCATCAATATATGATTCTAGTTTTTATTTTACTGTGACTTCCATATATTGTGTATCACCTTCTACTTCTTCACTACTTGAGGATTTTTGTTCGTCACCACGTAAACAGTGAAATTTGGGAATTTATCGGCTGATTCTTCATTAGACTGTATACCTAAAGAAAACACTTCCTCTTCAAAGTTTCTTCATATAATTATACTTTTAATTCATGTAAAATTCTAAATTAACTCTTTATATTTTGAAATTTATTTTGATTTTCTACTCTATTTTTACTTTTGAGGCTTCTCAATAATATTATCATCTTCATACTCTCCTATTATTTTATTTGGATAGTTTATTGAAAACTATACAAAGGATCAACATTTAAAACACTTGAATAGAAGTTTGACATATTATTTTCCCTAATATTTTCCAATTTTAGTAGAGATAGGAGACATGATTCACTTATAATCCTGATCTGTCTATTCATTATTATCAGAGTCCCTAAACTCTTTAACTTGTTCATCATTGATTTAGTGTTTCATTATTGATACAAATCCTGACACCTCTTTAAATTTATTTTTTAATACATATCCCATTCTAATTTCATGTTCATTTAGAACATTTTATAATCCATCAAGGGTAATATCCTCTCTATCACCTAATGTATAAATGTTATCATTAATATCATTTTTGGAAATTTTCCATCACCATTTAAACAAAGAATTAAATTTTTTTATATTATCAATGGACTTTGATGATTTTTTAATTTTATTGACTCTTGTAAATTAATAATATATATTTTTATATTTATCCAAATTTATATCTTAAAATATCCTTCTATAGTTATGAAACATTTTGTTTCACTATTACATTTCCTTGAAATAAACATTTTCAATTATCCCATATATATATTTTAGTTCTATTCCCCATTATGAATGTTTACTATCTGTATAATAAGGAAATAATAATAATAGACGTATTTATTTTTGTAAATATCTAAATTCACTCTATCATCTAAGGATATTTTTTACTTCTATAAATATGTGGATATCCCACAATTTATGCATCTAACACTTCAAATCCAATGTATAGAAGATAATGTAGAATCATATTATTCTTCATATACATGTTATTTTCTTTGAAAGTTAGAAAAACATTGTTATTTATAGAGATAATATTATTTATCTATCTCTACACTAGGATCCCACTTTAAGAAGTCCAAAACTATGATACCACTTGGTATTCGCTTAGAATGGATGCACCACTAAAAAGTGGTGGAGTGATGAATCATTGATGCTATTACTTTCAAATTTCAATCTCGCTGATATTAACAATGATAATTTTTTCTGATTAAATCCAATAAAATACATATACCTCAACCTTAACTCTAATAATTAATAAATTGATGAAGGATAAGGTAAATACACTTTTTATATGGTTCAACCCTATTGGTAGTACCTACACATTTTTAAATATGGTGGTTATATCGATCCACATATTTTCATATTTCTAACTTGTTAGGGATTACAATGCGTAGGGATTCATTATTATGTACCTGGAGTTTTCCATTATATTAAATTGGTATATTATAATTACTCAAAAAATTTAAAAAATGACTGTACCAGTTTGATAATGATCACAATTAGATACATGTCTATCTAAATATATATATATATATCTTCATCTTTGATCAATTAGAAATAATCCTAAGAGAATGATATAGCTTTTTTGCTAAATTATTCTTCTGATATCAAATGATAAGATCAATATATTCTAAATTTCCAAAATCATGAAGAAAATGATCAACCCATCAGACATATTATCAATGTTAAAATCACAAAATGGACTAGTCTAATTGTTTTTGTTTCTATCTAATTTCCCTCTTCATGCTTTGTTTTCTCAATATTTTTATCTCAGAAATTATATCATCTCCCACATAGATTAATACCTTAATGAAACAAAATAAATATTTTAGAATTATATAAACTCATGAAAATTAATTCCATATTATATTCTAGAGAAATATAATAATATAATTGTTCAATTATGACCATTTTGATTTTTTTAATCAACTGGCCCTCGGTGTGTGCACCCATGATTTTAAAATATTCTATCCTTCATTTAACCATGTAAACCAATTTAATTCTAATAAAACCGTAATTTTAATTTTAATTTAAAAATAATAATACCTGGAAAACATTAGTAATGACCACCAATAAGAGTAATTCACAATTAGATTCAGTTGTGATTTCTCTAATTTTCTTACAGTGATTCTATAATTCTTCCCATGGATCAATGATACTTTATGTTTACCTCCCCCTTCTCATGTGTGAAGATGAAATTCATTGTGAAACGACACTCTTGATAACTCACCCACATGAAAATTATTAAACTATTATAACATATTTCATCAAAATATAATGATTTTAATGTGATTACTAAAATTATGATTTACACTACATTTTGACAATCAATATAGAAATTTTAATGCTACCTCAACTAAAATATGAAGTTTTACATTAAATCTATTTTATTACTTTAAATAATTTATACAGAGATCCTCATTTTAATTATTCTCATGAATCAAAATAATTCATAATATACATTGTGATGTTTTAGCCAATGAGAAATAGGTCAAGAATAACTTAATTTCATTTATACATTACAGTGTTTATTCTATGAATTCTCATATTTTATATACCTTTTAAATTTCGCCTTTTTATAATATGTTGGCCTCAAAATGAGTCTGATAAATTCCATTGGGTACATCATTTAATTTTTTAAACTTCCACTTTCAAGGAATTCTAGAGGAGTAAAATGAATATTTAAAATATTAGATTTTACTCCTCTAAAGTATGAAATATGTTTTATGATGTGGCAAAAAACATTAATGAAGTTATCCCCCATAAAATGTTTACAAATGGATTATTCATGAAACCTTTCATTTTATACTTCTAATTTCTTCATTACTCATTAGATGTTTAGGGTCACCCATCCAATGTCACATTTTACCCTTTCAATGATAATATTACTCTTTTAATGTAAAATATTTACTCTTATGAATTTATAAATTAGTAATAATTTCTATATAGGCTTCTCGAGATACATATTATGAAATATAAATTAAATCTTATAAACCCCGTAAATTTTTTCTATTTTTCTATCAACTATCATGTATGAATATTATGAAGTAATACATATCAAATTTTATCTTTCTAAATATAATCACAAAATCTTTTTAATTAATCACATAACCCCTGTAATTAATTTTAGAGATTCTGTTATCATCAAAAAAATTATAAATAGTTTAACGTCATCTATGTAGCCATTAATAATACAAATAAATGGTTGAAAAAAATAACATCCTTCTGAAATTACATATGGATCCTCAGATAATATTTCAAACTACAAAGAACATCTATAACATTCACCGACTCCTAATAATTTATGGGTTACTTATTCTTTTGGAGTTTTTAATATCAAGAGATATAATCCGCCACCCTTCCATCTTATAATAATAAAGATATTAACCCCACAGCAAATGAATCATTATATAACTACTAATGTCTTCAAATTCATGGTTAAATGAGAATATATATTGATGTCAACTTTTTAATTTTTCTCTTTAAATGATGCCTCATATCAATCATCCCACTATAATTTCACTCCCCTTTTAATCAATATAATCATATGGATGACAATATGAGGGAATTAAAACATGATATGGATGAATTTAATACTGATCCCCATGTAACAGTATATTTCAAAAAACAATTTTGGTATCTACCAAAACATAAAAGATAACAAATTTTTAGGATCCATTAATATTATAGATTTATATAAAATATGTCCATGTATAATCACCTCTTAGATCTGAAATTTGAATTTCAAATTCTATAATGTAATTAGGGATATTTCAATGGGTCTATGAAAATAACAACATGTTACCTATCTTTATCATAGGATCCTCATCATAAAAACATATCATCAATAAACATGATAATGAGTAAATTTGGATAGGGATAAAAAATATTAATTATCAGCTCATTAAAAATTGATAATACATTCTACACCTAAAAATACATCACCAGTAACTCAAAATACCCATATTCCAATTAAAAATATTTTTGTTTCACATCATCTACTTGCAATATCATATGGTGACACAAAAATTAAATATTAGTATTTGACAAGAATAAAAACACAATAAATTTATTAAATAAATCAATGATCCATGAAAAGTGATAAAATTTCTTATGGGAGACCGGTTTAAACATGTAATTATCAATACATAAATCTAAGATCATATCAATGTTAATGAAAAATCATGGGATAAGTATAAAGTAAAAATAATTGTATGATGAATCCCTTGGATTCAAGATAATTCAACTACGTTTTTAATTCCCTATGTGTAGTTATAAAAAAGTGATAATGAGGTATATAGATTGTCTTGATTCCTAGTATTGTATCTCCTAAGACTCTACTATAGTAGGTAAACTTCATATCATGAACTATCACACAATGAACTATTTAAGGATACTATATTAATGATTTAATTTAATTTAATAATTTAATAGTTTTAAATTAAAAAAAATCACTTCATTTTTGAATTCATCATATCAAAATTATATTATTATAATTTTATTGTTTTAAGGAGATGGTTGGTTTTTAGTCACGATGTATGGTTTTCATGAAACGTGGAAGTTATAAAACATTACCGTTCTTTATAAGTGACCTAGATGTTTATAAAACCTTTTATGTAATAAATTGTGAATTTAGGTAAATAAAATATTCAATATAAAATATATTTTAATATATAAATCATATGCCCATTTTTATAAATAATTGAAATATTATATTAATAAAACACCATGTTTAGTGTTTTCTTAGGATCAAGTATTTTCAAGGAAGATTATCCATTATATATACTTGAAAGAATAAAACATTATAATTTTTTACAATAAGTCAATTTATGTCACTAAAATTAGTTTCAATCTTAATTTTATCTTATATATAAATTTAAAGATAATAAATGTTATTTATCATAAAATAGTTTTTTTACATAGTTAAGTGTAAAAGTTTAAAAATAAATTTTCACACCTTTACAAATAATTATTCCTTAAAATTATATTTAAATTTTCAATAATATCTATCAATCTAGGTAAAAATCAAAATCGTAATATTTGCAATTAAAATTAATTACTAATCTTAAAATTTAGTTATTGTGATAAAAGTAAAAGGGGTTAATTTGGATTAACATATTATAAAGCCATAAAACATTTTAAAAAGAATTAAAATTTATGTTTTAAATTTAGATTAACCAATACATTTCTTCACTAATATTTCTTCCAAAATATTCCTTTTACACTTGAATATTATCCTTACTTTGTTGAAAATGTAATGGTTACTCCCAAAAATACCATTACGTTAACTTGTAAAATGCCAAAATCTTCACCACTTCAAGACTAACCTATCATTCAAATTTCTCATTGAGAATATTCAATTTTCTTTAAATATAACACTATCACACTAACATTATACATTTGTTATTCAATATTAGCCCATGTCATTAATATTATTAGAGATATCTAAGGAAAATTCAGGTCTTCGACACGAGTAATATTAACTTCTTTTTTTATTATTAATTATATTTTATAATATTTATTCTATAAAAGTAATATAATTATTCTATTGTAAGCAATATAATTTAATATTACTATAATATTTCTATTTTAACTATTTATTAATATGCCTCATCCATTAATAAAAATGAAACTATTGTTTTGTTCATTGTGTGGACTACCGCCTCCACGGCGTAATGTGTTTTGTTTTCCTTCACTACCATACATGGATGGTTATAAAGTTGTTTGTAATGTATAAATATTATGTACTTAATATTATTACGTGTTTAATATTATTACGTCTATTTTATTAAAATCTTTATAACTAATTAATGATATTATGAACAAGTGACCTTTGTTAAATTTATCATTTAAGATAAGCATACTAAGAGGATAATCTTTTATTTAAAATTTGTATTGTTTTCATATACATTAATTATTTAAATAATACCTTAAAATTATAATATACCTCACTAATAAATAGTAAATAGGATCCTTAATATTTTTTTACAATTATATTACAACAAACATACCTCCCAATCATTCATTAAATAGGGGTATGTTAATGTTAGGGTCTGTTTAATTACGTACTTGAACACTAATACACATTTATATCAAGGATGGAAATTATATATTATATTACTATATAATTTTATATAAATGCATAAATTATGATTTTTTCTTGAGATATTATATCACTATCCAATTGACCTATTATGGAAATACCCTATGATCCTAAAAAATCACCAAAACGTTTTTATTATCGAAATCATATTCAAGGATAAGATCTAAAAAATTCATTAAAGGGAATTGAAAAGTCATAAATTATTATAAATAATTCCTAAAAATAAATTTCATTACCATGTAAAAATATAATTTGGAGGAATTTATTTTTACGAACACCTTTGTTCTGAAGTTATTACAAATGATCCAATCCATATAAACTGATATGAAATGTCAGAAAAATTTGAAAAGAGAATGAATATTCATGAATAATGTGAATAAAAATGGATAGGATTAAGGTTATAAATTGTGTTGTAAGATAATTATGTTTATGATACATTGGGTTACTATAATTTTATCAAATTTAATACAATAGGAAACGGGTCTTCCTCTCAAATATCTATATTTGAGAAATGTTTTTTATTATGCACATAATTTAAATTATGTGGTGTATAAACATCCAATACTAGTGGATATATGATGAAAATAAATTAATATAGGTGTTTGAAAATCATGTTTAATCCATATCATTCATCTGTTGAAGATTTAAATTCTACCCAAGCCATATATGGGGGATTTCAATGTACATTTTATTCTATGGAACTCTGGTTATAATAAAAAGCTATTCAAATAAATTGGTCTCCAACTCAATGATGACATAATGAACATAAAGAATAAAAAAATAAAATTTCATAGATTTTCTACTATGTTTTATCTATAAAACAAACCCAATCTTCCTATCTATATCATCTTGATCTAGAAAATTCTATAGAATCTAAAAAATAATTTTTGCACTTTCATGCAATCCTTGTCCTCTTCCCTAGCCATTACACCATGTCCCCAACCTAAAAATAGACATGTGGTATGCACACACAATGAGGTGCATGTATAGGTTAGGAGGGATGGATCTTAATCGGACACCCATAATGTTGAACCTATAACATAATGTCATAAGTTCATGTTGATGCAATATTCTTATCCCATATGAGAAATTACTGAAATAAAATAAATAATTAAAGAAACTATGTCGATACTCTCTGCCATGAACTTGATCGGCTAAACATATGTCAACTAGTTACAGGGTGTCTCTGAGAAAGTAAATATATAGTTGAAATGTATAAATAGAGTATTATTGTTGTGTATTCTATGAATACCTAATAATTTGGGATAGATATAGAATTAATCATCCTAATAGGATCCATGACTAGATCCCAAGAACACTAGGGAACTATTCAAACTCTAGTACAATGAATAGATAAATTTCAACTTTTGAAATGCTTGGAAATATATAAAACAAAATCATAAACAAGTAACCCTTTCCAAGTGACTAGATCTATGGAATCCAAAGCTTCCTGATAAAGACTATTTAATATCATTAGGCTAAAACTACTAAATATTAGGGTAGAACTAAGAATCACATCATAGTAATCATAAAAAAAATTAAAGTGATCATAATCCCCCAAGACTAAATGATTGGATCTTAGAATTCCTCATAATCATAGTGTCTCATGGTGTCTAGGTAATCCCAAATAGACCTGAGGTCAAACTTTGGATTCTCTAGAGGTATTTATGGGGATCAATATCTATATAATATTTAGTACTTGCCAATCTTGGTGATGTGAACACAATCA
The DNA here is from genome assembly GCA_963277665.1 of Viscum album. NCBI lineage: Eukaryota > Viridiplantae > Streptophyta > Magnoliopsida > Santalales > Viscaceae > Viscum > Viscum album. The sequence goes on from OY728161.1 coordinate 1,057,715,015, forward strand.
AGCCACATCACATCCCAATATCACAAGTCATAAGCCCATATCTTAAGAAGTTTTTGTTGAGAATCGACACTAACACCATCACATAGGGTTAGGTATTGGAGTCTAAGTATGTACATATTTATATCCATTGTTTTATAAAAATTGATATGTTGAAGAATAAATATATCACTAGGGCTGGATGAATACCATATATTGTTACATTTTTTCCACAAATCCATGAGTTCACATGTTCAATACAGGTTCTAGGGAAACAACCTCTACTTTCACTACCTAATCAAAAATTAATCTACTCAAGGTAATATCACTGAGGGGAACCCTATCATGTTCTCATGACCAGCACATAATTGGAGGTATCCGTCTTGGGATCCTTTATTCCAATAAAGAGGTGGAGGCATCCCTCTTAGGATCTTCAGTCACAAGTAGTGTCTCCAGCCAGTACCCTTCTTTCAATAGTAACACATCCCAGAACCCAACCATTAAAATATCATGAAATGAAATACCTAAATGGGAAAATATCATAAGGTATATTTATTTAAGAACATCCTCTCTCAATGTTCTTCCAGGATAGCCTGAACACCCCTCTTATTCCCCTCATTAAGTCACAACCCTATCCCTCAATCCTGGGACATTCCCATTAGACACTATTAGTTGAACATTTAAAACCCATAGAACATACTATAACAATTATCATGATCCTAATATGGGGCTCATCCCACATAACACTCTTTGGAGATCGTTGTAATTAATATTTATTTGAATACCACTACATTAAAATATTTTGGCATGTAAATTGATCATATAAGTCCTCAAAACACCCATATTATTATACCATTTACTTAGAGATAAAATAATTCCTAGAAAAAAACCCCATTATATAAACTTTTATATATGGGGACAAAAATCACCCAAAACACTCAATTGGGTAACAAGGGAGTAGTAAATAGTGTTAACTTTAATTACTCAGTGTGTACTAAAAAATATCTACCATGTCCATATACTTATATTGACCTTGGTTACACATGATGTTTGACAATGTATTAATATATTTCCATGGTACAAAATGGGTCTAGTAATATACTACTACATTAACTATGCACTTATTGTGTCATGTTCTGTTCAACTTCAAGACTAAGTCCCCCAACATGGGGTGTTTGGCTGAGTACTCGACCACATGGCCATGTCCCACTACACAGAGTATTCTAAGATTGTATGATATGTTGTAAATATATATATTTATATATATATGAAATATAATGGTAAAAAAATGTTTTTATTTACTTTATATGTTTTTTTGGGTTTTCCAAATGAGAAACACATGAAATCCTCCTGAAAGACCCATTTTCTATAAAATAGCTACAAATTAATCCCTATGAAATATCTAACAACACATAAAATTATTAAAATTTAGAAATTGTTAAATTCATGGGGATTTATAAAAAATGAATAAAAATATCATACCTCTAAGAGTACTATTCAAAATCTTCACTGAAAACCACAGTCCACATACACCATATAATGATCCAACTTCTCTCAAACTCCGTGATGACTCCCCCCAACCCCTCTCTCTCCCCCGATATCTCTCCCTCTCTCTCCCTATTGTGATCCTCTCTTTACCCTAATGAATGGAAGAACCTATGGGGTTTAAATGACACATCATAATGGAATATAGAAAAGGGGAATGAATAAATAAGTAAATAATGGGAAAAAAATAAAAAGAAACATGGGACAAGCCTGACCCTTGTACACAACACGAGTTCATTACATTCCATGGATATATAAATATTTTAATATCATTAATAGGTGAATCATTTCAATCTGATTATCTATTCAAATATTACCACTATGTGTACATGCCTGAATAAATTAACATTTAATTTTTAATATATTAAATATTCCAAAAAAATTAAATGTCTCGGAATTACAACAATATCGAATATTAGGGTAAAACAAAAATTCCAAGGCCAATTTTTTTTCAAAATTAATATCCTTGATTATCTAGATTCATAAATAATTATTTTACACCTCCCTAATTTCCAAGAACCAAGAATTACAATTTATGTTTATTTTATCTTCCTAGAGAAACATGGGGTTTTATATTTTTCACCCCATAACAGTTATCATCACAAATAATTCTTGATGGATAAAGAGTTCCCATGGTCTCACTTTGAAAAATTTCATAACTTATTCTATCTTGATGGTACAATGATTGGTCTGAAATCATCTATATGTCTCTCCCAATATTAGATATATCTCATCTTAACTAATTTGATGGTCACCTTAAAAGAGTTACCTTTTCATTTCCTTGTAGATCAAATAATGAACCCTTTGGGATGTTATCCATCCGTCCTTAAATTCAATGACTAGATGTGGATAAGATAACTAAATCCATTTAATTTAAATAATACATCATACACCCATTCTCAAATTACATGGAATGAAAACCTCCATTCTCAATAAACAAATAAAATCATAGATTTTATCCACTAATGTTTAATGGTCTGATCCCAACCATACGTCTTTGCTCATACCACTCATCGGTATGTGACCCCAATATTCCCACTGTGACCACATGAATTGGATTTCCTAAAAACACAAAGAAACACAAGAAACCACAAATAACAAATTTTAAACAATATATAACCCATATATACATTCCTTATTGAAAAAAATAATTTTGTATAATCCTTGTGAAAAACCAATATCCACATCAAGGAAGATTGATCCCCCATGAACCACTCATAGGCTTTGAGACTCACATGAGATCCAATTGATGAACCATGGAGAAAAAAACTAATACCCCTTACCATGATCCTCACACATGTGAGTTCAATCATGTTGGATAGCCCTCTAGACTCTTCATCAAATTTGGGAACATCACTTATGGAAACATTAATCCCACACATAGTTTTCATTGGAAACAATTCAAAAACATGAGTATCCACTTGTACTCTCATCAAGATACTAAATCATATCCATGGTTTATAGGGTTTGGTACCTAAATTTTCTAGCAATTTTATGTTAGTGTCAAACCACACCACAATCATTCATGGTTATTTTTTTCAAAGAAACCATGGTACATCAACAGTCTCTAGGTATACCACATATCCCTGACAAGTCAAAAGAAGTATAAAAATGGGCCATAAACTATGGATCATAACTTCCAAATCCCATATCAAACATCACAAAACATCTAATTCCAAATCAAAATACTACTAGGGAACACATTCTCATAGATCATCCATGTACCCGACTTCTCCACTGAGATTCTCAACCCATATAGGGTCATACATATTTTAAAATCTCCCCTAATGATCCTTATAAAGGGAATCCATATCTTCTTTTTTATTTATATACAATTCCATTCTAATATATACTGGAAAAAAAAATCTCAGTTATCAATATAACATTAAATGACCAAACCTAAATGAAAACTACCCCTAGGGGTCTCCCACTATTTCACTTCTTGCCGTGACGACCAACTAAGGATACTTTTTGTCCTATACAATCAGATACTATATAATCATCATTTAAATAGGATCCCCCTAGACCAAAATGTCATACATTAAATTAATATACATATAGACATCAACCCATTTAATTTAAATTCGAACAAGTACATTCAATGTAAAATTATTTATGAGGATTTGATGACTTTTTAATCAATTTAACCAAAATCATTTTCCAAAAAACATGAGAAATCCCTTACATGTCTTGTGAATCCAATGTTATGGATTTTGATTCAGGATAAACCTAATTCCAATACCAAAAAGTGTCAAAATATTGAACATAGTCTTTCAAAATAAAACAAATAGTAAAAATCAAATAAATCATCATCCATCAAAAGTCTCATGTATAAAACACATAGTGAAAATCAAAGACAACTAAAACATCATAAATCCAAAACATAAATCCCATACTAGCTATTAACTAAATATTTAATTTTTTTATTATTAAAATGGAATGAGAAAACAAGATAATATATAATCATGGTGTTCTAACGAAATGAAGATTCAGTGCATCCCCAATAACATAGGACACCCCAACAGAAGTAAACAACCTAAGGAGTAGAACTTTACAAGGGAGAGATCCAAGGTATCCAGAGAAGATAAGAAATATGCCATTTGATTTAATTCAATCCTTGTATGTAGGACCACTATGTCACTGGATAGTAAATCCTTACACCCACAAATCAAATAACTAATGTTCCACAGAAAGATAGATACTCTGGTGAGGGATATCTATATAATATTGGAATTTTTTTCATAGTAGTTAGGGTGATGTTATTCGATTTGATAATATATAGTCCAAAAAAACATTGGAATAACCTAATACCTTAAAGAGTTACCAGATCCATTGAGGGAACTAAAATAAAATATCATAGCATGGCTAGAGTCAAATACTACTCCCCCACCGGGCATACATCCATGACCACAAACACCATCAATTTTGAACATATTATAGTTGGTGGGATGGGACCATTAAACCTGGAGGCCCATCTATTTGGGTCTATACATTTTAGATGGTAGAATTCCAAGGAGATAGTGCCTACGGGAAAAAGTACCCCCTGCATCAAGATCCCTTCAGATCTGGGATAGTTCTTCTGGATCTAACCACTATAGATAGTTTTGAGATCCTAGAGCCATACTGATCTGGGTTCTGAGACTTTTGTAAACACAAACACCCCACTTCCAATAGCATTGCCCGATGCTTTCCACCTACTTATTTTAGTAACAACCATAGAAATAGTTATGGAGAATTTTATTAAGGGAATAAAAACATAGAAAAGTATCCATGAACATTCTTAAGACCATCCCAATAAAAACCACACATCTAATCATAAAAATAGGTTCAATGAAGAATCTTCTACTGGATATGAACAATAGATACACATAGAGGTCATATGTAAACTATTACCTTTCAGCTCCATCTATGTAGGTATCTCATGATAATAGAACCTTCACAATATAAATTTATCTTTACAGGTGATATCCTTACACTATATGTAGTATAAAAAAGGGTCACTATCAGGATGTTAAGTCATTGATTGTATGTAGGAAATATCCAAGATCCTCCCATTTTATTCTCCTGAAGAGATACATTGTTTGGGGGACTTCTCTTGCATTGTGCTGTCAAACACCATGGGTAGAGTGGGACTAAGGACTACTCAAATAAATGTGGGTGAGATTAATATTCCATAGAGGATAAGTTTGTCACACGGCTTCTTAGAAATTCAATAAAACTACTCCTAGTTGTATTGCTAAATTTAACCTCCCCCTACCCTGGATCCATTGGGAATGTTCACTAAGGGTATGAATATGAACCCACAATTCCATCCAAAAGTGGGAAGGGATTATACCATTATCCTGAGAGATGAAACAACACTTCCCTCTAATGAAGTCACCCTAAAGGGAATGATGGTGGCACCCAGATTGATAATGAAAAAACACATACTTAAAATTCAATTTCTTGATCAATATAATCCATCTAGCTACATGGGAATGATGGTGGAATGTAGACAACACTATTTTCCCTATTGATGAATTTCTAACTCCATTAGGTGTACTCCACCTTGATATAGTTGTTCCCACTAATGACGAAGATGAGGTCATCTACAACGAGGAGTTGTGACACACTAGGTACATGAGCCCCACAATAAAAAGGAAGAAGCAACTCACATTTCAAGGAAGATACAAAACAAATTCCTAAGACATCCTAGACCGTAAGGAAAAATGATATAATATATACAGAAACCACATCTGATCACTCTAACGAGATTCAATAATCCACAATACCTACCCATAAAAGACACATTGATCCAAGGAGAGCTATAACACAAAAACAGAATGTCAATAACCCATTCAGAGAATCCCATACTTTTGATTTCATAAATAATGAAATGTCATTCAAGACTATCATAAAATTTTTCCATGTCCACCATGACTTCTATATTAGACCCCCAAATATTCATGTTTAGGTTATAACTATCTCCTGGGCCAACACCATTTCCCCTTGGATAGACGTACCATTAATAAAAGCATGATGCTCCTATTAAATCAAACTATGATTTAACTGAGAACACATTCTATAGATGATATTTTCCTCCACATTATATGAAACAATACACATACAGATGGGGAGATACTTAGAAATAGAGGAGGGGTCAAAAACTATAGAAATTAAAATCAAGGTAGTAGAACTAGATACACAGGGAAGTCCACCCCCACCGAAAAAATATTGAATAGAACTATCCAGATCACCATTAATCACATTCCATGTGATAATATAGAAGGACCCCTGGAAGCCATCAGGACTAGGGGAACCCTCCTTATTCAAATAGTCAATAGTTTCCCAAACCACAATTTCATTATATTCACACTTGAGATAATCATTAGACTATCCAGAGACAACCATTGGAATCATGTTGAAGATATTAGTATGAACACAAGAATATCCATATTTCCATTAAGGGTTTGGAGTGTAGAGTAAATAAGAAAATTAGGAACCAAGCATTTAACCAATAATATCCACATAGACAGTAATGGATACATCATCTAGCTAGTTGTTTTGAGCTCAGCCTCACTCCTCTAATTCAAACACATATAAAAGTATAATGTGTCATGATGGCCTCCCTTCATCCAGGTGGCCCTAGAGCACTCATAGAGGAGAATTTTTGATCCATTAGCCTCTCATTGAATTTTTACTTCTTGATACCCAATGAGACTAAAATATTCCCTTCCCAAGACAATATGAGGCTTAGCATCTTATTTTCAATATCACTCATAATTTCATCTATGGAAGGACGAGTACCTTGGAGGGAACTTGACCAGGCCTTGATATAAGCTTTCGATCATAATTTTTTATGAAGACCAATCCAATACCATCCATGGAATAGAGATTTGTAGGATTATTGTCCTATATTTGGAAAATCCTAGTGGGATGTACAAATTATGAAGAATAACATGAATTTATCTCTCAAAGAGCTAGATTTCAAATAAATAAGTTTCAAATAATTGTAATAAATGGCACATGTCAGGTGGATGTAATCCATGTTTGTGAATTCGAAAATATTATTGATGTTCCCTAAACACTGATTCAATAATCACAAAGTCCTTTGGCGTCATCTTTGGTTATTGCACTATGTGAACCTATAAATGAAAAATACCATATCATGGATTCCTTCCAACGCCAAAATTGAATATAATTGGATCTTTTCATTGGGATGGAGATAACATCCTCCGTTATTCTCAGAAAAATCCAAAATAGAGTCAAAATCACCTACTTCCGTCCATGGAACTGCCCTAGGATTTAAGGAGTTGAGATCATGCCAACGATACTCAAGAATTCATGAATCAAATTTTAAATATACAAAAGGTTAGGCATAAAAATGACCACCTACTTCCACATTAACTAATAAATGCACAAAAGATATGAGAATTGTCAACAACAACATCATGGGCTTCTATAAAACCCCTATTTGATAACATTCTGGCTCACTATGCATAAACTAGGCATTCATGATTTCCATGGAATATCTCTAATTTTAGATGAGATTTGATTCAATTCATTAATCACTATAAGAGATACATTATGTCGAGAACCCTCATTAGAAATGAAATCCAACATTACATAGTCATTGAGACCCCGATCATTAAAAATCATCAAGGATAAAACTATGACCGAGATCTCTTGGACCTGGACCTAGAGGAAGAGAGGCTATTAGAAAAATCAATTGTAAGAGGAATCAAAAACCTGACCTAAGAAAATATTTACATACTACTATACGGAGTCCTAAGGGTGGAGGAGTAAGGATTCATATCCATTGAAATATGAGTATTAGAGTTGGTAATCAGCATACCTTCTGAAGAGGGTGAAGAATGATCCTTCTCCTACAGAAAATAACTATAGAAGTTTAAAAAGGAAATATCGATAAAAGAGAGATTATATGCTCAGATAGAGGAGGATGACTTCTGGTGTTCTTCGCAGAAAATCATCATTCCACTATAAATCCATCTATCTAGGCCATAATGAAATGATAAGGGGGAAGGTTGGGCAGGTAAGGGTTCATGCGATATAGGTAATAATAGATCTACAAGGGGAAGAAGAGGGGTATTGGGAAAAAATGGTGAGGGATGTGAAAAGGGATGATACAAGGGTAGGGATGGAAGGGGGTCCTTAGAAAAGGTAGGGAGGGGAGAGGGATTGGGAAGAAGAATGATGATAAATAGTAGCCATGCTGGGAACTGGTACACCACCAGCCTTAGGGACAACCATTGCGTGATCATATATACTAGGGGAGAGATGGAATTATGACTAACTGAACTTATAGCGATAGAGGAGGTGGATGAATTCTTATACACCAAATTTGAATGCCTAATTAGATTAAAAAATTGAAAAAGAGGGGTGAAAATGGAAAGTGGACGGGCTACATTCAATCCAAAAATCTCCCGTAGGAAGGTAAATCAGGAAAGGAGTGGGGGATGAGAGGTGAAACACGACTTTGATCTGAGATTCCGTCAACTCTGAGAGGTAGAGATTCCACTCATCTGTTCAATGAAACATTCTAATGGATCAAAAAATCGACCAAAAACTAGATTAAGGAGGGGTAATAGTAGACAAGGAAAGCATAACCAGAAAACTGAAATTAAATACACTCAGTCTGGATGAACATCCATGGACCATCTAGAGTGGTGAAAGTGACAACAACCAATAGGGTGGGGGAAATTTGCTAAGGCATGAACAAAGTCCTCCTAGGAATCCAGAATAATAAAGAATGAATTCTTATTGTGTAGCGAAACCCTAGCGGTATGATATGGGCTCTAAAAGAGGAGGACGTTCTGGAACATCCCATGTTAGGGGTTATCCACCGAGAAGTGAGCCACTATAGACTACCTCAACTACACCAAATCTTAGGAAAATGAGGGGGCTTGGAAAGAAATAACTGATAAAAGATGCCTCCAATCAACATACGGGGGATCCACTAGATCTTCTGGAAAAGAAGATACCATTTGTGTGACAACTGGGGGATCTCTGAGGATAGTACCCTTACAAGTGGGTTATAAGCCTTCATGAATGTAATCAGAGACTACCAAGTGAGGGAGATCCTAAGGAGGAAAATCAGAAGAATTTATCATAATATTACGAATAGAGGGAGATATTGGAGGTGTTATAGGGGTGTTCATACATTTATCCATTTCCATTATCCAAGATAATCCTCATCCATAGAAACCTATATTTTCTTCTACAATGGGTGTTCAAGATACACTACCCTAGTATTCATCATGAGATATGAAACATTCTTCAATCTTAGGACTACCTTAACCCAAATAATAAGAAAAAGTAAAAATAAATACTTTGATACTACTTTGTAATGTCCTGGTATATAGGTCACTCAATTAGTGCCTCAAATTAGTTCCCCACAAGACCTTAGTCTTGTATCCTCAAATTATAGAGGTTTTCAGCTAGAAGTAAGGATCTAAGGTTGTACTATAAGGAAAATATACCCATATATCAGAGTGTGAAATAGCAGATAAAATAACCAAGCATCATGCACAAAAGAGTATGTCCAATTACTAAATGAACTGAAAATTACATAAAAAATGACACACATCATACAACTCAAACAGTTATGAAATACACATCAATAGGAAACTCATAAGACTGAGCACATAAAAAAGGTAAATGAACAAGAATATAAATGTTTATAGATCCTATACCAACTTTTATCCATACCACATTCAGAGTCTTATCAACCCAATTGAGTTGTTCCAATATGATCATAATTCTATAAATGAGTGGCTCTACATGATCATGAAACTCATAGTCTCCACACAATCCACTATGCCATATTCCCAAATTAAAAACAGACATATGATACTCAAACACACCAGGGTGCATCTATAGTGGGTGAGAAATGAATCTCAATAGGTCACACCCAATGATGAATCAATAAACTAAAACCATGAGTTCAAGATAATGAAATATTCTTATCCTAGATGATAAATATCAAAAATAAAATAAATACTAACAAAAACCAACATCGATGATTTGGTCTTTGACCTCAATCAAATATTCTGTTTTTTTCTAGTATTGGGATGTCCCTTACCACATCACTATATCATTACAACATATAAATAATTTATTCTAGGGGTGTAACCCTAGAATCTATAATACTATATCTAAAATGACCAATAATTTATAATGAATAGATCCACATCCAGATCCCTGGAATCTTTGGAATCACTCCAAACTCTAGTATGATAAATGGATTAAGGTTGATTCCAAACAAGATGGGTAACCACAGATTCCCAATCATCCCCATATCATTATGAAAAATTGTTAGATCCTATGAATCCTAGGAATCCTAGGAATCTTGATAAAAAACAAATTATATCACAAAGATTGATCGGATTGATCCTAGGGTAGACCTAAATATGACATCATCATAAGCATCAAAATAATAACAAAAGTTTTTACAACCCCAAGCCTAAATGCCTGGATACTAGAAATGTTATGCATCATGGGGGCATATGGAATCCCATATAAACCAAATTTGACGTCTCAAAATGTTATTAATTTCAACCATGGTTGAAAATTAAGATGTAATGAAACATTGAGAATACATGACGAGGTCAACACATCAAAAATTCATCACATCCATATCTCATGATGCCTAAGGCCATAAACCAAAAAGTTCCTCCTGGAATCCACCATACCATAATCTTTTTAGGACTATTATTCATGTAATGGGAAGTATATTTTGGTAATCCATAGCCTCACCATAATAGATTAGTGAAACTATAAATCAATGACTGGGGTTGACCAGATACTGAATCCTTATACCATTTTCCACCACCATCGCCTCTTGAGAACTCACATTTTTAAAGGGGTTTATGGTGACACCCACTACCATATCTACGCAATAACAAAAAACAACCACTCTGGATAATATCACTGAGGGGAATCTAATAATTTCATCTCAGTCAACATGTAAGAAGTGGGATCCTTATTATGACCCCAAGGGTCAGAAAACAACTGAAGTCATCCCTCTTACGATCCATGGTAACAAATAGTTTGTTAGGACAATGTACGTCTCCTAGGGGTAACGCATACTAGAATGTAGCTTCAAACATCTCATGTAATCATAATATTAGAAGGTATAATCTAACATGGGAGAATGTTTTAATACCATCTCTTCTCCATGTCATTCTAGTTTATCCCAAACACCGAACCTATCCTTATCCTAGAATGAAAACTTATTCAATCCATATAGGGACTATCGAAACTAAACCAATCATAGTCATTAGAGATCCCATATTGTTTAATCTAACCACCATCATGACCCACATATGGGTCTTGTCCTATATCTCACTCTTGTGAGACCACTGTATTCAATTACTCGAGGAAAACCTTCCTATAATAACTTGATATCCTCAAACCATTTCACATAATTACTCAAAACACACCTAGTATTCCCACATCATGTTATAGGAAAAAATATTATCATATTGGAGTCCTATTGTTTCTAATTATATGTCATGGTTTAAAATTCACACAAAACTATGAAATGGGTAATGAAGAAGTTGTACATGTTTTATACTCAGAGTACACAATGCTTACATCAAAAACTCAACCCTAGAAACGTACTTCTACATGACTTATGAACAAGGAGTACCTAGTAATGAATTAATGTGTGGTCTATATGAACTCCGGGTCTATCCTTATTCTACTAGATTACATAGTTTCACTTGGGGTCTGGTCCTATACAATTATACGACCATGTTCCCCTCATATTGAGATTTTGGCTATGGAGTAGGACATATTATAATTTCCAACTACATGGAATGTACATCTAGTATATAGTGTTTCTTCCAAAAACCCATATCCTCCACGAATAGGAAGATTACATGATGTCTATTCATATAACCGTACGCCAGTGATCGGATTCTTTTCGAACTAATAACCCCTAAGAATCTCTTGGTAGCCATGTTCTCTACAAAATATCTACACATAAATACTAATGGGGTCACTATAAAAAAAATAAAGGAATTTAAAACTATAAATAATTAAATATACTGATATTTATGAAAAAATCCTAAAAATAATACCCTAAGATAGAATCTACCAAATCATTTCCTGTATCTGTGCTCTATAGTTACTGCATAATGATCTGACTCCTCTTATGCTCCATGATAACACCTTCTTTAATTCATATATATATATATATATATATATATATTTCCCACTATCTCTCCCAATCCCTCTATATATCGATATACCTTATAGAATATATTGAGGGAATTACACTTGGGGTATATGAGTCAAGACACATGAAAAAGGAGGAATTGAAAGTTAATGGAAAAAATGATAATGAAGAAGTGGAAATAAAAAGAAAAATAAAATGGGATTCTTCCTACGTTCCTGAAATGAGTTCATAACTCTCACAGGGAAACCCACCGTTTTAGAATCAATCATAGAGAGAAGAACCCAATATGTTGCTCCTTTCAATAAATATCATCATATGCACATTCACTTATAAATTAATATTTCATTAATTAAATATTAAATATTCTAAAAAAATTTATTGGGCCTGTAATTCAACCAAACTCTTATTATAGGGTGAAAACTCAACTCCTAGACAAGTATAGTGTTTAGGAATTTTTCTTAAGTCATATAGAATAAAAAATTACCATTTCACTACTCAAGAGCATCCCAAAATAGAAAATTTTAATTTTTCTCATTTTCAAAACATGGAAAAACATTGGTTATTAAAATATCAAAGCCAAGATATTTTGTAGAAGAAGATGATATTATATTAAAAAAATTATTCAAGATTAATTGTGAATATGTAGATTAATAAAAATCTAGAGGTAGTCTTACATCCTGTATTGTTGGTGAATTTCATGGAGTATTATACACGAAGACTTGTAGATATACCTACTAATAGAGGAGGACCAACTTCTAATGGTGTAGATATCACCATTACAAATAAAAGTAAATTCTTTGATATATCATATTTTAGAGTTTTTATGATCCAGTGGACTATGTAATTCATGGAGTGTATAAAATAATCTATATTGTGTGATGATTGTTGAAGCTAGTAGATAATCCACATGTGTTGTATAAAAAATATTCCAAATAGTAGGACTTTCAACCAAAACATATAAGTATTATGAACTAATATCTATTTATATTTTTTACTACAAATGATTTTGGTTGTGAGAAACTTTTATGTGGATTTAGAAAATTAAAAAGTTCAATAGGATTAGTTTAGAAAATTTTATAAAAAGAGACTCTAACTAATTTACCCTATCTAAATGGAACCAAACTAGTAATTTGTCTTTAAAAATATAATATATTTTTTATTTAAAATTTAAATTAATTTCTTTTTAATTTGAATTTGACAAAATTGAATTCATTTTTTTATCATGTAAAAATTTCATCATGAAATTTTTTTCTGATTTTTATAAAAATATTGATATCTTAGTGAATATTAAAAATATGATTGATTTTTAAGAATCTATTTATATAACTATAAAATTTTATAAAATAATATAAATATAACCACACCATAAAACCCATGAACTATTCAGTCATAATATATTAGTAACGTCCCAAAAATACATCAGTAATTATAAGTAGCGTAATATTCATTGTTGATGGTCAAATAAATATGTTTTATAGAATGAATTTTTATCCATTACATATTATAGTTTTATTTAAAAAATAAATTTTTCATCTATAAAAGATTTGTTTATTAATATAAATATATAATTTTTAAATTCAAACAAATTACCTATTATTCAGTAATATTATCTTCTATGAAAGTTTTATAAACTCATTTTTATATTTTATTGGAATTTTTCTTAAAAACATTTTTTTCATTATGAATACTTATATTAAATATAATTTCTAATGAACTATACAAATTTAATATTGAAAAATGGATTTACAATTTAAAATTATAATATTAAAATAATGTAATAAGGTCCATTTAATTTTTGTAAAAATAATTTTACCATATTAAAAATTACACTCCTCGATAAAGGTTAAAAGGGTGTAAAAAGAATTAAATAAAGTGATATGATCGTAAAAATATCTTAATTTTACCTTTTGATCAAATTATTGACCATAATTTTCCTATATTAAAAATATATTCGATATCATCCACAATATTTGATTATTATGTTCATTATATATTGAGAAAATAATTATTAATGAAAGTTCCATTCCTCCCACTTATAAGATGATCCCCACACCAACGCACTTATATACATGCGTTGATTTCATTATCATGAGAAATAATTAAAAAAATAAATTCCCAAATCAATTTATCATTTCATAAATGTACCAATAATAATAAAATTTCAACATTATAAATATTAATGTGATAGTTAAAGGAGGATATCGAAGGAATAGTTAATAGTATAAACCATGTTCATTAATGTTTTTTTCTTCTTCCACCACCTAAATATTTATTATTAATATACTAATATAATGAAATTATTATCATTATTAAATTTAAATTTTATTATGTTAATGTAACTACCATTATCAGCTACCCTTGTATTCATATAAAATTGAAAACATGCCACATAAAACATATATACTATCGCCTCCATGAATGTCGTATATAGGTCTAATGACATCCTCAAATGGATGGCTATAAAAACTTATTTTATTAATTATTAGGACATTTAATACATTATAATTGGTTTTAATGACACATTTTCCATTATTTAAGGAATATTTATAATAAATGTGAATCCAAATATTTATCCAGATAAAATGGGCAAACCAAGACACTTTGCAAGTAATAACTTCTTACCATTATCCTTACTTTATATTCTTTACCAACCTTATTATAAATATTAATTATCATCTTAATAAGTTGTTTTTGAAATTATTAAGCTTCAATTAATGTGATAATTTTACTATACATAAAATCTATTACTACTCATTTGGTGTTTGTATACTATTTTGGGTTGGGTCGGTTTTACCACAAACAGTAACAATATTGTAAAATTTATGTCACAAATAACAAAGGAAAAATAAATTATATAAATATTATGTGACAATGATTAATTTTATATGTTTTAATTTTTATAAAATTAAAAAATGTTAATATTTATTTTTAAATTAATGTAATTTATTTAAAAAATTCAAAATTAACCATAATTCATTTTTAAGTATTCCACATGAACCATCGAAATAGGTTCAATAAGATGACCATGGTAATGTTTAAGTATATTCAAAACGTTTATTATATAATTTTAAACCTTCTTTGTTAGTTAAATATCTATCATAACAGTTCAAATAATAGATATTAATCATTATTATTATAAATTTTTATAAATAAGCTTATCAAGGAAGATTTAGGGAAAATTTACAATTTCATAATGTATTATAGTCAATTTTTTATGTAATTAAATAAACCATATAACATAAAAAATATAGATAATATAAAACCATTTTATATTCTATTTTTACTCTTATAATGATTTTGAATCCATTTTAGAAATTTTGAACCAAAGTACCCCAAAAAACCCATGTGATCTATACTGATTTAATCAATAATATAAACATGATAATAATTTCATTAAAAATAATATTATTAATGGTGTAAATAATAATAATTTTCTAAATCAAGTAAAGAAGTAATACAATTTTTTTATTTAGTATCTTAGAGTTTTTACAAAGAGATTCAAGACACGAGGTAATAGATTTTTTTAAACCATATTTTAAATATTTAAAATTTAATTGGAAAGATTTCTATTCAATGTCTATATTCATTTAAAAATGTTATTCTATAAATATAATTGACTTTTTAAAATAATTTTATTAAATTTAACTATTTTAATATATATATATTATTATGTTTTTATTATGGATAATTTTTACTTTCTTTCTAGAGGTGTGTATTTTTTTTACTGCATGATCAAATTTTGAGCCATCATGAATATTTTTCTTAATTGAATGTGTTGTTTCTAATTCTGTGATTTTCCTATATAAATTATATTCTCATTGTTCTGTGATTTTTTCTTTTTAATTATTGTTCAAATTAATGTATATTTAGTATTTTTTATATGATAACAATAAGTGTTTATTCAGTTGAGTTCAATAGCATGCTTGTCACAAACCGACCCACAAGGGACCACAAGGAATGTGATACGATTCGTGTAAATAACACAATCGGACATTCAATTGGATATGGGTCTTAAGAAAAGAGACATGTAATTAGATCACATAAATGGTATGCATTACCCTAATGTACCATACACAAGCTCACACACATCTATCAACATGAAATGACATAGAGATAATATAAAACTAATATCAATGCATGAATATATCTATATTATACAAATAGTGTATGAAATACTGTACAATAATGTATATATTATAAAATTCAATAAAATAAAATAATTCCAAATGGTCAAACCTACTAAGTATGAGGGGACTGATGTAAAATGAAACAAAAAGTACACACCCTGATCTATCTAGCTCACTAGGTTTATCTTATGCTAGGTCCTCCAAAGAATCTATCAAAAGGCCAGATGTCTACATAAGGCACTAAATGTGAAGGAAGATCACAACTGTGGATGAATTGAAAAACACCCAGAAGCTACACAAAAACCCAAATTGAATGGGGTAACGTAATGGGAACTATTAGTTCAACCCATAGAGAGAGGTTAAAAACCAATGAAATAGAGAACCGAGACCTATATATCTATAGATCATCAGAGAAAAAAGTGTTATCTTGAAATCCACAAGGAATGTCTTTGACGAGTGATATATAGAAACTCAATAACCTAGAAGTACTCAACATAAATTTAAAATATCTTAGAGGAATTAAGAATACAACCATCCATTGGATCCTTTTCGAGGCTCAAAGGTGTCACTTGTATGGGAGTACTCAATCCACGAACCTTACCAAACATAATAGAAATATGTTAAGATTTTTCAATAATCTGGTACCACTATGATGATGGGGCATCCCTTCCATCTCCAATGGAATTCATCTGATTGAACAAAATCATCAAGTATTTTAATTAATAAACTCATCACAGAGCCCAAAAAATCATGATCCTCAGATATAGGATCCCAACCATGTCTCATGGGGGACACCACTAAACCTACTAGAAACTTATAATATATCATCACATAGATAGGGGATCACACCCAGGACAACTGGGGACAATTCAAAACCAATTTGGAATTCAAGAGATCATAATGAAAGGATAGGGCATCGAACCTAAATTATTAGGGGAAACCAAACAAAAAATATAAAATATAGAGAAAAATATATAAGTATTTTATCACACCCAAAACCACTAGGATATAAAAAAACCTAATTTTGAACAACCTATAATTAGGTAGTTGTAAACCAACATATGTTGGGCATGATATTCCAAAAAACCACATCTTGGGATTGCTATGTAATAAGGGATCCACCATCGAGATTCATGGAGGGATAAAAATACAATCCAAACTAGTCCCATACAGGGGATCACATTACTATTAATAGGATATAAAAGAACACTATATCCCTTAAGTGACTGAAGAAGGTAATGTTTTCAACTAGTATTGATCAACATGTCTCTAAAAGAAGTTCCCCCAAAAAATCACCTTGTTTAACTTCTCTAATGTCAATCCCATTTCTATTATCACATTCTATGATGAAATTTACACAGGATATGCAACTCATAGGATTCTATCTAAGTCACAAATATGAATATGTGTAATGGAAAATTATCATAGGGGATTATATTCTGTGTCCTCCTAGGGTACATAATGTGTCTCTTGATGCTAAACTCAATATGTGTCCCCTTATAGTACCTAGTGTTTAAGAAAGTACATGGCGTGTAAATATGGATACATGATGTGTAACCCATCAACATGACCTGGCTATGTCCTCATTTTTTCACTATCTAGATTCTCATTTAAACCTATATGAAATGTACAAATAGTATATTTGCTGTACATATTGGTATAAAAAATCTTGTTTCTTCAACCAGTGTTCATTTATATCATATTGTGTCCATGTACCATAGCCCTTGGTAACGTGCCTTGTCATTTCCACAGGCCCATATGCACACCCAGCATGGCCGCGTACTTTCACTTAATCATTTCCCCTTATATGGTGTTCCTACCTATATTCTCTACCATGTGGACAAGCCCCATTGCATAGAGTTTACCCACAATACTAGGAATATAGATTGAAAAAAATTTAATATTCCCCTAAAGGGAGGAATACACAACATGTTCTTCAATAACATACAATATGTGATCAAAATATCTGAGTAGAAACTCCCTATAATCCTCCCAAAACCTCATTTTCCATCAATTACCCATATATCAACACCCATAGGAATAGTAGAAGCTATATTAATGGTTATAAGACCTAAAAACATTAACTATATGAGGATAATGACACAAATATAAAAAATCCACTCACCTACCTATGAAACTCTGATGATTTGTGTCTAAATCCATGCTATGAAGATACATCACCATGATCTGTTATCGATCCCCATCAAAGATGAAGTCATATGACACCTCTTATCTCTATTAGTTTAGTTTTCACTATGGTAGAATACCGACCCTTAAAATTACATACACTTGAATCCAAAGATATGGGGGGTGAGGCTGGTTTATTAGTAAAATTTTATTTAATTAAAAAAACCCTATTATTTAACATCCCTTAAAAGGCCACATCAAACTATGAGCTTGAGATAGACAAATGAAATATTATTCCTAGGATAAATATCATATTTTAAAAACACTCATGTTATTATATTTTTTATCTAATACTCTATTTTATTGTTTTACTATATTTATATATAAATCTCCATCCAATGATACAAAATATCTAATATATATAATATCTCCACACCGAGGCTCTCTGGGCCCTAGAATTCAGTGCCATCTTAGATCTTGGATTCTTAAATATTAATAGAAATATTCCAAATTATTTATTGAAAATATATTCATTAAAATCTACCCACATTATAGTATTTTTTTAGTAAACAACAATTACATACTCAATGGTGATGATATCGTGCCCTCAACTGGGTCAACCACTACTAGATGCTATCTCAAAGACATTCTTGTAGTCTAGAAACATGATATTTGGGTAAAAATATACCAATGAAGGGTATTATAATGTCATACCTCAAATTCCACTGAGTACCTCAATATAATAAAACTCCACACTCAAATTATAGCTCATTCTAGCCAACATCGTGAAACAAGTCATGAGCATGTCTCCATAGATAGGGAATGTGAATAAAAATAACCACCCACTCATGATGTGATAATAGATTCTACTGAAATGCAACCTCTATAAAATAGGTAGTTACTTGAGAAAGGGTCTATAAACCTTGTAGATATATTTCTGTCCTAACCAAATCTCTATCCATCATCATCTTCCCTTAGATGAACTGAACCCTAAAAACCATTGGTGTAGCACCTAATTCAATACTCAAACATCACTAAGGTTATTTGATCCTCCCATCCATAAAACATGCCAATATGTAAACCCATATAATGTTCCCAAAATTCAATATGATTCTCTCTATATTACTCTCTGTCAGGGGTAAAACATTGATCTCAACCTCAACTGAGCCCGAAAATCCTCTTTCTTACATAGGTCTACCAATATCACAACTAATATTAGTTCTTTGATATTAATATATTGGGATAACCAAGTGATATAGACTATAATCACTCTTATTTATCATGTCCTCTCACATTTTTTGGAAGCCCCATCATGAGAAAAAGTCACCACCATAATTACACAACCATAAAAGAATCATTGTCTCCACTTATTAATAATCCACCATACGCTTGGCTGACCAACTGGATTCTAAAGGACCTCACCACTGTGACCCCTCTCATAGTTTTCTCTTATGTGGTAGAAATATTCTATATGACTATTTTTATACTCATGATTAAGGTCATACAACTAAAAAAATTTATGACCATTGTTCCACTCTATGAAAGCCTCCATAAATATATTTTTGGCTAAAAATCTCCACTTTTTTCTGTGGTACTTGAACATGGGTATGATTAGGTAAATGAGTATCATGACTATTTGATAAAATAAGGATAGGTATGTAAAATCAAATGCAATACCACTAACCATACTTAATCCTCTAGGAAAAAATCTACATCTTATTTAATCTTATCCCATATCTTGACCATAATTTCACCTTAACCAGGGCCTACTTTGACACCACACCAAAAAAGCTTCCCAAACACATAGTTCAAAAGAACTCATTTTCATCACCATATCACTAGCCACTCTGGGTGACACCATCTCACCCAAACAGTTTTGGATCATGTCACAACAGTATGACTTAGTTGGTTAATCATGCATCTTCCTTTTGAGTTTAAATACTTGTTAAACATACCTACCACATAGTTCAACTAACACCCAACATCACCCTAGAATGTCCTTGAATATTTAGTGATATGAAAATATTAGACTAAACATGTGTTTATCAGTACTAGTGAAAAGTTATAAAGGGAACATATCCAGCTTTTAATAATCCAATAATCTTCTAGGTTATAGGCCTCCAAAGATGATATCTATCCTCACCCATCCTTCAACTTCCAATCTTGGAGTATACCACTTGGGGTGGTGGTGGAAAGAGGTCAAAACATCTTCTAGGTCTTTAAACTCTCCCCACTCCTCTACCACTTTCATCATTATATGGAGCACCTATCTGTTTCCTTTATCCCTGGATGGGTAGTTCATCAAATATTTCCCATGAAACTAAATGTTGGATCATACAAACTTATTCAATTTTCACCTAATATCACAAAATTAACCAACAAATTCAATATGAATAGAACCATCCAAAGTTCCCAGAACTGCATACCATCAATATTGGAATTTTCTTCTAATGAATATAACATGCCTAAAACATATTACTTCCCTTAAATACCAATTTTCACGGTCTCAACTCATAGGTTCTCACTACCACCTCTAAATTTCGGCATCTTATCTAATAAAAAGATATCCACTATCAATGCTTACTTGAGCTCTTCAGCAAAGGTTAGAATGAAAAGAGATATCAATTCATCCATGATATTTTTGTGTTGGCCAAGATCGAATTTCCATTATTAGAATAAAAATCATGAACCATATCCAGAGTGTGCATTTAGAGGTATGTAAATCTCACTGAATACCCATCCACTATCATGTTACCCTACCGAAGCTTCATATTTTCCTAGATATTCACCAATCAGAAAATGTGAAGATAAATTTTTTCCGTAATTATCTATTGAAACAAAATCCATGTGAGAATCAAATCATGATGTTTCTATGTCACCAAAGTCCACTATATCCCCATATTTATCAGAATAAGACTTGCTTCTAGGACCACCATCTGAATTATAGGTGTCATCGCATGGAATAAAACATGCTTAATGACCTCAATCCAGTCTTTTTCTTCCTCTAGGTAAGGATCCCATCGAAACATATGAGGTATTTTACTTTGAATCTTATAGAGAGTTATTATCCTATGAAAATTCTCATATTGTACATCAAACAAAACATTCTGGTAAATAGGAGTTAACATGAATGAAAAAAATCAGTGGTACCACCTCATTTCTAGACCTCATTACTGAATCCTCATCACTAGGTGGATCATCATTATAATACCACCATGAAATCCTAGATGGATTTCATTATGGATGCATCTAAAAATAATCAATATATACCACAATCCTAGAGCATATCCTTGAAGCTGACTATGAATGTCCTAGTAACCACAACCCATTCCAATATGATCCTTATGCGAATGTTTTCCTTAAAACTAATTCTTATATGTTCCATGTCAACAATATGGTTGTTCGAGTCATTATAAATGGACACATTAACTGAGACACCAATAATTGAGTCCCTAGCATGAGATCCTGACATGAAACTCTTTGAAACTACTACATTGTTTATGAAATCAACATCACAACTAAATTAAGATAAACACTTCAGTACTAATTGGGAACCTAATATTATACCACTCTATCAAAACCCGACCAAATGTGTCCTACGTAGATGGTGATTAACCAAAGTGTAATAAATCCATTCATGCATCCAATTGGATAGGGGTGAAAACATGTTCCATGTAGGCATATCACATACATTTTTGGTATGACCTTAAAGTATATAGAAACACACACACACACATCAATCTCCATTGAATATTTTATAGGTAATATATAATTGATACCAATTAATGAATAAATTTATATCCCACAACAAGAGTTGATAAAAATTATAGGAATAAATAAAATGAAAAATATAATCCAACCATTTTCTAATGTGTCTAGTATTCTCTACAGGAGAGGGCTACTATCAAATTAATGAACTATTATACCCCTCAGTCTATCTAGATTACAATGATAATCCTATACATCGCCCCCATAAGACTCCATAAAAAGAAATACCATCTATATAAGATATAACTTGTGTGGGAAGAGACCATGATATGGTTCATATGAAAATAACCAATAGGATCCCAAAAAACCCAAAGTACAAGGGAGAAAATTTATGGAAATAGTCCTCTCAGTAGATTTCAAGATTTTATATAAAACCCAACAAAGGGAAAACATGAATTTCCATCTCTAAAAATTAGTTAATATAGGGGAGTTAGCTCAACATCACCAATGTATGTCCTCTTGGTACGAGGCATAGAATCTAAATCACCTAAAGATACTCATCACATACATTAAGCATCTTAATTGTCTCAACCATATAGATAACCATAGGATCCCAATCGAGGCTTAAATGTATCACTAATATATGAGCATTCACACCATGATCCTTTCCATCAGTGATAATGCTCATAAAAGAGATCTTACTCATGGGGTATCACTAAGCTGTTGGAACATCCCCCCCATTTTTAGTGAAATTATTTTATAGAACATTCTAATCATTTATTTACATGGTGATATCAATGATAGATCCCATTGGATATCGATACTGTGATTGGGGATCACACCCATACCTCATGGGAGAAACCAATAACCCTAATAAAAAATAAGATGGTATGAACAAAATCTTATGGCATCACATCCAAGAAAACATTTAGACACCGTAAAATAAATATGAAACATATAACAAGATATAAAGATTGGGGATCATAATCAGGACTATTTGGAGATACAACAAACCAATTCAAGATGAATAGAAATGAAGAGGATCATGTGCCCAAGTAAATTGGTCTTGATGATTACACAAACCCCAACATAGGGAATACGATTCGATAGAGGATCCCACCCAAGGATTCTTGAAGGTATACAAAAACTCAATGAGAACCAATCCCATATTTGTGGTCAAAATAGAATTCTCGTAATGCAATTCCATTCAATAGACTTAATGGGATAGTCCAAGGGGAAATACCTAACTTGCAATAATCTATTCATTTCTAACAGAAGCTTCTGGCTAGAATTACCTCATGTTTCACATCTTACTCTAAAACAATGGATAGAATCACATTACCCATGGGATAATACATAGAATATGATACTTTAATGCCTCATGAAGTTGGTTATTTTCAAGGGATATGTCTTCGTGGTGAGTACATGATGAATCATTTAAGGGTATACAAAGCATCTCTCAAGGAAAAACCTTGGTCGTTCCCCATCACAGTAGTCAAAATGTACAAAAGTACAAATCTTGATGTTATTTATATATTTCATGTTCATTATGTATTTGACGTGTACAAATTGGTACAGACTATGATCTTGTCCTTTGATTGTACTCGTGTTCTACTGCATATTCCCATGTACCTTGAAATATTACTATGTTCATGATAGTGCAATCCAGACCATGCACACCTATTTTCTAGATGTTTAATTCCATACCACCATTTCCCCTTAAATGGAATGGCTTTTATTCCCTTATCAATATTGTCATGCCCCATTTCATGGCTTATATCCTCAGTACAAACCATGTATTTTAATGAACCTCATCTCTCTAGATTGATAAAACAAATGAAACATTCTCGGATACAGAATTCCATTTGATTATTATTTCTATGTTAATACTCCCTATGAACCTCCCAAAAACCCCATTTTTATACTAATTACCTGAAAACATCCAACATGGGATCTATAGTAGTTGTAAAAGTGATATAAAACCATAACATAACACATATATGGGGACCGAGACCATAATATCATAAATATGAATACCTATGGGAGAAATAATAATGCTTTGGATTATGATACTTGATCAAAATTGACTTCCCCATGATCCAGTGTCACTCTCAGTCATGGAAAATGTTCGGTGGTTCCTCTTCTCTCCCTCAATTTATCAGTCATCTATAGTAGAAAACCTCACCTTCCAATTCCATGAACAGAAATATAAATCTCTCTATGGGGGGGGGGGGTTATTAATTAATAAACCCCTATTATTTAATATCTTATGAAAGGTCTCCTTTAACCGATGCCCGAAGTAAAAAAACCTTATATTGCTCCCAGGGTAAATATAGCCTTCCGAAAATAAAAACAGTTTTAGGTTTTTGATATGATACATTATTTGATAGTTACAAAACAATTCCTGAAAAAATAAAAACATGATAAAAAATATAATTTATATTAATATCACTGCATCAAGGATTTTTTGGCCCTATAATTCCATGTCGAATTAGAATCTAGCTTCAGAAATATTTTAATATTATTTTAAAATATTACACTAAAAAAGAGACATTTTAGTGTTTTTATTAGAATTATGATTATATTTCAAGGCCAAATGTTTTTTTAATAATTATATGGTTCTTGAAAATTTTATATTATGTTAAATGGGAATTTTATATAAATCTAACGCATTAGGTAATAATTCATTCTCTTGAGGAAATTTATTTGAATTAATCTGTTTGTTTATTCTAATACAAGAGTTATTTTTTGCGTGATATGAAGATTTTTTCCCAAGTGGAATTTATAATTTATTTATTTCTTTTATTCCTTATTTTTAGATATTTTATAAAAATATATAAAAAATTAATTTTATTTCCTAATTTATTAAGTTATTTGGAACTCATTGTTTATTTTATAAAAGGAAAACATTCTATTGAGTTTTCATGTTTTTTGTTGGACTAACTAGTTTAAATTTTTTATATCCCTTAATAATAATGTTTTTATAAAAATTAAATATTTTCAAAAGAGTTTATAGTATTTAAGGATGTGTAAGAAATCTAGACAGGTTAATGATCATGTTATGAATAGTAAATATTAATGAAGAAAGTGTGTCATGATAGAAAAAGTAATTTCAATTTGAGAACATATTTTTATAAAAAAATATACTTTTTTTGGAATTGTATTCTTTTTTAAGGAAATAAATTTTATAAGTCAATAAATCTATAAAATAAGTTGTTCATGATAATGTATTGAAAATAAATCATTATTATAAATCAGAGATGGCATGTAGTTGACTCCTTCGATCGTTTCGTCTTCAACTCGTGGAACTTGCAGGAGAGGGAAAAAATGGGCTTACTCGATCACCACCACATCATGGTTTGGTTTAATTTGAAAGAGGACCTCATCTATTCCTAGTAAAGTGATCCATGCTTCTTCATGGGATTTCAGTTCATTCTGTTTCGCTGGTCGTTCGATTTTCATATGAAGCGCGATCCTCCGTCTACTGCAGTTTGGGTGAGCTTTCCAAACATACCTTTACCTTTCCAAAATCCTTCTGTCATTAGGATGTTGGTTAATCTTGTAGGTATATTTCTCTGTAATGATAGTCGAACCGAATCAGTTTTTTACCCCATCAACCTACATGTTTGTGTGGAAATGGACGTTTCAAGGATTCTCTATGAATTTGTTTCGGTTAACATTGGGGAGGATTACAGGTGCAAACTGCAGGTTGTCTATGAGTTATGGATGGACTATTGCTCCATCTGTCATCGTCTGGGTCAGGATGCAGGTTTTTGTCGTCAGGGTGACCTTGATCCTCTCAGTAAGAGAGGTAGAGGTAGTGGTGTTGTTACAGATAACAGAAATTTGAATGTCGTGCTGGAATAGGTGGTTAGAGGCTCAGAAGGCAGGGGCCGTGATTGCACCACTATACCTGTGGTGGTTGAGCAACCCTACTACCATCCGGAGACATCTAAGGGGCCTCTGGAGAATTACCAAGGAGCAACTTTGGGGGAGAACACACTGGAAATGGTGGTTAATCTGAAGGTTTCAGAAGTATTTTACACGCTGAAGCATGATATGGCTGATCCTGCTTGTGGAAATGAACCAAGTCCTTTTGAGGATATAAGAGTGAGGGAGGCTTTGGTTCAGTTCGAGGCTGATCATGTGGCTATGTCATCGGGTGGGAGATTACCTGCTACTGCAAAGAAGGAAAGTGGAGAGGCGATTAACCAATATACAGAGGTTCTGAGACCAGGAAAGGATTCTGCAATCAAAGGGAAGAAGAAGATGGACTTTCTGGTTAGTTCTTGGTGGCTAGAGGGTGCTGCTGCAGGGCCCCTCAAACCAGTTATGTTGTTAAACCTATTTTAAGTCCTTTCATAGGATGTATCATGTTGTGATGTCAGTAGTCAAATTGATTAAGATGGGAAACACATGGATGGAGCAAAGGAAACTGATCCTATTTGCTGGGTCAGTGATGATGCAAGCTTGAGGAGGAGCAGAAAAAATAGGAGGAGGAAAAGTAGGAAAGATTACTCCTTTTTACCACCTCCTTTGGAGACTCGGTCATAAAAAAAATTAAATTCCATGTAATTGGAACTGGTGGTTGGGGATGGCCAGTATCTGGAAGTTCTGCTATGTTCTGAAGAAGCTGTGGTTGAAAATGTTTTGTTGCTGAATGCGTTAGAAGAGGAGGCCGCTAAAATTATGGGGAGACCTTTAAACGTGTCACTCTATGAGGAACAATACTCATGGGTTGATAAGAAGGATCTAATTCTTGTTGAAGGTTTCAACAAAGGGAAGATCATCCTTGAGGAGTACATACAGACCTGGGACCAGCTGTCTTATGAACATGAAAATTTGTTGTTATCTTTACCAAGTACCCAGGTATCCTCTATATATTGGATGTTGACCAGAGATCTGGTTTTGGGTAACCTCAAATTTTCTTTCAATGATTATGATAAAATGTGTGGAAACTATTAAGTTTTTGGGATGCATGTTAGTTCAACATGTAGGTTTTCTTGGAGTAGATTATGCTTCTACAGGTTCCTTGGTGGTGCTATGCCAACACCCTATAGGAGCCACACCAAATGGAGATCATAGACTTACCTCCACCTGTAGCTGCCATTTGGATTGTTTGATTGAGAGGGTATGGCCACACCATCAGTTTTGGGCCCGTGTATTTGTACATGAGAAAACTTGTTGAATGGTAGGTGCTGGTGAGGGTTTTCCTTTCTTTTGTTTTCGTTGGGAGGGGTTTTCATTTTAGTTTGGTTCTGGTTTTTTGGTCTCTGGTTTTTGTAACTCGGATTTGGGGTTTCTCACTTTTTCCTTAAAACTGTTTTGATCTCCAATAAAAAATTAATTTTCAGTCAGTCAAGTTTTCCATAGAGGTAAATGGTAAATTATGTGGGAAGGAAATATAGGGGAAATATGATTCTGAATAAGAAGCCTAAGGTGTTTATATTTGGAGATGAACTATTTTTATCTATTTTTACTCAATTATCACAGGATATAAATTTTGGTAACAATGTTTGAGAGTGACCAAATTGTATATAAAGAAATAATTCAATTGTTGATATTTTCATGAAAACACTCTCTAACAATTGGTGGAATCACATATCTAGTGGTAGTGGAAGGATTTGATAATTATTTAGTGAAGATAATTTTTATTTATTTATTTTCATCAAATTTATTTTTACTCTTTCTATATATCATCTTGATGGTTAAGAAATGTATTGTGGATCATTTAATATAAATAACCTCGATAAAAAAGAACAATTTTTATGTAATGGATTGTATTTATAGATATTTTTATTAAAAAATATATTTATAATGTAATTTGATATAATAAAAAAAGTTTATTTTAAAATATAAAGATGAATAATGTGGCCTTTTTTATTTCTTAAATAAAGATTACCATATTTTCATAGATTAAAACAAATTGTATTCATGACCATGTAACTAAAATTTATAGATATTACAAAGGATTAAAATAATGTTTAAGAAGGGACCTGATCATTCATAAATTTAATTAAAATATATGAGTAAATAATTTCACATTATGAGAAGGATGAGATATTGTTTTTTAAATTTTATTAATCTTATAATAACAAGGAAATCAATCAGCCATGATAGAAATAAATGAGAAAACAATACACATGGAAATCTAAGAAAAAACGTTAAATTTTCTTATTTTCTTATATTTATTATGAAACGTTATATGTGATGTTTGAATCTATTTGAGAAATTATATGATTTTGGTAATATGGGTAATTAGTCTTATGATTGTAAATAAATGTGTAATAGTCAGACTACTTTTCGTGAGAAATATGTGAAATATTTTAATAGTAATGAGATGGTCCATTGTGGATATTCTATCAAAAGATAAATATTAATTATTAAAATTACCATGATTGTAAATAGAAATGAGTTAAAATTACATTTTTATACAATAGATCATTGCTTTCTGTAGAATAAAGTTGTAATAGCACATTACTTGTTTAAGAAAATTATAAAATTATATTCTTTGATTTAATATCCAGACAATATTTTATATATGAGATATTTAATAGTAAAGTGTGTTCCTCACCTCATGAAATAGAGAATGAAATGTTTTTAAAAAACATCATATGGAGGTATTAAATTTACAATTGGTTTTAAGAATATTTCTATAGTAATCCATGTAATGGGTTTTCCATGAAATCTTATCATCTTACCCATAATAGTGTTTTTGGATATTTTTAGTAAGTATTAGATTTTGGTTTATCGTGAAAAAATATATATTAGGGCAAAATATGTCACATTTAATTTTTATAATGAATATTAATTATCAAAAAAGAATAATTTTATACCCATGATAACGTATGAAAAATCTGATAAATTGATTAAATATGGGAATGAATGTTATCATTCACATATCATTAAAATAATGGGATTATTAATCTTATAGATTTTGTTATCATAAATGGTATTTTAAATTTATATCATAATAATTTGAAATATATTATTACGTATTAATAGGTTGAATTCACTAATGAATATATTCCCAATGCTATTCCAATTTCAGAACCTCCATATCGACTTGATCTGGTGGAGTTATTGGAATTAAAATTTAAATTTCAATAATTAATTGATAATCGTTTTATTCACCCTACCACTTCATCTTTGGGTGGAACTATTTTTTTGATATGAAGAGTATTGTTTTTATGTGGATTTGAATTGATTATAGAGTACTAAATAACATAACTATTAATAGAAATTATACGTTTCCACATATCAATTACTTGTTTGAT
Organism: Viscum album; assembly: GCA_963277665.1. Lineage (NCBI taxonomy): Eukaryota > Viridiplantae > Streptophyta > Magnoliopsida > Santalales > Viscaceae > Viscum > Viscum album. Next base: position 1,057,744,456 of record OY728161.1, read on the forward strand.
TATATATATAATGATTAGAATTTTTTAAAATATTTAACTGTAGTTTGGATATCAAATTCTGAATATAAAGGAAGAATATTTTATAAAGACTAAATCATATACATGGTATGTAAATTTTGAGTTTGTTGTAATTCCATTTTGGTTATCAAATTTAGTAAATGTATTTATGGATCTATTGAATTATGTTTTACTTGTGTATTTGGGTAAATTAGTGGTGATATTCAGAGATAATATTATGGTGTACTTTAGAATTTGTGTATATCGTCATAATATGATTATTTAGGAAATTATTGAAATGCTGTTTTTTAGAAAATTTAGAAATTTTGATTTTTTATTATGGCAGATTTCATTCATTTGGAAAATTATAACTAAATATGGAATAATAGTTGATCTGGATAAAACAAATGTGCTCGAAGAATGACCAAGAGATGAAAAATCCTATGAGAAAAGAATTTTTCATTTAATAATAAGTTACAACTAATAGTTTGTTTCTTTATAATTTTGGATATATTTGTAAATATTTTCACTATAATGGGAGTAAGATTCATTTTTAACAATAAATTTGATGATGGATTAATGTAATTTAGAAGATGAATGGTTGATTACACATAATTGGAATTATAATCATTAAAAGTAAAATGTTTTTATTATATTGATTCTTATTTTGTGGTCATTAATTTTTTTAATGAATAAAGATCTTATAATAGAATATACTTCATAATAGTGGAATAACCACGAGAAAAATTAAGCAATTATTGATATTAAAATTTTGGTGGTAATTATTTATTTAAAAATTCTCAGGAAGAATTTTAATGGGGAACATATATATACATATATATATATATATATAATATGTTTAAAGTAAGGATTCACTCAAGAAGAGTTGAATATGATAAAAAGAAGTCAGTAGAACTAATAATGGAGGTTTCTTATATTATTCACTATCATTCAGCTAAAGTAATTAGGGAATCCCATTTATCGAGCTATTAGGATAATACATCATAAAAAATATTATGTTTGGTACATGACCTAATAGTTAATAATTTAATAAATGTTGAATTGTAATTTGTTTATTGAAAAACATATTTTATTTTACCTCAATTTTCAATATATAAATCCTTTCTGGAGGGAATAAAATATAACTAAAAAATATTATGTCTAGAAATAAAATATTGATCTTTTTAAAGAAGGAATTTTTTCTAGGATTAGTATTTAAATCGATGGTGTTATAATATTTGGAAAAAAGTTATGTGTAACAAGTGACTCTAAATTGAAAAAGTAATTGTTTAAGAGGGAAAAAACCTCTCCATATTTTGTTTATACAATAGGAATTATTATGTATATATAATATAGGAAATCTTATTAGAATGAAGGGATTAAAAATGTTGTTCTTTAATTTACACCTTATTGTTTAACACATCAATAGGTTAAATATTAATTACAATAAATAAAGAAAATGATTCATCGAATATAAATATATAATTGAAATAAGATCATATATCAAAATATTTTTTATGATATTACTGAATGGATCTTGATGTAACAATGTAATATAGTTTATTGTTACGAGTATGACTAGATTTTCTTATTTCATTCTTATTATAGGTGATATATATTTAGAAACAATTTCTAATTTTTGTTATATAGATAGTCAATTTAGATCGAATTTAACTCTATATTATATTTTATCACGATCAAATAATTAAATAGAATTTTTGGAAGGGTCTCTAATAGTAGTTCAATAGCATGTTATGTTTCAGTATTAATTTTGATCCTCAATATCATGAAATAAAAGTGAAAAAACTAAAACATTTGATGATATTATCTAATAATTATCATTGTATTATCATGGTGTTTTGGATCAAAACTATTAATTAGTGGAATTTTATAATAATAATAGTTTTCATTCAATTATTCAATTTGATGTATTTGAGGAATATTATAGGAAATGATTTTAGACTCCAATAGTTTTCCATAATGTTGGGGAAAAATGTTTTTGGGAGAAGAATTATTATAAGGGATAGTTTAATTAGTAAATATGATTAAATAAAATATTTTTGAATCTCATATAAAATAAAATATCCATATACACTCCTAAAAAAATTATCACCACCCATAAGTGAACATTTTCGGACATTGATTTATTCTTTTTTTCCTTAAAAACAAATTTTCAAAACTATTATTCCTAAAAAAATGGGTGGATAGATTTTTTTTAAAAAGGAATATTATAAGGGAATTAAAACATCAAATAATAGTTATGGTAGTTGAAAATTTCATTGTAATAATATACATTAAAATAGAAGATTCATTTTTTAGTTTTTAAGGATTCAAAAACATTCCTTGAGAAATTATTTTTGAAAAAAATGAAATAAAATAAAAAGGGATATATAAGGTCCTTTATAAAATAATTATTTCCACATAATTACATCTATAAAATAATTTTCCAAATATATCTATAGAAGAAAAATAATATTATGTGAAAACATTTAAATAGAAAATTTAAAATAAAATTCCATGCCTTGAGTCAAACTCATTATGTTTGTTATTTATCTTCTAGAATAATAAACATGGTTTAATTTTTTAATACTATAAGAGCATATATAATATTTATTATTTATTTTATTTTTCTCATTCTGTGTTTTATTTAATTATTTATTCCATAAAATTAGCATCAGATGTTTTGATGATATATGTTTCAAAAGTCCAAATTGGTTTTGATTTGATTATTACTTTCAAGGAGATATTTATTGAATCATATAAATAATAATAATAATGAATTTTTTATATTTTTTCAATCATTTTTTTAAAACCAATCAGAAAATATTGTTATAAAAAATTACTTTCTTTACAATCATAGAGACGGTAGGCCGTACATTAATGAAGTAATGTTTCTGTTTTTTCAATAATCATTACAAAAACAAGTTATGTATTATTTAATCTCTTAAAAAGGATCATAATATCATAAATATAATATTAATTTTTTATATATTCTTATATATATCTTACATGTGACGTGGTGATGTAAAAATAATCAAATAACTTCATGGATTTTGTAGTCCACACGTACGCATGAAAGACGAAATCATTTTTCCATTAGTATAAATATAAGAAATTAAATCATAAATTATACTTTATTAATTATAAATAGTTATTGAATTTTATATATTAAAATTAATTTCATTAATCTAATTCAAATTTGTGAGAAGATTATGGAAAAAATTAAATTGGTTCGCGAGATGACAGTCTACCATACACACATACGATGATTTTGTTTCCCATTTTGATCGAAAATGAGAATGATATAGATTACAAAATTAACCTAATAATATATATATATGTCTATATGATACATATTTTTATTATTTTATCTAGGTTTGAGAAGTTATTATAGAGTTTTAAGTAGAAATAAAACTAACATATGCTGTTAAAACTATATATTTTTTTGGAAAATTTCAATTTCTTATCACCTTAATAATCAGTAAAAATGGTATTCTGAAAAATATATGGAACATATAACATGGGGAGCGATATTATTAATATATATTTTAAAACCTTTTCTATGAAATTTTATTTTATGTCTGATGATATAAGAATAAGTGCTGCCAATTTATAAGAGAAGTGAGGGGAACTCAAGAAATATCATAAAACATTAATTTAATAAAATTTATTTTAAAGTAAAAATTGATCCAATTTATATTATTCATGTTTCATTTTAGGATTATTTTAAATTAACTCATATAATAATTTTTAGACTAGTTTATATCAAATTTTTACTCTTATCTTTTTGTTTCATCCCCCATTCCCCATTTTCACACTTACTTTGAAATCTTGATTTTTTTAATTCATTATGGGTTAATATAGTTATTATAAAGGTTTTAAATAGAAATAAATCGATCATGTTTAATATTTTCATTCATATACTATTTAATTTTACCATTATTGGATTTTTCAGAATTTTATATCATTTAATAAAATATTATTTTCAGAAAACATAAATAATATCAATTTTAAACATATTCATTCATGTAGAATTTTATAACACCAAGAAAAAATAAAATTAATGTAAAATGAATCCACTCTACTATAATATGTTATTTATATCTATATAATTCATGGGTCACTTTAATTATTTCCAAATATTTTACTTTCAATATTTTTAATATGATTTATTTAATTTTTTGATTATAATTATAATTACTTCGTTATAATTGTATAATAATTTATTTTATTTATTTATTCCCAAAAAATTAAAAATAAATTACCATGATGATGTCACTTAACTTCTAGAAGAGTATTTATAGCTGAATATATTTGTAAGTACCTGACCCTAAATATCACATAATTTAATACCTTTAGACTAAAATTTAGTTTCTTTCGTTCCCAAAGATCTTTTTAGTTTAGAGTTTTATATAATTATGTCATAAATATTACAAAATAAAAATATATCTTATTGGTTTAATCCTTAGATTAGTATCCCTTTATCCAATAACATAAAACCATTAATATATAAATTGATTTATTTTCATGATAAATATTCAAGACATTCAATATTTGATTATTTCTTTCCATCCCCCATCATAAAGCCTATAAAATAATTTCAAAACATGTGATGAAAAAATAGAAATATGGAACATAAAAAAAGATCTATGTTATTCAAGTGAAAAATATGAAAACCCTATAAAATAATTACCTTTATGAAATTTAGCTTTTATCTTATGTAATAAATAATAGAGACCTCAAATATACACCTTGTTTATCAATGGATGATTTTGAATCCCGTATATAGATAGAGAAAACATTTGGGATTCATGGAAAATTATTTTCATATCACCTGTACAAATGTGATAACATTCAAAGTTATAATAATAATAACCATCATTGATTCAATAGTGATACCCATTGTAGTGTATTCCCATAAACATTTAGGATAAATGTGATCCCGACTTGGGTGCCACTAATGCAATACCTCGAGCCAGTTCGCCACATATCCTCTAGAATTCGTCATCACATTCGAGAGGATGCCAACTAAGAATGATGGTTTAATGGTGGAATAGTGGGAGGAATATACCCTCTAAATAAAAGTTTCACAATTGTTTATACCTAAAACAATAAGGGATGTAGATATCTGACTGAGTATCAAAAGATAATGATAAAAACAATTAATTATAAATGAATAAATAACCATTCACGAACATGATACAATTCAAAAATGGATGAAATAATATATGTAATACAACAAAATAAATAAATAAATGAACAAAATCACCATGAACTATCTAATTGAGAACCCCAAATAAAGGATCAGTTATGTGATCCTAATCTCCATGGAACATGAGTAATAGCATATTGCATGATCCATGACCTAACCAAAAATCATGAGATCTGTTTGGGTTCTAATTAGTGATTAAAACTGGGTGTTGGTAATGCTAGGTATGAAACCACCAATCATGTATATTGAAATCAAGATGGTGAATATAAAATAATGTAGTGTGCATGTATATTAAATGTCAAGTGGGGTAATGAATGTAAATGAAATAATGTTGGGCTCAGTTTTCCATAGGACAACTCATTGACCATACCTTCTACAACCTAATCCAGAATACCTATAAATAAATTTCACAATATATATATATATATATATATATTGTATTTACACATATATACCATGTATGTAGTAACACATATATATACACACTCACACTCATTTATCACTATATAGAACAAAAGGTGTAACTGTCACACCCTTCTATTAATCACAAGTTACAAGGGACCCAATGAGATCCCAATGAATCCCCATATAAAGGTGGCCAAAAGGTCTATAAATGTTTTATCAAATTAATTTTTTAGTAGTTGTGGTGGAATAAATAACCCTTAATCATAATGTAATAACATTTGATCTATTCTTACATCAAGGGAAATCTACATCTAAATCCATGAGTCCCCCAAGTCATAACATAATGTTATTTAACCTAAAATCCCATCACTGGAATTTTATATCTGCATTACAAGATTTTTTTCAAGGATTATATAACTTCAATAATCTTATTATTCCATACATTGAATCATTATCAAGAACCCAGTACCACTCAAGGCTTCACATAATTATTTTAACAACTGATCCTATCCAATGTATTCAGTATTAGGAACCCATGTATCATTTATGGTGTGTATATAATTTCAATAATACTGTTAGAACTTCCATATAATTCCACATCAATAACCCATATATCCTTCATATTATATATATATATATATATATATTTAATTTTAATGATCATATAATCCCATAGAAATATTTCTATATCAGGAACCAAATAATCACTCATTGCGTCAGAAGAATGAACATACTCACTACATTAAATAATTAAACTACTTCAATGGAAATGTCCTTGAAAAATAAAAAATTACAACTAACCAAAAATTTAATAATATCAAATCCAATATATCTAGAGGTTCCATGAAAGTATACATGTTCTTTAATTGTTCATCATGATTTAGTTTTTTAATTTGTTCACTTCTAGAAGTAAGAAGTTCTATGTAAATATACATGGAATTTAATAATTTATAATGAAATAGTTAAATTCCTATAATAATTACATTGATAATAATTAATACGGGACCAAATTTGAATGGAAATAAAAATTACCCATTATCAAGCTCCTCTAACATTCCAATCTAAGTAATTAAGCCACAAAACATTAGAAGGGTGTTTCATTACAAAATAAAATAGTCCAAATAAAAAAAAAATTGTGAGCCTTATGTATCATTACAAAAAATATATATTTCTAGGTAATAAGTTTAATTTAACATATCCCTAGAACAAATACATGACCAAATTCACTTTATCCAATTCATCCATCATTTAATGTTTCTTTTTTAAAATGTCAGGTTTTGAAAAATTAGCAGTGTTTTGTATAATTATTATAATTATCCAACAAGGGTATATAAGTAACATAACCATGGGTTGTATGAATTTATTTAAAACCTCTATCATTGTAAATGGGACTCAAAATTTATCTATATAGTTCTATATTAAATTTAATTTAATAGATATACTATTTAGGAGTGATGATCGATGAATTCTCCATGCAACACAACAGAAACATTTTATAAGATGTGAAGAAATTAAGGGATAATAAATTTAACAGCGATCAAATTATTAGAGATATTTATTAATACATTATTCTTCATTGATTTTATATGAAATGAAATAATTTAGAATATTCTCCAAACTACATAAAAATAGAGAAAACCAGCTCGCATGGAAATTGGATTCTATAAAGTGATGAAGAAGAACCAGGGAGGTAAGAGGAATATTATCCTAACCTCAATGTTTCTAATGATATGATTAGAGTTGTATTCTAAGATAGAATAAAGTAATAACCATCATGGGATTTGGAGGAGGACTGGTGAATGCATGGGATCTTCTAGAGAGATTTTGGGGGAGGAAAAATTGGTAAAAATACATAAATGAAGAATGGGAGAAATCATAATTTTCCTATTTTTAATATCCATGTTGTTTGGATAACCATGAAATAATTATGGAGTGCTATTTTCTAAAGGGTCAAACCCTTCCGTGAATATGTACATGATATTTGAAACAATGCATATTGCCTGTGCCAGGGAATGTAACTTCCAATTGACCATCTGCATGACCATTCGACCCCAGATGCAGTATTGGAAAAATAGTGTGACACACCATTTAGGGTTGTACATTTATTCCTAGAGGGGATCAAGATTTAATACAAACCAATAAACCCTACATGTTTAAAAAAATGATTATTTAGATTATAATTCTCACAAAACTAATCCATATTATAGAGACACCTCTGGAATCATAACCTTGTCAAAAAATATGTATTTTAACTCTCCAAATAATAGTCTAAAGATTGATTCAATATTTGGCCCATCCTCTGAATAAAAAAATAAAAAAATATTTTAATGGTTAGGATGGTCCAATACATGGGTTATTACAATTTAACAAACCTTTAACTTCTCACCACATATAATCCTTGGGAAAAAATTTAAAAAAGTAACCGACCTACCTGTTTTTTGAATTCCTTCTCAAGAAGTTGTGTTATATTTTACATGATGAATGTACATATAAGAGAATATTTAAACCCATGGTGTTTAGCATTAATAAAATTGATCATATAATCATATTCAAAACAAAAAAAATCAAGGCAGTGTTTACATGAGACTTTATTCCTCGATACATGACCATTCCATCAACTCATTATTCATCTATCATATAATACCCCCCTTTAAGAATCCCACATTACAGGGTCATTTATGATCTATGATACTACCTTTGTAAAAATTTAATATTGAAACATTGCCCTGTTATAATAATTATCCTTTTGGAATGATTATCAACTCAAGGCACCTGATCGAATATGAGGACTCTTATCTTGGTCCTCGATTAGATCGAAATGGAAAAATCCAGATTAACCATGCTTAACTGTTCTTGCTGAATTTACCTAAGAATCCCTGAATGAATATTGAATTTCCATCATATAATAAGAACGCAGAGAAAATTATTGAAAACAATTTGATTCAAACTCTGATGCATTAAAAAAACATTTTTATGATTTAATTCAATGTTCACTGAGGTCATTTCAAGCATGGCCAACAATTTCAATAACAAAATTCCAGTGATAACTCTTAGATGAACCACCATTAGTTTAGTAATCTAATGAAATAAATTTTCCAATATTATCATAAATTAATTTGGATCATGTTCCCCTGAACCTTATCTATTGAGTTTCTCCCACCAAAATAAAAGGACATTTTATTGTTAATTTTTTATCTTGACGTATAGCACAAAATTTCCTATAATATTAACAATGATGTCAAGATATAAAAAATGATCAAATTTGAGCATGGTGTACACTATGATATCATCAAATATCACCATATAAAACAATAAATTTATTTCTTATGGCACACTTCATCATAAGGGGTATTTAAATTGAATCAACAACTAGCACATCATCACTCAATGATATGTTACCAGGTCCAAATATGTTCAACCAGCCCAAACCGATATGAAATATAACTAAATGGTTAGTGGATCATTTCTATAATTACTTATTTTAGATATTTTTATCTTAAAAACTAGTATTTTTAATATATAAAACTGACCACATCATTTTCGATCCCAAGGTACTGATGATCATTCAACATAAGCACCAAAGTATATCCCTAACTCTCAGAATAAATCAATAATTAGGTACTCAACCAAACATCTCATAACAATAATATCGTGAAGGAATAAAAATTTTATGAAATAATTTCAATTTTTTGGGTTTTCAAGAACCCATGCATGAATTTAGCATCCACAATCCCTATAAACCAGTCAACATGTTATTACATTAATCATTTTCTTGAGGACTAGAAAAATGAAACCCCATTGCCTCAAGGATTCTAAATTCTATTCTGACCATTCCAAAATAGTCATATATAGTAAAATTACCTCTAAATAAAGGTTTATTTCTCTTAAAATAAATATGTGAATTCATAACTTAGGAGTTTCCTTAGAGTCAATTCAATAAAAATGAAATCTCACCCCCTACACATACTTCCTCACAACCGAAAATGGATCCTAGATATGTAAAACATTTTTATTCCAAGAGATAACATGCGAAGCGAGGAACTAGACACATTTAAGCCCGAAAAAATTGGTTCTCTCTTAGACTCACACATGGATTTTTTCCAGAGTAGCATTCATATAGGTCTTCAGTATTCATCGTAAAATGAAAAAATAAAATTTCTTAGTAGTGTAATCAAATCCAATCCTTTTTATAAAATTATTTTTGGCACTGTGATATTGGATGCATATTTTGAAGGATTAAGGCCACAATAATTAGAAGAATATTTCACACCGTGTTCACTCCACTCTTGAGATGACCCACACCATAGCATTAACAAGATCATGACCCTTTTCCAAGAGGTTGTGAAACAAAATAGTTTAAGGTGTTATAAGTCCTTTTCACTCAATATAATGTAGTTTAATGCATCACTAATTAACATTATGGGAACCTCATTTTACAACACATGCTACAATGACATAAAAAATACATAATAGGTGCTACACAGTCCTAACATATGATATCATACACATGGGTTGACTCATAGATGTGTTATCTATATGAACATTACTCTTGAATCTTGCTCTATTAGAAAATTTTTAGAGTCACAAAATCATCCAAATTGCTGACTATTCTTAAGTAATGTATAACATATTGAACTAGAGAATTTTAAAATGGTCCCATCCTTTATAAGGGTTATTTTATCTAACATACACCCATCTAACTGAGTGTGTTGTTTCATCACTAAGAGTCATACATGGGGAAAATGACACATGAAAGGTTAATCTCATCCTAAAATTAAAAAAACAATTACCAATTATAATTTACCTAAGAGGGTACTTCATTAACAAGGATATGACCTTAGTAAAGCATGTTGCATCAAACCTATAAATATGCCATGAGAAAAAGGTTAATAGGCATACCGGGTAACCTCTATGATTCCTTTAATGTAGAATGGTCAACTGCAAGATATTAATTTTCAATTACACTACTTGAGGGTTAGAACTGAGAACAGTGCATTAAGGTTTCCCAAATAAGAGATTTAAATAAATTCCCACTATTTCAAAAATTTAAATAGCTCATGAATGGTGGATATCAAGTATCAGTTATAAATAATAATTGTTCTAATCACTTTATTTAGATGACGCCGTGTACCATAAAATGGGAATTATATAATAATTTTTTTAACATTTTATCATTATTTATTTAACTAATAAATTGTGACAATTGCCTTAATTAAAAAAATAAATTTCAAGATATAGTGGATATCACTATTTAGGTTGTAATTTGAATTTTAATTAATATATTACCCAAAATAATAAGCTATAAAAATGATAAAAGGAATTTTATCATTTTATTGGAATCAATTTAGTAATTTGGCACTTTAAATTTATACAGAACACCATTTAAAGGGTTACTAACACCATAATTAAAAAGTTTTCATAACAAGAGTATACCCACATGATGTTAAGTAAAAATGAATAAAATGATAATGGCCACCTATTAGGGTCCCATAATATGAACCTATGTCTATCTAAATAAAACCCAATTGTATATATTTTATTAATGAATTACTAAATCCTTAGGGGTTTTATGACATAATCATATTATATCAAGACTGATCAAACTGGGATGAGTGTAGTTTATTTCATATGAAAAATGAACCAAGAATTTTATACATTTAAACATTATATAAAATCACCTAATATGTTATATGAATAAGAATACTGATAAATCATAAAACCATGGAATAAAAATAATCATGCATCATGAATTCAACAACACATTCTACATGTAATGAAAAAATCATTCCATGCGAATCAATATGTTCCTATACTAATGTGTGCAAAAAACACTTCATTTTTATTCTTGGCCTAGGGAAAATATCATAAATCAATATTAAAAATAAGTAAAATAGTCACTGAATGATAAATAAGAACCAACTTTAATAATATATCATCATGAAAAATAGTCGCATCCTATGCTACTTGATCGTTATGTATTGAATGAGATGGCATGAACTTGAAAGAAGTTATTTACCATGTTCCAATAAAGTCATAGTATCATTTATTAAACCACAAAATAATTATACAATGTAAAATAATTCCCTAATAACAAATTTTAAGGTTCTAATGCTGGAACCACTAAAATGGTTCCCCGATCTGGTTCTCCAAGTGGCCTCAAGCCCACCTCACCATATACCAGAGGATGGAAACATGAATTTATGGATTAATTATGGGTAGAAAATACCCTCATGATCATATTTAAATAACGGTATAAACAATTAAAAAAATATAATAATAATATAACTAATAGAGTATGAAAGATAATAAGAATAAAAATTTATAATAAATGAATAAATTAACATGTATGAACACACTACAATGAAAAAATTGAATGAATACAACATATAAGATAAAAATTTGTAATGAAATGAACAAAACCATAAGTCTAACTATATGTGAATCCTATGCACCAGTTCATTCTTTTTCCTATAACATCCCATGTACATATGTAACACCATATAGTAATATCCACGAGCTAACATTCAACCATGAGATCTATTCGAGTAAAAATAGGTGGACCATAGAGGTTTTGATTAACACTTTATATGCCACCCAAATAGTGTATAGTACTATATATTCGATTAATAAATTAATGAAGTGTGAAGGAATTTCAAATTTAATGCACTATTGTAATTGTAAATGAAATCTAGTCGACCTTAGGTTCCCTAAGGACACCTAGCTGACCATACCAGATCCGTGTTTAGTTAGAATATAATTGAATATGTCTATCCTTGTATCTATATATATATATATATTTGTACATAGTTACTCTATATACAAATTAGAAACACACACACACATATATATATAGAAAAGTAAATGATCTGAGGCATAACTCAGATGTCCATGTAATAATCATTAGTTATGCAGGGCCAAAGGAAATATCGATGAATCCCTATAAAAGTGATCATAAGTCCTATATGTGTTTCATTACATTATTGTTCTAGAATTAAAGGGTGAGCCAAATATTAATCACCAATAATGTAAGATCATAGGACCTATGGGCCCATCCATGGAATCTAACATCACAATATAAGTGTTTCACAAGTCACAACATAATCATATCTAACCTACGACCCCATCCAATGAAATCCATATCAGGAGTCCACATATCACTAACTGGTTATATCATTATATGAAATCTATGAGTCTATCCATGCAATTTGTATCAAGAATCAAGTATCACTCAAGGAGTGTCATAATTCATTTTACCACTAAGCCTATCCTTGGAATTCTGTATCATGAACCCATGTATTCCTCATTGTGTATATATAATTTCAAATTTCCCATGATCTCATCACTAACCAAGAATTTCATCAAATCACATCCATGATATCAAGAGAGTAAAATCAAGTATACATTACGTTAATGATTCATCACTATTCATTTAAATAAACTATTCTCATTAAGATGTATGATAGGGAATGTAAATAAAAATTCCTATTATTAATTTATAATGAAACATTTAACTTCATACAATATTTACTTTGATCATAGTTAATATTGTCCAAGTATAAATAAAAAAAATCCCCTTTATCATGTTCACATAGTTATTGCTTCAAAATTTTTAATCTATCATACCTTAGAAGGGTTTTTGGTTACACACGAAACAAATTACAATAATAATTTAATTATTTGAGTCATAAATATCATTCTAACCATGTTTATTTCAAGTTAATATTTCATAAATTGACACGGGACTATTATAGTGACAATCGAGAAAGTACTCAAATCAATTATTTTACCATCATTTAATGATTTTTGTTTTAAAATTAAGTCAAATCACAACTATCCATGGTTTTGGAAATAAATTATATCAACCATCCAACATATATAAGTGAAATTCTTATGGGGTTGTTTTATATTAGGAGTCACCTATATAAAAGTCATAGGTCCACTCAAGGGAACTATATAACATTTTAGGGATTTTAATTTTTGAATTAAATAGTTAGGGGAAACTATTGGAGAGTCTTGAGCATGGAATAAGATCAAAAATTTATAAAATGATGAGACTATAAGGGATAATATATATAACACCTACCCCATTATTAGAAATATCCCCTCATCTATTCATGGTCGTTGAATTTGGTTGGATGGAGTGATAAATAAATTCACTAAAACCCTAAAAAATAAGCAAAAAGAGCTCACACGGTAAAAATATTTCTTATGAAATAGAAAATAAAAATTCATTTAAGTGGTTTATTAGTGTTAACAATATTCTTTCAACATAATTAATGGTAGAAAAATACGATCTTGAATGACGGGGAGCCCACCATGGGAAGAGGAGGAGGAGTGGTTTGTACAGGGGAACTACTGGAGGAATGCGATGGAGGAAAAGGTACTGAAGACACAATAAGGAAACTGAGTAGAAATAATCATTTCCTCTCTTTTTAAGAGACACATGGTTTGTACACATGGGTTTTAAAACCATGTGACAACCTTGTAGTGCCATTGTCTGAATGGTTACCCCCTTTTATTACTTGGTGCTCAATCCTTCAAACCATGTAGAACCGATGCACACACCTCTATAGTTTCATGTAGACTATTCGCATGACCATACACCCTTAGGATCATAATTTTAAACACCTAGTGAAATTTATTATAGAGAATCACAATCTCCAACAAAATTGAATTTCTAGGCCTAATTTTCCTAAGAATGAGTTTTTGGAGCCTGATGCTCCTAAAATACATCTGAACTCTCAAGACATAACATATTCCTTAAACTTTATCTAAAAACAAAACATATTAACATTATAACTCTCTTAAAATTATTTCAGAACAATATTCAAGATTTGGACAATGTGACAAATTAAATTTTCATAAACTCTTGGTTCTTTATCCTGGTCTTTAAAATCAAACATTAAACGAAAAATAATCTGTTAACTTCATACCATATTTAGAATATCCATTATAGTATATTCTAATAATCTCTTAGGTTAATCATAATTGGTTTAATCTATCCCATATTTGGAATAAGCATTATAATATATTCCAATAATGATTTATGAGAAGCATAATTGGTCAACTCTATCCTTTTTCCAAATTCATTTAAGTGATATAGTTTTCTCACCAATTATTGTTTTATAATAAAACCACCAATCCTTTTAAAAAATATCTAATAACTATAATACAATACAAAAAATTTGGCATCAATTTTTTTTTACACCCATAAGAAAACATTTCATGATTTTTTAATATCATTTCCATTTTAAAACGTTTTTTCAAAATAATTAACACATTACGAAAGATGTGTTTTCATTGTTGAATAAATTAATGCTTGTAGATAAAACTAAAATTAAATATCGGTTATGATAGAAAGAAATTAATTTTCTTCATATTTGTGAAAATAGAAAATTCTTTTTGACTTTTAGTAAATGAAGATATTTTTTTTGTAAATTACCACTTTTTAAAACCAATAAATGAAATAAAAAATCACCAATTTAACTTTATAACTAATTTATATCTATATAGATACATCTTAAAAACATTTTCAAAATCCTATATTTGGAAGAATAAGAATGTTTTTATGGAAAATATATAAAAGGGATTTAAAAATAAATAAATATACCTTGAGGTTGACTCGTCATGTGTGTTATTTATCTTCCTCAATTTTACTATTTATTTTATTTAATCTCTTACCTAAATATATTTATTTACATAATGAATTAAATTAACATCAGATGTTTTAGTGATTTTTGGTTCATAAGTCCAATATAAATTAGGTATACTGGTAATGGAAAAAGTTTTCAATAATCTATTATCCCAATATTAATAATAATTACATTTTTTTTCATATTTACAAATATATTATACTTTTAAATACATCCATTATATATCTTAATTAAAAATGAACTACATTACAATCATGGAGATGGTAGGGAGTAGATACACATGTGTAAAGTTTCCATTATTCAATGATCATTACGGAAAGAGGATATGTATTATTTTATTTTTATATAATTATAATCATATAATAAATATCAAGCTGATTATTTTAATATATTTTTATATTTCATCCATGTGTTTTGGAGATGAAAAAAGAATCACAATACTTCATAGACGTGGTTGTCTACTCGTATGCATGATCAACATTATCATTTTCTAGTGAATGGAATTTTTAGAGGGTAAGTGAAATATTTAATATCTATATTGATAGATATGTAATTAATTTCATGTATAAACATTAATTCCATTATTATAAATAGTATTGGGAGACTTTGATGGAATAAAAATTTCATCGGTTTGCAAGGCAGTAGTCTGCCATACACATGGATAGTGAATTCCTATCCCATTTGATGGAGGATAGATTTGTATATAGGTAATGAAATTAAAATAATAATATATAAATATATGTATAATAAGTTGTCTATTATTTTAACATGTTCTCAGAATATTTAATGGAGGCAAAAAATGAAATAATACTAAAACATGCGGTTAAAACTATCCCTCTTCTTTGGAATGTATCCTTTGTTTAAAACCTTATTCCTTATATTCATGGAATTATTCCCAAAAAACTCTTCTATAATGTCATAGATATTTTCATAAGGAATTTTTTTAGGTATTGTCTAAAAAAATTGCTCTTTATGTGTGAAGTGAGGAAAGGAATGGTGTCCTTTTATAAGAGAAGGGAGAATCACATTTATAATTTCTAAAAATATTAAAATAATATAGATTATTTTTTTATATTAATATAATTAATTACATTTTATTCAATAATATTCATAAATTTAATATAACATAATATTTAGTCTTAAGAACACATTTTTTCTAAAAATATTTTTGTTGTTGTGTTTTATGTATTTATCTTATTATTTAATTAAGACACAAATATATATTTAATAATAAAAATTGGTTGTAATATTTATAATTAAGTGGTTGAAATTTGATGAATTTGACCCTTTTATTTAGGTTCAATATAAATAATTATTGTGGTAAGTATTTGTCACCTAAGTAATGGTAAAATGTTTAAAACAGGGTTAATAATACAAGATAAGTTCTCAAATTAAAAAAATACATTATTTAATTTTATGGGATAAATTAAATAAAATAAAACAATAATTTGAATATATTTTTTGTTCCAATTTTTCATTATTATGACATTTATATTATTTTATGTGTTGAAAATCCCAAAAATTTAAATATATTGCTTCTAATTTCATATATATTCTGACTTAAAGATATGAAATTTTATGCACAAATATAAATGATTATTTTAAATATTATTACGTAATTCATATAAATTTATAACATTTTTATTTTTTAGTGGTAGTATAATTACTATAAAATACTAAACAAATCTAATTCCATGATTGTGAAAGTAGTTGCAAAATAATTGTGAATTATTTTCAAAATATAAAAAGTAAATTTTTTGGATGAATTTTTCTCTCAAATTAATTTTATAGTAAATATTAATATATTAGTTATGGTTATGTATTTTTTATTGTAGTTAATTTGTTATCATGATTCTGTAAATGTCAAATTAAATGAATAATTTTAAAAATAACATTAATGATATTTTATGAAAAATAATACATTATTAAATTATTTAAAAATAATAAAATAATTAAATAAGAAAAGAATTATTATAAATGGTAAATAAATATATAACTTGTCGAGTTATGATCTTATTTTTTTATTTATATGTAATATTACAACCCTTTACTATTGAATAATTCGTTACCATGGTGAAGGATAAAAATAGTTAATGGAGCGGTTATTCTAAAACATAAATGATAAAATGACAATAAAAACCTTCCTAAACTTATTTGGATTGTTTTATTAAGACATTAGCCATATTAAATTATTATATATGTCATTTTGGATCCATTTTTTCGTCTCAGTTACATAACAATGTTTCAAATCAAAGAAAAATTACAACTGTGACACTCACCTCAATTATAAAATGGTACCTCCTCACAACACTACTTCACACCTCTTGAATCCAATTATCTCAAAAAATCAGAACAATGACTCTATGAAATATCAATATCCTCATTATAGAGGAAATAAGATTTCCAAAATAACAACTATATGATTCTTAATAAGAGATGTTAATGTGGTTTCTCTAAGAGAAGGTAATTGAATTGACGGAAATCATTCATATTTTACTTTTTCTTCAACCAAGAAAACAATTTCCAAAAAATATAAATATAAAGAAACTACTATATAAAAAATATTTTGATTTTTTTTGTTGATTTAATAACATTTATAAATATGCATCATCATTTAATTGGAAAAAACCATCGCCATTGTGTATGGTATATTACTTCCCCATGAATCGATATATTTAATTTTCTATCACCAACTCACATGGATAGTATTAGTGATAAAACTAATGAATATATATTATAATTATAAAATATGTTTCATTATTTAAATTTAATATATGATATAATTTTTTACCCTTATACCCATTATGAAAGGTTAACGTCACTCATTCGTACATGAGACGTACCATCCCAATGAAGTGATGTGATTAATCATCCATGTTCACATTTCAAGACTGATTGAAAAAAAAGTTTCAATGAATAAATATAATATTTTTTACATTAATTTATTAATTTATATTATTAAAGTATATACTATGAATAATAATTAGAACATTCATGATAATACATACTAGATAAAACATTATAGGTAACACTCAGACAAATTATAGCAATGAATGTTTCTTAATGAATATGTTAAATGATTTCATACTATGATCATATAGGAAATTTAATATATATATATATATATATATACATATTTATATATATATGTCTGTGTGTGGATTTGGTATGTAATTAAAATATATCAAAATTTATTATAAATGACTTCAAATAATGTTCAACTATTAGTAAGCATGAGGTAAGAGGTTTCTTAACTTCACTCCATTAACCAGGATATACATATAAATCTTTGATCATGCTATTACATGATTATGTGTGAAATGAATTATGATTGTATAATGTTTTATTTCTAAATTTTTTATTTAATTTTTTTATAAATCATCAAACATTAATTAATTAACACTTTAATGATTTGATCATTGTAGAGGATTTCATCTAAATTTCCACCCCATTGAGAAATGTTTTGTATAATGAACCTATTAAATTATAGTTGTATTATATACTACAACTATAATTTATTTGAAAATAATATATATTTATATATATATATTAATGATTCAATTATAGTGTACACATTCAAGGGGTTAAAATTTCAATTTTACCTAAGTGATAAGAATTTTTTACATTGTCAATATTTAAGAACTTATTATATTTTTTGTTTAAGTAATATTATAATATATCTTTAATAAAATTCACATACATACTTATCCTCTTGACATCTTTGAATTTTACTCATTTAATTACTTAATTTACTGTCTACATAAATTGAATCCTCAAATAAATGTTTAAAATAAAGGAAATCTTGTTTCTATATTTGATCATAAATATTTTTCTTTGATGTGAATATTTTTAGTAGTTGTTTTACAAATGTTCTTTTAATTTACTCAAATTATTTATTGTGGACATTTTATCATATTATTTAATAATAAATTTTTGTAAAGGAAAAATTATAATGGTTTTTGAAGTCATAATCATCAAATTTATTTAAAAAAAGTCAAAATGAAAATTTATTTGTAACATATATGGAGTTAAAAGAATTTCCCACCACCATAACTATTTTACAATATTATGATTATTCTTAAAATTTTGAGTGGATTTAGAATGAAAATTATTTAATGAAAAATTATTTTAAATACTTCACTTTAATTTTATTATACACCCTACAAGGCATTATTTTACTATGAAACCCACTTTTATGATGAATTAATGGTTATCTATCATCTCTTGATTAATTTTTTGGTCATAAAATTTCTATTGAAACCTTGTATTTATTATAATTAATAATCATCATAACGATCCATATTCATTGTATTAGGGGTATTATTATCACCAAAACCATATACCATATCAACATGTAGTATTTTTATATGAATTTATTTTAAATTATTGTGGAAATATTGATATTACATATCCTTTAATGAGTATAGATATTTATTGATAAGTAATACTATGTTCATATTAAAATTTATAATTAAATACGTAATAAATTAATTGGAAATGAAATGATGGTTGAATCTCATAATCTCATTCACCTCAATGCACCAATAAGTATCATGAGACAAAATGGTTGAAAACACTTTTGCAATGAGTTTCTAGTATACCTACCAATATTTAATATATCCTAGTTAAAGACAAAGGCAGTTAAAATATCCTGACATCTAAGATCATGAAGTCCAATATTATGAATTAATTTCATAGAGAATTTGTCACACTCTAACCAAATGATTCCCTTATAAATAATTATATTTCATAATTAAATCATTAGTTGAAGTTTGGTTTCCAGTCCGAGTTTAAATATTTTAAATTATATTGACATTGGTGGGTTTTAGGCAGGTTCACAGGCACCGCAAGATTACCAGTAAACATTTGGTCAGCCCCTGTGACCGTGTGACTAGCCAAATCTTAAAATGAATTTTTTATAAATGTTTATACCTTAATAATAATAATAATATTGTGTATATAATAGTAATATCATTTTATTATTAATTTTTTTAATAGTATTAGTTTTAAATTGATATTAATAGTATTAATTTTAAAAATTGTTATTAACGTGATTATTATTATTATGTTTATTATTTTTTATTATTTTTATTTTTATTGTTTTTATTTTTAATAATCTATATTTATATTTATATGAGTTTTGATTTTATTTAGGTTTTTAATTTACATTTATTTCTAAACTAGGTCCCCCCTCAACCTTGTGAGGTAACCCCCAACTGTTCCTACATGTAATATCCCATATATACTCCTACTCGAACCACCTAGTGCACCAATCCTTTGTCAGTGCTCTTAAAAACCTCTCATGCAGAAGCACCTCACTATCTCGGCGGCCCGACCACCCTGGTCTTATATGCACTGGCTCCCGGCGACCCAACCATTTTAGAACGAACCCCTACTTACGACCCCTTATTCCAATCGTGCTCCTCCTTTACCGGTGGCATGCTACCTGTGCGACCCCCTCCTGCCTGGAATCTTGTTCTGGCCGCGTATCCCTATCCAACACCCTCCACCTTTGGTATAATTATATTTCATTTTTGGGAGGGGTTTCCTTTAAATTTTTCAAACCCTATTCATAGAGTGTGATATCGAGTTTTTCTTAATTTTTTGGGTGTTATAAGAGAACACGAGGCTAATTTATTCCTTTTGCTCAAGAAGCATCGTGTTGGAATGGGTTTAGGTATGTTTCTATATGAACATTCTTCCAATTTCAGTCCATGTGATTCTTGGGTTTTAGTATTTAAATTTTAAAACATGGTTTCACCCTTATTATATTCATAGTTAATTAATGGTATCATTTTCATGATGGAAGGTTTGGCTAAAAATAGGGGGGTCGATGTTGGCCTAAATATTCCCATGTTTGTGCCTATCTAATTGGGATTAATTAGATGTGTTTCACTTGTAGAGGGTTATGTGGGATTTTTTGTGGGGTGTCTACCTTTATAAATTTTTTATGGAACTTGTTGGGTTGTGGGGTTGGTATCATGGAAATCGTTGTATTGATAAATTGGTTTATTGTGATGGTGGATGGTGCATGTGTTGTTTCTTAATAATGGTTGGGAAAGGACCACTTGTGGAATTCCATTAGATGTGAGAACATCCATGGATGCATGGACTGGTCCCATGGATGGACCTTTAAATGATAATGACATTTGGAGTGGTTCTTCTATCAAAACATGGTTTTATAAAAAGAATATTTATTTCCACATTACCACTCCTTTTGATAAACGGTTCTGTGGTTTACAAATGGCTTGGGTGGTTTCAATATAATGAATAATGTTATGACACTTTTGGGGTTTGATTAAAACGAAAATGTTTCATAAAATGGTGTAAAGACTATTTGGCACCATTTGGTGAATTGTGCATGTTTCAACCTCATTTTTATAGAAAATTGGATTTGAGATAAGGGCACATTTTGGAAATGTGACATGTGAGGTTGTGTGTTTGAAAATTAAAGGATGAATAGTAAGGGAATACTGAAAAAAAAGTTCTTATTGTTGGAAATGGTTTTAAGGTTATTCTTTCTCAATGATAAATATACCCTATATGGGTTGAACTCAGGGTCATTTGGTGTTTTGAAATGGTTTTTTTAAAACCCTTCTAGGGTTGGGTTACTTGACTAGTTTTTGATCCATGAGATTGGGAGGGGCCTCAGTATAGGACTTCCCTTGTGTATTGAATGTTATGGAAAGGGAGAACCCTTGGGGTGTCTGGGGGTGCCAATTTTCTTGGTGTGTTTGGTTATATATATGAGTGTCTTGTTTTTTGAAATGTATGGAACTCCCTCTTGAAAACAATACATGGGAACCTAGAATAAAAAAAGGTTTATCGAGAATGTGAGTTAAATTAGACTAGGTTATTGTACTAGCTAGTGGTACACATCTGAGAGATAATATGGTTTAGTTCTAGGGGATAGAGTCTGGTGACCAGGCCATGTAGGGAGATGGTCGGGTGTTAGGGAGTTATGTCATCATTGAGTAGGGAATGACATCAAGATGAGCCACATGTATAGTATGTTCTGGTTCTCCAATGAGTTGACATGATTTCTTGTGTTCTACCATTATGAGTACTACTAGAGTCAATTCCCCTGTTGTGTATAATAATATTTTATATACCTAGTTTTTGTATTTTTTTAGAAAAACAATGAATGTGGTGATGATTTAAAACGAATTTATAACTAGATGTTTTGAAAGAAAAATCTCAACTTTCCCTTTTTTAATTCTTCAACCTTGTTTTATATTATGATCAAAATAGGTCATATAGTTTCTTTTAAAAAATAAATGCGTATAAAAAGATGTTTTATAACAACTAAAATTAAAACTAGTATTAATGGAATGATTTTGGGAATGGAATATGATGTATTATTTGGTGGTTGCATACTAAGTTGTCATCTTAAATTCTACCTTTACCACTCAGTGTTGGAAGACCCAAGTTTTTTTGTATGATCAGATATTGTTATGGTTATCGGGTAGGTGCTCCTAGTTGGAGAATTCATGGTCTTATGGTTAGAGGTTACTAAGAGGTCACATGGTGATCAGGTGGTGGTGGTTCAGTTTTGTATTTTTTTAGTTTTGAGACTACTCAGTTGTATTTTTATACCTGGATCATCTATTTATTAATGATGTTTATTTGTTAATTTATCTCTAGTATAAGTTTTTTTTATTTATCCATCTGGACTTGGTTATTTATTTGGGTCCAAAATCATTCCCATGTGTATGCTTTGATTCTTGATAATAGTTTCTAGCTCGTGTGGATTGGGAATTCCCTTTGGGTCATTTCATAGACTGGATTAGGTGACCGGTTAAGGTTTTACCAAGGTTGTTTTTTAGAAAATTGTATTAGAGAAGGACCTTATTATTTGTGGTGTCCTATAAATTTATATTTTGACATTCGAGACTCATGAGGTTAATGCAATAAGTGCTTCTCAAATTGTTACTCACACCGATCCTCGAGTCTGTAGTGGTGGTCCGTGATTTGAGTCTTTTGTATTGGTTTTTTTTGATTGGGGGATGACAATGGAGGAGAATCATGTTATGTTATGACCTCACGTGTGGTGGTGACGCATTTGGAGTCCAAGTTCCTGATTCAAGGTCCTATTAGTGTTATTTATTACTTGGATAATGGCTCACTACCATGTCATCGAGTTAGGAAAAGGCCATACTTTTACATTCATGTTGTTCGTTGTTGGTTGTTTTTTGTTCTTGTTTGGTTAGTGTAAGAATATGTTGAAAATGATATTATATTTTTAAATGGAAACATTTTTTCAGAATGAAAACTGTTTTGGAATTTAAAAAGTGATTTCCTTCAAATGGTATTAAAATAGTGAAGTTGGTTTTAAAGGAAATATTTTTGAATTGAAAGATTTGGTATATGTTTTAATTTGATGAGGAGAAGAGATGTTTTATCCCTGGTACTCTTTATGGAGGGTCACATGTGTGAGGCTATTTACGAAGATTTTGTGGGGGAAGATTCTTATGGGTGATGGAAGAAATATTGGATGAATGAAAAAGTGACAGTTCCTAAGAGATCATGAGTGGGTCTTTAAAATTTGATGATTTAAGAAATTAGGCTTTTGTGTTTTTAAATTTTCATTGGAGGAAGGTAGTTTTAAAATATAAAAGAAAAATGGAATATTTTTGGGAATTTTATTCGATATAAAAACAATATTTTTTTATTTTGAAAGTGTTAGGGATGTGGTGATTTCGAAAAGTAATATGAAATGGGATTTATGGAAGAGCATTTTTGGTTGTGGTTGAGTTTTTATAGATTACGAGCAGGTTTTTTTTTGATATTGGAGTGTTATCATTTGGTTGGGCTTTAGCCTTGATGCGGGTTTCCATTTATATTTCTTGTGTTGTTCTAGATGTGCTACCCAGAATGTCTCCAAAAGTGGTTAATGAGATATACACAATTCATGTTCAAATCGAGCATTTTCTGTTAATTGAGGTATTCAGGGTATGTTAGAGGCATTGGTGTGGTTGTGGAATTAGAGTGTGTATTTGGATGGCTAGGAACTCTTGTGTTTAACAAATTTTGTATCATCTCAGGTTTGTTTGGAGTCTTGTTTTGGACTAGTGGAGGTTAGATTCCTATCAATATTAGATGTCAGGGGTGTTGTCGGTGGTGATCAGCTCTCCTAAAGGTTACCCATCGGGTGAAGAGTGCATACAAGTAAAACCTTTCTCTAAGAATCTATCCTTGTTGGATTTCACATACAGTGTGTCAAACCTCTTTCAGTTGTGCCATTGGTATGGCTAGTTCTGGAATTCTAAGCCGTCATGTTGCATCCCGTTGAAAACATACCACCATTGGGGTAATATGTATCATCAGAATGAATGAGTCGAGAACTATTAATGCAAATGCGTGACAGTGAGGCAGGAGATGCTTCAACCATCAGAGCCCTAGCCATAGGTCTTGGGGTGAAGCTCACGCATAGTCAGGAGTTGACAAGGGTTTGTTATGGTTTTTCTAGGATTTTGTTTTTAGAGAATGGTATGGAAATGACCGATGTTTCTTTGTTCTATTAATGTTTCCATTATAAGTTCATCTTTTTCATGGTGGTTTTATGAACTCATTCTTACTCTATTTAAGTTTTGTAGTCTGCTAGAAGTGTGGCTTTAAACCATTTTTATTATCTAAGGGGTGTTATGACCATGAAGGAATGAACAGATTATAATTTTGAGTTTGTTTTCATCCATGTTTGTTAGGGGTGTTAGGATTCATGAGATTTGTGGGAGGTTATTCTAGGCCCTTTCTTAGTCAACGAGTGTCCATTTGGGATTAATTCTTGTAAACAGATGATTTTTAAAAGGATAGCTCTTGAGGGTGATGTGATACTTACTCCAAATCCATGATGGTGATGGAAAAAGTGTCGGCCCCTCCCCCACTGGTGGGGGAGGGTCCTTCTCCATCTATCAAGGGAGTGTCATCTACCCCTTTTGCTGCATTTTATAGTCTTGACCATCTCCCAAATTTTCCCAAAATATCTCTTTTACCTATATTCCATTATATGTTTGATAGTATCCCTAACCTTTCGATTTCAACTAAGGAAATTCAATGGGGCCACCTCACTCTTGAATCTGAACCCAATCAATCGATTGAAGTAGACACAACCATTGTTTGATGCTTTTGACAGGTTTTTATTTACATCTTTGGATTTACATGAAAGGGATATGATGGGTTTTTAGGATAATAGACACATTATGGTATCATTTGTGTCGGTGGAAGACTTGATTAAAGAATGGTCTATTTCCCCATGTTGTTGTAATGGATTCCATTTCTTCCACTTCATATGGTCTTAGTACTTCCATATGAAGCATGACTCCACATCATTGGAAACATGGGTAATCATTCCCAAAATCCAAATACCATTTTATAACCCATCTATTATGATAATTTTAGAGAACCTTATGGGTATATTTTTATGTTATGATAGTAGAATTCATTATTTCATCCACCCTATTAATCTGATAATCCATGTGGAATTTGAAATGTTAAGAGTGCCTATTGAGAATGTATAGATTTCTGTGGGTGAAGAATTTTATTGCAGATAGCCTTTGGTTTAAAAATATTTGGTCGATTTTTGTTACCACTATAAGATAATCGGACAAACAATTGAAACCTACAGGTAGGGGTCTAAGAACCTTGAGTTATAGAAGGGTGTGGATGTAGGAGGCATGGGAAAGGACTCATGGTCTATGGTTGACAAGGCTTTGTCTAGAAAAATTTATTAGGAGAATAGGTCCCTGGGTGGTGTTTCTAGTGATTTTCATAGGCTTATTGATATAGTCGATGATGGGTCTTTTTATGCTTATTAAGCGTCTTGTCGAGACCCTGTAAAGACTACTAGAACTATAGGTTTGGGTGATATAGAGAAACAAAAGTATGTCAAGGTATTACCTCATGATCCGAGTGTTTTTGGAATTTTTTTACAGGATTTGGAATGATTTAGAAAGACCCCCTAGAGACTCAACAATTGTTGGGGGTGAACAGGCTAGTATAGTGGTAGATGTAACTCTGGATATACAAATTGATAATTCTCAATCTCCAGGTGATTTTTTATAGCTGATTATCCCAATATAAGGGCGATGTTATCCCGAATTCATAAACCTATTCTATGGACGTGAATGTTGTACTTAATAACATCACTAAAAGGATGATACATCAGACTGGTGAGGGAAATTATATGGATGGTCAAGTGTGGGAGCATCCAACACAAGGTTCATGAAGGAAGCTAAATAACAAAAAAACCCAATATTAAGAGTACATTGTCCTATTTCGACTTAAATAACCAATTTGATAGTTTGAGTATAGATGTAGGGATTGAATAAAAATCTATTTTTTGAAATAATGTTGATTTAGATGGATAAGGACATTCCATAGATGAAAATTTTATAGGGGGGTCTAATTAAGGTCTTAATAGTCCAAGGTGGAAGAAATGAAATAAGAAAACATGGATAAAGGGATCCATATTGTTACCAAGAAGTAGAAATCAAAAGGCCAAAAAGACAACAGATGTCATATTGGGCTAATGGTGACATGGTCATCAATAGAAGATCGAAAATCAAAGGAACTCATGGTTTAGACAGTGGATGATGGGGTGGGTCAGCAAGTAGGATACACCAGGTCCCCTAAGATCTCAAAGGAGGTTAAAATAGAAAAGGGACCAGAAGGCTTAGTGACCTCCATGGGGATGTAGAAAAGTTGTTAAAGGATTTGTAAGGGGATTCACTCATACAATAAGAGTATGTGGTTATGGTAAAGGCGGTTTCTCTGCCTCCCAACCAAAAGTGTGATACAGGACAATATGAATCTGATTCATTGCTCAAACATTCATTTGAATTCCTTATGTGTTCAGAAGAGCAAATGACCGATACTATTCTAATTATTAATTCTCTTGATATAGATCCTAAATGAACAATGGAGTGGGATCTAAGGGTTCCTCCTAATGATCAAAAAATTACATAGATTGATAAGAATAACATAATTTTAATAAAGGGAGTTAATAAAGATAAGATAAGAATAATGGAGTATATCAAATTCTTGGACAAGATGTCATTATAGTTCGAAGATGTTCTAATGGAGGAACTAGAAACATAGGTAAAAACCATATCATGTAAACTTTTTAGGGATATAAAATTTGGTAGGTTGAAAATTCATTTTAAAGGCTCAGTTTTCTTTTTTCTGCTTGAACATATTATTTCTCAATTTATTCTTAAAAGTGTTTGATAATATTTATTTAATTTTTAGTGTGTTAGTCCATGCGCCTTTCAGTGAGTTTTCTTATAGTGTGTTTATGTAATTGTATAGTATTTCTATTTTATAGTTTCCTAGCATGAAGAGTTTTCCCATGACATTTTTATTCATTGTGGTGGAGTCATTCTTTTAGTGTTGAGGAAATGGGTTGAGTTTAGGATTGGAATTTTCTAGTCCCCGGTTATGGTGAAGGGTTTATTCAGTTTTTGTGGGAGGTGTTGAGATAATTTCTTAGGATTTGGTTGCTGGGTCATCTCTTAGAAATATTTCCATTTAATTATCTGTGGTGTTTTTTGGACCATGTGGATAACTTTAATGTGTTTTTCTCGGAGTTCCCGGACTCCCCCTAGGGGTGGTGGGTTCAGGTTTTAGGGTTCCCGTGTTAGTGGAATTATTATTGTGGGGAGGACCGTACCATGTTATCCTATCAATCATGGGATGTGGTTCTTAATGAATTGGTTGGGTGTGACCTGTGGTGTGTGAGGTCATCCTGGGAACCTTAGTTTATCATCGTATTGTCTGCACTTGGACTCATGTTTATGTTAACTATTGGCTTGTTGAATTTCTCTTGGCCGAGTGTTTTCTGATGGGGAGAATTGTCACACCCCAACCATAGGATTCCTTTATTTATTATTATCATTCAATATTGAATCTTTGGTTTAATGTTAGGTTATGGTATGAGTTTAATTTTGTTGATGTTTGTTGACCTTGGTTTGTTTTGGGCTGGTGCACAGGTACCACAGAGTTAGAAATAACCGCACAGTCAACCCCGACGACTGTGCGGCTAGCGAACTCTTAAAATGAATAAATTTTATAAACAGTTATACCTTAATAATAATTATATTATTATATAGATAATAATAATATCATCATTATTATTAATGTTTTGTAATAATATTGTTTTTAAATTGATATTAATAGTTTTTTTAAAAAAAAATTTAATGCAATTATTATTATTAATAATATTAGGCATACCCCTCCTACTCGAACCTCCCACCACACCCATCCTTTACCAGTACTATGGTCAGCCACTCATTTGGATACACCTCTATATCCCGACAGCCCGAATTCTCTATTCCTGCATGACTAGGCTCCCGGTGACCCATACATTCCAGTATAAACCCCTATTACGACCTCATCTTCTGGTTGCACTCCTCCCTTTTCGGCGGTCTACAACCAGCGTGACCACCCCTCATGTCCGACAGCCTTTTCACACCACACCTCCCAATCTTACACCATCCACCTACGATATAATTATCTTTCTATTCTAGGTGGGGTTTCCTTAAATTTTCTAAAACCTTAATCATGGGATATGTCAGTGTTTTTTTCGTAATTTTATGGCAGTTCAGAGGCACTATGCAGACCAGTTCTTCCTTCTGCTGAAGCGGCGTCGCGTTCGCACATATTGAGGTTGGTGTCTCTTTCCCCTTTCATCCTATTTCATTACATTTGATGCTTTGGTTTTTTTATTTAATTTTTAAAACATGTTTCTTTACCCTTATTATACTCATATTCAATTAATGGTAGAATCTTTTGTTGTTAGGTTTGGATAACAATAGGTTTATAGTTGGTTTCCAAAATTTTAAAACTTTTGTGGCCAGATAATTGGGTTTAATCAAATGTTTTTCTCTTTTAAATGGATATGTTGGATGTTTTGGGTGGTTTTTACATATAAAAATGCTTTATTGAAATTTTATTATTGTTGGGTTGGCTTTATGAAAATTTTTGTTTTGATAAAATGATTTATTTTATTGGTGGATGGTGCGTGTGTCGTTTATTTAATATGGTTGAGAAAGGACATTTTGTGCTATTCCATTAGATGTGGTCACATAAATGCACAGAGTGCACCCATGAATGGGCCATCAAATGATGAGGTCATTTGGATTGGTTCTTCACTCTATCCTCAAATTTATAAATAGAACTACCATCTCCACTTTCCCTCTCCTTTTTAAAAAAGGTTCAATGGTTTAAAAATTAATTGGGTGTTTTCAAAATTTCATGGATGTTTATAACATGTTTGGTGTTTGATAAAAAGTAAATTTTATCATTAAATGATGGAAATTCCATTTGGAACCATTGTGTGTGTTGTGCATATTTCAAACACTTTTTTATAGTAAAGTGGATTTTAGATAAGTTCCCATTTGGAAAATGTGACATAATTGGAAATGTGTTTTAAAATTAAAGGCTGAATTAAAATGGAATAATGAAAATGGATTTTCTTATCTTTGGAAATGGTTTAAATGTTTTCATTTCCCTTTGATAAATATACCCAAGATGGTTACAACTAATGGCCATTTGGCATTTTGAAATTCCTTTTGTAAAACCTTTCTTGGGTTTGGTTCCTTGCCTAGTTTTTTATCTATGAGATTAGGAAGGACCTCAGCATAGGGCCCCCCTTTTGTATTCAATTTTAGGGAAAGAAGTAACCCTTGAGGTGGTCGAGGTGGTGTCGAGTTGTGTGGTGTGTTTGGCTATATATATGTGTCTTGATGTTTGAAATGTAAGAAACACACCCTTGAGAACTATACATGGGAACCCAACATAGAAAATTGGTTTACTGAGAAAAATTGCTACAATATTATAGGTTATTTTTCTAGGTAGTTGATGATATCTATTGGATACTAGGGTTTATTTCATTGGGATTAGGCCGGTCGACCAAACCATGCTTTGAAACAATCGGGTGTTAGGGAGTTCGGACGCCATTTAGTAGCGCATGCCTTTAGGATGAGTCACATGTATTGTATGTTATGGTTCTTCTATGAGTTTCTAGGATTTATAGGGTTCTACCGTTATGTGTAATACTATAGTCATTTCCATCATTGTTAAGAATCTTATTTTAAATAACTGATTTTTGTATTTTTTCAGAAAACTGTAAATGTGGTGTTAGTTTAAAAAGGATTTATAAGTAGATGTTTATAAAGAGAAAGCTCAACTTTTCATTTTTCCCTTCTTGGGCCTTGTTTTGAATTTTTAGTGATATGGAGAAAATTATTTTTTAAAATGAAATGTTTGTATAAAAATATATTTTTTATAAATTTATTTCAAACTTGTATTAATGGAATAATTTTGGGAAATGAATTTTGTGGATTCTTTGGGGGTTTCCTACTGAGCTTTTAGCTCGCACCCTACCTTTACCACCTAGTTTTGGTAGACCCAATTGGTTTTACATGTTCATATTTTGTAAAGGTTTTCTAGAAGGTGCACATTGTTGGAGTAATCATTGTATTGTTAATGGAGGGGACCAATAGGTCACCTATATATCAGGAAGTGGTTGTTTAGTTTTTTATGTTTTTTAGATTTAAGCTTGCTCAGTTTTTTTGTCCTAGATCATCTATTTATTTAACGATGTTCTGTTGGTAATTTTGATTCAGTCTCAGTTTGTTTTATTTATTTATCTGGTCATGGTTATTTATTTTGGGATTAAATCATTACCATGTGTAATTTTTGATTCATAAAATTAGTTTCTATCCCATGGGGATTGGGATTTCCCATGAGGCCATGGCATGGACCAGCTCAGGTGACTAGTTTAGGATGGAATCGGGTTGGTTCATGGTAGAATTCAACTATTATTATCCATGACGTTATTACATTGATATTATCAATGGACGAATTTTATCCCCAAATTATTGATTACATGGAATTTTTTTATCTACATTATCATATGGATTATTCATTATTTGCATATGATATATTCCACTGTACATAACTCATATCATATATTTGAGCTCACCCCTATTTTGTTTTATTTATGAAATATATAAAGATGGATTATTTGAATGAGTTAAAGGATACGATATATTTACTTTCACTATTTTTTATGTTTTACGTCCAATGTATAATGGGAATGATGTTTGTATCTAGTTATTGAGACTAAAAACTGATCAATCATTAGTGATGTGATCCCTTTTATCTTATGGTGTTGTAATAAAGTAGACACTAACTTTGGGATAATATATTTGTGATTGTTACATGTATTGTGTTATATAATATTTTATTTTTTAATTACTATAATCTTAGTTGGGAAACCCTAAGTGTTAATATTATAAAAAATATATATTTGGGTATTATCTACATAATGTATACATATAAGGTTTTTTATACTCAAATATCCAAGAATCAATTTTATCTTTTCTTTTATTGAAATATACTAAAATAACTAAATTGACGTGTTTTATATGGTAACATGGTCATTACATAGTGAAATATATATCATGTATAAGTATATTGATATAACATATGTGGGAATCATTTTATATGGAGACTATTCCTTATGATTTCCTTGATAAAATTATATAATACCCAATTAAAACCCAATGATATGTTTTTATTATATATTATTGTATATTTTTTTATAATCATATTCATATAAATCATTAGTATGGACTATAAAACATTTAGGTATTTGTATTAATTATTAGGAATTGTTCCCAATGAGAAACATTTAGATACACAAAATATGATTGTTATATAGGTCAATTTCACTAACTATAACTCATAGAAATTCGATACTGGGATTCCATCACACCGTTATAGTGATTAAAACAAAATTATATATATATGGTAATTGGTGAAATCAGAGGTATATATTCATGTTCATAATGAGTAATGATGTTTTGAAGTAGAATTTGAAACCTATAATCAAAATCTAACCTGTATATTAGTCCCATTATTGGAGAACTTTTATTTTTTCGTTCCATATACATTAATATGACTTCAATATATTTTTTAGCAAATATTATATTTTTATTCGCACTATTTAAAAATTGTTATTATATTTATAAACAAAAATTTCACAGAATAATGTATATGGTAAATATATTATATATTCGAAAGATGTATAATATATATTATTTCATTAAAAATAATAATTATATGGATGATTATAATGCCACCTATCTGTCACATTATTCCAACATACATGTAAATGAGAAACACATTCATAGAATCTTGAAGGTTATTTTTTTTACCCAATCAATTAAAATAATTTAATAATTTGTAATCTTCTTTATTTGGAATAATTATAAAGAGACCCTATAGAAGAAAACGTAAAAGGACTATTGGATTGTTGGATCTCATTGATAGTAACTATCATGGAATGATGAGTACTTAATCACGTAGTTGTTTTTGGTACGGTTTCTAGTTTAATAATGAATATAGTATGTATGGATATCTGTTTCTAATGAAATAAAAGTATTTGTTTTTTTAAAGAGATCATGAATTTTATAATTAAGTACACAATCAACTGGGAAAAGGTATTATGATTCTTTAATCAGAGAAGGGTTGGGGAATACATATGATTGCAATTCACTCATCATCACAGAGTTCGTGGAATAGTTTCCCAAATAACTCATCCTATAACATCAAAATGGGTTTTTATAATATCTGAATCATACCAAATTAGTAATGGTTATATTGAATGTTTTTGAGTGTAATGACCTAATTTTATTATAGTGTTATAATATAAAACCTATTACATTTCTGCTCTACATTCCTCCTAAATAAGTAATATATAAACCATATGATAAATTATATAAGTATTATCCTAGTTTGAGTTTTATCTTGGTTTCTATCTATGGAGGACATTCAAAATGAATGAATTTTTAAAATCAAGGCTATAAGCCCAAAAAAATCAGGTTTCTTAGTTATCCCAAAGAAACAATGGGATATAATTTCTATATCATTGATGAAAATAAATTTTTCACGGCTTCATATGGTGATTTTATTGAGATACAAAAAATGGATTTAGTATCCCATGGGAGGATTGTCAATATTTGACAATATCAATTATAATAAATAGGTAATGTATCTATGATGGATGTTGAGTTAATTCTATGAGAATTCATATAAGAATAACTAATCAATTCATATATGTACCTCAAATTTGTGGAAGGATTATTTATAAAATTATGAGATATGAATTTCTCATATTAAATTATGATCAAGTAATGTTTGGGGGAGATGGACCAAGTTTCAAAAAATGAGGCCATCGATTGTTTTGATTCAATGAATTAGTCAAAATATATGGAATATATTTTGGATTTATATTATGTAACCATATCTGGAACATCATGGGGTTTTCAAAGATAAATTATAGGGATGGTTAACTATGTACCTATAAATATCACACGGTTAAAAAGGGTAACAAAAAATTAATGGTGTTGACTATGAGAAAACCTTTTCAACTCTAGTGATAATATAGCCCATTATTATTTTTTATCCCTTATATTTATTTATTAGTATTGGATATGTACAATATATGTCGAAATAGATTTTTTTAATGAGAATATAGTTGATGAAGTTAACATGAAAAATCGTAAATATTTTGAAATTCCATTGAGTATGAAATAGTTTTTATGTTTTTATGACCCATTTATTGATATGATTATTGTTCTTATAGTTGTTTTATCTTGATTGATTATGTAATAAAATATATTGGTTTAAACAAGAATAAATATGATCCCTTTGTATATTAGTTGATTAATGAGAGTGTAATGATGTATTTGATTTTGATTATTAATGAATAGATTCTTATCAAAAATGATATCCCAACTCTACACATTCTAAAAATGTTGCTATATTTATGCTTCTCAAGATAATACATTTTGAGGATCCATAAATTCTAGTTTTGAAGATATATAGAGATATATGTAAGAGGTTTCTTATACATTTTATGGACATTTATATTTGTAATATGATAATGTGATTTTGCACGGGACCTCCAATATTGGTTCTTTACCAGTGTTACATCGACTGCATCTTTGAAAGATTCTGGATCCTTCTATATATTTTAAAAGGTTTTATAAAATAACTTATGTTCCCTAACTAGTATCTATTATATATTATATTTTTTGTACTTACATTGATTTTATATATTCTATAATAATAACTAGTTGATACTAATAAAATCCATGTGAGAGTCATTTGATTATTTTTAATAATACCCTTTTGTACTTGAGAAGGACTAAGGTTGTGTTCTTTCACATTATACATGAATGTGAGTAATGTATAAAGGGTTACAAAAATCCAAGTAATTAATCTGATAGAGATGACATTAAATCTCAAGTTGGATTCCTGTTTTACCAAAATTTTAGGGCTATCACATGTATGCGTTACAAAAATATGTATTATATAGTAAAATTAATAAATTTGGTAGATTATATTACTGCATAAAAATATATGAATGATGTTTTTTGTATAAATATGTTCACTTATAAAATATAGATGATTCTTAGTATTGATTTAGTGGTCCAGTTGTCCTATTGTAACAATATATCCATTTCATAGAATAATTGACCGTAGTCTCACAAAAAGGAAAAAATGTACATAAAATATATTGTCTCATGTAGAAGATCATTGAGAGGGGAGCTATTTGGATCTATAATGTAGCTATAACAGAGAATGATTCAGATACAGTAATGAATCTATAAGAAAAATAATAGTATAAGGGTCAAGTTAGGTTTTTAGGTATACAATATAGATTAATTTAATGGTTGTAAATGAAAAATGTATTTATATTAATCGAAATATCTATTTATCACTGAATTATGTGTTTAATAATTTATGATTCACGAATATTCAAATGATAATATCCACTCAATGTACACCATCGAGTCATCCCTAAATGATGATATTCAGATATTATTATAGGTTGTAATGATTATTTAATATAATCATTAAAATAATCATGTACTCATTGTATAGTTTTTTGTATGATATATGATAGGTATGTTAATGATGAAATTTATATAGAATTATTACATTGATTTACCTACATAAGATGTTCTCATGTAATTTCATATAGTCATATATATAATTAATGGTGTATTCTTAGCATCAATCCTCATTATGCGAGGTTGGAGAGATAACAAGGAAGTGAACATTCAAAAGTTTATATGTTTCATAGACAAGTCTAGGAATAAATTTTCTAATAAAAGGTGGTTGGGTATATTTCTAATCATTTCTTTAGTTATATTAGAAAAAAGATGGATTTTTTACACTACTAAAAAGTTTTGATAAATCATTATCTCTAATGATTTAGACTAAAGAAATACAAATACATATTTATTTAAATCACACATATTATGTTCTGTAACATGGATGAGGGGAATGAACTCTACTCATATATTAGATCATTGGTATGTGATGTACTCATCAAGTTGATTAGTCTTTCAGGATAATTGATAAATGTGGATATGTTCTTAACATGATGGACATTTCATCTATCTAGTGGTCACTCAATGTCATGAAAAAATGAATTATAAAGGTGTTTATATGATATATATGATAAATATTTTGGTTGAAATGTTTTTTATATAGATATGATTATGTTTACAAGAGATCTCACTATACCCCTTAAGAGAATGAGAAGAATAGATTCTTGCTAAAGGATGTTATTTACATATATATATATATATAATAGGGATTTAATATTTGTTTTCAGTGTTAATAATTTCCTTTTGTAACATATAATAAGTCTTATAGATATGGATTATGTATTATAATTTTTTTAATTAAAATGAATTGTTATTGATTACACAATATCCAAAATTGTTTGGATGGTTTCATAATGACTTTTGATATTTTTCACATCATCCTTGTGGAATTTTAATTCATGTGGGAAAGTAATGTGTTTCCATTATATTGGTTAGAACCATAATGTTATAGATTAAGTCATGATGTATTTGGCTGCTGTGACTGAGGCTAACATAGTCCACACATTGTTATTTATCATGAATTGAATGCATGTTCCTTCTATTTCCACTCTAACTTAGCTTTCATTAGTTACAACCCATTATGAATGGATTATTAAGGTGTTTAATAAATTTCATAAGTTTAATATATTTTAACTATTTGTTTTTAATGGATACAATATGTTATGTAATGGTTGATGTATTATCCATTTAATACGAAACATTGAGAATTGACTATATAAATGGATGTGATCTATTCAATTGGGGAAACCAATCCCATTACAAGTGAAACTCTAGAAACAATATTCATTCTTCCTATAATGTTTATTGATCATTATTATAGTTCTAGAACCCCTTCTATGTATGGGGATACTAAAAACATTATGGATACAAAGGGTAGTATAATCACATTAGAGGAAGTTTTTTCTTCTTCTCATGTGATATTCATCAAGAAACTCCTTGGAGATGGATTACACTACATCAGTTACTCAAGTACAATATTTTAATCATTTAATATCATGTTTGATTATTTTTATGATAGATTATGATGTGTATGTTGTTTCATCCACAACCAAGTATCATATGATGATACCTTAAAACATATCAGAAGCCACTCCTAGATATGTATACTCCGATTCATCAGGTTCATAATTCCATGAATCATGATAACCATTCAGTTATTACACTATGTAATAGGAAGTCAATTTAATAAGATAAGAATTATAAAAAAATTAAAAGGACTCTTCTAAAATCCCATTAATGTGGACATAGGTCTAGGTGAAATAAATGGAGAATGAATATAAAGGTTTTTTATCTTAATAAGTGATAAATAAAGAAAAAATACATCAAAAAAAGAATGTATAAGTCTTTGTTTAATTAATTATCTAGTGAAATCAGTCATGTTATGAAAATTGGTTATTAGATATCAGTTTTGGTTCTCAAATATTTCTCTAATTATTGGAACTATGTATTTTTAATAGGTTTTTGAAAGTGATGTTAATATAATTTTTTTATTGAATGTAGAATCAATATTATTGCCATTAGAGACAACTATACAATATTAAAAATAAGATAAAACATTTTTTAATGAATTTTTTTAATGTTTGATGAATTAATAAAAATTGACTTTATATCACATATTTATATAGATGGGTTTTTTCATATTTGGAAAAAAAATGTTTCTTGTTTTTTAAATATAGTGCTTTTTATTATATAAAACATCTACATAAATTTATTTATTTATAATAACATGAAAAATAGTAATCAATAAAAAAATATATAATACATGCCTCAAATGTTTCATCACGACAAAGGTACACACTCAATTTAATGAGTAAGTTTTTGTACATAGGGTTTTGAGGTGTCAGAGAAATCAGGGGGTTTTTAAAGGGAATATGATAAGATCTAGAAACATAATCATGTTCTCATTGTAAATTACGTATTGATGATGTTAATTATATTTTATAATAGACCACGATTCCTATAAAAAAGTGAAAAATGTTCATGATGTTAAATGTTTATTCAAATCAATAATTCGTTCAATATGATAATAACCGAGGAACCTTCCTTTTTCATTTTAAAATGAAACCTATAAATTTTAACTAAGAATCAATGATTCATGACCTGAAACATTTTATCTATGGTTTTTATATTCTTCACGCATAAATTCCCTTTCATGTTATTTTTCACCTTCTCCCTCAAACCCTGGGGATGCTTAGGGATTTTTATCTGTATTCACCTCTTTTGTGATACATTAATTAGAATTCCTATGTCTTATTTGGTTGAATTCTCCTCTGTTAGTATGTGTGAACATTCTATTCTCATATTATTCAATTATATAGAAATTTATATTAGTGTTGGGATACATTTATGGGATCGATTATCTATGATGATACTTATATGCTCTTTTATATAATTTCTTTGAGCTTTTGTTTTTTAGGGTAGTTCTTATGTTGGGTGTGGTATTGAGAATGATATTCTCAATGTATATTTTTATCTAAATTCTTCTCAAACTCTTTTCTTTGTGGGACTCGATTATAAGTTTTCATAAATGATGTTAGGGCCTTTATTTTTGGTCATTTCCTCCTTTTCCCTTTCTGATGTTTGTGTATCCCATCAAAGTTGACGTGAGACCCATGTTTGAGGATGAGGGTTCCCTCTATCTATATTTTTGGATGAAATTTATATTCATTTTTTTATTAAATTGGTTTTAAAGTAAAATGGAATGATTTTTACAGTTTTATTTTACTGTGTAAATTTGTTTTAGAAAATATTTGGTCTCCCATATTGTTGCTAAAATACAGCTTTTTTTCAATCACTGTAGAATAAATTTCAAAATGTATTTTAAAATAATTTTTTTATTAATTAAGCAGTTTTAGGGATTTTTTGTGAAATATGAAAATCCCTCAAAAATTATTCTTTAAATGGAAAACATGGGAGCCTTGTGTAATCATGTGTAGTCTGTAGTATTGGCCCTCATCCATTGGAAATATAATGAGGTTCACTTTCTAGGGTGTATTTCTTATTTTAGATAATTTATGAATGGTGTCCAATACATAGTAGATATTTTAGGGTTCACTTACTTGGTTGTCCTTATATTCCTTGGAATTTATTCACGGGTTCTAGGGACTTGATATGTGTACTAGTCATTTATTGAGTTGTGTGTGGACTAGCTAGCCTATCCTTTTGTTATCCTAGGTATGTTTACCATTATTCTTTGGATTTGAATTATTTTTCATCAAAAAACTTAATTTGATAAATTGGGAGGGTTTTCTGGAATTGATCATTTGAAAATGTTTTACGTGGATTATTTTAGAACTACAAAAATGGGAAAATATTTTACCAAAATTTCGATATAAAAATTCATAACATATTATCATTCCTTATTTTATTTTGATATGATAACATTGGAATTATTATACAATGACTTTATATAGAAAGTAATGGAGGGATACTAAAGGTCCAATTTAGATCACACCTTGAATAATACATAGGGTGTATGATGACCTTATACTCTCTTCTTAATTTGTAAAGGGAATGGCACCAATGAGAGCGTGTAATATTTCTGTAAATGAGATTTGGGTAGGTGGTGGTGCCATGGTGGTATTTGGTAAATCCTTATCTCATGCAGTAGTGGAATTCAATTTTTATTTTTCCTTTATGGTTAATGGATATGCATTTTGGGTTTTGTTCTAGCTATTTTTTGGTTTTTCATCTACCACTAGCATCCTTTGGATTATCCAATATCCCTTTTGTAGCTTTATCTATGTATATAGGCCATGTATCTCAATTTAGTTTGGGATAAATTTTTTATCTAGTTGCTATTAAATGTATTATAAAAATTCAACTCCCTATAGGGATAAAAAATTCCCCTCATGTCTTTTTGTGATATGGATTTAAGACTTTTAGGTTCTGTATTCATGTTGGGTTAGATCGAGTATAACTTTCCCATTTTAGTAGTCCTTTTGGGTTATTAGGAATGTACCTTTTTTATCTCGTTATTTTTGGGTTTTCTACTATCATTTACACCCATTGATTTATTGAATACCCCATTTCAATTTTTATATATATATATATTCCATGCATTTTATTTCATATTTGGAATGATTATTTCCTCATGTAATTGTTCGATTCCTGAGCACTAGTCATCATTCCTTTCGGATTTTTAACTCCCATTGGGTCTTTTCATGGTCTGATTTAGAACCTCATTATATGGGTATCTTTTCCACAATGTGATAATTATTGTATTAGATCAT
The DNA here is from genome assembly GCA_963277665.1 of Viscum album. Taxonomy (NCBI): domain Eukaryota; kingdom Viridiplantae; phylum Streptophyta; class Magnoliopsida; order Santalales; family Viscaceae; genus Viscum; species Viscum album. The sequence continues at coordinate 1,057,784,420 of OY728161.1, forward strand.
ATTTTCATACATTTATTGGAAGATGGTAGATATGAGAAATGATTTTGAAGTCTTGAGGAATATGTTACACTATGTTCTTGGAAAACACTTTCAATGATTATTCATAAGTCACCCAAAAATATTGGGATGTGTGTCAGTTATGTTGGGTTTTGACTTTTGTCTTAGTTATTTGTAATGATATATTTTTTAAAGATATATCAGAATAAGTTCAACTTATCTCCTTTGATTTGTCGGATGTTGAAAACATGACTCTGAGATTCCTTCCAAGGGTTCTTTTAGAGTGTGTATCGAGAGATTCACTTATTGGGAATCCTCCATTGGATAAGAATATCATTTAATTTATCTTAAAATAAATTAGTTTCATAGTTTGAAATATACCACTGGCATAGAACCATTAATTTGAGGAACAAATATGAGTTGAGGGAGAAAGGGATCGGGATCGAGAGTTCTTATCGGAGAATCCCCCATAATTTAAGGGAAATAATGAATATCAAGTTGTGTAGGACTATATAACAAGATCAATCTATTATTCTAAATCATGGATACACCTATGTATTTCAAATTAAAATATATAATTTTTAAGATTAGGGGTCCAAAAAAGTGTTGGAAGGATTACATGATATAGGAAAATCAACACATGAGCTTCGATTGTAAGGGATTAAAGACCCTCTTCAAAAAATATTTTTATTTGGACTCACTAATGATAGTGATGTATCGGGAGTTCCACTAATTATAGTTGGTATAGTTCTTGGTTTCACTATAAACCAACCATTTTGTAGAGAAGGTTTATTTTTATCTTGAGGTGAAAATGAATGATCAGTTGAGATATCAAAAATAAATTTTTCTTATCGGACAAAACAATTGATCATTGGGGTATATTCCAAATCATACGACCTATTTTGACTTAGTTAATATATAAATGATGTATGAAATAGTTATTATGAAAAATATAGGCTTTCTTAGATATTACCTTCCTCATAGTGGCAAATTTAATGGCCCATATTTATATAATAAAAAGTGACATGATAATCAAAAGTGTGGCGGATATAGTTCTCAGTACTTCCCCCACTATCAACCGAAATAAGTAGTGTTTCACTTGAATGATATTAGTGTGGCTAGTTATGGAATAAATGATTTTATTTTCCCGAACCTATGAATATTTAACATGCATGTGGATTTCGATGCCATCTCTAGAGTTTTTTCATAGGCACTAAATATTCCAGGTTATGTTTAGGGATCATTAGTTCCAATGAAAACTATATGTAATTTCAATGCTTCAAAGTAAATATGGATTCATACATAATCCTCACAAGTGATACACCTTCACATAGATGATGAGTTTCCAGTAGAGGTGGATGTTTTTCGCACAATGTTTTTAGGTATAATCATCATTTCACATTCTATAAAATTTATTCTATTTGATTCAATATCCTTAGACTCATAAACATATTCTTGTTTTGTTGATTCTGTCAAATTTTTAATAGATATTTTGTCCATAGTTATGGAGTTGGAGACACCACTTGTAATGATGAAGGGAAATGGTTTTTTTCCCATATTCTTTTATTTCTATAGCTCATAGAGAGTTATTCAGGTATTATTTATTTATTTATATGGATATATTCAACATCATTATTAGGATGGATTGGATTTTTACACTTATTGATAATATCGATTTTCATCTTCAACATTTTTTACTCTCTTCCACTAACGAGACCTCTCATTTATTTTAGGCATACTAGGATATGAGATCCGATAGTGCATGACCATCCCACACATAGCTCATAAGATTATTTTCTTCTATTGAAGTTAAGAAGGATTATGTTTCCATTCCTTTTGATATTCACTAGGTTGATGGGGAATTACTTAATAGTTCCCCGTAAGTGATTTCATATAATTCAATATCATGATAGGAGGATTTCATGATTGATATGGTGTCGGGTATATAACCAATTTATATATCCACATGTCTTTTGGCACCTATTAAGCTCAAAGATCTTAATATCTCATTGGATGATCAAATTGTGAAGGGTTTTATTTATCCCAACATTTATTCATGGGAGACAATGTGAACTTTTAAAGAGATGGAAAATGGATTACTTATTTTTTGTGTGAACTACTGGATGTTTAACTATGTGGCTGTGATGTATAATTACACATTTCCCTATATGGATGTATTTTTTCATCTATTAAAAGTGGTTAAGTGGTTTCCCAAAATATAATATTCATTTATGTTTCCATTAAATTAATTTTCACGAGTGTAATGTTTAAAAAACATTAAGGATACGGTATGTCCATTACGGATATAATTTAATTCCATTTTTATTGACTAACTCTTTGGTAGTTTTAATGTATTTTATGGACATAATAATTGTTTAATATGTCTAACAATTTATTTCAGTTCTTTTTTTATGATATACTATTTTTTATATGAACTAGTCATGATATTGAGAACCATATGAATATGGATTTAGAAATATCAAGGAGTGACTGACATGACATGAATTTTTCTAAAATACATTTTATAATCAATAAAGTGAATTTAGTGTGGAATGTCATTTCATAACTGGGGATTTGAGTCAATCCTAAAAAGTTGAGGAATATATTTTCATTGGAGGAACCATTGATTATCATCAATATTTAGTGCATCATACATACTTCTCATGTAATAAAAGGGGTAAAAATAACATGGGATGGTAAATTTCGTACTTCACTTGAGTAATTTAAGTGCATTATCACATCAACTATTATTTTGATCTTTCTTGAGCCTAGTATATTGTATATATTATGTTGTGATCCTTTGGGATCTTGTATGGGTTGTGTGATTATATTGGATTATTTAATTCTTCCCTATGAATCTTATTTTCTTTATCAAAATGAAAAAAAATAAACCACTAATGACTTATTACATACCACTAGTGTGCGTGTTCTTAATTGTAGGAATCACAATCATTTAAGGGAGAAGTGCATTTCCTTTTATTATTATTAGAGTTTGTTTTATAACATTCTTCCAAAGGGCCTAAATCTCATATTGGGGTGGTTGGTGGAATGTCTCTAGACATTCAACTTTTCAATAACCTATACTCCATGGAAAGGATATTCTATTGATAATACCCTCAGTATGAATTTTCATTCTCAAAATCTATTTTTAATTGAAGAAGCAGGGTAAATTTATTTGTATTTTCACTCAATTTCATCTTAATGTGTAGAAGGGTGATTCATGTATGGTTTTAAATATTGTTTTATTATCATCATCTCAGCATGAGTCGATTCAATGGGACTGAAATCTAGAAGATGAGTTCAGAAAAATTTAGGAAACATTATATGGTGGAGAGATGATATCTCGTCCGTCATTCCCGTATTATGGTATTCATCAATTAAAGGAATTTGTTTCATCACATCCTCTATGATGAATTTAGTGTTATAAGGTTCTCATTGTTCATCATGGACCATTTACCATGGAATTATAAATATGCATTATGATTTGTTTTGGAATTTCTGGTGGAATGGTATGAAACATGAAATTGCTAATTATGTGTCAAACTGTTACACCTTCCAGTTGATAATGTACTTTCACAAGAAGCCTTCTAATATACTCAAGCCTCTCCTGGTTCAGTTTTTGGAAATTTATTGTGTTTTAAATGGAAATATTAATTGTTTAACCATGGAATCTCATAGAGAATAATTTTATATTGGTGGTGACTAAATAGTTGATGAAATTATCTCATTGTATTTCAATTAGGAGAAACATCCTGGTTTAGATCTACGTAATTTGTACATTCTAAATATTCTTGGGATTCATAGGGCCCCATATAACATTATTTTTTATTAGGATACATAGTTTATATCATTATTCTAGAAGAGTATCCGACTTGTGATTATGGTCATTGTCATATTAAGTACAACTTACCATCCACATATGAATGGTTAGACAATGAATTATATCTAAAATATTGAATATATTCTCCATGCTTATGTATAATATTTCTATGGATCATGAGATATCAATATGTTATCTTTAATGTTTTCTAATAATAATATATACCATTAATAATTTCAAATAGGGACCTTCAAGGATTTGGTTGGTAGCCCATGTAGGTCACCTCATTACTACGTAGAGGTGGGAGATTTCAACTATAGTGGAACAAAAATTTAGTCATGATAAAATAGTAATTATTTGTGATATATGTCAACTATTTCTTATGTCTCTATGTAACAAAAAATTTTATGGATATCATTGATGTGGTCCTTTGGATTTTACCGTTATTGGACGAGTCTTCTTGAATGTTCCTCCTCATTTTGGTCACTGTGAGATTGGAAAAGATGGAATGAAATATTTAAGATTTGTTGGACCATTTGAGATTAGTGAGAAGCTTGGTCAAGATTCATATCAATTGGAATTACTAGATTATTCACTGTGTATTAATGATATTCTCCATATATCTCAAATTAATAAGTCACATCATGATCCCTCCCATGTTTTAAGTGTGGAGGAAATTATATTATAGAAAGATGTTTGTATTGGGAAGAAACTAGTGAATTTCATTAATTCTTATATTAATTTTTTTAAGTGATATCTATTAAAATAATGAAGGTGTTATGGTGGAATTTATTGGATTATCTTGAGACTTTAGATCCTGAATAATCAGTGAGGGAGAAGTGGAATCACCTCTATTTAATGAATTATTATTCCATGTAAATTTATTAGGATCAAATGTTCTATAGTGGGAATATGTTTGACATTATATATAATGTACTCTCTCGATTGGATGATAAATTTGTTTTAAATAATGGTTATATTATTATATATTGTGATATAAGGGTTTTAGAAATTAATTGGGTTTAGTTTTTCCAATTAGATTGAGTTCATGTTGTGAATCATATATTCACATTGTGAGTTAAACCTAGGTAGATTTTATGAATATATTTTAGGACAAAAAATATGTTCACTATGTAAAATTTATATTCATATCTTTTATTAGTCCATGGATATTTTTAAATGAGTATATTCTTTCTTTGAAATACATGAAATCCAGGATATTCAGATTGTGAATCCATGATTGATGAAATGAATCAGTTATAACAAATGTGTTTTATATGTTTCATTATTGAATCCTATATCATTCAAATTTTTATATTTGCGCTCAAACCATGGATATTGTAAAAATAATTTTCAAGAGATTATACTCTTCCACGATCCAAAATTTTGTGATTTTATCTTTTTATTATTTAGTTTCTCATATTTTGGTAAGTATTGTCATTATCATCCCATATTCTCCATTTTTCTAATAATTAGTAGTGGTGTAAGGATATATTTATGGGATCTATGATAATATGATTATTATCTTGGAATCCCTTCAAGATGTGTTGGTTTCTTGGATTAGGGATATTAGTTCATGTGTCTATTGTGGTATGATGTGTGTGATTCTGGAGGTATGTGTTTCATCATCCCTTTTTGTGATACACCAAACCTAGTTTTCTCATACATAAAAAAAATAGGTTGGCCACGTTTCTTCAAGTTTACCAACATATATCCTAAAGTCTACGGATATATAACGAAGGTCTATGGTGGTGCGTCGGGGAGACTATAACCTATTTATCAAATTGAAAAACAGTGGAAAATTATAATAAAGAAAATCAGTGGAAGATAATGTAAAGAAACACAATAGAAATAATAAGACACTTTAATTATATAATATAGATAATATACAATAAGAATATGGAATCAATTACTGATGATGTCATTACTGTAAAAAGGTTCAAAGTCCGACTTGGTAGTATACATTAAATGGTACACCAAAAAAAGGAAACCAAAAAGTAAAAAAAGATATGTATTAAAACATATTGAATATTTTATCAGTCATCAAATCCCAAGCTCCCATACTAATGTAAAATAATGCTTCCAAGGTGGAGTTCTTCATATCATCCTTATATTCCTCTATTTAATCTGTAATGTTACCAAATGACAGGCCAAAAAGGATTGATTAAAACTCATTAGGCCAGTGGTTCTGGTTTGGACAAAGGGAATAGGCAACCCCATAATTCTGCAACAACATCAGATCAAATCCAAGAAGTCCAAATATTTGGGGATTAGTAATAATGGGAATTAGGGTGTGGTAAAAGTAGGAGGGAGTGTTGTTGTAGATATTAGTCTCATGGGGGAGTCCCTATTGGGGATGGGTCTCAATAGGCGGGTGTGGTGAAGGGTAATTAGATGAAAGCGGGCTGGCGGTAGGTGGAGGGTCCACTATTTCATCATTGTGGGACAATTAACCTCCAGGTGTGGGAGGTCAAGTTGAATGATGAGAGGATGGAATTGGGGGGGGGGTGTTCATAGTGGTCTTTTCAATAGTGAGCAACCATGGAACAGTTGATGGGTGGGCAGATTGTGTGAGCATGTTGGTGCAGCGAGTATCATGGAGAGTCAATAGAAGTAGGACATGAACCGTGAAGTGATGGTAGTGGTGCATCATATGGATGACCAAAAAAAGGTGTTGATTCTTCCATAGGTGTACATATATATGGGGTTCAAGGAACAGCTCCATGCTTTGCAGGGCTAATAGAAATAGACTTTTGAGAGGGTGTGGCATTTACCATTGGGACCAGGCACCATGACAGTATGCGGAAATGATAACTGTCCTTCCCTAAAATATTGGGAGTTTAATAATGTAATTATATATATGAGGATGGTATGCCCTATGTTTTTTGTTCTCTTAGATCTTTGAGAAATTTATTGTGCCCTCTACCTCTAAGAATATGGTATTTGTAAGGGTTACCTCTCAACCCAATAAAAAAGTGGATTATATTGTAATCAAAAAAATCTAAAGGCCTTTGAGAAATTCTGAGTAAAATTCATTAGGCTAGAACCAATAGTGCATAACAAGAAAATTGACTATGAGTATAAGATATATTTGTGTTCAATATATAATTGAACGAAAATAACTAAAAATTGGAATTCCAATTTAATACACTCTAGGAATATAAGTAGTAAAAGTTTTTGACTATATATACGAGGTATTTTAACCCACTGATATTTTTTGAATATTTTTTAAATAAATATAATCATATAAATATTTTTCATTACATAAAACAAAAATTTAAGCTTGTGTTACACACATCACCATGTTTATCTTGCATTGTATGCAATTCTAAATTTAAACAATATGTGACTAACTATTAAGAAATTATTATTTAATATGATAGTAATCACATATCGGTTGGAATGGTCTATATGAGTAATACTAACTAAATTATAAAATTGTATAGTCATAACATTCATAAATAATGAATTATTTTAGTTAAGAATCAATAATAAACAACAATCAAAACTATTTGTAAAAAATAAAACCTTTTTTTAATCTATTTTTACACACAAAAATAGGTTTTACCTAAATGAATTAACAAAATAAAATTTCGGGAATTATTTTAATGATGTTTATATATTTTATGCTTCATATTATTGGTTTCCTATATAAGAGATAAGAATACATATAATTTTACACTTAAAAACAAAATTTATCTAAATAGAACTTTTGGCACCTTTTATGCACATATTTTAAAATTAACTTTTATCAAATTTTAGTTATTTATTCATAAAAATAAATTTTAGTTTTGAAATTAGATATTAAAAATTATCATTGGGTGAAAATTTCGATAATTTTTTGAGAAGATAAATTCTTCTATGATTTGTAAAAAATAATTGTTTTTATTAAGAATTTCAATTTCCTTTAATGATTTAAAAAACATCAAAATTGGTTTAATATTGACTAAAAATAGTTAAATTATACACCAAATAATCTCAATTAGGTTATTGGAATTAATTCTTCATTGAATTTCGATATAATTTTCTTTAATCTTGTGATCATTTTCTCTGTGAAAACCCACATTATCATTGCATCTATATGATTATTTGCAAAATAAAATTTCCAACTTATATGAATTAGAGTTTAGAAAATTGTTTAAATAATTATAATTTTCATAATTTATATTCATTTAAAATATGAACATAATTTTTTACCATAATTAATAAAACAAACTGTAAATTTTTTTTACCGCTATTAAGATAAAAATTGGTTTACCTGGGTTAAACTAAAAGATAAGGGTTAAAAATGAATTCCTACCCATCCAACACACATATGATGTCCATATTTAAAACATATTTCATGTTTTTTCTAGAATATATCATTTTATAAAAAAATTTCATGAGAAAACAAGGGTGAACGTTTTTCTTTTAAAAATTACAATTGCAGAACTCACATCACAAATATAAGTCCACCCCCACACCTCTCTTCTTTAAACATACAAATCCAATTTCCTCATCCAAGAAATTAAAAAAAGCATTTCATTAATTCTCTACTCTCATTATATAATATCTTTTTTCCAAAATCCACCCTATGTATCCTTTGGTGAAATCCAACACAAGTTTTTATAATATGAGGTAATAACCCAAACGAAGTGTTTTATTGTAATAATTCATCAACACACTTCAGTTATTATTAAAAATGATGATATAATAACCTCATTAACTATATTATACTGAGATTTTATGATGTTATTTTCATAACATATATTTGTAATGTCCCATCCCAACTTACTACTAATGCAGTGGTTGGACCGGTCATCCCATGACCAAAATCACACCACCCAGTATTTTAGAGGCAGTCAAATAGTAGTGTGGGTAAAATAGTGGTATGGTAGGGAGACAATACAATCATTATAATAGTGAAACTATGGTATCATAAAGAAAAAAATATAAAACAATGGATGAAATATTAATAAATAAAGAAGATGCCGAAGAAATGTAATAGACTAAATAAAAATTGTCGATGCCAGATACCGTCATGAAAGTCTATGTTATTCTTACCAAGATAACACATGAAACATGAAGTGATAATTATAGATGAAAAAAAACAAATAAATAAAATATAGACATAAAATCCCGACAGTCAGTCTCCACAGGTATCCGTAGTACAAACACAGACCTATTCTCATAAGTCTAAGCTCTAAGAAGAACATCACAATCTAAAGAACTTGGTATGACATTAATGATTCTTGTTCAGTTACCCTAATAAAATTTCATCATGTATAATTTGTGATATATATATATATATATTAATCCAACACCAACAGTGTTGAAAGCATAATCTTATTAATTATTATTAAATAAGAAGTGTTCATGTATATCAAAAGTAAATGTGACAAGATACAAACAAATAAAATATTTCAGATAAAGTTCCCTAATGATACATGGCCTGAATTTACCTGATTTTTCATAATCCATAAATTTACAAATGATATGAAACATTAAAAATGGTATTTGGAGGAAAGCTAACAAAACATCATGAAACAGGTACCACAAGATGGACCAGACCCATGCATGCAATTTCTTTAGAGGAAACATTTCTTGGATAAAAAATATTCCTCATTAGCCTTTACTATAAAAGTATGTTCTAAAAATAAATAAGCATCATCCTAGGATAATAAAAGGATAAATTTAATGATGATCCCATGTATCACACAAGGAGTGTCATAAATGTTCACTACTATAAGAGTTTTTTCAATGAGATACTTGAATGGACTCAAAAGTATCACTTGTGACCTAATGTGGGAAATTACCTTTAGCCTATTCCTTGTATATCACATAGGGAATTTAGTCTCACTCATGTACTGGTGTATGCATCTAGGAAATGATACAATCCAAGGTTTCTCTTCTAGGAAACTGATATCACTCATGTTGAAGTAAGAAAAACATATGGTGATCCCATCCTGGAATACCCGTATCTCCCTCTACGTATACATAATCTTTTATTGAAGCTATTTACAAGATCTATGAGATCATCTTTAGAATTATATGGATGGAAGCATGAATATCGTTCAGGACAATCATAATTAATTTCATAAATTTAATTAAACTATACAGAATGAAATGTTACTGATCATACCATAACATGAAACAAGGATTCCTTATGAGGGACACTACCATTTTCCATTTCATTTTATAATAATAATGACCACATACATATGTAAACCACAACAATAACAGAAAATTGGAAGGAAGGCCATGGAAGCACTCATACCATAATGACAAGGAAGGTATAACACATATACAAATTTTCAAATTTTATGACGGTGAAAACCATAGAGGGGTTTGAGTAGGAAATATGAAATTTTTTAGAAAAAAATTTGTTGAGCCCCCTTTTGGGAATCCAATTCCATTAAAAGGCATAGAGAGACCCACATGAATGTGGTTTTAAAATAGTAAATCTTCACAAATTAATATATAAATAAAAAACTCCAAAATGGGTGGCTCTACTAAACTAAGAAACATTTTTAAAGGGATAATAAATGAATCCACCCTAAAAGGGATATTTATTTTGAAGTAATGACCTCTAAAAACAAGAAGAATGTTCTATGAAATCACATGGTAAGATAAAAAAATATATTCAAGGAAACTTATTATTTTAAAGATACACTTGGTATTTTCATCATGTGACACATCCAAGATATTTTTACAAAAAAAAAACATAACATAAAATATATGGAGCAAATACTATAAACCATGGATAGACTAGATTCACATTGTCATGTTATGAATTTTTCTAGTTCAAGAGAAATCAATGAAACATAAAAATATCCCAGTAATATGGAAAATTATCCCACATGAGGATACAATAAAAGAGGATAAGAATGACTATTAAAGGTAATGGAGGAAGGAAGATCTTACTAGAACACATAAAACAAGATAAATGTTGTTCAATTAAGAAAACTAATGAGAGAGAAATCTATATTCCTATGATAGGAGGTAAGGGTATCCAAGGGAGATGAGAGACATTACACAAGGCTTGAAGAGAAAATAGGAGAATAATGATTAATGAAAATATGGGAGAAAGGATACATTAACCACTTTTAAAAAGTATCATGGTTTGGCTACATGGTTGGCCAACCCATTTTGTAACCTTTCTCATTCCACTGATTAAGATGTGGGTTATATGGTTCATGAAAATAATTTGTGAAACCATGTTAAAATAAATCATTTGACGTTGTACATGTCCTATAATTTATGTGTATATCTATGCAGCCTGGTGCACATTGTTTCAAAAACTGCAAGACCACCTCATCTATACTAAAAATGCCACACATTTTTGTCTGGAGGGCTACATGATTTCATAAAAACAGTTCACCTTGATCAGCATTCCCTAGAATTTATGTTATAGAACCCGACCCTTGGAGTTGAATGAGGCTTCGTGTCTACTGAATCCCTCCCTAATTTCATGTTTCCAATAGTGTCTTCCCTTAGTGGATTCCTTCGATAGGCACATTTTTGGGGCATGGGACCTGCAAGACAAAGCAATAGTGGGTTTTCTTGATTCCAGGCATATATGGATTCACTTGGCATCAGAAAAGGATCTGGTTAAATCCTATTCCAGTTCCTCGTGCAATTGCAATGATCATTGTTTCTATATATTTAGATGGTCCTATGACTTCCATTTGTAATGAGACTCTCTTATGACTGTGAGTTGGGTTTTTTCCCCAGAACACCCTCTTCCTTTTCCGATCCCTGCTATCTTGAGGATGTTAGGAAACCTTGTCGGTAGATATTTTTCCATTGATTTGAGAAGAAGAGCACATAACCATCTAGTTTTCTTCTGGTTATTTGTGGAACTTGATGTCTCGAAAATTCTACCTGAGTTTGTGTGGATTATAGTGGAGGGAGATATTTGACACAAAAAACGTGTAGTCTATGATACATGGTTCGATTTCTATAAATCCTGAAAGAAATTGGGCCATTCTTTGGATTCCTGTAATCATGTGAGGAATAATTTGGCTCTTCAATAGTTAGAGGATCCATGCATTGGTGGCAGGAGGTTGTGCATGGGTGAAGATAGTGATAATACTTTGGATGTCCAACCATTGTGCTCCAACAGAGGTCCTGAAGCTAACAAGCAATAGATGATGGGGGCACCATGACATAGTCCTGATCTTGCAGTTCTAGGTTCTTTGAGACAAGTTCTGGACCACAATCCATACCTGGGTGTTAAAAATGTGTTTGATAGAAAGAAGAGTGATCTGGGGGTGCACATTCTAGGGGTAATGGAGAGAAAAGACTTTGTATCAGACAAGGGTGATGGCAAAGTGGTGCTTCATAATAATGTAGTTCTAGGTTGCAGTGAAGAGGCTGTGAAATAACTAAGAACGTTTCTAGAAGGTGGCTCACATGGTGGTATTAGTGACCGAGTAGAAGAGTTACTTCAGGTGGATATGAGAATTCATTTGGCTTCTGCAAATTCGGCTAATGTAACTGAGGTGATTGAAGGGGTCTGTGAGGACCTAGACACTGGTCGGGGCTCTCGGTGTTTGGCTCCAGAGAATACCTCAATGCAATTTCAATTTATGGGAAGGGGAATTCATTAGGAAGGAGTATCCCAGCTACCAATTTAGGTCCTATAGGAGACCCCTTCTTATATTGAGAATGTTATAGCTAGAGGAAAAAATATGATCTATTAATACCGGTTTGATGTGTTGGGAGAGGATGACTACCAATATAGTGTTGAATGATATGGGATAGAGGGAAACCATAGAGAGGGGAAGTTAAAATTTGTGGATGAGGGAGCTTCCCATGAGGAGACTGACAATCCTTTGGACATCCCTGCTGAATCCAAGGAAATGGTCATTATAGAGGAATATCTCAGATCATCCACATGGAAAGGAAAGTACTCTACTATCGATTTAGATGGCCTTATAAAGAACAACTGGAGGGAGCATCATTGGATGTAGTATTCCAACCTACCCAGTCCTCCAATTAAAATATTTTCAAGTAAGGTAAAGCTTCCCCCAAATGATCTTGTATATGTGAGAAACCTGCATACAGTGACCAACACATCATGTGACATGGTGGCTGCAGGTGGTGAGGCTTTTGTCCCAGAAAAATCCCCTAATTGGTACATACACAAGGGATCCTGGATAGAGACATGAGTCACGCTCCACTAAAGACCCATGGTGATAGATATCTGGAGTGTTGGAACACATGGAACTACTTATGGACTCTGATGAAGAAATGGAAGAAGAAAAAATGGACTTGATAGCTCTGAAGAAGACATGAAGAATGCTTCATGTGACCACCACTATAGAGGTTGGTGAGTGGATTGATAAGTGAGTCCACATTTTACTGAGAGGCTTCAATATAGGGAAGATCAACATGGGGGAATTTGCGAAAGCATGGGACAACATGGCGTATCAGTATGAAGACATCTTTAAGGGCTACCCTCACTCACATGCAAATTCTATTCCCTTGATTTTTTATATGGAGGGGGATTTTAATAGAATCAAACTATCTTTCAACATATTTTTAATATTTGTTGGTGTTTAATCTTTTTATGGTTCTCACAACCCCGTTAAAATGTGTTTTGAAAAAAGTAACATTTGATGGTTTAAAACGTGATGCTTCAAAACCATGATAGAATACATGAGGATTCCCTTAACACATTAGAAATATTTTAAAAACAATGTTAAGTGTTTTGAATCATACAATACCATTTTGAAGACTAGTTTTAAATTCTTCCCATCCACCAAACTGAATACATAATGTTCATTCAATAATTTTTATATGGTCCAAAAAACGTGGGACACTAAAATCTACCCACCAAAAAAATATCATCTCTGATAATCTTTAGAGAGAACCATTTAGACAACACCCAACATTCAATAGTCATGAAGTCATATTCAAACATTCATGTTGCATGTCAAAACTCCCAACCCATCCCCTAAGATCACCTTAATCTTCCCGACATTATCTCTTAAACATGATCAAAGACTCATTGTTTTGAAATGAAAAGTCAAGTCAGAGCTTACCCAAGCCCATATAACATGAGAGATAATCATAAATCTATTTATTTAAACAAATGTCCAATATTTCTCCCACCATATGTTCTACCTTTTGAATGTGAACAATTCCTGTTCATGGTATCTCTATTGTTGGAGCTTTTAATTTAAGAATTACCATAACATTCCCATGATTCACGTATCCATATTATTAATCTTAATGAATGGTAAATCCATATTTTCATGAAAATTCTCGATATAATTTACTAAACATTCCCTAATCTAATGAATTTCTTGAAACAGTTCCCCACTAACTGAATACGACACGAGAGAGATATCAAGTTGAACAATTTCTGGTCAAATACCCTCAAAACATTTTTCTTAGATGACCGGTGTATTTCAAAAACTAAACATGGTTCCATTTAATGAATCCACCTTGAGATCTTATTCAAGAATTCTTAGTGAATCCATTAAGAAGAAATGAGTGATGTTTCTATTCATAAGGTCTATAACATTTTTGTGTCCCAATACAAGTGTTGAAATATACATGATCCGATACACTTTGTGTGTTCACATTTAAACATCTCATCTGAGCCCAAATAAAGTATCAGGTAACCTCATAATAGACAACTAAAGTCTATTGAGATCATTCATAGAGAAACAAATTCATTGTCTTCAAGTGAGACATCGGTAGAAGGATGAATGGCCATGCACCAAGGACAACAACTGAACCCAAAACAGAATCTTTCTAACAATAATGTCATAGGGAAACAACTGTTGTCTATGGGTCCTTACAAGGAATTCCTTCTTGGGAACTAAGATATCAATTATGAATAACCATTACAATAATAATAATCATGCTTCTAGGGCGCATCATGATAGAGTTCATGTAACACCCCAAGCTTTCACAGTACGCTTCCCTTCGAATACTGCAATAGTGTGTGTTGTACGCAACCTCGAGCTCTAACACACACCACAACTAATTAAACTAGCCGTTGTGAATAGTAATTCATACTTTTTGAAATTTTATAAATTTTATTTATCAAAATGGACTTCATTTTTGGATTCGTAATATCAATATTAGCCTATGTTGAATTTTTGGTATTTTTCTGAGAACTTCTATGTTTTTATGAATATTGAAAAATACTTAAAAACAACTTTTTTTAATCAAAATAATTTATAGTGATAAATTATACTATTTAGTGGTTTAATGTATAATTAGAATATATTTTTACCATTTTATCCAATGGTGGTCATTAGAATTAATTTAACATTGAAATTGGACATAAACAATTGCCAATCTTTTGATATAAATTGTTTCTTAAAAACACGATATTTGTTGTGACAGCGGGAATTAATTATAAAATTAATTAATGCAACTTATATGTTTGGAATTTTGTAAAATAGGCACCATTTTTGAATTTGGAATATCAATTATAGCTTAGGGTGAAATTTTGGCATTGTTCTGAAAAACTTCAATTTTTGATAAATAGTGAAACCACTAAGTGGTAGTTAAATAACTGATTTTTCGTTTAAATGAAATATTACCACTTCTGTGATTTGATTTTCAAAAATCCGACATACATAGTTGTCATTAAGAAGTAAAATTTTGTTCAATGAGATTAAAATAATTGTTGGTGAATAGTAACTTTTAAGTTCTTAATCGCGATTAGGGGTAATTAGTGCAGTTTAAGGTAAAAATAACGTTTTAATAATATGAGATGAGATTGAAACATGTCCTACCCTCATTGGATGTTCCATGGACGACCAAGAAAATCCATGGGTCAACTTGGGGACACCATGGAGCAACTTTAGTTAGAAAATGAAATAAATACCTTTTATTTAAGGTTAAACTAAAAAATGACACAAACATGAAATGTTTTACTAAAACAATTTTTACATGGGGATATACAAGTAATATTTTTGACTATAAATAGTCATTGGAAAGCTAGAAATATTTCATACATCATAGTATTTTTTTTATAATTTTTAGACATTAAATAAATTAAATTATTTATGATATCATTATGATGCAGCGATGACCTCATTATTTAACGATTTTAATAAAATGAAATGATAATGTACAATCCAAGGATTACATGTAATGACCCGTAAAATTCAAGGGAAATGTTTTCTTAATTTTCTTTAGAATTATACAAGAGAGAGGTTTCTGACGGCACCTGATTCCAAGGCCCGGTGTGCCCGGAATAAATTTCCGAAGTTTGGCTCGGGTACGTTCAGTGAACGAACGAGCGGGAATTTCTAACTTTTGATCCGGTGCTCGGAATTGAAATCCGAGGACACCGATGAACTCGCAGCGCCGATATTCGTTTAAGAAGGCCTTTTCCGAAGTTGCGTTTTCCTAGGAGTAGATGTTTAATTTTCTAGATGAAATGAAGAGTAAAATAAATTTGTGATACAATTCTAGATGAAATGAAGAGTAAAATAAATTTGTGATACAATATTTATTTTATATCTTTAAAGTGGTTATAATCTTTTGTTGGAAGTTGGATGGTTTAACCACCTAAGAGAGGATTAAGGTGAGGAGGGGCCCACCCGAGCCCCACCTTTTCAAATTCCCTAACTCCCCTCTCTCCCTCTTAAAATCTTGACAACTTAACACTCAATTAATTATATAATTCATGTATAATTAATAAGTGAGTTTATTTTGGGTTTTGAAATTCAAACTCTTGAATTTCAAAGGTTGTGTTGTGTTAATAAGTTAAGTGTGAGCTTAATTTATTTTTGGTTAGTTTCGTTGTTACTTGAGAGGTTTGGGAGAATCGTTGAGAGACTTGAAGATCTTCTTCGTCTTCGACGAAGAACGTGAAGAACGGTTCTTCTCCGACAAAGAACATCGATCCCACGACCTTCATGACTCGGCGTCCCGGATTCTTCCGTCTTCATCTTCCTCCTCGACAAGGGAGAAGTCGCCGACCGTGGTGATCATCGCCAACGACAACGTACCTCCCTTCTTCGTCATAGCGACAAGTGAAGAGACGTCGTTTCCTCCTTGGACGCACCCCGACGTCCACGGAATCTACGTCCGACGCCGCGACGCCTTTCTCCGCGATAACCGACGTGCGACGTCAGTTTTCAAGGTAGGGGTTGTTGTTAATTGTTTATTTATTTATCCTTGTTCGTGGTTCTAGCATGACTAACGTGAGGATTTTAAATATGTGTTATTGTTTAACGTGAGGGGGCCGAACCGCATGAACACGGCCGAACCCCCTCCTTCGTTCTTGATGTTTTATTTTGCGGATAAAACAAGGTGGCGTGGTGCCGTCGCACCACGCGGTTATTCGCCCGATTTTATTGCACGGTGCCGTTGCGCCGTGCCATGGAAGAATCATCAAGAACGCGACGCCGTCGAAGGGAATCAAAGGCGCAGCGGAGGGGCGCGGTGCCGTCGCACCGTGCCGGACGACGAACACCGCGGCCGGTTCTGGGCCGCGGCGGGACGAGAAGACCGGCGGCCGGGCCGCCGGCGTCGGAAGCCGGAAAGGGGACCGGTTCGCCGGTCCCGTTGGAGAAATACCGGCCGGCCAGGTGGCCGACCGGATGGTCAAATTCCGGGGGAAATTAATCCCCCGGCCAGCACTAAACCCCCCCCATTTATGAAGGGGGGGGGGGCGGTTTCCTTGAGGGGGGCAGGCGGCCCCCCGGTTTCATCAAGCAGGCCCCCACGAGGGGGGCCAGATCTCCAAAGGGCGCGGCACTTATGCCGCGCCGCCAAGCTGGAAGCGGGGGCTTAGCCCCCCGCGCGTGACCCTAGCGGCGCCAGGCCGCGCCGCCGCCGGTCGGGCCGCGCCGCCGCGCCGGACCGCGCCGCCGCCGGCCGGGCCACGCCGGACCGCGCCGCCGCCGGCCGGGCCGCGCCGCCGCGCCGGACCGCGCCGCCGCGCCGGTCCGCCGCCGGCCGGGCCGGGTCGGACCCTAGTCGGGTCGACCCGGTTCGGGCAAACCCGGGGGGGGGGGGGGGGGGGGGTCGGGCCGGGTCGGCCCGGACCCGGACCCCCCATTTTCGAGTCGGATTCAGTCTTTTGGCCATAACATGATCCAAGGACCTCAGATTGACGAACCGTCTGCGGCAACGCGATCCTTGGATCGAGACGGTCGTTTCGGTATATCGCACTCAAAGTTTTGGAATACTTTGAGTTCGGCCGGGTTGGTTTGTTCACGAAACCAACCGGGCCTTCGGAGCGGAAACGCTCATATCTTGAGCTACGGACGTCTGATTGACGTTCCGTCAGCTTTTTTGTGTTCCTCTTAGTGAGACGGATCTTTTGGAATACTCCGCCCGAGGTTTGGACGCAGGTGGAGTACAGTCGGGTTGGTTTTGCCTTAAAAACCAACCGGGGCCCCGGGGACGAAAATGTCAATAACTCTCAGACCGGGCGTCCGATCGACGCGCCGTCTGTTGCGTTGAGTTCCTGTTGACGATACAGAACTTTTGGATACATCAACTCTGGTCTTTGTGACAGTTGATGTATCAGCCTATCGGCTCGTGGAGCGGACCCTCCTGTACGAGCTTGCTGTGTGCGGGAACCCTAGTGCTGGCTGCGACTGTTACTGTGACTACTATTGCTACTACTGCTACTGTTACTGCGACGACGACAGTACAGAGATCCTGTGTGGATTCGACGACGACGACTTCAGCACTCAGCGATCCTACGTGGATCAGTGCTACAGGTCCTGTGTGGGCCCGATCCTGTGTGGGTCCGATCCTGTGTGGGTCTTTGCGCTCAGCGGTCCTGTGTGAACCAGTGCCTACAGGTCCTACGTGGGCCCGATCCTGTGTGGGTATTTTACGGGGGTTAGTTACCTATCGATCCTTCGTGGGTCCGACGACTTAGATGGATCAAATATCATCTTTATCGTCTTTTGAAGAAGTATACCTGTGTGAGCTGAATCCTGTTGTTTTCCTGTGTGGATTGTGTTGTGATATCCTGTGTGGATTTCGTTTTTCTTTCCTGTGTGGAATACGTTTACTTTCCTGTGTGGACTGAGTTGTACTTGGTCTCGGAGGTTGGAGCGTATTTGAAATTGATGACTTAGGTATATGTATGGGCATATACCTAAGCAGTGTCGGTTGTTACTTCGTGATTGTACCTTTCTTTGTGGTTTATCCTTTTTGGATTTGAGAGACCTTCAGGGGTCTCGGGGTCCCTACTGAGTAGCTTATACTCACCCCTGCACGGGCTTTGCCCGCACTACGTTGTGTTGGTTGCAGACGACGGACAGCGTTGACCTTAGCTGAGGCTTGCAGAGCAGGACGATACCTAGAGGCGGACCATTGGGCGGGACGTGCTCGGAGCGGACGGCGAGACCCGTGGAGTAGTGGAGCTATCTATACCCACCCTTCAGGTGGGATTTCCAATGGTCAGCTCGGTGTAGCAGCTTTTACTTTTCAGTTGTTGTTTTCCCTTTCGAGTTGTACTTTACTTTCAGTTTGGGTTTGTATACTGGCCCATTTACTTTTCCGCACTTTCAGTTGTACTCTGATTTTGCTTAGTGTTTACTTTCCGCTTGCTTACTCTGTGGTGTTTGTTTACTTTACAAAGGCAATGCCTTCCCTTTTTACCGGGATTTACCCCTTGGTGCTAGTCGCCAGCCCCTGGCCTATGGAAGGCGGGCTTGGGGTAGTCATGGCATGGACCCCGAGGGCGGGTCGTGACAAATTGGTATCAGAGGAGTTCAGTTCTACCACGAAGTCTGATCTTTCCTTTGTGAAGCAATAATGTTTAGCGTATTGAGTGTGGTTATCAGTCCAGGGAGTCCAGTGTTGGTGCGGCGGCCGACGTATCCGTACACCAGGACCCTGACTTCTGATTTCCGATTTAATGCACGAAAACATTGATTGTGTGTGTGTTTCAAAGTTTTCTTTGTGATTACTTATATCAGCTCACCAGGTATACTGTTTGACCGTGGCGCACCTGATTCCTTTTCAGGATGGCCCCACGACGACAGCCAGCTAGGGTTCCGAGATTCGAGTGTGACGACAGCCCACCGAGCGACGAGGCCTCGGTGCAGGTACCTTTGTCAGTAGTGGCACCGGCGGTAGCTCTACCCGTCGAGCCACCGATACTTCCAGCACCAGCCGCTGACGATGCACGTTGCCTCAGCGCACTGCATGAGTTTCAGCGCCAGCGACCACCCAGGTTTCGTGGGGAGACGGACCCCCAGGCAGCAGAGGACTGGCTGGAGGCAGTGGTACGTGTGTTTAGGCTAGTGAGGACACCAGCAGACCTCATGGTGATCCTCGCTGCGAGCCTACAACACGCAGCAGCAGGACGATGGTGGAGCGTGATGCTCCAGGTGCACGATGAGGCATCTCTTCTATGGACGGAGTTTGAGAGCCTCTTCCGCTCGGAGTTCGTCCCAGCCACCCTTCGTGCGGTGCGTATCCAGGAGCTTCTTCAGCTGCGGCAGGGCAGCATGACGGTCGCCCAGTACTCGGTGAGATTTACCGATCTCTCGTGCTACTCGACCGACATGGTACGGGACCCATTCTTCCGGGCCCGGACCTTCGAGCAGGGTTTGAGACACGAGATCAGGGCATCGCTGATCTACCTCAGCATACCGACTCAGACAGGAGTACTGGAGCGGGCCCTTCTGATCGAGAGCTTCCATGCTGAGTCTACACCAGCACAGCGACCCCCCGCAGGGCGGCACGTGGCAGAGTCATCTGCAGCAGGCAGTCGACAGATGACTCAGGGGTCTAGACAGACCAGACCTTCAGGCAGACGACCTCAGGGCACTGGCTTAGCAGTGCAGGGCACACAGCGCAGAGCCAGTCTTTCGAGTGGAACACAGTGCTATGCGTGGGGCGGGCAAGGCCACATGGCTCGTGACTGCCCGACCCGCCATGAAGAGGAGCACCAGACGGTTGAGGAACCACCTAGGCAGAGGCTGAGGTTCGACCGTGGCGGTCCGCAGGGAGGAGACGGATGAGGCAGAGGAGTTGGTCGAGCAGAAGGTGGTGGACGACGCTTTGAGGCTCTACCACCACCACCACCAGGAGGTCCACCCCGACCTCAGGGGAGATCACAGCTTCAGGCAGCTGAAGCTTACGATCATGGAGCTCCGGAAGCAGGTGGACTAGTTCGGGACTAGCTCCAGGCATAGAGGCCTTTTCCCATAATTCCCCTAGCTTCATAGTTTGTGTTTCTTTGTGTCCTTGTACTTTAAGTTGAAGTAATAAAATACACTTGCCTTGGTGACTTTTGTTATCTTGTATTTGGTTTGTTTTTACTAAGAGGTGCCGGTTAAAAACTGTTGACTTGACCCTCACTTGCGAGATTCGTACTGGAGGAAACCCAGTGACCACACACTGATGCCGACAGTGTGACTCATTCCTTGGAGGCCAGAGTAACGGTTGGATCTCTTGGTAGCAGCGTCGAGGCCTTATGACGTCATCCATTCCATGAATTAACTAATCATGACGGGATTGACTGTATTAGGCAAGGAACGTGGTTCATCCAGGGGATGAGACCGGATTTCACTTTTCGGCAAAGGTGAAATCTTTTCATCTAGCCTCTTTGTAGATATCCTTCGTGGATAGAGATGGAGCATCCTTCCTCCAGTCTCTCACAGTCACCCCTCCACTACTGCAGCGAGTCAGGGAGGCACAGCGTGGGGACGCTGACTGTGAGACACGGCGTGCTCAGATATCCTCGGGACAGGCACCTGATGGTTTCACCCTTGGAGCAGAGCACAACATCCTTTTCAGAGGACGTACCATGGTACCAGTCGCTTTGCGAGAGGAAGTGTTGAGAGAGTTTCACACTTCTTACCCATCATAGGGCAGGGCTCAGTGGAGAGCTTGGGACGTCTCTACATTCAGGAGATTGTGCGGATCCACGGTGTACCATCATCTATCGTCTCCGATCGAGATGCTCGCTTTACTTCCCGGATTTGGAAGGGGTTACAGGAGGCGTTCGGGACACAGCTACATCTGAGCACAACCTTTCACCCTCAGACGGATGGTCAGACAGAGAGAACCATTCAGACTCTCGAGGACATGCTCCGCGCATGTGTCCTCGACTTTGTTCTTAGCTGGGAGGACCACCTACCCTTGGTGGAGTTTACGTAAAACAACAGCTACCACTCCACCATCGGGATGGCACCGTACGAGGCATTTTACGGCCGACCTTGTAGATCTCCTTTGTGCTGGACAGACCCTGGGGAGTCAGCACTTGTGGGACCGGAGATGGTCCAGGCCACGACAGAGAAGGTCCAGGTCATCCAGGAGCGGATGAGGACAGCTCAGAGCCAGCAGAAGTCTTATGCTGACAGGAGGCGGAGGCCACTGGAGTTCTAGGATGGCGACCACGTCTTCTTGCGGGTCTCACCTCGACGTGGTATTCGGAGATTTGGCCGAGGCGACAAATTATCTCCGCGCTTCATTGAACCTTTCCAGGTTCTCAGCCAGATTGGCGAGGTGGCTTATCGCCTGGCTTTGCCACCTCAGTTGCACCGGGTGCACGACGTCTTCCACGTGTCCCAGCTGAGGAGATACGTGCACGACCCGACGCACATCATTGACCATGGGGAGCTTGACGTTGACGATGGGGCGACTTTTACGGAGGTCCCGGTGGAGATAGAGGATCGACAGGAGCGGGTCCTGCGTGGGCGATCGATTCCTCTTGTACGCATCAGATGGAAGCACGGGAACCTCCAGGAGAGCACATGAGAGCGGGAGGCTCAGATGCGTGCTCAGTACCCTCATTTGTTTCCCTAGTTTTTGATGTATCTTTATGGGGACGTAAAGCCCTGAGGTGGGAGTAATGTAATGACCCGTAAAATTCAAGGGAAATTTTTTCATAATTTTCTTTAGAATTTTAAAAGAGAGGGGTTTCTGACGTCACCTGATTCCGAGGCCCGGTGTGCCCGGAATCAATTTCCAAAGTTTGGCTCGGGTACGTTCAAGGAACGAACGAGCGGGAATTTCTAACTTTTGATCCGGTGCTCGGAATTGAAATCCGAGGACACCGATGAACTCGCAGCGCTGATATTCGCTTAAGAAGACCTTTTCCGAAGTTGCGTTTGCCTAGGAGGAGATGTTTAATTTTCTGGATGAAATGAAGAGTAAAATAAATTTGTGATACAATATTTATTTTATATCTTTAAAGTGGTTATAATCATTTGTTGGAAGTTGGATGGTTTAACCACCTAAGAGAGGATTAAGGTGAGGAGGGGCCCACCCGAGCCCCACCTTTTCAAATTCCCTAACTCCCCTCTCTCCCTCTTAAAAGCTTGACAACTTAACACTCAATTAATTATATAACTCATGTATAATTAATAAGTGAGTTTAATTTGAGTTTTGAAATTCAAACTCTTGAATTTCAAAGGTTGGGTTGTGTTAATAAATTAAGTGTGAGCTTAATTTATTTTTGGTTAGTTTCTTTATTACTTGATAGGTTTGGGAGAATCGTTGAGAGACTTTAAGATCTTCTTCGTCTTCGACGAAGAACGTGAAGAACAGTTCTTCTCCGACAAAGGACATCGATCCCACGACCTTCAAGACTCGGCGTCCCGGATTCTTCCGTCTTCATCTTCCTCCTCGACATGGGAGAAGTCGCCAACCGTGGTGATCATCGCCAACGACAACGTACCTCCCTTCTTCGTCATAGCGACAAGTGAAGAGACGTCGTTTCCTCCTCGGACGCACCCCGACGTCCACGGAATCTACGTCCGACGCCGCGACGCCTTCTCCACGATAACCGACGTGCGATGTCAATTTTCAAGGAAGGGGTTGTTGTTAATTGTTTATTTATTTATCCTTGTTCGTGGTTCTAGCATGACTAACGTGAGGATTTTAAATATGTGTTATTTTTTAACGTGAGGGGGCCGGACCGCATGAACACGGCCGAACCCCCTCCTTCGTTCTTGATGTTTTATTTTGCGGATGAAACAAGGTGGTGTGGTGCCGTCGCACCACGCGGTTATTCGCCCGATTTTATTGCGTGGTGCCGTTGCGTCGTGCCATGGAAGAATCATCAAGAACGCGACGCCATCGCGCCACGTCGAAGGGAATCAAAGGCGCGGCGGAGGGGCGCGGTGCCGTCGCACCGTGCCGGACAACGAACACCGCGGCCGGTTCCGGGCCGCGGCGGGACGAGAAGACCGGCGGCCGGGCCGCCGGCGTCGGAAGCCGGAAAGGGGACCGGTTCGCCGGTCCCGTTGGAGAAAAACCGGCCGGCCAGGTGGCCGACCGGATGGTCAAAATCCGGGGGAAATTAATCCCCCGGCCAGCACTAAAATCCCCCCCATTTATGAAGGGGGGGGGGCGGTTTCCTTGAGGGGTGCAGGCGGCCCCCCGATTTCTTCAAGCTGGCCCCCACGAGGGGGGCCAGATCTCCAAAGGGCGCGACACTTATGCCACGCCGCCAAGCTGGAAGCGGGGGCTTAGCCCCCCGCGCGTGACCCTAGCGGCGCCAGGCCGCTGGCCGGGCCGCGCCGCCGCGCCGGACCACGCCGCCGTGCCGGTCCGCGCCGCCACGCCGATCCGCCGTCGGCCGGGCCGGGTCGGCCCGGACCCGGAACCCCCGTTTTCGAGACGGATTCGGTCTTTTGGCCATAACATGAGCCACAGACCTCCGATTGACGAACCGTCTACGGCAACATGATCCTTGGATCGAGACGGTCGTTTCGGTATATTGAACTCAAAGTTTAGGAATACTTTGAGTTCGGCCGGGTTGGTTCGTTCACGAAACCAACCGGGCCTTCGGAGCGGAAACACTCATATCTTGAGCTACGGACGTCCGATTGACGTTCCGTCATCTTTGTTGTCTTCCTCTTAGTGAGACGGATCTTTTGGAATACTCCGCCCGAGGTTTGGACGCAGGTGGAGTACGGTCGGGTTGGTTTTGCCTTAAAAACCAACCGGGCCCCAGGGACGAAAATGCCAATAAATCTCAGACCGGACGTCCGATCGACGCGCCGTCTGTTGCGTTGAGTTCCGGTTGACGATACGAAACTTTTGGATACATCAACTCTGGTCTTTGTGACAGTTGATGTATCAGCCTCTCGGCTCGTGGAGCGGACCCTCCTGTACGAGCTTGCTGTGTGCGGGAACCCTAGTGCTGGCTGCGACTGTTACTGTGACTACTATTGCTACTACTGCTACTGTGACTGCGACGACGACAGTACAGAGATCCTGTGTGGATTCGACGACGACGACTTCAGCACTCAGCGATCCTACATGGATCAGTGCTACAGGTCCTGTGTGGACCCGATCCTATGTGGGTCCGATCCTGTGTGGGTCTTTGCGCTCAGCGGTCCTGTGTGAACCAGTGCCTACAGGTCCTACGTGGGCCCGATCCTGTGTGGGTCTTTTGCGGGGGTTAGTTACCTATCGATCCTTCGTGGGTCCGACGACTTAGATGGATCAAAGATCATCTTTATCGTCTTTTGAAGAAGTATACCTGTGTGAGCTAAATCCTGTTGTTTTCCTGTGTGGATTGTGTGGTGCTATCCTGTGTGGATTTCGTTTTTCTTTCCTGTGTGGAATACGTTTACTTTCCTATGTGGACTGAGTTGTACTTGGGCTCGGAGGTTGGAGCGTATTTGAAATTGATGACTTAGGTATATGTATGGGCATATACCTAAGCAGTGTCGGTTGTTACTTCGTGATTGTACCTTTCTTTGTGGTTTATCCTTTGGGGATTTGAGAGACCTTCAGGGGTATCGGGGTCCCTACTGATTAGCTTATACTCACCCCTTCACGGGCTTTTCCCGCACTACGTTGTGTTGGTTGCAGACGACGGACATCGTTGAACTTAGCTGAGGCTTGTAGAGCAGGACGGTACCTGGAGGTGGACCATTGGGCGGGACGTGCTCGGAGCGGACGACGGGACCCGTGGAGCAGTGGAGCTATCTGTAACCACCCTTCAGGTGGGATTTCCAGTGGTCAGCTCGGTGTAGCGGCTTTTACTTTTCAGTTTATGTTTTCCCTTTCGAGTTGTACTTTACTTTCAGTTTGGGTTTGTATACTGGCCCATTTACTTTTCCGCACTTTCAGTTGTACTATGCTTTTTCTTAGTGTTTACTTTCCACTTGCTTACTCTGTGGTGTTTGTTTACTTTACAAAGGCAATGCCTTCCCTTTTTACCGGGATTTACGCCTTGGTGCTAGTCGCCAGCCCCTGGCCTATGGAAGGCGGGCTTGGGGTAGTCACGGCACGGACCCCGTGGGCGGGTCGTGACATTACACTTGTCCAAAGACTATTGTATGGGTAGATTTCGAACCCTTATCACCTTATCCACGAATTATATAAGTGTGGGACCTTTATAATCTGAAAAGCATTGTATAATAATGTAACATTTCAATCTTTCCAAAAGAGCCCCTCCCCTCCTCTTATAAAAGGCCCCCACCTCTACCACCTTATTCACACTTTCAAGCCATTTGGTTCGGCCAACCTCTACCCAAATACTCTCCCAACTTCTCTCCCTTCATCCTAGAAGCTTTACATTAGTCAGAAAGCCATCCTAAGGAGTCCTTTTGATCAAATCAAAAGGAAGAACCCGAAGAAGAGGTAACGTTTTCATCACCCTCTTTCAAGTTTCTTTCTTCTTCCACACCCTCTTTGTTTATTATTTCAATTCTAAAATTATAACTACAGTATATTCTATATACTGTGATGTTATTATAAATATGGAACAACCATATTCAGTATTCTACCCATCATTTGAATGACATGTCACCATACGTGCGTACGTACGGCTTACCATCTCCACGTCGTGGTGTAATTGTTATTCAATATATTATTATTTAGATTGGTATAATAATGATATTTAATTAATGTAAATAATAAATATAACATGATAATGATTCTTTATATATGATGTACTATCTAATAATATATTATTTTAATATCAAAATAATGATATTGTCGCTCATGCCTACGTACGGACTACCGTCTCCACGAACGCGATGAGATTCATTCTCCGTCGTATCCATTCAAGTATAATTATCATTTGATGATCTAAAAATAATGTTTAAGGACATGATATCATTCTGGATATGAATAAGATACAACCTATCCATGAAAGCACGACTTACGAAAATGAGTAAGTTAACACCCGAAACAACGACAAATCTAAGATATTGTTAACAAAGCAATGTTAAAAGATCATATATGATATCATATGAATGTATATGATTCTTGTATAATTTAATAACAATTATTTCACCATTATACAGGAGGTTAACCTACCCCAACCAAGGAAAAGTACAAGGTAAGGGTTTACTTCACAACCTCTTCATTATCCAAGGCTGTTTATACATAATTATCTACTGGGACCTCGTTATCATCCACATCCATGTTTCTTAAAAATGTCTTTCAAAACATTTTTACTATTAAATGGAAAATGTGTTAAAGTCATTTATACCCTTATACGTTTTTGAAAGGAATCTTACCTTCGTTTTCCAAACAATGTACTTTTTGACCTTTTTGACAAATTTAAGGTAAGAATGTTTTTTTTAACTTATACAGTGGGTGCGGCTATTTTCCGCCATTATAACTTCGTCGAAGCTTCCCTAACAAGATTATAAGAATATTTTCAAAGTAAATGTATTATTTTATAATTATGGGACTTTTAAATGATTTCAAAAAGGAGAGATATTTCTCTCAAATAGCTTTGATTTCATCCATGTCAACATCCTTTGATGGGTTTTAAGTTTAATTGAAATTGATTTATGATAAAAAACTTCCATTGAACATTTTGTGAAATATTTGACTGTGGATGTGTTATTTTTATACCATCCATAGTTTATGGAGAAATTGTTGACATTTCGTATGCTAGTTTTAATATGAATATTTAGGTTATGTTTAAACCTATTCATATGAGGAATGTATTGGACTTAATATGAGACTGGTGGAGCCCGCTATAGCTCCTCGATGCATCGGTAGGTCTCATGAGACAACTAGATGTGGAATTGGCTAAGGCCCTTTCCCAATTTGATTTATGGTTTTGGCCAAGGCCTTAATCATTTTAGACGTCTTCGCCGAGGCCTTGACAAAATGTTTCAGAATATCTTGCATTATACATTCCCACATTATGAAAGTGGTTATTGATATTTCATGTGATTATTAATCTAGTAGAATATCCATGTGAGTAAGTAATGGCATTATTTTATTTTACTTTTTCCATATTATTCTGAAGTTCAAGTTCAATAAGGCTTTTGTTTTAGTTATACATTGCCTTAAATGCTTATGTTTTCTTATGAAAGTTTCCGAAATATTGTTATCCTTACTGAGCATCTGAGCTCACCACTTTCAATGTTTTAATATTTTCCAGGATATGAAGAAGTATTTTATGAATGAACTTTAGGGATAGTCAGAAGAGGATATGAGTGTGTACTATGGAGACTTTGTTATTATAGTTTTTCATCTTATGATGTAATGTAACATTTATGAATATATCTAGTGTTTCCAAGGATACTAAACTAATCGGTCTTTCGAGACTTGATCTTTCTTGATCATGACAATGTTACTAATTAATGCACCGACTCTGGGTAGCTGGGGTCGGGGCGTTACAGTTCACTCCACATGACCAACAATGTTTAGATTTTGGGTGGTTTATAACATACACACTCTTATTGTACCCAAATAATGTCTTTATAAGAAACATGGTCATCTCAAAGAATGAGTACACTAATATGATATTAATAATTATACAATAACATCCATTCATAAAAAATGTTATAAAGTTTTAGGACCGACTATACCCAACCCCTAAGGGGATAAATAGTGGAACAACTAATGGTTGACTTTTTTGGAAGAAGCTCAGCTTCACCTGCTTATGAATCCCTAACCAAACCAAGATTCCTACACCACATGAGGATTCTCACAATTACCCAAGAAAAACCACAATATTCTCACCATGATTAAAAAAATTTAAAAATATGGATAAAACCAACCACAACATCATCATTCTATCTTAGAAGCACCAACCTATTCATGTGGTTACTAACCATATAGAAATTTTATAAAAGGATGACCATTTACAAATCGCCCTTCTTATATGTGTTAATTATACATTGAAGGACATGTATTACAAATATTGACACAAAATTCCCCTCCTTTTGAGTACCCTTATCATCTATTTTACTCAAAAAGGAATCTCATCCCACATTACATGCAACATCGACCACTAAAAGAATTTCTTCGAGGTGAGAAACTCACTTTTAGAAAGAGTTATACTAATAAGAAATACATACTAGATTATAAAAAAGAACAGTAGTACATATTTAAATTATAGTTATTAATAAAACTCATCTAGATTTATGTCCACACATTCTATATAAATAGTCATAAAACACAAAACAACCGAAGGACTTGTCAAACACTTGCACATATAAAATGAAAACCCAATAATTAAGGTCAGCTGATTATTTTAACTCCTAGGACAATCTACTCCAATGAAAACACATGAATCAAGAATTATGGATCATGATTCCAATTTTTACCATCAAACCATTCCAGTTATATATGCTCCTTGGGTAACTCAATTGCTACCACATGTATCAATGCATAAAAATATGATGTTTCAGGAAAAAATGAAACATTATTGATACTATCCATAGTCTAACTATCCATATGTATCCTTTTATTTGATCTCCCATAAAATAAATATAACATATGTGTTGTATCTCATATGAAATAGAAAATAGGTTGATGACATAATGAGATTTCCACAATGAAGAACAATAATAAGAGAATTGTCACATGACCCACATAGTGGCTGACAATACCCTATGCATGTCTAACCCATTGAACTGGAGAATTACTCAAGGATCCTATCCATAATGTGGGTATAAACACCTTGTGATAACCCATCAGTGGAAGGATTTAATTTTTAAAATATAAGAGTTCTATTATGGTAAAAATACATTCGAACGACACCACACACTTGAAAACACTCACAAACAAAAAAAATGGAATTGAAGATCTGAGGGTGCTACATTTAGTGGGATATACCCTTAACAATGAGTAAAATATTTATCCTACCATGATTTTATTATTGAATAGTCCCCCTAGCTTAATGGAATATTCTTTAGATTCTAACTAATGATTAAAAGTCACATGGTAACACTAAAATTTATATTTCAAGGCAAGCACTCAGGAGATATTTAAACAACCCTTACTTGAGGGTTGAAACTAAGAGCACCAATTATGTTTATACTCAATATGATTCATCTATGTAAACATGATATTTAAACATATTAAATTCAAACTATTAAGATTTCCATAATAAGTTACATGAAAAAATTAATTTCAAATTTAATTATCTATGGATATATGGAAAAATATATAAGTAATATTGATCTTGTTTTTAAAAACAATTTAATCAATGGGTATTTTTAATATTTAGGTCATTTATCCTTCAAAATCCACATTTAAATAATTATATATTTATAAAATAATATTCCTAAAAGTGAAATATTTAAATAACATTTCAACTCTAATTAATATAAGATTATTCACATTAGAAGGGAAATGGAGTTCTTATAACTAATGCATCATAAAGTAATAATGATCCATGAAAAGAAAGTGTTATTTATTAATTCAATAGGTTCATAGTCATGTACGATGACACCATAAATCATTTTCTAAACACATATAGGTGATTGTAGATACATTAAATGAGAATCACCATATAATATAAACATTTTTCCATTGCATTGTGTTTATTGTATGAACAGAACAAGGCAACTGACAAGGGTACCAACCCAGATATCATGGGAAAATCAAAATACCACCAAAAGGTTTTTTTTAAATTAATACTATTAAAATATTATTAAAGGGATTATCTCAAAAAAAAATATTCCATAATTAACCTACATGGGTCCAGTTGGGCATTTAGTAATTTGACCACATGGGCCATCACGCCCATGTGAAAGAGTTTCAATCATTTTTATATGAATCCAATTTATTTTGAAAGGTTGGAATTTATCAACATTTATGTTGATAATGGTTTTAATTTATGTCATGATTTTTTATATAATTGTTCAATTATGTGGGTCGCCAAATCTTAATTTATAGATCTCCCATTCACTCTATAAATTTAATTTCTGATCCCATGCAATCGAAACCAATAATGTTTATCAAATTCAAAAAATGGTTATTGGCAGAAAAAAGTAAATTTTTTCAAATATAATGTCACCATTAATATATACTGGAAAGAACCATTTAGATTGATTCTAGAATTTTATTTTACCTTCCTTTGTTTCTTAACTAAATCAGGGTATGTGATCAGAAGTACTAAATATAAGTAAAAATGTTAAATAATAACTAAATCATAAAAAAATAACATGGGATACTACATTTTATACAGTGAAAACATCAAAGAAAGTTATACAAGAAAAGAATGAAAAATAAATATCAGAAACATGTTATATGGCAAAACATTCTAAATAGATCACACTAAATTTTAGACAAAAACCATGCAATTAAAATCCTATGGAAGACAAAAAATTAAGCATAACACTAAAATTCCAAACATTGTAAATGATATGTAGGAAATAAAAAAAAAGGAACATCAATATTTCCTTATAAATTATCCAAACAATGATATCTACATAGAATGTCATTTTCATGGAATGTGAATTACTATGTTATTATATTGATGAATGTAATTTTATATTCTTTCCTTATCAATCCATTGGAAGTGCTCTAATATTATAAATCAATAATAAGTGTTACAAACAAAAATCAATCTAGGAAAAATCCTAATAAACTGTAATAATAAACATCATGAACCAAAATACCATCCTCAACCAGTTTAACTTTTCCCCATATATGGAGTGGTAACTTCTAGGAATGGATATTTACCATGATAAAACACATTCCCATTATCTAGTTTAGTATCCTTGAAATAGTTAGGAAAATGAAAATAAAAAAACTCTAATACCACATTATAATTTTATAGCTTGACTGACCACTATATTTGCAGACGAATTAGTATAAAAGTGTTTTAATAGAGAGATTATACCATTGCGATCAGATTGTAACAATGATATCATAAGGAAAAATAGAAAATGGGGGAATAAATATTAATAAATAAAGAAGAATGATAAGAAATGTAATAGAATGAATACACGTGGTTCATGAAATATATAACTAATAATTCATTTCCATGTAATTATTACAAAGATAAAATATGAAAACTCAATAAAAAGTTTATAATAATATTAAAAATAAAGAAAATATAGAACAATAGATGCATGGGTTGACTCCAAGAGAATATTGAGTACTAACATAGTCCTGTGATCTTAACATCCATATATATGCATAATAACATAATCTAATGAACCTAGTCCTACATCAATGAGGTTTATTCAGGTACCCCAATTTAATAGAGTCCTAAAAAGGAGGTGTTATATACTCTATAGTCCCCCACTAACAATGTCAAAAAAATAATCCAATTCATTCCTAAAAAATGTGGTGTTTATGTATACCAAAATTAATGTTGCGATGTGAAATTAATAAATAACCAAGTGAGGACCTAGTTCCTCTATGATATCTATCCTAAAAATACACTCATTGTCTTATTTTATAAATTTCTACAACATAGGTAACCTATAAAAATGAAATATGGCTGGAAAGATAATATATCAATAAATAAAAAGTTTCATGCTATGGACAAAAACAAAGAATGTAATTTATATTTAATGATGAATCCCATGGATAAAAATAGGAATCATAAGTATTTAATATAAAATTATATAATAAAATTAAATTAAAAGCCTCCTCGAATCATCCTAGTTGAAAATTAACAAGGAACCCGTATATCTCACTCGGAGCGCCGCAAATTCTTACTACAATTGGGGTCTGTCAAATAGAATCTTTGAATTCTATCACAAGTATAAATGTTGGACTAAAGTGAGAAAACAACCTATGAGGCCAGTCCTGGTATCTCAAAAAGGGTATTATGTCCCCTGGATGTCCTAGTGTATCCATCTATCCAATGAGCCTATCCAAGGTGTCTCTCCTATGGAAATGATATTGTCCATGTTGACATAACAAAGAAACATTGGGCCCTTCCTGATGTTCATATATATCCATCATCATACACAAAATCTATTGGTGAATGTGATAAAAAAAGTGAGTATGTCCTTAGAGTTTTATGGAATGAAACCTGCATATCTCCCAAGACATTTAAAATTCATTTAATCAGTTCAATTTAAAAAAATAAAAACTTTTATGTTACTATTCCTGCCAAAATAATAAAAATGGATTTCCTAAGGGGGGAAAACTTAATATCCATTTAGTATTATTGAAAAATGGACATATATATAATTAATCCACATTAAGAAACCATGATAAAAAATAGGTCCATGGAAACACACCTACAAAAAATTTATGCTAGGTATATAACACATATCACTTTTTCATTTTGAAGAAAATTTACAACATCGATATGTTTTAATTGAAAACCCCGTGTTTTTATAAAAAAATTCATTTAATTCAAGTATGACAATCCATTTCATCACAAATATTAGATAAACCCACCTCGAAGGTGGTTTTAAAGTAGAAGAGCATCACATAATAATATATAAATAAAAAATGTACCCAAAGGGGAATCTATAAAAAAGGCCAATAACATTTAAAAATGTATAATAAACTAATCAACACTAAATGGGTTGTTTGTTTTTGGTTATAACCTCAAAACAAACTAATAATGGTCCTAACAGATCACAGTGTGTTCTAGGATATTAAATTCAAGACCATTTATTATTTCTATGTGACACCAGGTATGTATATAAAGTGACCCAAAAGAAATGTTTTATAAGATGGTGGAACATGAGGAAAAAAATTTAGACCATATAAATTATACAATAGATACACCACACAAAAAATATCAAGGCTAGATTTAGTTTTGTTCTATAAAAATTGATGAAAAAGAAAAACACCGTGAAATTTGGGAAAATTACTTTTCAAGAAGATATAACATATGGGGAGAAAAAACACTAGACAATGAGATAGCGTAACGTAGAACTTATTGGAACACATCCAACAAAACAGATAGTGTTCAATTTTGACAAAGAACAATGGATATCTCTCCATTCCAAGAAGAGGAGAGGATGATATCAATGGGAGAGGGGAGGTACTTCATGCAGATGTGAGAGAAAATAAGAGGATATTTTTTTAAAAAAGTAGTATATAAAGGGTATTTTAAAACCATTTAATGAGGTGAATAGTTTTGATACATGGTTGGGCAAACTATATGTCAACCATGCTCATGACACATTTTAAGAAGGGTATTTCGTGGTGTAAGCACATAGTTTGGGAAACCATGGGAAAACCATGCATTCCCCACTCTAAAATATCTACAATTTAAGTGCACGTTCATTCTTCCAAGTGTTACAAATTTCAAAAAAATGTGCAACACCCTTAGAACCACATAACATGATGAACTATTCATACTAGAGAGCTTTATGGTTTCAGAAAAAACATGCACCATGGGAAATATTCCTCTATTTTTATGTTTTATATCCCGACACTATAGTAACTTCAAAAAAAACCTAAGGAACCCCTTGGGCCTTAAGAATAGTCTAAAATAGATCTTTATTGTGTAACAAATCATTGAATTACATTTTGGTGTCCATTTTCCAATTCATCCCA
Source organism: Viscum album (assembly GCA_963277665.1). Taxonomy (NCBI): domain Eukaryota; kingdom Viridiplantae; phylum Streptophyta; class Magnoliopsida; order Santalales; family Viscaceae; genus Viscum; species Viscum album. The sequence continues at coordinate 1,057,818,867 of OY728161.1, forward strand.
TCCACCAATCTAAAAAAAATGTTTTTTTAGGAATTCTTATCTTGTCACACAATGTGGGAATCCACAATATCCTTATCCTATTCTATGAAATGGGTTATTAAGTCATCCTTTATACTTACAATGGATTATTTCCCCACAACCTAATAGAATTTTTTTTCAACCACCGCCTCTCATGAATGGATATAGCGATGGATTTATTATATATATATTATATATATTTCTTTATTATTAATATAGAAATATTATAGAACATTTACATTAATAGTTAATATTCTATATAAATATCATAATGGCACTCATGTGTATAATACTCTATCGCTTTTTGGGACCATTTTGGACGGAGAAGGTTTTTGAACAAAGAAATGACGGTTTCAAAAATTGTTTTCTTTTGCTGTCAAAGAGGAAAAATTGATTCACATTGTAAAAGGAATTCATGATATAATGATTCTTTTATTATTTAATTTTCCAAAATATCATAAGTTGTTTAGAGAACTTTTTATGAAATACTTAATATGGAATGGGGGAGTACATGTGGTGTGAGTCATATTTATGTTAGATTGGAAGGAAAGATGTTTCTAGAAGATAGAGATGTTGCAACACTTTCATTTAAAATTTTGATGATGATAAAAGAGGTTGATCAAAGTATTTACTTCATGAATGATTAGGTTCATGATGAAAGTTAATCATATTGGGTTTTATTTCTGAAATTGGTTTTATAGTGGGTCTATTTTCCAATAGTTTTCAAATTTTTGGGTTAAAAAAAGATAGAATGGAAGATGTGTTTTTAGAAAATGTAATTGCATTCTAGTGTTAAAGATGTTTGTAATTTTACATGCATTTCATTTTTCAAAACATAAATATAAAAATATTTCAATGAAAAGAGTGGCATGAAAGTGTGATGCACATGTTATAAATTGTAATGCATGTTATGGAACAATGTGAAAGTTATAGAGTGGCACACATGTTATGGAGTGGCACAACGGGGGACTTAAACACCTTATGGCCAGGGTCACCAAAATTCCTACAAATTGTTGAAGACCCTCCTCATATAATAAGAGTTCAATACATTGATAAAATTAAATCTACGATCATGCAAGTTGATGTGGAATGAATGTAGTTAGTGGCACACTAGAATAAGTGGCGTGAAATTTGTGATTTGCATGCATGAAAGGAGTTGTGTGCAAGCAGTGTATTGTGTGTAATCTTGAAGTGGCATGCATGTCGTGAGTTTTGAACAAGAGTGGCATTCACTTAGCGAGTGGTGAATAAGAAGTCAGGTGAGTAAGTAGGGAGGCACTCAAGAAGGGATTTTAATTCAAGTTGTTTTCTCCCAGAGGTTCTTACTAGTTTCTGTGTCGGAAAGAGAAGAATTTTTTTGAAAGATAAAATTTGATGAAGTTGATAAAGAAGTACTATAAATTTTTTTTACCCTATCTGTACTGAGAGCGAGAACATACACTATTGGAATGATTAAATAGTTTTAAAAGAATGTAAGGTTATATCCTAGTCATTTTATAACACACCAAAGGATTGTTTTCTAGTGGATTGTGTAGTATTGGATTCTTCGCATACTATACCAAGGACGTAGATACTTTTGTTGAGTAGCGAACCTTGAAAATTATTATGTTACAAGGGCTGTATGTTTGGATAGTTTTTAGTAAGTAATTTTATCTTTAAAAGAAGGTAATTTTAATTTTATAAGAAAGGAAATTTAAAAGAAAAAGATATCCCTAATTAATCCATCCCCTCTGAGAGAAACTTGAATCCTGATTGGGCCACATCACTACATTCCTATGCAATGTGATTCATTAACTATTTATGTGGAAAGTAATATATCTCTGTTTGTTGAATATGTCTGATATATATGGAAAAATAATAATTATGAAATGGTAATATTTATTTAAATTTATTTCTTTCTTCCAATTAGGAAAACAGGAATAACAATCATTTGTATGTATGACCTACCATTACCATGAACAGTGCATTTCATTTTATATCTCTAAATTATTTGACTCTTTATAAATAAATGTATATTGAAAATATATTATATTTATATCATTTATATTATTATATATATGATCAAACTATAATAAATATAATAAAGCCAAAAATATCAAAATAAAAACATGTATAATTTTTTTTATTTCCCGAAATATAAATTTAACATGGAATTGTCAATAAACGGGTAATAAAATATCAAAAGATACTAATAAGGGTATGATATATATATATGTATTATTTTTAATATATAAATATTAAACTTATATTTATTATACAGAAGGTTTTAATGTGTATGAAAGATGGAGATATTAATGGAAAGAGATATTTGTCTAAATTTTACTACTTATATAAGAAAAAATCATATTCCCCACCTTTTTTATTTTATGTGCTTTATTTTCTAACCATGGACATATTTTATGATTATTATCCTGAAAATTATTTGGATTTATATGTAAAATGAGTATCACTATTTCATTAGGTTTACGATTCAAAAGACACCATAACGGTAGGATATTTTTCTCTCAATTTGTCTTATTTATGATATATGTTGTGCTATAAACCAATATAATTTTTTGAGGTGTATATAAAGACCCATTGAAATTTAATATCATGAATCTATGTCATTATCATCATATTTTATTCGTTATTTAATGTTATTCATTCATGGGGTATATGATCCAATGTCACTAATGTGGTTTGGGTTTAATGATACAATCTAATTATTTATCAAAATTGTCTATGTTTATGTTTTCCATGACAAAATTATATTTTCCACATCTCAAGATACACATGATTATTATTTTCCTCTAGTTATTTCAATACTATACTTTTTTTAAATTAGTTTTTCCCTATTTATTTAATCAATAGTTCAAATTTTTATTTTTAAGAAAATTGTCTTTATCACTGTCTTTTGAGGAAAACACCTTTTCTCCCATAATAATCTTTATAAAAAAATTAAATTTGTTTAAATATTATTAAAATGATTTATTAAATAAATATTTTACCATTTTTTTCTTTTTACAATTTTTTATAGGAATGTTTTGGTAAATTTTTATACAGTTCCTATTATAATTTGACTAAAAATATGAAAGGAATTGTTGTTTGGACATGTACCAAATAAAAATATTTACCCTCCTTCATAGCCATTGTTTTTGATAAATATTACTTTTTAAGATACTAGTGATGATTTTGATGAATATTATTTTTAAAATTTGTAATACATTAATTTTTTTATAATGGAATAGTTATTTATCTCAAGAAATATTTTAAATGATCTGTTATTATAACAATGCATCTAACATGAAATCTTTTGACTCTACATATGATTTACTGGTTATATGATATAAGGATTCTATTATTATTCCATCAATGGATGTCTTGTAATTATATTGAGAATATGTTTTTGAAATTTTTTTCACTTCCATGGGTTATACTATGATAAAATGAATACGAAATATGATTCTTTTCTAATTGGTTGTTTTATTTGTGTGAAAATAATGAAATGATTATAAAATCCACTTATGATCGTAGGTTTTATTTTGAAATTTTTTTTATTACCTTATGGTACACATACATATGATTTTATCATGTGATGGTTGGGATCTATATCTCCCTCTAATGAATTGGGAAATTATTAATAATATATGAGATCAAAGGGAATATGATAGCTCATCCTAATCCTGAAAGTGGGAACATGGGAGGTTATCACAAGTCCTAATGTGTGTACACAAGAGACTTTCCAAATCCTAAATATGGAAAATGGGTGGATATACCAAGACTAAATTTTAATAAATTTCTTGGTGGGTATCCTTAACATTAGAGATTCTAGGATTATGTATATGTTATAAATCTATGTTTTATGTAATTCTATGCTATAAAATCACATGTTCATTGATTCTATTATTATTAAAATATTACGAACTATTTATATTTATTCCATGAAATAATATTACAATCTTAGAAATGATATATATGTTTTTTTAATGATATAATAATTTTTTCATACCCTTATTCCCTTTTAATGCCCTTGAATATCCCTTGTTTACCCCTAAAAAGCATCTGAGCTAAACTTTTCTTATGTTTATTTTCCCCAAGTTATGAAAATGGTTTTAAGAAGGTTATATTTTTGAATATTACTATAGGATAATGAATTTTAGGGTGTTTTTAGGATCCTTCCCTATATTATAAAATTGTATACCATGTATCTAAATAAACTAAAATATTATGGTTCAATATTGTGTTTTTGTGTAATTAATTGAATATTCATCCTGAAAGATGTAATCTCTATGTACTAAATGCAAGGTCCACATCAATTGGTATTATATGAATGTTTTTATAAATATTTAAAAAGTATCATATGAAAACATTAGTGATAAATATAAGTATATGTCTAAGGATACGTCTACGGATGAGTCAATGCATAAGAAAATATCCTGAAATTTGGAAAAGGATAGATTGTGGGGTTTGAAAGAAATTAAATGAATGTATAAATACTACAAGTTTATGAGTCTCTATAAAATTGTTACATGGGTGTTATAATATAAATATGGTTCATTGGGAAGGACACAATCATCCCCTGGTAGATGAAAATGGGCCTTTCTAGCCACCAGTTTGAATCTCTTAAGGGATATCATTTAAAAGTTCACAAACTCTTTATTAACAATATTGAATGATTTTAATAGATGATTAATATTAATGAAAAAGGATAAATCTAATGGGTCATATATTAGTAAGAAGGTTTCATGCATTATACATCCTATAAGTGATTATTCATTATTATGTGGTTCCCCACTATGATAATCATTGTATACCGTATAATTTTTGGTTTTATCCAATCGATGGAATCTAAAGGAACCATGTTAATGCTAAGTGTGATAAAATTGAAATTATTTTCCTCTAGAGTCGCCAAAATTTATGGGATCTTGAACACAAAATATCATTGTTATGCTCATGAAATGTTCTCAAGACATGAATCTCCTAGTAATTACAAATGATTGAAGGAGGGAACAAATCTCTACTGATTCCATCATGAGGAAACATCCATGTACATTTTGTGGATCCACTGATCCATTAGTTTTTATGATATTTATCAGTACCACTAAATTTATTTTTTCAATTTTATATTATTCATACCATGAAATATTAATTTTATATTTATATCATTTGGAATGGAAATCAGATTAATTCTGTAACCTCATCCAGAATACAATGGATCGTGATTAAATTGAATCCATGGGCTGTGATGAGTTGAAGAACATAAATTTCAATTATTAAATTCCTTATATTACACATATGAATATGTATAAAATATCTTTAAGATAATGAAAATGGATGATGAATTGATTGGTCATGGTATGCCTCATATATTATCATCATACCTATAAGTACTTTTGATTGATTATTCAGTGGATTAAAACCAAGCCAACTAAGGCCATTAGACATAAAAACATTAGTAGATATAAAAATATTTTTTGAAGTTATATCGTGGAGTAAATTGATGTTGGAGTTATGTATGAATCTCATGGTTTTGATAAGAATATAAAAATTAAATTCCATTTAAAAGATAAAAAAATGGAGAGAAGATGATGAGAATTAATTTATTCTCTATGTGTGTGAAGAATAATAGAGAAAATTTTGTTAATGATGCCAATAAATTTTTTTACTTGAAGGTAAGTTCATTGGGAAATATAATTCCCGAGTGATTTGATGAAATTAGAAAATGACTAAAATAAAATTTATTATCTAATGAATACACCACCCACACTCCATTTTTTCATGTTTTAGGAGTTTTTATATTATGATAATTGATTATAAAATCCAAGTGATGGTGTGTATTAAATTCCACAAAAACCTCTGAAGGAAAAAAGGAAAATGGAAAGCTCATGTAATCATAGTTGATGAAGTAAATCATGATTATTTGGAATATTATCATCACCACATTAGTTGGTAGTTTAGTGTTTAATTTTGTATAAATGAGACCTATAAAAAATCATATTTCTAAACCATTAGTGTAATTTCATGTGATTATATGCTTTTATTAACTACATTTACATAAATTTATGTGTAGTGAAATCACACTTGATATTATATCAGTACAAATATGAATACAAAATTTTTATGAAAATGTTTTTTTAAAAGAAAATGTATTTCATAATAAACAAATTTTTTATTAAATTTCGATATTTATATGTATATATATATGATTAAATTATGATTTATGGATGCCATTGTGGGTTTATGAATTTATGTCTCATCATAAAATCAATATCATTGATCATCTTTTGATGTTTAATGGGATGAGAGTTTATCAGGATTATTGATATTTTAAGATACATTTATTCCAACACAACACTTTGGTTCTGTATATATTTTAGTTTTAGTGTTATTTAAGGTGGAAATCCATTACACTTATAAGCATACGATTAAATGTATATATTTCGTTTTTGGATTATATTATCATTGATATTGAGTTATTTGTTAGTTTTAGTTTATCAACATATGAGGCCAGCATAATCTATTTCTATAAAAGATGATTTATCTCAAGATCCTATTACTAGAATAGACATTAAATAAATTGTAAGGATTTATGCGGCATTAAAGTCATTATTAAATGATAGGGGATTGAAGGATACCTGGATGGTTAGGCAAAGTCTTCTGTAAGATATTGATACAGAATTGAGTTTTGACACTATGTAGCATCCACATAGAGAAGTATAGTCAAATTGAAATCTTCAATCTCTACATAATATGTGAATATATTGTTATATGGACATAAAATGTGTTCGGTATCAACAAATTATTCAATGGAAGATTTCATACAAAAAAATATTTTACTTATGAATTTATACAACCCCTTATGAATCAATATAGGGAAATAAGTATAGAAATCCAACATAATTGAATGATGAATAATGAATAAATCTATTGGGACCTGAGAAAGATGATAAAATGGGAAATGATGTTACATCCATATAGAAACATGTAAGAATAAATAACTATGTATAAATGTTATGCTGATAATCCTCTATGTGATTTATAATTTCAAGTTGCTGATAAGTTCTTTCTAAGAATTTTTTTGTGGATGAAAGAATGAAAAAATAATCCCTAGCCATATTTTTCCATTTGAAATAATATATTTTTTGAGGATAGAATATTGTCATGCATAACATCAATAAAACCTCTCTCATGTTAAAGATGTTTTACAAGTATCTCTCTTAATAAAGTTCATATCTTATCTATCACATTTATTGAACTCAGAGATCATACTATTGGAGCATGATATTACCCACGATGAACAACCAATATAGATTCTAGACCAAATATATAATGTTCTATGAAATAAAGAAACTTACCCGGTCGAAATTTTGTGAAAAAATCACCAACATGATGAAGCTACGTGGGATCCTGAGGATGTACTCAGGCTAATTTATACTCAATATTTGGTACCATAGTGATGAATTTTGAGGAAAAAATTTATTTTAAGGGGGTAGAATGTAACATTCCAAGATTTTTCGAAATATATTCTTAAAATTAATTTTATATTTTTGGAACATTTCATTACTTGCAACCCCAATCATTTCTTGTGCTACATGAAAAACTATGTTTATCTTGTGTTATACAAAACACTGAGTTAAAGCAAAACTCTACTTATAATTAGGAAATTATTATTTAATATAATAGTTATCAAATAACTATTATAATGTAAGGAATGAATAGTATTAAAAAAATTATGAATATATATTGTCTATAAATATTCATAAAGTTAATTATTTGATGACATAATAATTTAAAATGAAAATAAAAATTATTTGGAAATAAAAGGAATATTTCACCAAAATGTAATTTTATGAATTCAAACATGTTTTAACACAATAAGTATTATAAATAATTTTTTTTGAATTATTTTATTTAAATATATATATTATAACTTTTTAAAATTTGAACCTTCATCATATTTTTTTCATAGATAATAGATACCAATAATCTAATTTTATGCTTTAAAACTATATTTTTCAAAAAATAAGGTTTTTCTCATTTCCCATAATTAATTTAAAAATTATATTTCAAACATTTAAAATTTTATTTTGAAAAAATAATGTTAATTTTTTAAATCGTATGGAAAAAATTATCTTAGTGTGACTTTTTTATAATTTTTAGCGGTATTAAATTTTTTAATGAATATTGTAAAATACTGGTTTTTATTAAAGATTTCCAAATATTTGGAATATCTATAAAACCAAAAAAAATCATTAAGATGGTTTTAAAATAAAATTTAGTTCAATTATATATATATTAATCCAATTTAAGTCATTATAATGATTTTCATATTGATTTTTTATAAAAAAATTAAAACATTTTAGAAAAGTTCTATGGAAAACCCATTTCCTCATCGCACATGTATGTTTAATTATAAATTAAAATTTTCCACTTTTTTGGATGGTATTATGAAAAATGGAATCAAAATTTTGAATAATAATAATAATTATTATTATCTAATAACACTAAATTTATTATGAACCTAGCCTTTAACAAATATTATTACACAATGTATGGCAAATTTAACCATCAAATACAACCCAAGGATTTTAAGGTCTCATGTATTTGGAAGACAAGGTATATATTATTGATATCTTAGAAATGAAATAAAACATCCTCATAATAATGTTCCATAATGAGAACCTGAATTATTTTGAGATCCTACATCTACAATGGATAACATTGGGAATACATATATCAAATTAGATGAGCTAAAAATCCCAGTACTAGAATAATCATAGAAATAAAGAATAATATATGTGTTAGAAGGAATAACATGATTCCATAAAAAGAAATCAAACACGTGTATACGTATAGAATAATAATATTTAGATCATGGTATTATTGGATCATTGTAATATAATAATGTGGCATCAACACATAATATTAAATAAACATGAGATTTGTCTACCTTCCTAGACTACGTAACATGGTGTAAAAAGTACCTCAATATATTAGATTTACTTTATATTCCTATACAAGACGTATCATGAGGGAAAAAATTACCCAATTAATTATTTCACTATCCATTTTCTCACATACTGATATGTTTATTCATACGTATTCAAAATAAAGAATCAAAAATAATAAATAAACATAAGGGTTACCCATTGAGAAAAATGGGTATCAAAATCATGTCATAATGCCTAACCAATGGGTGTATCATAATGGTGTTCAAGAAATAATGGATTTATATCATAGTTGGATATTAGTATGGAAAAATATGAATTTATAATGATAAATGGTTTCCAACTGAATAAAAAAATGTTTAAAATAATGATTAAGATACTTTAGAAATTAGCCACTTTAGTGAGGTTTAAAGGGAAATATTAAAGAGTGTTTGAAGAGGAACAATGAATATTTAACTATATAAATAAAAAATTAAATAATATGGATTTACAAGATGAAATTATGGATTTTATAATAATTATTATGGCTGAAAACATATTATTGAGTGTACTAGAATGTGGGTAATAAAGGAGAAGTTCCCTTTAACCAGGCTTGTTTATGAATAATTTTTCTTACGGGATCCTTTTAAAACATGTATTTCACCATAAAATAGGGATGAATTAGTCTAGATACATAATTTTTTATCATATAAACCGAATTATGAATAATTATAAAAGAATAATGGTGAAATACATTGGTTTATTGAGAGACAAAGCTTATCCCAAATTAAACATGGAGGTTTAGAGAGATCCCTTACCTTATGTCTGAATGTGCTATGCACATGCAATTAATGTTATAAATAGTAAAATTAGATACATTAATTAGTTAATTAATTAAAATAAATATGCACATATATTATATTTATTATAATTTTATTAATGTATTTATGTCTGTTATGATGAGTTATAATGTTTAATTTAGTTGTTTTGGGAGAGTTCATTTCAAGGTTAAATTGTCAATTCCCATGAGTATGATTATGAGAGTTCTTTTAAAATGGATGAAAAAACATAAAGGTGAAAATAATTTTAATTAATATAATAACATATTATTAAATGGTATTATATATCATTTTTCTATATATTATAATGATTAATTAGATAAAATGTTAATGAGAAATGATTTGTTTATTTTTGTGGTTTTAAGACCATCACGAACTAGTATCATTTTATTTAATATTATGTTTATTTATTAGTTCAAGAACATGAAATAAGTTATAATATACATATTATAAACTTATTTAACCATAAAATGGACTTATGACCCTCCATGGGGGTGGTAATAAAAAACCAAAATGTGTCATCCACAAAGGCGGTGAATCGACACAATAGGGACATTATTTTCATTTTAGAATAAAAGGAAAAGAGAATCTATTTGATGATGAATATTCAATAAACATATTAAAATTATAGTATATATATTATAATTGATATATCATGTTTTTCTTATATGTTATGTAAGGATAAGTTATAAGAAAGAAAGAATTTAAGAGAGAAAGAAGAAGGATTTTACAACATCAATATCATCTTCTTGAGAACCTCTTCCAAGAAATTAAGTTTCATATTTTGTTGAGAACAATAGTTCTTTAATGAGGGGAAGAGGCTTGGTAAGATAATTGGGAATAATTTAGACAACCTAATATCTTTGGAGGTGTGAGGAGAATGGGTGGTGAGTGTGGTTTTTATAGAGGAGAGGAGGTGTGTTTTGATTATTTTATTCATTTTTTATTATTTTCCCTCATGGCAGTCAATTGTGTTAAATAATATGAATAAATACTATAACTAGAGAATTCTATTTTGTGATTATGGTGACATACATAATTCATGACTCAACCATGACTAAAAAATCATCTATTTACATATAATGTTATATACTGTAAATTTCCAAATGTCACTATTCACCAAATTTGTGTTCCTATTTTAGAAAAATAATAAAAATTTACCCTAACAATTTTATCGACACTTAGAATTCAAAAATGTAATACATTATATGAAAATAATATTATAAATTTGATAATATTAATTTTTAATTAAATTCCTCTTTAATTTGAAAAATCCCAATTTTATTATTATAACCGATTCTATGAAACATTGAAAAATAAATTAAGGTATAAAAGGACCATATAATCCTTATAAAAAAATATCAATTTATAAATCTATTTTATAAAAATAAATTTTATTTTAAATCTTTATGTTAATTATAAAACAGTAAATAACATTTACACTTAACAAAAATACTAACACTTAAATCAATATTTTCAAAAAATTTATTTACTTATTCAATGGTATAGATATATCATATTTTCATTTATAATAGGAATAAATATTAATTGTACTTTCAAAGGTGGTGTTACTATTTTATTTTCCTGATTATAATTCATATCAGTCACATTACTTTTCCAATGGCTTGATTACTATTCCAATTGAATAGATTGTTTGTTTTGAATAAATACCACTTATATAATTAATTACTCATGTATAAGAATAATATTAATTTGGTTTATCTATTACTTTTTGTGATTATTACTATATAAAAACATTTTATGGATTTAATTTTCATTGATAAAATTATTGGTTGTTACATCCTTCCCCCTTATATAATTTCAAGCTTGAATTTTTATTTTTCATACTAAGGTGAAAATGGTGAGGGTAATTCTTCTTCATGTCTTCCTCCTATTACCAGGGAACCAATTCATACATATGGTTTCTCCATAGTACTTTGACAAGGTGAGTCGTATGGTTTCATGAAACGTTATCTCTATGCTCCATGATCTGCACTAGATTTTCCACATAATTGAGACTGTTTTCCAGCTATATCACCTATGAGTTAAGTACATGTAATAGATTTGGTGTGTCATATTTTGAGGATTAATATTTAATATCCCAAATTCACTAGAGAAATGTTTTCTAAAAGATAAAATAAATATTCCATAACTATAATGCAATAAATAATCCTGAATGGAAAATTTTCCTGGGATATAGCTTTACAATATTCAAAAATAACATTTGTCTCTTACAAAGATATATGCTGAGGAATACATGGTCACTAAACTTAAAATCTAAGTCGCACTGACGATCATATTCATATCCCTTCTATCTTCTTTGGACTTCATTAATGTTCATCTAAATATTTTTCACATTTTGACCATTTCTTTACCAATGTTAGGTCCTGATATCTTATATTCACTAACGTCATCACAGGATAATGTTTTTCTACATATTTTCAAATAAATGACTTTATATGGGGCCATTTTGAAACATTATTGGAAACAATTCTTGTAAAAGAACTCGACCGGTGAAATAAGTTGGTTCCATATAGAATTAAAATCCGATTAACATTTTTTTAAAATTTCTTCAAATGTCTCAATAGTCCACTCTAATTGGCCATAAGTTTATGGATTATAAGTCATACAAAAGTTCAAGATGGAATTTAGAGCATGTTAGAGGACTTTCTGTAACATGAAGGTAAATCAAATATCTCGATTGGATAAAATTGTTAATCGTAATCATTATAGCCACACCACTTCTAATTGGTATATATGTGGAAATTGGTAAAGTGATAAATTATGTTGAATTTCAACAAAGTGAGTTGTCTATAAAATATTATCCAAAACAACCCCTATTGAATTAAATCCTATAGATTTATTTTTATGTGTAGTGATAAAGTCCATGGTGTTGTTTTACCATTTACATCTAATTATGTGTAATAACTTCATCATCCCCATACATATTTTCCTTCTAGACTTCAATTTATGACATACCAAATAGTTTGAGGTATACTCAGAAATCTACTTCATTATATTGTCCCCAAAATAGTGCTATCTGAGATGTCTATGCAACTTTGTGCTCCCTAGGTTTATAGAGATGGTTTATTTATGTGAATAATTCAAAATATCTTTATTTATCTTATGCTTCTATAGTAATCATATTCAAGAAAAAAATAATTTGAATCCTTCCTTAATAATTTTATCCTCTAAGTATTTCTATTGTATGATACAATTATCCTTCTTCTAGATCTCTACATCTTCTCCTTGAGAATATTTTATATTCTATAAATGGGTTAGTTGAGAAACAATTTGAAAAATTAGCGAGGATGTTCCTTAATAATTATTAATATTTCCATCCATTGAAAGTATAAGAAGATAAAATCCTTCTCAATTCTCATCATTTTTAAAGTTGTATGATATTTAATACTTTGATAATCCTTCACATTATATGTATTGGTATGATAGTAGTAGATTGATTATTCAGAATTATTATGGATCAAATAACCATATTCACAAAATCATATTTAGACAATTCTTTGTGAATATATATTTTATGCTATTATGATCATTACATGTATCACACTTCTAACCATAGAGACAATTCCACCATTTTTTCAATGCAAATATCACATAAAAAAATTTTAGATCATGTGTAGGAGAGTTTTTCTTTATACCTTTCAACTTCCTGGAGATGTAAGATATCACGTTATAATTTTACATCAGTATGAAAAATTTATACCTTATTTTAAACACCACTATATACAACAAATTTTTCCCCACATGTCGATATATTATGTACTAGTGTAGTTATAATCATCTCTTACAACTCTTTAAAGTAGTAGTATTATTAATTGATCCATAATATCATTACTCCCTTCCAAGTCAACTTAGTTAGTGGGTTTGGCAATTGGGTGAAAAAACAAAACATTTCTAGAATAGGATGGATAATATTTTATTTGACAAGAACCATGTAAACCTGAAAATGAATCATTACCATAAGAATTTTTCATAGGGGTGGGAAGTTTTTATATCATTATTTTTTTAAATAAATATTACTTTCTCATTTTCTATTAAAGTAAAAGTAAACATTTTGGAAAAATAAAAAAAATATTACTTTTAAACCTTTTTAAAAAAAATTAATCATCATTTAAATTGAGTTTAAAAAATATTAGGATAACACTCAATTAATTATTTATTTTTTTCAATAACATATATATGGTAGGAAAATATTTTTTTATTGAATATAAAAATAATGGTGAATTTTCTTACAAAAAAAATATTTTATCATTAATTTTATGTACGGAAGAGAGGGAGATGGTACCATCACTTGAAAATTTCATGAAAAACTAGAGGATAATGAAATTAAAGGGTATTTTTTGATAATTATCATAAAATTAGCTTTGATTGAAATTCAACATAAATAATCCTGATTGAAATGATATTATAACACAAATCCCTTAAAAACTATTTTAAGATTTGAATTCAAACCAATTGGATGAAAGAATTATAATTTTTAAATTAAAAACCATTGATTTTTTATTATATAGGATTCAACATGTGAAAGTACTAATATATACTCCTATAAAACATTAATAGTTTTATAATTGTAAACGTGTGTCAAGGAAAAAAATTGTGACCAAAAAACATTACATCTGTCCTGAAATCCACTGTATGTGTTCTAACCTCATATATAATAAGTACACCGTTATTATAAATATATTAAATAACCATAATAATTTATATGATAACATATATTATTTATTTTGTTACTATTTATCACAAATTTGTTAACAATTATTTATTAAAAACATTGTTCTTTGTGATAAAAACATCATTTTTCATGTTTGTTTAGGTTCTATAGTTTTAGTCCTGGTACATTGATCATGGCCACATAATATCTTGAATTTTAATCATGATATATATATCTTATATATTCATTATAATATTATTTAATGTAATCCATATTATATTGAATTTGAAAATGAATTACACCATTAATGGAGATGGTACGTCATGCATACTCAAGAATGATGTTTTCACTTTTCGAAAGATACAAAAAAGAAAGATAAATAATAACTAACCGATAAATAATAATTATTATTCCACTCATATCATATATTTTTATACATAAAAATCTTTGTTTATTACCATCCATGTAAATGAAAAATGAAAAATGAGTCACATCAATTTGCGGAGGTGGCAGTCAGTAAGAACACATGGGTGACAGTATCATTTTCTAATGGATTGGATTATAAGAAGGTGGATAAAAAATTTTAATTTCAAACGAATAAGTATAATATATATATATATATAATATAAACATTATCTATATATTTATAACCATCTATTAAATATGGTGATTAAAACTGAATTAATCCTCCACAAAGAGATATATAGACATATGTACGCACACACAATATTTTTGCATTTAATACGATGTAAAATAGATAGAATATGGTTTTACCGTAATTATAATAAAATATCAGTATATTAATGATAATAAATTTATTTTTTAGGATGGTTAAAATATATTAAGTGGATTTAAAAAAATAAACATGAATGATTCAATAATTAACATTACATCTTCTTCGGTAGACTTCAGTTTTATCTCACCTTAAGGGACTTTGGGTTGTTCTTTTTAATGGTAAATAATATCTATAACATGGATAATAATAATTATAATATAATTAGGTATAGTATTTTGAAATTGTATTCTGAAAATTGTGTAAAGATAATAGGGAAGGGTTGTCCTTTTATATGTGTGGGGAGGGGGAATCTGGAAACTTAATAAATTATTAAAATAATATAAAATATTTTTTATGGAAAAATGGATAAAAATAAATATAATTACAAGATAACAATATTTTTACCATAATATATCTTATAAAATAAATTTTCGACTAGTTTTTGTCATGTATTCACTATAATGTTTTAGTTGTAACCTCCCATTTTCCATTTTGATGATTAAGAAAATCTTAATGTTTTCAAAAATTAAATTTTCACGAATTCTACTATAAAATTAAGAAATAACTCTTAAATGGAATTTGGATGATATTTTTAGACATATAGCATTAATTTGATCGATTATTATAATTTTATTAATTTTCAATCTATAAATATAATATTATTAAAATGAAATATCCTTAACATCAATTTTGACTCAATTAATTTAATTTTACTTTAAATACATTAATAAAAAAAGGGATTTAAAATATAATACCTTAAAAAATCACTAAAATTTTATATATATCAATAAAATCGTGCAACAAAATAATTCATCAAATTTGTATAAATTTTTTTTATTTTTTAAATATTTTAATTTATTTATCTTTTAAATTATTAAATATTGTGTTGGAGTAGCATAAGAAATTAAGCTAATTATTCAATCACCTCAAAATTAAAATAAATTAACATGATAAAAAATAATTTGTTTATCATGTGATGTTTTAAATAAAAACATAATATATATTTATCCTAGTCACAAAATATTGTAGATATTAAAAACAAGAAGGTGACATTTTCACATCATTAATTTACATAAATATTATAAACATCCAAATCAATGAAATATGACACAAAGATGACATAATTAAAAAATAATTATTTTATTGGCCAAACTACGCTCATTAAATTTGATAAATCTAGGTTTTATGTTAGTTTTTTGTCCCTATAATATTATTTTTAACCTTAATTTCCTAACTTATCCATATAATATTGACAATTATCTAATCTGGATACTATTTACCATAACAAAAAAAATTAGAATTAATTAAGAAATTTAGGTATCATTATTCAAAATATAAAATAAAATTTTTAGGATTCAAATTATATATATTATGTATGTTATTTTACAAAAAAAATACAAAAAGAAACAAAAGAATAGTATTTCAGAAATATGACTTTTATGTATAGATAAGATTCTATACAAAATGAATCGATAAAGTAATTCATAATGAACATATTTTGAAAATTAAATGTATAATATACGTAATTTTAATTTTAATCCATTTTAAAACAAAATGAATGTTTTTTAATTATTGAAACAAAAAATACAAGTTTCAATGAAAATCAATATTTTTCTTAATTCACTAGAAAATGAATATTTTTAGAAAAATCCAAAAAAATTACAATATTTAATTATTTATATAATGTTTTTCAGATTTAATTTATTTTTATAAAATAAATTTTAAAAAATATTTATAAATTAATTATAATTCCTTAAAAAATCAAAAATTAAATTATTTTTGAATATAATTTATCATTCATGTATAAACTGATTTTACTGAAATCTCAGTAATTATTTATTATTAATCACTTAGTTATATATAAACCATATTAATAATTTTATAATGTCGTTACCCCTATTAATTCTTAGAAATTATACCACTAGGTTATAATAGTCATATCATTTTGAAGATTTTTTTGATTTTTGTGTTACGTATTGTATATGATATCAGATATAATGTTCTCTCAAAAACTCAACTTGTTACAATAATTATTAATTTCAGTCAGTATTAACTAATATAATGTTTTCTACAATCAATTTTTTATATTTATTAATGAATTAATTCATTTATATTAATTTCGTTCTAAACAATCCTTTAGATTCCCATCAATTGTAATTTTAATCAAACTAAATAAATTAATTTTTTATAAAATTAATTATGTACAAATAATATGTATATGGGAAACAAAAGGAGTACATGTTTGAATTTATTAGAATATGTTGTGGTTTTATACTATCTACTCATAAGTAATATAAAATACATGTTAATTAAAAAATCAAATGGAGTGTCCTATCAATAAATGACATACTGATACATGATATTTCTATATTAGATATTTTTTAATGGTCATGGAGTGGTTAGAGTATTCTAAAAATAGATGATATTTATTTTTGAATGTTACAGAGAAATTAATTGAACAAGATATATATACATATATAACATATCACATTGAGTTTACATTCACAAAATGGTATGAAAATTGTTATTGATTATAAGGTCCCGACATTAAACATTTCATAATCTTCTGTTTTTTTCTATTATTTTGTCTCTTAAATTTGATGATTTTTTATGTTGATATATTATTAGATAATTAGTTCAAAACTCATACTTAATAAAACCCTATAATACAATGTGGGAAATTTCAATCAGTATCAATTTTTAAAAAACTAAAAAAATTAAAATAAAACATAAATTATTTTCTTTGGTAAATATTCATGACATTCAACTTGAATAATTAATTTTCATTAAAATTATTTAAATTCTATGGAATATTTTTTTAATAACTTGGTATGAGCCTAAAAAACATAGTAAGGTATATGAAAAAAAAAGAAAACCATTAGTCTATTAAAAAAACATGAAAACCAATGAAATGATTACCCTTATCTCAATGATAATTGATCTAATGAAATAAATAAATTCCCACATGATAAAAACCCATTTTTTTCTGAATAAAAATAATTAAAAACTAGAGAAATATAATAAAATCTCTATTTTGGAAAAAGTAGAGCATCACACTCATATCTGATTTAGAACTCATTTGACAAATAAATGGATCCCAGTTAAATACATATGAAAAACTATATTGTAAATCCCTATTTAATATCTTTTGAGACAAGTAATATTATCAAATTAATTAGAGTGTTATCTGAAAACACCCATTATATATACTATATCAGGATCTCCCAACACAATCTTAGTGCACCGATCATATAAGATATATCAGGATAACCCATGAGCTATAATGGCGATGAACCATTAATATAAGATAAATAATGATATCTCATTTATAATGTAGAAGGATAATGTATAATTTCATAAATAAATAATTTTATTCCCTCACTTTTTTGTCAAAAAAATGTGAAATTTTTTCATACGCATATGAGAATCACTTAGAGATACATTAATACCCATTAATATTTAAAAACCAATCTCAATACTAAATTTCCAAGAGAGGGGGTTTAATTTAAATTAATCCCAAATTATTCAAAATGAATCGAAACATAGGAAAATAGTTATTGTCATGAGAAAAGTCTTTCTTGTCAAATATGTTAGAATAGAACATTCCTTTTGTCTTTTTCTTAATATGTTATTCATAAAACACATAAATATATTCCTTGTGATAAAAATAAAAAAACATTAAAAAAAATTTAAAATTTTAATTTTAATTATATTATTTCAATATAAAAGCATCCATTAAATAATTTTTTTAAAATATGGACATGGAGTAGAAAGAGTTAAAAAAATCCTTAAAATAATATTTCTTTAAAGGAAGACCCTTACCACTTTTCAGGCATTTGAAAAAACATCCCCATTAAATAATATCATTATAAAAAACATTCAATATCATAATAATATATATATTAATAATAACACATGAAAAATTGGGCTTCATATAAACCTCTTAAAATAATATATGATCAAAAAAATGTATGCCTCAATGAATGAAAATTGAGATGAAATCTCTTACCTTAATTCTGACTCATCGTGTACTCTATGAATATTCTGGAATAATTAATAAATGATCAATTTTAAATTAAATAATAAATTTTTTAAACTTTATTATTCCTATTATTTCACTTATTTCCATGTTATATGTGACTAATTTTCGATTAAATTTATGCCATATGTTTTGACGACAATCAGCTTATGTGTCAAAAACGAATTTTGTAGGTTTACTTTGGTAAAATAAAATATTATACCATCTTATACACAAAAAATGAAATAATTATAATTCATATCTAAAAACTATACATTTAAAAAATTTATGAATTGTGGTTATGAAAAATGAACTACGTTACAATCGTGGAGAAGGTATGTTGTACATACGTGCGAGGAACATTTCTATTTTTCAATCATCGTTATGGAAATAAATAATGCCTTATTTTATCTTTAAAAAACACCCATTATATAATAAGAACCATATTATTTAATTAAATATAATTATATGTATCATCCATGTGATATGGTGATGAGAAAAAAGTCACATCATTTTATAGAGGTGGTGGTCATCACATACACTCAAATAATGTTAACATTTTTCAGTAAAGTAAATGGTAAAATTAAATGATATATATTATTTTTTGAGAATTATATATCAGAAATTAAAATAGTAATTATTTCATATATATATATAACACGTGTTCATTAACATTATCCTTATTACTATCCCTAAAAAGTATTAATGAAAAATGAATCACATCACTTCGTGATGTGGTACTCTAACATACACATAAGCGACATTATTGTATCCCCCCGTGCAATGGAAAGTAAGAAGGTATATGTTTTATCATAATTAAATATGTATATTTATGTTAAAATTTGCATATATAGAAATATAAACACACATTAATATATCAATTTTACAATTTATGAGATGCAATGATAAAAAATTCACATATGTTCGGGTGGAAGTAGTCCTCTGTATGCATGAATGATAGTTTTGTTTCCAAATTGATGGAAGATAAGATATATTGATTTTATAAAATTATCATTATAACTTCATTTTATATATTATATATTGGTGTTATTATACATTAATAATTAATGAATATTATAAATAAGTATAAGAATAAGTAATATAAACCCGCTTGTTTAAGAATGATATATATTTTTCAAACAACCTCTTTAGGTTAGAACCAAAATCCATATTAGGATTTATTACTAATAAAAAAAGTTCCATTGGTCATGTGGAGGTTTTTAAGGTAGTTATTTGATCATGTATTCTCATACACAATTGGATTTGAATGTGTAAAGGGAACAATGGGTATCCTTTTATAATTAATGTGAGCGGCACACTCGAACGTTTTGAAAAGAAAATGACATACATTCATTTTACACATGAAAAATGATAAAATATATTCCATTTTCATGTAAGTTTCATGATTAGGTCCAAATATATCCATAAAATAGATTTTAAACAAGTTTTTACATCATTTTATCTCTTATATTTTTAGTAAACCACCCCCTCCACTTTAAATCTTTTTTACCTAAACTGTGTAAAATTATATTTAATATTTAAATTATTAATAATTAAAAAAATATGTTGGATATATTATATAGGGTAATTTATTATTATTATAAGTATTAAATTTACATTACCAACTTTAATTAACTAAATTTCCAAAATATAAAATTAAAAAAACCACAAATATGAAGAAAAATTCTTTTTTAAGAAGTGTATTTTTCTAGCATAAGATGAAATTATATTACCTATATGAAAATTAATATTGATTATATTAATTTAATTTAATATTTATTGGAATATTTTTTAAATTTTTAATTTTAATAATTCTTCTCTAGTGATGGTTTTAATTAATTTTAATGGATATTTTTTAAGAACTGAAAAATAATTTTCAAAAAAAAGAAAATTTTAAATAGAAAAAATTATATTATTGTAAAATAAAATATAAATATGCGTCAAATATAATTAATTGGAATAAATATAACTAAATTATACCTATGAAATTTTAAAAATTATTCAAAATCTAAGTGGACTTTTAATTTTTTTAATTTATTAAAAATAAATGACATATTTATATCATTTTGTAGTTAAACATTTTAGTGAACCATTTATAAGAAAATAGTTTAGTTAAAACTATTTTTTATTTAAAAATTAGATAATATTTTAATAATGAATATAACTGTCTAATTCATAAATATTAATAAAGATGATGATCATTCATTCGATAATTATATGGTTTGTAAAATTCTTCCCCCTTTTGTAAATTTTATCATAAAAATTTATTTTCTTATTTTACATGTTAGGATATCTTTCCCTCCTAGAATTTTTATATTCCCATGTTTCTAATTCAACCATATAATATTTTTATAAAACCATCATACGGTAAATTAAATTATTATAAAAAAATTCCTTATATAGAATATAATATGAACTAAATTTTCTGCAAAAGAAATATTCCCTTTCCACTAAATTATATGAGTGCACAAAACATGAGATTAAAATGAACCATATTTCCTTAACATTAACCCAAGTCAAACATTATGTTCTATGGATATACACGAAGGAAAGTCCACTGAATAGAAAACTGATCCAAATTTCTAGAGGATATTATATGTTCAAATGGACTATGGTAATAAATTTTCCTTTTTACCAAAAGGAATAACACTTTTCTATTAAGCAATTTTAGGAAAAACATGATCACATTCCTCAAAATAAATCTTTCCTCCAATTATATGCATAACATTTCTATCTCTTATATGACATACTATTATGTTTTTGAGTTAACTACACCTTCTAATCCATTTATAAAACCAAATATTGTCTCAGTAATCATCATTTCACAATTTTCATCCCAAAAAACAGGCACGATACACCACTTTCTATATAATGAATCAATTGGTTCCATCTATATAATGGAAGGAAAAATATTATTATATAAAAACTACACCGAAGAGATATGTTTATCCCAAGTTCCCTTATAATACATTTAAAATGATTGATGCATATCTTCCTTGGTATAAAACATTTAATAATACTATACATCATACTCAGGAAGAATTGTACTGAGATTTAATTAAGTGCCCACAACTTCTGAAATCCATTATAAAAATATAAATTTAACCTGGGATCATGATCTAATAATATAACGAGAAACTCTATTTAGTCTAAATAATATCTTTAGATATAGTCATGAAATATGACCTAAAGAATTCGTATCTTGAATAGGAAGGAAATGTCCATAATTAGATAATCGAACAACAATAACCCAAATCATGTTATTTCCTCAAGAATTATTTTATAATCCCACCATTAAATTCACTAATATATTTTCTTATTTCTACTTTTACAATGGAAAAAGAAGAATCATTTCTTTCATATAATGTTTATTATTCTTTAACCAGCTAAAAATTTAAACAATTCATCATAAATTCAAGGATATCAAATTTATTTCATCCCATGGGTAATACACATGAAGGACTTTATACATATTAGTGAAACTAGGATGAATTGAAAATATAGAACTATGAGATTCAATCAAAAACTCTCTATTCAACAATAAATCACAAGGAACACAAATGATATTTCCAAATCTCATAAAACATTATTTATCAATATTAGAATTAGCAATCTTACACTTATTAATGGATTAGATTTTTTCCTACACAACATCGTCCCCTTTATAATCAAGTATAATTATTTTTGAAAATGATGAAAACACTAAAAAATGAAACAAAAACTATGATTTACTTTCATCAAAAAATTATTGGTATGGACTCATCAAATCACTAACCAAAGGGTCATGTTATAAACATAACACGGTAAATGTTGCGTTATTTTTTGAATCAAAGAATCAACCACATTGTTTCTTTTTCCATGTTGGTAATTAATTCTGAAATCATAATCCTTGATCAAATCCATCCAAATTCTATGTCACATGATTAAATATTTCTATGAAAATATTACTCACTAATTTAGTGGTCAATATATTCTTCAAAGAATAACTCATATACGTTATGTCTAATAGTTTTTAATGTATAAAAAACATCGCATAATAATACCTCATTCCTCGGTTTATTTAATTAATGATGCTTCTGTTTCCAGGAAGAGTAAAAAATACCTGTTCATTTTTCATCTTTAAATAGCCATTTACTTTCAATGAAGCATCACCATAGAAGAATAATTCACCTTTCTATAGGGAATGTCCAAAATTATTAAATTCATTAATAATTTTTTTATTTCCTGAAAACTGTCATCTAATTATTTTCACCAAATAAATTAAGCTCTTTTTATATTTAACTTAGTCATTGGGCTAGAGAACCGAAAAACATATTAAAAAACACCTTTATTACCCTACTAAACCAATAAAATTATGAATATATATGAAAATGGTTGGTTTTGAATGATCTTAATATTATTTATTTTTTGTCGGGTCAATAGTAATTCCATTCTCAGAAACAATATTCCCACAAAAAAGTGTTTATTACCAAAAGTTAAACTAATAAAATTTTACATATATATTCTTTTCTTCGATGGTTTTAAAAACAAATACTTACTTTTATTTAATATTCATCATGATTTTTAAAATAAAAAAAAATTCTATAAAAATAACCACAAACTTATCTAATAACTCAAGAGAAACTATATTTATGAGGTACATAAATATTTCAAGTGAATTTGATTACATAAAGGGAATAAATAAAGAATTAAAATAATAATATATTTTCTATAATTAAGTCATTTAAGTGTCCACCTCATTCACTTTGATCTTATGGTACCCTAACCTGAGATTAATCATAAAAAAATGATACCCTCCATAGAGCTGATAAAAAAACATAGATCTAAGTAAATGGATACCATTAATTAATATTGATGTTATTAAAGTTTCTATAATTAATGAAATGTTAAACTAAACATTATTTATTTTTATAAAATAAAACTAGGCCGCCCCATGGTGAAGTTATAGGTTGACTGATACCTTTGTCTAATAACTTTGGAAATCAATTTTTCTATTCTAAAAGTTAAACAAGATCTATTCGAAAATGGAGTTTTTAAATAGTCTTACAATATATCATTAATTAATTAGTAAACTAAACCTATAGATTTAAAATAACACTAGGTATGTCCATCGATAAAACATCCATATATTCATTCACTACTAGAACATCACTAATTTTATTAGTTATTTCTGCTCAATAACATGTTATATGTAACTTTCCCTACCATATCTATTCAAATTGTAATCTTATAAATAAAATATCGATGGTATTTAATGATTTAATAAAACATTATTAAAACTGCAATATATATTGGAATGATAAACTTGAGGAAAATATATACAAAAAAATTATGTGATACCCTAAAATGGGGAGTTCAAAACGATATTCTGGAAATTCTATCCCACTAATAATAGTTGGAATATTCTTATAAATATTGTGTTCTTTAATATTCACAACTAGAATTTTCACCATAAGTTTTAACTTTTTTCATATTGGTATATTCTGATTTTGGTTTTTAATTTCATAGAAATGAAAGAGTGTGGAGATCCAGAGTCAAGAACTGTTGTGGTATAATTTGAATAAATAATTTCCATACCTATCACATCATCATTTGATACACTAGTATGAGTTGTAGTAGTAGAAAATTAACTTTCTACACCTTTCAATTTCTGATCATGATGATTTCCATCTTGAGAAACTAAATAAAAACACATGTTATCATAATGAAATAACAAACTGAAACTAAAATAGCTCATTTATTGATGGATATTGGTTACTCCATTCAATTATTTTTTAAGAATCTTTTCATTCACAACCTGAGACCTATGATAAAACTGACTACACTGGAAGGACTTTAAAAATACTATATAAATCCATTGAATTAAAATTTACCAAAATCAGAACATTTTGGGGGATCAACACCAATTTTCATAGCTGGTTTAATATCTATTTCCTACTACCTCGATC
Organism: Viscum album; assembly: GCA_963277665.1. Classification (NCBI taxonomy): domain Eukaryota; kingdom Viridiplantae; phylum Streptophyta; class Magnoliopsida; order Santalales; family Viscaceae; genus Viscum; species Viscum album. The sequence continues at coordinate 1,057,844,046 of OY728161.1, forward strand.
ATTTCTCACTAATACCATCTCAAGAAACATAAGGGTAGATAGAATCTATGTGAATTTTAATAGAACAAAGAACTATTTTCACATAATTTTTAAATTCTCATGTGGAAGAATCACTTTGTGAACATCATTTAAATAATGTGTTAAATATATTAATTTTCCTTTTAGTGTCTTAAATTAATGCTTACACATAGCTATAAAATCTAGTGAGTTTTTCTTTATATGTGGCCATAAAATCTTTATCTTTTACCTCCAATTCTAAAAATTGGTTCTCCATTCTTACGTAAAAATATTTAGATATGTTCTCATGAAAAATATGCATAAAATTGTATGATTACATGGAATCAAGATCACATTTATCTCTATTATTCTTAAAAAAATATCAATATACATTAACATCACCTTAAAAAAATAAATTCTAAGAGCTACCTTATGGAATTGTGAATTCCCCATTAATTCATATAATTTCACTAGTGCATTGATCTATCCTCTGGCTAACACTAAATTAGTGGTTCTAGTAAATTATCAAGGTTGATGCCTCCTAAAGTGCTCTACAAACATCTAAATCCTATATAAATAATCTAGTTAGCCTCTATCAGGGATAACATCGCCATTTATAGATTTTTTTTATTGAGTCATCACAATAACAAACTACTCAATACCAATTTGGACCATCTCGGATTATTATATGGAAGGATATTTTCCTCTTTCTACCATCCTACTATAAATTAACTTTTAATCTTCCAAAAAATAATTTGAAATAATAAATTTTTAGTGGTAAAAACATGGTAATTTTAAAATGTTTTATACTTTTAATATAACCATAAAATATAATATTTTAGCGGTATATTATTAATATTTTCCTAAACTATTATTATATATTAAACTTTTTTCTAATACAAACTATAATGAACTAACCTAAAAAAATAAACTAATCTTATTCTTAATGTCAAGAATTAATTCTTTAAACATTTTTGGATCTTTTTATGTTTAGAGTTTGAATAATCTAGTCATAACTCATACATAACAAAATCATATAATACAAAGTGGAAACTCGTGATTAGTATCTGTATTTCAACAAATATGATTCCTTTAAATTAAAACATTCATTATATCCATGAAAAATATTTATAACATTCAAATTCACTTATTGAATTCCCTAAACCACATTTAATCCCCATTGAAATCATTTTAAAATTGTTTTATGATCACCAAATGGTAGATACGGGAAATTAAAATAATTAAAAACATTAGCCCATTTAAACACAGGAAAACCCATTAAATATTTTCCATTATCTCAGTAGTCTATGGGATAATGAAAGAAAACCTTTCCACCTGAAAAAACACACACTTTTTTAAATTAAAATCATTAAACCCCATAGGAATATAATAAAAACTTCTTTTTAGAAACATAGTGAATCACATTCATACAGTATTTTAAAATCAAGTCTGAAATGACTAGAGATCCATTAAATTTAGTGGAAAAATCTAATAATAATACTGTATTTATTAACTATAATTAAAACAAAAATTACCTAGTGCATTAGAGAACTATATGAAGGTATCAATCCAATAATCTATATCGGTCTCACTTGATGTTATCTGGGTGCACTCATCAAATAAGATATATCATGATCACATGTGAGCTATAATGGTGCTCAACCATTCATATAAGATATATCAAAATCCCCCATTTCCCATTTATAATTATAAATTACAATTTCAAGGATAACTAATTTTGTTATTTCACATTTTCATCAAAAAAACACTTCAAAACACTTTTAAACACATATGAAAGTAACTTTCGAAAATCAAAAATACCCTTTTCTTTTAAAATAATATTTTAAATTCTAAAATATCATGAAATAGGGGTTTTCTTTGAGGAACACATTAAATATTTTAATATAATCCAAACATTAAAAATCCTTATGGTGTAGGAAAAAGTATTTTTCAGTGTACATGTTAACATAAAATATTCATTTTTTATTTTTTTATAAAATTATATATAAAACACATAAAAATATTTCTTTGAAAAACCATTGAAAGAAATTAAAAAGGAAAATAAAATTTCATTTTTAAATATTTCATTTCCATATATAATCATTCATATAATATTTTTAAAAAAATATTTACAAGGAAGAAATTTTTTGAAAAAATAAATATTTAAAATATTATTTTTTAAAAGAAATTATTTTACAACTATGGAAACATATAAAAAGTAAAAATACAAAATAATATCATTAAAAAATTTAAATATAAAGATAATAAATACATTATTGTTATAAAATGTCAAATAAGGATATATATATACACAATATAAAGGAATATAAGTGCATGACAGCAAAAAATTCATCAACAAATGGAAATTGAGATGAAGTCCCCCACATCATGTTTGAACTATTAGGTACATTATTTATCATCCAAAATTATAGAAATATATTAATTATATACTTTACTAAAAACTTTTTTCATGTATATTATTCCTTTTATTTCATTTATTACTTTGTTTTATATTATTACATGACCAATTAGGTTTACCATGGATATTTTGATGATATTCGACTTATATGTCCAAAATGACTGTCATATCTACAATATGATCTAAGAGGCCATTATATCATCATATGTTGAATAATAATCCTGATATTATTATAAAGTTTATACATCAATTTTACTTATAAATCCAATCATGAAATATCATTTTAAAAAATGAACATCATTATTATCATGGAGATAATAGATCATACATACACATGGGAAATTATTCCATTTCTCAATGAAAAATATGGTAAAAATATAAGTATTAAATTATCTTTAAATAATTAAAAAAATATAATAAAAAATACATTAATTCATTAGATATAATTATATATATTATCAATGTGATGAGGTGATGTAAAAATAATCACATCGTTTTCTTTAAGGTGGTCGTCCACACGTATGCATGAACAACATTTCCATTTATCAATGAATGGAAAGGTACCAGTAAATTTTATATATCATATTTTAAAAAAGATAAACATTTCAGATATGTAATAATTATTTCACCCATATAACATATATTTATAAATTTATCCTTATTTCTAACCATTAAAAGACATAGTGAAAAAAAATAACATTGATTTGTGAAGTGGTTGTCTACAGTATACACAATTTATGTTATTGAATCCCCCATGGAATGGAAATAATGAAGGTATATGTTATATTTTAAAATCCCTTGTTATTGTAGAAGGTGGTTTTCTAAGGGTTTTTGAATTTTTGACAATTACTAGAAATTTCATTCATAAAATAATGATTTGGAATGATGTTATGATAGTTGTAACCATTTAGAGTGACATTATTGTTCTTGGGTAAAGGTCATAGATGTTTCCCTGGTTTCATAGAGTGATTCGGGGGTGCCGGACCTAGAAAGGAATGGTTTTGATGTGATGTAGGGGCACACAGTTCGTCTAAAAGTATACGGCCCACTAAAGGTAATCATGAAACCTTGTTGGGGGGGTGATGGTACACTTAGTATGCACAGATTTTTTCAAACCATGTAGCAGTAACACACTGTTAATGGAAGATGATGTACCCAAAATGCGCTTCTTTGGAAGTTTCCCAGACTTGTAGCTGGACTTATTTGTGTTTTTAAAAATTTTAATGTATCCCAGTAGTCCAGATCTGTGTTACAATATTATTCATCATGAGGCATGAATCTTTTTGAACGGACTGATGATAGATTTATTTATGAATGCCACTATATGTTGGTATTTATTTCGTCATATGTGCTTATGATAATTAATAAATCTCTTGGAGAGGAAGACAATGTGGTTCATGTTGAGATGTGCTAACCATCTAAGCTAGGAATATTCATGAATGGTTATAATGTAATGGATTGAATTATTTCATTTATTTCTTTTTGTATAAGTTTGGTGATGAAATCATTTTTAAAACTGGATCACCATTTTATGTGTGAGTGTGGTTTGTGGGTCTGTTTTATCTTTCATGGAAAGAATGCATTGATAAATTTTATCCATTTCAAATTTGACCATTTCCTTTGAATATGTATCTATTTTGGCCTTAGATGTATTTGTGTATACCTAGATAAATAAATCACATGATATGAAGAGCTATAATTCTTAGAACATATCATTTTACGAAATTCCACCAGTGGAAGTGTTGTGGTTTAGAATTTAACATTATATGTTAACAACATCGGTGAAAAGAACCAAGGAAGAATGGTTAAAGAGATGATGAAAATATTGTGTATCTAGTAATGTCGGATCATTTATGCCCCATTCCTCTATTTTTTTTTAATTTTAGCATTGGATTAGGATTTAAAGGATTAAGCACCATAGGCTTGTGAATTGATTAATTGTGTGTTTGGGATTGTGAAATTCAATGTGGTAGTAGAATGAAACATCAAAACCTCTATATTTTGGGTGATGTTTCTGTTGTTATTTAAGGTTTATTGGGGATGAGAATTTTTATAGTGGGAAGATTGGAGGACCCCTTGTTTTTGGAGTGGGTGATTTTCTATGAGTTTTTTAATTTTTCATATTATCTGGATGGGTCTTTTTTGAAACCAATCATAAAAATGATGTTCCAAGAGTTTTAACCCTTTATAGTGATGTTTTTGGGATTTTTTGAAGGCATCATAAGTTTCCCATTACTCTTAGTGAGTTTCGGGAGACTGGAACATGAAAGGAATGGTTTTGAAAGGATGCAGTGGTTGCATGGTTTGTGTAAGACTATGCGGCCCACTGTATGTAACTATAGTACTTAATTTAATCGGGAGGTTATGGTACTCACGAGATTTGAATGGTTTTCAAAAGCATGTGTCTGGCCTACACATTTAGTGGTAGAGGAAGTACCTAAATATTTTTCATCACACAGTTGACACACGATTTCTAAACTGTAAAAGACAATCTGTGATGGGCGCTATTGTTTCCCAGTAAAGGGCACACAATTTTCACAGGGTCGGTTAAACTGTGCATCCCAAATCATGAGTGGTGATTTTTTGTAAAAAATATATTTTTAATTATAATAAAATTAATTGAAAAATAAAATAGAAAACTACCTCAACCCTTTCTCCCCCAAATTGTGATGCACCCCACCAGGGGGTTCCCCTTTGAGGTGTGACACCCTCCTCTAGCACCAATATCCTTCTTTGATTTAAACCGGACTTCCACTGGTTCATGGTCCAAATATTCTGGCTATAAATCACTCTCCCATATCCTTCCATTTTAGATTTATTTGAGACCACCCATCTGATTTACATGGTTCGAATGATACCCTAGTTTGGGTTTGATCAGATATTAATTATTCTTCCAATATTAGGGAATGTAAAGGCCTCCTCAGGACATGTAGGTATGTGTTCCAGCAACCTCTTCTGAGGGAAAAGTGGTCTGGGTTTTTTTTCACCGTCGCTATCAAAGGCAAGGGGTTATACTTAATATTGGTTTCTTCCTTGTTTTTTAGTTCTTATTATTATTTAGGATGCCTAAAAAATAGTTAGAGAGGTTTTGATCAATCTTAATGTTTCACACTCACATACATAGGTAGGTATATGTATAGATATAAATATATCTTCAATGTACGTGTTCACTCATGGTGTGGGGAATACATTCAATGATTTATGGGTATATATATATATTAATGCTTCTGCATGTGAGTCGATGACATCCTATGTTAGAATGAATCAAGTTCTAAAGTGTTGGATTAGTATTACTTGAGGTTGGGTCCCTAAAACTTTAATTTATTTAAGAATGAATTTTTTTATTATTAAATGTTTCTAGATTAATTGAATTTCTATTCACATGTGAACTACTAAATTAGGATAAGTGATTTATTTTAGAAACAAGGTCATGTTATTATAATAAAACCCCTCCAATGGAGGTATGAAACCTTCAAGTCAAAATGTATTGATTAATTGTTTTATTCTTGTATGAATTATAGATTTGGGGGTTTTTATGATTTCCTTAATATATGGATATAGATTAAATGTAGATGTGTATTGTTTAATTAAGATAATTATACTCCCTTTCTTATTTGTTATTTTAGGGTAAATGATTCTATTAAACATGAATGGTATTAATGTCTGTGTATAACCATGTGAAATGAAAAGATGTGAATTATAATAAATGGGTGGGTATACCCATTTAAAGTGAATACATTTAAATGGTAATAAAGAGGTGGGTATACCGAGGTGATTAGTTTGATGGTAGTTAGTAAAATGAGTGGGAATACTCATTTAGTTGGATTGAGTTCAATATAGAGTTAATTAAAAAAAACAGGAATGTTAGTGGGTAAACCCTTGTTATATGCTTATCTAAAATGTAATTCAGAACAACTAGTTGGTATACTCCTTTGTTTCTTGGGTTTGTTAAAAGTGATTTATGGGTGGGTATACTCACAATAATTATTCAATTTAATTTGGTAGAAATTATGGATAATTATTGGGAATACTCAATATATTCGTTGAATAATAAATTTTAAAATGAAGTGATAAACTAGTAGGATTTATTTAACTATAAAATTCTTACATGAGAGGGTGTTATAATTTTTTGGCTTAAGATGTATTTGTTTTTGAATTTTAAAACTTGAGTGGGTATATTCATTATATGTGTTTGGTTATGAAATGTTATTAATAGGTGGGTATATTCCTTGTATGGTTTCATTGCAAATGTTAATATATAGTGTGCTGACTCATATGGTGATGAGAGTTAACTCATATGAAATGAATGAATGTTTTTCTAGATGCCATGGATGACTATCCATGGTTCTTGAATGTAGTAGTGGAAACATTTTGTTTAGTATACCCCTTGGATCTTGATTTTATAGGATTCCTTGGGACTTGATACCCCTTGAATCTCACATTGTTGAACTCATGCAGGACATGTTGGTATAACTGCTCCTTGGACTCCAACCAATGCCTTTACTGAGTTTCCATTGAGATGCTTATGGGTCACGAGGAGGATGATTGGGAATTTGAAACCTTGTATCCGAACTTTTTTAATTGTAATATTTGATAAACATAATAGTTATGAGGTATATAATACATTCAAATATACAACCTGACCATGGTAACTTGTGCCATGTGATTATAAGGCTCGACTGTGAGTACTCAAACTCTACTAGTAGTATGAAAATTCTTGATAGATATAGAATATGGGTTTTATGATAAGGCCATGATGGTTTAATATGTTTGGATGAATAGAAAGGCTATGTTTTTTTATTTTTTCATTATCTATATATTCCATGTTATCATGGAGCATTGAAGGGATATTTTGGTATCAATTGTTTATTATATCACAATCCATGGTCAGTTCTTACATGAGTTTACTACTTACCTATTTACCTCCACACTGGCCAATTTACATGTTGCATAATTGGATTGGGTGTAACACTATAGGTTCTGGCCTACTGAGATGTTATAACCCACCATTCTCGGGGTCCATAGGTGCCCATGTAGGCCCTTCTTGTTTTCAGGGCTATGGACCTATGCATGTGCAATTTGTCCCTGAATCCGAGTGTTAAGAGTAATGTAACGAGTGGGATCTTAGTATGTTCAAAGAGATTTAAATTTGGAATTTGGGTCCTTTCTTTATAATTTTACTGAGAGGTAAATCTCTCTATATCTTTGAATACGTTAAAAATATGTTTCATCATTTGACATGCATGCATTATATAAATTAGAGTTGTCTATATTTTTATATTCATATGTTATTTCATTTTTCTAACACTATTATCAGTGTTTTTCTACTTTATTACCTCTATGCACTCCTATAATGAAGGTATAATCTCCCCACTGAACATTCTTTGTAACCTTGATGATATTCAGTAGCCTATTTAATATGGGGAGACACGTTTGAGGTTATGTGGTGACCGATCTTGCTACCAGTTTTGAGGTTAGTTGGGCCATGACATTACAAGTATCATAAGTCCAGAAATATGTTTTTTTATAAATATCACATATATATATATGAAATAAATTATTATAACAAGTTATGATATTTGATGATGAAAATCAAATCACATTTGTTTTTCAGGCCGTAGTTTACCATACACACGAATGATGGTTTCATTTCCAATTTAATGGGAGATGAGATGGATTTAGGTTATGAAATTAAAATAGTTAAATCTAAGTATGTTTTAGATATGGTGTCAATATATCATTATAAATTGATATTATTTTAGGGATATGGAATATGAAATAAAATAAAATCGCTCGATTAAGCGTGATACCACTTCTTCAAATGACCTACTCATGTTAGCACCAATATCCTTCTTAGGATTCCTTTATCATCATACCCATTGTCCTTGGTCATGCCTAGGGATTAAAGGAAGTTATTTGGGTAGTAAATGTATGACCTAAATAGATTTCAATTTTTTTAATAGGATAAGATAGGAGGTGGCCATCTAAAGGTGTGGTGAGTGGAACAATTGTAGATTTTGAAAAAATATATGTACCCATGTTTTTTACATTCTACATGGATCCAAAATGGATAATTATTTGTCCTTATACCAGATATTTTATAATTACTTCCTTTAAATAGATTTTATATAGGTTTTTTGGTCATTTTAAATGTTATCCATTTTAGTTTAACCCATGGTAAATTTTTTTTACCTTAACTGCAGTAAAATATTTTTAATGTTTTCACAATCCCAAAAGGCCAAAAATTAATTTATAATTATTATATAATATATATTATTAAAGTTAAAAATATTGAATCTATATTACCAAATTTAAATAATATAAGTGAAAAAAATTAATTTAAAATTAAACTCATGGAAGCGATAGAAAAGAAACTATTGAAGATGTGTAATATTAAAGAATATTGTGATTTTATATTATCATTATCTTGATTTACAATAAGTATGTGAATATAAATTAATAATTACTGATATATAATATATGGATTTAATTTTAATCATTTCTCATTGTTGGATGTTTTAATTAATTAAAATAGAGACTCATTTTGCACATGAAAATATTTTTTAGGTAAATCCCATTCTAAAAAGAAAAAATTAACAGATACTAAAATAAAATACAAATATTATTAAAATATAAATATTTCTCTTAAATATAAATAAATAATTTTTTTTAAATTTAATCTTATTCAATACATATTATACATTTTAATTTTCATATTATATTGGATGAAATTAACATTTTTACAAAAATAGATATTTATCATTATTCACAGAAAAATAAATAAAAAATTCTAAAGAATCATAAAATTTCAACATATGTTATTTTTTATATGAAAATTTACCAAATTAGAATAATTTTTCCAAATTAAAAGTCTTCAATTTATATTATAAACATATAAATATAAAAAAATATATGAAAAGAGTTTAGTTAATAATTATTTCAACTTATATATAAAAATTACATAATGTTTTTATAAGGAATATAAATATCTAGTATATAAATATTAAAAAAATGAAAATAATTTATTATATTAATAATTGGGGTTTTATATTGATTATTTTTAATTTTGATAACATAATAATTTTAGTATCTTCATAAATAGGTATGTTACATGACCTGTATAGGGTAGCAATACATTGTGCATATCTCATCATCCATATCTGAAATAGATGAAGAGGGATTGTTCGTTTATGTTATTGATGTATGTTTTTTATTTAAAATAGGTGTATGGGAGTTAAAAATCATGTTAACATTTAGTTGAGTTTTTAATCATATTTGTATTTTAAAAAATACACGACTCGTCTTTGACTGCATATTGTCCACCATGAAATTGTGTGGACCACATGACACATAATTGAGTTAAATATAGTTTTTTTTATCATAATGTATTTCAAGATGAATATTCAACATTAAAAATCTAGTGACACATTCCACATGTATTTATATCATCGTAACCTGAATCTACCATGGTTCATCCACGTGTAGTGTCCACAAATAGAACATGTGTGCCTACATGCTACATGGTCTGTTATACTGTGTTATCCATCCAAAATCATTGACATGTATGGATGGTTTATTCGGGTGTTATCAATATCTAATAAATCTGTTTTTATTATTTGAGTGATAATGATGAATAATATAAAATACATCTATATTATTATTTAAAGGAAAATTAAACTAGAAATGAAATCTAACAAATATTTTGTATAATTGATCAATGATAAATAAATAATTATTAATATATATGTGACTAAATTGAAACCACATGAATGTTATAGGGAATAGTGGAAATTTTCATTCCCTTACTCAGAAATGGTTTTTCATCAACTCCATAGAATTTCTCCTCAGAAGTAGATGAAATAGAATCCTCAGAGTCCCTGAGATAAGATCATCACATAAAATTAAATATTATTTTAGTTGATATAAATAATTACCACACTTTTGAATTCATTCAATGATGATTATTTAGTTGAAACCTATTTTGTTTTAATCATTTTCATAGAATAATCATCGGTATATTCTTCCTATATGTGATCTAGACATGATCCAGAAACCTCAAAAGTTCACCATATAAATCCTCTATTTCATAAATGGAAGATTCTAAATATTTTTTTTTCAATATTGATTTCCATTATAATATTTTTGGACCGAATGTATTATTTGTTCCAATATAAACTCAAGAGTATAGAGAAATAATATTTTATTAAACTATTGAGAGTTATCTATATGGAAACCCACATTTTAGTACACTTTATTTCTTGATCTATTTCATTCATGTTCACACTATAAAACACCAAAATATGATCAAGACTAGTTAATTTTAGAGATTATATACAAAGAATAAAATATTAAAAAATAATATATTTAAATTTTTGAAAAGTTCTTTAACATACACCAAAGAATTCCATTTCACTTTTAGAACATCAAGGGTTATCCAATGGACATTCATAAAAAAATGGGTGATCTATAATGCCCCATAAAGTGATTTAAATCATATAATAAGGTAAATTAATACATTTTAGACAAGTGGAATGTCAAGGTAACAAAATAGGGGGAGAATCATAATCTTTAACAATAAAGAATGATGTAACATGATATCATAAAGGAAACATTGAAATGTAGTGATAAAATTAAACATGACATAAAAACATAGGTCAAGACCTACCACTAAGGAAACATAAAATGGTTTAAAAACATCCCATGATAGATTAATTTTACTAACTAATACCATAAAATAATTCTCATGGGAATAAAACATTACCAAATTTATTTGATCTTTATCTAGTAATTTCCGTCATTTTCATATCTTGTAGATGCATAAGTTTTTTACATTAATCATAGGACATCAAAAACCTATCATAAATCTTATTCCCATGATTGATTAGTGTGGTTTATATAAAAGTAATTACCCAATAAAATAAGGATAGGAACATCTAGTTGAATATTAATGAGTGTAAATAAGCATAGGTTTTCACAATTAGATAATTGTGAATAGAATAATCGCAGGATAATTTTAGCAGTATATGGGGGTACATAATTGTTCATGGGATGGATTAATGATTGTGAACTTTGTATCTCATCACTTTTTAAAAATAAAAATAGAATGAGTTATGTGTGAAATTAAATCCCAAAAATAAAAATTGGAAAAGGAGAAAAATATAAAAGAGGTTAATGAATAAATAGAAGAAGAAGAGGATACCTTAACTTTAGGGTGTGTTTCAAAAATCATGAGAGGAGCTTCTTAAGGGATTGGGTGCACCTTGGTAGGGATATAAAGATTGAATATAATATTAATTTACTTATAAATGGGCATTTATTGATGAATCATGGGATTTTTTGTGGGTTTATATAGATAAATAGAGTAAAGTTATTTAATAATTTCCAAACATATAATATGGACACAATATGGTAAAGTAATCAAAACCACAAACAATATTATTGGTTTTACCATGGTTTGTATAAAATTTTTGTTATTTTCATTGTTTTTAATTTATAAGAATTTAACTCATTAAAAAACAACCTTAGTGATGTGAAAGTTATTGATATTTACAAATAATGTGTTTTAAAGCATGAAAATATAATGAATTATTTGGAAGATTCATTAAGGGATTATGAAAATAATAAAATAACCTCAAAAACATATAATTCTAAATGGGTATTATATATTTGGTTGGGTTTAAATTTTTTTAAATATATTATGTCACTTTTTGGTCATTATGATGTTTTCATACAAACTATATATTAATAACATATTTAATTTGGACAAAAAAATTTTCCTTTCACCAAACATGATAAAACAATCATTGTTGGATGATTTCAACATGGAAATTTTAAAAATAAAATTTACTTTGTCTAAATTTCTCTCTATATATGAGAATTTTAATTTCTCAATTCAAAATCCAAATTTATTGAAAAATATTATTATTTCTTACAATATCTATTAAGTAATAATTAGGAAAATATTTTTTCAACATTGCTAAATTATTTTTTCATTTATATTTATTTCAAATTATCTAATAGTAATATTATATTTTATTTCCATTTATTTAAAAAGATAACTAATTTTTTAAAATATAGTGTCTTAATTTTAACTATATATTTCCCAGATATACAATTTGTGTTTAATTTTATCTGAATTAAATTTTGCATCAAACTCAATATTTAATCATTTATAAAGTAATATGAAATAAGAATAAATATTATCATTTTATAATTAAAATAAAAAAATAAAAATTCATCCTTTTATAGTATATATATATATATCTATTTATAACACCAACAAGTTCCTAAAGGTTAATGTGTGTGATGGTGATACTTTCTTAGGGTGGTTTGGTATATATGGTTTGGGTCATGAAATTGATGTGATTGAAATACTCGTGTAAGTAGTTTTACTCGGGATTTAGTTTTTGAATCTCAGTTTGGGATTAATCAAGGAAAAATTCATGTGACATTATCTCCTTAAAAAGCTCTGATAAATACACTATCTAGGGTATGATCCTAATGGTCTAACTCATTTTTTCGTTGTACTTAATCAATTTTATTTTATCACAATAATTAATATCCAAATTCTAATGGCTAATGAACAAAAGATATAATAAAAATGATTACAATACATAATGCTCTTTTAAATTCGATAAATTGTATAACTATTCGAAATATCCTAATTAGATCATATATTTTTCTATAACATCATTTCTCATTAACGAAATTACACATTTAAAAATATATTTTCATTTATAAAATTTTAGGTTGTTAAATTCTCCCCCCTTTAGAAATTTCACCATCGAAATTTTCATTTCACAATAAAATAATAGATGAGGTTAATTCTCTTTCATCCCCACATTCAGAACCAATGTCCCTTCCTCATTACTATGGTCTGATCATAACACTTTCACCATGTGAGTTGTCTAGTTTCCAAGAACATTTTTTATTTATATAAGATCATCATAAGATGATCATAGTATGAAATATCATTTTCCATTGGTACCATCTCTTGATTCAGTACATATGAGGGGTCTGTTATGTAATTATTTAAGAGGGATACATGGAACACATCAAGTACTTGATATAGGTTAATTGGGAGTGTTACATGATAGGATTACATGAAAATACATTAAAGGAACCCGAAATTGGCCAATGGATCTTTGAATATGATTTCTATTCTTCCAAAATATCCTAATTGTTTTCTAAGGTGATATATAATGGAACACATTATATGTGACCACAAACTCCACTTCTCTTAAACTATTTTTTATATAGATTTTTTTATGACATTTCCCAGATATCAGATAACACTAAAATGGTTTGAACCTTCTATATCATTTCAAATAAAAGATCTCGTCCCATTAGTGTCCACTCACAAACCACATCCCAGAATTTCAGTGTCTGAAACCTCTTCCAATAATGTGACTGGAAAGGTTCCATTTAAATAATATAATGGAATCCTTTATTACATTATAACTCCTATAGATGAAGGTGTTGGTACAAAAATCCTAGAAAACCCATTGAATAGTATCCCATCACATCCATTGATCTTTTGATGGTCCTCTTAAATTGAACATCTGAATAAGGGTAATAAGAAGCTTTGTAAATCAGTTATGTATCCAATTATTTCTGATTAATTATAGAAATTATAAAGGTAAACCATGAATCTAAATCAAATAAAATTGAGATTCGAACATCCTGCTGTCTTACTACTTCCCTTATGTAAATCCTGGTGAGTTGTTCAGTATATAAATATTCGTTCATAGCAATTAGATGAACTATCCTGATAAGTCTGGGGAAAAAAATTCCTCAAGGTGACATTGAAGTGTTTTTAGGTTAATGGTATTTGTTGAAACAGAATGTTTTTGAGGATATTTGAGAAGATCCAGAGATACGATTCATTTAGAATAATAAAAAATATCCATGAAAATGAATAGATTTTCTAGAAGAAATAAATATTATTTCCTATATTTTGTGACATAGTTTCCCAATGTTAACTAAATTTTTGGGGTCCAAAAGACAGAGGATTTCTATCATCGTGAATGTTGGATTCCCTTTGGGGTATTAAAAAAAATAAGAAAAGGGCATTATTTTCAGTAAATATATATTTGTTGAATGACTTTTCGTGGTGGTGTTTACTGTTGATAATGAGCATCATGAATGGCTGACGATTTGATGGTAATCTCTACAACTAAGTGAATATTGTAGAATGGGGAATTACCATGGTACTTCATGAAGACATGGAGAATCACGAAAAAATGGGAGATAATCGCAAAATGGTGATGATGTGGATGTACTATTATTGAATTAGAGAAAATTTCAATAAATAGGCCTCTTCCACAATCATAAATTTTGTGAGAAATAGTAAAGTATATATGGATTTGGATTCATGGGGGGGGATTACGAAGATATTTCATAAGAAATATTTTTTGTATACCTGATTTTATTTAAGGATATAAAAATAAAACCGAAATAATTGATGTTTGTGAATGTTATTTAAGCATTAAAAAAGTGTTTTAGCTTCACTTATGGATGTGTCCTCTGGAAGGTTGGTTGAGGTTCGAGAAAGATGGTATCATTTTTGAAAGATGTGGAGTTCATGACGGTATTTTATTCTTGTGATGAATTAGGTGGCTTCATGAAGGTTTTGAGATTCATGAAGGCATTGTGAATCAAAAATGTTTTTAAATGGTGGTTCCTAGTATATCTATGGTAATGTTATGTTCATAATGTTGATTAAAGTGGGACTTCAACAGAGCATCTATCTATAATTGAAGGTGTATTAATTATTTTTAATTAAGGGATCCACATGTCCAAATGTTGTGGGTGAATCCCTTCTAGAGTAGTTAGAAAATTTAGAGGAAGAAGGTGATCCTTTCTAGGGGATGTGACACATGAGATGTGATTTTGAGGGAGCATGCATTGGGAATAAATGATTTGTCCCAAAACATTATAAAGTTCATGAGGCTGGGCATAAAAGTGATGTATCCCAATCCTTATTCTAACAATGAAACTTAGTTAATTTCGTGAATTGGAAAATTGTTATTTCATGCTGCTTGGATGTATCCCATTCAGAGTGAACTGTGTGAAATTTTATAAGTCTCATGTATTACATCATTTTTGGTCATACATTCCTATAAGAATGTGACAGAAGAGTTTTTTAACAACAAAACATGATCATAAGAGGCAATTAATTTAATCAACCACACATTGATTCACCCCCTAGGGTATGTAACCAAGTTGGGCTAATAGTAAGTGAATATAACAAAACCCATATAGAGAAACTGGACTTAGTTATCTAGGGGAGTCCTATAAAAAAACCATGGTTATGTTTTCCTAGTTTTATTCTGGTATAGGAAATGATTTCATCATACCCTTAGATTATATTCCCCAACCTAGACTTGTTGGAATAATAGTCATCGATATACAAACTCGGTAATCTTCTTCTTCATCTACTGTTACAAAAGAACAGATATTTTATTTCAAAACTGTATAACTACTTATTTAGTTATTTTAGACTCTAGAATATTCAATAACTTCTTTTCTAGAAACTCATCAGGTTTTTAGGCATACTGGAACTTCTTAAGAATATATTGTAGATAATTTATTTGAGATATATTTTATAAATATCCTTTGGTTGTTCACATATCCATGATTTTCATGTGTAGTAATATTGTATCCCTTGAAATCCTCATTATGGATATTGTTATAGTTTCCTTCATAATCAATGAATTCTCAAGAAGTGTTTTACGTCCCATGATATTAGTTTAGTGAAAAATAATAATTATTTTTCACCTATAAACACCTTCATTAGTTTATATTAATCTCCTTTTTGGAATATATTAATTAGGGTTTTATGATCTCTGTATATGTCACATTTATCCCCATAGAAATAATACCAAAAAAATTTAACAAAAAGATCAGAGCATCCAATTCTAAATCTGGAGTAGGGTAGTTCTTCTCAAGGATCTTTCATTTGTGCAATAAATATGCTATGAATTTTTCATCACTATTGAGTACACATACCAATACTTTTTAAATGCATCACTAAAGATCACAAATCCATCCCCATTGGTACTTAATGTGAGCATATATGTAGGGGTAAAAATTTTCTTCAGCACATTAAAATATTATTCACATTCATTACTCAAGACAAAAAAAAGTATCCATTCCGAGTAAGATTTATCATTGTACCTTATAATCATTAAATGTGTCCCACAAACCAACTATATTACCAACTAAATCCAAGGATACCTAGGATTTTATTCAGAAATAATGGTTTTTTACATCTTAAAATTTATTCATTTTTTTGAACGATCCAATGATATCCCCTTTGTATTGATAACATACCCTAAAAATGTTAATTTCTCTAACCAATAACCCCATTTATTATACATTAAAAATAACATTATTTTTTACAAAGTCTTTAGTATATAATTTAAATTATCTTCATATTCCTCTTTACATCTGTAGTATAAGGGTATGTCACCTATAATCACTACAACAAATTCATTGAGGTAATCTCAAAATACTATATTCATTATGTCCATTAATATGGATAAATAATTAGGTTGTGAAAATGGAATAACTATGAAATCATTGTACTAGTACCTTGTATGAAAAGAAATCATGTGGATATCATTTGTCATTTCCATTACATGATAATATCCGACCCAAATATCTACCATATGGGAATCATGAGCATCACATATAAAATCAAACAAGTAATAAATCTTTGGTAGAGGATAACAGTTTTTCAAATGATCTTGTCTATATAATGATAATCAATTTATAATTGAATTGACCTATCCTTATTCATAATGAAGAGGACTTGTGCACCCATGGTGAATCACTTGCGTATATGAAACCTTTAACCAAATTAAAATTTATTTTGTTCTTAAAATACATAGGTTAAAAACCAATCTATATTGAGACTTTGATATTAATAATGATTCAATTATAATATCTATTGAATGTTAAAATCATATCATGGAGGAAGAATGGCTAGTTATTTTTGAAACATGTTATTGTATTCCATTAAAATTGGAATGTTTTCAAGGATAATCTTTTCTTTCATCCCAATATTTTAGACAAATATGATTATTCACATGATATTATTTCCATGATTGAGGTATTTCTACTATATAAAATTAATCTTCTTTCTTTCATTTGCATAGAATCAGAGGATGATTATATATTCACAGGGTGATTTTATTCCCTGAATGATTTATGTTGTCATTATATAAGGAAATAAAATAAATTCCAAGAATATTTTATAAATACACTAATGTAAGTATCAAATAGTTTTATAGGATGTTTTTTCCACAAACTTTTCTTACAGGAGGAGTTTTATTTTATAGAATTTAAATATTGACCTATTTTTTATCTTCACCAATAACTCAACATCCATGTTTTGAGGTGGTGTTTTAATGGTCCAACTAAACATACATGATATGAATGAATGCATAAAACCATGGATAATAATTCTTCCATTCACTATTTTATTCTCATTAATATAATTTAACCGTTCTAAACAAATATATGTATAAAAATTAAACAATTAAATAAAAAATGGTAAACTATGAACAGTAATGGGATAACTTGTAAAGGACATTTATTATTTAAACTATGAATTTATTTTCCTCAATGTATATTTTTTATGATATATTAATGAATATAAAATATAATGAGGATTTTATATTATGATAAAAATAGTTCAAATGGTGCTTTTAAATTTAACAAATAATATCTGTTGGGACTGTCAAACCATGTGTGTGAAAAATCCCATTTTTGCGCACCTGGTAATGATCGAGCCTTACATAATGCACCATTTTCAGGGTTATCAACCCTATCTATATTATTTTGAAATAAACATAAAATGTTTAGTCTTATACTTATGGATTTTACATAATTTTTATAATCTAAACCACAAAAATTTATAATTTTCTTAGATTCCAACTATGAAAAACCATATTTTAATATTATTTATTTCATGATTTATTACAAAATTGAAGACATTATGAAATCCTATAAGATAATTAAACTTAATTTATTTTTAAAATTCGGAAAATATCATAACAAATTATAATAGTAATATAATGAAATAATTTAACATTTCCTTAACATGCTCCTCAAATTCAATTACACTTTTAAAACCACACAAGATAATATGGGGACATAACTAAGAATTTAGTGAGCTACAAACCCCAATAGTGGAATAAACAATGAATATTATAATGTAAAGAGATACATGTCCTAGGAGTCGCTTATAATGGCATAATAAGAGGGTATATAATCATAATGTTAAACAATAATTCATGATATAAAATGATATCATAAAATTTTCCAAGTAATGTAATGAAAACATTAATTATGAAATCATAAACATAGGTCAAGGATAACCATTAACACCTCAAACAATTGTTGAAAATTTAACTTAAGGGATTAGGTTTCCTCCCTAATCTCATACATGACGTCTCAATACACAAAAAAATTCCCCAATACATTAGAGCATGATCTCAGGGAACCCATCGTATTCATATCATGTATATGCATAAGTGTGAACCTTAAATCATATAACATAATGATTTATTTCATCAATATTATTCTCAAAATCAGGTAGTATGGTTTATATACATATAATTTCAAAATAAATTAACTATATGTATATATAGTTGAATAATATTGAGTACATATATGGAGGGGCATTCAAAAAACAAATGTGTTCCATGAAAACATTACAGAAAAATTATAGAAACATATAAGGGTATGTAAAGGTCTATGGGAGTCCTTGATGATATTTAAAGTTGTGTGTTGTCAGTTGGGAATCATAAAGTTAGTAATATAGTAGTGTGAAATCATATCCCAATGTAAATGATTTATAAAAAATAGAATTATATAAAGGAGGTTCTTGAATAATGTAGATAACTAGAGGATACCTTACCTTGTGGGGGTGTGTCCATTAGAATGGATGGAGATCTTAAGAGAAATAACATGCCTTTTTAGGGACATTAGTAATGAAATGTTAGAGTAATATTATTCTAAATGGGTATTGAGAAAAATAAATTTGAGGTTGAGTATGTTTATTTAGAATAATGGATGATTTTTATTTATTAATTTAAAAACATATGTTTTCCACTTCATTTGATAATGTAATAAAAATAAAAAACAACCCCATGTTTCTTCCAATGGTTTCTACAAATATAGACTAATTTTAAATTTTTTAATGAATATACCTCTTCAAAAAAATACCCTTGGTTATGTATAAGTGAATCATGTTTTTAAAAAAGATATTTGAAAACCATAAAATATAATATATGTTTTGGAGGATTTATTAAGGGTTTATAAATTTAAACATATAAACAATATAAAATTATTTTCAATGTGAAGTATATATTTGGTCACTTATGCATTTTATTGTATATATTACATAAATTTTGGTTCATTATGATTTCGTAAAACACGCCGTATAATTTCTATATTTAATTTTGACCAACAAATTCAATAGTCTCCAAATTTTTAAAAAAACCCATTGGATAATTTTAACATACATATTTCAAAAATAATATTTTTATCAAAATATTTAACTAGGTATTAGAATTTTTAATTTAAAATAAAAAAACACATTTATTGAAAAAAACTATTTTTAATAATAACAGTTTCATGATCCTCATAATCAAATTTTATCATCACAAAATTATATTATCATTTATATTAAATTAAAATAATTATATAATAATATTTTTTAAGAATGTTTTTTTTAAAAAATACATGAATTTATTAAAATAGACTGTTCTAATTGAAAATGTACGTTTCCATAGAATATTATTTATCTTATATATTATCAGAATCTAATTTTTATCAAAAAAAATCTTTCATAAATAAATAATTTATATAAAAAGAGTAATGAATATTTTATTAAAAAAATATTTATATATAAACACGTATTTTAAGGGTCTAGAAACATATCCCTTTATTACAGTAGTAAATTCCCTAAGGTTAAGGTGTGTGATGAAGAAAATTTCTTAGGTGGTTTAAGATACATTGTTTGGGTCATGATAACGATGATCTTGAACTTCTCCTGTAAATAGTTTTGTTCATGGTTTAGTTATTGAATATTAACTTGGGTTTAACCAATTGAAAATCCTAGTGATGCTATCTCACAAATAATATCTGATATGTTGGCTTCATATGTTATGATCCAATTAGTCGTGGCCACCAGCTGTTTCATATGTATAAATTATACTTTATCATAACCCTAAATATAATAACCTTAATATCACTATACAATCGCTATATGAACAATTGTTATGATTAATAATAGTTTTTTTAAATTTTCAATACATATAACCATTCTAGATATCTAAAGAAGTAAAAGTGTTTTCTATAAAAACATTTCCCTAAAATTAATTTACTCATTTAAAAAGGGAACTTCTTTGAAAAGATTTCAGGTTATTACATTCTAGTACATGATCTATATAGGGACTATGAGGACTATCTCTATAATTATGTTTCATAATGTTTATAATTGTAATGAATGTGTTTGTGAATGATATCAATATGTATTTTTTCACCAAGTGTTAACAAATACATAATTTTATATACCCTCATATTATGTTCTTAATCCCCTACAAACCTAATTTAAAAATTGTGATATTATTATTACTTGTCATGATATAATTATGAGAATGAATAAATTACATTTTCTTGAATAAAAAAATTATTTTTACCAAAATAATATTTATCTTTCATTTCACATCAAAAGATTAAAATCCATTCTTTGATCCTCCTTAAAATTTATTTTCAATTGAATAATGACTATTTGTTAAATAAATAAATATCACATTATAAATCAATTATATATCAATAAAAAATATATTATCCAAAATAGAGAAGATGAATTAATAAAATTTTCAACTCACATATATGTATTCTCTTGATTAATTAGTGTAACGACCAAATATTTTTCAATGGAAATTAATTTCTTATAAATATGTCATAATTTCATGAATTGAAAACATACTAAACTACTATGTTCTATGTGTTCTTTAGGAAAAGTTTTTCACTTATTAGACGTGATTTTCCAGAATCTGACATATACTACTGTGATCAGTAACTTATTTGGTGTCCGATAAGAAAAAGATAATTTTTGGTGAATGGTAACCTACCCTTATGAATTATAACATACACTTATTAATAGTGATATAGCCAAATGAATTGTGACTTTACCTATAATAGTATATGAATAATATTAAAATGAATGTCTGTTATACCTATGTTTTGGAATAAGTAAATAAATCTTTTGACACTATTTTTTAGAATAAATAATCATTTAAATTAAATATTAAATTAATAATATTTATAAAATTATTTTGAAAAAATGAATTTTTTTTTTTCTAAATGTCGAAAAATGGTTGGGGATATTTTTCAGTAATTTTCTAAAACACTAAAATATTTAATGAATAATGAATTATGGAAAAATATAGTATATAAAAATTATAGTTTAAATACACAATTTATGATAACATAAGTGATGTAAGAACACTTGTTTCGAACTCACATTCATTTATTAATATTCTATGTCATGGAATCTTAACTATTTCTGCACTTGATGGAGATTAATAAACATATGATTTTAAAATTATGAAAACCCTCCTCTCCTCCACTATAACCCCCACCCCCACCCCCTCACTCCCTCATCTATTCACTCTTATATGCCTTGAACATCCTCAATTATCTTCCTAAATAACCTTAAATAGTCACTTCCCATGTCTAAGAGGCTCTTGTTCTTTCAAAAATACCAAAATCCCTTCTTTTAAGGAGGTTCTCAAAGAGGTTATTTCAAGAGGTAAAGCACCTTTCTTTTTTCATTTAGTTTCATTTTGATTTACCATCTTTTGTTATCCTCTCCTCACCTCCTCTATCCAAATGAACATGATAGATCCAATATCACCTATATACGGTATTTATATTATTTTCATGTAAAAACCACCTTCAATATCTTTACTCTCTATCTCTCTCTCTCTCTTATTTTATAAATGAAATCAAAATCCATGAGGTTCCAATTTATAACATTCACAGACGAATATATTTGTTCTTCAAATTTTCCTTCATTAATGGTCATGAAGCTATTTTAATTGTTGAACCAGAATTTAATATATTTGTTATAACCAATTTAAAATTCCAAAACCAATATATGTAAATATTATTAAATCGTATGAGCAAACTAGTTCTTAATAATCAAAATACTGCTAAAATAATCTATGTGAATGTCATAAATATTTAATACAATTATTCATCCTATTTCCATGTAAAAAATCATATAAATGACCATTAACACTTATTTATATTCATAAATAATATTTAATTTAAATTCAGGATATTTACATCCATTCCACATGAACTCCATTATATAAAAAGAAGTGAACCAATTTTGAAAATAATGAAAACGAATACTCCAGAATGACGAAATTCAATATAATAACTTATAAACAAGAGTATAAATGACCTAAACCGAATTATGATAAACAAAATAAATTTCTAACAGATTCTTAAATAAGTTATTAATAATTATAATTTCGCATTCTATGACCTTAAGTTCAATAGCGGAACACATTAAGACTTAAGTTAACTGTTTCTTCATCACAGTTCCATTTTTGTATGATATTTCGTTATCACTACTATTACCTGTGTATAGTGTATGTATACATCCCATTGATGTTTCATATCATTAATCTATATATATTAATGATAATTAATATATCAATTTATAATCATTAATTTAAGGGCTTATGATTCTATTTATTACAAAGTTGTAATGGTTTTTCACCAAAACCGCCATTTTCATTCGGGATACATTTATTGTCTACTTACCTGAATGAGGTTCTTATATATAATTTTTTACGCATCATAATTTCTGGTTGAGTGTTATATATATGTTTAACAACCATAATCCTTACTTATATTATGGTTAGTTACTCATTTTAAATGGACCTTTCGAAATTATTTTCGAAATATAAGCCCGATTCAAGGGAGTTTCTCAAATTCTTAAATATTTTTAAGGGAACTCTATAATATGTTTTTGTAAGCCATTTTCTTTATAAAATAACTCATTTTATTGTGAAAATAATATCATAATTCACTTCTAGTCTTATAAAAATAATTTTCCAAAAGAAATATTCTTTTCAAAATAAAAGACCAATTATCTCAAGAATTAGTAAGAGATTTATAAGAGCATTTTCTTCTGTTTCAACACTCTTGTTGATTATTATTTATTATAGGGATTATTATATTATTATATCGTCTAAAATATTAATTTTCTTGCTTTTTACTAGTTTTATTATGAATGTGATATCCTAAAACCATTCCCCAATTTACTCAGAATAGTTAGTGTTTACGCTTAATGATTTAGAAAGTTATTTACATTTCTTATGTGTGTTCCAAAATGAATGTATATGTTGTTTAGGATTATCTTGGCTCATATGAGGAATTAATTGTACTTATTATGTAATGGGTATGGCCCTCTCTATCCTATCAATGCATTGGTAGGACTCCTGAGACAAATATACATGGGCTTGACTGAGGCCTTGCCCTAATTTGTGATATGGTTTTAGCTGAGGCCATAATCATTTTTAGACGTCTTGGGTGAGGCCTTGAAAATAAGTTTTATAATTTCTAGAATAAGAACATACCTTATTACAAAGATATTAATTTAATGATCATGTTGTTATTTGACTAGTATAATACCCATGATTATGTTTTATTATGGAATTATTTACTCTGTTCATATTCCTTCAATAATGTGTTCATGTTTAATATTTTTATAGGAATGTGTTTCAATTATACACCATGAATAATTTTTAATTTTTTATGTCTTATTCTTTATTTATTACTATTACTAATCATTTGAGATCACCCCTTTCTTGTGTTTTATATTCCCAGGATATGAAAAAGTATGCTATAAGTGATTTTCAGGAATAATCTAGGAGGAGTGGATGTTTCTAATAGAATAAATTAATGTTTTATTTACATTAATAATGTAATTTTGAACTTATATATGTATCTTATTTCCAGAGGATACTAAACTTCATGGTCCTTCGGGATGCATATTCCTTGTTTATATGCCAATGTAATCAAATAAGGAAGTGACTCTGAGAAATTGGGGTCAGGTCTGTACAACTAGTGACAATATAATTATTAATAATAAAACATTGATAATTATTAAATCAGATATAGGGATAATATTAGTTTATCTTGTTAAATTCATATATAATTTATCCTTGTATTCAAATATACATATTGTGTAATCCTATTGGACTTTTTATCAGTGGAACAATGAAATAAATATTAATGTCTAAGCCGGTTGTCTAGAAACATTCCATGGAACCCATAGAGAACAATAAGAAATACCAAAAATTAAATAACCACAAGTGAATTCACACTATTTAATTTAGTAAAATTACCTCAAGATCTCTAATCAATGAGGTTTCATTCAAGTGTCATCAACCTATGTAATTGGAAATGAATGTTCCAAAATAAATTATATATCAATGAAATAAATAAATAATATATATTATCATAAATGGTTCTAAGATATCAAATTTGGTTAATAAATAGAAGTGATAAAATCCTTTCTCATATTATTCCTTAATGAAATATCATTCATGATGTACCTGATCAATCTTACTTCCCTGCATTTTTAAATCATCACAATTTTCATTAATACAGATGTGTATGTAACTAATGATATGAGTTAATAATAATAATGTCTAAGTAGTATTAAAATTATCTAAAATAGTAATATCCAATGATACATCAAAATGTTGATTTCCTACAGGTGGTGCATGTTTTCATTACCTCCTTATATTGGATATTACAAAGGAAAGAAATTATGAGAATGAGTTGTGATATCTTATGATCCTTCTACAACCATTATGATGTATCATTTGTGTCTCATAAAATGTTATCAGCAATACATATAACTTTTATTTAATATTTTTTATATCACTACTAGGTTATCATCATATAAGGAAAATTAAAATTTCTTTAAAAATGGCAGGAACCATTATGAAATTATCACATTCAATGTCGATGAAAATAATTATCATTTTATGATAAAAAATTTATTATTATCCATAAATATGAGTACATGTAATTATAAAGTACATATATGTCAGTTTTCGGTAATTAACACCAAATGAGTGTTCATATTTGAGATATAAATATAAATTTTAAATTTATATATTAGAATAATTAATATTACTTTGTAAGTAATTATATATTTTGTATATCAATGTTTTATAAATGTTCATTATTTCTAATAAATAAATTTTTGGACTATTGTTTTTATATATTTATTCCCAAATCCATGAATATATGTTTTTTATATTAAAAAATTTAAGGGCTCGTTGTTTAAATTATTTAAACTCATTTAATTTTTTTATAACAAGAATTTAAACATTTTTTATAAGAATATATTTAATTTATCTAAACAATATTAATGATTTGTTCATTATGATTTAAAATAAAAAGTGTCTCACATGCCTCAGGGATGTTACTTTATCTAAAAAGTTAGGCTTACTAGACTATAAAATTTGATGCTCTCGATAGTTTTGGATATATTTTGTTCTCCAACATACCATAATATATCCTAAGATGTTAGGTTCATAAAATCTAGACTTATTTTAAAATTACTATACATTATGAGAGTTTCAGTTTATTTTTTTATCCATTTGTTAAAACATTATTCAATATTAATTTGTACTATGTTTTTAACTCATGAAGTAGTTGGAAGAACCATTATAATTATAAAATATTACATAAATATTCGATTTTCATACATTTTCATCGATTCTAAAATATTACTCTTCCATAATTACATTTACACAGTATAATATCTTATATTGTTAAGTGATACTCAGACAGAAGCATTAGAATCCACATGTTATTACAATATATACTATTATATGTAGAATTATTTATTATCCAAAAAATATTTTATTCTTACAAATCATGATAGATGGTTTTATTTTTATGTAGTCTTTGTAAATATGATTTTATTCCCATATAAGATATCGGTTTGGATATTTGTCTTATGAAAAGACTTAAACAATGTCAATTCTACCAAACTATTATTTTAGAGATAATTTCATCTATATTTTTTTCTTTGGAATTAAATTTTAATGAATATTATAAAATTGAAATTTTTTTATTAATGGTTTGATTTTAAAAATTCGTGATGAAATCTTGATGATGTTATTATTTCATGATGTCCGTAGTTGTTTTTAATGGGAATAGAGTTAACTAAATTAACTTAAAATATAAAAAAAATTAAATTAATTATATTCAAATAAAATTTTTAACGAGTTATTTCAATAGTGAAAATATATAGTTTTTTTCATGATTGATCAAAACAATATATGAATTACAGGAATAGCCTTAATCATGAACGGTAATTTCATGATTTAATTTATAAGTTTCATTATAAATATTATAGATTTTTTTAAAACTAATAGAACAAAATAATAAGAATTAATAAATATAATATATACGGGGGATACAGAAAGATATACTTATAGATTCAAATCACTTCAAATGCAAGACAAATTGGAGATATATTTTCAGGAGAGGATTCATTTTTTTTATTCTATTCAGTTATGTGTTTTTTATTTTCATTAAAATTATAATTCTTTCACCATTTATTTATTGAATAGTTATTTTACTAATTTCATTTTTTAGGTCATGGATATGTCTTAGGTTAAGAATCTTGATGAAAAATTTGGTTATAATCTGTAAACACTATTTGTAAACAACTTTCACCAAACTTTGAAGTTCTGAAGGATCATAATAATATTTCTAATACTATATTACGTAGTGGTGTATTGGAGTATACAATTATCTAGTATAACTTTTACCAAAAAACAATTCTAATTTTATTTATATTTTCTTTAATTATGATATTCAACTAAAAATATGATTCAAAATAAGAGAAAGTTTTATAATTTAATTTGAATGGGAATTTATGTATTTGAATTAGTGAATTTTTAATTCTTTATTAAATCCACCAATATATTGATTCATTGTAATAAATATGTATGGGATACCATTTCATTTTATTAAATATATTTTTAGTTATATTTTTTTTCATTTTATGATTAAATATTTTTACTCCTTTCTATAATTGTTGACCAAGATGAAGGTATATTTATAGTCAGACAACCACAGATTCACATAGAAAAATATAGTCATGGAAAAATAAAATGATTTTATATAACATAATTTTGGATTTAAAATTTATATTATTGTTGTGAAACCATACAAGGTTCTTTCTTATGAACTAGAACTTAGGAATAATGAAATAGAGTTTACAGATGATATTTATTTAAGATCTTTGAAAAATGTAATTTTTTATATTAAGTCTCCATTAATACTATAGAGTATCTCACTATATATATATACATATATTATATATTTAAATTTTTTTCTTAATTATAAATGTATATATAATGTTAAAATATTTATGTTCAATACTACCGAATTTAGTTTTAATACTTTTAGGTTGTTTTATTGGGAAATAATCACTAATGTGAACATAAATAATGCCGATATAATAATAATAATAATTTTAATATGATCAATAGTACAATATTTAAGGACGATTTAAATGTTTTTAGACTTATATTTTCTTGATCAAGTAGAATATGAACATCCATTACACTATCTAAATGGTTAAAATATATAAATATGAATTTTTCTCCAACATTGATGTTTTCTGAACCTAGAATGCAATATTATACTGATAGACATAAATTAATAAAAATAGAATCTGATTTTCCATATGTAATAGTGTCAAATGATAAAATTAAAGCCAAATATATTTTATTGACTCTTCCAATGAAAGAGAATCAAGGAGTTCATATTTTTGTGATGATTTTTCACTTGTATTCCCATATAATTTTATTGTCTTTTTTTATATAAATATGTTTACACCATCATAATTTTTATATATTTTTGATATTGATAGGGTTTTTAGTGGCTGATAGACCTGAGTAGGGGAGTTAGGGAAGTCTAGGACTAAAAGATTATAGAATAATGGGAATCATGTTCTAGTTCTATGGGTTATGACTTTGCATGGTACTTGTAATGAGATGTATCCAAAAAGGTTATAAATTCCATAGAGAAATGGATTTTTTATTTTTGTTTCATTTTTGAGAAACTAGAATCATATTGGGATTCCAATAATTTTAATGTCACTGACATTTTATTTCATACATTTTAAGGGTTGGGTGGTGTCCTAGGGGTTCATGAGGATGTTGGAGTAGTGGTTGGGAGATTAGTTCATGAAATATTTCAGTAGTGGTCTATTTAATGTTTAATGGGGTTATTCATGTTTTTAATTACTTTTTTGGGTGAATGAAATATGTGAAAGGGGTGTTCAGGTGAAGGAGGATAAGATCAAAAAAAATCATGGCATCAACCAATGATTCATGTTGTGAACCATGGTAATGAGTTAATTTATTAAAACCCAAGGGGCTATAAAATAGAATTTCACACAAGCTATCATATCTCAAATAGTCACAGAATTTGGGAGGCTATTTTCTCTCCACATCGCCCTTAGTTTCATCAATATTGGTTTTATTTAATAGTTAGTCAGGATATTTAGGGTAACATATCATTCTTTCATCTCCATTTTTTTAAAATTTCATTTATTGTTGATTTTGGTTCATTAGATAGGGTTTTAGGGGGAATGATTTATTTAGGGAAAGGATAAACTATTGAACTAGATTGTGATTTCATGTAAGGATCATAGTTGACATCAAAGGATAGCATATCCAATCCATCACCAATTAAGTGTTATAATTTATGTTTATATTTAAGGTCGTTTGTATTTTCTAGTAATTTTTAGTGAAATTTGTCCATTAATCTAGGTTAACGATTTATGGATTTTTTTCTTTCCTTGTTTCAAGGGTCCATTAGGAGTGTATTTCAACAGATATCATATTCTTTAAGCATCATTGGAATGCTCAGTGAGTTTGGAACATATTATGTAATGTTTTTTAAAAATTTATTTAGTTCATTAATTTGTGGAAATTGGTTATTGATATATGTTCACATGTAATTTTTAGATGTCGGTATAAGAAAGAAATGGGATCTTGTAAACATGGTTTAATTAGGAGGTCCTGAATATATTTGAGTCTCTTGGTTGACAGGGGAATTTATCTTTGTTTTCCTTCATTAGTATTACTACTTGAATTGTGTGCCTTATCTTATTTAAATTACCCCATCAAGATGAGATGGTCTTGGGACAGACTAATGGTAAAAATGGACATTATAGATTATTATATGGTTTGATGGTGGGAGCATATATGAATGAGGGTTTTCGTTCATCCTTATGATTTTTGGGAGGTCTGTGCATGTTTTTGAATGAAAATTGGATTTCATTTTAAATTTTTTTAATAAGTGGGTTTTCATGAAGAGGAATTTCATGAAAAAGTATTTATTTTTACAAGAATATTCTTCACTACATCTAAATTAAATCTGTATAGGATTGATGTGAATTTACGAAGACTTATTTTATTTTGTGTGGGTGTGGCCAAATTTTTCAAATCTTGTGTGTTTAATGTCTTTTTATGATGTGTATTCCTCATGGATGGTTTGGTGTTTTATGATGTTTATTGTGTTTGTATATTTAGGAAATATTTTTATGTGGTATTAATGTAGTGGTTAGTTGGGAAGATGTGGTAGACCCTTAGGGGGAGGTCATCGGTCAGAATGAATCTAGATTGTGCTTTCGGAATGGCCCTATATCTTGGGGACTACTACTATAGTATTGAGATGGTGAGAAGTGATATGGGATCTATGATCTATTTTTTTCATGTATGATATTGAATATGGCCCATATAATTTCTATGGGGATGGTCGAAGTTCATTATGGGCCCCCTATAGCTAATGGGGATATGTCTATGTTGTGGATGTGTAATCCTTAGACTTAGTGGGGATGTTCTAGTGTTATGAACTTTGGTCTCCTTATAGTCTATGGGGATGGGTTAGTTTGATTAATATAGCCTCACTAGAACATGCGAGAGTGGGATAGTGTTCTTATAAAACATTAATTAGTATGATTCAATTTAGGATGAACCTCGGGTTTGACTCTCGGTTTTATGTGATGCATTTATGGTAGACCTTCCTCAATTGACGAGGGATGGTTAGAAGGCCATGGATGTATAATCATCCATTTATACATTGGGTAGTGGGTCTGGGATTGGATGAAGTCCCACCTTAAGTATTCTAGTGTCATATGTAAATCATATCAGATAGTTTCATACCCTATATATTCATGTACATTTTAGTTTATATTATGAGTTAACTTTTTCTTCTAGCATGGAGCTATAGAAGGTAGGTTCTGGTGTTGTAGTTTATTGGCCAGTACACGACAACCTAACTTGTGTGAATGTGTATGAAATGTGTGTTATATTTCTAAGTGGGTGTGTTTCATAAACAATAATGAACATATTTATATTTATTTAATTTATATATAATTTAAAATAATAAAATATAATATATTTTTTATTCTGTTTGGATTATTATTGGGTCATTGGACTCACCCCCTCCCCCCACCAACAGACAAAACATGGGTTTCTATTTATATGGGAATAATTTTCAATTTTTTCTCACAAAAAAGGTATTGCCTAAAGAAAGGATCTTTTATAGGTTTATTAGTTTTTTGACTCATATGATTCTGTTGGGAAGGTATGTGATTAGTTGTGGTTTATCAGAAACACAGTTTTAATTATCAATTATTTGTAGTTTTTTAGTAGCTTTTATTCCATATTTTCTATACTATCTTCTCTATTTTGTTATTGAAACATTTAGAACATTCACTATATTTATCTTAAAGACTATAGAGACCATTTGAATCATTATTATTGTTGATGAGGTTTGGTTTGGAGCACATTTTCTCTCCATGAATATGTTAGGACCTCTCCACTAGTCGAAAACATCTGGTATATAGGGATGCATGCCTGAGGTCATGTAGTGAACAATAATTAGGTAACATTTAGGCATCCTAGTCAAGGGTGTTACAACACAACCTAGTATTGAGAATCTAGAGTCATTGTTAGTCATAGTGAAATTGAGTTGGCTTTACTAGGATTCAAAACCTTATGATGTGAGACATTAGTTCATGTCATAGTAATGTAGCTATATGTATTAATCCCTATTGCATTTAGAGTTTCATTTAATTTTAGTGTGGATAGTTTTTCAAAATTGGGTGACATGATTATTTATTATATTATTTTCAATGGTTGTTGTTCCATGACCTATCTAGACCCACAATAGAAATTCCACAGGATATGGGTGTGGCATAATGGAAATTGGGTCCATGTGTAAGTGGCATCCTTTATTAGGTATTTTCTATTTATTACAATGTGATTAAATGGGGGAAGAAATAAAATTCTATAATTTATTTAAGTCCTTACAAAAAAAACTCTATTCCATTAGATCTTTACGAGATTATTCATTAAGCCCTCTAAGACTTATTTCTTAATTGATTGGATCCTTAATGTAGTGATCATCAATTAGTGGTCTGTATAGTTTCATGATATCCCTAGATTTAAGTTTCTCAAACTATTTCTCATCCCTTATGTGTAATCACTAATTTTAGGGGTTTTTTGTTTCTTTTATCCTTTAGGATTTATAATACTTCTTGTAGTCATGCTTGTAATGTTAGATCCCTTAGGCATGATGTAGAAATTCATTACCATGTTTCATCATTTGTTTGTGGTTTTATTTGCTAACATATATGAATGTTAATGTGTTTGCCTTATGTTTTTTTAATTCATGTTCCAATGTGATTTGTATAGTCTAAATTTATATAATTGACCCAATGGATGGTAGATAAGATGAAATTGAATTGGTATTATGGATCATGAATATCTAGTGTGGCTTAAGGTTGGGTTTTCACCTTTTGATTTTTATAGATACATTGAGTTTCCCTGGTATTATTTGGAACTGATGAGATTTTATGGCAGAATGTTGAAATGGGTGTTTACCACATTCTAATGTGATGATTTTTATGTGTAGTCGTAGATAGAATACAATTTTATTAGGGGTGTAATTAAGGGATGGAAACCTGGTCATTCCAATATAGTTTGAGGTTGGTAATTGAAAGTTAATGTATATGTTAATCCTAGTGGGATGGGTAATGGAATTGATAAATTTGAATCAAGATATAAGTGAAGAAATATGTGATGTTACCATAGAACCATACCTCTGAGAATGATGGAATTTTAATTAGCAAATAAGATTGGATATTTTTGTACCTTATATAGAATGCTTTCTCAATAGTCGATTTGTAACATATAATAATGGGTTACTCTGCCAATGGGGTGGTTTATTTTTTGAAATGGATTATATATTTCTATGTAAAATTATAATTCCTAAGACCAATATTTACTTCCCAATCTAGTGCTCACCACTATACCAAAGTCGCACCTCCCTATATGCAAGAGGCTTCATACTAGCATTATCGGTGTAAGGTTATATAATGGAGTGAATATAAAATCATATCAAAGTAAATGTAACGTGTAAATAATAAAAATTAGATACATTATCTAGATTAATATGTAGTTAAATAAATAAACATACAAATTCCAAAAAATAATCCAAATAAACTATGCTATATCCAATAAAATATGGACTGCATGTTGGTAAATGCATTTATTAGCATCGAATCATATAAACCAGAACCAGAAAGACTAAAATAATAAACTAGGAAAAACATATATATGGTCTTGAGTCAAAGACTAGTCCCAAACTCTCCTAATCCATCCAAGTAAGCCAGTTATCAATGAATAGACCTTTACCAAGAACAAACATGAAATGAAGTAGTATCCGTTTGGTTACCTATGTTCCATGGTGGCCATAGAAGGGTGAGTTTAAAACTCAATAGGACACCCACTGCATTTACTCTACATATTAACATTTTAAGAAAAATAGTTCATGTAATGTGATAAAATTAAATAATTTAATGTAATTAAAAAAATATTAATTAAAAACTAAATCCTACGCTCTTCAATGAGACCCTATATTAAAATATACCAATATCAATCATTTTGTTCATGACCCTGATTGACTGTTCCTTCTTTGGTTAGTTCTACGGTGTCATGTAACACCTCATGGTTATAGTTCAAACATAGTATGGAAACTACCCTTTCATGTATTTTATATATAAAAATCCTGATGATCCCATATGGTGTTCTTATAACCTCCCAAAATATAAGTTATCAAGACTATACAAAAGGGTGTCTTCATGACCACCCCCATGATATTTTTCATGGCCTCCACACAGGGAGTTTTTCATATTAGTATCACTCCTAATTCGAAGGGTGTTTTTATAAAAAAACCAGAGTTCATTAGGCATATAATTTAAAAATTCAAAATTTAAAATCACACTTAATATCTTTAAGTAAATTGAATTTATATAACAGTTTATCGCTATCATTTTTTGAGAAAACGTTTTTTGATCAATAAGAAAATTCAATTCCTATCACCAATCATGGTTTACTAAATAAATTAATTAAATCCAACGAAGTCCCACAACCATCAAAATATCCTTTTTTATTTTCCAATAGATGAAATCAATTATAATTTACCTTATATATTTTAAATTAATAATAAAAAAATCACAACAATATTCACTGACCAAACCATTTCACATTTCAAAGATACTATTATTGTTTTCATTTATTAAGGTGTAAATTTAATTCATGATACACATGGAACTTTTTAATTAAAAGAATTTAAAATTTCAAAACACACATGTCATTTAAATTTTTATAGAAAATATATACCAATAAATGTAGAATTGACATTTCAAGTATCAAACTCCATTTTATAGAAGGATAACCTAGTCCATGAAGACATTTAACCAATTTTAACTACAGTTTCAAATTTACTGTATCCCCAAGAAATCAATAATAATTTATTTTTATTTTGAATTAATTTTAAGGAAGGATCTTTCATGGTTAAATAAACCCAAAATATCTAAATTATGTTCACGATCACTACTCAGAAAATTAGTTCTATGCACAATACATGCCCTTGAATATAAAATTTGACTATGTGAAAAGTTTAGTTACCACCTAAACTAGCCTCATAGGAGTCAATTCATCTAATATCAACATTTAGTTCAATATAAAATATAATATAAATAAAAATACATGAGAATCCCAGAAAATATGGAATATTAGACATATATGGAGTGGTATCACATGAGAGTGATTAAAATAAAGAGGGAGAAGAAATAGATTCAAAGCCCCATCACTAGTATAAAATTACCATCAATGACAATCCAAACATCTAAAGATCAAAGGGAGATCTTACTTGGAGAAGAAAAGTGAGGGAATGCTGTGAGTGGATGGTTTTATACATAAAGGGGAGAAAAGTATCTAGTTTGGGGGGTTATTGTGATGGAACATTGAAATAATAAGGATTCCCCTCACATAAAATGGCTCATGGAGGCCAATATCCAGCCAATGGCCTCCACTGATTCTCTCAAAATATATCAAATAGTTGGTGATACCAATAACCATACAAGACCTCTAGTATGGCTGGCAGTTTTCCAGTGGCTTATTACTGGCTTGCTGGTGGGACTACAAGAACCATATTGTTAGCCTCGACCAGTTACAGACCCACCAAATTCATCTACGATCATAGAAAACCCAAAATAATATAATATCATAGATGAATATATTAATTTACATGATTAAAAGAGGCATAACCAAAAATATGAACATAACCATACCATTACGAAGTGTTTAGGACTTACTACCTCCCCACTATATAATAGCTCGTCCCAGAGATGTATTCATAAGAATCACTATGACCCATCAATGATCCTCCTCACAAACCCAGTTATCCCCACTTATGGGAACAAGAATGATTTTATTTTGAACTAGATATGTCCCAACCAAGTTAAAACCCACCAGGACACATGGTGACAAACATTAAACTACTAGTTCAAAGACATCAATATTTATATGGACTCTTCCAAAATCGGTAAATTACTAATAATTCCCATGGTTAATAGAACACACCCAAGCATCCTTTTTTCAATACATGTTCCAACAACACCAATTCACTAGACTCTTTATGGTTGGGTACATTCTAACACTTCACCCCAAACCGGATCTACTTCTCAATTCCTTATTAGCATGTGAATCCTGATGTTGACCATTCCAACTAAATCAACCATGATTCTCTACCTCCAAAGAAATTTAAAACATCCCAACCATCAGAAATAAGAATTTTAGAAATGATATTATCTATAAAGTGAGGAATAATAATTTACAGTTTTAGACTACCCTAGAATATTGAATACTCACAAACCCGACCACTATACTATAAAACATCTAGAAAACTACCCATGAACGTATCACTTGAGCGTTACCCCACATTCAGTCGTTATAAGAACACATAGACTACCCCCAAAATCACTATACGGTACATGAAATCCCAAAAACTATTTTCCAATAACATGAAAGCTGTCGTTTCTTCCTCACCACATCTATCTACTTTGAACGTCACCATTTAGAATACTTTATTGATGAGTCTCCTTTAATGTTATTTGATATACCAACCTAAGTGATAAAACACAACTTAACTATGACTCATATATCCTAAAATAATCTCAAGACAATCTATTCTTGTGCACAATTGTTTAAAAACAACTCTTAATGAAGTTACATGATTAATAATCAACCCACTGAAATAATAATCATATTGTTCTTCAAGCACTGATACACCCTCAATCCATCTCCAGTTTGAATCGATAAATTCTACCCATCATCTAATTCTAACATTCAAACTCCCTACACTTTCCTAGAGATATTTTTACTGACCCTAGAAAATCTCACTACAACCATGGTTTTACCTACACATAACCACACACATATAACTGATTCGTTACACCCCACCATAGGTGTACCGCTTTTTTCACTCTATTAAACCAAAACTCCATGATTGATAGTATATCCTCTATCCATTACTACTTTAAAAAACTATATGTGATTGATCAGTCATACCTAGGTGATAACATGAAATTCTAAAAACCACCATCTCTTGGATTACTTGGAAATTTATTAATAGTGACTGTTAAACATGATTCAAAATAATGGCCACACCCTTAACTGGCCATTGGTGCACTCCCCCTATATAGCCTCACATTAATCACAACTCCATCATGACCTAGATAAGTTCTATCATAAATGCATTCATGTTAATCCTCTTGATCCACACACATCTTTCACTTTAACACATAACAAGGGTCAATATCGGATCAACCATTCCACTGCACTTCAACCCTTCTATATTCCCACACTCACCACTTGGAAATCAAAATTATGAACCAATGCCCCAAGACACCATGACCAAAATCGTCTCATTGAATCCACATTATTACCTATCCCACACAAATGGTTTCTTTTTCATCTTCTCATCAAATTCATATACTTCCATACCACCCAATCTATATTTCAAATGGAACAACACATCCTCAATTGAGATGTACAAATAATAACCAATAAAATATAAAAGGTTGAATGAATTTTCACATCCTAATAAATAACAATTAGGTAAAATTATATTGAGTCATATAATTTTAAAATAGGATCACTCTCCCCTTTCATTCTCTATCAATAGTATATATCCCAGTATCGATAACTGAAATAACACTCAACACATTACAAAAATTTATTATCTTATAAAATGAAAACCATTCACATGACCACTCATAACATAATTTTTTTTCTAAGACCTAATAAATCAATCTAGACTCTAATAACACTATATTCAACCATTTTGGTTTGGCACCAAATATTTATCTATCAAAACACATGTAATCTACAAGTCTATGAATCTGAATGATCTTACCTTCCAAATATAGTATCAATATATAAAACACATCCTAGAATCTACATTAACTCACTCAAACCCATCCAAGGTACCCAAAAACGTAAGAAAACCTAATTCCAAATGCTCTCAATAGGTGTCAAAATATTATTCCTCACATGAAAAACACCAATTTTGGATTGATTACATATGTTAGAAATCACCCATGAAAATTATTCTAAAGGAAAATACATTACTAGTTTAACACCATCCACAGGTTACCATAGATCATCAAATATCAGAGGCTCACCGAAACCATGAGCCTTATATTAATGGATATTATGTTCTCTCATCACGCCCAATAAAATAAGTCTTATATAAAATTAATCTCATAATTATATTCATTATTATGTATTGAGACACAATATATTTGATGTTCCAAGAATAATAGAACCCTCAATGGTACCACAAAAAGGTTTTAGCTAAGTCCAATATATCCACTCTCCTAGGTTAGGAACAAATGAATATCATGAGAGTCAAATCACTTCAAAAACTCATGTTCAAAGATCAAATGAGATACCTAAATTTCATAGAATTATGTCTTATTATATTCCACACATCATAAAGGTCTCTAAACATGAGATCACTATCTCTAGAACCATTTTTTCGATTTACTAAATCATTTCACAAATACTATTACCTATATCAACCCATGTTTATTTTTTCTATTCTCTACATTATAGCTCTGTGATATTAACAACATACACATGCCTTGTTATTATCTACACCACTCATCAAAGTGATTTCAAATAACCTGAACACTCTCAACATCCTCAACTACCCATGAATATAGTCAAACACTAATTACCTAATAATTCAAAAAAAATATAGTTATATATAAGATTCTCCATTTTATACTTTCTCTTTTTTGTTTCCTAGAATTAATATAAGTATGGACTTGGTAATTAAAATTGTAATTATAATTTATAACAGAAACAACCATATAAATTTTAATTGTAATTTCATTTAGATGATTCCACATAATAATCATGTTATCTGATTTGATAAGTTACTTTTAAACAACTAATATAATCATAAATTTCATAAATGAGGTTATGTAAAATGGAAAATCAATTTCATGTTATTGTGGAATATTCTAAATAAGTATCCATTGGAATATTATATTCAAGACACTATGTAATAATCGAATAACAACATAAAATTTTCAAATTCTATTATTTCAGTGTTCTTTTTCGTAAGGTGAAACTATAAACTTATTTGGAAATCACTTTATAAATGGTTAGGGACACATTAAATAACTGACCCATGTCATGCTCCATGTAATTAGATAATGAACCACATAAAATAACAAAAATGACATTAAAATTCTGTGTTCCTGATATGATGCATGAAGAAATATGTAAATTGAGAAAAATCCCATAAACCATAACATCATAATCATGTGTGTAACTTGAGATAAAATAATTCAATAATAAAATGAAGTAGCATGAATATAAAACCACACACTAGAAATATGCTCTTCCCTCAAACATGGGGCGACCAGTCCTTGGAACAATATCTATACCCTTCCTTGAAAACATCCTATATATTTTCTACCTTTCATTAATAGTAAGAAAAAATAAATGTATTCAATGATACCACATTGTATCATCCCACTACCTCGGACCACAAATCAGTTCCTAGACCTATTATTTCCATTGTATAACTAGTCCCCCCATATTCTAGAGGATTCCAACCAGTGGTGTGAGTCTAAGGTAGTTTATTGGGGAGACTATAATAGAATATTAAAAAAGAACAATAGTGAAAAAAGTTAATTAGATACATTAAATAGATTGACTAACAGTTAAAAAATAATTTTAAAATTAATTAAAAACACCAAAATAAAACATGTTATACCAAATATACTATTTATTACATGTAATAAAATTCATTCATCAATAGTGAGTCATATTTATATTAGAATATAAAAGCAAAAAATCAAAATAGGGAAAATAATGAAGATGTTTCTATGTCATATTGAGGTCTCGAACTCCCATTTTCCATCATAGTAAGCTAATAATCAATCATACGGGCTTAAAAAATATCATAGTTGTAATCAAGTAGAATCTACATAATTACCCAAGTTTCATTGTCTTCTACGAAGTATTGAGTGAAACTCAATATTCCATTACCAATATATTCAATAAATATAAATAGTCTGATTAAATTTATTCATTTGAGGTGATACAATTTAATAATTTTATGATATTTAATGAAATTTTTAAATAACCATCAACACATGAGCTCTGTGGTGATACATGAGACCAAACTGTACCAATGATAATATGTAGGTTTGTGACACTGATCGAAAAAACCATCTTTGTCCAGTTTTTTGGCATCATAAATAAATTAGAATGAATATTCCATCCATAGCATCACAACAACACATTTAGTTGTTTTCAATATAAGTATCATGACCAACCATAGTTTCATTTCACAACCTCCCACAATTGGAGTTTTTACGACCACTCTTATGAGGGTTTTATGACCTCCCAGTAGTGAATTTTCATGGACCCCTTATAGAAAGTTTCAACCTGGGAATCATGACCCCCTTCGAATGTAAATTTCAGGACCACCCGGAATGGTATTTTATATATAATTTACAAATTAAACATTTCAAAGTAAACATCACCACATTACAAAACCAAATCCATTTATCTCTTCCTAAAATATGAAAATTTTTATAAACAACGCTTTCTAATAACAAATTCCAATCAGTTCATAATCCCCATCATTGTTTACAAACTAAATCCATAGAAATAAATTAATATGCACAACAACAAAAATATCAATTTACTATTTATATTTCATAAAATTCATTATAATCCCACTTATACCAATTAAAACCACAATCATCCAATTATCATAAAATAATCTATATAAAAAACCATTTCCCATTTCTAAAAGACTATTCAAGTTTATATTTTCTATTGTGTGAATTAAATTAATTAATTCCACAACCCTCATTAATTATAATAATTTACCATTTAAAAATCCCATGTCATTTACCTATTAATTGACACTATTTAATTATTATCATAGCATTAATATTTCAAGACTCACTCTTTATTTTGATGAATTCAAACCTAGTTGACCAATCCATTTAACCAATTTTAATATACAATTTGATGTTATGGTGTCCCTTATGGATCATAGTTAACTTAGGTTATTTATTATTTCATTTTAATAATGGGTAAAACATGGTGAAATAAAGACTACAACTTTTAATTAGGCTCAAGGTCACCTTATGGAAAAAAATAATGGTCTGACGACTCATTCCCTTGAAAATAAAATGTGATTATATGGAAAATTTCTAGGACCACCTACCTCAGTCTAATATGACCTTAATAATTTGATTCAACAATTTTTTTCATGATAAAATAAAATATAATTAAGAAGAATATAAATAACCCTAAATATTTTGTATATTATACATTAAAAATGAGGTCTCACTTGACAATGAACGAAATGAATAGCAAGTGTAAAATAAGTTTTAGCCTTGCCTATAGCTATGAATTATTAGCGATGGGGATCCAAATAGACATGGACCCAGGAAGATCCTATTTAGATAAGAAAATGGTGATATATTCTTGAGGTACTACTAATATCTATGAATATAATTAAAACTATGAGTTTAGGTTTTAATGGGTGGTTATAGTAAAATTATAGTGTTTCCCCTCAATTAAAAAGCTTCATTATGGCCACTAGCTAACTAGTTTTCCAAATGCTATCTAGTGGGTCCCTGATCAAGATAATGCCTGATGTTTTTTCACTAGCTAACCAGTTGATCTATAATAGGTATGTTGACACACTATAATAATCTTATTCCAAACCCTAACCTCTTCTATATTTCTTGGTTTCTTTTGAAATTCCACTAAACACTTGATATTCTTCAATATGAAGAGAATATATTTATTAACTAGAATTAATAAGGATAAAATAAAAAATTAAATAGACATGTACCTTAATGAATGTTCGGGGTCACATATGAGATTCCATCCCTAGATCAATTACATGGAGATTAGTGGACATGAGATTAGCCATGTGACCTCACTCCGAGGGGGTGTTTTGTTCTCAATACATGTTTTTTATTTATATTCATTCCTAATATTGATTTATTCAAATTAGTGTTGGACCCCAATATAGGAGGACCCATTCATCCTGACATTGAAAACATTATGTATGGATGATTATTATGTTGGAATAGTTAGCATAGTATAACCTGATGTGGGTGACTGTTTTCTTATAAATTTATTTTCCATCAATGAATCCACTGACATATATCATATGAACTTATGATATATAAATGTAACCTTATAGTGTTAATGAAGTTACAATTGGTTTTAATTCTTAATCAACAATCAATAATACCTTAAAAAATTAATTTCATGTTTTTATATGTATTTAATATGGTTAAGTAGGAATGAAAATGTTTTGAGAAGACCCTGGAATAATATCACATTGTCTATAAATTTTTTAGGAAATAGATCATAGCACTATTTTGGTGGTTACTCGTGTGTTCCCTGAGATATCTTATGTGGTAAATCAAGTTACATATGTATTAAACTAGTTGGTCACATAGTCTGTCAGTTGGTCATACAACCAATCATTTGGTTGTTCATAGAGTTGATTAGTTCTTTATGGGGTCTATATACTATCTTTTGGATGATCTGTATGATCTGTGAAATGTTCATAATATTGATGCACATGGTCTATCCAGACTGTGTTTAATCTTTATACAATTGATACATTTCACATTCACTCTCATAATTAATGGTTTTTAGGTGATTTTTAAATGTGAAAATATGAGTTTCAATATTTTTGAATATTCTAAATACATTTATATCAGTGGTATTAAATCTGATCCAATAGGTTTTAAATGTCACATATAACTTTTTATTTACTTTATTCATGTGAGAATTAAAGATTATATATTTATGAAATTATCTATTAGAAATTCCAAGATGGTTTATATTTTCACAAACTAGGCTGGGACGCCATCCGACCCGGTGTCTGACCCGGTCCGCGACAAGGCCTGAGGGGCATTCCCCATCCCCACGTGCTGGCACAAGTTCCCATGTATCAAAATTGAATCTTTGGAATGATATACCCGAATAGGTTGAAATACAACAAACAACAAGAATAACAATTTAAAACTAAAAATATATAACCAAACATGACCTTAATCTACAGTAAAAATTTAAGTTTACCACATGATCCAAAAACCCAAAAAGGAACAACAATAAAGGGAAAAATAAATACCATAACTCAAACCTCCATGAACCATGAGGTGAAATAACTTCAAGTAACATTCGCCAAACCAAAACGTGGATGCTGCTGAAAATGTGAACCAACAATGTTGTTCATGATGCCTCAACCTGGAATGCAGAAGAAACAGAACCGACATACACCCAAGGGTGTATGTAGGGTGTGATCTAAAAGCCTAGTAGGATGCCACTGAGAAAAGGTTCCAATCCTAACTATTAAATGAAAAATACATATACTGTTTAATGGAATAAAAATAAACAAGTGCTTAAATAATTTTAATGAAAACAGTTTTTAAAGGAAAACTGCTCTAAATGGAAAAACAACATAAATTAACACACACACACACACACAGACTTTCATTGTGAACCCAACATCACACCGTGTGCCGACGGTTAGCTCAACGTAAAAGAGTAACACAATACATGGGAGAGGCCCTAAAGATAATAGCTAGATGTGGGACCCTAGAACATCTCCTCTCGGGGAAAAATGGTACAGGAACACAACAACATTCATTCTTATGCATGAACCACTAATAGGGATACACATCCATAACCTAGTGGTATCCAATCATCATCCAAAAGTTTAGTTAGTGTTGTCGTCGTCAATCCAGCTAAGTGAAACTTGGATAATGCCACTTCTGAATCACTAGCACAATAGTCCTAGTCCACCCACCTAGTACCCAGGCTATAAGGCCCCAGCCTTAAACCTTACTTAATCTTGAGTTATTACAAGATTACGCATTAAGGATCTTTTTGGGTTTATAGTTTTAGAGAATTAGATCATAAAACTTGAATTACATCCCACATATAAACAAAGTGGTTACATAAAGATGGTATTCTTCATTCCCATCAATGAAAACATATTTAAAATAAAACATGGATTCTTTCTTGAAACTGTTTTGAAACTATCATCATATCATGTACCTTTCGCTTGACCTGTGAAAAACATTTCAAAAAACATGGGATGAGCATAAAAAGCTCAGTAAGGGATATAAAAATATGAAAAGAAAACATGGGTACATATATACATAAGAATGAGATCATACCTTACCCATAAAACATAAGCACTTTAACATACCTCATCAAATCATGAATAAATCATAGAAATCATAAGACATAAAGGTAACTTGAGGCATTAATAACATTCTTACGTAGGGAGTAACCCTCTTGGTTACGTTTGGAATACCAATCACAATATATTCCCTAAATCCCTTCGGAGAAACCTTAATGTTTCACTCCTTCGCGTTACCCAATGCATTGGAGAGCTATATCGGGCTCACCCGCCCTTAGTTTATCATGGAACCACCTGTCTTCATAATAATTCCCAAGAACCATAACATAATCGTATCAAATTAAACATGCAGAAGGGAAACATATCATTTCCACTTTTCAATCACAAGATATCAATACAACACATTGATATAAAAAAATTATGAAAACCATTTCCAATACCAAAATAAAAGAAAATTAAAACATGGTATTTATTTTTCTTTTAAAAAGAAGGTATGGCTTGTAGAGGAAGCTGAAACTCATAATGGTCACGGCGGCGGAGAAGTTGTTGTCGCCACATACGTATGAAAAAAACATTCCCTTTTGTCGTTTAGTAAACTCTTCGTATAAAAATGATTCCTCTTGGATAAACGTAAAAGTGAAAGGTTTTTATACACCGTATAAAAGAAAGTTGTGTATAAAATAAAATATGCCTCAACGAAAGGAGATTGAG
Source organism: Viscum album (assembly GCA_963277665.1). Taxonomy (NCBI): domain Eukaryota; kingdom Viridiplantae; phylum Streptophyta; class Magnoliopsida; order Santalales; family Viscaceae; genus Viscum; species Viscum album. The sequence continues at coordinate 1,057,888,381 of OY728161.1, forward strand.
ACGAAGTCCCATACCTCGGGTCTGACTTGACTTGGTCGTTCTTTAATCTCCTGAATAATAAACCTGAGTTAATTTCTACTTGTTTAAGAACCTTTTTCAAGTTCATTATTCCTTTTATATCACTTATTTCCATGTCATGAACACTATGTAATTATTTAAGTTAATAACGGTCGTTTTAACGATCATTGGTACTTGAGTCAAAAATAATCGCCATTATAATTACAAGTTTTTCATGTATCCATTATATCCAGAATGGTATTCATGATTTAGATATCATATATTTTATATATATCCAGTACATTCATGCATTTATAATATTACATAATCATTTAAAGGTAAGAAATGAAATGCACCGTTCATGGAGACGGTAAGTCGTACGTACGCATGAACGCTACTTTCATTTCTATTTCATATTTTATAGAATGGAATCATAATGATATAAATATATATTATAGTTCCAGTGTAATATCATATATAATATCATAACTCCATCCTTTATACGTCCCACATATGGTATTTAACGAATCAAATCACTTTGAGGGGGCGGTAGTCCGCACTTCCTTAAATGAAGATATCGTGTTTACCCATAATGGAAACCATAAAGGTATGACCAAAAAGAAAAATACAAAAGCATAAAGAAAACATAAACATATTATATATCATATATAAATATAGTGTCATCTTAATGGCCACCTTTTAAGGTGTTAAAGGAATGTTGAACAATCATCGTTTTGGGAGGCATAAATTCACCATCCATGGAAACCGTATGTTCTTTAACCATTATATGTAGTTGTGTGTAGGTTTAGCTTGAATCCTTAATATAAAAAAATCCTAGTATATTGAGGATACTGGAGGTGTTACAAAATAAGAGAATAAAAAGAGTTTAGGGGGTTGGAGACGAAAAATAAAACAAAAGGACTCAAAAGAAGACATTACCTTAAAATCGGGTAACTTCCTTTGGTTTGAGCTCAAAGGCTTCCTTGGAAAGACTTCTTCCCAAAGTGAGGCTTCAAGAAGTAAGATAGGGAAGTGGAGAGACAAAATTAGCAGGGGTTGAGCGAGCCAAAGGCTTTGGGAGTGTGGGTAATGAGGTAGAGGTGGGGGCCTTTTATAAGAGGAGAGGAGGGGCACTCTTGGAAAGTAAAGATAAGTTACTTTATTTTAAAATTCGTTTCGGATTAAAAAGGTCCCATATTGATATAATTAGAGTATAAGGTGATAAGGTTTCGAAATCCACTCATCCAATAGGTTTTGGAAATGTGTAGGTCTTAGATATTACATTATCTTTCCATTTTATTCAAATCGTTAAATAATGAGGTCAACACTGCATCATCATGATGTCATAAATACATTTATTTATTTAATGTCAAAAAATTATAAAAAAAATACTACGATTTAGGAAATCATTTTATATTTCTAATGAATATTTATAGTAAAAATGATGACTCGTATAACCCCATATAAAAATTGTTTTCGTAAAATAACTAATGTTTGTGTCATTTTTACTTTAACATTAAATAAAAAGTTATTTATGTCATTTCCCAACCAAAGTGGCTCCATGGGGTCCCCAAGTTGACCCATGGCTTTTCTTGGTCGGCCATGACACATCCAATAAGGTTAGGACATGTGTCTAGGTCATTTCATATTATTAAAGCATTATTTTTACCTTAAACTACCCTAATTACCACTAATCGCAATTAAAAACTTAATAAGTTACTATTCACCAAAAAATTATTTTAATCTCATTGAACCACATTTTAATTCTTAATGAAAACCATGTATGTTAGATTTTTGAAATTCAAAATACAAAAGTGGCAAAATTTCATTTAAACGAAAATCAGTTTCTTTAACTACCACTTAGTGGTTTCACTATTCATAAAAAATTGAAGTTTTTCAGAAAATTACCAAAAATTCACCCTAAGCTATATTTGATATTCTGAATTCAAAAATGAAGTCTATTTTAAAAAATTAAAATCATATAAGTCACATTAATTAATTTAATAATTAATTCCCGCTCTCATGACAAATAGCGTGTTTTTATGAAACAATAAGTATCAAAAGATTGATAGTAGTTTAAGTCCAATTTCAAAGTGAAATTGATTCCAATGACCACCATTGGAAAAAATTGTAAAAATATATTCTAATTTCACTTCAAAACAAATTCAAAAGATATTCTAATCATATAAATAAATTCGATTAAAAATAGGTTTTGAATTAAAATACAACATTTTTCACTATTCATTTAAAAAATGAACTTTATCGGAAAAATACCAAAAATTCACACAAAGTAAATTTTGATTTCCCAATCATAAATAATAATTTTATTTTGACAAACATAGATTATAAAATTGTCAAAATATAGATTTAAAAAGGGTTTTCCATCAAAAGGGAGTAAAACAATCTTTTAAGAATATTAGTGTATTCTATGCTTAAGATTGGATTTATATTCATTTTAAGCCTATAAAACACTATCGAATTCATTAATAGACATAGATAAAATATCTATTATTCATTACTTACTTGGGATGTTACATCCTTCCCCCCTTTAGAAAATTGCTTCCCCGCAATTTATTTACTTATCGAATAAATAGGGATACTTATCCCTCATTGCATTTTCAGATTCCCATGTTGCCTCTTCAATCATGTGGGTTTTCCACAAAACCTTCACCTGGTGAATCACCTTATTACGTAACACTTGCTCCCTGTGGTCAAGAATCTAGACCGGTTGTTCCTCATAAGATAGGTTCTCTTCCAGCTGAACTACCTCTGGACTCAAAACATGAGATGGATCTGGCATGTACTTTCCCAACATCGAAACATGAAAAACATTGTGTAACTGAGATAAACTCGGAGGTAAAGCCACTCGGTAAGCAACTGATCCAACTCTCTCTAGAATTTCATATGGTCCAATAAACCTTCGACTCAGCTTTACTTTCTTACCAAATCACATCACACTTTTCCATGGTGATACTTTGAGAAAAAAATGATCACCTACCTCAAAAGATAGATCCTTCCTCCGGTTATCCGCATAACTCTTAGGCCTACTCTGAGCTGTTCTCATGTGCTTCTGAATCAGCTGAACTTTTTCTGCCAACTCTTCTACCAATTCTGGTCACATCAACTTCCTTTCACCCACTTCATCCCAGAAAGCTGGAGATCGACACTGCTTCCCATATAATGCCTGAAATGGTGCCATCTGTATACTGGAATGAAAACTGTTATTATATGAAAATTCAACCAAAGAAAGATGTTGGTCCCAACTTCCCTGATAATCCACCGAACAAGCTCATAGCATATTCTCCAAGGTCTGAATTGTTCATTCTGACTACCCATCTGATTGAGGTTGAAAAGCTGTACTAAAATTTAATTCTGTACCCAATGACTTTTGAAGGCCTTTCCAAAAGTTAGAAGTGAACCTGAGATCACGGTCAGATACAATGGAGAGAGGAACTCCATGTAACCTTACTATCTCTTTAAGATACAAACAGGAAAGTTGATCAAGAGAGAAAGTATCTCGTATAGCAAGTAAATGAGCAAATTTGGTCAAGCGATCAACAATAACCCAGATTGAATTATTACCTAGAGATGTCTTCGGTAATCCCACAACAAAGTCCATGGATATATTCTCCCATTTCCACTCTGGCACTGGTAAAGGCTGAAGCATCCCTTTCAGTATCTGCCACTCTGCTTTAACCTGTTGACATGTCAAACACTTCACAGTAAAATCAGCAATATCTCTTTTCATTCCATCCCACCAGTAATACTCCCGCAGATCTCTATACATCTTAGTACTGCCCGGATGAACTGAAAACGGAGAACTATGAGCTTCACATAACAAATCTATCTTCAACTGTGAATCACAAGGCACACACAATCTCTTCCCAAATCTCAAAACACAATCATTATCAATGTTGAATTTAGGAATCTTACCTTTCTGAACCATCTCTACCTTTTTCTGCAACTCACTATCTTGCTTCTGTGCTTTCTTGATTCTACCTGATAGAGAAGATCTTACTGATACCTGAAACAAAACAGAAGGAATTCCTGCACCAACAACTTCTATTCCAAAGTTCATCAAATCCTTAACCAAAGGATCACGTTCCAAACACAACATTGCTAATGAAGCAATACTTTTTCGACTCAAAGCTTCAGCCACTTTATTTTCTTTTCCCGGATGGTAATGAATTGTACAATCATAATCCTTGATTAATTCCAGCCATCTCCTCTGTCTCATGTTTAACTATTTCTGAGTGAATATATACTTTAAACTTTTGTGATTAGTATATATTTCACACTTTACTCCATACAACTGTTGCCTCAATATTTTTAATGCAAAAACAACAACATCTAATTCCAAATCATGTGTAGGGTAATTTACCTCATGAGTTTTCAACTGTCGTGAAGCACAAGCAATTACCTGATCATTCTGCATTAGGACACAACCAAGTCCTTTCAATGAAGCATCACAGTATATAACAAACTCAACATTCCTGGAAGGTAGTGCCAAAACTTGAGAATTCACCAATCTTCTTTTCAATTCCTGAAAACAATCATCACATTATTTTGTCTAGATAAACTTAACACCCTTCCGAGTTAGCTTAGTCATTGGACTAGATAATCATGAAAAATTTCTAACAAACCTTCGTTAATAGCTTGCCAAACCAAGGAAGCTACGAATCTCAGTTACATTTGTGGGTCTTGGCCAGTCTTCAACAACTTTTGTTTTTGAAGGATCAACAGTTATCCCGTCTTTAGAAACAATGTGACCAAGGAAAGAAATTTGTTGCAACCAAAACTCATATTTTCTGAATTTCCCATACAATTTCTTTTCTTTTAAGGATTGCAAGATAACCCTTAAAAGTCTTTCATGATCCTCTTTACTTTTAGAAAACACCAAAATATCATCAATGAAAACCACCACAAACTTATCCAAGAACTCATGGAAAATTCTATTCATTAAGTCCATGAATATAGCAGGTGCATTGGTTAGCCCAAAAGGCATTACTACAAGTTCATAATGGCCATATCTTGTATGGAACACAGTATTCAGAACATCTTATTCCTTTACCTTCGGCTGATGGTACCCCGATCTCATGTCAATCTTAGATAAAAACTGAGATCCCTAGAGCTGATCAAACAAATCATCGATATGAGGCAAAGGATATTTGTTCTTAACAGTGATATTATTCAAGGCTCTATAATCAATGAAAATTCTCATATAACCATCTTTCTTTTTAACAAATAAAACAGGAGCACCCCATGGTGATGTGTTAGGTCGAATGAAACCATTCTCTAATAAATCTTGCAATTGCTCCTTCAACTCTAATAGTTCAATTTGAGCCATTCGATAAGGAGGTTTTGAAATTGGCTTAGAATTAGGAACTAAGTCAACAGTAAACTCAACTTCCCGATCTGTTATTATTCCAGGCAACTCATCAGGAAAAACATCAGGATACTCATTTACCACTGGCACATCATTAATCTGAACAGTTCCTTTATTTTCAACGATGTGTGCAAGGTAACATTCATTTCCATCTTTTACAAGTTTCTTGGCCTCTTGATAACTTATCAACAGTAAGGGTTCATTCTTGTACAAAAACTAAAAGTCTTTCTGAAAAGAAACTTCTTTAGATCTACAGTCAATCTTAACAATGTAAATAGAGAGCCAATCCATACCCAGGATAACATCAAACTCTACTAGAGGTAGAACAATAAGGTTTGCAAGTAGGTTCTTTCCACAGATAAGGATATGAAGATTATTATAAATTCTTTTTGCCTCAACATTTCCCCCAGGTGTTTTTACCACAAGCTCAGGAGTCATTTCTTGAGATGGTATTCCCATTTTACTAGAAAAGGTTTCAGAGATGAAAGAATGTGTAGACCCCGAATCAAACAACACACTGGCATAATCTGAAAAAACAAACAAAGTACCTGATACAACTTCATTTGATGGCCCGATGTCTGCCAAAGTAGTTGCAAAAGATTTCACCACCCCTTTCTTCTTGTAGTCTAACTGCTTCCCATCACTCAGGCTCTTTGTCGGACACTCGTTTTCATAGTGACCCATCTCATTGCACTTATAACATTTCACTAACTGTAAATCAAATTTGGTCTTACCTTCACCTTGATCCTTTTCAGTGCAATCACGAGCCTTATGTCCCATCTTACCTCATCGGTAGCACTTTCCAAAATTCAGAAGACTTTCCCCAACATGCCTTTTTCCACATTTATCACAAACTGGAAACTTAGTTTTCTTACCATCAGACTTTTTTGAAAAATTCTTACCATTCTCCTGCCACCTCGGTCCCTTCTTCTGTTGGTTGTTATATAACACTTGGTCATCGACAAAATCCATTTCCACCTTCTCAGCACATTGAACAAGCTTTTCATAACTTTTAAACTCACAAGAAGCTAATGCCCTTCGATATTTTGGCTTTAACCCTGAGTAAAAACGATTGATTTTACTATCAAGGTCTCGGATAAAATTTGGAGCATACCTTGCCAATCGAGTGAACCTTTATTCATAGGTAGCCACTGAGTCTTCCTCTTGCCTCAATTCCAAGAATTTATTTTCCATCCTAAGTCGAACAGCCTTAGGAAAATACTTCTCAAGAAACATACCTTTGAAATCCTCCTAGTCGAGAGCATCAATCTCATCAGCGTCCCTGATATTTTTAACCATCGACCACCACTGATCTGCCTCACCCTCCAAACTGTAAATAGAAAGACTAACCTTTTGATTGTCCGAACACCCCATGACATCAAAAATCTTATCCAGTGCTTTAATCCACCCTTCAGCTAGCACAGGGTCAGATGATCCTCAGAATGATGGGGGATGTTGCCTCATGAAATGTTCCACCACTGACATGTTCCTCTGCGGTTGGTCTGGCTGATCTCGTGCATGGATACCACCGCCATTTATAGCCTGATTCAACTGTGCCATCACTGCAACAAACTGTCCAGTTCCAATTCCGACCATCTCAGGATGCTGATTCGGAAGGTTATTTCCTTCTGTATGCCTTCCTAGCACTGCTTCCCTGTTTCCTCTGTGGAAAACCATTCTGAACAAACATGTCTTAGATGAAGCGACATGGTAATCTTCAAATGCTATATCATTTCAAAAAAAATATTTTTGGATAATCATTTAATAGAATTATAACTCCTAAAGTTATCTAAACCGACCTCTGATACCAACTATAAGGCCCCAACCTTAAACCTTACTTAATCTTGAGTTATTACAAGATTACGCATTGAGGATCTTTTCGGGTTTAGAGTTTTATAGAATTAGATCATAAAACTTGCATTACATCCCACATATAAACAAAGTGGTTACATAATGATGATATTCTTCATTCCCATCAATGGAAACATATTTAAAATAAAACATGTATTCTTTCGTGACACTTCCTTGACACTATCATCATATCATGTACCTTTCCCTTGACATGTCAACAACATTTCAAAAAACTTGGGATGAGCATAAAAAGCTCAGTAAGGGATATAAAAATATGGAAAGGAAACATGGGTACATATATTCATAAGAATGAGATCATACTTTACCCATAAAACATAAGCACTTTAACATACCTCATCAAATAATGAATAAATCATAGAAATCATAAGACAGAAAGGTAACTTGAGGCATTCATAACATTCTTACGTAGGGAGTAACCCTCTTGGTTACGTTTGGAATACCTATCATAGTATATTCCCTAAATCGCTTCGAAGAAACATTAACACTTCACTCCTTCGCGTTACCGAATGCATTGGAGAGCTATATCAGGCTCACCCGCCCTTAGTTTATCACGGAACCACCTGTCTTCATAATAATTCCCAAGAATCATAACATAATCGTATCAAATAAAACATGCATAAAGGAAACATATCATTTAAACTTTTCAATCAGAAGATATCAATACAAAACATTGATATAAAAAAATTATGAAAAGCATTTCCAATACCAAAATAAAAGAAAATTAAAACATGGTATTTATTTTTCTTTTAAAAATAAGGTATGGCTTGTAGAGGAAGCCGAAACTCAAATAATGGTCACGGCGGCGGAGAATTCATTATCGCCGCATACGTATGACAAAAACATTCCCTTTTATCATCTAGTAAACGCTTCGTATAAAAAATATTCCTTTTGGATAAACGTAAAAGTCAAAGGGTTTCATACACCGTATAAAAGAAAGTTGTGTATAAAATAAAATATGCCTCAATGAAAGGAGATTGAGACGAAGTCCCATACCTCGGGTCCGACTTGACTCGGTCGTTCTTTAATCTCCTGAATAATAAACTTGAGTTAATTTCTACTTGTTTAAGAATCTTTTTCAAGTTCATTATTCCTTTTATATCACTTATTTCCATGTCATGAACACTATGTAATTCTTTAAGTTAATAACGGTCGTTTTAACGATCATTGGTACTTGAGTCAAAAATAATCCCCTTTATAATTACAAGTTGTTCATGTATCCATTATATCCAGAAAGGTATTCATGTTGTAGATATCATATATGTCATATATATCCAGTACATGCATGCATTTATAATATTACATAATCATTTAAATGTAAGAAATGAAATGCACCGTTCATGGAGAGGGTAAGCCGTACGTACGCATGAACGCTAATTTCATTTCTATTTCATATTTATAGAATGGAATCATAATGATATAAATATATATTATAGTTCCAGTGTAATATCATATATAATATCATAACTCCATCCTTTATACGTCCCACATATGGTATTTAACAAATCAAATAACTTTGAGGGGGCGGTAGTCCGCACATCCTTAAATAAAGATATCTCGTTTACCCATAATGGAAACCATAAAGGTATGACCAAAAAGAAAAATAAAGAAGCTTAAAGAAAACATAAACATATTATATATCATATATAAATATAATTTCATCTTAATGGCCACCTTTGATGGTGTTAAAGGAATGTTGAACAATCATCATTTCGGGAGGAATAAATTCACCATCCACGGAAACCGTATGTTCTTTAACAATTAGATGTAGGTGTGTGTAGGTGTAGATTGAATCCTTCTTATAACAACATACTAGTATATTGAGGATACTGGAGTTGTTACAAAATAATAGAATAAAAAGAGTTTAGGGGGATGGAGAAGCAAAATAATACAAAAGGACTCAAAAGAAGACATTACCTTAAAATCGGGTAACTTTTTTGGGTTTGAGCTCAAAAGCTTCCTTGGGAAGACTTCTGCCCAATGTGAGGCTTCAAGGAGTAATATAGGGAATTTTAGAGACAAAATGAGCAGGGGTTGGCTGAGCCAAAGGCTTTGGGAGTGTGGGTAATGAGGTAGAGGTGGGGGATGTTTATAAGAGGAGAGGAGGGGCACTCTTGGAAAGTAAAGATAAGTTACTTTATTTTAAAATGAGTTTCGGATTCAAAAGGTCCCAAATTTATATAAGTTTCGGATAAAGTGATAAGGGTTCGAAATACACTCATCCAATAGGTTTTTGACATGTTTAGGTCTTTGATATTACATTATCTTTCCATTTTATTTAAATCGTTAAATAATGAGGTCATCGCTGCATCATCATGATGTCATAAATACATTTATTTATTTAATGTAAAAAAATTATAAAAAAAATACTATGATGTAGGAAATCTTTTTAGCTTTCCAAGGAATATTTATAGTCAAAAATATGACTCGTATAACCCCATATAAAAATTGTTTTCGTAATATAACTCATGTTTGTGTCATTTTTACTTTAACATTAAATAAAAAGTTATTTATATCATTTTCCAACCAAAGTGGCTCCATGGGGTCCCCAAGTTGACCCATGGCTTTTCTTGGTCGGCCATGACACATCGAATAAGGTTATTACATGTTTCTAGGACATTTCATATTATTAAAGCATTATTTTTACCTTAAACTACCCTAATTACCACTAATCGCGATTAAAAACTTAATAAGTTACTATTCACCAAAAAATTATTTTAATCTCATTGAACCAAATTTTACTTCTTAATAACAACCATGTATGTCGGATTTTTGAAATTCAAAACACAAAAGTGGCAAAGTTTCATTTAAACAAAAATCAGTTTTTTAACTACCACTTAGTGGTTTCACTATTAATCAAAAATTGAAGTTTTTCAGAAAATTACCAAAAATTCACCCTAAGCTATATTTGATATTCCGAATTCAAAAATGAAGTCTATTTTAAAAAATTCAAAACATATAAGTCACATTAATTAATTTAATAATTAATTCCCGTTGTCATGACAAATAGCGTGATTTTATGAAATAATAAGTATCAAAAGATTGACACTAGTTTAAGTCCAATTTCAAAGTGAAATTGGTTCCAATGACCACCATTGGATAAAATGGTAAAAATATATTCTAATTTCACTTCAAAACCAATAAAAAATATAATCTAATCATATAAATAAATTAGATTAAAAAGTGGTTTTGAATTAAAATAAAACATTTTTCACTATTCATTAAAAAAATGAACTTTATCGGAAACATATCAAAAATTCACACAAAGTAAATATTGATGTCCCAGTCATAAATAATAATTTTATTTTGAAAAACATAGCTTATAGAATTGTCAAAAGTTAGATTTAAAAAGGGTTTTCCATCAAAAGGCAGTAAAACAGTCTTTTAAGAATATTAGTGTATTCCATGCTTAAGATTGGATTTATTTTCATTTTAAGCCTCTAAAACACTATTTAATTCATTAATAGACATAGATAAAATATCTATTATTCATTACTTACGTGGGATGTTACACAGACATCCCGTTTGTGCTCAAGAAGTACGTAGTTCTTGTCTCATGTCATAATCACTTGCTTAGACAAAACAAGACACCACACACACCAAAAACCACCATTTTCACACACAATGGCCATTTGAAATAATATGCACCCTAAGAGTATCCCAAAACTAAATCCAAATCACACACACATCCAAAATAAATACTACACAGTCAAATATACCACTTTCATCATCAAACAAACCATTAAAAGAATTTGTCAAACAGTTTCCACACACGTCGCATGACTTTAAGCACCAAAATTTTTTCACAATTCGACCAAAAAAATTTCTCTCCCTTAATAAATATTTAATGAAACAATCATAATTTTCATAAATAAATTTTAAAGAGAAAAACTACTCTTTTCAAACTAGACTGACCTAAACCCCCTTACATGACCACATGTACACAATTCCACCTTAGAAACACAATCTGTATCACACACACAATTTAAGAAACCATCCACAGAGTTAAAAATACCATTACTATACATAAGCGAACTACTTGAAAATAAATTTCTAAACAATTTCAAAATATGTCTCATGACTTTAAACACCACAGACTTGTTAAAAAGTTCATTTTTGACTAAACACAACTAGACGCAACACCAAAACACCAATTTCACCATTTTTCACATCCTAACAAATTAACTACCCAGTAATGAAAAACTAATCAGTAGTTCAACATGAGTTCTCACAAAAATGACATACTTATATCATGAGACAACCTACTTAACACATCAAAACACACTTAACCGCATGTAAAATCGAACTCACACCAAACTAATTAATTTATAAGCTAACCAAAAAAATTAAAAAACAATAACAATTAACTAGAAATAAAACTTCAATAGAAAGCACAAACATAGTATAAACTGGCAAATAAACTATTCAACTGAAAATCAATCCTCATAGAAGACCAATTTCAACCCACATAATTAATTAAATAAAATACTAAATTAATTAAACATAAAAATTAATTAATAAAATAAAAATTAAACATGGAACCACCTACCTCGATGTCGGAAAAACCCAAATATCCAAGAAATTCCCCAATCTCACACCAAAGTTTCCACAATCAACTCAAATGAACTCTAACATCAAAACATCTCTCCAATTACACAAAAATTGAACCAAATTCCAAACCAAAACTCCAAACCACAACAAATAAAATTAGAAGAATTAACAATTAAGGTATATCGAACCTATGGAAATGGTCCAAGAGCTGTCCGAGAAAGATGTAGGGTGCCTAAAGGTGTTGTGTTGGCTGGACTTGTCAGAATAAAAATGGTGTGAGGCCAAGATTTTTCGGCAAGGGAGAGGGCGGTTCTCGTTCGCTGGAGAGGGAGAGGATGGTTCTGAGATGTGGGTCGCGTGCACAAGGGGATTCCGGCTACAGAGGCACTGTCCGATGGGAGTAGGAGGAGCGAACGAGAGGGGTGGTCCATGTTGGAGGACATCACGTCGCGCCGGAGGAGGCAGCGCCGAAGGATGCCACGCCGGAGTAGGCCTGCGCCGGAGGAAGTCTTGGGGAGGGGCGAGCGGCGAATGCAGACTAGAAAAGGGAAGAGCGCATTTAGGGTTAGGGGGAGGCGTGCTGCGCAAACAAGAGGGGGGGGGGAGAGGGTCTGCGCGGGGAGAGAGGGGGAATGAATGAGAGGCGATAAAAGAGAGGGAAAAAAAGAGAAAAAATAATAATAATAAAAAAAATAGAAATAAAAAAAATGAGGAATAGAAATAAAATTCAAATAAAAGAATAGAAAAAAATTAAAATTAATAATAACAAAATTTTTTTAATAATAACAATAAAACTAAAAATAATAAAAATAGAATAATACAAACAACCAAATTAATAATAATATAATTATTATTGGGGCCGGACAACATTCACGGTCATGCCCAAGGTCGCGCTCCCAAATAAAAACACATCTAATAATAAAACGTTCTATAATTAAGGATGGGAACTACACACAATCATGTGTACAACCTTGCACCTGTGTATAACACCAAAATCAATTAAATTAAAACCGGCTCAACCCACGACTCAAAAGTGAAACCCAAAATAATTTAAAATAAAAGAAAGCATCAGGTGGGGCACATATCACTATAGTGAAGCAACACGACTTCGACTGAGCCACGCCCATGTGTCAAGTGCTGCTAATCCAAATGTTCATTTATCAGAAAAACACAAAAGCTCTCATAGGGCTGAGAATCCACCTCATCTAAACAATTAAGTCAAACAAAATAATCAGATAAAGGTAAAAATTAGAATCATTACCGATGTGAGAAGATGCTGTGTGACAATTCTCCCCCCCATGACACTTTATGCCCCAAGAAAGTCGCAAAATCTTAACTAAGCAAACATTCCAAGCAAGACCATGAAGATACCAAAAACAAAAATCAATCACCAAAAGACCAGGCATTCAAAACACCAATGCCTTGAAACATCTATGATCTCAAAACTAGAACCACCGAGAAAATTTGTTAACATCAAGGAATTCACCTCGAAATAGTACTACATCATTGAACACCCTGAACCGTGACATAGGGATCACCAGTGCCTCTCAAGATCTTCAAGAACCCTCATCAAGTTACCCAATACTCAAGATAACCAATTAGCATGGTCGAGGCTGGGAAGAGCAGAAGCGAGGGGTTGCTCCACCAAACACACATTGAAAACTGAGTATTCCCCAAACTCGTCCTATAGTGGTCTCCCCACCATATTAGGGTTCTCATCAAAAATTGGTTCTTCAAACCAAAACAAGTCACAAATCATAAAACCTCTAACACATGATTGACCCTCAAAGTCCCCTATGTTCAACCCACGCAAGAGGGGACATCGGTGAGACCTGTACATGGTCTCCCCACCATTTTAAAATTTCCAAAAACCACAAAACACACATGGGCATTCCTAGTTTACTTTAAGCAATACTGACTGAACCCTTCATCATGAACCCACCACATGGGCCGATATGTACTGATTATTCCAACAGTGGGAAACACTCCACCACATGAGATAGCTTTGATAGCAAAAACCCCTAACCAAGAAGCGAACCAGATAGGCACAAAAAAATTCCACAACACATGAGTATCTCCGACCACAGGAAGGTTCACAGAGCACACCCACTAGCTTTACAAGAATACAGATTTTTCGAACCTCTTTAAGACCCAAGAGGATGTCCGATAAGTTTAGACCATGACAAGTAGACAAGGGATCCATGAGCCTCACAATATGAATGATGCCTTCAGAGAGGGTACCGCAATAAGGAAATTCAATCTTTCCCCATCCCATTACTGAAAACTTATGTCGGATCAAGCTCATCCCACGTCTGATTAGTTCTGACTACGCGCAAGCTTCACCTCAAGACCTATGGCTGGGGCCCTGATGTCTGAAGCATCTACAGCCACATAGTCAAAAGCTGACCACCTCTGACTGGAACATTCTTTGCTAAAAAAGAAACCTGCATACTACTCCTCGTCCCCCATGAAGACACATCAACATCATACCAATGAATAATTGCAGCGAACGACTTAGGGTGTTCGACTGACCACACTAGTGTAAAAGATTGAGTGGTCTGTCAAACACACGATACAAACTAACGAGAGGGTCACTCCAAGAACAAGACCTATTGGTTAACACTCCTCATCGGATGCAGAACCTGCACTTACCATAATTGAACGGGACCAAAAACTATTATGAGCGTTAAAATGATCGTTCAACACAACCTCTAGGGAATAAGAAACTAGCTCATCAGAAAGGTCAACATACCTCCTTCACCCTATATTGACTGGTCAAGAACCTACGAGATCCACAAATTTCTTTTTCCTTCACTTAGGTACAACCATGGAATGATACTAGTCTTGAGGTTTGCTCATGATGTTGCTATTCGCAACGAAAATGGCACTATCACTGTTTGCTGGTTTAGTATCGCTCATCCAATCATACTTGAGAAAACTTATGCATAAACCACATTTATAGTTCCTAAAAAACCAGAGACACTTCTAACATTCCCAAAGCACTCAATGACATCCAACTGACATCGATGTCTATGAACAGTCAACACCACTGAGCAGAACCTAACTATGCCACTCCATCGAGAGTCTGAGCCGGGCCAAGTACTAAGAGAGACCTTATAGAACCCAAGGAACGTTTCTAGGGGGAATATCCCAAACAATAAACAGACAAAAAACCTTCTAAAAATCCAAACACATCACAAAAAAACATCAATATTCCAGAAAAAATTCCAATAAGTCCAATTTAAAACATCAATTCATTTTCAAAGAAAAACACTCACTTGAAAAACCAAGCACTGCACAATAATCCCAAAAGCTATTTTGTAAATCCATCTTTACTCCAAAAACAATTTCATTATTGTTTTCCATTTAGAAAACCATTTTTGCACAAAAACCCATTCAAGAAAAAGGCCCACTTTTTAGGAAACAAGATGCAACCTTAGAAATCAATCAACGAACACTGATATTCCATGGTGCCTCGCAAGTATGCATTTTCATTCCACTCAGTCACCCAACCAAAATATTCACCAACTATACATTAATTGAGTCCACATTAACATTTGAGCACCCATAGGAATACACTAGAGATAAATAAGGCTACCCCGCTTTCAAACCAAAACATTCTCAGTATCCGAAAATACCCTTTCTTTCAAAACCATTTAAAAAAATCAGGGAAAATATCAAGAATTATTTCCATTTCTAAAACAATCCACATCAATTTTAGATAACCCAAGATGCTATTTTAGAAATTCAACCTCGAAAAATTAAACACCAAAATCCAGAAACAAGGTTTAAGAGAAAACCACCTCAAAAAAGACCATACCAAACACACAGAAAAATCAAATAATAGAAACACCAATGTATGATTCCATTTTTAAAGGAAAATACTTCCACACCAATCCCAAAACTGAAGAAAGACATCACAAACATTAAAGCACATGGACAGATAACTAGTGTTCATGCCTAACCCAACTACATGGTTTAGCATACCATGCCCAAGGAAAGCGCCAACCACTAGGAGTGTCGAACCGTACTCTCGGGCATCACATGGGTCACTACTCCATGTGAGACCGCGCGCAGTACCAGTTTACTCCTACTGTCATCCCCCATCCCAAAAGAGTAAATCAGAATAATTTGAAATCTCGGACTACCCCTGGCTACTCGAGGACCAGAACGAGCTAGAGTTCACGATGCTCTTCCCGTACCTACCCATCGAATACCCACAATCCTATCTCCGATCTACCAGACATCCCAAATAATATGAACAATGACAGCCTTATATACCATTTTGTCACTAACTAGGCTGGGTCTCCATCTGACCTTGTGCCAGACCCGGTCCGCGGAAAGGCCTGAGGTGCATTCCTGATCCCCACGGGATGGAACAAGTGAGTGGGTATCAAAATTGGAACTTGGGAACGATTTACCTGAATACATAGACATACAACAAACAACAAGATGAATAATTTAAAACTAAAAACAGATAACCAAACATGACCTTAACCTACAGTCAAAATTTAAGATTACAAATTGAACCAAAACCCCAAAAAGGAACACCAGTAAAGGGAAAACTAAAAACACTAACTCAAACCTCCAAGCACCATGAGGTTCAACAACCTCAAGCTACATTCACCAAACCAACACATGGATGCTATTGACAAAGCGAACCACCAACGTTGTACATGATTCCTCAACCTGGAATGTAGAAGAAACAGAATCTACAAACACCCAATGGTGTATATAGGGTGTGAGCTAAAATCCCAGTAGGATGCCACCAAGAAAAGGTTCCATGCATAACTATTAAATGAAAAATACATATGCAGTTTAATGGGATAAAAATAAATAAGTCCTTATATAATTTTAATGAAAACAGTTTTTAAGGGAAAACTACTCTAAATGGAAAAACAACTTAAATTAACACACACACACACAGACATACCTTCTTGGTAACCCCAATGTCACACCATGTGCCGATGGTTAGTGAAAAGAAAAATCGGAGCACAATACATGGGAGTGGCCCTAAAGATACTAGCGAGATGTGGGACCCTAGAATGTCGTGTCTCAGTGAACAATGGTATAGGAAAAAAATATATGTTCTCGTGCATCAGCCACTAGTAGGGAAACACATCCATAACCTAGTGGTCTCCAATCATCATCCAAAATATTAGTTAGTGTTGTAGCTGTCAATCCAGCTAAGTGAAACAAGGATGATGACACTTTCGAATCACTAGAGCACTAGTCCTAGTTCCCCCACTTAGTACCCATGCTTCCCGTTTGTGCTCAAGTAGTTCAGATTTCATGTCACATGTCATAATCACATACTCAGACAAAACAAGACATTACGCACGCCAAAAACCACCATTTGCACACACAAAGACTATTTGAAAAAAGACGCACAATAAGAATATCCCAAAACTAAATCTGAATCACTCACACAACCAAAATAAAGACTACACAGTCTAAGAAACCACTTTCATCTTCAAACACACCATAAAAATAATTTGTTAAACAGTTTACACACACGTCACATGACTTTATGCACCAAAATCATTTACACAATTCAACCAAAACAATTTACCACCCTTAATAATTATATAATGAAACAATCCAAATTTTCATAAATAAATTTTATAGATAAAAACACCACTTTATACAATAGACCGACCAAAACCTCCTTACATGACCACACAGACACAATGCCACCTCCGAAACACAATCTGCATCACGCATGCAATTTAACAAATAATCCGCACATTTAAAAATAACATTACTATACTTAAGTGAACTACCAGAAAAAAATTTCCCAACCATTTCAAAATATGCCGCATGACTTTAAACGACAAAGACTTGTTAAAAAGTTCATTTTTGATTAATCTCAACCAGACGCAACACCAAAACACCAATTGCACCCTTTTTCACATCTTAACAAGTTATCAACCCAATAAAGAAAAACTAATCAGCAGTTCAACATGAGTTCTCACAACAACAACATACTTATATCATAATAAATCCTATATAACACATCAAAACACACTAAACCTCAAGTAAAATCGAACTCACACCAAACTAATGAATTAATAATCTTACCACACAACTAAAAACCACTAACAATTAACTAGAAATAAGACTTCAGTAGAAAGCACAAACATAGTATAAACAGGATAATAAATAATTCAACAGAAAAAACCACAGAGATGACAAATTTCGCACTAAAAAATTAATTAAATAAAATGATAAATTAATTAAACTTGAAAATTAATTATTCAAATAATAATTAAACATGGAACCACTTACCTTGGTGTCCGAAAAACCCCAATAACAAAGAAATGCTCCAATCCCACACAAAATTTTCTGCAATCTACTCAAATGAACTCTAACATCAAAACATCACTCCGATTACATGAAAATTGAACCAAATGCCAAACCAAAACTCCTAACCACAACGTAATCAAATTAAAATAATTAACAATATAGGTATATCGTACCTATGGTAAGGGTTCGAGGAGCGGTACGAGCATGATGTAGGGTGCTAGAAGGCATTGACTGGATAAACTCGTAAGAATAAGAAGGGGTGCGGCCATGGTTTTTTTGCAAGGGAGAGGGTGGTTCTAGTTCGCTGGAGAGGGAGGGGAGGGTTTCGAGCTGGGGGTTGCGCACACAAGGGAATTCTGGATGGAGAGACACCATCAGACATGATTAGGAGGAGAAAACAGGAGGGGCGGTCCGTACCATAGGACACTGCGTCATGCCGGAGGATGCCGTGTCAATGGAGGTCGCGCTGAAGGATGTCGTACCGGGGGAGGAATGCGCCAGAGGAAGGCTTGGGGAGGGGCAAGCGGCAATTTCGGACTGTAGAAGGGAAGAGTGCGGTTAGGGTTAGGGGGGAGGCATGCTGCGCAAACAAGAGGGGGAAGAGGGTCCACGTGGGGAGAGAGGGGGAAAGAAAGAGAGGAGATAAAAGAGAATGAAAAAATAAAAAAGAAAATAAAAATAAAATAAAATATAAATAAAAAAAATGAGGAATAGGAATAAAATAAAAATAAATTAATAGAACAAAATTCAAATTATTAATAACAATTTTTTTAATACTAATAAAAAAATTAAAAATAGAAAAATAAAAATAGCCAAATTAATAATAATATATTTATTATTTGGACCGGACAACGTGCACGATCATGCGTAAGGTCGCGCTCCAAAAAACACATCTAATAATAAAACGTTATATAATTAAGGATGGGCACCACACATAATCGCGCATACAACCATGCACCCGTTTATGACACCAAAATCATTTAAATTAAAACCGGATCAACCCACGGCTCAAAAGTGAATGCCAAAATAATTTTAAATAAATAAAGTGTCGGGCGGCCCGCATATCGCTTTAGGAAAGCGACACGGCTTCGACTGAGCCATGCCCATGTGTCAAGAGCTACTAATACAAACATTCATTTATAATAAAAACACAAAATCTCTCGTCGGGAACAGAATGCACCTCGACAAAACAATTAAATCAAATAAAATTATTAGATAAAGTTAAAAATGAGAATCATTACCGATGTGCGAAGTCGGGGTGTGACAATTCTCCCCACCATGACCCTTTCTGACCCCAAAAAGACCCCAAAGACTTAACCAAGAAAAGATTCATTGAAAGACCACAAAGATAAATAAAAAAAACTCAATCACCCAAAGATAAGGCATTCAAAAAACCTATGTCTTGAAACATCTAAGATCTCAAAACCAGAACCACCATGCAAGATGGGTAATGGTAATAAATTCACCACAAAATAGAACTAAAAAATGGAACACCCCGAACCGGGACTTAGGGGTCATATGGGCTGCTCGAGATCTTCAAGAATGCTCATCAATTGGCCACTACTCATGCTAACCAATTAGCATGGTCGAGTTTGGGCTGAGAAGAAACAAGGGATTGCTCCACCAAGCACACTTTGAAATCTACGTCTTCCACAAACTCGTCCTTTGGTGGTCTCCCTACCATATTAGAGTTCTCTTCAAACATTGGTTCATCAAACCAAAACAACTCACAACTCATAAAACCTCTAGCACTAGCTTTCCCCTCAAAATCACCTATGTTAAGCCAACACAAGAGGGTACATCGGCGAGACCCATACATGGTCTCCCCACCATTTTAAAATTTCAAAACACAACTAAACCCGCACAGGCATTCCCCATTTACTTTAAGCAATACTGACTGAACCCTTCATCACGAACCCACCACATGGGCTGATCTGTACTGATTATTCCTACAGAGGATAACACTCTACCACATGAGATAGATTTGATAGTAGAAACCCATAACCAAAAGGAGAACTAGACAGGCATACAACAATTCCACAAGACATGAGCATCTATGACCACAAGAAGGTTCACGAAGCACACCTACTAGCTTTACAAGAATACGGATTTTCCAAACCACTTTAAGGCCCAAGAGGAACTCCAATAAAAATAGATCATGAAAGGTAGACAAGGTATCCATGCCCCTCACAAACAGGAATGACGCATTCTGATAGGGTACCATAATAAGGAAATTCAATCTTTCCCCATCCCGCCATTGTGGACTTAAGTCGGATCAAGCTCATCCCACGTCCGACGAGTTTTGACTGCGCGCAAGCTTCACCCCGAGACCTTTGGTTGGGGCCCTGATGTATGAAGCATCTATAGCCTCGTAGTCATAATATGACTATCTATGACTGGCACTTTCTCTGTTGGAAAAGCAACCTGCATACTACTCCTCATCCCCCAAGCGGACACTCCATCATCATACCAACTTATAATTACAGTGAACGACTTAGGCTGTCTAATTGACCACACTAGAAGTAGGAGATTGAGTGGTCTATCAAACACGCGACACAAACTAATGAGGGGAACTCCAAGAACTAGTCCAATACGTTCACACTATTCATCGAATGAGGAACCTGCACTTAACATAATATAAACGGGACCAACAACTATTATGAGCTTTAAACTGATCGTTCCACACATCCTCTGGGGAACAAGAATCTATCTCATTATAAAGGTCAACATAACTCCTTCACCCTCTATTGACTGGTCAAGAACCTACGAGATCCACCACTTTCCTTCTCCTTCACTTAGGTACGACTGCAAAATGAGACTAGTCTTGAGGGTTGCTCAAAACATCGCTATTTGCAACGAAAACGGAACTATCACCGTTTCCAGGTTTAGTCACGCTCCTACAAACATACTTGAGACAACTTATGCATACACAACATCTATAGTTCCTCCAAAACCAGAGACACTTCCATCATTCCCAAAGCACTCAATGAAATCCAACTGACATCGACGTCTACGAACAGTCGACACCACTGAGCATAACCTAACTCGGCCACTCCACCGAGAGTCTGAACCGGGCTAAGAACTGAGAGAGACCTACTGGAACACATGGAACGTTTCTAGGGGGAATATCCCAAACAAGAAACACAAAGTAGCCATCCAAAAATACAAATAACATCACTAAAAAAACATCAACATTCCCGAAACAATTACACTAATTCCAATTTAAAACATCAACTCATTTGCAAAGAAAAACACTCACTTGAAAATGAAAGAACTGCACAACTAGCCCAAAATCTTTTTTGAAAAACCATCTTTACTCAAAATGATATGTCATTTTTGTTTTCCATTTCCAAAACCATTTTTGCACAAAAACCTATTTAAGAAAATGGCCCACTTTCTAGGAAACAAGAAGAAGCCTTAGAAATCAATCAACAACCACTGATATTCCATGGTGCCTTACAAGTATGCATTTTCGTGCCACTCAGGAAACCATCCACATGATTCACCAACTATCCATGATTCAATTCCACATGCACATGTGGGCACCCATAGGAATACCACTGTAAAGAAACAAGGCTACCCCGCTTTCAAAACAAAACATTCTCAATATCCAAAAATACATTTTTTTTTTCAAAAACCAATTCCAAAATTCAAAGGAAAATTTCAAGAATGCTTTCCATTTCTAAAAAAATCCACTTCAATTTTAGATAACCCAAGAAGTTATTTTATAAATTTGACTTCGAAAAATCAAACTCCAAAATTTAGAAACAAGGTTTAAGAGAAAAGCACCCAAAAAAAGATCATGCCAAACAAACACCGCATTTAGTAAAGAGCAACACCAATTTCTAGTTCCATTTTTAAAGTAAAACACTTCCACACCAATCCAAAAACTGAAGCAAGACATCACAAACATTGAAGCACCTAGACAGAGAACTAGTGGTTATGCCTAACCCGACTACATGGTTTTGTAGACCATGCCCTTGGCATGTGCCAACCACTAGGAGTGTCAAACCGTACTCTCGGGAATCACATGGGTCGCTACTCCATGTGAGGCCACGTGCAGTACCGGTTGACTCATACTGTCATCCCCCATCCACAAAGTGAAAATCCAAAAAAGCTGAAATCCCGAACTTCCCCTAGCTACTCGAGGATCGAAACAAGCAAGAGTTCGTGATCCTCTTTTTGCACCCACCCCTTAAATACCGACTGTCCTATCTCCGATCTACCTAACATCCCAAATAACAAGAACAAATACTGCCTTTGATACCATTTTGACACGAACTAGGCCAGGTCGCCATCCGACCCGATCCGCGGCAAGGCCCCATGGTTGTTCCCGATCCCCAAGGGCTGGCACAAGTGCCCGGGTATAAAAACTGAAACTTGGGAAAAATTTAACTGAATACATAGACATACACCATATAACAAGATGAATAATTTAAAACTAAAAATAGATAACCAAACATGACCTTAATCTACAGTAAAATTTTAAGTTTACAACTTGACCCAAAAAACCCAAAAAGTAACAGAAATAATGCGAAAACTAAAAACCCGAACTCAAACCTCCAAGCACCATTATGTGCAGCAACTTCAAGATACATTCACTATACCAACACGTGGATGTCGTTGAACACACAAACCACCAACATTGTTCACGATGCCTCAACTTGGAATGCATAAGAAACAGAATCTACATACACCCAGGGGTGTATGTAGGGTGTGAGCTAAAATCCCAGTAGGATGACACTGAGAAAAGGTTACATGCATAACTATTAAATGAAAAATAAATATGTAGTTTAATGGAATAAAAATAAAAAGTCATTAAATAATTTTAATGAAAACAGTTTCTAAGGGAAAACTACTCTAAATGGAAAAAAACATAAATTAACACACACAGACACACTTTCATGGTAACCCAAACGTCACACCGTGTGCCGAAAATGAGCGCAATGCAAAATAGGAGCACAATACATGGGAGAGGCCCTAAATATACAATCGAGAAGTGGGACCCTAGAACATCATGTCTCAGTGAAAAATGGTACTGGAACACAACAACATACGTTCTCGTGCACGAGCCACTAGTAGGGCAACACAACCATGACCTAGTGGTCTCCAATCATCATCCAAAAGTTTAGTTAGTGTTGTAGTCATCAATCTAGCTAAGTGAAACCGGGCTGATGCCACTTTCAAATCACTAGTGTACTAGTCCTAGTCCGCCCATATAGTACCCAAGCATCCGGTTTGTGCTCGAGTAGTTTAGAGTTCATGTCACATGTCATAATCACATACTCAGACAAAACAAGACACTAAGAACGCCAAAAACCACCATTTTCACACACAATGGACATTTGAAATAAGATACACACTAAGAGTATCCCAAAACTAAATCCGCATCACTCACACAAACAAAATAAAGACTGCACAGTCAAAGAAACCACTTTCATCATCAAACACACCATTAAAAGAATTTGTTAAATAGTTTCCACACATGTCGCATGACTTTAAGCCACAAAAAAATTTACACAATTCAACCAAAAAAAATTCTCACCCTTAATAATTATTTAATGAAATAGGCCAAATTTTTATAAATAAATTTTAATGAGAAAAACACCTCTTTACACACTAGACCAACCTAAACCCCCTTACATGACCACACGCACACAATGCCGCCTTAGAAACACAATCTGCATCACGTACGCAATTTAAGAAACCATCTGCATAGTTAAAAATAAAATTACTATACATAAGTGAACTATCAGAAAAAAAATCAAAACAATTTTGAAATATGTCACATGACTTTAAATGACAAAGACTTGTTAAAACATTCATTTTTGACAAAACAAAACCACACACAACACCAAAACTCCAATTTCACCATTTTTCACATCCAAACAAATTAACTACCCATAAAAGAAAAACAAATCCGCAGTTTAACATGAGTTCTCACAACAAATACATACTTATATCATGAGACAACCTACTTAACACATCAAAACACACTAAACCTCAAGTAAAATCAAACACACACCAAACTAACGAATTAATAATCTAACCACACAAATAAACAAATAGTAAAAATTAACTAGAAATAAGACTTCAGCAGAAAGTGCACACATAGTATAAACAGGCTAATACCAAATTCAACTAAAAATAAAACCGTAGAGAAGACCAATTTCACTCTACAAAAAATAATTAAATAAAATGATAAATTAATTAAACTTGCAAATTAAATAATAAAATAATAATTAAACATGGAACCACCTACCTCAATGTCAGAAAACCCCAAATATCAAAGTAATGCTCCAATCACACACCAAATGTTCCGCAATCAACTCAAATGAACTCTAAAATCAAAACATCACTCCAATTACATGAAAATTGAACCAAATTCCAAACAAAAACTCCTAAACACAACTTAATAAAATTAAAATAATTAATAATAGAGATATATTTCACCTATGGAAAGGGTCCGAGGAGCTGTCCGAGCAAGATGTAGGGTGCCAGAAGTCGTCGTGCAAGATGGACTCGTCAGAAAAAGGTAGGGTGCGGCCAATGTTTTTCAGAAAGGGAGAGGGCGGTTCTAGTTCACCGGAGAGCGAGAGGAGGGTTCTGAGCTGGGGGTTTCACACACAAGGGGATTATGGATGGAGAGGCGCCATCAGACAGGATTAGGAAGAGAGAATAGGTGGGGCGGTCTGCACCGTAGGGCGTTGCGTCATGCTAGAGGAGGCCGTGCCAGAGGATTCCGCGCTGAAAGATGCCGCGCCAGAGGAGGCTTGTGCTGGAGGAAGGCTTGGGGAGTTGTGAGCAGAAATTGAAGACTGGAGAAGGGAAGAGCGCAGTTAGGGTTAGGGGGGAGGAGTGAAGCATAAAAAAAAGGGGGGAAGAGGGGCCGCACGAGGAGAGAGGGGTATACAAAGATAGGAGAGAAAAGAGAGGGAAAAAAGAGAATAAAAAAATAGAAATAAAAAAATGAATAATAGAAATAAAATACAAATAAAATAATGGAACAAAATTCAAATTAATAATAACAATTTTTTAGTACTAATAATAAAACTAAAAAGTAATAAATAAAGAATAATACAAACAACCAAATTAATAATAATATCATTATTATTGTGGTCGGACAACATGCACAGTAATGCGCAAGGTTGCACTCCCAAATTTAAAAAAATATAATAATAAAATGTTCTATAATTAAGGATGGAAACTATAGACAATCGCGCGTACAGCCTTGCACCCATGTATGACACCAATATCATTTAAATTAAAACCCGCTCAACCTGCGGCTCAAAAGGGAAACAAAAAATAATTTAAAATAAAAGAAAGTGTTGGGTGGGGTGCATATATCTCTAGAGAAGCGACACAGCTTCAACTGAGCCATGACCATCTGTCAGGAGCTGCTAATCCAAACTTTCATTTATCAGAAAAATGCAAAAGCACTTGTCAGACAAGGAATGCACCTTGAAAAAACAATTGAATCTAATAAAATTAACAAATAAATGTAAAAATTAGAATCATTACTAATGTGTGAAGTTAGGGTGTGACATATATGAAATTTGGTATTTTTCTCAATGAGTGTAATTTTTGAGTTACATATATATATATATTAAATCTAGAATAATAATGTGATGATTTTGTGTTTTTTATAAGAATAAATAATCATTGGTACTATGATATATATTTTTTTTGGGATTTGAATAAATTTGTTTCTTAGCTATAAAATTATCTTCTCTAAATTTTTTTCCATGATTATTGGTTAGAAATGGTTTAACACATGTTTGATTAATTAATTAAGTTGACATGTGTATTATTAGAATTCAAAACATCGGAATTTGGGAATTATTCCAAATATTTATCAGGGATTGTGATGATTATAGAATGAGTTTCCATTTTCCCAATGGGAAATAATTGGGATGAATGTTTCAATTTATTGTATACATTATGTTAATGAAAGAGAGAATATAATGGGATCATGGGAACATAAACATAGTTTTTAACTAGTTTAGAAAACTGTATAGGATTGCGTAGTTTGATTAAGTTAAAGGAATTTTAAATAATAATAAGTTCGAAATGATATTCCTGGAACTATTTTAAATTATAGGGAAATAGAATTTTTAGATTGTGAAGATAAAAACATGAGGGTAATATTATATTTTTGATTTATTTTATAATATTAGATCATTAAAACCATTTGAAAGAGTGGGATCCAAAAGTACGAAGATATAAAGAAATGATAATCTATTAGATCTTGTTATTTAATTTGAATCAAATATAATAACAATATTAAAAAAAATATATGAATGTTTTACTTTACAGATATTGAGTTACTTATTATATCAATAGTTATGGTTAAAGTGGAAGATAACAAATTGTTATTGAAGAAACTTTATTGTAAATATGACATTATCATCATATTCCAATCATATTAAAACCAGTGGGATATTGTCTAAATCCTAAGGGAGTGATAATGAAGGTTAATATAAGATGATATATGTCATATCCACATGTAATTGAACATTTTATTTTGTGGAGGATTTTTGGCTCAATAAGATTCAAACATGGTAAGGAGTGGGAACCCACACTCAGTCAAACCCTATATTGATAGATTATTATTTTTTCATATTATTCACTTCACATGATTATGTTTTGGGGAAAATTTCAAGGTATTGTGTCTTAACCATAAATATGAGTTTATATTTAACTAAATTAAATTATAAAAGGAAACAATAATTAATTAATAGAACACATTTTCAATGGTGAATTGATTTTTGGGGGATTTCAAGTTGTATAAGAGCCTAGGTTCCCTCTGTTAGATCCCTCAGAATATTTTGGTGAGTAATATAAATTTGGTTAATATTAGTGGTGTCGTAAAAATTTATGGAAATAACTACAAAGTATGGAAGAATAAAATTATTTCTATTCTTTCCTCACTTGTCCTAGATTCTGTAGATACAATTATAGATGGTTTCTTCGTAATGAATAAATGAGACAAAATGAATTTTATAGAGAAAACAACTTTTTTAGTAATGGGATGGTAAATAATTTGATTCAAATATATTTATATAAAAAATTATATTCTAAGGTGATGGTTTTGTAAACAATGTGAGAAATATGGGATAAACAAGAGAGTTGATTTGAGGTAAATGTTAAAGTCAATGAATATATGCTAAATTTTTTGGAAATCTATTTTGAATAAATAAAGATATCGAAAGATAAAAACATTGATGATTTTTTCACTAGGTTGAATGTAATTGTAAGTAACATAATTTTCATTATTGAGAATTTATATGACTCTACTATTGTAAACAAATTTAAGAGGTACTGTCTATATAAGTCTAACATTATGGTTTAAACTATAGAATATAAATTACATCTCTCCCTTGATGACCTTTATAACATTATCATTTCTTATTAATGAGAAAGATACTATAATTTAAAATTATACCAAATGATATATTGGAATTTTAATCCATGTAAAAGATAAATATCAAAGATGAAGAATATTATAGACCAATTGACATGGAATGAGAAGATTATAATTATGAGGAACATAAAAGGATCATGTCTCATATTTTATGGAATTACATAAAAGTAAAGGGCAAGTATATAGTAAAACTTCTTCATAAGTTATTCAACTTTTGGGTTATTGGATTTTTTTCATTAATTTTTCATGGAAGTAAAGTGGAGGGTATGATAATGAAGTTGAAAGGCCCCAAAATAAGATATGATAAAAAAAATAAGCATCAGATTCATTATAGTCTGAGTATAAGTATCCATGTAGAAAAAGGTGAAATATTTCATGTATGGAAGAATAGGATAAATTAACTTATTATAGAAATAAAAATAATGAAAAAGAAAATAAATTTGATTTTTTATGGAATATATTGTGAATCGTTATAAATATTATAGTAGTGAAAATTCACATGATTATGTTTTTGATATGGAATAAAAACTAAAATATGAACCCAAATCATTTATAGAGAATAATATAAAAATGAAGTAGTAAAATGTATTACTAAAGAATGTTAAGGAAATTAAATATGAATCTAGTGATTTTTTTCAACAATAAAAGCTACCTATATTGAATATATTTAAATATTCAATATGAATGTTGTAAAAAAAGATGAGATTATGATAGATAATGATGTTAAACTAATGATTAAAGATATGAAGCTTTGCAAGACTCAATAAAAATATCTATAGGGTGGATTATAATTGATGAATATAGTAGATAAATTTAATAGATCCATTTAGATAAAAAATGATTCATCAAAGTCAAATAATAATGTGAACTCAAAGAAGGAGGTCAAAAATTACCTTATCTTTCCATTTATAATCATGTTTTTTATAATCATGAAGTTTGAAATTTAAAATCAGGTCATGTTTGGGGTATAAAAGGTGAAGGTAAATACTCTAAATGTCTATGTAAGTGAAGAAAATCTCAAGAGACACAATCTCCCCACGGTAGAATCAAGTGGAATGAATGCTAGTACATTCATATAAAAATTATGTATGAAACTCATATTACTACTCAAGACATAGATATAAGTAGTAACGATAGTATTTTGGTATTTTTTCATAATAATTTTTCATTATCGAATAATATAAATTAATCAATCATCATATTGAAATATTCACTAATAAAGCCAACAGATTATGGGGGTCCATTTCATACACCCACTTAATAAGTCATTGAATATTATAGGCAACAGTATTGCTGGTGTTGATAAAATATTCTCTATTTTATTTAGAATTCTTTATATGGATGGCCATAAGCATAATGTCATGACTGTAACATAATAGTGTAATGAAAGAAATTACTCTCTCTTCAATAAAAATTCAAATGTCATAAAAATTTATAAATATGGGGGTATCATTACAAGAGGTGAAAGAACAAGTGAAAGTCTTTAAAAATTGGTGATCCAAATAACTTTTTCAACCTGAGTGAAAATGAAGAAAATGAATTGTAGAATATGTTACATTTCCACCTTGTCTAAAAGAGTTTGATTAAAATCCCAAATCATGAAATGTTAAGATATCATCCAAAATTAAATTTAATAGAGTTGTGTTTTTGGAAACATGATTAGAGGTATTGATTGTACAATATAGAGACAAAAAATATGATTTATTAATCATGAAAAGTCTAACATATACATTTAGATCTGTGTGGTCCCATGGGGAATTGGTATACTATAGGGGATTTGTATTTCATTTCATTAATCGAATTTTTCAAATGGATAAAAATATTTTTGTTTATGAATTAATAGTGTAATGTTAATAATTTAATATATATATTTAGATGAAAAGTCAAGAAAGTGTAGAGTGTGTACATCTTGAAGCTGTGAGTAGATAAAAAAAATTATATGAACATAATTTGATAATTATTCATAAAATCGTGGAATTAAGCATAAAATTAGTATTTCTATACACCAAAATATATTGGAATGTTTAATATGATAAAATAATGAAATTTTAAAATCATGATGATAATGTTAGAAAATCCCAGACTTTTGGAATATATCTAAAGATAATCTTTGTGAACCTTTATTCATATTCATAGTATCTTCTTGATGAGACCTATAAAAAACATATGATTTTTTCTCAAAATAGTCCCACTATTAAATAATTCTATGTATTTTTAATCCCATTATATATAAATGTCAAGGGTTTAAATATGGTTAACATTGAATAAAAAGAAGATGCAATCATATTCATGGGCTGTCATTCAAATAGGAGTCGATACGATTGTCTGAACAAAAGGTTTTATAAACATTTTTATTATAATGATTTTAAAAATATTTAGAAAATTTCTTAGGCAAGAGGATCATTTTTTGCACTAGATGATTTTTTAGAATCTTAAAATGATCAAAATTTAGAAATCTAACCCATTGATCAAGTAATGAATGTTTGTAATTTTTATGTAATTGACTAAGAAAAGAAATATAATTATGATGATGCTAATAAATTTCAGAATATGTGGAATATAAGGCTGATGAAAATGTTAATATTGAACATATAAATGGTAATCAAAAGAAAGAAGTCAAGACTAGAAGAAATTTGAGATTTGATAAACAAACTAATCTCATTTAAAAAGTAGAACCAATATTGTTTTTAGATGTAGTTGAAAATGATGATTTTACATTGTATTTGAATGAATTCTTTGGCCAATTATAAAAGAACTTTATATGGTAAGTCAAGATAATTATATAAAATATATATTGTATAAACATTAATTTCTTTTATAAGAAAATCTCAATTAGAACTCATGGGTGTCAAGAAACAAAGCCTAACAGTTTTATGAGAGATACTATATAATTTAAGGAATCAATTTGAAGAAAACATTTATCTTTTTTTATGCTTGTAATCTATTATCCTGTTAGTAGTAGTGTCATCTCAAAAAATTAATAGAGTTTTTCAAATGGATTTAAAGTCATCGTTCACTAATGGGGATATTAATGTGGAATTTCTAATGAAATACCCATTGGTTTTTATTATTGATTAATATGGAAGAAATGATTACAATTTTATGAAATAATTATAGGGATTAAAAATGGTCTATACAGAACTATTACTACAAATTATATGGATTCTTGAAGGATGTAAAATTTTAATACAGAATAGTTTGTGGAAATTTGAAAGTAAAATAATACTCCATGAGTATCTCATTGTAATGATCGATATTTATTACACACAATATAAATGTAATCATGAGTGAATTTATGATGAATTTTCATATAAATAGAGGAAAAATTTAGAGATATCATTTATATGATATATGAATTATTTCATTGAATTTAAAATTATATAATGATTTTATTACACTTTTTCATCAATAAAAATATACCAAATATTTATTGAAGAGGTTTCGAATGAGGGATTGAAAGGATGTTTCCACTCCCATGGTAGTTGGATGCAAATTTTTTAATTATGATAATGGAATAAGTGTTAATAAAATGGAAATAATAAAAATTGTTAAATGCCTATTTTACCTCATAATATCAAGGATTGATATTGAATATACAGTGACACGCTACAATAGATTCAATAGTGATTCAAAATAATCTAATATATTGTAATCCATGAGTATTATAAGATATATTAAGGGAATAATTTAGATTTTATCACCAATTAATTTTATATCATATTTATAGATTCATGGGTTTAATGATGTAGATTGGGAAAAAGATTTTATGGATAGGAGTCCAAATCTAATGGAGTGTTTTTATTGGTGTTAATTTAGTTATATAAAATATAAAGAAGTATGATTTAGTTTCTTTTAGTATATATGAGGTAGAGTACATAAAATCTACTCTTTCTAACATACATATTCATAGGATAAAGGTGAATCTATATGAATTATTTTTTTTGTTGAGAAAAAAATATAGATTTATTATTCTAATATGGGGGATATATATAACTCAAAAAAAAATATTTTTGAATACTCAAGATAAAAATATATTGATATTAGATACCATTTTATTAAATATAGGCTCAAATGTGGTGATATAAATCATTATTATATTTTCACAATGAATGAGATTGAATTTTTTTTACAAAAGTAATTTCATGATAGATATTTGAAGAGACATGTATAAAACTACATGTTTTGCCTTCTCATCTTACTTTAGGATGTATAAATGTTACCCACCGTATTATTTGGATTTTATTTATGAAAATTGATAATTTTTTTAAAAATAATTAAAAATGGTGGAGAGAATTATTTTTGGGTTTATGCACTACCTTGTCAGTGGAATATTTGGATATTCTTAAATGAGAGAGTATATTGATTTTGAAATTTGATACATGAATTTAATGTGAGTTCATCTATGTCACTTGAAAATATTTTTTTGACATTATGGGATATAATTATCCCAAAAATATATCATTTTCATGTTTATTGTTGAAATAATATTCTCATGCGATAGAGGGTTTGATTTAGTGATTCTCTTGAAACTTGTGGATGTCTATTTATAAATACAGAAAATATATATTTATGGGTTTTTAATTTCTTCAGTTTACAAAAATAGTGTTGTTTTAATTAACCATAGATTTTTTGTGGAATTTACAATTATAATGATTTTTTTACTAATAGTATTACTGTGATTGAACTGGAATTAAGTTAATGACATGTTTTTTAGACTGTTAAGGAATGATGAAGTTGTTTTAAGGATGTTTTTTTTGAATTAAATATGTTTATTATTCTTTTTAATCTTGTGGATGATCCACTAACAATGTGGTCACTATGTAATTGATCATATAGTTCATGTGGCCTATGAAGTTACACATATAAATGATTAGATGGTTACACAGTCCATCAACTATTCATATTGTCAACCATATTTTTGTTCTTACAGTCAATTACTTCTTCATGTTGTCTTTATACTTCTTTTTGTTCAATCTATTTGGTGAAAATTGTTAAGGAAGATTATGGACATGGTCAATCGTGAAAATTAAGTCGCATCACATGGTTGATACACCAAATAGTCAGTCTTATACATAGAGAATTATCAAATTGGAATTTCATAGTGAAAATATGAGTTTCAATATTTTTGTATCCTTTTACAAAATTTTACTGGATGATATTAAAGTTGATCCAAAATTATTAAAACATTACATATAATGTTTTATTCAAGATGTTTCATTTCAAAGTTCAATAATTTTCATTCATCATTATATATTTTTTATTCTAAATTTTTTTATTTGAAATGTTGTAGTTATGCTCAAATTTTTTTATAGGTGGAGAATCATCAGTTATTAAATATTTTATGATAATGTCACTAGATTTTATTATTCTTAATATCAAATAATCACTCGAAACTAGATATATAGTGATTCTGTTAGTTTGATAATATAATGAATGTTTGGTATTATGAGTTTATATTTTCATAATAGGTTGTAAAATCATTATTGTTTAAAATTGTTTGATAGTGATTTTGTTTCAGTGAGGGATATGAATTGGGCATTCTTGGAATTCAAAAATTCCATATTTTTGAATTATTCACAATTTTTTCTATCATTGCGAGTATTCTCAAAAGAGTATCTATTGTGATTTTTTTGGTAAATTACAATGAATACGATGAAATATTTTATAGGCATGTTGTTTAAGAATAATGTAATATTTCACTATTAGGGTAACTTAAACATGGTCTTTAATTGGACTATAAAGTCAAAGAGGATCATGTAGTTTTATTTAGTTTATTGATGGTTTGAGAATGCTAAGTTTTATATATAATTCCCTAAAATATATATTATTATTGGGATATTAAATTCATTGAATATGGGGAGAAAAACATTAGTGATAAATTATAAATTTAATTTCAAAAAAATCAAATATTCAGAAGCTGTGAAAGAGAGGGAGCCTAATGATTGAATATTAGAATCATTGATTATCTTTATGACATTCAGTTTTCAATTGAACTAAATATGAGTCTTATTTTATAAGGGAATATCATATTTTTATTCTTTATGGACCATGATGCTTATTCTATCTGTATTGAAGGCTGAAGGAGAATATCATCAATAGTTTATGATGATATAAGTTTCTGAATATGTATTTCTCATTATTTTGTAATTGTTGAATAACTACTGGGATTCAATGTAAATACCAATATGAAATTGATGTACAAGGATACAAAATAATACTTAGGCTGTCCAATTGTGTTTGAACATTATATTTTGTGGATTATTTGTGGCTTCATGCAGGTTTAATAGAGAAAGGATTTGAACTGACATCATGTCTTAATATTGTGAAAACTACACTGGATTTATTTTATTTATTTGTTTCATATGAGTAATGAAATGTGGAAATACATAGAGAATATTTCATAATAATATATAGGAGTTTATTTTTAATTGATATATATTATAGATGACACTAAAATTGATTCATCCCCACCACTAAATAGTGAATCTGTTCTTGGGTCATTTAAAAAAGGATGCATTAGTCATGTCATACAGGGGTTAAATATTCAGAAGCTATACTTGAATCTTTATGTGTATACATATTCTGTTTTCACAGATGTAGAAAATTGGAAGGGTCGCATGTTTCCCACTTAAAAATGTAGTGAATGAGAAATATAGAGGTAATACCAAGACACACATTGGTATCATTTTAAGATTATGCCTCTATAATATTTTTTCAATAGATTTTTTATTATACTAAATCACCATATATGGGATCGGTTTTTACTATTTATTTATGACTAAAATATACTCATTTGATTCTAACATGTTACATTATTTTCATGGAATAATTTTCCCTCGGATTCCTTAATTTTTTATATATTAATATTTTATTTTTATTATTATAGAATTTCATTTGTTTTGTAGGGAATATTTTTTTCCAAATATATGATTTAGACCCTCACCAACACTTAGTTTTTAGTTGTATGCTTGGAGGAATGCATTCAATAATAAGTTACACCATGTCAATCCCTATGAACTGGATCAAAGAATTAATAAGTGGTATTTTGATACCTTTCTTTTGATATGTTATTTGGGTCTTCGTAGATTGGATAAAGAATTGTTGGTACTCAGGTGGGAAGTTATTATTATGTCAGATCAGTAACTGTATAGTGTAAATTCATGTTTCCAAAGTAGTCAGATTACTTTTTTTAGTTATATGATAATGTTGTAGTGATATTATTTATATTGTTTCTCAATAGTTATGGTCTTTTTCTCATTCATATGGGGATGAGAGTGTATGAGTTCAAGAATCATGAATGAACACATAGGTTTACATGTCATGTGATTTATTTATTATTATTATTAAGGTTTTTGTTCAATTAAATACTTATAATTATATAGTGATGGTTTTCCAAAATACATTTTTAATGACATATAATCAATTGAACTTGAGTATTTGTATTGGCTTCTTATATATGGTTATGAATAACAGGAAGGTGCGGGAGTTCAGTCTTAGAACCTTAGTAGGTTTTGATTTGTTGTATCCTCATATATTATGGTTTAATTACATATGAATAATATCTTATGTTGATATATATATGTGTGTTCTAGTCTAAATGCATTATGTTTACCAAGATTTAATATATTAAAATGTGTTTCCGTGTCAATGTTTTTAAAATTCAATGGTAATTTTACCTTTATGACATCTCATGGTACCATCAAGAGATATGACCTAAAATGAACAATATGTTAATAATTATCATAAAATACCTCCATATTCTCTTGAGAGTTAAGATGAGAATTACCATGGTGCTTCTCTATAGTCTGAGGTGAGGGAAACCCTTAATCTATGGGTTCTTAATATACATCTAGTAGGTTTTGTAGGTGTATATCAGGGAATAGATTTCATGGTAGAATTCATATATATAATCTAAATAAATTACCCAAATAGAATTTAAAGGAACAAGATGTCATGAAGATACTAAAGAAAAATATTGATATCATAGATGCTATCTTTGATCAGGTTGATACACCCAATTTGTGGTGAATAATGATAACAAAAAATATAATTTATAGGACCAGTAAATTGTTGTGTTGTTTTAGTGTATGCAGGGAGACACTAGGTTTATCCCAAAATAATACAATGAATATATTTTTTGAGATGTCATCCCATAATCCACTAAAGATAAAATGAGTGTAGGATTACATAGATCTCCATAAGGGTAATTTTAGTGAAATTATACACTAACTGGTATACCAAATTGGTTATTTTATCTCTCTTATTAGTAGGGAATATGACCCAAGAATCTATTCAGTAAGATCAGTCTATAGAGAAATGTGAGAAACTTGTTTCAAAATTCTTAACATGACATCATATCCAAATGTAGTTCGTATAGATCATACCATTTTTCTGTTTTTCATGTGAGAAAATAAAGAATGTTCCTTTCTTATATTTAGTTCCATGAATGATTTCCACCAAATTGGTACTAATACTTCTTCTTCTAGTTGTATGAAGAATATGTTTAATGTGATTGTATAGGGAAGAAAGGGGCAGTTGGGCAAGAGAATATGTTTTTAATTGTCTATTTCTAGAGTCTTCCATGGTTTTCTATTTGAAACTAATATAGGATAATATTAATTGATATATTTTAATTTTAATGTCTTTCAAAGTCCATTTACATTAGTTTTAGAGCATTTTATAAATTAAAATTCAGTTCTCATCACATATGCAATTCATGTTTAAAGTGAAAATTTGGGCAGCATTAAATAATATTTTTATTGAAAAAGTTATATTTTTTATTTGTATTTTTAATTTTGTGACATTATTTATCACATTTATTTATAAATTTATTCTTTTATGATTGATGTTTGAATCCCAAAGAAATATGACTATTTTTGTAAATGAACAGAAAAATTTATGGGCAAAGCATAATGGGCCTTAGGCCGATAAAAAAAGTGGATCCCAGAAATAAATCTCCAAGAAGCTCAAATTTTAATTTTATAAGGATAAATATATAGGTATAATTTGATTAAAATTTGGATGGATCTAATCCTTATGTTTTCAAGGATATATTGGGAGTCAAATTTGACATTTAATTTCTGGGCCGAACTTGAAGGCCCAAAAATTCCTCCTACCATTTTGAGCACAAAAGCTAAATGGAGGATCCAATTGTCATGAAATTTCTAAATATATTATGAGATACCTATAAAAAGATATTTATCTCATATTAAAATTAATAATTCATCTATATTGAATTAATTGGTTCCACTCTAATTGGGGGTGAATCTAGTAATATTTCTATTATAAACATTAAAACCTTCAATTTTCATTATTCTCACCCACCTTTTAACTCTCCAAATTAATGTCAAATTAATAAATTTTTGGGGGGTAAACCTAAGGCTCAAAATATTTCAATATAAGGGTTTGAGGGTGAAGGGATTGAGGGGGTGTATGTTTTTACTTTCAATTGTAATTTCTCACTTTCATTTATTAAACACATCGTCAATTTTTCTCATGTAACTATTTCATTCATGTTTATTTCTTAATAGAATCTTATATTCTTAAATTTTAAAATTTTTAAATCTCTTTTTATGTAAATTTTTTACCATGTTTATAGTGTTTTATTATTGAGTAAGGGTATTCACATCGTCTTTTTTGAAATTCCACACACAATAGTGGAGTGATCATTTTTTCAATATTTGTATTCATCAATCACGCTTCTTTAAGACTAATTTCTTCGTCCATTTTTATAATATCATCTATCGAGGGATAAATTTTATGGGTTGATTCTAATGAGTTTCATTAGAAGGATTTAATGTTACATTCTTATCGTAATTTTTTAAAATCTATTCATTATTTTATGATTTTTATTCGATGATTTATTTTTTTTCCTCTTCGCCAGCCTTAACAAAGACATATATTGAGTGCTAGAATGATCCAATTCTTAGGTGTGATCATTCAAATTATCTTATAAGTTATTTTTTTATTATATTTCAAATTTTTATGAATTATATCGGTTAACTATATTAGGAATGTATCTCGTTTTGTAGATACATATTAATTTGGTGATATAAAATTTTCTAAGAAAACAGGTACATCCAATATAGCCCAAGTGAAATCCTAGGATCAACTCATATTCAATAATAGTTTACATTAAAATAATTAAGTGTTTTATTATTTAATTTAACCCACTCTCTTAGTGAATTTAGGTTTTTTATTTTCACAGTTGAAAGCAAACCGAGTTGGAATCTTCCAAGACAATCCTATATAAAATATAAGTGACTCTGGGTTTCTTCTCTGGTCATTGTGGATATGATCCATATCAGTTCAATAAAAACCCCATAAAACTATTGGGTAAATTTGAGCTGAAAAAAATTTTGGTGTCATTTATGGGGACCCATATAAGTTATCCTAGACACTATCATCCATTCCTCAGTATAAATACTCTTATCTCGCCCACTTTTATGTTATTGTTTCCCTCTTATTTTTCCACGTGTCCAAATAAAATCAAATCACAATATCCTTCTACCTCAACATATTATCTTTCAAATTAACCCTTCATAAATCCATGATGGATTAAAATGGAGAGCTAATATTGATAAACACTAAACATAGGGAATTTATCCAATCTGATCATTATTGAATGCCACAAAACTAATGAGATATACCGTCACATGGATAATGATTGTTTAAAGGATCCATTTTGACCCTCTCACGGATGATTAGAGATATATGTATTGGAGATGTGCATGATGTCCAAACTCCCAACTAGAAAAATCCTATAAAATTACTTGGGAAATTTTGTGACAAATGGAGAATATAAATTTTGGTGCTTCATATTTGTGGTTCGAACTAAAAAACATTATAACATGTGAGGAACCCATCTTTACACAGAAAATTCAATTAGTTAAATTATATTGGGTGTCTTGATTCAAAAAAACGATCATGAATTTTATAAAGATCCTACCCTTGAAACTAATAAATAAGAGTTGGATAACTAGGTGACTTGGTTTGGGAATATTGAATGTTTAAACGACTAATATGAGGCGACAATTCACGGTTTTTTAAATACAAAGGATATTGATTTTATTTATTCAAAAGAGGATAATT
Organism: Viscum album; assembly: GCA_963277665.1. Classification (NCBI taxonomy): domain Eukaryota; kingdom Viridiplantae; phylum Streptophyta; class Magnoliopsida; order Santalales; family Viscaceae; genus Viscum; species Viscum album. The sequence goes on from OY728161.1 coordinate 1,057,927,005, forward strand.
TGAAATAATTTATAGATTCTTTGTAATATTTCTCCACTACTAATTTTTTAGATACAAATATTACTAAACAATTAGAGAAAATAATCAAATTTGAGTTTTTACAAAACCCTAACACGGAAACAAAACTCCTAGTGGTAGAATCATCTTTTAATAAAGAACCAATTATTTCAAAATTTCTTGTGAAAGAAATTGATTTTGATTATAATTTCGAAAATTAATTGGAAATTTTCAATAAATAAAAACTCAAAATCATCATCCTTCCTTTCCCACCGATGTATCTCATCATAGATGATAACCAAGGCCTTATAATAGTCATTAATTATTCTCTTGAAACAAATAAAGTTAAATTGATTCTGGATGTATTAGGATAGGAAAAAAAGACATGATTAACATTTTTTTAGACCACATGTATTTTCCAACTCATTGTATAACATAGGTTTTTACATGAAAATTTATTAAAAAATGAATAAAACTCAATCTAGTAGAGGTGGTGAAAATTGGGGTAATGAAAATGCTAAAATCTGGAATTGGAAAATTTTTGGGGTCTATGTCATTCTAAATACAGTAAACTAAGCTCATTACATGAGGCTATGTGACTTAGGTATTATTTTTTATTTTTTGTGTGTTTTCTTTGTATTTTGTTAATGGAATCCACTTCTGATTTCCAATGTGATATATTGGATCATGTGTTTGAGACTTAGTAGCTAACCCATTTCAAGTATTTCAATTTAAAAGCAATGGTTTCTAAAGTTCAAACCGAAATATCAATCATACCCATGGAGTATATATTTGATGTGAGCCTGGACTGATCAATTTCTAATTAATGGGTCATCAACTTCAAGAAATATGGTTTTGTTCCATAATATCATTTCAAATAACTCATCCTCTTATTTCTTCCACATTCAACAATCTCTATTATTTTCCGTTTTAACACTGAGTATAGTTTCATTTTATGTTTGTGGGAGTGAAAATCATTGATTAATAAAAAAAATTGGATTTTATGTTAAAAAAATTATTCCATTAAAGAAATAAATCAATTATCAATGCATCAATTAATGTAAATTGTGAAACATGAAAACTGAATTTCAAATCATATTAATTCTATGTTTATAATTTTAAAGCACGATTATGTTCATAAGTATAGTATGTTTGTAAAGATCAATTGTATGATTTGTTTTTTTGGTGTTGACATTTTTATTTTATTCATAAAAATACAAAAATGAACATCATTTGGAATTTGGGTGTATGTTTTATTTCTTGGGTAGATTTCATCATTGGAGGGATATTGGAGTCACATTATGTTTAATTTGATTATTAAAAAAAATTAAAATAAAATATCGCATAGATAAATGTTTTGTCCAAATGGGTGGCGTCCGACACTTGGGAATCATGACTCCATAGTGGTTTATCCCAGAGAGAGACTCTTCATCTCTCTTGTGGTTCCAAAATAACAAAAAAGAATTAAAAACTAAAAAAAATGGATACTCATCTTAAGGTTTAATTTCATTCCTACCTATCACTCCATTTTTTCTATTGAAAAATAAAATGAGCCCCATGTCTTTTGTGATGCACAACACAAAATTCAAGATTAATTGAAATTGGATGAAATGAGACAATGAATTTAAATAAATGAATGTAATTGGTCACTGGGTGTGATTTTGAACATAACATGTGTGAAATTTTTTTTATAGGCTTCATTATTTTTTGACGAGATTTATTTATATGATCACTGTATGTCAAAATATTTTTCAGAAAGCGAATTCAATTTCTTATTTTTGCGATACGTTTTTCCTCGTGACTAGGAAAAACTCAAGTTGGGGTGCAATCAGAAACTAAAATAAGCTAATATTAATTAAATATATTTTCATATTAAATTGTTTCAAATTACATTAACATCAGTTTTAGTGCATTTTAAAAATTGAGCATCATTTTTCATCAGATGTGGAATTCATGTTTAATGTGAAAATTTAGGCCTGATCAATCATCCATTTGTCGAAAAAATAAATTAATTATTTGTATATGATAATTTTTTATATGATTTATAACTTTTATTTTAACATTTTACCTTGTAGGATATATGAATGAATCCCAAATGAAGATTATTATTTTTGGGAATGAACATAGGATAAAGCATAATGGCCTTTATGCTCATCAAATAAAAGAGGATCCGCCAAATACACTCCAAATAAAGCTAAATTTTTAATTTTAGAAAGAGAATATTATGTGGATAATTTCACTAAAGTGTGCCCAATGTTAATTCTGATATTTTCATAGAGATATCAGGATCCCAATTTGACATTTAAATTGTAGGCAATAATTGAATGTTCATAAAATCATCCCACCATTAAGAGTATAAAATCTAATAGAAGATTCTACAACTCATGAAATAATAAAATTAATTACAATAAACCTGGATGAATATATTTATCTTCTATTAAAATTAACGATTCATCCATATTCAATTATTTATTTTCTCTCTAATAAAGGGGATGAATCTTGTCTTATTTTATTCGTCATCTTTAAAACATCCAATTTCCGTTATTTTCATCCAAATTTGGACTGTCCTCATTAATGGGGAGGGAATTGACTATTGGGGCATAAAAATAGTGCTTCTATAATTTATATATTTGGTACTGGTATATAATGTAATTAGGGTATTGTGTTTATACTTTAAACTGAAAATTCTGGCATTCATTTTGTAATGGCATCACCAATTTTTCACATGGATGTTTTTATTCTCATTCATTTCTTAATAAAAGTTATTATTATACATTTTTTATATTTATATTTCACTTTTACTATATGTTTTTATCATATTGTTACCATTTTATTAGGGAGTGATTCTATCCACATCATATTTTGAGGAATAACTCACATAACAATGGAGTGATCATTATTTCAATGTTTTTCTTCATCATTCCAACTTCCATAAGTCAACTTCTGATATTCATTGATAAAATAGAATCAATGGTGGGATAATATTTTATGGGTTGATATTATAGAGTTTCATGGGGTCGATTTAATGATATTTTATTATCTTAACATTCTTTAATCAGTTCTTTTTTTAAATATTTCCATTCGATGATTTATTTTCTTCTTCGATATCGTCACCTTTAACAATGAAAAATTTTGTGTGCTAATACAATCCAATAGACACTCTTAGTTAAATTTTTTTTCTTTTTCAAAACTTAAATCAAACCAATTTTTCCACTTCTTATCCAATCCCCCGTCAAATATATGTGTCTCTAGGTTTTTTTTCAGTCCCTATCAATTCGATCTCCTATAGTACTACAAAAAATGCATGTACAAGTAGGGTATATTGGTATAAATTCATGTGGTTAGGAATTTATTATAGTTATTATAATATCCATCAATGATCGTATCATTACTATGGATAGATGGGTGTATCCCACTAAAAAGATCTACATGGTCCATGTCAACATGCCACATGAAATCATGTGTTTCTCCATGCATTCAAGAGGTTTTCAACTAGTGGATCGAGGCTAGAGATTACACAGGGAGACTAGACCATTATTAACTATATCTATACACCAGAATGAAGCAAAATATACATAATTCAGCTAAATATTACAATGTAAACTAACATAAACAAGATTTTATAATTGACATCTTATTAATCCATACACCAATAAACAAAAAATACTCCCAACATGAATGTTAATTAAGTAAAAAAAATATAATGAATAATAATGATATTACATTAGTTATTTGGAGTCCATCCTAGTACTACATCCTACTCTTAACTCTATGCCCCATTTAAGCTATAATTGTGATTATTCCCTTCTCTAATTCCTTAATCTTGATGTCGGAACGCTCATCGAGATACCCATGAAAGGTGGAAATGTAAACCAATTATTCCTCCACCATTGCATCATTAATATAAGTACACTGATATATAGAGTTGTCTCTCATGATCGAGTGGTAAAGGTGCAGAGAATTATAAAACCAATCATATACATAGTGATTGTGTGGTAGCCAACCTTGCACAGACCCCGGTTTTGAGAAATTCAACTACATAAAAGAATAATGTCAGAATTATTCATCACATGTAATAAATCATGTTAGGTGTCACTATTTTCCTTTAAAGAAATTATATGTTAAATCTTCATGGAAGAACATCAAACCCTCACATTTGAGAAATCCACACCAATTACCCATGGATACTTTGTCCCCTATGATGGTATAGATTCTTGGAACACCCAAAACAATGGAACTCTACACATATGAAAGGACCTTCCCCATCAACACATCGAACCAACCTATAGACCCACATCAAAGGTGTATCCCATTATTTTCTATGGGGATAATCTCATTCCTTGTTCAGTATCTACACATCCAATATCCAAATCCAAAATACATGCGTCATGTAATCCATGATCTCCCTATAAGGGGATAGCTAAGTCCTTCACGTCAACCTCTCAACCAAAACACTAAAACAAATATTCAAACGACTATACACAAATTCATTTGTAAGGAGTGAAAATTCAAGGAAAATATATACTAATAAAAATTACATAGACTATTTATAATACAAAGTTATCCTAAAAATAACAATGAAAAACATATTATATCAAACATTCAATGCGGCATGACATAACAACATCATAACTATTACATTTTGGGAATGAAACGATATATAACAATAAAAAATTTCCAAAGACACCCACATATACCAACCACATTATTTATTTCATGGTTATAAACACTACACAAATTAAAACAATTCACTCATGTCCAGTAACTCTATATAAAGTCCCAATATGGTAACTACTTATTGCCTTTAGAGAATATATTCCACATTCTATGATCTATCAATTGATCATATTTAGATCAATTATACACAACACAATTCACTAAAAAGGAATATTACATCATAATAGAGTCTCTAGAAATGGGATTTAAGGAAGAAATCATTATTAGTGATGTAATCTATGTCATCTTACCAAAAAATATATATTTTCAACAATAATTATTGATCCACTCAAGGAAGATATTCCAATTCTCTAAATCAGGTGTCCGTTTAACAAACAACCCAGAATTCTCTAATAGATTATGATAGAATCCATATATCCATATGAAATTTCATGGATCATGGATTCATCTCAAGAGAGGAGTATGAGGACTGAGATAGATTTAATGAAATGAGGAATAAAAAACTCTTAACTTGAATCCACACAAGTCAAAAATATTAATCCTTTATATATAAAGTATGAAGGTATAATGAGTTTCATAAATTATAACTTCGATAAAATGATTTAAAACCCTTATGAAAAGTGTATGGATAAGGGTTTTGGAGAGGTTATGGGTTTTAAAAAAATCTATAAATTAATTAATACCTCATGCATGGTTTGGTCACACAATTTATTGAACCGTGTTCCAACCATGCTAAGTTTTCTAGATCTTTTGGGAACCTGTATAGCTTAGACTCATGGTTTGGTAATGTATTCCCAAATTTTTATTTTCCCTTATTTATTCACCCATATATATTTTTAGTGGAATTTTTTATGGTTAGAAATAACCATAAAACAATTGTGCACCACCCACTATCCTTCTTCAATAATGCATAGAGTTTACGACGGATAACCACGTGGTTTCCCCTAACCCTGTTCCAAATGTGCACCCCCATATTGTCCTATAAATTCATGTAAAATAAATAATAATATACATTATAATTTAACCAAGAAAATAATAACCCAAAAAACATTATAAATGGTTGAATGTATGGTTTATGGTTCAAAAAAGACATCAGGTCATAATAATATGCCCCTTTAAGGCATTTCCACATTGAGAAGTGACTTTAAAGTTCCCATGAAAAAATAGGGCCATTGAAATTATATATCATTTTCCAGCATCCCTGTCTCTATATAAATCCAACCATACTACCATGGGACTCTAGAATGTTTCATCATATTTCCTCATAACAATTCCTCACTCTAGTATATGATCTGGATACGAAACTCTACATATGATGCATTATATTCAAGATCGATATACTCCGAGTTGATCATATGAAAATGATAAAGCTTGTATATATGGGTCTGGGAAATGTGGACCACATCAGGAATGCAATGATAATATTATAGAGGATCTAAATAGTTTCCTAATATTTGGATATGATATATAATCATTAACATTATAACAAATCTCAAACCTATATTTCTTTGTTTGAGCATCTAATGATGAACTAATCAATGAGTCAACCCCCACAATCCCTAGTCCCCAAATAAATACTCCACCAGTATCTGGATTCTATTATAAAATGATTTATTTTTTCACTAATAGGTGACTAACCACTCCCAGACCATCTTCACTCTCTCAAAATCCCCATGTACCAAACATGGACCTACATCTACAGCTTCATAGGCCTCATGCCAACATAGGATTGAGCCACATTGCTGAACATAAATAGCCTCAAAATTTTCTATCTTAATTGATTCTAAAAAATATATTTTATATTGAAAACTGAATAAATGATAGGTGATCATCCCATGATAAACCAAGGTTTTTCATGCTTCCACAATGAATATCAACAAATATTTGGATGGTCCTCTCTAATTTTCCATCAATCCAAAGATGATACATTGTCCATAGTTTTTGTTGGGTATGGAAATACTTATGTAATTCCTACTAAAACACAGTGTGAATCATAAATCTAAATCATAAGTGATTCTCAAATGATATTCATAGGCTTACAATCTCTCACACATATTTCTTTCCTAACTGATTCACTAAATTATTATCGAAAATCTGTATGAAATTATTTACTTTCATTTGTAGATAAAATATCATCCAAATAGTATCACAACTCTTCAGGGTCCTTGATAACCCCTTCATGATGTATACCATCATGTAATACCACATCCTCATAGGAACCAAAATGACTAAAATAATTAACCAAGACCTTGATACATGGCAATTACCTTTAGGAAGTTCATCCATCATGAAACAAAACCATATATTCCCTTAGTTAGAAGAATCCATAAAAAATAATGCAAATAATCATTATACATCATATTAGTCATGAGGTGAAATGAAAAATTCAAAATATCCAAGTCTATCATAAGATCATCAATAAATCATACATGGAAAACTAACCTCCCATGAATGTACATCATTTCATCATCATCTATGAACCATCTTAGAACTAGATCAATACCTTTCTGTCATAGTCACTTAACCACACACTTAGGATAAAACTCTTATATAGAATGTAATAGGTCCACTAATGAAGATGTGATAACCAAAATTTCACATTTCATAACTTTATGACTCCCAAATGTATCCAAAATTCACTCAGTAAATAAACTCAATAGCCATCATTCATACATTGAATTTATCTGCCAATTGTCATCTATATATGGTATTTTATAGTGATATCCATGCGAACAACAATACATTTCCCTGGAGAATAGGGCATATTAATGTAAAATTTGTTTATATTGGACACCAAATGCCTCTAACATAAATAGAAATAATATTATTGGAAGATATATTGAAAGGACATGTAGTTCGTGTAGATGAAAAATCTCTCACTAAAGAGACAATGTTTCCAAAGGTTTAGAGAATAGACCACATATTCCATCTCTAAGTTATGTGTTGTAGTTCTTCTCATGGGGTAATAAATGACATGTCCCATGTCATACTATCTAATCTCTCTACATAAACACAACTCCCAACCCAAAATCTAAAATTTCATAGTACACTTTATATCCAATCCATATCTCTAGAATAATCAAAACTAGAGTTTTCATTAATATCATCTTCTATTCTAGGAATGCCTCTTCACACTGAGTAGAACACTCAAACATCACCCCCGTTTTTCAGCTCTATCAACAGAGATTTCTAATGGGTAAAATCCTTGATGAGACATTGATAATTCTTTATAATACCAATGATACTCATGATCTTGCACATATTATTTAGCTGATCTAATGTCTTCATAGCCTTTACCTTATCTAGGACCACTAAAATTACATCGTTCAAAGTTATATTGCTGAGAAGCCACACATCATAAAATGTGATGAGATGATTCAGTTTTTGGATATATATTAATTTTTATTTTTTTGAAATCAATACAATTTCAAGTTGCCTATTAGGAATATCATATATCCTTGAATATATTAGGATATCATCCATGAATACAATTATGATGGAGTCAAGATATGGATGGAAAATTCACATCCTGTGATCCATGAACACCACATGAAAATTTATCATCCTAAAATGCATGAAACTATACTCATCTAATCCATATGTACTCCTAAATAGCTTATTGTGAATATCATCCTCTCTTAACCCTTGATAATGGTATCATGAACCAATATCAGTATTGTATAACCACCGAGATCCACATAAAATATCAAACACATCATAAGTCCATTGTAAAGAATAAATTTTATCCATTGTTACATCATTCATCTTCTAATAATTCATAAAGAGACATATAATTCCCTCTACCATCTTTTTAAATGACATTAAAGGACCCAAATGATTAATTCTTGGCCTGATAAATCTCCTTACCTCCCAACATTCCAACTAAACCAACAAATATCTCTACCCATATAGTTTCAAAATGTATGGAGGGATCAAAATTAGATGCAACCTTTGAACAATCCTAATCTCACAATCAATTCATCTTTTTAGAGGAAGACATCATATTTTATCCAGAAAAAACATATTGACCATGATCTTCTACAGGAGTCAAGATATAGGGGTTTACCTATAATTTTGTTGTAAAATTCATGCCTACCAATTGTACTGTGATAACTCCAATCAGTCTAAGGTATACCCACACACATCATGATCTAACATATCATTCACTGGTTAACACAATCTTCCCACCTCTATGTGTGTTGATAGATAAACTTATTTTTTAATATTCAATATATGCTCAATAACTAGTTATTTAGTCCTTTATAAATATCAAATAGAAACATGTAAAATCTAAGATCATGATGTCCCATAGATGAAAGTATCTAGTTTTAAATATGGGATACTAAGGACATCACATGAGATAGACTAATTTATTTCCCAGTTGAATGTAAAGAGAGGTAAATAAGAAGATAACATAACGAGTAAATCATGGACAGCGAATACATGAGATGAAGTAAATGTATGAGGATCCCATATACTAAACAAAATAGTGGATAAAATATATGTAATATAGACCATACCTATAACCATAGAAGGTATCTTTACTATGATGTCTATATACTCATCCATATGAAACATCCTTAATGTCATCAAATCATGAGCATTATTCTATAGTGAATGACTCTCCAAAGTGAAATGTTTCATTGATCCATGAGTCTGCTACTGAGGACACCTTCCTACACCCTAACCATGCCTCCTCAAACACGGACATGACACCTTACAAAAAGTCATTTGACATGACCCATATTTCTACATAGGGAAAATTTTTTTTATTCCTTCATTTATGATGTACTAAAATGTCCCTCTCATTAATAGTTATAGTGCCTGGTTGGACCTCCTCCATTAGAGGAAGTGGATGAGGGCCTACTATGATCCATTGGTCTTCAACCGTTTTTTCCTCCACAAAATTACATTTCCAACTACATAAACAAACACTAACTATAACAATAGAATTTTGGGTCACCAAAGAAATGAAATTTGAAGATTCCTACAATTATTTCCTCCTCTAGCATTTCTCAATGATCAGGGACTTATGAATAACATCTATATATATCGCCATGTCGAATCACATGACCTGTTTTCTAAGATCGGGATAAAGGCCAATATCAAACTTTAAATCCTTATACACATCATTCCTAGCGAAAATAGAATAAAACATAAGATGAAACTGAAATCATCCCCTACTGATGATCCATAAAATCATGTTTTTTATGTAACATTATATTGTTAGGAATGAAATACTTATAGAAAATATCATTTATGGCCTCCCAAGTACGAGTCTTATACTTTCTTATATGTCCAATTACACCCCACCTTATCATGGAAGGTACCTATAGAATTAAAGTGTCTTTTTTCAACCTCCTATCTAAAACAGTCTCTAGTATATCATAGATTTCATTGATAATTTTAAAATATCACTCAACATATTGAGAACTATCAATACCTTGGAACATTTAATGATTCTAGAGATGGATATTTTATGCATGTTCAACCATTGTCCTATGCACCCCTCCATTTGGAGTAGGAATAATATAGATAACTCTAAAATATTGGGGGTTTCCCATCAAAATCTTCAAATCAAGTACAAGAGAACTCTCAGGTGTATCCACCTACATAGATTATGGTTGAAAGGGTGAATCCTCCCTAGAGGGAACGTTTCATCTTGTAACTCCATGCTACCATAATAACCATTTATGATGTGTATTTTTTTTCAAAATATCAAAATGAATATTTAGAATTCCTATGACCACATTTCTGCAAGAACAACTTAAGAAGCATTATGGAACACATAAATGATTAATATTTTTAGATATTTTCTAACATATACCCACTAATAATGTATAACCCTCCATGTTTTAGTGAAGTATCACGTATAGTCCCATGTACCATCATGTTAGTGATTTTGATATATATATATCAAAATAGAATACACTAATTAAAATAACTTATAAAAATATAGATATATTTCATAATAGGGGAAAAATATATTACTAATTAAGATACAAAATAAAGGTATTTAATAAAAGAACTATTGTACGACACATAACATGAATACATATTGACAATGGTCTTACATTCTTATTTATCGAATAGGAAAACACCCAAATACCATTAACTATAATTGGAATCCCATCCCATATAATTTGTAGGTATGTATTTCATAATATATACAGGAAAATAGAAACTTCCCTACCTAAGATAGACATATCCAATATTATTTCTATAAGGTCCCATGTTAACTGAAAAATGAAAAAGGATACATCAATCATTTATAACATTTTTACAAATGCTAAGCCGAGTCACATGGCCCAGGTTGATGTATCACATGACCACATTCACACCTATCCACATGTAAGAGGCTTCCAACTAGTGGTGATGTTTTAGAGATATCTTGTTGATATTATACCCTTATAAATTAGATCCATACACTAGAATAAAATCACATATACGTAAAACAACTAAACACTAATGCAGAAAATAACATAAAAATTATGTTATAATAGATTTCATGGAAATAGAAATGATAATATGCCAAACAATATCCCAATGTGTAGGGTCAAATAGTATAAAAATGAATAATAAATATATAGTGGTAGATATTCGGAGTTCCTCATAGTATCACATCCTTCATCTATATTGAATCTCCTTGGAAACCTATCATTTGTCCATTTACCATATCTATATCATTGATAATTAATTCAGAATGTGAACTGCTATACTCATGTAGGGTATATTTATAAATTTACTAGGACACGATTAATGTGTCCTCATTATATATTTACATGTATATAGAGGTGTATTTCATGATAGAAAGGTGAATGTACATAAAATAATGAAACCAATCATATATGAAGAGATCCTGATGTAACTAAGATTCTTCATACCCAAACTATGGTATCATCCGCTCCATGCTAGAAGAATTTATTACGTTGTCATCCTAAGACAAAAATAATGATAAGTCACCTCATATTCCAGTAAGGACATGACACATTATGCCTTTAAGTAAAAAATAATTATCTAAATTATGGGAATGAACCACACAAAACCCATGGATACCAACTCCCATCTGATGGTTTGTATTATTAACACACCCAAAATAATTGAACACTACACTTATGTAATGAAGTTATCCATCAACACCTCAAACTAGCTAGTGGTACCCATTCCAATGGTGTATGACTTTCTCTGCTCATGCTCTAATCACATCCCAATATTTGGAGCAACCCATTATGCTTAAAAATAAAAAATTCATGATTTATGTCATCCATGATACCCATCTAAGGGGCTGGTAATGTTTTTTATGGCCACCTATCAACCTAAACCCTTGAATTGATATTCCACCTACTATGCACTAATACACATGTAAGAAATGGAATAAAATGGAATAGTGTAAAACAATTAATATTCCATAGACTATGAATAATAAAAAAGTATGGAACAATATTTAATGGAACAATCCTATAATATCAAACATTCCACGAGATATGAAATGACATTATAATAAGTTTAAAAAAGAATGGAATTTTAAATCTATAATAATAAAAGGTTTCACAAGATACCCACACATGATTAAAACACTATATTATCCGAGAAGATAAAAACTGGGTAATTTAAAAAAATACTCATGTTTAACAACTCTTCATGAATCGCCATAATTGTCAGGACTTCCTAACATTAGTTCCTCGATTCCAATGTCCCGAATTCATCACGGTATGACTGTCAAATCATGCTTGTCCACCAAAATTCAACAAATAAAGACCCAATCCATCATAATAGAGTCTCCAAAATTAGGATTCAAATTTGAAATCACAACAATATTTTAACTGCTCATGATTTTCTGAATTATTATTTTTTTTCAAATTAATTTAATTTTTTTGAATTTCTCATTTCATGAAACACCGAACATAGCATATTAATATATAAATTAACTGAGTGTATCTTGTGTAATATGCATAAAAATTTAATCATACACCAAATGAAACACATTGATTATATTTTGTTACATGAAACACTATATTTATCTTGTATTACACACAATACGTAGTTCCATTGAGGACTTTCATTACACACAATACTGAGTTTTACAAAACAAAAATATAATACTAATATTAATATAAAAATATTATTATAGATACCACATAACCATTGGAATAAAACTCATGAATAAGAAAAACTAAATATAAAAAAAATTATTTGTGTATATAAAATGAATCGGTTGCTTATAAATTTGTAGAAGTGAATCAAAAAACTATTTGAAAAAAAAGAAATTACTTTTCTAAGAAAAATATTTTACTATGTACAAACACAATTTCATCTAGATAAATGTTAATAACAAATTAAATAATGTTTTCTATAAAATATGTATATTTATTCAATATTTTTGACAGTCAAAACATATATTTGACTAGTATAAGAAAAGAAGAAATCCAATTTTATGAATAAAAATGTGTATTTTTATAAAAGATAATTTTACTTATTTTTAAACGAAAATACGTTTTAAATATGATTTTTGAAACATCAATAATATTACTTGGAAAAATAAAATTAATTTTAAAATTTTAATTTTAATATTTATTTTGATTAAATTTTTGGTATTTTCATGAGCAGTTTCATTTTTTGATAAAAAGTGAATGTAGTGAATTTTAATTCAAAACTATTTTTTCCATCTAAATAATTAAAATAGATAAATTATGTTTTGGTTTAGTTTTAAATTCCAATTAGTTAAATTTTACCTCATCTAATCTAATTTATACTATTTTTATCAATTTAAAATTGAAATATGATATAAAAACATAGTAATATTTTGAAAATTTATACTTTAAAAACCCACTTTGTCGTCACGTATTCGGGATTAATTTTAAAATAATTTTGGAAAATTAAAGTTTTTGAATTGAGATATATGGATTACATATTTTTGATAATTTTAATTATAATGTCTATCCATTTGGAGTTTTTTGGCCAAAATATCCATGAAAGGGTTTTGAATTAATTAAAATTATTAAGATAAAAATTTTCATAATAAGGGATTAAAATTAAATATAATGAACAAAAATACTTATATCCTTGAAGAAAATACCTTTTATGGCCATATTTAGACCTTATAATCCTTTTATAAGATTTTTACCATTAGTGGAGGCACTATTCATAGTAAAAACGAGGGAGGAATTCTTTTTTCAAAAATTTATAAAAATTCCACTACTCCTTTACTATAAAAAGGAACTCTACCCTCATAATTATTAATACCTATAAATATATATGTATTTACAATAATATAATAAAATAATATCAAAAAATTCCAACGCTAATCCTATAGTTTTTTCATTGGGAATAAATCCAACCAAGGAACCCCTTTAGTGAAAATGAAAAAGAGTTACCAAAAGAAGATTTAACATCCTTCACCAAGCTCCTTTGTTTTATTAATTTTATCTACCCCTAAAATATTCATATTAAATTATTATATAATAAAATATTATTCCTCAATATAATTATATTTTTTATTCTATGGTTTCTACCTTTACTTATACACACTTCCATCTAAAGGGTAACTAACTAACTGTTCTTATGTATGGTGAAATACCACCTCAAGAAATTATCTTATTCATTTTTCCTTCACCACCAGTAATTGTTCAGCATTATGATAAAAATATATATTTTTATCATATCTATGATATTTATTATATATTTTATATTCCTTAATAATTATATAGAACATACCTCCAAGCATTCTATTTTTTGTAAAAATGATAACTTCATTTGGGGTTCTATGGCTACCACCTCCTCAAAGCAATGTGATTCATTCACACTTTACAATAAAATTTTTTAGGTTGGGTTTTGTAAAAATATTTGATATATATGAAATAATATTTATACTATAATGATATAATTTATATATAGATATATTTCATTTACTTTTTTATTTTTCCAAATGACAATTAAATAGGAACAACGTTAATGCATATGAATGACCCACCATCTCCTTGAATAGTGTAATCCATTTCATATTTCTATCATTTATATATAATTATTAATGTTAATAAAATGATTAAATATGATAATTATATAAATTATTTATATTATCTAAATATGTAAATCATGATCTAAGTAATATGATGAAGAATAGTAAATCAAAATATTAATGAAAAGAAAATAAAATATTACCTGAAACGTAACATTAACATGGAAGTGTTAATAAACATGTAACATAAATTAAAAACCGAAAAATATATGTTATTAGATATAATCATATGGTTATTTTTTTGATCTTTATTTTAAATATATTAATTATACAATAGGATTGTATGTGTGTGACTAATTTATTGCCTTAAGGTGTTGAAATTTCATCTCAGTTATTTTTTGCATGAAAAACATACCTTATTCACCACTCATTTATTATTTTGATGTGTATAATGATCATGGATGTGTTATATAATCTTTAAGATTTTATTTATTTGTTTCAACATAATAATTTTATGATATTTATTTCATTTGGGTTTATGTTTCTAGGTTTTCTAAATTGGTAGAGTAATTATGTCTCAATTCACATTCATTGAGACACACGACATATGATGCATCTATATTTTTATATGTGGTGTTATAGTTCTGTTCCAATGATATAACATGAATATCATTTTTTAATGATATTTTGAGCTTTATGAAATATAATTCTCTTCATTTTATTATGATTCAGTGTTATGAGAGTTGTAATAGTTTATAACTATAATATCATCATTTATCAAGACTATTATTTATTATGATTCCATTGATGAAATATTATGATCCATATCTCAAAAAATCTCATGAATTTTATTACCCTCTAATTATTCATGTTATAACAATTATTGATTCCAAATATCTTCTATTTGGTAATTAAGATAAATTTGAAATTTGGATTTCAAAAATTTGATATTATTAATCCTTTTATTAAAAAATATGTCTTCCTTAAAAAAGTTGTTTTCTAAAAAAATACAAATAAAGTTTTAATATTATTCTATGATGTTTAAAGGAAATTTTTACACATGTATTTAATTTTAAATTTTTTTAAAAGGAATGTTATTATTCATTCTTGATACAGGAACTTTTGTAAACTTTTAATGTGAAAAAATGAATATTCAGCTTGTAAAGACTTACCCACCATCATGACCATGATTTCCTTGATGATAACTTTTTAATTTTATGAGTTTATTTGTTTAAGGAAATATTTTTCTCAAATATTCTTGATTTTTTATCATTTTAATATAGTTTTTAATGAAAAATGTATTTAAAAAATACGTTTACATAATGTTTTAAATGGATTTCAAACCCACATTATATGTTTTTAAAAAAAAAAATTTCAAAGAAAATTATTTCCATGATCTCAAATATTTTGCTATAACATTTAATAGTATTTTAAAAGAAAATGGTTTAAAAAAATTTAATGCGTCTTTATATATTGTGAAGGTTATTTTCAAGGAAAATTGTCTTTATAATGATTTAGGTTTAAACAGACATTTTTCAAAGATTAAATATATTTTCTTAAAAATATGTTTTTCAATGATATTAAAACATTAGATTCCATCTGTTATAAATTCTAATGGAATTTATTTTTAACTTCTTGGGAAATGATGCAAATGTTCTATTCATAGTATTTCATTAAATGGTTAATGTTTTTTGGGATGATGTTTATGAAAAATGTTTCTCTTTACTTAGTTATATGGTTATGAAACCCATTTCCTTTTATGGAGTATATTCTTATAAAAGCTTATTATTTTCATGGGTTATTTTTGGATTAATTGTTTATGAGACATATATGTTTTCCATAGTTTATGACATGATTACATATTTATTATATCTATTTAAGTACATGGAATATTATATGATTTTTTATGATTTTGTGGAACATGTATGTATGATTTGATTACTATATGGATGAGACCTATATCACTATCTAATTCATTGAGTAAATATTTATATCTCTTGATATAATTATGGGAATAAAATCTACAGTATTTATCCAATATTGAATATGGGGAAACATGGTCTAGGATGGGAATATGGGTAAACACAATACACTATGGTAAGATGGGGAAATGATGTCCCTTACATGGAAAGGAGTATGACATGGTATGGCAGTGTGTCTCTCTGAGTTGGTGAACTCCCAATGATGGGCCTTATTATGTTTCGGTAATACACCCTGACTTATAGAGAATGATGTAGCATGTTTATACGTTTTTAAAATATTCAATGTCTTATTCCTATGATATGATCACATGGTCCATGTTATTGATTATTTATGAATCATGTCTTATGAAAAACCAATATATATTCCATTTCTCATGTTTTTGATTTTGGATATGCATGGTATGATCTAAAAATGTTATGCTCATGTTCTTATAGCCTTTGTTTTATGTTATGCTTACATATTTCATTTATTTATCCTTTCTGAGAATGTGAGAACATCCCATTCCTATATTTCATTTTGTAAGGATAAAAGAACATTTTTATGTATAACTACAAAAGGGTATGATCTTCATGAGATACAT
The DNA here is from genome assembly GCA_963277665.1 of Viscum album. NCBI lineage: Eukaryota > Viridiplantae > Streptophyta > Magnoliopsida > Santalales > Viscaceae > Viscum > Viscum album. Next base: position 1,057,944,197 of record OY728161.1, read on the forward strand.
ATAAGATCTTTCTTCACGATTGAATATTTATTTCTAACTTTCAAAATACACTAATCTATTATGGTTATATTGAGTTTATTTTTTAATACGATGAATATTTATCTAAAATGATGTAATTTCCATATATGTTAATCAAGGATCACTATTGTTTACATAAAAGTTTGGGATTATACAATCATTAGAAACTAGGATGAGAAAACATTATTGGGATCACTAGGTGTATTTTTAAGCATATGTCTAGGGTTATCTCTGAGGATTATTCAATGGATGATTTATTATTCATGAAGATGTCGTGGAAGATTGGTAAAGGATACAGTGAGTGGTTACATAGAAATATATCCATATATGTATTCTATAAGTTGACATGGCTCTATAATAGATGTACAATGGGGTAATAAACTTAGAAACACTATAATGAGCATGAATCATTTCGGAACTGGTGTGAAAAAAATGGGCCTCACTGCACACATAGTTTGAAAATTTTAGGGGATATGATTTGGGAATTCAATGACTCTTTATAAACCATAATGAAGTATTTAAATGAAATATGACTATGAATAACCTCGAATAAAAATATGATTCGATAGATTAAATAATTAGATGTCTTTATTTTGACATCCAATATGTTATTTTTCATGATTATGAGGTTTTCTACTATGATAAATTCTTCTAAAAGTATGATTTATTGTTTTTTCATTGGGGGAACAAGAAGGTAATATAACATAATCTTCTGAAATTTGTGATTTTTTTATTTGGAGATGGATTAAAGTAGAACCATATGTTTCCGCGCTGGTTTCCAAAAATCTACAATGATGTTTGCATCATCATCAAACCCACATCAAATCCCACCATTGAGTGTCAGGTCAGCAAACCATCATAGAAATTTTTTTAGCAGGGAATTTTATTGTTTTAGCTTCAATTTTTTCTCATAATAAATGTCGAGAGTATAGTGGTGGTTAAAACCCCTGCTATTTCCAGGCCCTTTTGGGAGTAGAAATTGTCGTTAAAACTATAAAAACGGCCACTACCAACTTCTAGACCTAATAAAATTACAATTTAAACTATTGTAAAATAGTAATTTGACATATTTATTGGTGTTTTAAACTAACTCTATATATCACTTTTCAAAAAATAAACCTACTGAATATACGTCCCCAAAATAGCCAAATAAGAAGCAAAGATGTTGAAAATATCAGAACCAAAATTGATTCAAGAGAATTTAAATCTGTATTTATATAAATATTCATTGAATTTTAGGAAGAGATAAATATAGTATACATATTTATCCACCTATTAAAAACAAGGGATTCAATAAATTAAATCACCAAAAATTCCACAAGAAATTGGAATCCAAATCAAAGAACTCAATACATTATCATTGTTATTGAGACTATTTGATATTGAAAACAATTATTAAATAATAAAAATCCGCATAAAACCCATTATTCTATTTTATAAATAAATAGAATAAGCATGTATACTTTGAAACTAATTTATAAAATCTTCTCTTTTATCAGTCACTATAAACAATTATTGAAAACCACTAGAAAATTAAACTTTTAGAACAAAATGGGTATTTGGTTCAAAATATTGGTATTAAAGCAAATATTTTCTATGTTATGTTGTAAATATTTAAATTTTTTGTGAAATCCATAAGAAGTGATTCAGACCATGGAAAATGAAGTGATGTTCTAAAAAGTTCAGACGTAGAAGAAGTTGTGATATCATTATAGATTTAGTGAAAACCATCACAAAAATGAACTATAAAATGAATTAAAAAGTGATATAATTAATGAATCTATTTAAAAATGATATCAAACATGTAAAAAGATAAATTCCATGAAGCATCCATGACTACCCCTAGAGAATGAAGTAAATAATTTTTGTAGAATATATTTAGTGAAAAGAATTTGTAGTTTTAGAATTTTGAAGGCCAAATGAAAGAGAATAGCCTAAGGTTAATGAATATTGAGGGAGAGAATTGGGATATATAGAGGATGTGAAATAATGAGGATCACATGGGGGAATTTGGATGGAATTAAGAAAAAAACTAATTTGGATTAAAATTAAAGGATATGAAAACCTTCATACAAATATGTAAATGGTTCTTAATAATAGTTTTATAGTTATAATTTTGTTTTTGAGTTGGACATACTATGAGTGTTTTTATGAAATCTAAAAGGTTTAGAAAATGAATAATAACATGATGTAACCATATCTTGACTGATAAAATATTAACATGGTATGATATTTTTATTTGATGTTTTATTTGGGCTATAATTAGTATAGAAACAAAAGGGGTGGAAATTCTAAGATCACATTCACTGATTTTATGAATCATACCTTAGAGTTTAAAATATTGGAATGAAAACTATGATATATCCTAAAAGTATGTAGCCATTATTTTGGAATAAATTTAGGAATTTTCAATTAGTGTAAATCCTTGTATAATTAAATGGATATCTTGTTTAAGATACTTGTTCATTCATGAAGGAATATTTGTTACACAATGTTATGAATAAGATGTTCATCATCACCTAAATATTATTTATAGGTTACTAAAAGGATATTGAGAAGAATGATTTTTTGACCATCATGTGTTTAAGAAAAAAAGAATTCTTATCTAGAAAATGTTTCCAGAAACCATCATATGATTATTTAAATATCATATCCAAATCCACAGTAAACCTTAATCACATCCGTATAATCTTTCACCAACACCCACTCCAACCCCAACGTCATCTCCACTTCTTATTACCAGAATGTCCTTAATAATAATGTTTAGGGGAAAAAGGTCACTGACATTTTTCATATGTGGTGTGAGGGGAACATGGTCGCTGACTTTCATGCCTCATTATCAACCCATGGGGTGAACACCCTTTTTTCTCCAAATATTGTGTTACTGTTTCTAGAGTGGGAGAACCTGGTTAGAGGGGATGCTCCAGGGCTCCACCATTTCAGACCTCCGTAGTCCTCATTTTTCATGATTTTATTTTTATATATTTTTTAATTTTTTTGTGGTGTATGGTGTTTTTAAATAAAATAAATGATGATGATGAGGTTGTATTAAAAAAATCTTCCATATTAATATGATCCCCATGTTCTTGAAATGTGCTTTAGATTGCAAAAAACTCCCTCTATACATATCAAGGTAGGTTGTCACTAAAACTAATGTTAGATGTTGTTTTAATCTCCAATGGATTTCCAAATAACATAGATTGTAATAGTCCAAAACCTATCACATTCACTCAAACAAGATGTTCGTTCCTAAGGACACGACCAACCGGGTCATCCATGGAGATAGAGAAAGACCATGTGGGATTGGAATCTCATAATTCTTTTGTTTTTAACTATAAATAAAATATGAATCATATTTTATGAAACACATATTAACAATGTGAAAACTGAAAATATGTTATATTTAATGAAGAAATAATTCATACACTAACTTATTTTTCATTCTCATTACATAACCTTCACCAAATGTTTTGGGAACATCCAACCATAGTTATGTCCAGGAGACATGGTTCCCAAATTATTTATCAACACTAAATATTGATAAATCATTAGTTTAATATATTAAATAGATAATATTGTTTTATAAATATTTAACCTAATAAAAATACTAACAAAGTCGATCCCTTTCTAAAAAAACTCTTTGACCCAGAATTGTGGTTGATGTTTTTTAGCTCCACATAATGAATTTTTTTTAGAAACATACAGAAATAAAGAAATTATAATTTAATAACTATATAAAATTTTATAAACTTTTCATATTCATGTATATATATAACGAGATTAATATAATAATATATATTTCAATAACACTTTTGTAACACCCTGACCCTAGTTAAAAAGAGTCGATGCATTATTACATATCATTCACATGATCACAATAGGTCAAGTACTGAAAAACCGATCAGTTTAGCAGAATTGGAAGTACTAGATACATTCATATGTTTTACATTATATTAGGAAATGATAAATAATTAACATTGTGTCTCTTTTAAAGACAATCATATCCCTTATCCTAACCCTATAGGTCAGTCATGAAATACTTATACACATCCTGGAAAAAATAATACATAAGAAAGTGCTGAGCTCTGATACATAGTAAAGATAACAATACAGCCGATGATATTATAAATAAGAATAAACATTTAAATTAATGTATAAGACAAAAATAAAAGACTTTTAAACATAAACATCAGCATAATATGGAAATGATAAATCATATAATTCCACTAACTTATTGACATGGATATTATACTAGTCAAATTATAACATTTTACATAAATATCTTATCTCATAATGATGGAATGCATAATGCAATACATCATAACCACATAGTCAAGCCTCATGCCAAGACTATAAATAAAAATATCTTCAATGCCTTGTGCCAAGACACTAGTTTGTCTCATGGGACCTACTAATGCATCGAGGGGCTATAGTAGGCCCGATAAATCACTTACTATGTCAAATGCATTTCTTATATGAAGAGGGGGAAACAAAACATAATCATTCATATCAAACTAACATAAAAAATGATAATACTTTAACTATAAACTTTGAGTGGAATAAAAATAGAACATCCAAAGTCGAACATATCATAAAAATATCAATACGATATGAAATATTGTATCAAAAAAAATCAATCTTTAATTAGACATAAATTTCAACTATTGATGATGACATAGATGGAAGAAATCTCAAAACTATTTGATAGAAATTAACCATTATACTTTTAAATCATTAAAAATTAGCATAATTATAAAAGAAACCATTTATTTTGAAAATATTCATATAATATTATAATGGAATATTAGATTGTTTTATAATGACATGAAATTTCTACACCTTTCATATAAGTTAAAAACACTCTTTCTTTCATTTTTCGAAAAGGTCATAAAGTAAGTTTTTTGGAAAACAACAGAAATATTATTTTCAAAATATTTTACAAAAATTAAAAAAATTTATAAATGATTTTTACCCATAGTCTAGGATATAGTAAAAATGTTTTGACATACATTTCTATGAAACACAAAATTGGATGATAATGAAGTCCGAGTAGATACTAATATATAAACAACCTCAGATAATTAAATGATTATAAAATTTACCCTTAACATCTAATTTTACTTAGTCAAGTGTAATTTTTCCTCATTTATAATGGTTAAATAATTTTTATTAAATTATATAAGAACCACATACATAAATATGATATCATATATGATCCTTAAATATTTCCTTGTTAATAACATTTTAGTAGTATCATTATTTCAGGTGTCTACTGATCGTATTCCTTTGTATGATTTGTTATGTAAGCCATTTTTGTTATAAATATGATGTATATGATTCAAATAGATAATGATATTAAGTTCATAAAAATTATTTTTTTATCATCATATGAAAATTATTTATGAATGGGTATAATGGGGAATGAAATCTCATCGTGTTGTGATGACAGAATGTCATACGTACGCAAGAGTGACAATATCATTCTATTGATGGTGAAATCATATGTAATTGGATGGTATATTATATATAAATAATAAATAATATGTTATATTTATTATTTACATCCTTTATACTCATTATTATTCCTGTCCATAAAATGAAGTGTTGAATAACAAACTACACCACCACATAAAGATGGTAAGTCGTACGTACACACTTTTGGTGACTCTTTCATTCATAGGATCGATGGAATAATGAATATGCTTGTACCATTTCTATAATAACATCTCAGTATCTATAAGGTACTTTATTTATTATTTTATTATGGAAACAACAAATAAATAGGTTGATGAAGAAAATAACTTTGAATAAGGTGATGAAATAATTACCTCTTCTTTGGGTTCTTCCTTTTGATTTGAAAACAACTACACCATACGATGGATTTATGATCAAATTAATGCCTCTAGTATGAATTAAGGGTTGTTGGGGGGGAGAATGGTGTAGGTTTTGTCTGAGCTGAATGGCATTGGAGGTGTGAATTTAAGAGAAGAGGATGTAACCTTTTGTAAGAAATGTGAAGGGAACTATAGGAAAATCTTGAAATATTTTTTTATTATAAAATTATTTTTGGGGTATAATAGCTATAAATGGATTTATATCGTTGCTATGGGGGGGTATGGGTCAAAATCCTCTCAACCAATAGGTTTTAGAAATGTTTAGGTCAACATATTACCCTTATCTTTTGGATTCAACTCTTAGTTAAATAGTTTATCTTTTACTAGGTATTAATGTATTTTTATACTACATGGTTTATATATTTAAAATACATTTACAAGAGAACATAAAATTATTCATTAATGAAATATCTACCATTATCTATGTTCTATGGCTTAATCTTGTATTTTTAAGAATATTATATCCTTTAATAAAATAATATTTTTTAAACTCATTTATGTCGAAAAGATACCTTGAATCAGCCCTAACATGTCATATTAACCAAGAAAATTTTTCTATGTCATCAAAAGATTCAATTTAACTTTATTTTAATATTTATAATATCATTAATTTTAATCATTCACTTATATTGTAATTACTCCATCATCATTGTGTCATAAATATATTTACTTATTTATTATCCAAAAATTATAAATAAAATACTATGATATAAGAAATCTATTTAGATTCCTAATGAATATTTATATTCAAATGTATCTTATATATAACCCAATGAAAAAAAATTATCTTGTTATTAAAATTTATCATTTAACTATTCTTTAATAAAATATAATCAATGCCCCAATCTTACCCAAATGGATAAAAAGGGATATTATTTTATTCCTAAGGAGGATTCTGGTTGAAAATTACTTTTCAAATATAATTAGGCCATGTTTTGGGGTAATTTTATAATATTATAATATTATTTTTACTTTTAATTACCCTATTTACTTTTAACCATGGTAAATAAAAATCAAATGTTACTATTCTAAAAAAATTATTTTCATCCAATTAAATAAATTTTTTACAAACTAATAATAACTGTGTCATTCAGAGTTTTGAAATTCAATTTAGAGATGATGTAAAATTATGTTTTATGTAAATTTTGAAATGTGGCTAGAAGGTGGGTAAAAGACGTTAAAAAGTTCTGTGAAATTTTAATTATGTAATCTTATTATAAAAAAATCCAATTAATTGAATTAGATTAATATAATTATAATGTATTTATGTTGAATTTAAAATTAATTTAAATTTGAAAATAATTATTTAATGAAAAAGTCAGTTTTAGACAATAACGTTGCATTTTTCACTATTCATCAAAAAATGAAATTTTTCAGAAAAAACCAGAAACTCAGCATAAGTTAATTTGGATTTTCGGAATATATAAGAAACTCCCATTTTAAAAATTAAAATTTATAAAATTTCAAAAAGTTCATATTATTATTCATAAAGTCTTTTTAAATATCTAGTTTGATTGGTCATAGTGTTCTAGAACTCGAAGTTGTGTACAATGTAAGATACTATATTATTCAAAGAGAAATATTCCATGGAAGCTTGGTGTGTTACATTATTTCCTCCATAAATGATTTCTCTATCGAAATTTCTAGAATACTACTACATAAAAAGATTCAGGTGGTTCTTCATCATAAGTTCATCAGGTTCCCATGTTGCCTCTTCCATTTTATGGTTTCTCCAAAGAACATTTACAAGACGAGTCATCCGGTTTCACAATACATTTTATATGTTATTAATAATTCTGATAGGCTCTTCACAATAAGAAATAGAAATTTATAGTTATATTTCTTCATAAGAGAGTAAATGTGTTGGGTCAGGCATGTATTTTCTCAACAGTGATATGTGGAACACATCATAAAAATTTGAGCGTCTTGGCGGCATTTCCAAATAGTAAGCTACATCTCAAATTCGTTTTAATATTTCAAAAGGTCCGATGTCCCTGGGAGTTAATTTACCCTACTTATTGAATCTTATAAAACTCTTCCATGGATATACCTTGAATAAAACATGATCACCTACTTGAATTTCCAAATCCTTCTTTCAGTTATCGATATAGCTCATTTTCCTACTTTGAGCTCCTTTAATGTGGGTTTGGATACTCTTCACCTTTTCCATTATTATATCAAGAGGTTTTAGGCCTATGAGTTTTCATTCACTAACATCATACCAACATACTGGTGTGTGAAATCTCTTTCCATATAATTCTTCATATGGTGCCCTCTGAATACTAAAAATGGAAGTTATTGTTATAGGAAAAAACATACCATAGGTAAATACTGATCCCACATACCTTGAAAGTCAAGTGATAATGATCTCAACATGTCTTATATGGTTTGAGTATTCCATTCTGATTGTCCATCAGTTTGAGAGAGGTAGGTAGTGCTCAAACTAATGTCAGTATCTAGGGATTTCTGAAGACTTTTCTAGAATCTGGACGTAAATGGGGGATCACAATCAGAAAAAATCCATAGCGGCACACCATGAAGTCTTACAACTTCATTAATTTATAGTATCTCAAAATGTTGTAGTGGTAAGTATTCTCTTATAGAAAGAAAATGCGCTGACTTGGTAAGACGATCAACAATGAACCATATTATATCATTACTTACTGGAATTATTAGTAGCCCCATGATAAACCCCATCATAATATCATCCCATTTCCACTCAGGTATAGGAATATGTTGCATGACTCCAATATGATGTTTTATTCCAGCCTTCACTTATTAAAAAATGATATTTCTTAACACATAATCAATAATATCACTATTCATGTTTTACCAAAAAACATGTTCTTTCAAATCACTATACATATTAGTTCTACCATGGTGTATTGAGAAATTGGAGCTATAAGCATCGTCCAACAATTCCCTTTTTAGATCATGTATGTTGAGAACATAATGCCTCTTCCTAATTATCAAAATTCCATCTTCATACACGAATTCAACAAATCTCTCATCATTCATAGCATAAATATTCTTTAGAAAATCCTCATTATTAGTCTGAGAACTTTTTATCATTTATATTAAATATGGCTTGGAAACCATTTGAAAATGTATTGATTATTAACCTTACTTGATTATTACTATATCCGTGTTTAATTGATCCATGAACATAGTATCCCTTTCAACTCTCATATTTTTCAGAACACCATTACCCTTTCTGCTCAAAGCATCATCCACCTTATTTGACTTCCCTGGGTGGAAGTGTACTATTAAATCATTATCCTTCAGTTGTTCAATCCATCACCATTTCCTCATGATGATTTATTTATGTGATAAAATATACTTCAAACTCTTGTGAATAGTATATATCTCACATTTTTTCTGTACAAAGATAGTGTCTCCATATCTTTATAGGAAATATTACAGCTAATAACTCAAGATCATTAGTAGGATGGTTTTGTTCACAAATTTGGAGCTGATTTGATGTATAGATAATAACTCTATCATTCTACCCAAAGAAAGAACCATGTACTTTATTTGAAAATTCATTATTAATAAGAAAGTCATCCTTCGCCGATGGTATATTCAATATAGGATAATTGATTAATATTCTCATAAATTCTTCAATACATTCTTCACACTCTTTTGTACAAAAAAATTTAACCCCTTTACGTATGAGCTTGGTTAATGGGTTATCCAATCGGGTGAAATTCTAGATGAAATGATAATAGAAACCTGCTAATCCATTAAATTTCATAACTCAGTTTTTATATTCAGTGTTGGACATTCTTGGAATTCCATTGTCTTTAAATGATCAATTGAGATTCTGTCCTTACTGGAAAAATAGACAAGAAAGTAAATCTCTTAAAAATAGAAGTCAGACTTTTTAAACATCCAATATAATTCATTTATTCTAAGAGTCCTTAGAATATAACTTAATTGATTTTCATGTTCTTCATAGATTTTGGAGTATACCAATATATCATCAATAAATACCAATACAATGTCATGAAGATATTTTTTAAAAACTCTATTCCTTAGATACATGAAAGGAGATCGTGCATTAGTCAATACATAGGGAATTACTATAAACTCTTAATGTCCATACCTGGTTTGAAATATTGTCTTTGGAATGTCTTCCTTCTTCACGCCCAACTTATGATATCTAGATTGAAGGTCAATATTGGAATAATATTCAGCTCCATGAATTTGATCAAATAAATCAACATTGCGAGGAAGGGGAAATTTACTCTTTATTATTATAACATTGATCAGCTTGTAGTTAATGCACAACCTCATATATCCTTCTTTCTTATTAACAAAAATAATAGTGTATTTCCAGGGAGAAACAATAGGGAGAATACATCCATTATTACTCAATTCCACTAGTTTTTTATTTTATTACAATAATTCCCTATTGGCAATTCTATAAGGGGTCTTCGATATGGACGTTGGACAAGGAATGATGTCAATCGAAAAATAAATTTCCCATTCTAGGGGATATATAGGTAAATCCTCTTAAAACACATCAACATAATCTTGCACAATTAGTACATCTTCTATTTGAACATTCCATTCCTCATCCATAGTTATTTCACTCTGCACTTCACCGAAAATTGATTTTAGAAGAGTTACAGAGGGTGGATATATAATATTATTATATGGTGATGATTCTGATCTAATTTTAAGGGATTCTTTATCATCATCATAAATTATAACCTCTTTCTTTATAAAATTAATTCATGAATTATGGTCTTAAATCCAATCCATACAGTGGATTATATCAAATTCAGTTATGGTCATGACAATATGATATGTAGATAAATCACATTTATAATCCATAATGGTAAATGATTGACAAAACATTGTTGCTATGATACTTACCTTATAAGTTATTACTGAAAGCTCCCTTGTTATTTCAAATTATAAATATCTAATTTTCTTGGAAAACAGTGATTGATATGAAAGAATTCATTGATCCAGTATCAAATAAATCATTGGTTAATTTTGAGGAAACGATTAATGTACCTACCACCATGTCACTAGGAACATCAACCTAAGCAGTTTTGATCGCATAAGCTTGGCCCTGATCCATTGGAATTTTATGAGGTATGTTTTCCTCACACTTAAGAAATTCATTTTAATAATTCCCATTTTTTAACAATTGTAGCATTGAACATCGACAACCACTTTCTTCCACTCGAAGTCATGAGCATGGTGGCCTATTTCTGCACATATGTAACAAACTCACAACCCATTTAGGAATGTACCGGGGTGTTTCATCCCAAAATTATTGCAGGATAGAAAGTAAAATTTTCCATTATGTCCCTTATTTTATTTTCTATAGTGTTTATAATATATCTTCATCACTTTCTTCACTTTAATTTCATAAGACATAGAGAATTCCTTTTCTATCTTTATAGCACATGAGACTAAATCTTCATACATTGAGAAGGATTGTGAAACTAATACTCGATAGTGAAATGGTTTTAACCCATTAAAAAATTCATCAATCATACTTCTTAGGTGACCTATATAATCTGTAGCATGCCTTGATAACCATTAAATTTATGACTCATACTTTGCATCATTCTCATCCATCTTTTTCCTCGGACTAAAAAATTGTCTTTCAACATCCTCTTGATTTTCATGAGGAAAGTATTTTTCTAAGAAAGGATCTTTAAACACCCTCCATTCTATATTTGATACTTCTTCATCCTATTTTTTGTTTTTAATTAATGGAAATCATTGATCTGCATATCCCGAGGGATGATAAACTTCTAAGACAACCTTTTCCCTTTCGTTACTCCCCAAGGCATAAAATATTTTCTCTATGGAACTTATTAATTTCTCACCTACAAATGGATTTGTAGTCCAATTGAATGTTGGTGATTTTTCCACATGATGTATTATAACATCAATCCTCCATGTTAAGGATCAGGGTGTTCCATATGGGTAGGGTTAATATTCACAACCTAAGTGAGTTGTCCTAGTATGGTTATAAGTTGTTCAGCAATAGTTGCATCACCCTCCTCCATATAATTATCCTTAATATAAGGGAAATACCAACCTAGATTATGTGCATTGATATAGTTCCCATTCCTTCCACTTGGAACCATTTATAAACAATGGAATACACTCTATTAGTTTATGAATCACAATGCATAATTTCAAACTTTTAAAATAATTAACATAAATTGATCAGTTTATCCATATAATCCATAATTAAAAAAATATTTTCATTGGGGATTTATTTACTCAACAATACATCTTAATTAATTTTAATGAAAATGTGAAGTATCTTAATAATATCCCCCTGGGAGTGTCAAACTATGTTCATAGTAAGGAACATTGTTATGAACCAGGATACCGTGGGTCAATCCCAAAACTATGTGTCAGAATTTTCACTCCTAGTTAAATCAGTTCCGAAACCACATCCACTTGTAGTATCCAGAAAGGGATGTAATACTTGTAAAAACCACATAAAATGTAAATTTCTCAAATTTTTTGATGTTCTTCTATATTAATCCTAATTTTCTATCTTAGTGTAATGTTATCTAATAAGATTTTTCTAAATCTAGTTTACATGGTTCGTACTAAACATCCTCTGATACCAACTGTAATGCTTCTACCCTTATTACCCAAAGTTGGTGCATTAATATATAACATTTTCATGATCACAAGAGATAATTTCCTAAAATATCGATCAGTTTTCTAGCCTTGTATGTACTAGACACACTCGTAAGTTTTACATTACATTATGAAATGAAAAATAAACAATATTGTGTCTCCTTTGAAATGAAATAAAACCCTTATCCTATCTATGCAAGGGAGTCATAAAATAATCATTCGAATCATGGGAAAAATAAAACATTAGAAATTTGTGACCTCATATGCTAATTAAGGATTACAATATAACAAGAAAAATAAAAATAGGCATAAAAATTTAAGGCAATTTATAAGACTAAAACACAATACTTCTAAATTTTTTTTTTCATAATATGAAAAATATAAATCAAATAATTCCATTTACTTATTCAGATGGATATTTTTTTAGAAGAATAATCACATGTAATATCAAAAAGTAATCTCATAACGATATAATGCCTAATGATGGACATCATACCCACATAGTCAAGGCCTTGTTCTTGGACTATATAAAAAAATATTGTCAATGACTTGTGAAAAGACACTAGTTTGTCTCATGAGACCTACCGATTAATCAAGGGGCTATAGTAGTCCATGACCGTCATTTAATACATCTAATGAATTCCTCATATGAAAAGGGTGAAACATAACATAAACATTCATATCAAGCTGACATACGAAATGTTAATATTTTAACCATAAACCCTGAATGACATAAAAATAGAACATCAATAGTCAAACATATCATAAAACTATCAATACAATATTAAATATTGTATCATAATAAATAAATCATTATTTAAACATAAAATCCAACAATATATGTTGACATGGATGAAATCAATCCAAAAACTATTTGAGAAAAATATCTGCTTCTACTTTGAAATCATTTAAAAGTCACATAATTATAGAAGAACAAATTTATTTTGAAAATAATCATACAAACATGTAAGGGAATCTTAAAATTATTTATAATTACGAAAAATAGATGCACTCTCCGTATAATTTAAAAAACATCCTTTTAATTAATTTAATAAAAAGGTCATAAAGTACCTTGTTTGGAGACAAAAGAAATATTCCATTAAAATTTTTATAAAAATTCAAACATGGGTAGAAATTACTTTAATCCATAGTCTATAAATAGTAAAAATGTTTTGAAATACATTATTAAAAAACAAGGAAGTGGATGAAAAATAAGTCCTTGTAGATACTAAAATATAAACAACCACAGATAATAAAGAGATTGTAAAATTTACACTTACCTTATACTTTACCTTTGTTGAGGGTAAATTAACTTCTTGTATAATGGATAAATAATTTTTTTAAATTATACAGTAACCAGATAAATAAATATGATATCATATTTGATCCTTTAATATTTTTTGTTAATAATATTTCTGTTGTATCATTGTTTCGGGTGTCAACTGATTCATTTTCCATTATATGTATTGTTACATAGGTAAGGTATTTTATGGAGAGGATGTATTTGATTCATAAAAAGAATTATATTCAGTTATTAATCATTATTTTTCTAATCATCAAATGAAAATTATTCATGATTGGTTACGATGAGGAATGAAATCTCATCATGTCATGGAGATGGTAAACCGTATGTACGCGTGAGCGAAAATATCATTCTATTGATGGTGAAACCATATGTAAATGGTAGGTATATTATATATACTTAATAATTAACATGTTATATTTATTATTTAATTCAATTATATTCATTATTATATGCATCTATATAATAAAGTGTTGAATGACAAACAACACCATGATGTGGAGACGATAAGACGTACATACGCACGTATGGTAACATTGTCATTCATATAATAGATAGAACAATGAATATGGTTGTACCATATTTATAATAACATATCAGTATGTAAATGGTAATGGAGTTATTATATTATTATCGAAAAAATAACGAATGAAGATGTAGAAGAAGAAAATAACTTTGAAAGAGGTGATGAAATAATTTCCTCTCCTTATGGTGCATCATTTCGATTTGAATAAATGGGATCCTTAGGATGGATTTATGATAAAATTAATTCAAATAGGGGGAATTGTGGTTATTTGGGAGAATAATTGAGCAGGTTTTGGAAGATCAAAATGGATTTGGAGGTATGAATTTAAGACAACAGGAAGTACCCTTCTATAAGAGAGGCGTGGGGCACTTTATGAAAATCTTGAAATATTATATTATTGTAAAATTATTTTCAGTTTATAATATCTCCAAATGGAATTATTTAGAGTATAATGTAGGGATGGGTCTAAATTATGTCACGAAATATGTTTTTGAAATGTTTAAATCACCATATTAAAATTATCTTTTAGATTTAACTCTTAGTTAAATAGTTTATCTTTTACCATGTCTTCATTATTTTTGTACTGTAGGGTTAATATGGTTACTATAAAATTAAAAGATAGCCTCAAGTGGTTACTTAATGACATATGTAATATTATCTATGTGATTTGGCCGAATCTGATATTTTTAGGAATATTATATCATTTAATAAAATAATTTTTTTTTGGAAAAACTAATTTATGTCAATTTCTAGACTATTTATTATTTGGTTTTTGTGAAATTCATAACAACTTGATTACATCAAAAAATTAATTTAATATAACAAAAATGTCATATTCACCTATACAATTTTTGGATGGCATCAAAATATTCAATTTATATTGATTTTAATATTTATAATATCAATTATTGTAATCTTTCATTAATAACGTAATTAGTGCATCATCATTGTGTTATAAATAAATTTAATTATATAATTTATGAAAACAATAAATAAAATAATATGATGTTGGAATTATTTTTATATTTCTAATTAATATTTATATTCGAATTTATCTTTTGTATAACCATATGTTAAACATTTTTTTGTCATTAAAATATGAATTTAACACTTTTAATTTCTTCAAATAAAAATATAATAAATGGAATAATCTAACCCAACGATATCATAAAGGATCTTAGTTTTTTCCTAAAATTGATTTTGGTCAAAAAACACATATACAATAGAATTAATACATGTGTTGGAATAATTTAATAATATTATATTATTTTTACCTTTAATTACGCTATTTAATTTTAACAGTGGTAAATAAAAATCAATTATTACTATTCAAAAAAAATTATTTTCATCTTATTGAATAACATTTTACATACTGATGACAACTATTTCGGTCAGATTTTTGAAATTCAATTCATAGAAGCAGTAATATTACGGTTTATGAAAATTTGTAAATGTGCCTAGAAGGTGGGTAAAAGACGTTAAAATGTTAAATAAAATTGTATATATATGATCTTATTAAAAAATGACTCCAATGAATTACAATGGGTTAATATAGGTATTATTTATCTATATAAACATTAACATAAATTTATATTTTAAAATAATTATTTAAATAAAAAAGTCGATTTTAAACAATAACATGGTGTTTTTCACTATTCATAAAAAATTGAATGTTTTTAGAAAAATACAAAAAATTGACCATAATATAATATTGATTTTCCAAACACAAAGATAAAGTAAATTTAGAAAAATTAAATTCATAAAATTTCAAAAAGAAGGTATTAGTATTCATAATTGTTTTTTTTTCAGCTAGTTTGATTGGTTGTGGTGTGATAGAACTCAATGTTGCGTATAACACAAGCTATTCTATTATTCAAAGAGAAATGTAACATTAAATATTGGGGTGTTAAAATGTGATTGTTGTGAAAAACACTATAAAAAACCTTTTGTTTCTCTCTATGTACCCATTTAGTTGACTTTTCATACAGTTGTTGGCCACTCAATGAAGTACCATTGAATTGATTCCATAATCTCTATTTAAAAGCATTAAATTTTTCACCCAAATTGTTTAATGTCCACTTCTGTGTGATTATACTAGAAACCACAAAGTGGTTAAACATATGTACAAAAAGATTAATTTTTAAAATATTTTAATTTTTTAAAACAATTATGTTATATTACCCCATAATGAACTAAAATTTACATTATTTATGAATCAAACCCATCATTTTCCATGTTTGTGGAACATGCCTCCAATATGATTTTTTTTCAAAAGGTTAAATGATTCTGCTTCCAGCTGGCATAGAAAAAGGCCATGTAATCCCATGACATCAACAGTGGGGACCCTATAATAGTCAAGTGGGACAATTATCATTATACTATTCGAATTAGAGACATATGAACTCTTAATATTCCTATCTCTACTAACATAGTTTTATATTTTATGAAACAATATTTAAATAATTAATGTTATTAATAAATCTATTCACACTATATTTTTTACCGATAATTGTAACCCCCCAAAATCCATACAAGATTACCTATTCATTCACTATGGAATGAGCTGAATGGGATACACTGTCTTAGATGATGATGGGTTGTTGACAGATGGGGTTCGATATGCACAAATAATAGAGGGTGTGAGAGAGGATAATCGGTGGTGGATGGAGTGTGTCCTAGATTTTTAATGGAGGGAGATTGAAGGGACATCATTTTTTAGTGTGTTATAGAGAAAGTCAACTGAGATTCTACTAGGATCTCTGAAACACTCCCTCTATATCTATCCGATCATTTAAATAATCACAGTTAACATAAGAACTACTCATACCCCACTTATTGTATTAATTTCATTTATACTTGTGAATGTGTTGGATAATAGCCAATGAATAATATTAACTAGCATCACATACATCTGTCAATTTCTAGATACATTATCCAAGATTTCAGATGTAAATTTGTAATGATTCTATAAAAAAAATTACAAAATCATGATATGTTGTCTAATAATCACACCATGTATATAACACATCTCACTTCCTTTCACCTATTGTAATTCATCCATTTTAATTAATAATATTCAATAATAACTGATTTTTATAAAATAAATACATGAATTAAAAAATTTAAAACCAAATGGGAAACCACCTCATGGTTATTTATTTGCATTATGAAAACACCACATTAGTTTATAAAATAGGATTTCGGATTTATAAAACTAGTTGAATTCATAAACAACTAATTTCATGATATGAATCAAACTGTAAAATTACTAAAATTATTCTTTTAAGATATATAAAAACTAATTATCACATCAATGCCGCAAAATTAAAATCACATTCATGAAATAAGATATATATAAAAACAACATAAGACTAAGAGAAATCCCTTATATAAGGAATGAAAATTGACACAATACAGGAAGCCCATATTTATAAATCAAATTTAGCCAAAAAAATTATAACATTCATTTTAATAGGGAAAAAACCTATAGAAATTTTATAATACATATTATGTGTGCAAATTAATTTTTTAAGTATAATTGTAATTAAATTGTGATTTTACCCTTTTAAGTAAAAAAGAAAAAACATGAAAAATATAAAATTCTATTGATAAAATAATTATAAATACATCATATTAAATTTTTTATTTTATAAACTCATTTTATGTTCCATTTTCAAAATAAAATAGAATGGGGTATTAAAACCACATATATTAATTACTTTTTTTTTGAAAAATAGTGTTGCAAATTTTCCATGATTGGTGTATGTTTTTGAAACTGTTTACATTATTTATTTTGGTTATAAAATACCCTAGATTAAAAAAATATCTCTTAAATACTAATTGGATTCATATTTACGTGAAGAACCCTAAAAGTAATATGAAAATATAAATTGAACATTATAGATACATATATTTATTTTCAGGTATTAATTTAATCTCTTCAAAATATCATATCGATGTTATCAAATGTTCTAGACATCTATATATAGGTTAAATAGATATTAGCGTCTTTTAAAAGAAAATATATATACAAACATAATTGGTGTTGCCTAAATTTAATGCATCTAGCCCAATATAAAACTCACTAAACCACATTAAAAAAATAATATACTCACAGATGAAGGGTGATGTGAGATGAAAAAACTAAATCATAATAAAACTATAATAAATCAATAAGAATAAAATTTAAAAATGAAAAACATAAATTTATTGAGACTAGATATAATAAATCTAAAAAATAATTGAACTACACAACTCTGTAATAGAAAAATCAAAAACTAGTTAAATTTTATTTAATCAAACAAATTCTACCAAATTTAACATTATCAAACCCAACACTACTTCAATTGAAACTCACCAAATAAAATAAATGTAATTTTACCAACAAAAACCATTCTAAATCGAATAAAATGAAATTATACAAAAATAAATCAAACAGGACTGAATTAAAATGAATTGATACATAAAACCATTGTAAAAATAACCAATTAAATAACAATTAAAAAATATTAAAAAAACATAAAATATTTGATACAAATAACACTAACCCACATTTAAAAAACGAACCATGTAGAATAGAATTAAAATTATATTAATTGAAACAATTATCTAGAACTGAACAAAATAGGCAGGGTTTACCATTGGGGGTCGGGTGGGAAGGGGGTTGCTGGCGATGAATCATCGTATATTTCTTGGGAGATAGTTTGAGGGTATATAGGATGACCAAAAGTCTGAAAATGTGGGATAAAACTCAACATAGGGTAGTAAAGATGAATTAATCAAGAGAGATGGTTGGGTTGATGGCTTAGGCAGCTCAGCGGTGGTTTTGGCACCGACTCGGGCTCATGGGGATCACGTTTGAAGGGATTGGGGGATACTGGAGCACTATTTAGGGGGAACAACCATGGGTGTGGGATTGGGATTAGGGGGTTGGGGTTTTTAGTGAGGGAATAATGAGGGGAAGGGTGGGGAAGGGGATAAATTTTTTTGTTTTTAATAATTACATATTATTTAAAAGAGGTTTTTTATAAAACCACAAGTAAATAATATTAATATTTTTATTTGAGGTTTGTTAAAATACGGCTAACAATACAACACTAAACAATGAATTTGGTGTGGTGTGGAACTGATTAAATGTTTAATGTGATGGAAACATTGCTAAAAAATATTCAAATGGGATGATTACTAGAGTGAAGGTTGTTGTGACCATTCTTAATTAGTTTTCATGGAAAATAATTAACAATTAAATCCTTAACCAACTATTAGACTCAATGAGGAAGATAAAGAAAGATTTGAATAATATTTCGAGTAATGGAGAGCATGAAGGAAAGAATATTCAATTTTAATTTTTTCAAGAATGTGTAAATAGTCACATATGTTAATATATTTGTAGAACACAAAGATATTTTTTTTGTGGAAAAGAAGGATACAAAGCAGCTAACTATAATTGAAATTTAAATAGTTTGATTAAAATAATGGATGGAAATATTGGCCTCCCTAATTCATCATGGATTTTTAAATACTTTTTGTGTGGAATGAATATTCATTATAAAAATTAATGTCCCAAGAGGAAAGCACATGAAGGGAATCATAAAAGAGGTACAAGTAATTGTTATACTATTGTTTATAATGAGGGTACATATAAAATGTGAATGGAAAGAGGTATTAAGTAATAGTATGAGGTTTTATTCTTCTATATTAAGGATAACGTGTAACAATCTATGTATTTATGTATTCTGATATAATAATTATGTTTATGATTGTTGTAATATAAAAGGAATGTTTAGTTTTTGATTTTTGAAAAGTATTTAAAATAAAACATTAAATGGTACTAATTGGCTAGAAATGTTTTTTTAATGTCCAGGTGATGTTCCTAGAAAACACATGATTAAGTGAAACGTAACCCATAATATCTTCCTTAAGTTAAGATAATTTATTTTGTATAATTATATATTGGATATGATTAAGTAAATTTGATGGCACTGATTACCTTAGAATTAATTATGGGAATTTTGAAAAGGGGATTACACAATAATTAAAGAAGATTTCAAGATTTCAAGATGTATGAAATATATGAAATATATGAAATATATTTTATTAGAAGGAAATGTAAATGTATTCAATAATGATTATTTTCATTCAGGTTATTACCATGTTGCATGAAAATACATGTTGAAGGTATTCAAATGTTGGGTATGAGAAAACTAAAAGATACCTTTTTATATATGGGGGATCAATGCTAAGATGTTTTTAGGAAATTTAGTGACCTTATTTCTAATGTTTTGGACATCCATATTTTATATGTGATATAAGTTTAACCATTTATTAAATTATTTATATTACTATATTACCTAACCATATATGGATTTATGAATATTTGATAACTAGTGATGGCCTTTTTGTTGTGATAAGTATACATGGAATGACTTACCGTCATATTTATGAATCTCACGATCTATTAGTGCTTCAAAAATGTCTTATTGACCTTTATTTCGTGGAATAAGAGATAATATATAAGTTTCTCATGGAACAAAAAAGGGTCTGGTAGTCCTTAAATCATGTCAGTATATATTTTCATGAAAATTATTTAACATTATGAGAAAAGGAAATTGGAAACAATTTTTTTAATACCTTTTTTTTAAGATGAATCAAATGGACCCTTAGACGATCATAGATTTATGGATTTGTTATAGTTAACTTTATTTTAACCATGTTCTCTATCACATTCCATTATATCACGACAGTTATATTTTCCTTCCATGTAAATGTTTTCACCTCCAACACATGTTATCCTATTTTGAAACTTATTTTTGAGTTCATTTTGGTTAACTTTTATGTTTCCAACAATCCCTTTTTAATGGAAGTTTTTTTATTGATTTTTATGATGTGGGTTTATAAGAAAATAAATTTTGAGTATTTACCCAATGAAAACCCAGATGAATTTGTAGGGTGAAATTTAACTAAAAGTGGGTATAATGTAATGCCTTTCAATTTTTGGAATTTTATTTTTCAAATTAATTTAATCTTATAACACTATTCCGTTAAAGAAACACTGAATATATTGATTTTATATATAAAACCACAATGTTTGGATTTCCTTATATACATTAACTAATTATGTTTCCACAAATAAAAAAACTTATATTAGCTTGTGGTACACGAATCATTATGTTTTTATTATATTACACACAATACTGAGCCCCTTTGATAACTTTAATAACACGCAATGTAGATTTTCACTATAATACATGTAACACACTGAGATTTTATGGGATATATTTTTTTTAATTTTATTGATTTATTGTGTAGAATGATCCTATAAGATTAGTTGTGTTATACGGAACACCGTATTTGCTTGCAATATACTCAACAATATACTTGGATTGTGTTTCACACATCTTCATATTCTTTGTATAGACATAATTTCACAAAATACTGAGTATAGATTTTTTTAAATGTATAAATGAACAACATTTTTATTATTTTATACACAAAACCAAAAGAAAATTACACTACATGCAATATTGACTTGGCTTTTTTTACACGCAAGACTGACCTTCTTCAATAGATTGTGTTGTACGCGATACAGACTTTCACGAAACAACGATATATAATTAAAAAAATAATTATTTAGTGGGATATAAACTATATTTTATGAACAGTATTAACCATATTTTTTATTTTATAATATTATCATTCATTTTACACATTTAATTGAACATGGTATGAGAAAAAAATGATCTTTTCAAATAAAAGAATTATTTTTAAAAAAAATGTAGTTTTATCATCGTTTAATGGTGAACCCATTTTTAATATAGTTATCAGCACTTTTATAAGTTAAATATTATAAAATATACTTTTTTATTAGAATTGGGATATCAAAATTTACTGTGGGTAAATTTTGGGTATTTTTCTTATAAAGTTCATTATTTAATGATTAGTGTAAAATACTACATTTTATGTCAAAACTATGTTTTCATCTAATATATTTATATAGTTATATTATAATGTTCATTGGTTTTCAAGTTTAATTGGATTAAATTTTTCACATTTAATCTAATTTTGGTCATTCTATGTAATTTCACTCTTAAATTGGACATAAACAAATGTAAATATTTAGGTAGTTTTTACTTCGTAAAAAACAATTTGGTTTTGACAATGAGAATTAATATTAAATTATTTTCTAAAAATTATGTCTATTGAATTTGAAAAAATTTATTACATATTTTTTATTATGATATCTAAATTGTGTAAATCGGTAAATTCTATTTTTATAAATTGTGAATAGTAACATCAGTAAATATTTTATTTACCATGGTTTAAAGACAAATATGGTAAAAAAGGGTAAAAAATAATATTACAATAATTTAAAATTACCCTAACACATGTACTAACACTATTGGATGATACATTTCTGACCATGGGAGTCCTTGGGTTGATTTGGGGACCCCATGGAGCCACATTTAAGTGAAAATGACATTTAATTACTTCTAATTTAATGTTAATGAAAATATAACCAAAACATATATCTTTTACTAATATAATATTTATATGGAGTTATATAAGTGATATATTTGAATATAAATATTTATTATAAATATAAAAATAATTTTTATATCATTATAATTTATTTTTAATTTTTGTACATTACATAAATTTATTTATTTATGACGCAAGGATGTTGTAGTGATTGCTTCATTAATAAATGATTCAAATAAATGAATTTATAAATATTAAAGGAAATGTACAATGGTTATTTTGATGTCATCAAAAAATTTTATGGATGTTATTGACATATTAAGAATGATATAATGCCTTTTTTAATGTAATAATGTGGTTATGGATTTTAAAAAAAGTCAAGTATGAATAGTATCCGAAATTGATAGAATTCAAAACATAAAACAGAATATAATTTTTTAAATGATATTAATTCCTAAAAAACTATGATTCTGAAAAATGGTTAATATAAGTCCAAATAAGTAATAAATAACTTTTCTGTGTCATTTTACATGATATGGTAATTACATTATCCCACAATGTGTAAATAACATGATATCATGCCATGATTAAAAAGGGTAAAATAATGGTAAAACCAATTAATAATGATAAAAAATATATTAAAAAAATATCAAATAGTTATTGGATGATTGGTATTCCAACCAAAATCATCTTATCTTATATTTAATTGATTTTGAACAAGTATTAAATCAAAATTGAATTTACAATAAATTAATATTATGGAACATTACTAAAGTGTCACTCTCCTTTCTTATAAAAGAAAACCTCCTCCCTCTCCTCTTCAATCCATTTTGAGCATTAAAGTTCATCCAAAACCTAACCATTTTTTTCTCAAAATCTCTATTTACATTCTAGAGGTTCTTGTTTCCGAAAATAAAAACTCCAGATCCCTAAGAGAAAATTTAAAGGACGCACGTTGAGGAAGAGGTAATATCTTCTAACAATTTTAACAAATTTATTTCTTTATCTACTTATTCTAATATATTTGATTAATTTTAATGTATTAACATAAATATCACTAATATAATTATATATTATTATACATATGAAAAAATATTATTTCATCTTCTATCCATCCTATGAAAAACAAAATCACCGTGCATGCGAATGTATGGATTACCATCTCAACATCGTGGTGTAATATGTTTTTCACCACAACCTTACATGCATGGGAATAATGGTATAAATAATAACTATAAAAGATTAATATAACATGATACTAATTCTGAGATATTATAAAAATTCCACTTAAATACCATTCAATAACTATGGGAATGATGTCGTCACTCGTGCATACGTACGACTTACCGTCTCCACGATGCCATGAGATTCTTCCTCGATTTTAACCATTTAGGAATGATTTAAAAGTATATATAATAAATAATCATGAAACATATGAGATAATAATTATACTATATTTAGGTATATATACATATGTCATTTAATTACTTCCATTCAATTTAATAAGGAAAGGAAAACAATGTTCATGCGTACGTACAGTCTGCTGTGTCCATGAATGGTGTATTCCATTTCATTTATCTATCAATTTTATATATTTATATAATGATTATATATGATATATAAATAATTTTTTATATTCTTTATTTATGTAAATCACGATCTATGTAATAATATAATGAATAAAAAGTCAAAACATGTATGAAAAGTAAAACGATTATTAACCAAAATGTTTCTTTAACATGGAATTGATAAATGAACGAGTAATATGAATTCATATGTGAATATTATATGAAATCATAAATATTATAATTGTTATGTTACAGGTTAATAATATGTTTAAACCCACTATACAACATTTTTAGACACATACAGAAGAAATCAAACCTATGGTAAGGGGTAACTTTTCCAATCTCATTTTATCTGAGATTGTTTATTCATAAGTCTCTACTAGGTATATATATTAATCATCCATGTCCATGTTTTCTAAAAATATTCTCATAAAATTTTTAACATTATTCAATGTATTTTTAAATTCATTTTTACCCATTTTTACTTTTACTACATGGTTTAGAAGGAATATTTCTTTTGTTTACCATACAAGTTAGTTTTCAACTATTCTAGAAAAAAGTACGATGAAAATGTTGTTTTTAACTTATATGATATGAATGGGTTTTTAAATCTTCCTGACACCTTATTTATATGAATCATCCTATATATTATATCATGTTTATATTTGACTAAATTATTTTCTATTAAAATTGTGTGGTATTTTGAAGAAAAAATGTTTTTAAGAAGAAAGGATATTTTCCTCAACAATGAAGTTCAAGTGTTTTATCAAAATTATTTTCCATCCATGATGAAACAGGTATATGTTTTTATCCTTATTATTACTTTTATTTTATTGTTCATATTATGGAATTATTTTTATTAAGTCCACTAATCTTTTATGGATTATGTTTTGATGGAATGTTGTTTAAGAAACCCATTTTATTTCATGGTTTACATTAAGATGATTGATTTATGTTTTATAGAACATGTATGAACGATTTCGTTATATGATAGGTGGGACCAATATCCACCTCCAATTCATCTATTAAATATTTCTATCTCATGAGATATACATGGTAGGAATGGAAGGTAAATCCAGCTCAGAAATACATGGCTATAATGGAAAGTAAACCTGGTTCAGTAATAGACTTTGTCCACTACGACGGTCTTGGAAGTAATGTCTTGGATACAATGGAAATCATATTATATTTTTATTAGTTTTCCACAATTAAATTTTTTATTCCAATTATATTATATCAGGATTAATGTTCCTTTATGTTCCATACCATACGTACTGCCAATATTTATGTCATTGATCAAGATATTAATGTGTAAACTTTATGCTCATGTTTTTATGTTCAAATGTTTATGATCTATTTTATTTTCTCTATGTTTACCCTTACAGACCATTTGATCTCACCATTTATATGTTTTATTTTCCCTAGGATATAAATAATGGTTTTTTGTAGGAAGAAGATAGTAAGATCTTTATAGGAGATGTTCAAAATATTTATCCATGATTAGAAGATGATGTTATGAGTTTCCAAATACAATAAACTAATAGAGTCTTTGTGATTTTTTTGTGTAATGTATTATGTATTTCTCAAAAGAAATGTAATTTCATTGTACATTAATCTTAGGTCTCTACATTTTGTATTCTATTGAAGGAGCAGTCACCCTTTGGAACCTAGGACGTTAAAATGTTTGTGAGATTCCAATTGATATTTCTATGTTATATCTAGGGATGTAACAAAGGATAAATATAACTATAGGTTATATCCTGATAATTATGGAAATTTTATTAAATAAGCTAAGGTTAAACATAATATATGAGACATTGAAATTACTCCCTCTTGATTATTTTATTTTTTTAGAATAATTTTTTCACATCACACAATTCTTTTTGTGTTTTAGTTAATGGATGGAACTAGAACTAATTGGTTTAACATTAAATACAATGAAAAAATTTGTGATAATGTGATACTAAATTACATTATTCCTAGAGAGAAATATATTTTGATTATGCTTAATACGTCATCATGATATATGATTATCAAGGTGAACTTTAGTGGTATTCCTAAGTCATCGAATAAGAAGAAGATATACTTTCTTTCATGTTCCCATGGTGAGGAACATAGAGGAATGAAGATTAATCTTTCTATATATCAAGAAGAAAGGAATAAGAACCCTGTGGAATACCTCAAATGAAGGGGAGGATGTTATCTTTATGGTAAAAAGGGTCATAGAGTGTTGAATTTTTATGGAGTTTAATGTCTCATATGTTCACAACATGGGTATTATCAAACTCAATGCCTAGACATAAGAATATACTTCTAAGAAAAGAAAGGACTTATTCAATGCCTACCATTAAGGTGAAAGGATTGACTTATTTATGTATTTGAATCCACGAATGATTAATGTTGAATTATATAAGAGTTATTGGTTAATATTATTCAATTAGGATTTTCAAGAATTTGTTGAATAAGTATAATGGATAAGAAAATTGATTTAAGTAAAAGGTGATGTTCTTAAGAAAAACATTATGAAGGGAAGGGTAACCCTTAATATGAATAATATGTTGAGATAATTTTATTTTTTTAATGATATTTTGGATGATATTAGTTACCTTGGAACTTGTTAATGTTTTGTTGGAATGTGGGTTATGTTGTCACTCATGATGTATACAACTTTTCTGGACTTAAGGAATATATCCAATAACTTTTGGAATAAGGAAACATGCTTGTGTTTAATAAGGAAATATAGTAATTTAGGTTTTCACCATGACTCAAGATAATTCATGATGAAGTCATTCAAATTTTTGAAATGTGACCAAAAATATATATCATATGATATATGGGGGATAAATGATCGCATTCACATGCTTGTTATATGACCTTTCTAGTAAATTTTTTCTTTGTACTGTGAGATCACAAAAAAGTGTTTTGGATAATCCTAAAGGTTTGAATATATTAATTTTAACATCAGATAGTATTTTTTTAGGATAGAACATTTTTATATTGTTTCTGGAATGTTACAATAGTATAGTTTTAGAAAAAGGACAACCCCAGAGATGGGTTACAACCCGTCGTGTTGGACAAGGCTACAGGAATCGAACCCACAACCAAAGTACGACAGTCCTTTATTGCCTACCAATGTCCTACAAGATGTCTTTGGTTATTAGAAATTAGTTTGATTTTTTAAGCGGTATGACAGATGAAGTATAAGAATATTATTTAAACCATTTATGATTAATTTCACCATAGATATACTTATATATATTTAATAACTTCTACAAACCTTTTTGTGATAATGACAGCTTCGATAACCTATCATTCTATCACATGATCTTCAAACTATTCATGAATGAGAAATTTGAATTCATTTCATTAAATAAGAGAAGATGTGGTAAGTGTTCAAGGAATGATAAATGGTGAGATTGTACCAAAATCATGTAATTATTTATTATGAAGAAAAATTAATCAACATTAGGGAAAGGATCCTAAAAACCCAAAATGCTATCCCAGTAATTTATTATCTGATGAATCATATGGTCCCTTAAATAATTTTACATTTATGGATTTACTGTAGTTACCAGTCTCCAATCTGTATTCTCTATCACTGCCCTTCAGAACATGATGGTTATATTTCTCTTCCATATCCATGTTTTCACTTCCCAACTATGTTCTCTTTTGTTGAAACCCAGTGAATAGTTAATTCGGGTAACCATTACATTTCTAAAAATACTTTATAAAATTATTTTTCAGTATGCCTTTTATTTTTTTGGGTTTCCATTAAGAAAAAATTCTAGTAGAAAACCATTTCTAACCCCTATGAATTTTGAAGGTGAAATTTATTTAAAGGGGGGTAGAATGTAACACCCCGAGATTTTATGAGATAGATTTTTTTTTCAAATTTAATTAATGTCATGTTTTGTATGCTACACCAATATTAACATTCACTATACATAATATCTTATTATCTTGTAGTATACGCAATAATATACATGGATTGTGTTGCAAAAAACTTCGAGTTCTTTTAATATAATTTTTTCACGCAACACTGATTTTAGATTTTTTTCAATGTATAAATGAACTAAAATTTATTTATATTATACAACACACACAATTAATCTTGCACTAAATTCAATAGTCACTTCTCTTGTGTTACATGAAAGAGTGACCTTCCTTGATAGCTTGTGTTGTAAGAGATATCGAGTTTCACTAAATGATGATATATTATCAAAATATTGTTATTTAATGGATAAAAACAATCCGTTATGAATAGTATTAAAAATATTTTAAATTTTAAAAATTTATCATTCATCTTAAAAATTTGATAGAACATTTTATGAGAACAAAATGATTTTTTCAAATAAAAGAATTATTTTTTAAAAAAATGCACTTTTATCACATTCTAATGGAGCACTGATTTTAAATATAGTTTTTGACACTTTTATAAGTTAAATTTGATAAAATAAACTTCTTCTTTAAAAGAGGGACATCAAAAATTACTTTGGATGTTTTTTTTAATTTTTTTTGATAAAGTTCATTTTTTTAATGAACCGTGAAAATACTGTATTTTAAGTCAAAACTATTTTTTCATCTAATTTTTTTATATCGATAGATTGTACATTTAATTGGTTTTAAAGTGTAATTGAAATATATTTTTATCATTTAATCAAATATTTGTCATTGGACGTAATTTAACTCTTATATTGGACATAAACACATATCAACCATTTAGTAGTTTTTATTTCATAAAAACACGCTTTTAGGTTTTCACAACGAGAAATAATTTTAATTTAATTTCAGCCAATTATGTGTTTTAAATTCCGAATAATAGATTCCATATTTAGAATTAGGATGTCCAAATTATGTAAATAGACATATTTAATATTTAAACATTATGAATAGTAACTTCACTAAATATTTTATTTAGCATGGTTAAAGGGTAAATCTAGTAAATAAGGGTTAAAATAATATTATAATGACATTAAATAACCCTAACACATTTAATAACCTTATTGGATGATATATTTCAGACCATGGTCATCCTTCAGGAGATTTTGGGACCCCATGGAGCCACTTGTAAGTGAAAATGACATTTAATTACTTTTAATTTAATGTTAAGGAAAATATAACCTAAACATATATAATTTACTAAATCAATTTTTACATGGGGATATATAAGTGATATAGAAGACTATAAATATTAATAATAAAGGAAAAATATTTACTACATCCTGATAATTTATTTTTAATTTTTGGACATTAAATAAATAAATTTAGTTATGACACAATGATGATATAGTGACTGCCTAATTAATAAAGGATTCAAATAAATGAATTTATAAATATTAAAACAAATTTAATTTGGTTATTTTGATGTCATGAACTAATTTTATAGATAATATTGACATATTAGGTATTCTTTAACGCCTTCAGTTCGATGTAATATGGTTTTGATGATTTTTTTAAAAATTCATGTATGAATAGTATCCTAAATTGACATACTTAATAACTTAAAACGTAAAATATTTTATTAAATGATATTAATTAATAAAAATATAATATTAGGGAAAATGCTTTATATATATCCAAATATGTTATAAATAACTTTTTTGGGGTCTTTTTACATGATATGGTAAACATTTACCCACAATCTGTAAATAACATGATATCACAGTAAGATTAAAAATGGTAAAATAAGGGTAAAACCAATACAATAAGGATAAAAAATATGAAAAACCTGTAATAAAAATTTTAGATATTAGGAATTTTAACCATAATAATCTAATGTTATAATTGAATAATTTTTGGACCATTTTAAATTGAAATTGAATTTATAATAAATTAATATTTTCGAACTTTGCTAAAGTGACTCTCTCCTATCTTATAAAAGGTAACCAACTCCCGATTCATTTCACTCTAGTTTTAGGATTCAAGATCAGCCAAAACATACCCATTTACCTTCTCAAATTTTCTAGTTACATTCTAGTAGAATTTTTCTTCACAAAATACAAACTCTAGTTTCCTAAGAAGAAATTTAAATTAGGCACGTCGAGAAAGAGGTAGTCTCTTCTACCAATTCATTCAAATTTCTTTCTTATTCTACTTATTCTTATATAGTTGTTTAATTTTAAAGTAATAACATCTATATCAATAAAATAGTTTTATTTTATTATAAATATTAAACAACCAAATTACACCTCTTATCCATCCTACGAAAAAGTAAATAACAATGTGTGCGTACGTAAGGCTTACCGTCTCCATGCCGTGGTGTAATATTTTTTCACCACCACCATACTTGTATGGGTATAATGGTGGAAATAATAATTGTACATGATTATTTTAACATGAAACTAATTCATAGATATTATACCCCATCCACTTCAATGTCGTTAAACAACTATGTGAATGATATCGTCGCTCATGCATATTTAAGGCTTACCATCTCCACAACGCAATGAGATTAATTTTCCATGTTAATCATTCAAAAAAGAATATTAAATATATAAAATAAATAATCGTGAAACATTTGAAATAACTATTTTTCTAGATTTATGTATATATAGATATTTCATTTACTTACTTTCATTCAAATTAATAAGTAAACAAAACCCTTTTTCCTGTGTACGTACGAACTACCATCTCCATAAATAGTGTATTCCATTCAATTTATCTATCTATTATTTAAATTTATATACCGAATATATATGATTTAAAAATCAGTTTTTACATTCTTAAAGAAATTAAATTCTGATCTATGTAATAATATCAAGAATAACAAGTCCAAACACGTACGATAAATAAAACGATTATTACCCAAAAATTTTTTGTAACATGGAATTTACAAATGAACGAGTAATGTAAATTATTAAGTGAATAATATATGATATCATAAATATTATTATGGTTTTTATAAAAGATAATAATATGTTTTAAAAAACTATTAAAGAGTTTCAACATATACAAAAGAAATCTGACCTAAGGTATGGGATAACTTTTCCAATATCATTTTATATGAGTTTGCTTATTCGAAATTACCTACTAGGTATATATATTTATCATCCAGGACCACATTTTATATAAATATTCACATAAAATGTGTACTATTTTTATATATTTGTTTAAATCCATTTTTACCCAATTATACTTTTACTATGTGGTTTGGAAGAAATCATTCTTTTGTTTACCACATGTGGTACTTTTTGACATTTCTAGAAAAAGTATGAGGAGAATGGTTATTTAACTTATACAGAATGAATGGTTTTCTACATCTTCATGACATGTTATTTTAATTAACCTTCCTATACAGTATTTCACATGTTTTATGTAAAATTCTTTTCTTTTAATATTTCTTGACATATTGATAAAAGAAAACTTTTTTGAAGAAGAAAGGAAAGTTTCCTCAATAACTAAGTGCAAGTGTTTTATCAAAATTATTTTCCTAATATTATGACATAGAGTTATGTTTATATACATATTATTACTTTTATTTGATTTAGATTATGATGGATTTATTTTTATAAATACAATTTATCTTTTATATATTATGTTACGATGGAATAATGTTTAAGAAACAGATTTTATTTCATGGGTTATGCTATGGTGGATGAATATGTGTTTGTGGAACATGTGAAAATGATCTATTTATGAGATGGTTGAGCCATATAAATCCCTCCAATTAATTAGGTAAATATTTATATCTCATGTGATTGACATTACTGCAATGTCAGGTAAATCTGGTTCAGTAATACATGGCTAGAACGACAAGTAAACCCAGTTCAGTAATGGACTTAGTCCACTATCATGGTCTTCAGAGAAATACCTTGGCTACTAAGGAAATCATATCGATTGCTGATTTTATTTCCACAATTTCATGTTTTATGCCAATTCTATTTTATTATTTTTAATGTTATTTTATGATCCATACTATACATACTAACATGATTCACGTCATTCTATAAGATTTTGATGTCTAAACTTTTTGTTCATGTTTTTACATTCAATATTTTATGTTTTGTTTTATGTCCTCCATTTTTTCCCATACTGAGCATTTGAGATCATCCTTTCTATGTTTTCTTTTCCCATGGAAATAAAGAAAAGTTTTAGTTAGGAAAAAAGGGGATGTTCTTTATATGAAATATTGAAGATTGATCTCCTTGATTAGAAGATTAAGTTCTATATTTCCAAAGACACTAAACTAATACATTCTTTGGGAATTTGTTTTCTTCATGAATTAAGTATTCCGAAAAAGAAATGTTATTTCCATGTACATCAATATTGGTTCTCTATAGTTTTTATTAGAGAGATATATCAGTCAACCTTTGGAAACTAGGATGTAAAAATATTAGTGAAATCCTTAAATATATTTATTAGGAATGTTTATGGATGTAAAAGAGGTTAAGTGTAACTATAGGTTACAGTCTGAGAATTATGGTAATGATCCTAAAGAATCTATGATGAAAACTCATATATAAGAGATTGAATGTTCTCCCATATGATTATGTTGTTTTCTTAGAATAATATTTCTCTCTCGCACTATTATTTTTTTTGTTTTATTCAATGGAGGGAACTAGAAAGAATTGGGATAACATTAAATCCAATGTGAAAATTGGTGACTATGAGAATTGAAATTGCATAATGACCAGAGAGAAAGGTGTTGTGATTATGATGAATCTACGATCACGATAGATGATTAATAAGGTTATATTTAGTGGTATTCCTAATTCGTAGAATAAGAGGAAGATGGATGTTCATGCATGTTCCCATGGCGAAGAACAAAGAGGAAAGATGTTTAAGATACCAAAATATCAAGAATAAGGGAAGAATAACCTTGAGGAATACCTTAAATGGAGGTGAAGATTCTATAAATGTGTGAAAAGGTTCATATAGTGATGAATTGTTATGAAGTTCAATGAATCATCTTTAGAAAACATGGGCAATACCCCCACTCATTGACCAACCATATGAATCTACTTCTAAGACAAGGATGGAATTATTCTATGCCTACCCTTAAATTTTATGGATAGAATTATTTATATATTTGAATCCAAATATGATAAATGGTGAATTATATAATAGTTATGGGTTTATGTTTTTTACTATGGATTTTCAATAATAAGTTGAATAGTTTTAATGGGTAAGAAAAGTGATTTAATGAAAAAGTGATATTTCTAAGAAAAAATAACTAACTGAAGGATAACCTTAATAAGAGAATGATATTATCATAATGATATTTTTATAAATATATGTTGGATGATATTAATTACCTTGTAAGTAGTTATGGTTTTGTTGAAATGTGGGTTTTGTTGTCATGGATGAAGTATTCTTCTTTTTAGGACTTAAGAAATATATCCAATATGTATTGGAAAAAGGAAACATGCATGTTTTCAATAAAGATATATAGTAATTTCGGTTATTACCATGACTCAAGATAATTCATGATTAAGTCATTAAAATGTTTGGAATATGACCAACAAGATATATCTTATGATATATAGGGGATAAAGGATGGTATTCACATTCTTGATATATAACCTTTGTGGAAATTGTTTTCATTGTACTCTGAGAATAAAATGAATTATTTTGGATAATCCTAAATGATAAAATAGATTATGTTTGACATTATATACTATTGTTTAAGGATATAACTTTTTTCACCTTATTTCTAGAATGTTATAACAGTATAGTATTCGAAAAACGGAAACCCGTAGGATGGGAGACAACCCGACGCGTCAAATATGGATTGAGGAATCAAAAGCATAACCAAAGAACGAAATTCCTTTATCACATAACAATAGCCTAAAAAAATTCCCTAGTTAGTAGAAATTAGTTTTATTTTAATAAGAGGTATGATAGATGAAGTATAAGTCCATTTTTTAAACCATTTACGATTAATATAACCATAGATTGAGTTATATATATTTAATTATATGTGCTAACCTTTTTGTGATAGAGATAGATGGAATGACCTAAGATTCTATCCCATGACCTGATAACTCATAAATAATGGGAAATTAAACTTTATTTTATTAAATAATAGATGAGGTGGAAACTTTTCAAGGCACGAACAACGGTGAGATTGTACCAAAATCAGGAAAGTATTTATTATCAATAAAAATTCATCAACTTTAGGGAAAGGATCCTGAAAATAAAAAATGTCACCCTAGTACCTTATTATCTGATGAATCATATGGTCCTTTAAATCATCACATATTTAAGTATTTCTGGTAGTTAACATTCTCCAAATTTATTCTCTATCACTACCCAACAGAACACGATGGTTAGATTTCTATTCCTTATAAATGTTTTCACTCCCCAACTATGTTCTCCTATGTGGAAACCCAGTGATGAGTTACTTTATGTAACTGTTAAATTTATTAATTTCTATTTTAAAATTATGTCTTAGTATCCCTTTTTACGATGTGGGTTTCAATGAACAAAACTTTCAAGTAGAAAACCATTTATAACCATAATGAATTTTCAGGGTGAAATTCATTAAGGGGGTATAATGTAACACCATGAGATTTTATGACATATATTTTTTTAATTTAATTTATATATTGTGTTTTATGATAAAAAATTATTATCTTTCTCTATACACAACCCTGTATTGTCTTGTAGTATAAACAACAATATACTTGTCCTGTGTTGCAAAAAATTTCAATTTCTTTTGATAGAATTGATTTCACACAACAGTGAGTATAGATTATGTTCAATATATAAATGTATTATGTATTGATTATATTATACACAACACCAAATTGAGATTTCACTACACAAAACACTTACTTGGCTTGTGTCACACGCAAGAATTTCCTTTCTTGATACCTTTTGTAGTACGCGATACTGACCATCACTAGACAATTATATATTATTAAAATATTATTATTTAATTGGATATAATCTATTTGTCATGAATTGTATTAACTAAATTTTAAATTCTGTAATATTATCATTCAACTAACACATTTTATAAAACTTAGTATGAGAAAAAAAATTCGGATAAAAAAAGTATTTTAAAAAATATGCAGTTTTTTCTCATTTTAAAGGCGCACCTTTTCTTAATATATTTTTTTAACACATTTTTTGTTAAATTTGACAAAATAAACTTCTTATTTAGATTTGGGACATCAAAATTTACATTGGTTATTTTTTTGTATTTTTATGGTAATGTTCATTTTTTAATGAATAATTAAAAATACTACATTTTAAGTCAAAACTGTCTTTTCATTAAATTTATTTATATAGATAAATTGTATATTTAATTCTTTTTAAAGTGTAATTGGATTATAGTTTTACCCTATAATCCAATGTTGATCAATGGGGTTAATTTCGCTCTTAAATTGGACATAGTCACATGTCAATGTTTTGGTAGATTTTACGTCTAAAAAAACACTTTTATGTTTTGAAAATGGGATTTTATTTTAAATTAATTTCTACTAATTATATTCT
The DNA here is from genome assembly GCA_963277665.1 of Viscum album. NCBI lineage: Eukaryota > Viridiplantae > Streptophyta > Magnoliopsida > Santalales > Viscaceae > Viscum > Viscum album. Next base: position 1,057,980,050 of record OY728161.1, read on the forward strand.
TTGAAATTTGAAAAATTAATTCCATATTTGGAATAATGAGTTCGAAATTATGTTAATTGGTAACCTTTATTTTTACACATTATGAATAGTAATTTTAGTAAATGTTTTATTTACCATGGTTGATGGGTAAATATGGTAAATAATGGTATGAATAATATTATAATAATATTAATTACCCTAAAACATGTCCTAAACCTATTTGATGATGCATGTCTGACCATTGGAATCCTCAGGTTTATTTTGGGACCCAATGGATCCACTTGTCAGTGAAAATGATATTTAATTACTTTTAATTTAATGTTAAGGAAAATATAGCCTAACCATATATCATTTACTGATATGATTATTAGATGGGTTATATAAGTGATCTCTTCAACTATAAATATTTATTATAAATTTAAAATTAATTTTTACATCATTATAATTTATTTGTCATTTTTTTACATTACATAAATAAATTTATTTATGACATAAGGATGATGTAGTGATTGCTTCATTAATAAAGGATTCAGATAAATAAATTTGTAAATATTAAAACAAATGTAATTTGGTTATTTTTTAACATCCCGGTTCAGGAATCACCAAGAGGCGCCCTGTTTCTGGTTGTTCACATGTCCTCAAGCGCATTTCCCAGAAAGCCGGAGGCCGCCAACTAGCAGTGAGGGCCTTGGGTTTGGTGGTGTGGAAACTATGTCGTCATTGGCAGAGTACATAGTGGAAGTAAACAAATAAATATAAGAGAAGAAATAGTAAAAATATCATACCAAAATAAACAGCAGAAAACTGATTGAAATAACTGGAGCACACATATAAATTAAATTAATCATGATACATATGTCTACGAAAGTAGCAAAACAAAGAACAATGCTGAAATAAAGTACTAAACCAAGTACAAAAGAAAATAAGTAATCATCTCCACAGCATTGCCAGCCTAAGCTTGGTCTCATGCTCTCCAGCTCCACAGCATGTTAAGTACCTAAAGAAAAAGGGTGTTTTACCTTGTCTTTGCCTGCAATAATATAATTTGTTTGGGCCCAAAAGCATGGCCCAAACAGGGTGTGAGAATACTACCAGTACGCTACCACCATGAGATTCATGCCTAATAGTCAATGAGTATATGGAAGGTAAAAGTACAAGAAACAGTAAACAGGAGAATACTTAACAGTAAAAAATATACATTTTCAATATCAAGAAACAACTAAATAAGCAAATAAACCCAACAGGTAAACCTCTGGTAAGCACACTCATTCTAACCCCTATAATCATACCTAACAGGTACAAGCAACCCTCTAGGAAGTACACTCATTCTAACCCATCTAGTTCAGCTTAAGCATAGACTCTATGAAGAAGCACTCCCCGTCAGTTCCCCCTATTGTCTCGTATCATAACTAAAGGCACAATAGGGAATCACATATGTCATATTCCCTTGGTGGAAAACATATAAGATCAACATACACTTTGAGGAAGCACTCAATGTTAATTCCCCATATGGTCTCGCATATTAAAGTTATAATGACACTCTGGAGAAGCCCTCAATGTCCATTCTCCCTATAGTCTATACACCTGGTTCTCACGGCCCCGTGTAAGTCATGAAAGAGTAGCAACACGTATCGGCCAAGGTAATCCACAAGAACTACTTGGCTAGAATTCTACAGTATATCAGCATAACAAAACAATAGTCACACCATCCTACAATACTAGGCATGGGAAATTAAACGACCACCTCACAGGCAACTAGACCCAGAGGTCAAAATAAGAAAAACATGCATGGACAACACATCAAATGCACAAAAATTACCCCTATTCAAAATCAATTATCATCTACACAAGCATAAAAGCATAACATTTAAACAATAGGGCTAAAATGGAAAACGCGTAATACCCCGTTCAGTGGTATCATGAAATTTTGCATATAAAACTCAAGGACATTCAATATAAATGCCCAAACCACCTACCTCGGCATTAAGACATCAATATAAGTGAACATAGAATCTTTAATATCCGTATAACATCAAAGATATAAGAAAATGTCTAAAACATTCAACCCATGATATGTCACGAGGGAGTATAAATTAGAAGATGGTGATTTAGGAGAACAGATAACTCACTGATGCGATTCCAACATAGTAGATGGTGTTCTATTTGGAGGAAGAACTCACGTTTGGGGGTTCATCGATGATCTGCAGCCGTACGGAGCTCTCGGTCGAGCGATACCTAAAAAATGGCATTCTAGCGATTATATGCGACCCTGGTGCGTTTAACAATGAAAATGAAAGTGCAGGGTGTTTACTTTTGAAGTACATGGCGTGTACTATCCGTTTCCATACTCCGGTTTAAGAAGACTCCATGTCACTCCCACACCACCGTGTGGGTGGCTATTACATGGCTAGCACATGGCCTTTTGTGGCAAGGTAGTACATGATGTCTACTCATAAAGTACATAGCATGTACTTAGAAAATTTCTAGAATTTTCTATTTTTCCCAAAATGACCAGAAAAGGAAAACATACCAAATAAGATGATCAGGGTTCTTACAAACTCTATCTTTAAAGAAATTCATCCCCTAATTTTCCTAGCATGGCATAGAATATGAAAACCCGAATAGGTCTGGCCACTGGGCTTGTACATCAGCCTCCCTCCCCCAAGTCTCATCATGTACTCGCACGTGCTGCCATAGCACTCGTACCAGAGGAACAGACTAGCCATGAAGAACATTTGTACTGTGATCAGCAATCTGGATCAGATGCCCCGTGAATGAATCATCCACTTCGAACTTATCCTCCTCAGGTTGAAAGACATGAGACGAGTTTGAAAAGTAACATCAGAGATGAGAAACATGAAAAATGTTGTGCATAGCCTGATACATATGAGGTAACTGCAACCGATAGGAAACTTTCCCAACTGTCTCCAACACCTCATACAACCCGAAATACCTTGGTGAATACTTGCCCTCTCTCCTAATCCTCTTGTGTCCAAACCTCGGTGTGACACGCAGGAAAACATAATCCCCGACCTCAAACTCTTGAGGTCATCTCTACTAATCAGCATAATACTTTTGTTGAGACTGTGCAGTAGCCATCCTCTTCCGATTCATCTCTATCAACTCTGTGGTCTCCTAGACAAGATTGGGTCCCAATAAAGCTACCTCTCCTACCTCCGGCCAACATAAGGGTGATCAACATGGCCTACCGTACAAAGCCTCATAAGGTCCCATCTGAATAGTTTCTTGAGAACTATTGTTGTATACAAACTCCACAAGAGGTATATGCTTCTCCCAAGAACCTACAAAATCCAGAACGCATGCTTGGGGCATATCTTCAAGCACCTAAATCGCACGCTCGGATTGGCCATTTCTTTAGGGATGGTAATCTATACTCAAAAGTACCTGTGTACACAATGCCTTCTGAAGCCCCTGCAAGACCAGAGAAGTAAAACACGCATCCTTATCTGAAACAATGTAGTGCAAAACTCCATGAAGTCGTACAATCTCAAGGATGTACAACCATCCCAGCTCATCATCACTAAAGGTCTCCCTGATTGGCAAGAAGTGATCATCCTTCGTGAGTCTGTCAATGGTAACCCATACTACATCAACCCCTTGAAGAGACCTCCGAAAACCGGTCACGAAATCCATCACAACATCATTCCCCTTCCACTCAGGAATGAGTAACTACTGTAAAATCCCTTCTGGTCGCTAATGCCCCACCTTCACCTACTGACAAGTAGAACACCTCATGACGAAACTAGCAATGTCTCTTTTCATACCTGGCCACAAATACTGACCGTTTAGATCACGATACATCTTGGTTAAACCTGGTTGAACATCCCAAACTGATGAATGAAAGTTCCACATCAACTCCTTTCATATATCTGTTGGCACCCACATGTTCCCCTGGAAATGCAAGATCTCATCCTCGCCTATGGTCCATCCAAGAATAGGGTCCTCTCCTAACAGGCTCTCCCATAAGACCAGGCCTTCAGAATCTGATAGTTTCCTCATTCGTACTCGATCAAGAAGCGTAGTGGTAATAGATAAAAAAGATATCAATTCATGCCCCTATCTGTCGTGCATCTCCAAATGCATCTCAGAGAACAGATCCATACTATGCCACTCATTGGTGGCCTCCTGAATGGCCTATACCTGAGTCCTCCTGCTCGTCTCATCAGCCACCACGTTTTCTTTCCCAGGCGTATTGGCATTCTTGAAATTGAAGGATTGTAGGTACTCAATCCACCTTTGGTGTCTCAAATTCAGATCACACTGAGTGAATATGTACTTGAGACTCTTGTGGTCAGTGAAAACCTCAAAATGATCTCATAGAAGATAATGTCTCCAATACCATAAGGTATGAACAACCACAACAAACTCAACAGCCTCCATCGGGTAGTTCTTCTCATGTGGACTCAACTACCAAGAACCATATGCAACGACTCCATATCCTAGCATAAGCACATATCCTAACTCGATACCTGAAGCATCACAGTAAACAGTATAGCTCTTTCCCGGCTCCGGAAAAACTAGTATCGGTGCGGAAGTCAACGTCCCCTTCATATCTTGAAAGGCTAACTCACAAGAATCTGACAACAAAAACATTGAACCCATCATATTCACACCCATAAGTGGTGTTGATAAGCTTAAAAAGCCATGTATGAAGCCTATGTAGTACCCATCCAGCCCCAGAATACTTCATTCCTCAAAGACGTTCCTCGGCTGCTACCAAAAAACTAATGATCTCACTTTATTCAGGTTGACTGATACTCTTGTCTCTGAGATGACATGACCCAATAAGAGAATCTGATGCATTAAAAAGTGGCATTTTTAGAGCTTATCATATAACTGATGCTCTCTCAGTGTTCTCAAAACGATCCCAAGATGGGTAGTATTGTCATGTAGAGTGTGAGTGTACACCAAGATATCTTCCACAAAGCCCACCATGAAGGAATCCATGTACGGATATAACACATAGTGCATTAGTGCCATGAACACTGCAGGCACGTTCGTGAGACAGAATGGAATAACCATCTACTCATATAGAACATACCTACTTAGGATGTTTGTGAGAGGTATATCAGATGGTCTAATGTGCAACTAATGATAACCGGACCTCAACTAAATCTTCGAGAATACCCGGGCTCCTCAAAGATGATCAAATAGATCATCAATCCCTGTTAAAGGATATCAGTTCTCGACCGTTAACTAGATAAACATCCGATAATCCACACAAAGACTAATGGTACTATCTTCCTTCTTCATAAATAGGACAGGAGAATCACAAGGAGAAGTATTGGGTCAGATGAAACCCTTTTCTTGCAACTCCTACAACTGTTTCGTGAGCCCCTGCAACTCTACTGTAGCCATCTTATAAGGAAGAATGGACACCGGTGCCATACCTGGCACAAGATCAATAGAAAATTCTACCTCACTCTCCAGAGGAAAACCTAGAAAGTCCTCTATAAAGACATCTCCAAAATGATCCACCACTGGAGGAATGTCTAACTGAGAAGTCCCACGATCACACATATATAAAGTACACATTTGGGATGTAACTCATTTTAACCCATGATATCCTAGACCCGCTCTCCTCGCCTGGACACCCCACTCACCCTTATGAAGAAATGATACACCCTCTGGTGATATGAAACACACCTTGTCATGATAACAGTCTACAAATTCCTGTAAGGGAACTAGCCAATCCATTTTGATAATGACATCATAGAATATCATCTTTAGGACATTGAGGTCCCATAAAATTTGACTCCCACCAACCTCTAGAGGGAACTCCTTGCACTGATGAAAAATTGATGTTCTAGTCTCCAATGAAGTGTCTAGTGTCTAGATATCAGCAGAAGAGAAGATGAAGATCCCAATGTTCTCCACAACCTCAGAATATATAAAGCTATGGGTAGCACCTGTATCGAAAAGAGAAGAAGCTAAAACTCAGGAAAATAAGATCGTACCTCGAACTGTAGAAGGTCTGGGATCCTGCTTCTGCTGGGTCTACTCCACTACAAATGTCTGGCCTTCTCCATGGCCCTATGACCCTACCTGAGCACTCTGAGCTGATCCACTCTGCTATCACTGGACAACTATCGACAGACTTCCACGGCCACGACCTCCACCTCGGCCTGAACGACTAGATAAACTCAAGTTCCCTAACTGTTGAGAAATTGGTGGGGCTGCTCCCATATGAAGAGTCATAGAAGAACCCCAGTCATCAGCTTCTGCTAAAAAGATCTAACAGAAATGCTGAAGGTGACCTAACTTGCCGCATGATCGGTCCTCCACTTGGTCTCTAGGGATGTTTGGCCTCATATTCAAGCTCTTCCCACAATGGTAGCACACCACCTAGCTACCATAAGAAGTGTCTCACCTCCTTGGATCATCGTGTGATGACTCCCTATGGCGTTTCCAACTGTCAATAGGAGGGATGCTAACTCCAGATGCCGAGACGGCCTGGGTCACAACATCAGAATCCCCCATTTTTCTGTCTGTGATCCGCGCCTGGTTGACGATAGAAGTCTTAGAAGTCAACCGAAAGTTGTTCAACTATGATCTAATGTCATGCCTCATACCATCCACAAGCTTCCTTTCCATGAATAATTGATCACCTCATGAAATAAGCGTGAAGCACTTTAGATCGGTAAAGCAGAAGGAATACTCCATAATAAAATGAGTACCCTACTCCATACTCGTAAACTCTCGGGCTTGATTGGACCTCAATGTCTCTGGAGAGAATTAGTCATAGAATATGCACTGGAACTCATCCCATGCCATAACCTGCTGGCATAACGCCTGTGAGATCACATGCCACCACCTCTTGGAGGAGTTCTAAAGCATATAGGTAGTAAGCTTGACCCTCCTCTATAAAAGAATATCTAGATTCTCAAAGATTGTCAACATGGCTTCTAGCCCTGACTATGCAGCCTGGGGTCCTCCATCCCCTGAGAAAGTGGGAGGATACTATTTATAGAAAACCCGTATCAAATATTCCATTGTCAGGGTAGGAGGTGGTGTTCCCTGAAAAGTCTGCATCATCCTCAAAAATCCCTTCCTAAACTATTCATCAGCACCTATGTCAGGTATAACGGCTGGTTCCAATGTTGTCACAACTGTAGGATACACTGGTGTTCCTGATCAACCATGACTGATGTATGATCACTATCTGGAAACTGGCTTACAACTGGAGGATGTCTTAGTTACATGACTGTACAAGGTCAAGGACATACCATAGATCAAGATTATCAAGGACTGAAAACTAGAAGCGTAATAAGGGAAAAAGAGAAAAAAAAGAATTCTTGTTTTACAAAACATGACTACACGACATGTACAATTCTTGCATGGGGTGTTCCCTTAAGTCATCTAAATGGGTGTGTACTTCTGCCAAAACTAGTCATGTAACACCCAAACCACATGACGTGTTGTCTTAACACAGGGAGTGTACTTGAATCGTCTTTCTCTTCTTGACTCCTTATACACAGCAAAGCCACACATATCTCTTAAGAGAAGACTACATGGTGTGTTATGGTATACATGGTGTGTAATAGACATGCTTCACCTGGATCGTGTTGTTAGTGAAACGTCTTACACTATACAATGTGTTCAAGGTGGACACAAACTATATGTGAAAGGATAACACCGACCCGTGTTGTTGGCTACACTGCCAGTTACACGACTGACACTATACGGTTAGTTGCTTTGATACACATCGTGTTACTACAAGAAAATCTCAATCCTGTGCCTCGGCCCATGCGGCTTATGACATGTTTAGATACTACAAGGAATGTACATATGGTACATGGTGTGCACTTAAAAAAAACTATTTCATCCCAAACATAAGAACACATGGCGTGTAGTCAAAAATACACGGCGTGTATTCTGCGTTTTTCCATACAGTAAACCTCAAAAACTGCTCCAGAACCTAGAAAAACACTAAAAAATTTATTGAAAATGCCAAATTCCAATACGTGAGGGGCCCATACTCCCCACGAAATAAATCTTGGCATCTTAATCATGTTATAACAAGGTAAAAAAGTCAATGATCCACCAAATTCCAGTCCATGAGGGCCCATAACACCAATAGAAACAACGTTTGGCGTTCTTTCAGAAAAACGTCACAAAAACAATGCCCTCTGAAACCGCAGGTATTTTTTTCAAGGTATCTATCACCGCAACATGCATGTTCTACACAACATCTATCACAAAAAATGAAATCGTTAATGCATCCTAAATGGCATGACAAGAATGCATGAAAAGTGATTTATAACAAGTGCCAATATAATGTATGGGATGGTATACCTCCATCTCATTAGGTTGAGATTGAAATAGAACCTCAATAACGTCAACTCTAATAACCCAAATCATGTGAGTCACCCAAAGGTGGAAATCAGATCAAATGTGAACTTGAAAAACCCTATGAAATTGAAATTAATGAGGTAGATTGGCTTTCCTCTATACACGAGTTAGCTACTCCTAGTCATAACTTATTACCATGTACCTATTCCTTACTATCCCTGGATAAAGGCATCAGATAGTAAATCAAAAGAAAATAACACCTTTGATACCACTTTGTAACATCCTGGTTCTGGAAGCCACCCAGAGGCGCCCAGTACCCGGTTGGCCACATGGACTTAGGAGCATTTCCTAGAACACCAGAGGCTACCGACTAGCAGTGTGGGCCTTAGGTGTGATGGTGGGGAAACTATATGCTCATTGGTAGAGTACATAATGGAAGTAAACAAATACATACAAGAGCGTAAGAATGAATAATATCATACCAAAATAAACAGTGAATAACTGATAGAAATAACTGGAGCACACATATATATAAAATGATGCATGATAAATATGTCTAGGAAAGTAGTGAAACAAATCAAAATGCAAAAATATAGTACAAATACAAGTAAAAAAGAAAACAATTAATCAGATCCACAGCATCGCATGCCCACGCTTGGTCCCGTGTACTCGAGCTACATAACATGTCATGTACTTAATGTAGGAGGGCACTTTCACTTGTCTATACCTGCAATAATATAATATATTTGGGCCCAAAAGAATGGCCCAAACAGGGTGTGAGACTAATCCTAGTAGGAAAACTCCACGAGATCCATGCCTAATAGTCAATGAGTATATGGCAGGTAAAATTAGAGGAAACAGTAAACATGAGAATACTCAACAGTAAACAATCCACAGTTTCAATATCAAGAAACAACTAAACAAGCATATAAACACAATTGGTAACCCTCTGGGAAGCACACTCAGTCTAACCCCTCTGGTACTACATAACAAGTACAAGAAACCCCCTGGGAAGTACACTTAGTCTAACCCCTCTGGTTCACCTTAAGCATAGACTCTCTGAGGGAGAAATCTCCATCAATTCCCCCTACAGTCTTGTATCGTAACTAAAGGCGCTCAAGAGAAGCACTTACATAACATTCACTCTGTGGCCCACATCGAGGAACTATAGACACTCTGAGGAAGAACACAATGTCAATTCCCCCTATGGTCTCACATCGTAAAGTTATAAAGACACTCTGGAGAAGCCCTCAACGTCCATTCTCCCTATGGTATATACACCAGTATCTCACGGCCCCAGGTAAGTCATAGAAAGTATAGAAGCATGTTTTAGACAAATTAAACCTCAAGAACTACTTGGATAGAATTATAAAACATAACAGAATAACAGAAAAATAGTCACACCATCATACAATACTAGGCATTGGAATGTAAACAGCCACCTAGAAGGTAACTAGATTCAAAGGTCAAAACTGAAAAAACATGCATGGAAAACACAACCAAAGCACAAAAATTCTGCTTATTCATAATGAATTATCATCTAATCAAGAATACGATCATAGCAGGAAAACAATAGGGCTAAAATAGTAAATAAGAAATACCCCATTAAAGGGTATCAGGATATTTTTCACATAAAACTCAAGGACTTTCAACAGAAAGGCACAAACCACCTACCTCGGTGATAGGAGATCGATATATGTGAAAATCAAAGATTCAATATCTATATAATGTTGAATATATATAAAAACATCTAAAACTTTCATCCCACGATATTCCATGAGAGTGGAGAAATCAGAAGATGGTGCTCAAGGAGAAGAGAGAACCCACTGATGCGATTTTAACGCAACAGACGATGTTCGATTTAGAGGAAGAACACACGCTCAAGGGTCCGTCAAAGATCCATGGACGTACAGATCTTTTGGTTGATCAAGACCTAAAAGAAGAGCATTATGGTGATTAGATGCGACCTCGGTGCGTTTAATGAAAAAATATAGTACATGGAATGTACTTTTGAATTACCCGGCGTGAGCTCTCCATTTCCGTACTCCACTTTAATCGGCCTCCAAATCACTCCCACATGACCATTGGTGTGGCTACTACACGGCCAACACATGGACTCTCATAGAAAGGTATTAATTGGCGTGTAATCATAATTTAAACAGTGTGTACTTAGAAAATTTCCAGAAATTTCTCTTTTTCGCAAAACGACCAGAAAAGGAAAACATACCTGAAAAGAATATCCAGGTTCTTACATTTTGATGTCATCTAAAATTTTTCAGGATGATATTTACATATAAAGTATGATTTAATGCCCTTATTTTTATGTAATAATGTTGTTATGGATTTTTATAAAATTTCATGTACAAATAGTATCCAAAATGTACATAATTCATTACTTAAAACATAAAATAGTTTTTTAAATGATATTAATTCCTAAAAATGTATGTTTTTTAAAAATGGTTAATATTAGTCCAAATATGTAGTAAATAACTTTTCTTGGGTCATTTTACTTGATATGGTAATTACATTAACCAAATATATGAAAATAACACGACGTCACAGTATGATTAAAAAAGGTAAAATAAGTGTAAAACAAAGAATATAATGATAAAAAATATTCAAAACTTATCAAATAGTAATTGGATGATGGGTATTTGAACCAAAAACTTTTTATATTATAATTTATTATGTTTGGACAATATTAAATTAAAATTGAATTTATAATAAATTAGTATTTTTGAACTTTTTTAAAGTGCGAGTCTTCTTTCTTATAAAAGGTCACCTCCACCCACTCCTGTTTACTCAATTTTTATCCTTAAAAATCATCCAAAACCTGAACATTTTTTTATCAAATTCCATATTTATAATCATGATGTTCTGGTTTTCTCAAAATACCAACTCTAGTTCACTAAGAGGAAATTAACGGAGGCATGTCGAAGATGAGGTAATATATATTACCAAATTTTTCAAATTTAGTTCTTCTTATACATTCTATTATTTAGTAGTTTAATTTTAAAGTAATAAATATATATCAATGATATAATAATATATTATTATAAATATGAAACAACCCTATTTCACCTTCTATCAATCCTATGAAAAATGAAATCATCGTGCGTGCGTACATATGGCTTACCGTCTGCATGTCGTGGTTTAATCTGTTTTTCACCACCACCTTAAAAAGATGGGTATAATAGTAGAAATAATAACTATATATGATTAATATAACATGATACTAATTATGAGATATTATAAACCATCCCCTTCAATACTGTTCAACAACTATGGGAACAATATCATTAGTCGTGGGTATTATGGCTTACTGTCTCCACGACGCAATGTGATTCATCCTCCATGTTATACATTCAGTAATGATTATAAATTATATATAATAAATATTCATGAAACATATGAAATACTAATTATATAGGATTTATGTGTATATATATATTTCTCATTTACGTAATTCTGTTAAATTTAATGAGGAAATGAAAATAACTTTCATACGTACGTACAACCTGCCATCTGCATGAACGATGCATTCCATTCCATTTATCTAACTATTATATATATTTATATAAGAAATATATATGATACATATATCATTTTTTACAATATATATGTATGTAAATGATGATAAATGTAATAATATAAATAATTACAAGTCCACACATATACGATAAATAAATCGATTATTACCCAAAACGTTTCTTTAACATGGAATTGATAAATGAACGGGAAATATAAATTCATTAGTGAATCTTATATGATAACATAAATATTATTATTGTTATGTTATAAGATAATAATACGTTTAAACCCACTATACAACATTTTTAGACACGTATGGAAGAAATCAAACCTTAGGTAAGGGATAACCTTTCCAATCTTGTTTTATCCGAGACTGTTTATTCATAAGTATCAGCTATGCATATATATTAATCATCCACATACATGTTTTGTAAAAATATTATCATAAAATGTTTATTGTTCTACAATTTATTTTTAGAGACATTTTTATCCATTTTTTACTTTTAGTACATGGTTTGAAAATAATATTTCTTCTGTTTACCATATGAGGTATTTTTTGGATGTTCTGGAAAAATTACAAGGAAAATGTTTTTTAACTTATATGGTACGATTGGGTTATTACATCTTCATGACACCTTATTTCCGTGAATCTTCCTCTATAACATATCATGTTTATATTATACTAAGTAATTTTTTCGTAAAATTGCATGTCATTTTGAGAAACAAAATGTTTTTTAAGATAAAAGTATATTTTCATTAAGAACTAAGTTTATGTGTTTTATCTAAATGTTTTTCCATCAAATATGACGCAGGGTCATGTTTATATCCCAATTATAACATTGATTTTGTTTATGATGGAATAATTTTTAATATGTCTATTAATCTTTTATGGATTATTTTTTGATGGAATGACATTTAAGAAACCAATTTTATTTCTTGTGTTATGTTATGATGGAAGATTTATATATTTATGGAACATATACGAATGATTTCATTATGAGATGTGTGGGACCTATATCTCCCTCCAATGCATTTGGTAAATATTTATATCTAATGAGATAGACATGACTGGAATAGAAGGTAAATCTAGTTTAGTAATACGTTTCTACAACGACATGTAAACACGGTTCAATAATGGACTTTTTCCATAATGATGTTGTTGGTAGTAATGTCTTGGATATAATCGAAATTATATTATGTGTTTATTTGTTTCCCAAAATTATATGTTTTATTCCAATTCTATTCTACCATGGTTACTGTTCCTTTAATAAACATTCCTTACGTACTACCAATAGTTTTGGAATTTCTCAATATATTGATTTTTAAAATATATTTTCATGTTTTTTGTTCAAGTGTTTATATTCTGTCTTATGTTCTCCATGTTTACCTATAGTGAGAATTTGAGCTCACTATTTCTATGTTTTCTTTTCCATATGATGTAAATAATTGTTTTAGGTACGAAAACCAAAGGGGATTGTCATTATGGGAGATATTCAAGATATTTTTCCATGATTATAAGATTATGTTCTAGGTTTCCATAGACACTAAACTAATACAGTCTTTTGGAATTTATTGGTTCATGTATTAGGTACTCATCAAAAGAAATGTAATTTCCATGTACGTCAATCTTGGGTCTCTCTAGTTTGTATTTGTGTGATGGTTTAGTCATCCATTGGAAACTAGGATGTGAAAATGTTAGTGAGATCCCTAGAAATATTTCTATGGAATGTATTGGGATATAACAAAGGTTATGATCAACTATAGTTTATAACATGAGAATTATTGTAACAATAAAAAATAATCTATCATTAAACATAAGATATCCATGATTTAAATTACTCCCCCTTGATTATTTTTTTTTCGTAGAATATTTTTTTCCTCTCACGCTATTCTTTTTGTGTTTTAGTCAATAGAGGGAACTATATGGAATTGGGTTACCAATAAATCCGATGGAGAAATTGTTGACTATGATAAAAAAAATGTGTAATTCCTAGAGATAAATATATTGTGATTATGTTGAATCCATCATCATGATATATGATTAACCAGTTGAACATTATTAGTATTATTAAGTCATCAAATGAGAGGAAGATGGACTTTCTTACATGTTCTCATGTTGATAAATATAAAGTAAAGGAGATTTATATTCCTAAATATCAAGATGAAATGAATAAAAAATGTCATTAATACCTCAAATGGAGGGGAAGATGTCACCTTGGTGTGGAAAAGGATCATAGAGTGAAGAATTTTAATGCAGTTCAATGTCACATCTGTGGAAAACATGGGCATTACACCACTCAATGCCTAGACATAAGAATTTACTTGTATGACAAAGAAGGAATTATTCCATTCCTACCATTAAAGTGGAAGGATTGGATTATTTTTTATTTGAATCCATGAATTATTAATGGTGAATTATATTCGATTTATCAGTTTAGGATTTTTTTTAATGTTTTTCAAGAATATGTTGAATTGTTATAATGGATAAGAAAAGAAACTTAATGAAAATGTGATATTCTTAAGAAACACATGATTAAGGGAAGGGTAACCCTTAATATAAACAAGATTTTGAGATAATGATATTTTTATAATGATATGTTGGATGATATTAGTTACCTTTGAACATGTTATGTTTTGGTTGAAATGTGAGTTATGTTGTCAAAAATGATGTATACATGTTTTTAGGACATAAGGAATATATCCAATAAGGTTTGGAATATGGAAAAATGCATGTTTTCAATAAGAATATATGGTAATTTAGGTTATTACCATGACTTAAAATAATGCATGATTAAGTCATTTAAATGTTTGGAAAGTGATCAATAATATATATCTTATGATATATGCGGATAAATGATGGTATTTACATGCTTGTTATATGAACATTATGGTAATTATTTTCATTGTATTGTGAAATCAGACCGAAGTATTTTGGATAATCCTAAAAGTTATAATATATTATGTTCGAAATCAGAGAGTATTGTTTAAGGAAATAAATTTCTTTATATTTTTTCTAGAATGTTAAAATAGTATATATTAAGAAAAAGGACAACGTGCAAGACGAGAGACAACCCGTCACATCGGACAAGGCTGTAGGAATTGAACCCAAAACCGAAGTACGATAGTCCTTTATCACCTACCACTATCAAACAGGAATTACCTGTTTAGTATAAATTAGTTTTATTTTATTAAGTTGTGTGATAGATTAAGTATAAGTCTATTTTTGAAACCATATATGATTAATCTCACCATAGATGTACATATGTATATTTAATAACTTATGCAAACCTTTTTGTTATTGAGACGGATGGAATGACCTATAATTATATCGTATAGTTTTCTAACACTTCATGAATGAAAATTTTGAATTCATTTCACCAAATAATATATGACATAGGAAGTGTTCAAGGAATGAACAATGGTGAGATTGTACCAAAATCAAGGAAAAATTAATTCTCTAGAAAAATTCTTCAACTTCATGGAAAGGGTCTCGAAAACCCAAAATTTTAACCCAGTAACTAATTATCTGACGAATGATATGTTCCCTTGAATCATCGTATATTTATGGATTTCTGGTAGTTAATAGTCTCCAAACCTTATTATCTATCACTAACCATCAAAACATAATGGTTGGATTTCTCTTCCATATCCATGTTTTCACATCCCACCTATGTTCTCCTATGTGGAAACCCACTGATGAGTCACACTTGATAACCATTTCATTACAAACATTCCTTTTTTAAAATGATTTTTTAGTATCCCTCTTTATGATGTGGGATTCCATGAAAGAATCTCTCAGGTAGAAAACCATTTATAAACCCCGATTAATTTTGATGGAAAATTTTATTTTAAGTGGGTAGAATGTAACACCCCAAAATTTTATGGTATAGATTTTTTTAAAACTTCATTGATGTCTTGTTTTGTACACTAGACCAAGAATAGATTCCACTATATGAAACACTGTATTAACTTGCTGTATATGCACCAATATATATGGATTTTTTTTCACAAAATTTGAAGTTGTTTTGATTGAATTGATTTCACGCAACACTGAGTATAGATTTTGTTCAATGTATAAATGAACAATGATTTGATTATGTTATAAAACCCACCAAAGGAAGCTTTCACTACACGAAACACTAATATGGATTTTTTTATACACAAGAGTGACCTTCCATGATAGCTTGTGTTGTACATGATACCGAGTTTCACTAAATAGTGATATATTAGTAAAATATTACTATTAAATGGATATTAACTAGATGTTGTTAAAATTATTAACCATATTTTGAATGTTATAAAATTATCATTCATATTACATAATTTATAGAACATGGAATGAGGACAAATTGATTTTTTTGGATAAAAGAATTAATTTTAAAAAATTTAGTTTAATCACATTTTAATGGTGCATCAATTTTAAATATTGTTTTTGTCACTTTTATAAATTAAATTTGAAAAAATAAACTTATTATATATGTAACGCCCATATTCCGGATGCTTCCTAGAGGCGCCCCATACCTAGTTAGTCACATGGCCTCAAGCACATTTCCCCAAATGCCAGAGGCTGCAGATTAGAAAAAAGAGCCTTGGGTGTGATAGTGGGGAAATTATGCCATCATTGGCAGAGTATCATTGCTGAAGTAAAACAAATTGAAAAAGAAGAAGTAATAATAACACCATACAGTAGTAAAATAGTGAAATATTGGATGTAATAACTGAATCACACATATATAAATGATGCCTGATACATATGTCTATGAAAGAAGACAAACAAATCACAATGATGGAATACAATAATAAACCAATGTACAAAATAAAAGCAAGTAAACAGCTCCACATAATCGCAAGAAAAACCTTGGTCCCATTCCCCTGGCTCCACAACAATCAAGTACCTAAAATAGAAGGATACATTCCCTCATCTAGACCTGAAAACAATATAATCTGTTTGGGCCCAAAAGAATGACCCAAATAGGGTGTGAGACGAATCCCAGCAGGCAACCTCCCAATGATATATGCATAACAGTTAATGAATATATATGGCAAGAAATAAACAAAATTAATAAGTAAACATGGAAGTACAAAAAGTAACAATACTAAAAATTCAATTGCATTCATTTTCATATATCATGTATGTATATAATAAAAATCATGAAATCCTATGGGAAGTACTCATAGTTTAATCCCTCTGTTTCAAAAAAAGAAACACAAGAAACCCTATATTAAGTACACACAGTCTAACCCCTCTGGTTCAACTTCAACAAAGAAACTTCAAGAAAGCACTCACCATCAATACCCCATGTGGTCTCGTGTTGGTATCTAATCGAAACTCTGAGGAAGCTCTCAACATCCTATTCCCCTTGTGGCCTGTATCGAGGAAACAAGAGACACTTTGAGGGGGCACAATGTACACCCCTCTATGGTCTCACAACCTAATAGTAAACAGATACTCTGGAGAATCCCTCAACATCAATTCCCGCTATGGACTATTAGACCATGTTCTTACGGCCCCGTGTAAGTCAATCATGCACAAAGTTATATAGAGGGAAAGGTAAACCTCAAGAACTACTTGACTAAAGAATCTAAATCATATCATATCATGTTAGATAATAATTAATCAATCCTAACAGTACAATTCTTGGGAATCAAAGCATCCTAAAAGCCAAGCTATTCCAAATGGTCAAAACAACAAAACATGTGTAAAACCTCCATTGCATGGAAAATGTAACACTATTCTAAATTAGTTAAACTCTATCAAAACATACAATTAAAAGTAGGCAATAAAATGGATAAAAATAAAAAACATGTAATACCTCATTCATGGGTATTGGGAGCTTTTCACATAAAATTCATAGACTATCTAGGAAAAGGCACAAAACACCCACTAAGACATCGTGAGATTGATATATGTGATCCCCAGGACTTGAATCTCCCAAGAATGTTGTAGATCTAAAAAATTTTAAAATATTTCAACAGATGGTTACTTGTGAGGGAAAAGAAATCAAGGGATGATGTTTAAGACCAATGGATAACTCACTGATGTGATTCCAACGCAAGTGACTATAGTTGATTTTTAGAATGGAATATGAGTGGTTGCATAGAGAATATCTGTTGTCTTACGGATTCTCCTGGACAAAATAATTCGAGAAGAAATATGTTCTATACATCAAACATGACCCCAATCTGTTTAATGAAATAACAATGTACATGGTGTGTTCATTAAAAGTACATGGTGTGTTCTTTACTTTTCTTTCCTCCAATTTATGCGGTCTCCATGTCACCACACATGACCATGTACATGGACATTAAATGGCTATTTCATGGTCACCCGCATCAACCGGGTACAAGATGTGTACTTAAAGTACATGGAATGTACATTTTAAATTTTAGATACTAATATTTTTATAAAAAACAACTAGAAAAGTAAAACATACCTAAAAAAAGATCCATGTTCTTAAAAACATCCCCCCATAAAGAAATTAATCCCTAAGGTTCCATAGAAAGGTAGCATAGAAGAAGAATCCTCGAAAAACACTTACCACTACAATCGTATATCGGCCTCCCTCTCCCAGGTTTAGTCTAGTACTCGCCTGTTTTTCCATAACACTCGTACCAATGAAACAGACTGGCCACAGAGAACCTTTTCACTTCGATCAGCAATCTTGATAGGATGATCCTTTAATGAGGCATCCACATCAAGCTCAAACTCCTTAGTTTGTAAAACAGGGGACATGTATAATAAGTAACATTGGTGCTGAGAAATGTTGAAGACATCATGCATAGACCAATACCTTTGAGGTAACTGCAGCCAATAGGCAACTGGTCTGAATCACCCCAAAATAATAAATGTCCCAACATACCTCGTTAAAATCTTACCTTGTTTCCTAATCCTCAAGTTTCCCAATCTCGACATGAAATAAATGAAAACCTGATCTCCAGCCTCGAACTCCAGAGGTTCTCTCCATTGATCAGCAGAAGACTTTTTCCGTGACTATGCAGTAGTCATCCTCTTCCTAATCTACTCTATCTAGTCGGTGGTCTCCTAGAGAAGACAAGTTCCCAGCATAGCTACCTCTACTGCCTCTAGCTAACATAAGGGAGATCAGCATGGCCTTCCATATAAAGCCTCAAAAGGTGCAATCTGAATAGTTTTTTGAAACTATTATTGAAAGAAAAATTCAAAAACGGTAATTACCTCTCCCAAGAACCTCTAAAATCAATGATGCATGATCGAAGTATTTCCTCAATAACCTGAATCGTACGCTTAGTCTGGCCATCTCTCTGGGGGTGGTAAGTTGTACTAAAAAGTACATGTATACCCAAATCCCTCTAAAGTGTCTGCAAGACCCGAGAAGTAAAATGGGTATCCCATTCAGAAACAATGGAGGGTGGAACCCCATATAGATGTTCAATCTCTTAGATGTTCAACCTTTCTATATCATCAACACTGAAGGTCTCCTTGATCGGCAAGAATAGAGAAACCTTTGTGAGTCTATCAATGACAACCCACACTGCATGATTCCCTCAAGGTGACCTCGTAAATCCTATGAAAAAATCCATCACGACATCATTCCACTTCCACTCGAGAATGGGTAACTACTAAAAAAGAACTGCTGGCCACTGATGCTCCTCCTTCACCTGATGACAGGTGGAACAACTCATGAAAAAACCATCAACATGTCTCTTCATACCTGTCCACTAATACTGATGGTGTAGATCTCGATTCATCTTGGTGACACCAGGATGAATTACCTGAAGTGGGGAATGAATTCCTTGCATCAGATCCTCATGTATGTGTGCTGGCACCCACATGCGCCCATGAAAATGAAAGACTTCAGCCTCACCAATTGTCCATCCAAGAATAGGTTCCTCTTCTGAAACACACTGTCGTAGGACTAGACCTTCTTGAATATGATAGCTTCCTCATTCAAAATCGGTCATGAAGAGTAGAGGTAACAACTACAGAAGATAGAAATGTCTACCCTTGTCATTCAGGAACCGTTAAATGAATCTCAGAGAATAGAGCCATAAGTTATGACTCACTACTGGCCTCCTAAACTGCCTGTATCTGAGTCCTCATGCTAAATGCATCTGCTGCATCATTGTCCTTCCTAGGCGTGTAAGTATGTTAAAATTAAAAATACTAAAGATACTCAACCCACCTTCACTGTCTCAAATTCTATTCACATTGAGTTAAGATATAGTTGATGCAATTTTTTTCTGTGAAAACTACAAAACACTATACTAAAAGATAATGTTTCCAACAACATAAAGCTTGAACAACTGCAGCTACCTCAAGATTGTGCATCGACGAATTTCTCTTAGGTGGCATCATCTACCGAGACCTATATACAACAAGTCATTCTCCCGACATAAGCACTACTCCCAGATCAATATCTGGTCCACCATAGTAAAAAATATAGATCTTTTCTAGCTTAAGATAAACTACTATCGGTGTTAATGTCTTCCTCCCATTCAGCTCCTGAAAGGCTGACTCACAACAATCTGACCACATGTACGTTGCATCCCTCTTAGTCAGGATAGTAAGTTGTGCTACTAAGCATGAAAATTTCTGTATGAAACATCTACATATATTATATTTCATTCCTTAGAAAACATATTACTTCAATGACGTTCTTTAGCTACTCCAAGGAAACTACTGCTCTCAGATTCTCTAGGTCTACTGATACTCTTGCCAATGAGATAACATGACCCATGAAGTTAATCTGGTACATCCAAAAGATAGATTTTGATAGCCTAACATATAACAGATGCTCTCTCGGTGTACTCAAAACAATCTCATGATGGGTGGTATGGTCCTGTTGAGTGTAAGAGTACACCAAGATATCATCCACGAAGACTACCACAAAATAATCCCAGTATGGATGGAACACTCACTTCATCAGTTCCATGAATACCACATGCATGTTCGTGAGACCGAACGACATAACCACATTCTCATATAGACAATACCTGCTCTGAAGTACTGTAAAAGATTTATCAAATGGTATAACATGCAACTGATGGTAACTGGATCTCAAGTCCATCTCTGAGAACACCCTACCTCTACGAAGCTGATCAAAGAGATCATCAATCCTTGAAAAGGGATATCGGTTCTTGACCATCAACTGGCTTAAATTTTGACAATCCACACAAACTCTAAGGGTATCGCCCACCTTCTTCGCAAATAGGACAAGTGAACCCCAATGAGAAATAATGGGTCAGATTAAACCCTTTTCCTATAACTCCTTTAAATGTTTCATGAGCTCCTGCAACTTAGGTGTAGAAATATTATAAGGAGGAATGAAAAATAGTACTACTCCTGGAACAATCTCAATAGAAAAATCCACCTCTCACTCAAGAGGAAACTATAAATGTCCTCTAGAAATACATCACTGAAATGATCTACAATAAGAGGAAATTCCATCTGTGAAGTCCCCTAGTCACCAGATATAGAGTAGAAATCTAGGACATAACTCCTCCAAAAAATGATGCTCGGGTCCTGTTCTGCTCACCTGGACATCCCACTCACCTTTATCAAGAAACGAGCTTCCCTATGGTGATGTGAAACTCTCCCTATGATGATAGAAATAAAAAACTACCTAGAAGGGAACTAAACAATCCATTATGAGAATGACATAATATCTTATCATCTCTAGGGCATTATGGTCCCATAGGATGTGACACCCACCATCCTCGAGATGGAAATCATTGATCTAAAATATATTAGACTTTGTAGTCCCCAACAGAGTGTCTAACGTCATGATATCATCAGAAGAAAAGATACAAATCCCAAGTCTCTCCACAACAGCAACATATATAAATCTATGGGAAGCACCTATATTGAAAAGAGCATAATCTAGAACTGAGGCAATTAGGATAGTACCTTAATCTATAGATAATCCTAGACCCTGATCCTATGGGGTCTACTCCACTACAATAGTCGGACCTACAATGCAGGCCTGTGACCCTTTCTGGCCACCCTGAGCTAATCCACCCTGTTGTCACTGAAGGCCTAACGATTGGCTACCATGACCATGACATCCACCTCTATCTGAATGACCAGAAGAGTACTAGTTCCCTAATTGATGAGAAACAGGTGGTTCTGCATCTGAACAAGGAGTCATAGAAGAACCCCTGTCAACAACTACCAGTGAGAAAAACTGACAGAAGCACTAAAGATATCTCATCTTTCCGCATGATCATCATTCCACTGGGTCTCTCTGGAAATGTTGCCTCATATGCCCGGTCTTCCTACACTAGTAGCACAGTAATTGGATACCAGAAGAATTGTCCCATCTCCTCCGATCCCCACTCATAGACTCCCTGTGGTGCTTCATGCTGTCATTTAGAGGGATTCGAACTCTGGATGTCAAACCACCTTGGCCCACCACTGCACAATCCCTCAGATTGTACTTCGTGATTAGCTCCTGACTGAAAATTAAATTTTTATTTCAAACACACATTTGAGGATAAAGTGAGAAATCAGAATGAAACCATAGACACAATACACAACCAATCCTCATGAAAAAGTTCATTAAGACCAAATACAATCCACTTGAAAAGCAAGAAAAATCTCCACCCAGCAACAAAAACAATATGATCAGCATTCACCTTCTCATCGCTACTCTCCTAGTTGTCCCATACAAGAATGTTCAACTGAGATCGAATGTCGTGCCTAAGGACACCTTCAAGATTATTTTCCATAAACAACAAATCACCTCTGGGAATAGTTGTGAAGCGTTGGAGCACTGCTGAGCGAGAAGAATACGATATAACAAAAAGAGTACCCTACTCGAGACTCATGAACTCTCTGGCTTGATCACCCCTCAATATATCCAGGTAGATGTAGTCAAAAATTCATTATGTTACTCATACCAAGACATAACCTGGTGGTATCACTCCTGTGATATCACATCCCACCATCTCAGGGGACAATTTTGAAACATATACGTTAATGATTCTCCCTCCACTCTGGAGGCGCCTCCAGATGCTCGAAGATAGGTAGCATGGCTTCTAATCAAGACTCTGTATAATGAGGTCCTATATTACCTATGAAGGTGGGAGGATTCTGGTGCTAGAACACCCATGTCAACACTGCCATAGAAGGGGAAGGATGCAGTACTCCTCAGAATGTCTGCATAAACCTCATAAATCCCCATCGGAACCGTGTCTCATCACCTATGTCTGAAATGATGCCTGATGTCAGGACTGGAAAAACTGGAGGATCTATGGGTATTCCATGATCAGCTATATCTGGTGTCTAATCACTGAACTCTAACTGGTGGACAACTAGATGTTGTCTCGGTGGCCTGACACTGCAAGGTCAAATGCACACCATAGATCAAGATTAATAATAACTAAAACATAGATGTTTTAGAAGGTGGTAAATGAAATAAAGCATTCTTGTTTTTTCAAAACATGGATACACAACATGTAAAATTCATAAATAGTGTGTTCCTTTAATCCTACACATATTCATGTACTTTTTCCAACCCAGGATGTTTAATACCCCAAACACAGGGCATGTTGTTCTAACACATGGTGTGTACTTGAATCCGTTTTCCCTGACTGAGTAATTATACTTGTCTAGGCAACACGGTTTTCCCATAACAAGACTACATGGCGTGTTAGTGCCAGACATAGTGTGTACTAGATGAACTTCAACGACCCCTGTTGTTCATCACATGGCTGGTTACACAGCCCACTCTATATGGCATTTTCTAGATGGACATCGAATGTACTAGAGGGATTTCACTGACCTGTGTTGTTCAATACAATGTTGGATACATGGGTTATACTACACGGTGTGTTCAAGATTGACAAGACATTTATAAGTTATGTTTTATCCATCCAGGTCGTTGGTCCCACATGTGGACATATTGTCTAGACATCACAACATGTACTTCTGGTACACGGTGTGTCCCACCATGATTTCCCAACCCCATCTCTCTTCCCACACATCATGTGACATGGTTAGAGACTACATGACGTTCACATACAGAACATGACGTGTAATTAAGAAACCAGTTCCTTTCTGAATATAAGGACACATGGCATCTATTCATTATTACATTCCATGTATTCTTGGTTTTTCTAGATAGTAATACTCAGAAACTACTTTATAAGCCCATAAAAATATTAAACCAGCATTAAATAGCCATATTCAGATCCATGAGGGCCCATACTCCCCACGAATCGAATCTTGGAATCTTATACATGTCATATTCAAGGAAAAACAATACAATGATCCACTACATTCTGATCCATGAGGGCCCATAACACCTCAAAAAACCAATGTTTTTCATCCATTAAAACAAAAGCACACAAAACTAGTACCTTATAAAAAAGATGGTATTTTATCAAGGAATCTATAAAAAACATGCATTCCTAACACAACATCTATCACAATAACATAAAATCACTAATGCACCCTAAATGGCATGTCAAGAATTCATGACATGTAATCTCTAGTAAGTGCTTATATGATGCTTGAGTTGGCATACCCTCATCTCATCGGGATGCAATATAAATAGAACTACAATAATATCAATGATAACAGTACAATACATATGAAATACCCTATGGGAAAATCAAATAAACTGTAAAAATGCAAAACCAAAAAAATTTCAATGAAGAGGTAAATTCGCTTTTCCTTGTAAACGAGTTAGATACTCCCAGGTATATCTTATTTCAAAGTACATATACACTCATATCTCTATCTATATACTCTAAAAAATATGTTAAGAAGAAAAATAACATCCTTTGATACCACATTGTAATTTCCTACTTCCAAATACCACCCAGATACACCCCATACCCGGTTGGTAACATAGACTCAAACGCATTTTCCTGAACTTCAGAGGCTGTCGACTAGCAGTGAGGGCCTTGGGTTTGAAATTGGGGAAACTATGCCCTCATTATCAGAGTAACTCAACTGGAGTAAAATAGAGAGCAATGGAAAATGATGTAATAACACCATACAACAATAAACAACAGAAGACTGGAATTAATAACTACAGCACACATATATAAATGAATCATGATACATATGTATAGAAATAAATCCAGACTAATCACAATGGTGGAATACAGTACTAAACCCATGTACAAAAGAAAATCATGTAAACATCTCCTCAACATCACTAGTCTCAGCTTTGTCCCATGCTCCCTGGCTCCACAACAATCATGTACCTGAAGTAGAAGGGTGCTTTCCCTTATCTAGAATTCATATAATATAATATCTTTGGGGTCAAAAGCATGACCCAAATAGGTTGTGAGACTAATCCCAGTAGGAAACCACCCAAATATTGGTGCCTAACAGTCAGTGAATATATATGGCAGGTAATAAACAAAATTAAGTAGTAAACGAGGAAGTATACATAGTAAAAATTCTACAAATTGAATTAAATTCATTTTCATATGTCATGTATATAGCAAATCAAAAGCAGGTAACCGTCTAGGAACTACTCACAACCTAACCCCTATGGTCCAACCAAACCCACACAAGTAACCCTCTGGGAAGTACACAACATCTAACCCCTCCGGTTGACCTTTAGAAAAGACACTCTGAGAAAGCACTCACTGTCAATCCCCCTGTGGTCTCATATCAGTAACTAATAGTCACTCTAAGGAAGAACTCAAAATTTAATTACCCATGTGGACCATATCAATAAAACTACATACACTCTAAGGGAGAACAAAGTCCATCCTCTATAGTCTCGCAACGTAAAAGTAAACATCCACTATGGAGAAGCCTTCAACATCGATTCTCCCTATTGTCCATTACACTTGGTTTTCGTGGCCCTATGTAAGTCATTTGTGCACAAAAATATGTGGTAGCCAATGTAAACCTCATGAACTACATGGATAAACAATCTAAAACATATCATAGAATTCCAGATAATAATAACATCATCCTAACAATACTTGGAATGGAAATCAATGCAGCCTAAAATGAAATCCTAGAACAAACGGTCAAAAAAAGTAAACATGGGAAAAAATACAAAGCATGGAAAAAATAACCCTATTCATAATAAATTAACCTCTAACCAAACAAACTATGCATAATATGAAATAATAGGGTCAAAACCCCTAAACTAGAAATACCCCGTTAATGGGTATAAGGAACTTTTGAAAAAAAATCAAATACTATATATAGAAAGGCACAAAACACTGGCCTTGACATCCTATGATCGATATACATGAACCTACGACCTTTAATATCTCTAGAACTATATAGATCTGAAAAATGTTTAAAATTTTCAACTGATGATAACTCACGAGAGAGGATAAATGAAGAGATGATGTTTACGAAGAAAGAAGAACTCGTTAATGTCATTCCAATGCTATAAATGGTGGTTGATTCAGAGTCTGGATAGAGATTCGGGGGCTCAGTGAATATCCATGGCCGTACAGACACTCATGGACAAAATAGGTCAAGAAGAAGTGTGTTCTGTCTGTCAGACACATCCCTGATCCATTTAATGAATAGAATAAAGTACACAACATGTTATTTAAAAGTCCACAATTTGTACTTGCCTTTTCCAGACTCCTTTTTATGTGTTCTCTAGGTCACCACACATGGCCATGTTCTCGGCCACTACATGGCCAGTACACGGTCACCCGCGGCAACCGGGTACACGGCGTGTACTCCAGAAATTTCTAGAAACTCCTTTTTTTTTCTTAAAAAATGACAAGAAAATTAAAAAATATATAAAAATAAGATCCAAGTTCTTACAATTTATAAGTGTAATATCAAAATTTATTTTGGGTAATTTTTTTGGTATTTATCTGATAAAGTTCATTTTGTAATGAATAGTTAAAAATAATGCATTTTAAGTCAATGCTGTCTTTTCATCAAATTTATTTTTATAGATATATTATAAATTTAATTGATTTTAAATTGTAGTTGGAATATATTATTAAAATTTAAACCAATTTTGGTTATTGTAAGTAATTTAACTCTTAAATTGTACATAAACGCATGTCAAACATTTGGTAGTATTTACTTCTTAAAAACATGTTTTTTGGTTTTGACAACATGAATTAATTTAAAATTAATTTCTACCAATTATGTTTTTTGAATTTGGAAAATTGGATTCCTTATTTGAAATCAGGAAGTCCAAATTATGTAAATAGGTAACTTTTATTTTTAGACATTATGAATAGTAACTTAAGTAAATATTTTATTTACGATTGTTAAATAGTATATATAGTAAATAAGGGTAAAAATAATATTATAATAATGTTTAATTACCATATCACATGTCCTAACCATATTAGATGATAAATTTACGACCGTGGTAATGCTTAGATCAATTTTGAGACCCCATGGAGCAACATATATGTGAAAATGAAATTTAATTACTTTTAATTTAATGTCAAAGAAAATATAACCTAAACATATATTTTTTACTAAAACTATTTTATACGGGGTTATATAATTTATCCCTTCAACTATAAATAGTAATCATAAATTTAAAAATAATTTCTACATTATGATATTTTATTTTTAATATTTGGACATAAAATAAATTTATTTAATTATGACATAATGATGATGCAGTGACTGCTCATTTATAAAGGATTCCAATAAATTAATTTAAAAAATATTAAAAAATGTTATTTAGTTATTTTGATGTCATAAAATAATTTTATGGAAGATATTGACATGTTAGGTATGTGATAATGCCTTCAGTTTGAAGTAATATGATTTGTATGTTTTTTAAAGAGTCATGTATGAATAGTATCCAAAATTGACATAAATAATAACTTAAAACATAAAATAGTATATTTAATGAAATTTGTTTCTTAAAATAAAATATTCTTCTAAATGGTTAATATAAGCACAAACATGACATTAATAACTTTTTTGGGGTATTCTTACATTATATGGTAATTACATTAAGCCATAATGTGTAAATAACAAGATATCAGAGATAGATTAATAAAGGTTAAACAAGTGTAAAACCAATAAGGTAATTATAAAAAATATTCAAAACATGTCAAAAAATTATTGTGTAATGGTTATTGTATCCAAGTCAATTTTATATTAAAATTAAATATGTTTTGTACAATTTAAAATCACAATTTAATTTATAATAAATAAATATTTTGGAACTTTCCTAAAGTGCATCTCTCCGCTCTTATAAAAGGGAACCTCATCCCTATCATCTTCACTATATTTTGAGACTTCATTATTGGAATATACATACCCATTTATCTTTTCTAATTCACTAGTGACATTCTAGATGTTCTGGTTTTCTCAAAATATGAACTCTAGTTCCCTAAATGGAAATTTAAATTAGGCACGTCGAGGAAGAGGTAATATCTTCTTCTGATTCTTTCAAATTTTATTATTCTTTTACTTCTTCTTCTATAGTTGTTTTTAATTTTAATGTAATAATATCAGTATCGCTAATATACTGATATGTTATTATAAATATAAAACTTAACAATTTCACCTTCTATCGATCCAATGAAAAAAGAAATCACCGCAAGTGTATATGTTAGGTTTACCATCTCCACACCGTGATGTAATCGGTTTTCCACCACCACATTACTTGGGGTGGGTATAATGGTGGAAATAATAACTATATTTGATTATTATAACATGATACTAATTCTGAGATATTATTCACCATCCACTTCAATATCGTTCAACAACTATAGGAATGATATCAACCATTCAAGAATGATTATAATGTATATATAATAAATAATCATGAAACATATGAAATAATAATTATACTGGATTTATGTGTGTGTGTGTGTGTATATATGTCATTTACATACTTCCATTAAATTTATTGAGGAATTGAAATCAACGTTCATGCGTACGTACGACCTTCTATCTCCATGAACAGTGTATTACATTTTATTTGTCTATCTATTATATATATTTATATACAGAATATATATGATATATCAATAATTTTTTTCATTTTGGAAGTAATTAAATCCTGATCTATGTAATAATATTAATAATATCAAGTCCAATCACGTATGATAAATAAAATTATTATTACCCAAAACGTTTCTTTGATATGAAATTGATAAATGAAGGAGTAATATAAATTTGTAGGTGAATTATATATGATATAATAAATATTATGATGGTTCTGTTACAAGTTAATAATATATTTAAAACAACTATACTTGAGTTTCTGACATATACAGAATAAATCAGACCTAAGGTAAGGGATAACTTTTCCAATGTCATTTTATTTGAAATAATTTATTTGTATGTATCTACAGGGTATATATATTTATCATCCATGTCCTTGTTTTCTAAATATATTCTCATAAAATGTGTACTATTCTTCTATGTCTATTTAAATTCAATTTCACTCATTTTGACTTGTACGACATGGTTTGGAATGAATCATTATTTTGTTTACCATATGAGCTACTTTTTGACTTTTCCTGAAAATGTACAAGGAGTATATTTTTTAACTTATACGGAATGAACATGTTTTACATCTTCATGACATGTTATTTCCATGAATCTTCCTCTAAAATATTTCATGTTTATTTTCTACTAATTTATTTTCTTTTAAAATTGAGTGAAATTTTGATAAATGAAAATGTTTTTGAGAAAGAAAGGATATTTTCCTCAAAAACTATGTTCAAGTGTTTTATCAAAATTATTTTCAATCTAATATGACATAGGGTTATATTTCTATCCCACTTATTACATTGATTGGAATTTTTTTGTTATGTAATTATTTTTATGAAGTCCATTTCTCTTTTAGGGATTGTATTATGATGGAATGATTTTTAAGAAACCCATTTTATTTCATGGGTTATGCTATGATGAATGATTTCTGTTTTTGTGGAACATATAGGAATGATTTAATTATGATATTAGTGGGACCTATATCTCCCACCAATTAATTAGGTAAAGATTTATATCTCATGAGATATACATCAATATAATGATAGGTAAATCTAGTTTAGTAATACGTGGCTGGAATGGCCAGTAAACCCAGTTCAGTAATGGAATTTATCCACTATGATGGTCTTGGGAGAAATGTCTTGGCTAATATGTAAATCATATTATGTGCTTATTATTTTTCCACAATCACATGTTTTATACAAATGATATTCTATCATGTTTAATGTTCCTTTATGATCCATTACTTACATACTTCCATGATTTATCTCATTGCTAAGGATTTTGACTTTTAAACATTATGTTCATGTTTTTACGTTCAAATGTTTATGGTTTGTTTTGTGTTCACAATTTTTATCCTTATTAAGAACTTGATATCACACATTCTATATTTTATTTTACCTTAAATAGAATTAAGGGTTTTAGTTTGGAATACTAATGGGGATGCTCTTTATGGGAGAGGTTGAAGATCCTTCTCCATGATTAGAGGATTATGTTTCGAGTTTCCAAAGACAATAAACTAGTATAGTCATTGTGAATTTTTTTGTTTCATGTATTAAGTATTCTACAAAAGAAATGTAATTTCCATATACATCAATATTGGGTCTCTATAGTTGGTATTAGGGTGATGTTTTAGTCAATTATTAGAAACTCAGATGTAAAAACATTAGTGAGATCCCGAGAGGTATTTCTATGGTATGTTTAAGGATGTAACAAAACATAAGTATAACTATAGGATACAGTCTAAGAATTGTGGTAACAATCATAAATAATCTTGGATTAGACCTAATAGGTCAAATATTTAATTTACTCCCCCTTTATTATGTTTTTTTCATAGAATAAGTTTTCCTCTAACACTATTCTTTTTGTGTTTTAGTCAATTGGGGGAACCAGAAGGAATTGGGTTAACATTAAATTTGATGGGAAAATTGGTGACTATGATAAATAAAATTTCCTAAAATATAATATTCAATCAAATGGTTAAAATAAGTCCAAATATTTCTTATATAAATTTTTTTTGGGTTTTATTACATAATATGGTAATTACAGTAACCCATAATGTTTAATAAGAAGATATCATAGTAAAATTAAAGAGCTAAAATATGGGTAAAACAAAAAGATAAGGATAAAAAAATATTCAAAACATTTCAAACATTTACTGGATGATAGAAATTTTAACAAAAAACATTTTATATTATAATTAAATATGTTTTGGAACATTATATATCTAACTTTCATATATAATAAATTAAAATTTTGGAACATTCCTAAAATGCCCCTCCCCTCTCTTATAAATGGGAACCTCCTCTCTCTCCTCTTAACTCAATTTAGAGCCTTCAAGATCTTCCAACACATGCCCATTAATATTCTCAAATTTCTTAGTTACATTAGATAGGTTCTGGTCTTCTCAAAATACCATCTCTATTGCCCTATTATGAAATTTAATAGAGGCAGGTCGAGGAAGAGGTAATCTCTTCTATTGATTCTTTCAAATTTATTTCTTCTTATGATTCCTCTTATTTAGTTATTTATTTTTAAATTATTAACATCTGTATTACTAATATACTGATATTTTATTATAAATATGAAGAAATCATATTTCACCTTCTATCCATCCTATAAAAAATGAAATCGCTGCACCTGCATATGTAAGGCTTACAATCTCCACGTCATGGTGTAATCAATTTTTTCACCACCCCCTTCTGTAGATTATAAGGCCCCATCCTTAAACCGTACTTAATCTTGAGTTTTTATAAGATTACACATTGAGGATCTTTTCAGGTTTAGAGTTTTCGAGAATTAGATCATAAAACATTCATTATATTCTACATTTAAACAAAGTGGTTACATAAAGATAGTATTCATTTTTCCCATCAACGGAAACATATTTAAAATAAAACATGGATTCTTTCTTGAAACTTCCTTGACACTATCATCGTATCATGTACCTTTCCCTTGAACTATGAAAAACATTTCAAAAAAAACTTGGGATGAGCATAAAAAGCTCAGTAAGGGTTATAAAAATATGGTAAAGAAACATGAGTTCATATATACATAAGAATGAAATAATACTTTACCCATAAAACATAGGCACTTTAACATACCTCATCAAATCATGAATAAATCATAGAAATCATAAGACATAATAGGTAACTTGAGGCATTCATAACATTCTTACGTAGGGAGTAACCCTCTTGGTTACGTTTGGAATACCCACCACAGTATATTCCCTAAATCTTTTCGGAGAAACCTTAACGTTGCACTCCTTCACGTTACGCAGTGCATTGGAGATCTATATCGGGCTCACCCGCCCTTAGTTTTTCACGGAACCACCCATCTTCATAACAATGCCCAAGAACCATAACATAATCATAGAACATAACTTAAGCATAAAGGAAAGATAACATTCCCACATTGCAAAAAAATATAACATTTTAAGATATTGAAATAATGAATCCATTCTAAAAACCATTTTCAAAACCAATTAAAACATTTAATAAAGATATTCTTTAATCAAAGTGTCCCATACCACCATGAAGTTTTTATCATTTTAAACCATTAATATCCATATAAATAAATTATAAAAACCATTTTGAAAACATGGATATTAATATGAACAAATCATTAAAACATTTAAAGCGATATTATTGTTAAAGGGTTTTTACCAAAATTAGAGACACTTGAATACAATAATTGAGGAATAACATTTAATCAGAACATTATAATATCATGAGAATAAATGTATTCATTATATAATATTCCAAAGGACAATATATACACCATATAATAGTTAATTGGTGCATAACCACAATGAAGTTTCAATAGAAATGTAAAATGCGATGAAATCCCTTATAAAGAAGGTATCCTTAAATTAAGGAAAAATCAATCTCAAAATTATGTGTGACAAATATAAATACACCCAATATAAGTTTATATTAAGTGTAAAATAATAAAAGTTCATTCACACATAATCAAAGGATGACATATTCAATAAGTACATGTTGAACCCAAAGAAATAAAAATTGGGTTAAAAAGTACCCTTGGTAAAATTTGACAGCCTAACGACGTCACTTCAAAATTCAGAAAATGAGTTGATGAGCGATACAAAGGGTATCTCATCACTAGGACATAAAATTTACATCAATAAGGATATAGAAGAACATATCCCAACATAATATTATGTGAATTAAAAGACATAACAAAAAAAGTCTTTCAAAAGAGAAGGGTGAAAGGTTACCTTACCGACATGGGTACCTTTCGAAACATACACCCCGTGAAAGAAGGACAATAAAACATTGATGTAAATACTCATAAATGAAATTATATTACACAATGAGTAAAATAATGTGCATTACATACACCACTCAAAGGAATTTGTGGCAAATGTAGCATAAATCTCACGGGAATAATAGTGAGATGAAAAATCCATTACGAAAACTCGGCAGCCTAACGACGCCACATAAAGCTTCTGAAAATGGATTTATGAGATCAAATAGGGTCTTTCATAATATGACCATAAAAATTAATGTATGAGGAATATAAAAGAACATCCCCAGACATAATAAATATGAGATTAAAAGGAATGACATAAAAGAGTGTACTTACAAAGAAAGAGAGGGGTAGGGTCCCTTACCTCACATCCGACTTGACTCGATCGTTCTTTAATCTTCGGAATAATAAACATGAGTTAATTTATACTTCCTTAAGAACCTTTTTCAAGTTCATTATTTCTTTTATATCATTTATTACCATGTCATTAACACTATGTAATTATTTTAGTTAATAACGGTCGTTTAAACAATCATTGGTACTTGAGTCAAAAATTGAACTTGTTGGAAAATAATTTTCCATATAGTTATAGGTACATCATATCCAGAATAGTATTGATGTTTTAAGTATCATATATTTTCAGTATATATTCATTTTATACTATTCCATAGAATTTGGAGTCAAAAATTAAAATCACTGTTCATGGAGATGGTAGGACATACGTACGCATGAACGCTACTTTCATTTTTTTCATATTAAATGAATTAAAACAAATTAATAGATATATATATATATGTTATAATTACAGAAAGATATCCATAATTTATATGTAATAAATTACATATATATCCATTATATATATTTACTTATAATAGTACATAACATTTTTGAGACAAGAAATGAAATGTACCGTTCATGGAGACGGTAAGCCGTGCGTACGCATGAATGCTACTTCCATTTCTATTTCATATTTAATGAAATTAAAACATAATGATGCATAATAGTATTTTAATTCTAGTATGGTATCATATATAATATCATTAAATATATCCTTTGTACGTACCACATATGGCATTAACGAATCAAATCATTTTGAGGGGGCGGTAGTCCGCACTTCCTAAAATGAATATATCACGTATACCCATAATGGAAGCCATAAAGGTATGCCATAAATGAAAAATACATAAGCTTAAGGAAAAAATAAAAATAGCATATATCATATATAAATATAGTGTCATCTTAATGGCCACTTTTGAATGTGTTAAAAGAATGTTGAACAATCATCATTTCGGGAGGCAGAAATTCGCCATCCACTGAAACAGTATGTTCATTAACCATTAGATGTAGGTGTGTGTAAGTGTAGCTCAAATAATTCATATAAACACATCCTATTATATGGAAGATACTGGTTTTGGTTCAAAATAAATTAATAAAAAGAGCTTAGGGGGTTGGAGAAGCAAAATAAAACAAAAGGACTCAAGTGAAGACATTACCTTAAAATCGAGTAACTCCCTTTGGTTTGAGCTCAAAGGCTTCCTTTGGAAGGCTTCTGCCCAATGTGAGGCTTCAAGGAGTTAGAGAGGGATGTGGAGAGACAAAATGGGTAGGGTTTGGCTGAGACAATGGCTTTGGATGTGTGGGTATGGAGGTACAGTTGGGGTCCTTTTGTAAGAGGAGAGGACGAGCACTCTTGGAAAGTAAAGAAATGTTACTTTATTTTAGAATGAGTTTCGGATTTTAATGGTCCCACATTGATGTGTTTCAAGGATAATGTGATAAGGATTCAAAATATACCCATACAATAAGTTTTTTAAATGTTTAGGTTTTAGATTTTACATTATCTTTCCATTTTATTTAAATCGTTAAATAATGAGGTCATCGTTGCATCATTATGATGTCATAAATAATTTAATTTATTTAATGTCTAAAAATTATAAAAAATTACTATGATGTACAAAATCTATTTATCTTTATAATGAATATTTATAGTCCAAAAGATAATTTATGTAGATAAAATTAAAAATATTTTACTTATGTGATTCATTCTTTGTTACATTTAACATTCTTTAAAAATAAAAAGATAAAAAGTCACTTTCTCACAAAAGTGATTCCATGGGGCCCCCAAGTTTGGAACAAGGAATACCATGGTAGGCCATGAGATAAACAGTATCCTTAGGACACATTTTGTGGTCATTTTGTATTATTATGATATTATTTTATTATCTTTAACTACCTGATTACTCATTAATCAAGATAATTAAAGATAATTACTGTCGTTACTATTCCTAATGTCCAAAAATTAAAGATTCTTAATTACCTAATTTGGAACTTCTGATTCCAAATATTTAATCCATTTTAACAAATTCCAAACACATAAATTGCAAAAATTATTTTAAAAATAATTTTCGTTGTCAAAACAAATTGCGGGGTTTTTAGAAACAATATTTATGAAAAGTTTTGCACTTGTTTATGCCCAATTAAAAAGTGAAATTAATCCCAATGACCATAATTTAATTTCATGGTAAAAATATATTATTATTACACATTAAAACAAATTAAAACGACAATATAACCATATAATTAAATTATATGAAAAAGCATTTTTGATGTAAAATGCAGTATTTTTCACTATTCATTGAAAAATGAACATTGTCAGAAAAATACCAAAAATTTACCCAAGGTAAATTTAAATGTCCCAATAATAAATAATATGTTTATTTTGAAAAATAGAGCTTATAAAATTTTCAAAAGTTTGTTTTAATAGTGGTTTTCCATAAAAAGGTAGTAAAATAATCTTTTAAAAATACTAGTGTATTCAATGTTTAAGATTGGATTCATTTGTATTTTAAGCCTCTAAAATTTATTGGATAAAAGTAAAAACATTTAAAAAACATATATAATCATATTTTAGTTATTTATATTCATTCCTGTCAATACCACGGCTAGGTGTTAACTACCATTTAAAATAATATTATTTTATTATTAGAGTGCAACGTATGATTTCAAAGGAAGTCATTGTTGCGTATTGGGTAAGCCATCGAGAATAGCGTTCCATTTAAATTAATATTGACATTTTTTCCACAAATAGGGATAAATATAAAAATTTCATATTCTTTATTTACATGGGGTGTTATATCCTTCCCCCCTTTTGGAAATTGCGTCTTCGCAATTATAAAACTGGGCTTGGAAACATCATTGAAAAGCCCACAACAGAACAAGAGTCTATAAAACAATCACTTTAAATTAATGAAAGAGAAGTATAGAGGTCACTTGAGTTAACCCATACTAGGATTCCATGTAGGAAAACATGGACATGGAGGAGAAAACATAGGGTCATGTTCTGATGGAGAGTGATAGAAAACATGTTTAGGAGAAAGTTAACCACAAGAAAATCACAAAATTGTGATGGGTTAAACGGTATTCGATTCCCCAGTAGGAAAAGTTAATAGGAAACATTTTAGTTTTAAGTTACTTTTTATTGAGGAATTTATTCATAAGGAAACCTAATTACTTATCATTTTGACTTTCAGCTTTTATTAGATTTATTACACAAACTCATACTTTCCCCAAAAGACGAGTATTTAAGAAGACTTGTTCACATTAAGAGTACTATAATAAACTTCTAGAGAATCACCTAATCCACAAAAGAGAACTATATACTTCCCATGTCATTAGACTTTAACCAAAACCAAAACCAAAAAAGGTTTGTACAAGATTAGATAATCAAGAAAATGATAACCCCTTATAAAAAGAAAATCTATTCTTAATCTCCAAAATTTGTCCAACAAAACCAAAAGTTCAACGAGGACCATTAGATAAAAAATTTGTCCATAAAATCTTTCATAGTAAACCAAAATAAGATTGAAACCCAAATATTTGAAGGTTTTAGTCACATAGTCTTCCAAGTTAAATCGTAACATTTATCTCCAAACAACATCATTTACTCTTAAAGTCTCGTATTGAAAAGTAATTAATCTAATCACATATCCTCCATGATAGGTTAATATATTTCAATAGATAACCCAAAATCAAAATACTCTAAATTCATAAAATCATCTAACTAAAAAGCACTAGTCCAACTAACCAGGGACTTCATGTAGTCCAGTGGTAGGTGATAAATACCAGTTTCACTTTGGTTGTGGGTTCGATTCTCGCAGCTTTGTCCGACGCGACAGGTTGTCACACGGTCTTTGTGTTGTCCTATTTCCAAAACTATATAATTCTCAAATAATTCCCCAAAAAGAGATAAAATCATCAAAAATAACCATAACATAATTTAACCTCAATTTTATCTCATACCTTTCAATTCCATCATAACATATAGTAACCCATAATTACCTCAAAAGTAAGGATTATATAAACCCAAATGGTTCTTTATAACTATGTCCACAAAAGCACAGATAACTATTCCTTGAATAAAATTTTCATATATTAAACATCAGGGTTACACATACTATAAAAAGTCTTCTAATGTAACCCCATCATCAAAAGAGACTTAATACTCTTAAGAATTTCACCATAACTCTTGAAGCCCTTATATGTTGACATCTTACTCATTCAACATTCCTTATGATCCATTGAAAATTCCTTTTCAACTTATTCTGAAATACATCTTTCCTAAAAACAAAATCATGAATCATATCCTAAGATTCCAAAATAGGAAAACAATAATTATGAAATAATCCATACCAT
Organism: Viscum album; assembly: GCA_963277665.1. NCBI lineage: Eukaryota > Viridiplantae > Streptophyta > Magnoliopsida > Santalales > Viscaceae > Viscum > Viscum album. The sequence continues at coordinate 1,058,017,731 of OY728161.1, forward strand.
TGATTGGTCATTGTCAGTGTCTTCATCCTCAATAGGAATGGCATTAGGTATTGGTAAAAGAACATTTGTATGATCTTGGTGATCCCATTCATGAAACTTATTCATAGGACATGTGATTGCATAATGACTATGCACACCACATTTAAAACATTCAATTGATCCCTCAGAAAGAACTTCTTTCCCTTTCCTCGAGTCAACTAGATGCTTCCTTTTTCCATGGAAGGTTATTGCTTTATGACCTTCATTTCCACATCTATAGCATATTTCTTTCCCTTTGAAACATTTTCTTAGGTGTTTTTCTCACATCTTTGACACATAGGTTTTTGAACACACTTACCTTTATGATTATTACCTGTACTTCCGTAGGGATTTTTTTCTCGCATATATGATGCCTTAGAGAAATCACCAAGGTTTAGGTGGTCAATCATTACTCCAGATAGTTGGTTGAGGATAATCACAAGAGTTCTCATTGCATCTCCCATACCATTCAGTTGCTTTCTCAAAAAACTGTCACAGTTTCCTTCACATCCACTGTTACTTTGGTGCCTGCTAGATCCAGCCATTTACTAAAACCAAAAAGGTCAGTGTGAGTATATCAACAAAACCATCATGTACGAATGAGGAAGATAAACACTAAGATATACTTACTCCTTCACTTTATCTAAAACTAGGACTCTTTCTGAAATCCTAACCATTATGGTAATGTCACTTATGCTTAAAGAATACCCTAACCTCTAAAGTCATCTAAAATGACCTTTGATACCAACTATAAGGCCCCAGCCTTAAACCTTACTTAATCTTGAGTTTTTACAAGATTACACATTGAGGATATTTTCAGGTATAGAGTTTTAGAAAATTAGATCATAAAACATTCATTATATTCTACATTTAAACAAAGTGGTTACATAAAGATAGTATTCAGTTTTCCCATCAACGGAAACATATTTAAAATAAAACATGGATTTTTTTCTTGACACTTCCTTGACACTATCATCGTATCATGTACCTTTCCCTTGATCTGTGAAAAAAATTTCAAAAAAAAACTTGGGATGAGCATAAAAAGATCAGTAAGGGTTATAAAAATATGGTAAAGAAAAATGAGTTCAAATATACATAATAATGAAATCATACATTACCCATAAAACATAGGCACTTTAACATACCTCAACAAATCATGAATAAATCATAGAAATCATAAGACATAATAGGTTACTTGAGGCATTCATAACATTCTTACGTAGGGAGTAACCCTCTTGGTTATGTTTGGAATACCCACCATAGTATATTCCCTAAATATCTTCAGAGAAACCTTAACGTTTCACTCCTCCGTGTTACCCAATGCATTGGAGAGCTATATCGGGCCCACCTACCCTTAGTTTATCACAGAACCACCTATCTTGGTAACAATTCCCAAGAACCATAACATAATCCTAGCACATAAATTAAGCATAAAGGAAAGATAACATTCCCACATTGAAAAAACAATATAACATTTTAAGATATTGAAATAATGAATCCAGTCTAAAAACTATTTTCAAAACCATTTAAAACATTTAATAAATATATTTTTGAATCAAAGTTTTCCATACCAGCATTAAGCTTTTAACATTTTAAACAATTAATATCCATATAAATAAATTCTTAAAACCATTTTGAAAACATGGATATTAATAAGAACAAATCATTAAAACATTTAAAGTGATATTTTGGTTAAAGGGTTTTTACCAAAATTAGAGATACTTGAATACAATAATTGAGGAATAACATTTAATCATAACTTTATAATATCATGAGAATAAATGGATTCATGATATAATATTCCAAAGGACAGTATATACACCATATAAGAGTGAATTCGTGCATAACAACAATGAAGTTTCAATAGAAATGAAAAATGCGATGAAATCCCTTATAAGAATGTATCCTTAAATTAAGGATAAATCAATCTCAAAATTATGTGTGACAATTATAAATACACCCAATATAAGTGGATACTAAGTGTAAAACAATAAAAGGTCATTCAAAAATATTCAAAGGATTACATATTCAATAACTACATGTTGAACCCAAAGAAATCGACATTGGGTTAAAAAGTTCCCTTGGTAAAATTCGACAGCCTAACAGCGTCACTTCAAAATTCAGAAAATGAGATGATGAGATATTAAAAGGGTATCTAATCACTTGGAAATAAAATTTACATCAATAAGGATATAGAATAACATATCCCAACATAATATTATGTGAATTAAAATACATAACAAAAAAAAGTCTTTTAAAAGAGGAGGGTGAAAGGTTCCCTTACCGACATGGGTACCTTTCGAAACATACACCCCGTGAAAGAAGGACAATACAACATTGATGTAAATACTCATAAATGATATTATATTACACAATTAGTAAAATAATGGGCAGTACATACACCACTCAAAGGAATTTTTGCAGATGTAGCATAAATCTCACGCGAATAAAAGTGAGATGAAAAGTCCCTTACGAATACTCGGCAGCCTAACAACGCCACTTAAAACTTCCAAAAATGGATTTATGATATAAAATAGGGTCTTTCATAATATGATAATAAAAATTACAGTATGAGGAATATAAAATAACATCCCCAAACATAAGAAATATGAGTTTAAAAGGAATGACATAAAAGAGTGTACTTAAAATGAAAGAGAGGGGTAGGGTCCTTTACCTCGAGTCCGACTTGACTCGATCGTTCTTTACTCTCCTGAATAATAAACATGAGTTAATTTATACTTCCTTAAGAACCTTTTTCAGGTTCATTATTCCTTTTATATCACTTATTACCTTGTCATGAACACTATGTAATTATTTTAGTTAATAATGTTTGTTTAAACGATCATTGGTACTTGAGTCAAAAATTGAACTTGTTGGAAAATAATTTTCCATGTATTTATATGTACATCATATCCAGAATAGTATTGATGTTTTATATATCATATATATCCAGTATATATTCATTTTATTGTTTTCCATAGCATTTGGAGATAAAAATTAAAAGCACTGTTCATGGAGAATGTAGGCCGTACGTACGCATGAACGCTACTTTTATTTTTTTTCATATTAATGGAATTAAAACAAAATGATAGATATATATAGGTTATAATTAAAAAATGATATCCATAATTTAGATGTAATATATTACATATATATCCATTATATATATGTACTTATAATAGTACATAACATTTTTTAGATAATAAATGAAATGTACCGTTCATGGAGACGGTAAGCCGTACGTACGCATGAACGCTACTTCCATTTATATTTCATATTTAATGGAATTAAAACATAATGATACATAATATTATTTTAATTAATGTATGGTATAATATATAATTTCATTAAATATATCCTTTATATGTACCACATATGGTATTAATGAATCAAATCACTTTGAGGGGGCGGTAGTCCGCACTTCCTAAAATGAAGATATCCTGTATACCAATAATGGAAGCCATAAAGGTATTCCATAAATGAAAAATACAGAAGCTTAAGGAAAACATAAACATATTATATATCATATATAAATATAGTGTCATCTTAATGGCCACCTTTGAAGGTGTTAAAATAATGTTGAACAATCATCGTTTCGGGAGGCAGAAATTCGCCAACCACAGAAATAGTGTGTTCTTTAACCATTAGATGTGGGTGTGTGTAAGTGTAGCTCGAATAATTCTTATAAAAACATCCTAGTATATGTAAGATACTGGTTTTGTTACAAAAGAAATTAATAAAAAGAGTTTAGGGGGTTGGAGAAGAAAAATAAAACAAAACGACTCAAGTGAAGACATTACCTTAAAATCAGGTAACTCCCTTTGGTTTGAGCTCAAAGGCTTCTTTGGGAATGCTTCTTCCCAAAGTGAGACTTCAAGAAGTTATATAGGGATGTGTAGAGACAAAATGGATAGGGGTTGGCTGAGCCAAAGGCTTTGGAAGTGTGGGTATGGAGGTAGAGGTGGGGTCCTTTTATAAGAGGAGAGGAGGGGGACTCTTGGAATGTAAAGAAATGTTACTTTATTTTAGAATGAGTTTCGGATTTTAATGGTCCCAAAGTAATTTTTTTAGAGGATAAGGTGATAAGGGTTCTAAATACACCCATCCAATAGGTTTTGGACAAATTTAGGTCTTAGATTTTACATTACCTTTCCATTTTATTTAAATCATTAAATAATGAGGTCGTCGCTGCATCATTATGATGTCATAAATAATTTAATTTATATAACCTATAAAAATTATAAAAAAATACTATGATGTAGAAAATATTTTTAGCTTTCCAATGACTATTTATAGTCCAAATGATAATTTATGTAGACAAAATTAAAAATATTTTACTTAGGTGATACATTTTTTGTTACATTTAACATTCTTTAAAAATAAAAAGATAAAAAGTCACTTTCTCACAAAAGTGATTCCATGGGGCCCCCAAGTTTGTCACAAGGCATCCCATGGTCGGCCATGAGACAAAAAGTATCCTTAGGACACATGTTGTGGTAATTTTGTATTCTTATTATATTATTTTATTATCATTAACTACCTGATTACTCATTAATCAAGATAATTAAAAATAATTACTGTCGTTACTATTCATAATGTCCAAAAATAAAAGTGTCCTAATTACATAATTTGTAACTTCTGAATCCAATTCTATAATCCATTTTTCCAAATTCCAAACACATAAATTGCAAAAATCAATTTAAAAATAATTCCCGTTGTCAAAACAAATAGCCAGTTTTTTAGAAACAATATTTATGAAAAGTTTTGCACTTGTTTATTCCCAATTAAAAAGTGAAATTTATCCCAATTACCATTATTTAATTACATGGTAAAAATATATTCTAATTACAATTTAAAAAAAAATTAAAAAGATAATATAACCATATAATTAAATTATATGAAAAAGCAGTTTTGATGTAAAATGCAGTATTTTTCACTATTCATTGAAAAATGAACATTGTCAGAAAAATTCCAAAAATTAACCCAAGGTAAATTTAAATGTCCCAATAATAAATAATATGTTTATTTTGAAAACTAGAGCTTATAAAATTTTCAAAAGTTTGTTTTAATAGTTGTTTTCCATCAAAAGGTAGTAAAATAATCTTTTAAAAATACTAGTGTATTCAATGTTTAAGATTGGATTTATTTGTATTTTAAGCATCTAAAATTAATTGGATAAAAGTAAAAACATTTAACAAACATATATAATCATATTTTAGTTATTTCTATTCATTCCTGTCAATACCACGACTAGGTGTTAACTACCATTTAAAATAATATTATTTTATTATTAGAGTACAACGTATGATTTAAAAGGAACTCGTTGTTGCATATTGGGTAAGCCATTGAGCATAGAGTTCCATTTAAATTAATATTGACATTTTTTCCACAAATAGGGATAAATATAAAAATGTTATATTCTTTATTTACCTGGGGTTTTTATCCTTCCCCCTTTTGGAAATTGCATCCTCGCAATTATAAAACTGGGCTTGGAAACATCATTGAAAATCCCACATCAGAACAAGATTCGGTAAAATAATCCCTTTAAAATAATGAAAGAGAACTATAGAGGTCACCCAAGTTAACCCATACTAGGATTCCATGTAAGAAAACACGTACATGGAGGAGAAAACATAGGGTCATGTTCTGATAGAGAGTGATAGAAGACATGTTTAGGAGAAATTTAACCACAAGAAAATCACAAACCTGTGATGGGTTAAACGGTATTCGATTCCCCAGTAAGAAAAGTTAATAGACAACATTTTTTTATGTTACTTTTTATTGAGGAATTTATTCATAAAGAATCATAATTACTTATCATTTTGACTATCAACTTTTATTAGATTTATTACACAAACTCATACTTTCCCCAAAAGATGAGTATTTAGGAACACTTGTTCACATTAAGAGTACTATAATCAACATCTAGAGAATCACCTAATCCACAAAAGAGAACTATATACTCCCCATGTCTTTATACATTAACCAAAACCAAAACCAAAAAGGTTAGTACAAGATTAGATAATCCAGAAAAGGATAACCCTTTATAAAAAGAAAATCTATTCTTAATCTCCAAAATTTGTCCAACAAAACCCAAAGTTCAACGAGGTCCATTTGATAAACAATTTGTCCATAAAATCCTTCAAAGTAAACCAAAATAAGATTGAAACCCAAATATTTGAAGGTTTTAGTCACATAGTCTTCCAAGTTAAATCGTAACATTTATCTCCAAACAAAATGAGTTGCTCTTAAAGTCTCGTATTGAAAAGTAATTAATCTAATTACATATCCTCCATGATAGGTTAACATATTTCCATAGATAACCCAAAATAAAATTACACTAAATTCATAAAATCATCTAACTAAAAAGAATCAGTCAAACTAACTAGGTACTTCACGTAGTACAGTGGTAGGCGATAAATACCAGTTGCACTTTGGTTGTGGGTTTGATTCCTGCAGCTTTGTCCGACGCGACGGGTTGTCACACGGTTTGCGTTTTGTCCTTTTTCCAAAACTATATAATTCTCAAATCATTTCCCAAAAAGATATAAAATCATAAAAAATAACCATAACATAATTTAACCTCAATTTTATCCCATGCCTTTCACTTCCATCATAACATATAGTAACCCATAATTACCTCAAAAGTAAGGATCATATAATCCCAAATGGTTCTTTATAACTATGTCCACAAAATCACAGATAACTATTCCTTGAATAAAATTTTCATATATTAAACATCAGGGTTACACATACTATAAAAAGTCTTCTAATGTAACCCCATCATCAAAAGATACTTAATACTCTTAAGAATTTCTCCATAACTCTTGAAGCCCTTATATGATGACTTCTTACTCATTCAACATTCTTCATGATACATTAAACATTCCTTTCCAACTTATTCTGAAATACTTCTTTCCTACAAACAAAATCATGAATCATATCTTAAGATTCCAAAATAGGAAAACAATAGTTATGAAATAATCCATACCTTTGATTGGTCATTGCCAGTTTCTTCATCCTCAATCGGAATGGCATTAGGTATTGGTAAACGAACATTTGTAAGATCTTGGTGATCCCATTCATGAAACTTCTTCATAGGACATGTGATTCCATAATGACCATGCACACCACATTTAAAACATTCAATTGATCCATCAGATAGAACTTATATCCCTTTCCTCGAGTGAACTGGATGCTTCCTTTTTCCATGGAAGTTTATTGCTTTATGACCATAATTTCCACATCAATAGCATATTTATGTCCCTTTGAAACATTTTCCTAGGTGTTTCTTTCCACTTCTTTGACACATAGGTTTTTTAACACACTTACCTTTATGATTATTACCTGTACTTCCGTAGGGATTTGTTTCTCGTATATATTATTCCTTAGATAAATCACCAAGGTTTAGGTGGTCAATCACAACTCTAGATAGTTGGTTGAGGATAATCACAAGAGTTCTAATTGAAGCTCCCATATCATTCAGTTGCTTTCTCAAAAAACTGTCACAGTTTCCTTCACATCCACTTTTACTTTGGGGCATGCTAGCTCCACCCATTTACTAAAACCAAAAATGTTAGTGTGAGTATATCAACAAAACCATCGTGTACTAATGAAGAAGATAAACACTAAGATATACTTACTCATTCAATTTATCTAAAACTAGGACTCTTTCTGAAATCCTAACCACTATGGTAATGTCACTTATTCTTAAAGAATACTCGAACCTCTAAAGTTATCTAAACCGACCTTTGATACCAACTATAAGGCCCCAGCCTTAAACCTTACTTAATCTTGAGTTTTTACATGATTACACATTGAGGATCTTTTCAGGTTTAGAGTTTTAGAGAATTACATCATAAAACATTCATTATATTCTACATTTAAACAAAGTGGTTACATAAAGATAGTATTCATTTTCCCCATCAACGGAAACATATTTAAAATAAAACATGGATTCTTTCTTGAAACTTCCTTAACACTATCATCGTATCATGTACCTTTCCCTTGAACTATGAAAAAAATTTCAAACAAAACATGGGATGAGCATAAAAATCTCACTAAGGGATATAAAAATATGTTAAAGAAACATGGGTTCATATGTACATAAGAATGAAATCATACATTACCCATGAAACATAGGCACTTTAACATACCTCATCAAATCATGAATAAATCATAGAAATCATAAGACATAATAGGTTACTTGAGGCATTCATTACATTCTTACGTAGGGAGTAACCCTCTTGGTTACATTTGGAATACCCACCATAGTATATTCCCAAAATCTCTTCGGAGAAACCTTAACGTTTCACTCCTTCGCGTTACCCAATGCATTGGAGAGCTATATCGGGCCCACCCGAACTTAGTTTATCACGGAACCACCCGTCTTCATAACAATGCCAAAGAACCATAACATAATCATAGCATATAACTTAATCATAATTAAACGATAACATTTCCACATTACAAAAACAATATAACATTTTAAGATATTGAAATAATGAATCCATTCTAAAAACCATTTTCAAAACCATTTAAAACATTTAATAAAAAGATTTTTGAATCAAAGTTTCCCATACCACCTTGAAGATTTTAACATTTTAAAACATTAATATCCATATAAACAAATTCTTAAAACCATTTTGAAAACATGGATATTAATAAGAACAAATAATTAAAAAATTTGAAGCGATATTTTGGTTAAAGGGTTTTTACCAAAATTAGAGACACTTGGATATAATAATTGAAGAATAACATTTAATCATAACTTTATAATATCATTAGAATAAATGGATTCATGATATAATATTCCAAAGGACAGTATATATGCCATATATGAGTTAATTGGTGTATAACAATAATGAAGTTTCAATAGAAATGTAAAATGCGATGAAATCCCTTATAAACAAGGTATCCTAAGAATTAAGGATAAATCAATCTAAAAATTATGTGTGACAAATATAAATACACCCAATATAAGTGGATATTAATTGTAAAACAATAAAAGGTCATTCACACATATTCAATGGATGACATATTCAATAACTACATGTTGAACCCAAAGAAATCGAAATTGGGTTAAAAAGTTCCCTTGGTAAAATTCGACAGCCTAACAGCGTCACGCCAAAATTCAGAAAATGAGATGATGAGATATAAAAAGGGTATCTCATTACTTGGAAATAAAATTTACATCAATAATTATATAAAAGAACATATCCCAACATAATATTATGTGAATTAAAGGACATAAAAAAGTCTTTTAAAAGAGGAGGGTGAAAGGTTCCCTTACCGGCATGGGTACCTTTCGAAACATACACCCCGTGAAAGAAGGAAAATACAACATTGATGTAAATACTCATAAATGAAATTATATTACACAATGAGTAAAATAATGGGCATTACATACACCAGTCAAATGAATTTGTGGCAAATGTAGCATAAATATCACGGGAATAAATGTGAGATGAAAAATCCCTTACGAAAACTCGGCAGCCTAACGGCGCCACTTAAAACATTCAAAAATGGATTTATGTGATAAAATAGGGTCTTTAATAATATGACCATAAATATTATAGTATGATGAATATAAAAGAACATCCCCAAACATAATAAATATGAGCTTAAAAGGAATGACATAAAAGAGTGTACATAAAATGAAAGAGAGGGGTAGGGTCCCTTACCTCGGGTCCGACTTGACTCGATCGTTCTTTAATCTCCGGAATAATAAACATGATGTAATTTATACATCCTTAAGAACCTTTTTCAAGTTCATTATTACTTTTATATCACTTATTACCATGTAATGAAAACTACGCAATTATATTAGTTAATAACGATCGTTTAAACGATCATTGGTACTTGAGTCAAAAATTGAACTTGTTGGAAAATAATTTTCAATGTAATTATAGGTACATCATATCCAGAATATTATTGATGTTTTAAATATCATATATATCCATTATATATTCATTTTATACTATTACATAGCATTTGGAGATAAAAATTAAAATCACTGTTCATGGAGAAGGTAGGCCGTACGTACGCATGAACGCTACTTTCATTTTTTGTCATATTAATGGAATTAAAACAAAATGGTTGATATATATATATATATGTTATAATTCAAGAATGATATCCACAATCTAGATGTAATATATTACATATATATCCATTATATATATGTACTTATAATAGTACATAACATTTTTGAGATAAGAAATGAAATGTACCGTTCATGGAGACGGTAAGTCGTACGTACGCATGAACGCTACTTCCATTTCTATTTCATATTTAATGGAATTAAAACATAATGATACATAATAGTATTTTAATTCCAGTATGGTATCTTATATAATATCATTAAACATATCCTTTATACGTACTACATATGGTATTAATGAATCAAATCACTTTGAGGGGGCGGTAGTCCGCACTTACTAAAATGAAGATATCGCGTATACCCATAATGGAATCCATAAAGGTATGCCATAAATGAAAAATACAGAAGCTTAAGGAAAACATAATCATATTATATATCACATATTAATAAATTTTCATCTTAATGGCCTACTTTGAAGGTGTTAAGAGAATGTTGAACAATCATCGTTTCGGGAGGCAGAAATTCGCCAACCACAGAAACAGTATGTTCTTTAACCATTAGATGTGGGTGTGTGTAAGTGTAGCTCGGATCCTTATTATAACAACATTCTATTATATGTAAGATACTGGTGTTGTTACAAAAGAAATTAATGATATGAGTTTAGGTGGTTGGAGAATAAAAATAAAACAAAAGGACTCAAGTGAAGACATTACCTTAAAATCGGGTAACTCCTTTTGGTTTAAGCTCAAAGGCTTCATTGGGAAGGCTTCTGCCAAAATCGAGGCTTCAAGGAGTTATAGAGGGATGTGGAGAGACAAAATGGGCAGGGTTTGGCCGAGAAAAAGGCTTTGGAAGTGTGGTTATGGAGGTAGAGGTGGGGTCTTTTTATAAGAGGAGAGGAGAGGCACTCTTGGAAAGTAAAAAAATGTTACTTTATTTTAGAATGAGTTTCGGATTTTAATGGTCCCACATTGATTTTTTTCGAGGATAAGGTGATAAGGGTTTGAAATATACCCATACAATAGGTTTTGGAAATGTGTAGGTCTTAGATTTTACATTATCTTTCCATTTTATTTAAATCAATAAATAATGAGGTCATCGTTGTATCACTATGATGTCATAAATAATTTAATTTATTTAATGTTTAAAAATTATAAGAAAAATACTATGATGTAGAAAATGGTTCTAGAATTCCAATGACTATTTATAGTCCAAATGATCATTTATTTAGACAAAATTAAAAATATTTTTCTTAGGTGATACATTCTTTGTTACATTTAACATTCTTTAAAAATAAAAAGATAAAAAGTCACTTTCTCAAAAAAGTGATTCCATGGGGCCCCATGTTTGTCACAAGAAATCCCATGGTCGGCCATGAGACAAACAGTAGCCTTAAGACACATGTTGGGGTCATTTTGTATTATTATGATATTATTTTATTATCATTAACTACCTAATTACTCATTAATTAAGATAATTAACGATAATTACCGTCGTTACTATTCATAATGTCAAAAAATAAAGGAGTCTTAATTACATAATTTGGAACTTCGAATTCCAAATATATAATCCATTTTACCAAATTCCAAACACATAAATTGCAAAATTTAATTTAAAAATAATTCTCGTTGTCAAAACAAATAGAGGGTTTTTTAGAAACAATATTTATGAAAAGTTTTGCACTTGTTTATGCCCAATTAAAAAGTGAAATTAATCCCAATGACCATCATTTAATTACATGGTAAAAATATATTCTAATTAGACTTTAAAAAAAATTAAAAAGATAATATAACCATATAATTAAATTATATGAAAAAGTACTGTTGATGTAAAATGCAGTATTTTTCGCTATTCATTACAAAATGAACATTGTCAGAAAAATACCAAAAATTAACCCAAGGTAAATTTCAATGTCCATATCATAAATAATATGTTTAAATTGAAAAATAGAGCTTATAAAATTGTCAAAAGTTTTATTTAACAATGGTTTTCCATCAAAAGGTAGTAAAACAATCTTTTAAAAATACTAGTGTATTCAATACTTAAGATTGGATTCATTTTTATTTTAAGCCTCTAAAATTTATTGGATAAAAGTAAAAACATTTAAAAAATATATATAATCATATTTTAGTTATTTATATTCATTCCTGTCAATACCACGGCTAGGCGTTAACTACCATTTAAAATAATATTATTTTATTATTAGAGTGCAACGTATGATTTCAAAGGAACTAGTTGTTGCGTATTGGTTATGCCATCGAGCATAGCGTTACATTTAAATTAATATTGACATTTTTTCCACAAATAGGGATAAATATAAAAATTTCATATTCATTATTGACTTGGGTGTTACATGGATGGTTATAATGGTGGAAATAATAAATATATATGATTATCATAACATGATACTAATTCTTATATATTATACACCACCCACTTAAATATCGTTCATCAACTATGGTAACTATATCATTTCTCGTGCGTACACATGGCTTACCGTCTCCAGGACGCGATGAGAATCATTCCCCATGTTAACCATTCAATAATTATTATAAAGCATATATAATAAATAATCATGAAACATATTACCTAATAATTCTACTAGATTTATTTTTATACATGTCATTTACTTACTTCTATTCAATTTAATAAGGACACGAAAACCACGTTCATGCATTTGTATGACCTATCGTCTCTATGAACAGTGTGTTGCATTCAATTTATCAACCTATTATATATATTTATATACAAAATATATATGATATATAAATCATGTTTTAAATTCTTGATGTATGTAACACATGATCTATGTAATAATATCAAGATTAATAAGTCCAAACACGTATGTCAAATAAAACGATTATTATCCAAAATTTTTATTCGACATGAAATTGAAAAATTAACGAGTAATATAAATTAATAAGTGAGGCATATAAGATATTATAAATATTATTATGTTTCTATTATAAGTTAAAAATATTTTTAATCCTACTATACGGGAGTTTTAGATACATACAGAAGAAATCAGACCTAAGGTAAGGGATCACTTTTCCAATCTTGTTTTATCCGAGATTGTTTATTTCTAAGTATCTACAGGGTATATATATTTATCATCCATTTCCATGTTTTCTTAAAATATTCCCATAAAAAGTGTACTATTATAATATTTATGTTTCTTTTCATTTATACTTATTTTTACTTGTACTATATGGTTTGGAAGAAATCATTGTTTTGTTTACAATACAAGGTACAATTTTGATTTTTCTGGAAATAGTACAGGGTTATTTTTTAAACATTATCCATAATGAATGGGTTTTTAAAAAATCATGACATCTTATTTCCACAAACCTTCCTATAAACTATTTCACGTTTATTTTCGACAAAATTATTTTCATTTAAAATTGCGTGAAATTTTGATAAAATAATATTTTTTTGAATAAGAAAGGTTATTTTCCTGAAGAACAATATTCTAGTGTTTTATCAAAAATATTTACCATCTAAGATGACAAAAGGTTTATTTTATATCCCTATTATTACATTTATTTGATTGTTTTTATGTTGTAATTATTTTTATGAAGTCCATTTATCTCTTATAAATTGTGTTTTGATGGAATGATGTTTAAGAAACCCATTTTATATCATGGGTTATGCTCTAATTAATTATTAATGTATTTGTGTCACATGTATGAATGATTTCATTATGAGATATGTTGGACAAATATCTTCCACCAATGCATTGGGTAAAGATTTATATCTAATTAGATAGACACGACTGGAAGGATAGGTAAATCTAGTTTAGTAATACACGTCAAGAATGAAAAGTAATCCCAGTTCAGTAATGGCCTTTTTGCACTATTATGGTCTTGGTAAAAATGACTTGGCTGCTATGGAAGTCATATTATGTTCTTATTAATTTACCATGATTAAATGTTTTAAGATAATTCTATTCTATCAAGGATAATGTTCATTTATGTTTTATACCTTACCACTACTATGATTTATGTCATTGATCAATATTTTGATATTTAAACTTTATGTTCATATTTTTACATTTAAATGATTATGGTTTGTATTATATTATCCAATTTTACCATTATTGAGAATTTGAGATCACCCTTTTTATATTTTATTTTCCTCATGATTTAAATAAAGGTTTTATGTTAGAAAACAAAAGTGAAAGATCTTTATTTGAGATGCCAAAGATCTTTCACCATGATTAGAAGATTATGTTCCGAGTTTCCAAAGACACTAAAGTAATACAATATTTGGGAATTTTATTTTCAGGAATCAATTATTCTGTAAAAAAATTTTTTTTCTCCATATAAGGCAATCTTGGGTCTCTACACAACAACATACTATTAATATTATTATTAATAAAAAAATTTCTACCACCTATATATTTGAAGGGAAGTCCCTAATAAGATTAACTAAATTTTAGAAATATTTTATATTAATATATATTGAATTTAACCTTTGTTTATAAATTAGTATAATTTAATAAAAGAAGTACTTTAAAATAAAGATATTTATATTTTAGGAATTTTATTTTTCTTGGTACAGACACAATTTATTCTTTATAAATTATAAAAAAAAAATTGGTCAATTTTTTAAATTATATTTATATATTAAATTAGGATGTTTTATACTCATCAATTAGATTTGATATATATAAGATAAGAATAAACCAAATTTTTGGGAAAAAAAGATATATTTTTCTAAAAGGAAATTTTACAACCTTTTAATGGGGAACCCATCTTAGATGTTTTTTTTAAACTTTTTTTTTGAAAAAAATAGAAATAATTTTTGAATTATTATTCTCAATATTTACTTGGTGTATATTTTTATTATTTTTCTCAAAAAATTTATTCTCTGCTGAATAGTAAAAAATATTGAATTTTAATTGAAAAAATTTTATTTATAACTTATTTAAATAGATAAATTATATTTTAATTTGTTTTTAATGGTTAATTAGATGAATTTTACATCAATTATTAAAATTTTGTTCATTTTAATGAATTTAAAATTGAAATATGATATAAAATCATAGTAAACTTCTGTATATTTTTGCTTTAAAAAAAGGGCCCGTCACCTTGTCAGTAGAATTAATTTAAAATTTATTTATTCCGATTCTAGGATTTTTATTTGGAAAAATGGTTTGAAATTTTTTAAGAAGAATTATTTATAATTTATAGTACTGTAAAATTATTTTTTTACAATATATATTACTGAAAGTGGTTAAAATTAACTACGATGATTAAGTAAAAAATCTGCTTAACTGAGGACGAATGCATAATATAAAAACCTAGAAATTCTTCCAAAATATATTGGATGACTTTTTTATACCCTATACCCCCTTTTTTAGGTTAATACCATTATTGTGTAAACCTTTCATTGAAAAAAACATGGTTGGAAATTTTTTTTCTAAAATGTTCAACAATTTCACTCCTCAACGTTATAAATTTACTGACACCTCCCACATATTAACATCTCTAAAGACAATTTTATATCCAATAATTTTCTCAAAGAAGCTCCAAATATTACTCCCATAATCCTAGATAACTCCCTTTGGTAATAAATCCAAAAAAGGAAGCCCTGTGATGAAAACAATGAGGAGTTTCTCGAGGAAGATGTGACATCGTTCTTTTAGATCATTTTTTTTATTTTCATTCTCCACCCAATCAATAATTCTTATTCTATGATTGTATAATAACATAATTAAAATAAATATACTTATATTACTTTATTCTAATTTTTCTACAAATATTTACACACACCTCCATCTATTGGGAAATGAACATACAGTTCTTGTTTACGGTGAAATAATACCTCACGAAACGATGTTGTTAGTTTTTCTCTTTCCACTACTACTTGATAATAATATTGATGGAAACATAATATTTATAGGATTTATTTAATATTTATGATATATTTATTATTTTTAAATGATTATATTAAAATTTTCATCATTCTTTCCTTTTTTTTAAAATGATAACTTCATTTGGGGATGTGTGGACTACCGCCTCCTCAAAGCAATGTGATTCATTAAAATATAACATGGAACATATTAAGGGTGGTTTTATTAAATAAAAATTATATATAAAAAATAATAATTGTACCGGTAATATTATATATATATATATACATAATTTCCTTTATTTGTTTTCTTTCCAAATGATAATTAAACAAAGACAACTTTCATGCATACGTATGACCTACCGTCTCCATGAAAGGTGTATTCAATTTCATATTTATATTATATATAGATTATATTTAATATTTATATACTGAATATACATAATAATTATATCATTTTTTTTATTTTTTTTAAATAAGTAAATCATAACCTCATTAATTGGATCATGATTAATAAGTCAAAACACGTATGAAAAAGTAGATATAACCCAAAATGTGACATTAACATGGAGTGGTTTATAAAATTTTAATATAATATCATAATAGAATCATATTTGGTATTGGATATAAAAAATGGTTCTTTGGTTGATTTATAAGAAAATTATATTTATTTTACATGAGGTTTGAATGTGTAAAATGAAATTCCGGACTTAAGGCATGATATTTCATCTCACTTTTTATTTCTATGACATATATGGCTTATTCATCACTCATTTGATTTTCATGGTGTGTATAATTTCCATGTATTAATTTTATGATAATTATATTTTTATTTATATGAATTTATATTTCCATTATATGATATTTATTTCATTAGGTTTATGTTTCAAAAATTTCCAAAACGGTAGAGTAATTCTGTCTCAATATTCATTCTTTGAGACACATGTCATATGTTTCATATATATGTTTCTATGTGTTATATATACATCATTTTTATGTTTTATATCCTGAATATAATTTCATTAATATATATCAAGATTAATGTAATGTTATTCATTCTGTTTAACTGTGATCAAATGTTACTTTAGTGGTAACTGTTTATTACTACAATTTGATACTTTGTCATAATTGTTTATGATTATGATTCCAGTGATCAAATATTATGATAAATATCTCAATAACTCTAATAAAATTTCATACCCTCTAGTTATTAATTTTATATCTAATTAATGGAGCTATTTTCATATCTTTTATAACAACTCTAATCCCAGTAACCTATATTCGATTATTATTTTATTTTAATGTAATAGATACAAAGGATCGATCAATTTAGTAGTCTTGAAGAAATATATACATACATGGTTCAATTAATTAATTGGTTATTAATCATAGATCATAACAAAAAAATCGTTTCCTTGAATCATATTCAAAGGCTAAATCGTCATCACCTGGAGAAGGAAAACGATTAAAATAGTGTGATTGAATGTTGAGTGAGGTTTTCATGAATCAATAACTAGTGAAGAAAGATCAATAATATATAGTAATTATGAAAATCTTAATAATATAAAACACACATGTTATTGATACAATGATAATGAAAATAAGACCATATTTTTTGAAATATAAAATATAATGAAAACTAATAATTGATTACTGAATAATGAAAATGCTTATTTCTAGATGTTGGGTATCTGTCACATGAACCATTATGGTGATAAGATTTTTTATTTTTGTGGTTATAAAACCATATTATTATACATGGAGATGAGAATAGAGGTTTCTTTTACTAACTATTTGGCCTTATGGGACTTATTGATGCATCTAGGGGATATCTAAAATTGGTACCAACCCATCACTAAAGGTTCAAATAATTCATTATAAATGGATATTATTTAATTATATCATTAAAAAAAATAATGTAAAAATGGTATAAAGATAAGACAATTGTCACGACCCGACCTCGGGGCCCGTGCCGTGACTACCCCAAGCCCGCCTTCCATAGGCCAGGGGCTGGCGACTAGCACCAAGGCGTAAAATCCCGGTAAACAGGGAAGGCATTGCCTTTATAAGTAACAACCACCACAGAGTCAGCAAGCGGAAAGTAACTACCAAGTGCAGAAAAGTAAAGGGGGCCGGAATACAAGACCAACTTAAAGTACAACTGAAAAGGAAAAGAACAGCAACTGAAGAAAAGACTGCGGCCTCGTGTCGTCCACTGGCAATCCCACCTGAAGGGTGGGTACAGATAGCCTCCAGGCTCCTCGGGTCCCACGTCCGCTCCGAGCACATCCCGCCCAGTGGTCCGCCTCCAGGTACCGTCCTGCTCCACGCCCCAACTGAGAACAGCGCTGTCCGTCGTCTGCATCCAACACAACAAGGTGCGGGCATAGCCCATGCAGGGGTGAGTATAAACTACTCAGTAAGGACCCCGAGACCCCCGAAGGTCTCCCGAAATCCACAAAGGATATAGCACAAAAGGAAGGTGCAATCACGAAGTAACATCTGACTCGACTTAGGTATATGCCCATACATATACCTAAGTCCCCAATTCTAGCTCTGCTCTCGAGCTCAAGAACAACTCAATCCACACAGGAAAGCAAGACTCAAATCCACAAAGGAGAGTAAATAGTAAATCCACATAGGATAGTTCAACACATTCCACAAAGGAGAGTAACATAAGATTCAGCTCAACCAGGTATACTTTTTCAGATGACGTCAAAGATGATCACTAATCCATCTAAGTCGTCGGACCCACGAAGGATCGATAGGTACTAACCCCCGCAAAAGACCCACACAGGATCGGGCTAACACAGAACCTGTAGGCAGTGGCTCACACAGAACCGGTAGTAAGGACCCACACAGGATCAGGCCCACACAGGACCTGTAGCACTGATCCACGTAGGATCGCTGAGTGCAGTAGTCGACGAAGTCCACTGAGGATCTCCGCACAGTCGTCGCCGCAGTCCACGAAGGATCTCTGCTCTGTCGTCATCGCAGTCCACGGAGGATCTCTGCTCTGTCGTCGAAGTCACAGCCAGCACTAGGGTTCCCGCACACAGCGAGCTCGTTTAGGAGGGTCCGCTCCACGAGCCGAGAGGCTGATACATCAACTGACACGTAGTCTGAAGTTGATGTATCCAAAAGTTCCGTATCGACAACATGATCTCAACGCAACAGACGGCGCGTCAATCGGACGCCCAGTCTGAGAGTTATTGGCATTTTCGTCCCAGGGGCCCGGTTGGTTTTTAGGGCAAAACCAACCCGACCGTACTCCACATGTGTCCGATCCTCGGGCGGAGTATGCCAAAAGTTTCGTCTCACTTAGAGGAAACTACCACAGCTGACGGTACGTCGATCGGACGTCCGTTGCTCAAGTTATTAGCGTTTCCGCTCCGAGGGCCCGGTTGGTTTCGTGTACGAACCAACCCGGCCGAACCCAAAGTCTTCCGAAACCTTGAGTGTAATATACCGAAACGACCGTATCGATCCAAGGATCGCGTAGCCGCTGACGGTTCCTCAATCGGAGGTCCTAGGCCCATGATATGGGCAAAAGACCGGAGAGGGCCCGAAAACGGGGGTTCTGGGCCCGGGGTGACCCGGCCCGGGCGCGGCCCGGCCGACCGGACCGGCCGGCTCGACCTCGGCCGAGCGGCCAAGGGGCGCCGCGGGTTTGACCCGTGGCTTAGGTGGAATGCGGCCCGCGCGGGCCGCGTGTTGGGCGGCCGGACCGCGGACGCGGTCCGGCGGTTCGCCGCCGCCGCGGCCGAGCCACGGCGGATCCTCCGGCGGCGCGCCGGGCGCCGCCGCCGCCTTCCGCGGGCCGCCGGAGTTGCTCCGGTGGCCCGATTCCTCTCCCGTCTGCGCCGTTGCTCCTCCCGGGGGCCGATCTTCACTGCGGGATCAACGGATCGCCCTTGCCGCACGGTTCGTCGTCGCTTGCCAAAACCGCACACGAAAAGGATCGGCGGAGGGTTGTCGAGTCTTGTTCGTTAGACCCGCACCCTCCGCGTTAGTCATAAACAACGGGAGAAAGGGGCTACAACAATTTTTAATCAAGATAAAAATTGTTCACTTCTTTTTATTTTAAACGGAAATTCAATTTTAATTAATTGAAAAAATATTCATGCCGGTTCTTTATTCAAAAAGAAATAAAAACACGGGAATGAATCATCAAGAATTTAATACCTACCTTGTCGTCGTCGTCGGACGAGAGGTCGTCGCGGATTTGCTGATCGTCACGGAAGAGACGCTCGTCGCACCGCAGGAAGGAGTCGCGCCGACGATCTCCGGATCAAGATCAAACGGATTTAATTAATTTAATCCGTTGATATCGAATTATAAAAAGGGAGAATTTAGAAGATTCGATTCTCACCTTTAACCGCCGATCGTAGGTTTGCCGCGGAAGAAGAAGCACCGAAGAAGAAGAAGAAGGTCGCGGAAAAAGTTTGTCGACGTCGCGGATCACGGTGTGCGTCGTCGAATTTTGGTTCCGGCGTTCTTCGCGTTCTTCGCGTTCTTCGCGGGGAGGGTGGAGGCCCAGAGAATAAAGAGTAATCCTCCAAAATAGAGACGTTGGTCTATTTTATTAAATTGCCAACGAACACAAACGCGTAAGTAACAACCCATTAAATTCGTTGAATTAATTCAACGAATGAAACAGCACATTTAATTCACGAAATAAACCGCCCAATTAAATGGTCTGTTAAGAAATTAAAGAAAACGCGCTGGTTGACTTTTCAGTTACTTTGACGGGTTTTCGCGGGTGCTTTACTTAGCGAAAGAAACGGCGGGGCTCGTGCGGGCCCCACCTCACAAATATCCTACCAAGGGGTAGGGTATTTCCGGATAGCACCCTATCCGCTTTAACTCAGTTCAAGTGGCTTCCAAGTGACTTCCAAGTGGCTTAAGTGAAATAAAATAAAGTTGTCGCACAACCTTTATTTTATTTCCGACTTAAAGCCCAAAATTTTAAAAACCACGGTTGAGCAATCGCAACTCCGGAAGAGGCGTTTCTAAGCAAATACCGGCGCTGCGATTTCATCGGTGCCCTTAGAATTCGATTCCGGGCACCGGTTCAAAAGATAGAAAAACCCGCTCGTCCGTTCACTGAACGTACCCGAGCCAAACTTCGGAAATTGATTCCGGGCACACCGGGCCTCGGAATCAGGTGCCGTATGAAGCTGCGCTCTTGCAAAATTCCAAAGAAAATTTAGAAAAAAAAATTTCCTTGAAATTTGCGGGTCTTTACATTACTCCCACCTCAGGGCTTTACGTCCCCGTAAAGATACATAAAAAACTAGGGGAACAAATGGGGGTACTGAGCACGCATCTGAGCCTCCCGCTCCCAAGTGCTCTCCTGGAGGTTCCCGTGCTGCCATCTGACGCGCACAAGAGGAATCGACCGCCCACGTAGGACCCGCTCCTGTCGATCCTCGATCTCCACTGGGACCTCCTCAAAAGTCGCCCCATCGTCCACATCCAGTTCCCCAAAGACGATGATGTGCGTCGGGTCATGCACGTATCTCCTCAGCTGAGACACGTGGAAGACGTCGTGCACCCGGTGCAACTGAGGTGGTAGAGCCAGGCGATAAGCCACCTCTCCTATCCTGCTGAGGACCTGGAAAGGCCCGATGAAGCGTGGAGACAACTTGACTCCTTGGCCAAATCTCCGTAAACCACGTCAGGGTGAGACACGCAAAAAGAAGTGGTCGCCATCCTCGAACTCTAGTGGCCTCCGCCTCCTGTCAGCATATGACTTCTGTCAGCTCTGAGCTGTCCTCATCCTCTCCTGGATGATCTGGACCTTCTCTGTCGTGGCTCGGACCATCTCTGGTCCCACGATTGCTGACTCCCCAGGGTCTGTCCAGCACAACGGTGATCTGCAGGGTCTGTCGTACAACGCCTCGTATGGTGCCATCCCGATGGTGGAGTGGTAGCTGTTGTTGTACGCGAACTCCACCAAGGGTAGGTGGTCCTCCCAGCTGCGACCAAAAGTCGAGAACACATGCACGGAGCATGTCCTCGAGTGTCTGTATGGTCCTCTCAGTCTGACCATCCGTCTGAGGGTGGAAGGCTGTGCTCAGATGGAGCCGCGTCCCGAATGCCTCCTGCAACCCTTTCCAAAGCCGGGAAGTGAAACGAGCATCTCGATCGGAGACGATAGACGATGGAACACCGTGAAGCTGTAAGATCTCCTGGACGTAAAGACGTCCCGAGCTCTCCACTGAGCCCTGCTCTCTGATGGGTAAGAAGTGTGCCGACTTGGTGAGTCGGTCGACAATCACCCAAATGGAGTCGTGACCTCTGGAAGTGCGTGGAAGTCCAGTCACGAAGTCCATAGATATGCCGTCCCACTTCCACTCCGGGACCTCCAAGGGTTGTACCAAGCCTGCTGGTACCTGATGCTCTGCCTTCACCTGCTGGCAGGTGAGGCATCGTGAAACGAACTCTGCCACAACTTTCTTCATGCCCGGCCACCAGTGCTGTCGTCTGAGATCCTGGTACATCTTCGCCACTCCGGGATGCACCGCCAAGGGAGAAGTGTGAAACTCTCTCAGAACCTCCTCTCGTAAAGCGACTGGTACGAAGGTACGTCCTCTTAAAAGGATGTCGTGCTCTGCTCCAAGGGAGAATCCATCAGGCGCCTGACCTGAGGATATCAGTGCACGCCGGGTCTCACAGTCAGCGTCCCCACGCTGAGCCTCTCTGACCCGCTGTAGAAGTGGAGGAGAGACTGTGAGAGGCTGAAGAAAGGCTGCTCCATCTCTATCCACGAAGGATATCTGTAAGGAGGCTAGCTGCTCCGTCGCCTCCTCAAGTAGCTGAATGCCCGTCCTCCTGCTGAGGGCATCGGCTACCACGTTCCCCTTCCCAGGAGTATAGACTATCTCAAAGTCATAGTCCTGGAGTAACTCAAGCCATCTCCGCTGTCTCAGGTTCAGGTCCTTCTGAGAGAAGATATACCTGAGACTCTGGTGGTCAGAAAAGACTGTGAAGCGCTCGCCCATCAGATAGTGCCGCCAAGTCTTCAGAGCGAAGACCACTGCTGCTAACTCCAGGTCATGAGTGGCGTAGTTCTGCTCATGCGGCCTCAACTGACGTGATCCGTAGGCGATCACGGCCCGCTCCTGCATCAGGACGCACCCGAGTCCAGTCCCTGATGCATCGCAGTAAACAACATATCCAACTCCCTCCTCAGGCAACCTCAAGATAGGTGCGCTGGTCAATCTCTGTCTCAGCTCCTGGAAGCTCTGCTGACATCTGTCTGACCACACAAAGGGTTTCCCCTTCTTTGTCAAGGCTGAGAGTGGTGCCGCAACTCTGGAGAAGTCTGGCACAAATCTCCGAAAGTATCCGGCTAGGCCCAAGAAGCTCCGCACCTCCGTCACACTCCTGGGTGGCTCCCAAGCTAGCACTGCCTCGATCTTCGCGGGATCCACTGCAACTCCCGCCTCAGAGATGACGTGCCCCAAGAAATGGACCTCACGTAACCAGAACAGGCACTTTGAGAGCTTTCCATAAAGCTGGTGCTCTCGGAGTGTGTCTAGCACAACTCGCAGGTGGTAGGCATGCTCCTCCTCAGTCGTCGAGTATACCAAAATGTCGTCAATGAAGACCACGACAAATCGGTCGAGGTATGGCTGGAAGATCCTGTTCATGAGGATCATGAACACTGCTGGAGCATTGGTTACGCCGAACGGCATAACCAAGAACTCATAATGGCCATACCGACACCTGAAGGCAGTCTTCTGCACGTCCTCGTCTCGAACTCTGAGATGATGATAGCCTGACCGGATGTCTATCTTCGAGAACCACCGCGCTCCCTTGAGCTGATCGAAGAGGTCATCAATCCGTGGCAGCGGATACTTGTTCCTCACTGTCACCTGGTTCAGGCGACGATAGTCGACACACAGTCGCAAGATCTCGTCCACCTTCTTGGCGAACAATATCGGGGAAGCCCAGGGTGAAACACTGGGTCAGATAAACCCCTTGCTCTGCAAGTCCTCCAACTGTACCCGCAGCTCTCGAAGCTCGGCGGGGGCCATCCGATATGCTGGAGTAGATATCGGGGCTGTCCCGGGGTACAAGTCGATGTAAAAGTCTACCTCTCTACGAGGAGGTAGCCCTGGAACGTCGTCGGGAAAGACGTCCACGTACTGGTCCACCACTGCAGGAAAAACTGGACTCCGCACGTCCACTGCTCCTAGGATGAGGCTAGCCAACTGATGAGAGATGGGCTGCACTCTCCTCCGCAGAAGTCCATCCTGTGCTGCAAAGGTTCCCTTCTCGCCGGTGAAGGTAAACCTGCTCCCGTCGGTGCGAACACATCGCACCTTGCGCCTAAAACAGTCGATCTGGGCATGAACCGTGGATAGCCAATCCATGCCCAAGATGACGTCGTAAGGCCTCGACGCCGCTACAAGGAGATCCCAGCCGAAGATCTCGCCTCCTAGAGTAAGCTCACACTACCGGCACCAGTGCGTAATCGTCGAGTCTGCTCCCGTAGGAGTCTCTAGCCGTAAGGATCGAGCCAACGGCTCAGTCGGAATCTCCGAGCTCCGAACAAGGGCAGAGGCTATGAAAGAGTGACTCGCTCCTGTGTCTATAAGTACTGCAGCAAGGGTGGAATAGACACAGATCGTACCTCGAATCATCTCTGGCATGTCGGGGTCGTAGGCCCCCACTGCCTGGAGCTGGGCCTGTCCCTGCCCGCCAGCTCCCTGTGGTCGAGGTGGCCCTCCTGGTGGTGGTGGGGGTAGAGCCTGGAAGCGTCGCCCACCACCCGCTGCTCGGCCAGCTCCTCTGCCTCGTCCGCCTCCTCCCTGCGGACCGCCACGGTCGACCCTCTACCTCTGCCTGGGTGGCCCCTCCACCGTCTGCTGCTCCTCTGGTCGGCGAGTGGGGCAGTCACGAGCCATGTGACCCTGCCCGCCGCAGGAGTAGCACTGCCTGCCTCTCTGAAGGCTGGCACTCCGCTGTGTGCCCCGCACTGCTGAGCCGTTGTCCTGAGGCCGTCTGCGTGGGGGTCTGGTCTGCCTGGACCCGAGAGTCATCCGTCGGCTACCTGCTGCCGAAGACTCACCTACCTGCCGCCCTGCGCTAGGTCTCGCCGCTGAAGAAGGCTCTGCCAGGAAGCTCTCGATCAAGAGGGCTCGCTCCAGCACTCCCGCCTGGGTCGGAATGCTGAGGGAGATCAACGACGCCCGAATCTCCTGCCGCAAGCCCTGCTCGAAGGTCCGGGCCCGGAAGAAGGGGTCCCGTACCATGTCGGTCGAGTAGCGAGATAGGTCAGTGAACCTCGCCGCGTACTGAGCGACCGTCATGCTGCCCTGGCGCAGCTGGAGAAGCTCCTGGATGCGCACCGCTCGGAGGGTGGCCGGGACGAACTCAGAGCGGAAGAGGCTCTCGAAGTCCGTCCAGAGCAAGGATGCCTCATCGTGAACCTGGAACATCAAGATCCACCATCGTCCTGCTGCTGCCTGCAGGAGGCTCGCCGCGAGAATCACCATGAGATCCGCTGGTGTCCTCACTAGCCTAAAGATCCGTACCACCGCCTCTAGCCAGTCCTCGGCGGCCTGGGGGTCCGCCTCACCGCGAATCCTGGGTGGTCGCTGGCTCTGAAACTCATGTAGTGCCCTGAGGCGACGTGCATCGTCAGCGTCTGGTACTGGTAGCATCGGTGGCTCGGCGGGTAAAGCTACCGCCGGTGCCACTGCTGGCAAAGGGCCCTGCACCGAGGCCTCATCACTCGGTGGGCTGCCGTCGCGCCCTACACTCGGAACCCTAGCTGGCTGTCGTCGCGGGGCCATCCTGAAAAGGAGAACAAGAGCACCACAGTCGGAACAGTATACCTGGTGAGCTGGCACAAGTAATCACAAGGAAAACTTGAGACTTTCATGAAGCAGATCAGTATACCCGGTGAGCTGACACAAGTAATCACAAAGAAAACTTGAAACACACACGCAATCAATGTTTTCATGCATTAAGTCAGAAATCAGGAGTCAGGGTCCTGGTGTACGGATACGTCGGCCGCCGCACCAACACTGGGCTCCCTGAACTGATAACCACACTCAATACACTAAACACTATTGCTTCATATAGAAAGAAAAGACGATCAGAGTCTGCGGTAGAACCGACCACCTCTGATACCAATTTGTCACGACCCGACCTCGGGGCCCGTGTCGTGACTACCCCAAGCCCGCCTTCCATAGGCCAGGGGCTGGCGACTAGCGCCAAGGCGTAAAATCCCGGTAAACAGGGAAGGCATTGCCTTTATAAGTAACAACCACCACAAAGTCAGCAAGCGGAAAGTAACTACCAAGTGCAGAAAAGTAAAGGGGGCCGGAATACAAGCCCAACTGAAAGTACAACTGAAAAGGAAAAGAACAGCAACTGAAGAAAAGACGGCGGCCTCGTGTCGTCCACTGGCAATCCCACCTGAAGGGTGGGTACAGATAGCCTCCAGGCTCCTCGGGTCCCACGTCCGCTCCGAGCACGTCCCGCCCAGTGGTCCGCCTCCAGGTACCGTCCTGCTCCACGCCCCAACCGAGATCAGCGCTGTCCGTCGTCTGCATCCAACACAACAAGGTGCGGGCATAGCCCGTGCAGGGGTGAGTATAAACTACTCAGTAAGGACCCCGAGACCCCCGAAGGTCTCCCGAAATCCACAAAGGATATAGCACAAAAGGAAGGTGCAATCACGAAGTAACATCTGACTCGACTTAGGTATATGCCCATACATATACCTAAGTCCCCAATTCTAGCTCTGCTCTCGAACTCAAGAACAACTCAATCCACACAGGAAAGCAAGACTCAAATCCACAAAGGAGAGTAAACAGTAAATCCACATAGGATAGTTCAACACATTCCACAAAGGAGAGCAACATAAGATTCAGCTCAACCAAGTATACTTTTTCAGATGACGTCAAAGATGATCACTGATCCATCTAAGTCGTCGGACCCACGAAGGATCGATAGGTACTAACCCCCGCAAAAGACCCACACAGGATCGGGCTCACACAGAACCTGTATGCAGTGGCTCACACAGAACCGGTAGTAAGGACCCACACAGGATCGGGCCCACACAGGACCTGTAGCACTGATCCACGTAGGATCGCTGAGTGCAGTAGTCGACGAAGTCCACTGAGGATCTCCACACAGTCGTCGCCGCAGTCCACGAAGGATCTCTGCTCTGTCGTCGTCGCAGTCCACGGAGGATCTCTGCTCTATCGTCGAAGTCACAGCCAGCACTCGGGTTCCCGCACACAGCGAGCTCATTTAGGAGGGTCAGCTCCACGAGCCGAGAGGCTGATACATCAACTGACACGTAGTCCGAAGTTGATGTATCCAAAAGTTCCGTATCGACAGCAGGATCTCAACGCAAAAGACGGCGCGTCAATCGGACGCCCGGTCTGAGAGTTATTGGCATTTTCGTCCCAGGGGCCCGGTTGGTTTTTAGGGAAAAACCAACCCGACCGTACTCCGCCTGTGTCCGATCCTCGGGCGGAGTATGCCAAAATTTTCGTCTCACTTAGAGGAAACTACCACAGCTGACGGTACGTCGATCGGACGTCCGTAGCTCAAGTTATGAGCATTTCCGCTCCGAGGGCCCGGTTGGTTTCGTGTACGAACCAACCCGGCCGAACCCAAAGTCTTCCGAAACCTTGAGTGTAATATACCGAAACGACCGTATCGATCCAAGGATCGCGTAGCCGCTGACGGTTCATCAATCAGAGGTCCTAGGCCCAAGATATGGGCAAAAGACCGGAGAGGGCCCGAAAACGGGGGTTCTGGGTCCGGGGCGACCCGGCCCGAACCCCCCCTGCGGGTCGGCCGAACCGGGTCGACCCGACCCGGCCCGGCCTGGGCGCGGCCCGGCCGACCGGACCGGCCGGCTCGACCTCGGCCGAGCGGCCAAGGGGCGCCGCGGGTTTGACCCGCGGCTTAGGTGGAACGCGGCCCGCGCGGGCCGCGTGTTGGGTGGCCGCACACGAAAGGATCGGCGGAGGGTTGTCGGGTCTTGTTCGTTAGACCCGCACCCTCCGCGTTAGTCATAAACAACGGGAGAAAGGGGCTACAACAATTTTTAATCAAGATAAAAATTGTTCACTTCTTTTTCTTTTAAACGGCAATTCAATTTTAATTAATTGAAAAAATATTCATGCCGGTTCTTTATTCAAAAAGAAATAAAAACACGTGAATGAATCATCAAGAATTTAATCCCTACCTTGTCGTCGTCGTCGGACGAGAGGTCGTCGCGGATTTGGTGATCGTCGCGGAAGAGACGCTCGTCGCACCGCGGGAAGGAGTCGCGCCGACGATCTCCAGATCAAGATCAAACGGATTTAATTAATTTAAATCCATTGATATCGAATTATAAAAAGGGAGAATTTAGAAGATTCGATTCTCAACTTTAACCGCCGATCGTAGGTTTGCCGCGGAAGAAGAAGCGCCGAAGAAGAAGAAGAAGGTCGCGGAAAAAGTTTGTCGACGTCGCGGATCACGGTGTGCGTCGTCGAATTTTGGTTCTGGCGTTCTTCGCGTTCTTCGCGTTCTTCGCGTTCTTCGCGGGGAGGGTGGAGGCCCAGAGAATAAAGAGTAATCCTCCAAAATAGACACGTTGGTCTATTTTATTAAATCGCCAACGAACACAAACGCCTAAGTAACGACCCATTAAATTCGTTGAATTAATTCAATGAATGAAACAGCCCATTTAATTCACGAAATAAACTGCCCAATTAAATGGTCTGTTAAGAAATTAAATAAAACGCGCCGGTTGACTTTTCAGTTACTTTGACGGGTTTTCGCGGGTGCATTACTTAGCGAAAGAAACGGCGGGGCTCGTGCGGGCCCCACCTCACAAATATCCTACCAAGGGGTAGGGTATTTCCGGATAGCACCCTATCCGCTTTAACTCAGTTCAAGTGGCTTCCAAGTGACTTCCAAGCGGTTTAAGTGAAATAAAATAAAGTTGTCGCACAACCTTTATTTTATTTCCGACTTAAAGCCCAAAATTTTAAAAACCACTGTTGAGCAATCGCAACTCCGGAAGAGGCGTTTCTAAGCAAATACCGGCGCTGCGATTTCATCGGTGCCCTCAGAATTTGATTCCGGGCACCGGTTCAAAAGATAGAAAAACCCGCTCGTCCGTTCACTGAACGTACCCAAGCCAAACTTCGGAAATTGATTCCGGGCACACCGGGCCTCAGAATCAGGTGCCGTCTGAAGATGCGCTCTTGCAAAATTCCAAAGAAAATTAAGAAAAAATAAATTTCCTTGAAATTTGCGGGTCATTACAACAATAATCATATCCATGATAAATTAAATATGTATATTAAATTTAATATTTAATTAATTCCAATAAAACGGATATATACATAAACCACTGATAAAGAATATGTGGTGAATAAACATAAAAAATGGAAAATCATAATGGTATCCATGAAATTATGGATATGAATAATAATTGGAAATTTATAATGTAAAAATTCAAATTTCATGTCAATTGATATACAGCTATACTGAAAACATGTAAAAATATTATTTTAGAATGTTTAGAAAACAACATCTTTAGTGCGGTTTAAGAAAAAATATTAAAAAGGCATTAAAATAGAAAAAGACTTATTTGTTTGAAAAAAACAAAAAAAATATTTAATATAGTATTTCATGTTAAATATAGTTATTAAAAAAATTGTGTCTTAAATATATTTTAGAGTGTACCTAAAAATGTTCAATAAAATGGGACGTTCCCTTGAATCGAGATTGATTATCATGAGGAATTGAAAAGAGAAACTTATAAAACATGTTTTTGCCCAATAATTAAGGTATAATTGATTTGTGATATTTTTTTGAATATACAATCATAATTTTGGAGGTGTAAATATTGTGAACTAATAAATAAATTGGGATAAAAGGAGAGAAAGAGAAACTCGATGGGAAACTGGGTGCTCGGGGAGAATCGCTTAAATTATGTATAAAATGTTCTTCTCTTCTCCTTAGTATCCTGGATAATCAAATTATATTTTTATTCAATTAAATTCAATACTTATTAAACATTTAGTTGGTTTCTTATAATTTTTTATGTTTAGTTATAGCCTTTTTTATGAGTTATATGATTCAATATCAATGTTCTGAAGGGTTCGTTTCCTTAGTTTTCGTTATTGGTTTGCTTGTATACCTGCATGAAAGATCATGAAAATTGTGAATATTTTTATATAATTGAGATTATATGTTATTAATGTACATAAAAATATTAAATTTTTTTATATATAATATATTTTCCGGATATGATGATGATTCACTAGATAAAACATTAATGATAAATGTTTATATTATTTTTGTGCTTTCCATCATCACACACTTATTTTTTTTATTAATTAATATTATGTATATATAAAAAATTTAGATCCTTAAATAATCCATAATATATTTATTATAATATTTTCATACATATAAATTATGAATATGTTAATAGAAATTGAAAACTTATTGCCCATGAATGCGATAAGTCAACACAACATGAACGATGTTTTAAGTTATAGAAAAAATGAGAGGATATGAGAAATGATGAAGGGTTGTTCTATTATAACAATAAAATTAACCTACATAAAATATAATCGAGTTATCATGTCACTTGGATAGGGGGATGTGATGATAGGAAAATAGAAGAAAACAAATTGAAAGGAAATTAAAAGAAAAAGAAAGAGGTTTTTACATTTTAAATTTCTTCCCCTTCAAAACCTCCATGAGTAACTTTAGTTTGGTATTTTCATGAGGCCAAAGTATCATGGATGTGGGGTAGATACTTGAGAATCTTATTATGAATAATTTGGACATGATTCAATGCTATTAGGGTGTGAGGAGAATTGGTGGTGCAGGGTGGTATATATAGTGTGGGAGAGGGGTGTTTTTTGATTATTTTGTTCATTATTTTATTATTTTGAATAAATAAAATGAATAATTTGAAACGTATCACATAATATATTTATATAATTAAGGATATTTTTAGATTATGGTTTTAAATCATCCATAAATCATCTACTACTCAAAAGTTCATGTATTTAGATTATTTTGTAAATTACCTCATTCAACTACTCACAAAAAAATCAACTATTTTAGAAAAATATCAAAAATACCTTGTGACCATTTTTTAATGAGTAGAATCCAAAAATAAACTATATTTTTTGAAGATAAATTCCAAATATAGGAAATGTTAATTTTAATAAAATTGATTATTTACATAAAAAATACCCATTTTGAAATTAAAACTGATTATAAGACAATTTAAAAATTAATAAAGATCTCATAAAATTATAATATAATACTAATAGAACGAAATATTAGTTTATGAATATATTTTAAAATATTAAATTTTTATTTAAATAATTATATTAATATTAAAATTTTAAATAAACAGTTATGTTTTACAGAAATACCAAAAGTTAATTTAAATTTTCTAAATATTTATTTAACTATAATATGATATAATTATCTCATATTTTAATTTATAAGATGACTAACTATTATTCATTCATTAATAGGTTAGGTTACTACTCTATTTTATGAATTACTATCCTAATGGTCACATCACTATTCCAATGGAAGAGTTAGTATTTCATTTGTATATTTCCCTCAATTTCTAGAAGAACCTTATAATTTAATTAATTCTCCATTTATAAAGATAATTTTGAATTATATATGTGATTTTATATGAATCATACTATATAAAATATTTTGATATCAATATAATATATTTATTTAATGGAATATATTCATTTGGACCCATACCGTAAAATCATGGTTTGTTATATTCTTGCATCCTTCATAATACTCTCCAATGAAATATTTCAGGGATATTGATGTCTAAATAGATGTTGGTGTTTTTTATATATAGAATCCATCATTTCCCACTTTTCTTCTTCAATTTTATGGGTTTTCAAAAGTACCTTTACTAGTCGAGTCATACAATTTTTTAATTCTTTCTATCTTCTGCCAAGAATTTTATTAGGCTCATCGTATTAAGAAAAATCATGTTTCAGTTATTTTTCTTCATAGGTGAGTACATGCACTACGTCCGAAATGTTTTTCATTTAAAATCTATTTTTAGAACACATAGAGATATTTTTAGACACTTTTGACCACTTTTAATTAGCTTTCAACAACTCCAATTATATCCAGAATTTCTAACAGTCGGATGCACATGGAGATCAGTTTCCATTTCCTACCAAACCTTAAGACACACTTCCATGGAGATACATTAAAAAAGACATGATCACCAACTTCAAATTCCAAATCCATTATCCATTTTTTATTATAACTATTTTTTCTTACTATAACTTCTTTATACATAAACATGTATATTATTTACTTTTTTCTTCATCTATTTAACAAATTTGTTGCTTATGTAGTTCCTCTCACTAATATCATCACTGAAAGTTGTAGTTCAACATCCCAATCTATATAATGATTCATATGGAACCATTTGGATACTATAATAGAATCTATTTTTGTGGAAAATTTTACCAAAGGTAAATACTAATCCTATATACATTGAATGTCATTTTATCATGATCTAAAAATTTCTTCAGATATTTGAATACTCATATAAGAATTTCTCTCTATTTGAGGGTGATAATAAGTACTCATCTAGGGGATCTAGAGTGGCAAGGATGGGATCTCGATGCAATGATGGAATTACCCAAATGGGGTCGATGGCGCATCCCCCTCCTCCACTAGTCGGTGGGTGGGGGAGGATTCCAAACATCCTCAAAATGGTTGGAGAAGCGACTTCTATCTCTTCACCAATCTAGCTATGATTATGAGATTTCCTATGATCAATCTAAACTCAAAGGTCCCTAGTATTCTGGAAGGTGACCCCATGATTCCGTTGCTAGTTCAGGATTTTAGGGAGGTTTAGATTTTACTACATCTAATGATGGTTTCCCTATTAAGGAACAAACATCCTTCTATGTATTCTAGTAAATATAGTGGGTCAATTTTTCTATTTGTATTCCCGTACAGCATCTGTGCATCACCAGACCAACCCACTCATGTGTATGGAGGTTGATGTGTCGAGGTCAGGGGTTGAATTAATGTGGATTGAAGCTGGTGATGAGGTACGGTGTAAACAACCAGAGGTCTTCGATTATTGGGTTGAGTTTTTCTCTTCTTACAGTAGACTGGGTCACTCGACCATTGTATGCAGATGAAGTGTCCATCAGGGGAAGGTGAGAGTGCAATGAAGGAAGGGGAAACATGTTATCCAGACTATTCTCTAGGTTGGCACAACAATGCATAATAGACCTTTGACAATATAAGTTGAGGAACCGTCTAAGTTGGGGATTTTTTTATCATCTTAGGGGGGATTTGAGGGACCGAGACCAGGGTAATTCAGTGGGTATTGATGAATCCTCTTCCCAGACATATCATGTGGAAGATAGGAATTTAGATTGGAATAACATTTAGGTGTGGTATGAAGGGGTGGAAAAGGAACCTCAAATCAAGAAGAGTATTTTGGGGGTTAATAATCAAACAGATGGAAAGGCATCATTTAAAAATGGTGTTTAGTCCCAAACATCTTTGAGTGTTTGGATACTAATGAGCTTCTCCAGGATACACCCTATGGCCCGGATTGATAAATAAAATCAGTTGTGGAGTCTGAGGAGGATCATAAGTCTCCTAAAGAGGGGAAACCACAAGGAATAAGAAGGGGAAAGATGAAAGGAATAATCGCATTTACCAAAACCGATAGAAGAAAGATCATGTAAAAAATTGTAATCATGTGAGAA
This sequence comes from Viscum album, assembly GCA_963277665.1. Lineage (NCBI taxonomy): Eukaryota > Viridiplantae > Streptophyta > Magnoliopsida > Santalales > Viscaceae > Viscum > Viscum album. The sequence goes on from OY728161.1 coordinate 1,058,051,490, forward strand.
GGATATGTCATAGGCCCACAAAGTTATTGTTTATAAAAATCCTAAAGATATAGTTTAGGAAAACAAATACAATGAAGACTCTTCTGTAATGAAAAAAGGACTCTAAAGAAACGATCCTCTATTCTGAGGAGGAGATGATGGAGGATGATTTTTATGTCCACATCCTAGAGGATGAGGAGAATATTATGGAATGACCAATTCATGTGTAGGTCAACAACGAGAAGGTGAATTGAATCAAAGAACAAGATATGACTTTTATGAGAGGATTCAATTATAGGATATTCAGCAAAGAAGAGTATATTGGAACTTGTGACGAAATGGTTTGTCATTTTGAAGATGTTATTGGTAACAACCCTACTGATAAGGTAATTCTTATGAACATGAATATTTATAGAGAGGAAATCACTAATAGGATAAGGCTTTTCTTTCCCCTATGAGGCCTGACCTCCGAATTGACAGGGACTAGTTTCTCACTTTTCCTAAAATGTGATTTTATTATAAAGAGTTAATTTCCAGTCCATAAGAAGTTATAAAATGAAGTTCAGTATCTATGGCCCTATGAATACTCTCCATTAATTTTTATGTAAAACCATGATCTATACTCCTCACAATCAATAGAGGTTTACCATGAAATCTTATTTCTTCATTAATATATATTTTTTCTAGGTGATGAAGAGTAAATCTTCTCTTATAGAATGAAAATGTGCTGATTTTGTAAGCTAATAAAAAAACCCATATCGTATCATTCTTTTTGGGGATATTAATAATTATAGGGACTAAGTCTATAGTACTATCACCCTACTTCCACATAGGAATACGTAGATGTTATATTACTCAAATAGTATGACGTATCTAAGCCATCACTTATAGATAAACTAGGTATCATGATACATAGATAGCAATTTCCCACTTCATATCATCCCAACCAAAATGTTCTTTCCGATCTATCAACATATTGGATCTACCAGGGTGTGTTATGAAATTTGTGTTCTTTTAATCATCTATTAGTTCCTTTTTTTATCTCAAGTATTGATGGAACACATAACCACTTTCCATATTTTAGATTCCCAACCTGATACACAATGTATGCCAATCAACCATCCTTTCTGAATTTAGTTTTCTTTGGATAATTATCATCATCAGATTGAGAACTTATTATCCACTCCTATGATGTTAGATTGTAATTATTTGAAATATTAGTAATGTTTCCCCATACATAACAATCACCATATCTATATTTACTAAATCCCTTTACATAAGAACTCTCTCAATCCTCATTTGAGTCCATAGTCGATGATCTTTCTTCCATAATGAATCCGCTACCATATTACCCTTTAATGTGTGGTATTGTATTGGAAAATCATAATCATTGATTATGTTGAGGCATCATTTTAACTCATGTTTGGTTATTTACATGTGAATAATTATTTTAGACTTATTTTAATTTGTATATATCTCACATCATTCACCATAGAGACAATTCCTCCATTTATTCATAGAAAAGGTTATATCTGTTTACTCAAGATAATGAGTTGCATAATTTTGTTCATTATTCTTCATCTACATTGGTTAATATTTAATAATGTTATAATTTTTAAGATCTACACAACCTAGTTATTTCTTTGATGAATCATTGTATATCAAAAAACCCATCATTTTATGATGGTAGTGTCAAAATTATTGCATTTACTAATCTTATCATCAATTCATCAAAAATTTCTACACATTATCTTTTCCATAAGAACTTATCCCCCTTACGTGTGTGCTTGGATATCAGGTCAACTAATTTTTCTAAATTCTAAATGAAACACTAATAACAACCTCCTGAAATAATAAAATGATGTAACTCAGTTATGTTCATCTGTTTATGAAATTCATGAACATCCATTTAATTTGTAGGATCATTTAAGATTTTATCCAAAGAGACAATATGGGAAAGAATAAAAAAATTCATTCCAAAAATTTAGCCTATCTAAAATTTCCATATAACTTTTTCTTATGGAAGTCTATAGAATTATTCACAAGTGATTATCATGGTCTTTATATGTTTTATGATATTATAGAATATCATAAATGAATACCACTAAAAAATCGTCAATATATTCCTTGAATATTATGTACATTAGATCCATAAAATATAATGGTGCATTAGTCAATACAAATTTCATTACTATAAACTAAAAATGTTCAAACCTCATCTAAAAATACATCTTTAAAATATCATCCTTCTTTAATCATAATGGTTAATACCGATAATGATGATTTATATTAAAAAAATATCGATCTCTGTGAATTTGATCAAATAAATCATAAATGCATGGAAGCGGGTATTGGTTCAATATTGTATTTTCCTTTATTTCTTTATTATTAATGCATAACATAAGGGATATATATTTCTTATGAACTATTATAATATTTACTACCCATGGGGGAAAAAATAGGGTGAAAAAAACCCTAATTACTCAACTCCTATAGTTTTTTATTCAACCCCATTAATTATACAATGACCATTCTACAAAGACTATTTGGTAACGTTCTTGCATATGGGACTAAATCAATGGTAACTCAACATCATTCTTTAGGGGTGTCCAACCAGTTCCTTAAGAAATACATCAATGTACTCTTATATTGTTTTTACATCCTCAATTCGAAGATGAATTTATTTATCTCTAGATGTTGGTTTTCCACCCCCCCCTTAATTTCATTCAATAGAGAAACTAGGGGTGGATCGAAATAAAAATAATATGATGATATTTTTTCTCTAAAGATATGGTTTTCTAGCTCTTCCTCAAAAATAATAATTTATTTTTTATTTTATAAATTGTCACATCATATTTTGAAATTCAGTCTGTACCGAGGATTATATCAAAGTCAACCATAGGTATGATGATAAGTTCTACAAATAAAGAATGTTTATATCCTATAATGGGAACTATATGACAAATTTTTGTTTCAATGTAACATTCCATTTTGGTTTTAACGGATAACTACCTTATTAAATATAACGGGAAATATCTAATTTTCATGGTAGATTAGTTAGATATAAAAGAATGTAATGATCTCGAATCAAATAAAAAATTTCAATAAATTTTAAGATAGGATTATGTTACCTTCCAACACATAATTCGGTACTTCTACATCAACAATTGTGATCATATAATCTCTTTCTTCTCCGATTGGCCACTTCTATTGTAAATTACATTGATGCTTGGGACATTGATTTGAATAATTTCCAATTTAATTACAGTTGAATCATTAAACATCCTAGATTTTTTTCTTACCTTTGCGTTCCTTTTCATGATGACTCTTTTTTGTGAACTTATTTCAAACTCTACGCTTTTCAAGCATTTTCCAGGATGATTATTTCCACAATTATCTCATAATGGGAATAACATTGTTCCCATATTCCTCCATTTTCATTACTCCATGGAATTTTCACATGACCTAAGTTTGTTGATCATGAGGGAAGTATTTTTCAAAGAATGTTTCTTAAAAATCTCTACATTATATTTCTTCTATTTCATCTTCCTCTTTATGAATATCGATCGATGACCACCATTGATCATCATGTCTCTTGAGAAAATATACCACCAGTACTACCTTTTCCATTTCATCACATTTCAATACTAGAAATATCTATTTGTGGCACTTGATCCACTTCTCAACTTATATTAGAATAGTAGTCCAACTAAAATATGGGGTATGTTTTCACATGAAATGATCCAACATAGGTATAGTGTGATTTTTTTAATAACCTGAGATATATATCCTAATATGGTCACCATCTTCCCAACACCAACACGAACTATTTTGACTTGATTAGTGGGGAATTCCCTACATTAGCACTGGGTATTGGTTTTGTTCCATCCATTACGTGATATGAAAAGATAATGGGTCACAACAAGACTATTCATAATCACCATTACTATTGATAAAAAATTAACTATATAGAGTTTGTATAATTCACAGGTTTATTTAACTACAATATTAGAAGGTTTATACTAAGAATTCCTTTGATACCTACTATAACAACACCAAACCTAGTAACATAGAGTTGGTAATTAGTTAATTAAAATTATTTAGACACAACAGATTAATCAGTTTAAAACTATAAAAGAAATAGATCAATACATGGTTCCCTTATTATGTTGGTAATTAAACCTAGAACATAAAATATGAAACATAAATTAATTCCTTGAAACATATTCAAATGATTCATCTTCATAACACGGGGAAGGAAAAAAATAAAAGGGTGAGAAGGAATTCATAGTTTGAGTTACTTGAATCAATAATTTGTGAAGCACGGTCAAAAAGGAATTGTAATTAAAGAAAGATAAATAATATTAAAAAATTCCATCGATACACTGAGAATAAAAAATCAACCATAGATTATTTTCATAGTAAAAAACTTAGGAAAATTTATAACATAAAATTTAAGATAGAAAATGAGTATTTATTTGACATTGTGAATCTAGAAAATGAACCATTATACTATCATCATTGTTTAAGTATGTGGGTTGAAACCCATCTAATTATTATAGGAAACAAACATGATGATTTTTTTGCAGTCCATTTTTTCTCCGCATAAATGTCAATGTATTTAATGGCTATTTATAACCAGACCACAATAACTTCATGTACAAAGCATTCTTTATATATATATTTAAATCAATTACAACATTCATAAAAAACACCATATATTGAAATCTTAAACGATAGACATGATAATAATATCCATGATGAAAGAAATATGCTTATTTAATTAAATATTCTACGAAATATGATAAAATGAAAGTATATATAGACCACCCACATTAAATTAGTGATGAATAAGAATAACCAAACAGAATATAATAATGGTATCCATGAAATAATGGATTAAAATAATAGATGGAAATTTATAAGGTAATAAGTTATAGATTACGATAAATAATGTCCAAAAAATGTGAAAACATACAAATTTTTTTTAAGAAACCATAGAAAAGTGCCTCTTTAGTGTGGTTTTAGAAAAAAATACTAATGAATCTTTACAATAGAAAAGGAATATTTTTTTCATAAGTGTAGAAATGAATTAATATATATTTTCAGGATAAAAGGTGTAATTTAAAAAAAATTATTACATAAAATAGATTATGAAGTGTATTTGAAAATATGTAAGAAAATGTCTTGGTTCCATAATTGGGGTTTTCTTATCAGGAGGAATTGAGAAAGAGACCCTTATAAAACATGTATTTTCCTATTCAATTTCGTTATTCGGTAGTGTTCATGTCTTTATATTTCATTATAAGTTCACTTGTATACATGAATGAATGATAATGTAAAATGAGAATAGATATATCGAATTGAAATTATATATTTTAAAGAACATATATAATATTAAATGGTATTCTATATCATTTTGATTCTATATATGAGGACAATTTATTTGATAAAACATTAATTATAACTATTTAGATTATTTTCGCATTTTGTGATCATCATGCACTAATTTCCCTTTATTAATAAATATTATGTATATATATACTTCTTCCATGACATTAAATAATCTATAATACATATATTATAATCTGTTTGAACCATAAAAATTGTTTTATGGCCATCCTTGAAGGCCGTAATGGAAAACTAAAATCTGTTATCCTGGAATGCGTTAAATAAACACATCACGGATGATGATTTAATTTTTTTAAAAAATAGTGATGGTAAGAGATATGATGATGTTTTTTAAATATAAAAAATTATACTATATAACATAAAATATACTGGAGTTATCATTTCTCTTTGATAAGGTGAGGTGAGGAGGGGAAAAGAAAATAAATAAATTAAAAGGACATTGAAAGAAAATAAAAGATAATTTTACCTCTTGAATTAATTCTCTTTTAGAACTTATTTGTTGTAATTGATTGTGGTCATTTATTAAGACCAAGGGATGAAAGTTATGTGGAGATAATTTTGTTTATTATTAGGATGAATTTATAACAGATTCACTGCTTTTGAGGTGTGAATAAAAGAGGTGGTGAGTGATTATATTTATAGAAGATGAGAGTGGTGTTTTTTTATTTTGTTATTCCCTTGTTTATCATTTTGGTAAAAAATATGATTAGTTTTACCTTATTAGTAAATATATTAAAATAATAAAGGATATTTTATTATTATGGGATTACAACATCCATAAATATTAAATGGATCAGTAATTTATGTATTTATCTTACACTGTAAATTACCGTATATCTATATTCACAAAAAAGTAAACGACTTTAAGAAAATCGAAAATTTTAACTCAAACCATTTTTATAAGTATATATTTTAAAAATGATCAATATTTGATGAAAATTATTTTCCAAAAATATTAAATTTAATATTTATGTAAAATAAAAATTTTCTCAAAAATACCAATTATTAAATTATAATTAATTTTATAACACATTGAAAAATAAATTACCATATAATAAAAAAATAATATAATTATAAGAAAATAATATATTAATCTATATTTATATTTTATAAAAATAAATTTTATCTTCAATAATTATATTAATTATTAAATTGTAAATACATAATTATGTTTTATAAATATATGAAAAATTAATTTATCATTTTCAAAATATTTATTTTTTTATATGATGATAAAATGATATCATATTTTAATTAATAAGTATCATAAATTATTTTTATACATTAATTTGTGGGGATACTACTCTATTAGTAGGATTACTATCCTAACGGTCACATTATTATTCCAAAGGTCGTGTTACTATTTAATTTTTATATCCTTCTTTAACTTCTTCAAAAAGCCTCTTATTTCATTAATTATTCATTTATAAAGTTAATTTATTATTCTATATATGATTTTTTATGGTTTATACTATATGAAATTATTATTTGTTCGATATAAGCTATTTATTTAGGTGAATTTATTTAATTGGTTACATACCTTAAAATCTTATGGTGTTATATTATTTTATCCTTCAAAAAAATCAAACTTGTAATTTTTCATGAATATTGTGCATTAAATTGATGTGTGTGGTTCTTATTCATAAGATTTATTGGTTCCAACATTTCATAATCCATTTTTGGGTTTTCTAAAAAAATGTTTACTAGACAACTCATATTATTTCTCAATAATATATCTCTTATGCTCATAATTTCAATACCCTATTCACAATAAGACAAATCATGTTTCAACTATATTTATTCATATGTGAGTAAATACATTAGGTATGGCATGTATTTATTTAACAATTATTTTTTGAACACGTAATGAACTTTTTAGTGACATTTCCACATTATTAGTTGGTAAGTTATAGCTGCAAATCTTTCCAAAATTTCAAATGTTCTGATTTACCTAGGGTTCAGTTTCCCTTTCATACCAAACCTTAAGGAACTATTCCATGGAGATACTTTCAGTAATACAAAATTTCCCACTTTAAATTACTAATCCATTCTCTGATTGTTAGTATAACTCTTTTTCCATCTTTGAACTACTTAAATATGAGCATTAGTAGTCTTTAAATTTTTTTTGTCTCCTCAAAATTTTCTGGGTCAATGTTTTTCCTCTCACTAACTTCATTCCAAAAATTTGATGTTCTACATCTATATCCATATAAGGATTCATATAGCAGCATTTGAATACAATAATGGAAACAATTATAATCATAAAATTCTACCAAAGGTAAATAATGATCCCACAAACCTTAAAAGTCATGCAAGCAAGATCTCATCTTGTCTTCCAATGTTTAAATACTCCTTTAAGACTATGTATATATTCGAGGATGATAATAAGTACTCAAATGAATATCAGTATCAAAGTCCCCCTAAAGACACTTCCATAATATTCATGTAAAGAGGTGTTCTCAATTAGACACAATCAGTGGAGGTGCACATTTAAGTCTTACAACATCATTAATATTTATTCATTCATGGTATAAAATATTAAATATTCTCTTATAAGAAAAAATGTGATGATTTTGTAAGGCGATCAACAATAACCCAAATCGTATATTTCTTTCTAGGTGACATTGGAAATCCAGGTACAAAGCCCACAGTATTGTCATCACAATTCCACATAATTATAGGTAGAGGTTTCATGACTCATCTAGGATGTTGTCTCTTTTCCTTCACTTGTAGAAAAGCTAGGCATCTTGAAACATAGTTATTTATTTTTTGTTTCATATTATCCAACCAAAATTTTTCCATCAGATGTCTATATATCTATGTTCTATCAGGGTGTATAGAGAAATTGGAGCTATTGAAAGAATCTTGTTGTTCCCTTTTTTATCTCATGTATTAATGAAACACATAACCTTTTTCTAAATTTTAGAATCCCTTTCTCATATAGAATGTTAACCAATATTCCACTGATAAGAAATATAATTTTCATTGGAACATTATCTTCATCATATTGATAACATTTTTTCTCTATTAAAGATAGTTAATCAATTATTTGAAAAAGTTGAGACATTTCCACTTACATAAAAATTCCCATATCCATATTTACTAAATGAATAAACATTAGATCCCTCTTAATACTCATTTGGGTCAGAAGTCTATTATTTTTCTTTAATAATGAATCTACTAACTTATTTTCATTCCATGGGTTGTAGTATATTGAAAAATACTAATCATTCAGTAACTAAAGACATCATATTTTCAACATGTTGAGTTCTTTTAATGTAAATATTTATTTTAGACTCTTTTGATATGTATATATCTCACATATTTCACCATAGAGAGAGTGTCTCCATATATTTAGTGAAAATATTATAGTTGTTAACTCATGATCAGGAGTTGGATAATATTGTCCATGATTCTTCAACTACAATTGTTAATATGTAATAACATTATAATTTTTCATAAGTACCAAAACCAGTCAGTTCTTTGGTGAATCACTGTATATCACAAACCCATCATTTCCTAATGCTAGATTCAAAATTAGTGCTTTAACTAATATTTTCTTGATTTTTATGAAAAATTCTACACATTGTTTTGACTATATGAACTAAACCCTTTTATGTTTGAGTTTGGTAACTTGGTTAGATAATCAATCAAAATTATAAATGATACCATTATAGTAACCTACAAAACCATTAAAACTTGGCAACTCAGTTTTTTTGGTGTGGTCCATTCTAGTACTACCTTTTTCACTTCAGGATCAGCTAAGATTCCATCCTTATAGATAATATTGGCAAGAAAAGAAAGTTGTTAATGTCATAATTCAGACTTTCTTAATTTAACATATAACACTTTCCTTATGAGAGTTTCAAGAATTATCCTAAAGTGATTCTCAAGGTCTTCATATGGTTTATAATATTCTAGAATATCAATAATGAATACCACAACAAAATTGTCAAGATATTCCATGAATATTCTGTTCATCAGACCGATAAAAACTAATAATTCAATAGTCAATAAAAATGTAATAAATATAAATTCAAAATTTTTAAAACTACTCATAAATGTGATCTTTATAATATATTCCTTATTTTATCATAATTAATGATAATCATAATGAAGTTGATTTTTTCCAAAATATTAATCTCTGAGAAGTTGATCAAATAAATCACCAATGGAAGGAAGAGGATACTTGCTCATTATTTTAATATAATTTATTTCTCTATAGTCAATGAATAGTCTCAAGGATCCATATTTCTTTTTAACAAAGAGAATATGGGCTCCCCATGGAGAAACAATACGGTGAATAATTTCATTATTACTAAACTCCTCTAGTTTTTTAATCAGCTCCACTAATTTCAAAGAAGCCATTCTATAAAGCTTATTTGGAATTGGTCTTCCATAAAGGATTAAATCAATAGAAAACTCAACTTCATGCTCTAAGGGTGTCCAAATAATTCCTCAAAATACATTAATTTATTACAATAAAATTTCTACACCCTCAATTTAAATATGAATTTCTTCATCCCTATATTTTTTTCTCTTCCTTCCCAATAATTTCATTCAGAATATATACTAGGGGTGGATCTAGATTAGAATAAGATGATGAATTATCTTATCATACATAAGGAATTCTTCATCATCCTCAAAAATCATAATTTTCATATTCTATAAAAAAGTTATCTAATCATATTTCGAAATACATTATATATAAAGGATAATGTCAATATAGACCATAAGATTGATGATAAGTTCTGTATGTAAATAATGTTTATATTAGATGATGGAAACTTCCTTTCAAATTTTTTTTGCTATGAAACTTACCTTATGGGTTTTGAATAATAACTAACTTATTAAATCAAAAGGGAAAATCTAATTATCACTGAAAATATTTATATAAGTAAAAGACTGTGAGGATTTAGAATCTAATTAAAATTGGATAGATTTGAAGGAACTATTATTATACCTTCATAACAACATTAGGTACTTCTAATTTCATTTTGGTCATCGTATATTCTTATTGGTCCTACCATGGACTTTTTAATGGTATATACCCTTAAAGATTTTAATATTAATTTGAATAATTCCCCATTTCATTATAGTTGAAGCATTGAATATCATTGATTTTTTATTCACTTTACATTATTTTTCTTGATGAATATTTTTTGGAAACTTATAAAAAATTCCCATGGCTTTTAAGAATTTCCTAGGATGATTATTTCTACAATTTATTAATAATTGGAATTACAATATTTCCTTATTATTACCTTTTCTTTATAATATGAAATTCACTCTTCACTTTAGTTAATTTCTCACGAGGGAAGTATTTTATAAAGAAGTATTCATTAATAGATCTCCATTTGATGTATTTTATATCATATTATTCCTTAGTATTCGGGATCATTTTCCACCATTGATCAATATCTCGCATGAAGAATGTATACTGCCAACACTACCTTTTCCCTTTTATCACATCATTATGGTTGAAATAAATTTTGGAGGGATGTGATCTACAACTAATCTACCACTAGATTTGCAGTCCCACTAAAATATAGGGGAATTTTCTACATCAAATGATCCAATATAGGTTAAGTATGTTCATTCATCAAAACATGAGTTAGTTGTCCAAATATTTTCATGATCTTCTCAGATCCAACACGAATTATTTTGGATTTCTTAGTAGGGAAATCCATATATTGTCAGTGGGTATTGATTGTGTTCCTTCAATTAAGCACTATCAAATAAATAATGGTGCATGCTATCATTTATCATAATAATCATTAGTATGGATCAAAAAATTCACAATAAAAAGATATTATAATTATAATGTTTATTTAACATCTGTTTATGAAGGCTTCTACAAAACAATCTTCTGATACCAATTATAACAACCAAGACCCCAATAACCTTGAGTCGGTGATTATTTGATTAAAAAACAAAGACATAAAGGATCCATGAAGTTAATATTATCGATAAAATAGATACATACATGGATTCATTAATACATTAGTAATTAGACATAGAACATATTAGAGGATAAATGAAATGATTCCTTTAATACTATTCAATGGATTCAACTTCATAACATCGAGAAGGAAAAGAATTAAAATACTGAGAAGGAATAGTCAATAGGGGGTAAATTAAACAATAATAAGTGGATAAAGGTCAATAATTCAAAGTAATTATGATAAGGTAAATAATCATAGAAACACATTCCATTAATACTATGACAATGAAAATGAAACCATATATTTTTTTATAGTTAAAATTTCATGCAAAGTAATAATTGAAAATGGAATAAAAAATGCTTATTTATTAGAATTTATGTACCTAGAACTTTTGCAATTATAATTTCATGGTAGTTTAGGTCTATGGGTAGAAACCCATCTAATTCATTTAGGAATCCAAATTGATGGGCTCGTCGCCAACTATTGTTTTCTTATGATACATGTAAATATATTGAGGTGATATTTAGAACTATGACCCACCCATTACTACATTTACAAATCATTCTTAATAAATTTATTTAATTAACTTACAACATTTAATTAAAACATTATGTATAAAAATTCTATAAGAATGACATAATAATCATATCCAGTAAATATTCCTTTAATATCATACATGGAAATATAATAATGGTATCCATTAAAGAATGGATTAAAATAATAAATGGAAATTAATAAGGTATTAATTCATATATTATGATAAATTATTTACAATAGATTTGAAATCATGTAAATATTTTTTATGAATCCTTAGAAAATATCCTCTATATTGCAGTTTTAGAGAAAATTTTAAAGAATCCACAAAATAGAAAAAACAAATATTATTTACCTAAAAAATCATTAAATATATATTTTCATGATTAAAATATAAATTTCAGAGAAATATTAGTGGGTTAAGATAAATTATTCTATTTAAATGAAAATCAGAGATAAAATTGCATGTTCTCTTAAATCAGGCATTCATATTCGGAGGAATTGAAAATAGAAACTTATAAAACAAGTATTTTTCCATAATTGATGGAATAGTAGAGCTAGGTACATATGTTTTGGACATAAAAAATAATTTTGGATGAACAAATTAGAATAAATAATAATTAAATTGGGATGAAGATAGACAAAGATTAACTCAAAGTGAAAAATGTAGCTTCGTGGAGAATCTCACACCTTATGTCTGAAAGTGTTATTCAAGTGTACATATTATCTACGATAATGATATTGGATTAATTAATATATTAATTCATAAGATTTTAAACAATTATTTTATTATATGTAATTTTATTAAGTGTATTTAAATCCTTTTTATGAGTTATCATATTCAATATCATTATTAAGGTGTGTTTGTGTCTTTTTTTTAATGATTGGTTCACTTTTATACATGTACAAAAGGTCATGTAAATTAGTAATATTTATATATAATTGATATTATATTAAATTTATGAAATTATATATTATTAAATGGTCTTAAATATCTATTTTTATCTAAATATGAGGATGATTTATTAGATAAAGCATCAATGTTAACAGTTTAGATTATTTTGGCATTTCTCGATCATCCCACACTAATTTTCTTTTATTAATTAATATTTTTTATGTATACCTATTCCAGAAAATATAGTAATATGTAATAAATATATCATAATATATTTTAATCATATAAATGGTTTTATGACCCTCATTTAAGATGCTCATGGGAATAGAAAACCCATCATCCTTGTATATGATAAATCCTTGCATCACAGACGATATTTTAATTTTAAAAAAAAAAGAGAGGGGAATGATATAATGATGTGTTTTTTCAATAAAAATAATAAAATTACAGAATATTAAATATACTATATTTATCATGTGACTTTTATTGGGTGATTTTATGATAATTAATGAAAATAATTGAAATTCAGAGGAAATCAAAAGAAAAGGATATAGGATTTTACCTCTTGAATTAAATCTCCTTGAGAACCTCTATGTGGCTAGTTATTTTTATCTATTATTGAGGAAAAGGAATCCTCGATGTGGGGGAGATACTTGGGATGATTATAGGGTATAATTTAGACTATCTTCAGGGCTTTTTATGTGCGAGTATAAGAGTTTGTGAGGGGTGGAATTTATAGTGGATGAGAGGGGTGTTTTTTGATTATTTTATTAACTTGTTTATTATTTGGGATCCTGAAAATGAGTAGAATGAACCTTATTAGTAAATATTTTAAACTAATTAAGGATATTTATAGATTATGGGATTATATAATCCATATATTATATATTCCTCAATAATTTAGGTTTTCTCTTTAATTCTATATTATCATATTCCACTATTCAAAAAAATTATTCTATATTAGAAAAGTCTGAGAAATTCACCCTAATCATTTTTTGATATGTATAATTTAAAGTTGAACTCTATATTATAAAAATTATTTTCCCAACATAATACATTTATTTTTTAACAAAAATCATTATTGCCCAAAAAAGTACCAATTTTAAAATTATAACTAATTTTATAACACATTGAAAAATTACATAAGGTATCATAAATGTATCTTATTATAATGATAGAAAAAATATTAAAAAATGATTTTAGTTTAAGAAAACAAATTATTTGTAGTTATTATATTAATTATCATATTCAAAATTAACATCTATGGTTTATTAAAATACCAACAGTTAATTTATCATTTTCAAAATATTTAATAACTTATACAATACAATAATTATATCATATTTTCATTTATAAGATGCCTAAATTTAATTTAAACATTCATAGGTGAGGTGTATATTATCCTATCCTAACTACTATTCCTAATTCACATTACTATTCCAAATGTTAAGTTATTATTTCATTGGTATATGATCTCTATTTTTAATAAGAAGCCTCTTATTTTTTTAATTCATCTTTAATAAACATAGTTTTTGTTATCTATGACATTTCATCTAATTTTTACTATGTTGGAACAATTTACTATTATAGGTAATCTATTAAATGAATTATATTTTTTATGTTCATATAAACCTTAATATATTGGTGTGTTACACATTGGGAATTATGATAATTAATAAAAAAATTCCAGGAAAATTCGAATTTATATATACTTTGGGTAAGAAATACATGTTCTTCCAAAACACAATTTCCAAAAAAATAATGTCCAAAAAAGAATTTACTAATGTATTATGAAATTTAAAGGACATTTTTACACATCTATTAACTTTAATAAATGATTTTAAAAGGAATATTATTGTTGCTTTCCAATCAAGGATCTTTTATAAAATTTTATGGTGGTAATGGAATGTATGGAATTTACAGACATACCGACCATCATGTACATAATTTCTATAATTTTTCCTAAGTATATTTACAAGACTAATTTTTAAAAGAAATTATTTTCCTAATATTCCATATATTTTTTTATTTAAAAATGGTTTTCAGTGAAATATGGTCTTCAAAAATTATTTTATTTTTAAAAATTGATTTAAATTATTTTTATGACCCCTTTATATATTTTCAAAAATTTTTATTCAATGAAAAATATTTTAATGGTTATAAATCGTAGTTTATTTTTTTCCAAATTATTTTCAAATATAAAGTGTATCAACAAATTTTATGCTTCTTTGTACATTTTCAATTTTATTTTCATGGAAAAGTCGTTATAATTTTACATGTTAAAATTAATGTTTTAAACAATTAAATTATATTTTCCTCAATAATTTTTATCAAAAGAAAAATCAAAATTATTTTTCATTAATGGTGACATATTTTAGTGTTACTAATGAATTTCTTGGGAAATTATGAAATGGTTCCATTCAAATTGTTTCAAAAAAAATTTATGTTTTTATGGAATGATTTTTATGAATCATTATATATATTCCAAGGTTATATTTGTATTAAACAAATTCCTATTTCATGTGTTATACGGTTCTGAAACCATATTATTTTATAGGATATGCTTTGATAAATTATTATGAAACCTATCTCTTTTCAATAGGTTATGATATGATTAGATGTTAATGATACCCATTTCATTCATCAGGTTATAATATGATTGAATTGGATATTGTGTCACATGTATGTATGGTTTCATTAAGAGATGTGTGGGACCCATATTTCTATCAATTGCATTGGGTAACGATTTCTATCTCATGAGAAAATGATGGGAATCACTTCTATTGGTGTGATACACTATAGATGATGGGTAAACAGTATCCACTATGGGATGATGGGGAAACTAATCCACTATAGGATGATCGGGAAACCTAATCCAATACATAGAAAAGTTTGATATTGGGGACGATGGTTTTTCCCACACAGTCGGTGTAATCCCCATGATGTGACCTGGTATGTTTTGGTAATTCTTGTTTATTTATATAGAATGATGATAAAAGTTTATATGTATGATAATTATTCTATATCTTATACCTATTATATTATCACATCATTTGTACTCTTGAATTTATTATGATTCATGTCTTATGAACTCCCAATCATTATTTAACTTATCATGTTTTTGATCTTTGATATGCATGGTCTGATTTTGAAATATTATGATCATATTATCATACCCTTATATTCATTTTCAGCTGATGTATTTCATTTATTTACACATACTGGGCATTCGAGCTCATCCATTTCTTTTGTTTCCCTTCCCCATGTTATGAATATTTTCTTATGTAGATGTACTAAATTGGGAGATCTTGTTAGGAAACATTGAAGATTATTCTCCAAGTATGGTGATTTTTATCCATGTTTACAATGAGAGTAAACTATTATGGTCCTCCGAAATATAGTTTTTTAATGATATGAATTTTCATATAAAATGATGTGAAATCCAGAAATGTTAATCTCAGGTCTCTATATAGATATCGAATCAATATAAACATGCCAGAATAGATCTTTCAATAATGAAAGTTCTATATCTTCCCAAGGAATAGATTCTATCTCTCTAGATCATGTTTTAATCAAATAAACAAACAACAACTCTATAAAATATTATGATAGAATCCATATGTTTAACCAAAATATTACGTGTCCTAGATTTATTTCTAGATTGTAATGGGAGATATAGGATACATGTGAGTTATAGATGATGGAAAAACCAATTTTCATTAATCAAAATGATCAAATTCTCTGGATCCTTTTGATTTAGTGTATAGTGGATAGGGTCTTCCCTGAAAGACTACTGTATTTTCTAGGATTTAGAGACCTATGCATAAGAGAAATAATTATGGGGTTTATTGAGGTTTTGGGTATTAAATAATATTGTTGTGATAACTAAAACCATGAGCATGGTTTGGTTACATGGTCTACTTATACATGTTCCAACCTTGTGAAGCTTTATGCCTCTTCTAGGAAATATCACAATTTGGTTGCATGGTAAGGTAAACCATTCACTAATCATTCTATTCACCAATATCATGAGATGCATGGTTTTATAATTAATAATTCATGATTATCTATAACTATATTAAAAACATGTTCCAACCATTTCCCTTCTTCATCGAGACACGCTTTCTCCATTGGAAAACTAAATGGTTTCCCCAAATTGTTCTTATAATAGCCCCAAATCTACACACATGGATCTAGTGCTTTAAAAAATTCTTAAATTTCATGATTTTATACTGATAAAAAATACCCAATTTCATTTATCCTAGACATACGACATAAAAAAATAAATATTATATCTGTTATACAACTACGGTCCTTTCCAATTTATTGTTTTAGTGAATTATGTCAATATATTATATAAAAATACCCACATCTTAAAGTGTGAAATTTTTCTTCTATACCCACATTTTTATATTTCATATTTAGTATTAAACATCTAAAATTAAATTATTCACACATGAAAAATTTCTATTTAGGGATTTTTAAAAATAATCTAATATTAAATAGGGAAAATCAGATATAAAAAAATGTGTCCTCATATTGTTGGTAAGGGTAAACATTAACGTTAAATATTGAATGTAATAAATGAGAATAAGATGGGTATATCAGTATGATGAAATAATCAAAGTTCATAATCATAAATAATGATAATTCAAACCCATAAATAAAACAATAATAAATTAAAAAACGTGGAATAATTATTTACCAAAGCCAAGAGTCATGAGAATCAACAATCCCAAGCCTTGTGATAATAATTATTGATCAAAATAGCATCAAAACTCATCGAAATAATATATAAATTATATTTTTATCTTGAAAATTCATATTTATATCATTTGTACAGTAACTATTATAAGTTTTCTAAAAATTATGGTTAAATTCTCACAGTTTTACCCATATAATTTAATTTTTCCCAATACATTGGAGGGTTATAAGAAGTAACCCACCCTTGAATTATAAAAAAACCACTCATCCTTAGTTTAGAACAGATACCTATATCCTTGGATTAAAATGGGACCACCAATTTTAAAAAACATTTTTTCAGAAACAAAAAATTAACCAAATATATATAGAATTAATTTCACTATAAAACTCATAGAAACATTCACTTTTAATTTCAAAACAATATTATCTTATGTAAAAGAAATTAGTTACATCACAATATATTGGAAAAAATCATAATACATCTAGTGAAATAATTTGGTTAGTATCATTAAAAAATACCCCCTATGAAGCACAATAAAACCCAACGGTTGTTTAATTTTCAAAATTCAAAATCCACTAAAATATCCTTCAAAATATTATTGTGGAAATTAACCTTTCCACTTTGAAAATCATAGTCAAAAACTAGAAATTCGAAAAATATTATGAATATAAATTTATTGAAAATAAAATTGGAAACTTATAAAATCATATCGAAATTAAATAATGAGAATTATTTTGGGAAACCCTATGAATTTATAAAATGATAAAAATAAAAAATATTTTCAAATAATTATAATGGGGGGAAAAAGTGACCCATATATAAAACGTTAGATAATTATATTTTAATACCATTTAAAACAAGCTAAATGTTCATGTAAAATAACATTATGAGATATTTTATGTTTATAAACTAATATTTTTGAAATAAAATTGTAAAAATGTACATGGAAGGTACGAATTATCAATATAAAAAATATACATGATCAATTTCACATACAAACAATTTTTTTAATGTTTATTTGATCAATAAGGGAGGAAATGGAAATTAAACATATAAAAAACACCACTACCTAGTTATAATTAAATATTTTTTTTAAAAAAAATTTCATCATACCTATACAAAAATAATTTTTCACATAGATAATTTTGAAATAAAATTATTTTGTATCATACAAATCCTTACAGTATTTATAGAACATGAATTGTAATCTGTCGAATAATATAGCTTCAAAAAAAATTAATTACCATGAATATTAGGATAGACATGATATAATATTTTAAGGTCTATTATATAAATCACATGAAATATTTTTTAGTGAAACATAATTATATATCCCAATGAAAGAGTGTTTGAGAAAAATTAACCTTATAGATATATTACAGTTGAATGGGTAATTAATCAATTGATCGATTATGTGTTTCAAATGTAAATACATAAAAATAAAAAATACCATATAAATAATAAAAGTTCATTTCATAAAATTTCATGGAATAATATTCTTAATGATGATATGCAATAAACTGATGAAATAAAAATGAGTTAACAGACCCTTATAATTAGAAACATTCAATTAAAATCCCTTTGGATGAAATAATATAAATTGAAACTTAAAAATTAAATTATGTATGAAATATTCATTATATATAATATTAAATCGAATTATATAAACCATATAAAATAAATTAGGTTTATGACACTAAAATATGATTGAACGAAAGGATATGGAGGTCAAACCCCTACATCATGTCCAGATATTCCATGTATCACTTTTCACACCTTTAAAATAAAAATAAATCAATAATATAAATTTTTAAGAACCTATTAAAATTTTATTAATTTATAAATATACAATTTGATTCATTTATATCAATCACATTTATTTTTCCTTAATATTTATATCTAGTTCATGTATTTTAAGGATGTTCAGTTTATAATTTCAAAAGAAAATTCGCTGTATTGATAGGGGTAAAAGTTGTAATTGTTCCATAATATTTATAATAATAGTAAATAAATATCATTTATATAAATTAATTACAATTTTGAAACAAACTATTAAATATGGTAATGAAAAATGAATTATGTTACTATCATTGAGATGGTAGGTCATTCATATACATAAGTAACATTTTAATTTTCATTTATTATGAATGAAAGAATGTATGTAATAATTTATATTTATAGAATTAGTATTATATCATATGTTTTATATTATATATTTAAACACGTTATATATATCATCCATATGATGTGGTGATGAAGAAAGAATCACATCGCTTCATGGAGGTGGAAATCTACACATACACACAAACAACATTAGTATTTTTCAATAGATCAAGAAATTGAAAATAAGTGATAAATTATATTAAATTAATTATAATTAATTAATAATTTAATATATATATATATATGTACATTAAATCGATATGTATGAACATCCATAAGATGCGATGATGGAAACAAAGGACATCAGTCCATGAGACAGTAGTCCACTATGCATTGGAACGATAGTTTCGTTTCCTATTTCATGTAGTATAAGATGCATGCAGTTTATGACTTTGATACTATAAATTCTTAGTTTATTTAAAATAGTTATTTTTTTTATTTAAAAATGTGTTAATAAGATTTCATGGAGTAGGAATAAGATATAAAATAAAAATTCTTGGTTCAAAACTATACCTCTTCTTCATAAAACTTTCTTTGCATTACACCTTAAGCCCTCTATGGTCGGTATTCTATGAAAAATAATACCTATAGAATATATAAAGATATTTCATGAAGGTATTGTTTCTAGGATTGGATGAAACAAATAACTATTTATGTGTGGAGAGGAGAAGCAAGTTTTTTCCTTTTATTTGTGATGGGTGGGAAATTCATGGATTTACATAAAATAAAAAATTAATATAAACATGGTTTCTTATAAAATGAATCAAAATAGATATAATTTGAATATATGATGATGATAAATCCATATGATATCATAAAATAAAATTAGAAAATGTTTATATTATTTTTTTACCCTAATCTAATTATTTTAACCACCAGTTATCACTTTTGACAAATACCTCAATATCAATGTTTTTTTTCTCTTTATGTGTCAATAAAGTCACAATAAAAGGGAAAAAATACCCATAAATAGTCCTTTGTTAATATTTTCAACCATATCACATTACCATGTAATAATATAAAATCATTTTGAATTTTAAATCATTTTATTTAATATTTTTCTTCTTTTAATATTATTAATGCTATTTTTTGAAAAAATGAAATAATATATAATAATATGTGTCTAAATCATGTAAAATATTCTTAAATAACATTTAATATACAATTAAGAAGATATGTAAATAATTTAATCATTAAATTAAATTTATATAAGTTGAAATTTTATTTTCAACATTCTCATTTGCTTTAACCCATTGATTATCCAATCTTAGCCACAACCATGGTAATGAGTTCTTCAACATTTAAGTGTTAAAATTATACTTATAAGATGAAAATTTGATCATAAAAGTCTAATAGATTATATTTTAGTCCATCTTAATCATTATTTACCACTTAAATGATTTAAATTACACTTAATTAATTTAATAATTTATTATTTCACATAAAATATCATTAATTGAAATTTTAACACTATTCATTAATTTTTTATTTGATAGAATCACAAATTTTTTTTAATTATAATTATATTATTTCACACATTGTAGATATTATATATATATAATTCATGTTAAATGATAAATCATCCAAAAAATGTAATGTTTATTGTTTTTAAATTTATTTTCTTGATTTTTGTAGTGCATGAACAAGATTGGTGTTAGAATTGCGTTTGAATTTAAAGAAATTAAATCATAAAAAATATGTTAAAAATAAGTTAATCGAATGAAAAAAGTAAATTTTATTTCAAATATGCATTTATAACCAATTATAAGTTTATTTTATTTTAATCAAGAAAAGTATACATATTATCATCAAGTGATAGGAATTTAATACTCTATATTACTATAAATATATATACATATATGTCATTTTGAAATAAAAATGATAGAAAATAGCCATAAATTTGAATATTGGAATAAGAGAGTATAACCAAACTCATGAAATATATTAAAGGAATGTTTTTGTGTTATTTTTAGTCATTTGTAGTCTACTTTTAATTTTAGTTACTAGATTTTCCTAACTTTGGTGATAATATTTTCTAAGGTTACTATTCATTATGAAAAAACGAGACCTAATTTACAAATTTTGACCCCATAATTACAAATATATAATCCATTTTTCAGGATTAAATTTCTATAAGTTCCATAAATCAATTTTAATATAAATACATGAAATGGGATCCAAATTATTATCTATAAAAATTAATTTTAAGCACAAAAGTGCACTTATATCTAAATAAAGTATAGTGAAGAACCAGTTTTAATATACTATATTAGATTTAATTATTAATTTAAGATAAACGAGAATTAATTATTATAACTTTATATGAAATAAAAAGACAATTTTATAAAAATATTTTTTCCCTATTAAAAAAATTCAATCTTTTCAAAAAAATTCGAAAAAAACATCTTTAGTGGATTCTAATATGTTGATTTAAAAAATTATATGATTTTTATAAAATAAATTTTCCAAAATTTCTAGATATTAAATATAATAATTTCTAAAAAAATGTAATAATAACCACTTCTGAAGGAAACATATTTTTGATACATAAAATAAGTGTAAAAAAACATTTCTTATTTACTAAGAAATAATTGATAAATTTATGTTGGGTAAGATATTTATAAATATTTTTTGTACTTTGGGTAATTATTTTCAAGTCGTCCAATTCAATGGGTAGATAATTACTATAATATTTGAATATAAACATTTCATGGTTCATTTAAGCTTAGTGGGTTGTGTTGTATATGCAATCAAACAAAATGTTATTATAAAATCTCATGATATTAAATTCTAACCTCCCCCATTAATAACTTCTTCCTCATAATTTTAACAAGATCACAATAATAAAGGCTTTCAAATTTAAAAATACCATTTATAAAATCCCACTTTGTAAAAGGGTTTAATAGAACTTCGAGTAAAAATGTATGAAAGGGAAATATAAAGGTTGAATGGAATAACACATTTCTATGTTTTCAAATAGACTAATTTTACTAGGAATTGAAAATATAGACATTAAAGAAAACAATAATGGTTGAATTATGATATAGTGTGACACAAATCATTTATTGTAAGAAACTGAATTGTCTTGAGAGTGTTAATAACCACAAAACTATAATCCGAAGTGATGTTAAAATGCCATTATTTCACCAGAAATTAGGGTAATAGAATCACCATATTTTTTTTAAGATTATCAAGATTTGAGGAATTTATTTAACATATTTACTAATAAAAAAATAAAATAAACTTAATTGATATAAAAAATTTCATATTTTAATCAAATTCCACCGCAATAACTTTTTTTTCTCCAAAATGTTTAACATTCAACATGATTTTTTCATGTCGAAACCACTAAAAATAATCTTCTATCAGGCCTCATAATAAAAAAATGATAAAAATATACTCCTAATACCATTATAAATTACTAAAAACTAAAATGGTTAGCATAATCTATGATAATTAACAAGAATAATAAACGATCATATGCATAAATAATACATAAATCTCCAAAATTCATCTGTAATATCAAAAGATTAAAAAAATCATTCTACAAATAACTATCTTTAAATTCTAAAAAATATTATCGAATATTATTTAAGCCAAAAAATTATAATTATTTTTCCCCTATTCATTTAATATAGGTTTACCATTTATCTCCAAATAACATCAATCACCCATAAAGTCACATAAAAATTGTATTTTCCTTAATTATATATAATCTATAAGATATTATAATATTTTTTAAAAATTAATATCATTATGTCCTCAATAATATCAACATTAAACAATGTTTTAACGTCAATGTTTTCAGAATACCCTTTTAAATATATATCATGAATTTTAATAACATTATCCTGAAATAATCGTACAAATTAAATGTAAGGGTAATATATACCTCAACAAAATAAAACGTCTGAAAAAATATCACTAATCTCCTTAAAATACCATCAATTAAATCTTAGCAAGGGTTATCTTTAACATTGAATATATGAAAAACTTTACACCTATAAATCCATGATGGTATTTATAACTCTTGAGATAATTTCACATGAAAACATTATAATAACCAAGGTTATCTAATCGTTTCCTTTGATACCAACTATGACATCCCCAAACCTGCACAACTGAATATCGTGATAAAACCACGGTCTTTACATTCAATGATTTAATACTGCTATAATTATACCAATTTATATTATCCAAAATTTAAAATATAAAAAGGAAATGTTAGATCACTTACCTACCCTATGACCATTTACATATAGAGATTTAGTGACACATTTCAAACTCTTACAAACTAATAACCATGTATTTATGTGATAATTTTCCCCACTATAAAATGATTTTTATATTCCATATTATTTATTTAATAACCCCAATAAAATTATTCACACAAGAATAATTTTTAATAACATATCATTTGACACAATTCTTCTTAACCTAGGTAAAATAAACATAAGAAGGGTGATCTCAAATTCATGGTAAGGGTAAACATAAGCATTAACACTTGAATGTTCTCAATGAGAATAATATGAGTCTAACTGTATGATGTCATAATCCAACTGAATTACCATAACATAAGACAATTCCAAGCCCTCAATAATTAGATCATCTATCATGGAACATGTAATAATTATTTATCTTATGAAAGAGTCATCATACTAAATATTCCTGATACATGTGATGTCAATTTTGATCAATGAAATCCTTACAAACTCATCATGATAATAAAAAAATGTATTAGTATCTTAGAAAATCATATTCATGTCACTGTTATAATCACTTTCACATATGGAATGACAAGTATTTTCAACTTACAATATAATTCTCAAGAGAAGATAATCGTTCTCTAATTCATTGGATGTTTATAATGGGCCTACCCATCCTTATTTTATCTTGTAAACATTATTTCATGTATTATAATAGAACCAATAATCCTTGTTTTATAATTGAATTACATGAAATCATAAACAATTTTCATGAATCATAGAATGATTAATGTATATATATCGTTTATTTGATCAAAAAAAATCCTTGAAAGAAACATTATTTATTTCAAAACATGATTAACTGCTAAAAAATAAATAGCATCCATGAAAATCTATTTGAAACAACCATAATCCATCTAGTGAAATATTTATGATGGTATCATTAAAATATATACCCCACATATTATAATTTACATAAAGGGTTGCAGACACCAATGAAAATAAATACCATTAAAATATCATTGAAATTTCTTGAGGAAAATACCCTTTCCACATTTAAAATAACATTAAAAAATGAAATGACTTTTAAGTTAATATTAAAACGGAAACACATAAAGGATTCCCTGAATATAATTAAATTCATGTAGGTGGAGAAATCAATACATGTCATAATTGTTAAAAATATAAATTCTTTTGAAAAAATTGTGAAGTGATTCAAAAGTGACGGAATCATAAAATTTTTATAAATTTAGTTTAAAATCCTTTTTAATGAAATCAAAATGTTTGGTATAATATGTTGAGGAAATAATTTTTGTTTAGAAGAGAAAATTATTGATAAAAAAATTAATAATAATGGACATATAAGGGAAAGTTCACAATCTAAAAGAAGATTCATGATTTGTATAACTTAAAATCATCTTTCATGATGTTTCATTAATAAATAATAGAGGAAATTTATATTAAACTTGTAATCAAATTTAATAAAATTATTATAAGTAAATATTTTTATCATGAATATACGATCATAATATCCCATCCAAAGCATCTTCGAACATAACAAATTCAAAAATATGATTATATTGTATCCTAAAAATCATTACTATTTTGAAAACATTTCAATCTTGGGCCCATAGAAAAAATGGATGTAGAGTGATATTTAAATACCATCAATATTTGGATATATATTATATAATATATAAATATTCAATAAATAAACCTCATAAAATATGTTCACTTCATAATATAATCATATGAATCAAAGAAATAGAATTTGAGATGAATAAACCTTACAATGACTATATCCCCAAATTGAGAATTATGTAATGGTGTTATTATGTATATAAAATGTAAATCCACAAAAAATGTTGAAATTGAATGAAAATATAAAAAATCATTTTTCGCATAAGAATTTCACTATATAATCAATGAAGAGGTGGTATAACCCAAAAAGGAAAGTGAGTTAGGAAACCCTAATCACTTAGTCACATTCATTTCTAATTGGTTGTGATGAAATAATTTGAATTGAATCATAATATTTTATTATACAGGATTACTGATATAAAGATTTATTGGGTATTATATACATAATATAAATAATATGGTTATAGCATTAAAATATGGCTCAATGAAAGAAAATTGAGACAAAATCTCATACCTCGAGTCTATAAAATACTTGTATATCCTTCAAATCCAGTTTAATGAAATTATTTCAACTATTTAATTTTTTAAGAACCTATAAATGATTTACTAATTTATCATTAAAATATATTTTTTTCAATTAATTTCAATAACATATTTAGGTAATTTATCAATTAATTCCATGTCTATAGTTGAGGATGTTGGTTTCATAATTTCAAAATGACATCTATATATTGACCATCACCAAAGAAGTAATTATATCATAATTACCACATTAGTAATCGTGAAATAATTATTATTTATATTTATTAATTATAATTTTCAAATAAACCAATAAATTAGGTTATGAAAAATGATTTATGATACAGTCACTGAGGCAGTAGTTCATATATCAGCATGAGTAACATTTCCATTTTATAATGATTATGAAGGAAATTAGTTGACAATTATTTTAACCATCAAGAATTATTTTTTTATCCTAAATATAAATTTATATATTTAAACACAATTTATACCATCTATGTGATGCAGGGATGAAAAAAATCACATCACTGTATAGAGGTGTCAATACACACAAACACACAAACAAATTTTCCAATTTCCAATGGATGTAATGGTGTGAAAGTAGATGGTGTATTATCTTTATAGAATGATAATTATTTCAATAATATAATATATATATATATATATATATTAAATTTATCATTATAAACAACCATAAAGTGATTTGAATGTAACGCCTAAGCTAGCTACCACACAACGGTGCCACGAGCTGGTCGGTCATATGACCAAAGGCTAGCCTCCCCATACTCTAGAGGCAACCAACTGGAAACAAGGGTCTAATATAAATCATGTAGACAATATAACCATTTAATTATAGTAGTAAAATATATTAAATAAGTAAAAAATATCTAGTTTAAATTACCATAACCAGAATAATATCAACGTCTCATGTTTACAAAAACATTATTAAAAAATCCAAACAGAGACTATAGATTTTAGGCCAAGTACATATAAATTATCAATATGGAAACCCTAAAATAAATTAATGCACTCACAACTCCGTGGAATTCCCTGAATAACATTCAGTTCCCTTCTCAATTATTCTTCACAACTTAGCAATATAATCAAGGACCCTTACCTTTATCCTATCCTGCAAATTGGAAGTCAATTTGGGTACCGATCAAGCATCCCCAGTAGTGTGTGAGTGTAACTCAGTATGACACCACCAATGGAATCTAAAACAACATCCATTAAAGAAAAATATAGTAATGTTTATATATAATAATTTACAATTCATAAATTTTTTTATAACATTTAAATTATTCTTAAATTTAATAACATAAACCCCCCAGCTTCCCGAGGATACCTACACCATCAATACCAAATTCATCCAGAAGAAGATACTGAACCACATCACATATGAAATTCCCAATTCATTATAACACATGGGATTTCATTATATATTTTATTCAATTGATTTAATGGTCATTTGGAAACATTTTCCAATACCAATTTCATGGGTGTAGAACATCGTGTCTCCCACTCCATGGGTGTTTAAAGCCTATGTCCATCTCCCAATCCCCAATGTCACATTGGTATTTTGATCCACAATCCCTAACCCAAACACTCTATATCATATTGGTTTTTGGAGACTCATTCCATGTTCCACATTTATTAAAACATATGGGAATTTGAATCCTGCATCCATGTCCCACACACAGTTATCAGATAGGGGTATTTGGATCCTCAGTCCATAACCCTCATAAATTTATCACATATGGGTATTCGGAGCCACTGTCCATTTCCCACACACATTTATCACATATATTGCAGATATCACAATATCACAGACATCATGGTTATGTAACATTAACCCATTTTTCATCAATTCACATCATGAAGTATGATTATAATTATCAAAACAATCATGGTTCAATACTCAAATCCCATGGAATAATATGAACAATTAATCATTAGAATATTTTGAAATAATTAAATCATATATCCCACAAAACCATTATGGTCAACTCGACTATTTCATAATATCCATTTTCAATTAGTTCATAATCACATTAATTGACCAATAAGATGATCCTTAATTCCCATCAACTACAAAATCACAAAATTACATTAATAATTTATCAATTAATTAATCCATTTAACCAATTTCATAACCACAGTTACCCAATTAAGTATTCCACGTAAAATTACTATAATATCCACATGAATACTCTATTTGTAAATTCCATTATTCC
This sequence comes from Viscum album, assembly GCA_963277665.1. NCBI lineage: Eukaryota > Viridiplantae > Streptophyta > Magnoliopsida > Santalales > Viscaceae > Viscum > Viscum album. The sequence continues at coordinate 1,058,079,725 of OY728161.1, forward strand.
ATAATTTAATTAATCAATTAACTTGTTCAATTCACGATTAAATTGTAAAACATTACAATTTAAATTTCAATCTACATAAACTATTATGGAAATCAAGAATATGGGAATTAAATTTAGATGGCCTAAATAAAACACTTTGATGATCGATTCTCCAATAAGAATTCCCAATTTGAAATGGAATAGTAAAACCCACAAAAATAAAAATATCTAGATGAAAAACCTAGATCCCTGATCAATGTATTAGAACTAATAAAAATAGATATAGATTCATTATAAATGAAGAAAAACATCTCTTAAAAATTGTGATAATGGAGGGAGAGTGAGGGGAAACTAATTAGGATGAGAGTATCCTAACAGAGAGGATTAGATCTACAATATGGAATTTAATTAATCATTAATAGAGGTTTGAATGCCTTTGAATCCATATGTAAGTATTCAAAAATTAGATAATAAATTTTTGGTTTAATCATGGGGTTTTTTTGATATAATATGCAGTTTAAGAATTTTTTAGATAATATTCAGGGATTTAAAATTCTGAGTGAACAGTTTCCTATACGGGGTGTGTAGTTTCCCCTAACTGTGTGCCTCCTCTTAGGTGGACAAAAAGATACTACTAAGAGGGAACATTATTTTCCGTATTTGGTCTTAACTGTGAAATCCCTATCTATACGGGGTTCCATGGTTTACTTAGCAAGGGATCACAGTTTAGGAAAACCATTCACCAACTTCACAATTCCCAAAACCCCACCATGAACTTCCAAAAATAACCCAAACACACAAAAGATAAAACTGTAACATGATATACTAAAAATAAGGAAAAATGTTACTAGATACTAGCTCAAGATATCACTAAACAAAGTTGTGATCTTACAATATCACCACCATATGACGACTCATCCTTGAGTTGTACTCCTAATAATCTCTAGGATTATGAAATTAAAATATCTGGCCACTAATCATATATATCCACTTCTCTTTATTATGAATCTCCTAAACACGACCATACTTCCAAAACAACCAAATTATAAGAATGGTCATTCCCCACAACACTTTCTCCTTGTGATCCAACACACTTTTCAGATTCTCATAAAAGGGTGAATCAGTCTCAAGAATATCCTTATCCACATATTTTGCATGAAAATGGGAAGGGTAATTCCACTAATGTTATGACACAGGAAAAACATGATGACTATAATTTTACCTATGTAAAATATCTAATTGGTATTCCCCTGTGGTGAATATCTCCACAACCTAAAATTGTCCAAAAAACCCAATTTTCAACTATCCCTATCTCTATATCATATAGTGACCTAATGTAGGTGACACCATAAGGAATAAATGATCAACCTCTATAAAGTCTTTGGGATATCAACTCTTATTAGCATAAGGATTTTTCCTTTTACGATCTATAGCCATATACTGATGAATAATTTGATCCTTCTTCTATGTTTCCTGTACAAGAGTCGGTTGCAATAACTTTGACTCACATACCACCATATAGTATAGATTTTATCTGTATGGTCTACCATAAATTTCCTCAAATAGTTCCATTTTAATTGTTTCCTATGAACGGTTGTTATATGAAAACTCCAACAAAGCTAGGTGAGTCTTCCATGATCTACAAGGTTCATGGACACACTCCCAACACAAATCCTCATTCTCATGTATAGTGTATTCTTACTGCCCATCTTAATGTGGGTTGGACTTTATACTCAGTAAAACTTCTATTCCATGCACCTTTTACATGCCCTTATAGAAGTTTGAAGTAAAACATGAGTCACCGTATGAAAAAAATACTCTATGGCACCCCGTGTTGATGGCCTATCTTTTAAAAGTACAAATATCCCCACCAATCAACTTATGATAAAAATTTTATAGGTATGAAATGTGTTACTTTTTTTAGTGTGTCCACAACCACCAAAATAGAATCACTCATCCCTGGAAAACACGGATGACCCACCACATTGTCTTTAGTAATGTCATCCCACATAAATTAGTAATGTGAAATGGATGTAGTAAGCCAGTATTTTTTCAAAGCATATCCTTAAACTGTTGATAGGTGTAACATCATGTCCTGAATACTACTATATCTATTTTTATTCATAGAATCCAAAATTGTTTACACATGTCATGATACATTTTGATCACCCTGATACACACCACCCACTTTAAGGAATGAAATTCAGGCATCAAATCCTCATGAATTCTTGTAGAAACAACAACATGATTCCTAACATAGATGATCTCACCCACATTGGTGTTCTAGTGTGATGGTGGATCACCACCTTCAATGATTTTCATAAAGGAAAAAAGAGAATGTATTCTCATACTACTGCTCCCAAATTTGGAGCAAATTAGTAGAATCCATTGAAAACAATACGAGAGTCAAATGATCCTGGTCCCACTGAACCTAATCTTTCTTCTCATCTTGTGAGGAAATCATCTTCTACTCAACACTGGACTTGATAACTTCATTAGTCTGAGATTTTATTATCAAAGTGTCAAAAAAATTATTTCCATTATAAGGCATTTATGCTAGATGAAAACTAAATGACTACATATACTCAGCCCACCTCTACTGCTATAGATTAAACTCTTAATGTTAAAAATATATACTATTTGATATTATTATTTTTATACAGAGTAAAATTCTATCCTTATAATAATTCCACCAATAATTCAAATCACAAACCACTAAAGCTAATTTGATGTCATGTCAATGGTAGTTCCATTTATGTGGTGTAAAATTATGATAACCACACACGACAAATCTATCTCTCTACATCAACACTACTCCATAGCCTATAATAGATGTACAAAAAGCACCCTATACTCCACCCTTGGATCGAGTAGGATGAGGACTAGTGTTTTAGTCAACCACATCTTCAACTCTTTGATTTAATTTAAAAATAATCTTGATTATTCAAACATTACTCTCTTCTTGTTCAACCCTGATTGTGGTTCTTCCAAGTAAGAAATTTCAGGGGTTAAACTTTTATATTGTCATGCCAACCCAAAAAATCCATGGATATCGAAAACATTATTCAGATTCTCCCAATGATAAATTTCATGAACCTTTTCTAGGTTCATTAACACACCTTCCTCCGAGATAATGTGACCCCAAAAAGTACTTTATCAATCTATAATTTCCACTTATATGTATTGAGATATATATAATACAATATCAGTGCACATAATATGATGCACAAATGCTGGTCATGATTGTCATGAGTCCTGGAGTAAAATAATATCTAATACATAAATACTACCCCAAACTGATCTAGGAATGGGTGGATGATTTTTTAAATCAAGGAGAAAAATATTTAAATATCAGTCGTTAACCCAAACTACATCCCAAAAACTAATAAAGTCAATAACTACATCTAAAAGTAGAATGAGTTATGTCAGATGGTTAAAATCTCAACTGATGATACCCCAAACTTAATTTGATCTTGGGAAAAGACACAAGCTCCCCTCAATTGGTTAAAAATATCATTGATACATGGAAGAGGATATATCTTATTAACATTCATCTGATTTGACTTACACAAATCAATACATAGGTGTATAGTCATAGTAGCCTTTTTATTAAACAAGACTAGAGAATCCCAAGGAGATATACTTGTATGGATGAACCCCTTATACATAAAATCATATAGTACAGTCTTGTGTTCCTGATTCATTATAGGTTTCATTATGTATGGTGGAATAGAAAGTGGGCCAGTCCCCCGACATGAGCTCAATTGTAAATTTCACACTTATCTATAGTGGAAGCCCAAATAATTCCATAATAATAATGTCCAAGAACTAGTTCATTATGGCAAGAACAGTAGCATGAATTACACAACCATCATCCATCAAGTGACTCAAAACCTAGTGGGTGAGCTCCCCCAATTCCAAATGAACTTTCCCAGTAGAGACCACCTTGATATTTTACTCTCTATGGTGAATATATTTTTCAGCCTCATAAAAAAACACTCTCATTCGGTAACAATACTTTTCATATTAGTACAACACTGACTAGCCCATATATATAATTAGGTAAAATCCAAGAATAAATAAAATGTAATGATCCCATAGAAAACAATACTCCCTAACCTCAAGAGAAAACCCCTTTCCCAAATAGATGTTTCTCAAATTTACTCCCAAAGGGTTATCTATCGTCATCACCCGAATCATAAAATCAACTACCATGATCAATCCATTAACAAGATGTGATGATATAAAAGAATGAGATGTGATAGTAGACAATAAGGCAATATATATCAAAAAAGCTACAAAAATAGTATATTTAACACTCAATGGTTTAACAATGCATTCCACTAGTGTAGGATGAATTGAATGCATATCTCATTCCCCTAATCCAAATGATTCATTCATGGGGACCTGATCTACACCAATCTTTTGATACCGGTGATATTTCCTATAAGATCCACGTCCAATGCATTTATCACACACCTAGTATAACACTGACCACCAAAAAATTACAGTGAATAATATCACCTTCCCTCACTCTAGTTCTGACCATATACTCCATCACCACTTATATATCATGGGTTCATGTAGATCCTATGTATATTTTCCATCATACCTAAAGAACAAAAAACTACTGATGGTTTAGGATAATGTCTATGAAAGTGTCCTGGACTACTGGACAAGTGATAAAGAACTTGGGAAAGATTCTGGTAGCTAATCCTTCCCCATGACAACTCTTCTTTCCACTTATTTGGGAAAAATTATCTAGAGATGCTTCCTTATCTTGATAGGCATACCAACAGATCATCTAAAAGGAACCATGTGTCTTCTAATAGAGGTCTCCATCAGGTTCTCCTTATATTTCATAGCTTGATCCACAATTGAAGAAAAATAATTTTGTTAAAAGATATTAATTTGGGTCTTAATCTCACATTTTAGCACATCCTAAAAACACCATGTAATAGTTGTCTCATCCCTTTCCCATGATGGAGAAAAGAGTTGTAGTTCAGTAAAGAAACCATCATAGTTTATCATAGACATGAACCCCGAAGCCAATCCACATGAAATAAACTACTCTCTCATGTATCAGTGTCTCGAGATCTATGTGCTCAACGAAATTTTCAACGATATCCTTCTATAACATTACATATGTCTCCCCAATTAGAGCATGAACATCCCACTAGCACATTGATAATCCTTATAACATATAAGAATCCTTTTTTACCATATTCTCAGTAAGATTATTTAAATTTTCTTGTATATCTAGGATGGAATCAATACATATTTCTTCTACCATAGTTCCACCCTCTCTGATGAATGTCATAGGGTTCTGTAAATAAAAATACCAAGTCAAGTCAGTAATACTCTTCACTGCCCACTCTAGTACTCCCTCTATAAGCAGTATGAAGAAAGAAAAGTTATCACATAACTACTCTCCGGCCCCATAACTTAACACTATCAGTGCATATGGTTCCATTCATTGAGGATAATCTCTTTCCATGTCTTCATATTGATATCTCATCGAGTATCATGGTGGATTAATATATGTACCATTCCAAACATACCTCTCTAGACAGTGAACACAAAATTAGCAAATTTTATAAGATGAATTGAAAATAATCCATTACAAATAATTCCATCAATCCTCAACACATAATCAAAATCGATCCATTATCACTACCATTAATTATACATCATGTAGGTTAAGGTTAAAGAAAGGTAAAATCATTATAATTATTCAAGTTTCTCATTATATACTCATTTACACACATATTACATGATTTAACAACATTAAAATCATATTATGAACCTTTATAAATTCAATTATGCAATAAAAAAAATCAATTTCAATAACTTACCAAAAAATATTTTCCTCGTATGGTCTTAAAATGATGCATATCACCAGAAAAACAATGTTCCAAGAATAATGCATCCATACATAACACTCAAGTCATGTTGGACATGGGTAAAATAGTAGGAAAAAATAAATATAGTAATCAAATCACACCACAAGTGCATCACATGAGGTGAAATAACATCCAACTATAACAATACATGTCAATAACAATAATCCACCGATGGTTACTTGGATTTTAACATTCTTAATGGGTTAGCAACACTGATACACTATCTCTTAACCAAGGCTCGACTCAACTAATTTATATTTCTACCTTTACCAAATATTTATACAAAATAAATGATAATAAAACTCATTTGATACCACTTAGAAATGTCCTGACCCATGTTCCATACACTACTTCCCCAAGCCAGCTAATCACATTACCTTAGTATTGTGTCCCCATACAAAAGAGGATACAGACTAGAAGCGAGGGTTTTATACCAATCTTATGGAACAATACCATCTTTATAAAATTATTAAAATATTGTAAAAAAAAATCAATAACCAAAAAATATGAAACAAATCTATTAAAGGTCAATATCACAAGATGATTAAAACATGAATACAATTTCCAAACAAAAATTATAGAGATGTCATGAGAAGTACATGTGAAGTGTCAATATAAAAACCCAAAAATTATAAAGTTCCAGAAAACTCCCAAGTGTCCCTAAATCACATCAGGATACCTCATCCACGATCCTTTACCATCTTAGACATATAAAGTATGACTCTTTCACTTATCCTATCCAGCAAACATGATGTATATTCAGGTGTTGATCAATAATTATGAGTATGATGTTTGTAAAACTCAGTAGGCCACCAAAAATGGATTCTAAAACAAAATCCAGTAAATAAATATGTATGTAGTTGTTTTAATAAAAAAGTAAAATTAATAAATAAATTGATATCACTTTTCAATTATTCTTTAATTTTACCACATAAACCCCTGGGTTCTGAAAGATGCATACACCATCAATACCCACTTGGTCCCATGTTTCAGTCTTAACCATATCACATTTGGAATAAAAAATTCATTATAATACATGATATTTTATTATTCAATTTATTCAATTTTTATGACAATCATTTGGAACCATAGACCATTACAAATCTTGTTGGAGTTGAATGTCGTTTCTAACACCTCATGCGTGTTCATGGCCTACGTCCATGTCCCACACCTCAATGCCACATGGGTATTTAGAGCCTTAGTCTATGACCCACAATAACTATCTTATATGGGTATGTGGAGCCTCAGTCCCTGTTATACACTTATTGACACATATGGGTATTTGGAGCCTCATTCCATGTCCTACGTACATTTATCAAATATGGGTATTTGGAGACACATCAGTATCCCACACACATTTATCACATATGGGGTTTGGAGCCACAATACCTCTCCCACACACATTTATCACATATATCACACATATCATAAAATCACACACATAAAATTTTAATCAATATAAACCACCTTTTTGACAACAATTGACATCATGGTATACCATTACAATTGTGAATACAATCATGTCTTAATAATTTAATCACATTGAACAATACAAACAATTCATCACTAATGTTTTTTAAAATAATTAAATAACATAACCCTTTAACCCATTAAGGTCAAGTTAACCATACCATAACACATATTTTCAATTAATTCATTTTCACATTAATTGAAAAATCACACGATCCAAAATTACAATCTATATTACATTCAAAAAATTATATTAATTTATTAGTCAATTAACTAATCCCATTAACCAATTACATAATCACAATTACAAAATACAATCTTCCAAGATCAACTCATCTCATATTCACATGGAAACTCAATTAATCAATTCCATGATTCCGTAAATTATTAATGGGTTAATTTATTTAATTCAAGAATCAATTATCAAATGTTCTAATTTAAAATCCACAATAAAAACATGATATTATAATTCAATAAGATCGGAATTAAATTTAGACCGGATAATTTAGACACATTGACCAACGATCGCCCAAAGAAAATTCTCAATTTGAAACCAAATCATAAATCCAAAAATAAAGAATAAGATATTGATATAAATCATATATCCATGATGAAAATATTATATCCATCAAAATAAACATATAGATACACTACAAAGAATGTAAAAAATCCATTCAAAAGATGATAGAATGTAGGATAGATAGGGGAAACTAATTAGGATAAGAATCACTTACAAGGACAGGTGCAAGTCCACAATCTAGTATTTTATTCATTAATAATGGAGGTTATAAATCTTTAGAGTCCATCCAAGAGCTTTAAATGACTTAAATTCATTTTTGGTCAAGCTGGGGTGTTTAGGGATATAATATGGGGTTCAATAACTTTTCACCAAAATTTAGGGGTTGAAAATTACATGATAATGATTTACTATATGGGGCATAGAGTTTATAACAATTGTGCAGCTAATTATGTTAATCCTATGAGTGGGTCAAAATATTACTATTATGAGGGTGAAATATTATTAAAATGCTTCCCGAGCCATGTAATCCATTTTTGTTTAGGGATACATGGTTTTCTAGGGAAATGTGTATAGTTTGGGAAAATCATGCACTACCCAAAACCCCAATTGAACATCCAAACATCATCAAAAAGAATCCAAGATAAAATAAAAACAATATATACAAATAAATAAACAATAGTTACTTAATAAAATATTTATAAATCTCCACATAATCTTTGGGATCATATAGTTATGGAAAATGAATTATATCAGTTCATGAGCTGGAAGTCCGTCGTACAGATAAATGACAGTTTTATTTTCAATTTGATAGAAGAGGTGATATATATAATTAATTAAATTATTGTGATAAAATGTCAGTATATTTAAAAAAATATTATTATTATTTCATCATGGTTGATGAATATATTATAAAGATATAATAAAAAATATAACGAATACTCTCAGTTAAGAACAATAACTTTTTTTCAAACAACCATATTATCATTACAATATAATCCCAATAAGGTTAGTAGTCATCCTAATATAAGTCCTATAAGATGTTTGTAATATATGAAATTAATTTGATATGGTATAAGACATAAAATGGATCTTGAAGGGTGTATGATAGAGGATAGGTGGATTCCTTTTATAAGCGATGGGGTTATTATTTTAATTTCCAAAAGTATTAAATTAAAATATATTAGTTATGATTAATAAATGGATAAAATTTGAATTATTTGAATCTAGGATGAGTATTAGTATTTTTTTCTTCCAAAATTAATATTTGGAATGTTTTTATTTGTTACTTCAATGTTTATCCTCCAATTAATCCTTCTATAAATTACTGCAATATCAATGTTTATTACACATTAAGGGTCAGAAAATTTAGTATAAATCAATAACTAACCCAAAAAATTAAATATTTTTATATTTTACACTATATACCCTTAACATGGAAAACTTTAATATCTCTAGTAATTTTAAATCATGTAAAATATATTGTTTGTTATAAAAAATAACTAATTACATTTTTAGGAATACATAAAAAATTATAATATAATATGGGTCTAAAGTTTTTCATATATTTCTTAAATTATATATGATAGATTATATTTATGATATGGATGTAATTAAATTATAAAATAAAATTTATATAAGTATATATATTATTTAAAATTTTATTTTTTTTACTTAACCAATTAGTTAACTAATTTAAATCAAAATCATGTTAATGAATTTTCAAAATATAAGGGTTTGTAATTTTATATATAATATTAACATTTCCTGATAAATGAATAAGGGATGATAGATTCAACCATTTTAATCCTAAATATCCTATTTAAATATTTTTTGGATAAATTAATAAATTAATAATTTTTTATTTAATATAAAATAACATTAATTTCTTTTTTGACATTATTCATTTAATATGTCTTTGAAATTAACTTGACACAACAATTATTATAATATTATCCATTAAAACATCATTAATATGTTATATATATCTATAAATTTCATGAGTCCCTAAAAATATATAAATTAAAATAACTTTTAATGTTTTAAAAATTATTTACATGCTTTTTATAGTGCTTTCACAAGCAGTGTGTTGGCGTTGCATAAGAATTTATGGTAATTTTTTCACTACTAAAAATTAATATTAAAATTATATGATTATGAAAGACATTTAAATTTTAAAACCAATTGACAACTAAATATATTTTTTCTACCTCTCAAAAAAATTAATAGATTTTAAAAGTATGAGAGTGTCATTTTGTACTATATATTTACATAAATCAATATATAGTTAATTATCAAAAAGAATTGAATAAATTTCCATAAATTAGAATATTATATTTTTATTTTCAAACCACACTCATCAGTTACATTAATCTCTAATATTATGTTTTTTATTACCATTTTTTCTTTAACATTAATTTATTTATTTACCCTTACTGAGGTAAAAATATTTAATATGTTTACAATCCATAACGAGAAAAAATAAAACAGACATATTTAGAAAATAAGGAATTTATGATTCAAAATACGAGATAAAGTTCCCATAATTTAGTATATATAATCGGTATAAATTAATTATTATATAAACTAATAAAACAAAATCAAAAAATGTATTCAGACAAATGTGTTTTTAGGCATGAAATAAACTTATATAGAAATAAAGTATAATATTGATTGAAATGTAATTAATTATATTATATAAAATTAAATAATTATTGGGTTAAATTAATATAAGATTCATTTTATAATGATATTATTAAATGAAAATAATAAATAACTTTTATAAAAATCATTATTTTATACTATTCACTGAAGAAACTTTCAGAAAAATATCAAAATTTCAACCTTAGATAATATTCATATGATGATTTATAAAATAATATAATTTTTGTAAAATATAATTTTCTTAATTTTAAAAATTATTTATAATATTTTTTAACAAAATGAAACAAATACCGTATTTGAAGAAAATATAATTTTGAAGAATAAAGTGACATTGTTGAATAATTTAGGAATTTTTTCCTTTGAATTAATCGATAAATTTATATTTAGTAGGACCATTAAATATATTTCCAATAAATTTTTTAATACAATTCACTCATAACAATTTAATTACTATTTTCTAAATATAATATGTAATGATTAAAATTTCATGGTTTGAATAAACTTTATGTTATATATTTTATATTCTTTTGAACATAGTTTTCTTTTAAAATAGCATGATATATTATTTCCTCAAAAAGATAGTAGGTGATCATTAGGGTTGTTGATTCATAGAGCTAGTCTCAGGTATTAGGGGTAGTAGTAGCCATGAATTCTACAAGGTTATTTTCATTCGGCAATCCAAGGATCGGGATTTTAGGGATGTAGATATAAGTCAAAAATTGTTTTTTATTATAATACTTTCTAACTAATAGGAAATATGGTATTTTAATAGCGATAGGTACATTCCTAGTGTATTCCAAACTTTTTTTCATTGATTAATGTTGAAAAATCTCATTATTTTATGTCTACTAAGGTTGTATCTGGTCTAGAGATGGAAATGGAATCATTAATTGGTATCTCGTATCTTGATACACCTAGAGGATAATGGTTTTATCACATTAAAGGATTCCCCATGTGTTTTGTACTGATGATATTTTATTGTAAATAATAATATTTCATCCCTATAAATATAATGATCTTTGATATTATATTTTCAATGGATTAGATGAAATTCTTATAGGATTTTATTTATTTTTATCAAATGTATGTGCCTTTTAAGTCCATTTCAGAAAGGTGTATGAGATATTGGTTGAATATAAGTAGATGTGGTTAGAAAGGGACCTCAAATCTGTTAAATAGTTTCTATTATATTCCAGGTGGTGAGTATATTCATTCAATGAATTAGGTGACAAGTCGACACTCTTTTCCAATATTGGTGGGACAAGTCTAAGATATATTTTAAAATTATTTGGCAAGGTTACATGTTGGGGAGTGATTAATTTCTTGATCCAATCAGTAAGAGTGTGGATCTAGTATAAATATATTCTAATAATATGGCACTAATTAAAATGGAAGAGATATAAGTACATATTTAGGATCTTGAAGAAAATGGTTTTACCCATCTTAGTAATTTTCTTTAGTGTTCTTCTATTTTTTTAACCAAGAATCTCATGGTTAGAAAGGAATTGAACATATATTATTAAAATATGAATCATTTCATATTAAAGAAAACAATTTAATTTATTTTTATTCCTGAACATTATTATTAGCTTCGTGGTGTTGGATAGTACTCAAATATTGTACATCAGTCAAGTTATCATTATTTTCATATCTAGGTGAATGATATACCAAGGATGGATTTTATGGGTATGTATGTGTTGTATATGGAAATTGTGTTTTAATTTAGTTATATGAATATATCAGTGGTATTTAGGGATTTTGGAATATGGATTTTCTATCCCCCCATATACTCATTTTTCATTGTGTTTGTTGATGAAATCTTGATATATTAAAATATATAGGATTTTCATGGTGATCGCCTGGAGATTTTATTGAGTTAAAATAAATCACTGTAACTACTTTCCAATTTTTTTTAAAATTTTTAGTTTTGGATTCATGTGGTATAATTCTTCAGTCATGTTATATTGGGGTGGGTATTTTAGTGGATCCATAAAAGTGTAAGAGGTTACCTTATGGACCAAGCCCACAACTGTTTTTCATATTATGTATTTTCTTTTCCTTAAAGTGTATTACATTAAATGTTTTTCAATATTTCTCTCAGATAGCAACAAAATTGATAGGTATAACCATGAATGGGGAGAAACTCATATGGAATGATTATTGTGACGTTTCCTTTTAGGAGTTGAAAGAGATATTGACATCATCTTTGATTCTAATTATTCCATACCCAGAGAATATTTATTTCGTCGATTTCAATGCCTCTACGACTTTTTTAGGAGATATTTTGAAATAGGGAGATCTAGAGGTTTCTTATGGGTATTTTTATCATTAATACATGATAAAAAAATTACATTATCCATGATTTGGAGTTAATTACTATGGAAAAAATATAAAAGATTCGATGTCATTTTTTTTACAAAAAAAACATTATCATATACATAGACAACATGACCTTTTAGTTTATATTATCTATGTGATACTAGAACCAATTTAATTTGTTTGAGATTGAATACCGAAATATGTTGAATTTTAAAATATAATAATCCACAATAAAAGGGATCATTTTGAAACAATTTCATAGTAGTAATAAGTATAAGAATGTGATTTTGGAGTCCAGAAAAGAATGATAACCAATAAAAGTGTTTAAAAAGTGGATACATGATATGGAAGGGAGATGTGTGCCTATTAATTTGGATTTCATATCCATTACATCCAAACTGGTGAACTAAGTGAAATCCAATCAAGAGCCTGATTCTACTTTTTTAACAATAATGGACCACATAAGATGAACCTAATTTAGGATGGACCACGATGAGGTCGAGGTTATTTATGTCTACGGTATTGTGGAGGTACCTACATACATGGATGAAGATTTCATACGAGACTCTCATTCTTAATGTTTTGATTTTCACATAGGGCTAACTGATATGTATTATTATATCAGGTACCATTATTGGTGGACTTTAAATGTAAATATATTGTAGAATTTTTATTATATAATCTTTCCTTTTAAGGGATAAAGGATGAGAACCCTTTCCAATGATAGTATCTTTGAAAACTTCCTCTTCCAATATTGAACTCGAAAACAAAAAATAATGAATTATTCATGGATCTGGAATAAATAAATGGGGAATGAGACTTAGTGGGGATTCTAATAGAACACCTAAAGAAGTTCCTAAATTTATTTTGTATCCAAGAAAATATATTGGTTGTTGAGAACAGTAATATGTACATGTGAGAGAAAATTTAATTTTATGGGGCACATATAAACACAATATTTTATTGAAATTTGAATTCACATCCAGATTATGGTTGGTACTATTTAATCCTATGGCGAAACAAATATATATAAATATAATGTGTCACCCATTGGATGATGTGAAGTTTGAGAGAATGATTTAGATTTTTGAATATTTTATCATGGGGTTTGTGCTTCATTATTGAGTATCCTAGGTTGACTATATGGATTTGGAGGAGGTTTATTATAATAAAACCATTCATGATTTTATCTACAAAGACCCCTTCAAGGGATTATATGGTATATCAGGTTCCACTTCCTCATTTTGTTTATTGTTAAGAGAGTTAGTGGTTATAATATTGGTCATGGTGGATGTGAAAACCGACAAGATATTATTAATAATTAATTTTTTGGTCAGTTATTAGAGAAAGCAATACTCTTATGATGACAATATGTGAGTACCCCTAGATTTTACAATGGATGTCTCGGTATTTTTGTAATTTTCCCCATGATTCTAAAATAATTTATTGTGTAAGGTGATTGTCGGTGTGTATTTTTTATCTCATTTATGATTCAGGAGTTGATTAGTATTGTTTAATCCTAGTTATACCACCCCATGATATAAAAAGTGCATTATGTGTTTCAAATATCATGGATATGGATGTATGAGTCAAACCCCATGCACATGATTGATTTTAATGATGTTGATTTGGATGTTGTTGTGTCCTTTTATTAGATAATGGTGCATATCATTGGCCAAATAAGGAAGGTAAAATGAAAGATAATCATACATCTTATTAATGTGTTATAGTATCACTGATATATCTAAGAGGATATTAAGAATAAGGATTTGGATGCGTGGGTTATGTTTCAAGAGATATTCATCGAGTATCTCAAGAGATTATTCTTGAATATTTTATGTGTGTATAGGGTCATTTGTAACACTTAATTAATATAAATATTTTTTTTGTTAGTTAAATCATGCATGTTTTAGTTTTTTTCACAATTTTAAGGGTTGGAAGTGGTCAAGGGTAGAGAATTATGGAGTTGGACATGGTTTAGGTTTGAAATTTTATGATACAGTGGGTGTTATGGTGAATTTCTCTATTTTTTGAAATAGCATGGTCATACTAGGTACTTTGATTATGGGTTCAGGGTTACTCAAGAGACAATGTATTTGGTTGAATCATAATTCAAATCATTATTGTGAAAATATTTATGTTGTGTTATAATGAATCATCTAGAGATATGAGGCCCACTAGAATTTAGTGGTTCATTAAATCGTTGTGTCATGTGTTAAATAAAAATGTGTGACCTAGGTATCTGTGTGTTTCCCTAGTAATTAGTGTTTCATTATTAATTATCTGGTTTTTATTCATTGAGACCTCTAGATAGTGTTTTTTCCATGGATAATGGGGCTTCACCTCATTTACCGACATGGTTAGTTTTTTAAATAAATCAAATTTATTCAATGGGGGGACAAAAAAGATACACACATCTCATTCTCCCTTTACACATCATGAACCAAACACCTTTTGGATTTCATCCTTGATTCATCACACCAAAAAACATAATTTTATTCCTATTAGATCCATGTATACTATGATTGATCTTATTTGGTACGTCTAACTTCATGGTATCCATATAACTATGATTCTATTTCAGTTTCTATTCCCCCATGAGTAATCACTAATTTATTTGATTTTTTAGTTTTTATAATCCAATTGGGGTGATCTTAAATAAATTTTCATGGTTTGGATATTCATATCATTGATAATTGAGTTAGTATTTTTTACAATGATTATCAAATTATATGATGTCATAAAGGATGTTGATCTAATTGGATTGTTTTTTTCTTTATATTGTTTTTGTTTTTTTATGAAATCGTATGGGATAGTCTAAATTTCCATAATTTTCTCATTTGTGGGTGCATAATTGCTAAATTACTAGTTTCTAATAGAGAATCATCCTATAGTTTTGTTTTTAATGGGTTATCAACTTTGGTTGTTCATCAATAATAGAGTTTCTAGGTCTATTTAGGTATTAGTGATCTTTTTGGATATCCTATGATTATATATGTTGAAATCATTAAAAAATAATGTACTAGATGGGTGGAATGGGTAGTATAAGATGTTGATCATGATTTTTATTAAGGGAATCACAAATGGAATTTCATATAATGGTTTTTATGTGGAATGTCAACTAAGAGGATATGTTAAACCTTATGGGTCAGATATTGGCCTTCATTTCATTTCTAGTTGTTGAATGTTATTACACGTATGATGAATCCATGGGAACATATCTTTGTGGGGAATTTATTCATCTTATGTGGGAGGATGGTTATTGTGACTCCTTTTCAACCATATTCCATGACGTCCATGCTTGAGGTATTTCCATGGTACTACACTTAGAAGGGATGCTTTCACAATTGAAATTCCCTCCCTAGACAATTTCCTTTATGATCATTGGATACAAGACATACCTATAAGTCCTTACTTATATGTGATATTTCATCTCGTAAAATTGATTTCTCAGTGGGATTCCCTTCTTGATTCACAGACCGCACACTATTTTTGGTCCCCTTATATATAGAGATAACTTTGTTCTGAATATGACCTCATTTGGTATTCTCATGGTTCATGGAATCTTAGTTACTCTATGATGACCCAATATGAGTGTATGTTACTTCTGTATTTATTTTTGAATAGTTCATCCACTCAAATATACATGTGGAACTTATGATTTGGATGTGTTGGTGGTTTCGAACATGGTTTTATTACTCACACCCCCACGAAAATATTAGTGTGTGTATATAATTAGTATCCTGGAATCCATTAATGGGGAAGGTCTCTATATTGGGTTGTTCTCATGAGAAGGTAGATCAATTTATGTATATATACAATGCGTAGATATAATATGTGATACAATTATTTTTATTTCACCATATAATTTTGATCCTTTGATTTTTTATATATTTATCCAGTACTTTTGGGGTAACATTTTAATAATGATATATAACAAACATGCGATAATTTTCTAAATATTAAGATGTTGAATACATGTTTGGATAATGGTTTTTTTAATATTATCGCGTATTTATTATTTTTTCATCTATTTTAAAAATTTGGTATAGTTTTCTATAACCCAGGGTAT
This sequence comes from Viscum album, assembly GCA_963277665.1. Taxonomy (NCBI): domain Eukaryota; kingdom Viridiplantae; phylum Streptophyta; class Magnoliopsida; order Santalales; family Viscaceae; genus Viscum; species Viscum album. The sequence goes on from OY728161.1 coordinate 1,058,096,649, forward strand.
TGTATTCCCATTTAATAGTTCATTATCTCACTACTAGTTGGTATACTCTTTCATGAAAGGAGGCATACATGAGGTCTTCTAAAACACCAACACATTCCTAGTGAATTAGTTTGAGGTGTTTCCACTCAATTAGATAGTGTATTCAATATGATTAATACAGTAGAATGTGCTTCATAATAATTGTTAATAAATTCATGAAAATTTTGTAAATTCAAAATAAGTTATATTCGATGACTCAAAGACTGTTGTAGATATTAGTCCAACATTTCCTCAACTCAAACAGAATAAAAATCTTAAAAGTACGTTTTATAATAGATCCCTATTTAAAAATTAAGTTATGGTGGGGATGAAATTTATGTGGATTCATTATTATAACTCTTGATATATTTTTAATTATGAATATGTGGTTTAGTAGAGATATTAAAATGTTAAAATGTGTTTTCTACCATCTACTGAAGAGGTATGTTATTCAAATATTTTATACTAGAATCTAATGACTATTAGTTTCATAAAATTAAATAATTATAAACTATGCTTTAAAGTAAATATGTATCTTTAAATAAAAGGTATAAATATCTTAAAAGGTCCATTTAATATGTTATTATTACATGCATAATAAATTTAATAATATTTCATAATTGGAATAAATGTTTTTGGATTATGAAACCTTACTTTCCAAACATAACAATAGGATCAATGAATCTATATATAATAATTACATTTTGAATTTAGATGCTAGAAAATTTACCCGTGTGGAAGAATACCTTAATGAAACCCTTAAAAAAGATTAATTAATGTATTGAAAATATATTGTATGTAATGTTCAAAATCAAAATCCTTATATAAATTATTTTCTTCCCAATTATAATAGGTAAGGAATGTATACTATTTCTTTTTATAGTGTCAATATAGTTTATAACTCTAAATTTTTATAGTCTATTAAATATTCAATTTCATCCCAATGAATTAATATTTGGATAACCAAATATGTAATTTCCAAAACAATGATTCTTAAAGGCATATTGATTCAAAAAATACTACTTTTTAAAAAATTTTAAGGATGAATCCGAAATAAGAGATGAAAAATAATACACTCACAGTGTATGTTCCTGGAATATGAGAAATGGATATTATAATTTCTATTCACTATCAAAAATAGATGATGTTTATATTGATTTTTTTAATAATGAATATGAAAACTACATTTGTAGTGAGGTTAGTAATAAATCATGAATATATACTTATCAAAATTTATTTATTTTTCTATGGATAGAATAATAATATCGAAACTGTCTCATAACTACATAATGATGCTTATTCCGTTGATTTAGAAAATAATTATTTTTTTAAAAAACATAAATCTCCTAGATTTGGATCATGTAGAAATAAATATAATTGTGCATTAGATATGGATTATTTATGTATAAGAACCATATATATTTTTAATTCTAAAATTAGTAAATATTCGATTCATTATATATGACATGCATATCACGATGTTTATTATTTACAAATGTTATTAAAGAATAATATTTTTATTTCCTTAACCGAAGTTTGAGGGAATTAGGCTCTTTGATTAATGTCAAATGGGCCAGAAAAAAATATTCCTTTAAGTCCATAAATGATCTTGATACTTTTATTTTAAGGGAACATACCCTATAATATTTTTTTGACCATATAGAATAGTAATTTTTTGTGGAATGCATTTTTAATGTTTTAAATAGTTTTTCAGACTTACAAGGGTTTAGATTTTAGGAATTAAAATCTAAGCATATAGTTTTTATATAAATTTTTTAAACATTTTCTTATTGAAAAAGATGCCATATTTTTATAAAATATTCCCATGGAATATAATAAGAAATTAATGAGTTTAACTTATTTTTTTCAAATCATGGTAAAAAAACAATTTTCTACCCCAATAAAACAGAAATAAAATATTGTTTTTTAAATGGTAAATATTACTATCTAAAAAATAGTTTTTACCTCTTTATGTGATAAATTTTTAAATACTCATTTTTATTGGATAATTTTATATGGTGTCATATATCATAATTAATGATCTAATAAGATATATTATTATGAAAACACACCATAATTTATAAAAAATAAATCCAAAATTAAGAATTTATATTTTATTGGATGAAAGGTTTATATCTTGAATAATTAATATAATTTTGGTGAATTTGATATAATGGATAATAAGTGAATAATTATTGGTTATTATATTACTTCTAAATGTTTTATATTTTTTAATAAAAAATTAATTATAGTTTACGAATCAATTCATTTAATATTTGGAGAAATTTATCCTCTTATTCACAAGAAAAAATTCATTGATTACCTTGTAGAATATTTTAACAACTTGAGATTTAGTGTTCTTATCCACCCAAAAAGGGATGATGATGAGGAACATATTATTATAGAGTCTAGTCCTATAGAGTTTAAAACTGAATAAAATAATATTTTACTTATTTGATATTCTATAACATCAAAATACTCTCATTCATATTTTTTGATATATATTTTAGATGATTTAATTAATATTTGAATATCTTCAAGAAATCTAAATAAGTTTTACTTCTTGATGTTTCCAAATATACATTAAATTCTATATGAATTTTCAAGTGATGAAAGTGTAGTTTAATATTTTTATGAAGAGTTAAAATAATTAAATAAATATAGATTTTTAAATTTAGTTGAGAGAACCTTATATTATCATGTTATTGGGAAAAAATGGATTTTTTTAAATTAAAAAATAAAATCTTGGTGTGATCACTATAAATTAGGCTAATTTTTTAATTTATAATTATAATAAAGAGTTATTTATATATTATATGTAGTATTTTTTAACTTTTATTTATTATAGTACATTATGATTAAAATTTATTATGTATCTCATATGGATTTCATGATTTCTCAAGATGGATCTATTATCATATTTTAAAATATTTTCCTTATAGGGAAAATTATGCTAAACAACTGGTGAATTTGTGAAATAATATTATTTAAAATTCCATTTATAAAAAAATATAAATATGGTGATAAATACTAAATTAGACCTTGGTATAAAGGGTTTAATTCTTATCAATTGTTATATTGTTTTTATGTAAGGATGAAATACCGTAATATATTCAAAAAAACTTCATCATTAGTAATTTTATTACTTAATATATATTATGATTATGTAATAATGGCTTCAATAAACAATAATATGAGTAATTAACTTTCTTATTACATGGAAAAATAATTTGTAATGAGAAATATGGTTGATCTTTTCTTTTTTATTGGTTTCAAAATAATTCAAAAATACTGTTCAAAAGTTTTAAATCAAAGAATGTGTACACATGAATTTCTAAAATTGTTTATTGATTAAAATAATGAATAATATGAAACACTAATGGGTATTAAAAATATACTTGATATAGATGACGATGGGAAACTAATAGAAAACAATTTCCATAGAGCTATAAATGAGATATTTCTATATCTTATTACAAGTAGATAATAAATTATTCATGTTATGTCTATCTATGCTATATTCAGAGTTATTCATATGGAATTTAATATGAATATTGTCTATAAAATTATAAGGTATGTTAATTGTTAATTTTTTTCCTACATTGAGATATTGTTCGAATTTATATTCTAATATTTATTTTTTATTGTAGATTATATAGACAGAGTATCTTAGGATAATTTAACTTTATGGGAAAATATTTTATTTCTTGGTTGGGTGAGAAACAGTATTATATTTCATTATATAAATCTGATGATTGATATGTTGTAGTCGATAGTTTTTATGATAATGTGTTAAGAATGGATCACTCTTTGAAGTAATGTGGATGTAGTTCTTAACATGATCATATAAAATGGTATAACAGTAGTGAAATATACATTTATAATCCAATTTATAACAAAGTATAGAAATAAGAATATTTAAAATAGAAATAATTTCAATAAATCCAACACAAGAAATTGATATTTATATTTAGTTTATTCACTTTGAACACCCTTTGGTAGATAGTTTGAAAACAAAACTTTTTTATTATTTAGATTATATAAAGAGTTAATTAGGCTTTTTAGGAATTTAATTTATTTATCATTCTTTTATTTGGTTTTTATGTTTCTTAATTTTTTCTCCATATTTATATATTTATTTTTTTATTCATACTTGTATTTGTTATTTTATATTTAATATTATATTTTTAATTAGAAGTTAAATTTAATCATGCACATCATTTTCTATTTTTACATATCATTTAATCATTCTTGATTAATATTTAAAAAGAATCTAAATATGTTTATTTTATGTTTATTTATAATATAAATTTATTTTATATATGACCTAAAAAATATTATTTGATTCTAATGTTTGGTTAAATTTTTAATTCTTATAGGGTGTCTTCAAAATTTATAATCTTTTACATTTTTTTATATTCTATAATATTTTTTATCATTATCTCTTTATATTTATTATATTTGAAATCATTTGATCTATAGATCTTGGATTCATATTTTTAAAACCTAAATCTAATCATTACCCTATAAAAACTAAAACCAATAAACATTTTTTAAATTATATTCAATGGAGAAGATGGAATAAATTAAATCACTACAACCATATATTTGTTCAATAAGAAATGTGAATTTTTCATAAAAAAAGAAAATGTTATTGATTATGTTTGGTTTAATAAAATAAAATCTTTCCATGAATTGAGTTTTGAGTTTTTATCAATGGGAAATTATATTTAACTCTATGAGAATTAATATAACATTGATTATTATGTTGATGAAATTATTGAGAATGTTATATTTTTTCCAGCAAAAAAGATATTCATAGGTTGAATATTAATGGGAAATAAATTTCACCTACTTGCATAGAGTTGGAAAAACATTTTTAATATCTATATCAAAGCTGATTCATGTATGATAGGTATTTAATAATTGATCATGATATGAAGGTAGTAGATATAAATTTCTACCATCTTTGAAGGTACAAATATAAATAGTGAAAATGTAAATGTTTTAGAGACCAAAAATAAGGTCTTATGATCATTTATTTAGATTGGTATTTCATTAAAAATAGGGGACTTGGGAAAATTTATATTTCATTAAATATAACCTAGGAACATGTTATTTAATGAAATTAAAATTAAAATTTCAATATTTATAAAGGCACTGATAGATGATTATTGTAAAGGAAAAATAATACTGAATTGTTGTCTATATAGAAAGATCGTTAAGATTTTATTTTAGAAAAAAGAAGTATGATTATGTAATGAGATGGATCTGAAGCACCATCACTATAACAATATTGCTTCATTGGTAGTAAAAAAAATAATATCTATATCGAGGGTATCAAAAACATGGTATGTTATAATTAAAGGATAATATATTATTAGTTTATATAATGAACAAAAATATATTATAATTTTTTGTATCCTTCATGTATGTCTTTCAAAACTGATGTAACTATGAATTTAAACCATAAGAATGATTTTATTAAGAAAAAATTGTTTTCTTTTTGGGATATTCTTTTTATGGTTTATAAATATTAGATTCCAGATGAAAATTAAAATCTAGTTAACATAACATTGTTTTTTTTGAAACTATACCTTCCAATTATAGTGTTGGTTCTAAAGCAGTTGTATATCAGGATTACAATATTGAACATATTAATATGGAAATTGATTCTGGTGATATGGTTGAGGCAGGAACTGATGTTGATAAACATTTTAAATATAATATAATTTCTTCAAAGTTTGGGTTGTCGTTTTATATTTTCTATCAATTAGTAGTTGATTGAAATATTATGTAAAGATGGTTATAGTATATTGATATGACTAGTTAAATATTTTAAAGATTCTATAAATATCATATTGTTTAAATGTATTCAAGAATCATCACTTGAATGGAGTAAAAATTGGATAAACAGAAAATTACTCCTTTATAAGAGCCATAAAGAGAACATTGTAAGAGTCATTTGTGACTATTAGAGGGATGGTCAAACCCTGACTAGATTAAATATAAAAAATAGGAATGTACCATGAGTCTCATACGGTCCTTTTTCGAATTCTTATTATGAAAAATTGGTAAAATTTTATTGTTTTTTAAATTTATTTATTAGAGATTTTATATTTCATACTATGACATAGAAATTTCAACACAAATTTAATTAGATATATATCAGTGGTTCATGAGATTAGGTGCACAAATCCTGGAAGGATTTTCCTTCCCAAAAATGATATATCATAAATTGGTCTAGTGGGTAATGAATCCCAATTATCAATAATTATAAATCTACAAGTACAGGTTTTTTTACATTAGGTCTATTTAATACCAGAATTAGAGTATACACCATGAAGCAGGTCCTCTATTAATGATGTGTTAAAAGGTTGAGTAAAATTCAAGAAATGTGCAGAAATATATAAAGAGTTATTAAGAAAACATTTTAGTCAAATTATGTTCATATAATTATTAAATGGACACCATAAAAAATAAGAGGATAAATTCATGATGTGGTTCAATTCATGAATTTTCCCACAATTAATGATGGAGTTTCACCATAAAAGTGTGGTTCTTATAATTTAACAATGATTTTATTTCAAGATAAATATAGATTATATGGTTCATAATTTTAGGAATTAATTTAATTAACTTTAATTTATCTGCTCTAATTAAAAAATTTGGAACACCTGTCACATTTAAGGGGTAAAAAATGAATATAAATTATAAAAACAAGTGGATGATTCAAAACATAAAAAACTAGAGAAGAAATGATAGGGAAGATAGCCGATTAATGAACTCCATTGATGATCAGAACATTATAAAAAGGTTTAATGAGAAAACACATATTTATGTAATGTTTAACTTTAGTCGGGAATCACATTGTATGATCATCATAACCCATATTTATTATAGTATTTGACTCCAAGAAGTGTGTAGAGAGATAAGAATAGACAGTGTCCATGGATCAGTAGTACCCCCCCAATGATCGAAACATATAAAGAGTAAAATATTAAATAACGGAACATTAAAACACTTTTGGTTTATTACCCTTTCACTAGACCCTAGTGCATAATTATGTATAGTAGGAAATAATCAACATTTAATATATGAATTTAAATGTCTTGTGTCTATGAAATATTGATATATTTATTTCATTCTTCCTTATCTGATAATTTGATCAAGTAAAGTAATGAAAAATTGAACTCTTTATTTATCCCACTCCCTTATTGGGGTTATTAAACATGTGGGTTCAACAAGTGGATCAACATCTACTAGGTGATTTCATATTGAATCTATATCTAGAATGTGGGAGAAATATATAATGATGTTAATGAAATATTTTTCCACCTTTTTTATAGATATAAGTTCTAGATATAGAAAAAAGCACATGAGATTAACATTCCTTCTCTTGGAATTAATATCATCCCCGCTACACTACTTTAAATACAAGTTATTGATTATAAGATAATGTAAATGAACTAGGTCAAAAAGAAACTAAAAGACTCTACTAAAAATTATCAATAATATTTATCTTAAATGCTATCAAAATAGTTATATATAAATGTGATGGTATTCAAATATCCAAAATACATATTATAAAATATGGCCAATATTTAAGATGGAAACAATAAGGATATTGTATTTAAATAACAAGAACAACACACAATGTCCGAGGATTTAACATGATCCTAAATGAGAATATTATTTTCAACTATAATCATCTCATTGTACTTGTGTTATCTATCTTTGAACATAATTATTAGGTAAAATATGTTGATATCATGAGAAAAATTCTCAAAAGACTAAAAACTTTGTATAATTTTAAGGTCTTTAATTTTGAAGAACAAGATCTCATTAATATGGCCAGTGGTGATCTTCATAGTGAGAATATGTTTGTGAAATATTGGTGAAATCAAAATACACATCCATCCATTTGTCAAAATAGTTTACCTTTTAATCCATAGAGAATCTATAAATTCATTAATCTAGTAGAAGAAAAGATGATTTTAGTGATGATATTCTATCACATGTATCAAGTTAATTCACACGAGGAAAATAAAGGTATCTAGTAAATTAATTACTATAATACATCAATTCTTGAATGTTTGGAAATATTATAGTTATATTTTTATTTAAATAGGAAATTATAGTTGAGTATGAATTGATATTAATGTGACTGAAAATTTTCCCATGATATGATACATCAAATTAAAAAAATCAATTGGAAGGAAGTTTCCAATGAAAAAACATGTTAATTAATGAGGAGAAGTTAATGAAAAATATTGGGAAGATGATAAAGATAAATTATATTTAGATATAGATTCTATTTTGAAGGAAATATATGAGAAAAAATTTTGATTTTGAGAAAGATAACTGTGTCAAATGATTTTTTGATCTAAAAAAGTGCTTGATTATGCTATTTATTATTTAAAAATTTAGTTTATGGAAAACTGAAATATACATAATATTGTAATGGAATCAATATTATATGTTGACCGAGTTGAGAGAACTATTAATCAGTCATATAAGTGGAGTAATAACAATATATTCCTCAATTAACATATGAAGGAGTGTTGTATTTAAATATAGAGATCGAAGAACATGTGTAAATTGATTGAAAATAAAAAACTTTTGGATGGAAGAGAGAAAGAAGAGATTTGAATCTATCAAATGAGTCATGCCTTTTTAAAAAATTGAGTTTCAAGAAAAATTAAGTGGAAAAATGATATAATTTAAAAGGTTCTCTAATAGTCAATTGATAAAATACAAAAGAATATATTTGAGTACTATTGGGAAGATATAAATGAACATAGGTCCATGTGTATGAGTACAAGTGGGATCAAATGTGATATAGAAATATATTAAGATAGTTGAATAATTTTAAAAAATGGAAGATGAATATTATTAGAAAAATCTCTATTTGTTCAGATTATGGGAAGGAATGGTATTTATATTAATGAAATGTCAGTTCCATAGGTTTTTTGGACATATGATGTCCTTGTGTTCTACATTTGAGATTTACATTAGAGGTGAATCTCCCATGAGTTTGAAACAATGTGTGAGAATATATCATATATCTTGAGGGAAAATTATATATATATATTAATACTAATAAAACATTTTTCATGTGTTAATAAATTTCCTGAAATAGAGAAATCACGCATTCATCCAAGAAGGATAGAGAATAAATTTTCTATAATAATCATGGAATATTCCTTTAGAAAATATTTTTAATCCATTGGAATTAGGTCAGTATGTTCTCATAGAGTATGATATAAAATTGGGAGAGTCCATGATTGACCCACATGATGTCCTTGGTTGTGTGCAAGCATTGATAAAATTAGAAATTATAATATCCCAAACTACACATAGCAACAAATGAATATAATAGTTGGAGTGTGGTGTTGAACCCACATGAATAGGTAGTAGGAAAACAACGTAGTGATAAGAACATTATGGTAGGAGTCCTCATGTACACTCTCATTTTTTGTTTTATTATGATTATAAAGGTTAGGTTCTAACTTTGGATTGAGAAAAGGGATCAGGCTGAAATTCTAGGTTTATGGGAAAATGTAATCCTAAATCTATAATGGGATATAACTATAGATTAATTTGAATATATTTTCAATGTTCATCAATTTTTCATGCTCATGCCATTGGATCTACCAATGATGCAACTATTCTATAGTATAGAAACTATCAACAATCAAGGTGCATTATCATTAGATTATATGGAAGAATTATTCATTGTCTATTGGTCCTATATTTATGAACTCCAACTAGCTTAGGGTCTTTTAATTAAACAACACATTATTAGGGTTATGTTAAATAATTATATAAAGAAATTACCCTAATTACTAACAACAGGGTTACCAAGTTTTGATTTTGTGATTAATTAAATTTAAATCCACCATTACTCTCCCCCCTAACCCTACTAGGATTAGCTACACATGGGGGTATCAAATCAAAGTTGGAAAATTGTAATCAAGATCAAAATGATAATTATTCCTCTAGAATAAAGAAATACATAGTTTAAAACATATAAAATCAACAAAATATTAACATGAATGATGAGAAAATGAAGAACATGTAAATTTTAATTGGATTTGAACTTAAGAACACCAACATGAATAGAACGGGTCTATGAATCGAAAGTGATAATAATAGAATGATGAAAAAATAAGATAAATAAACAAAACATTGTTTGAATGTTACTAAGAATAAATGTATATGAAAAAGAATTTTCTCAGTGGTATCTAATATATTTATTTGTCGAAGGGTTCCCACATATATATAGATCCGAGATTTTCATGAAATGTAAATTATCCATCTCATTTCAATTATTTAATTGAATTATAAAATTAGACTTTCATGTAGAGAATGTGTGTTTCATGTCATGCACATTAAATACAAAATGTCTCCAAATATTTTTGATATCTTGTTTTTTAAATATTACATTTGTTAGGAAGAGTTATGTTTCAATATTATAACATCATGTAATATGTATATGTCATGTACTAGATCATGTTTATGATTGTAAAGATTTCACATAATATAATATATGCATGTCATTTAATTGAGATTCATGTCATGTATATATATATTCAAATGTTACTAATTTTTTCATAGGATGGATGATATTCTACATGAGGAATACATGCCATGAATTTACTAGATATAATGTTGATTTTTAAGATTTGGCATCATCTCATTCTTTGAGACTTGAGTTACTATTACCTAAAAAGTAAAATCAAAACCCAATTCATTATATAATAACACATGATTAAACCATGAATTAATGAAATATATATATATATATATTGATATTATCAAATTCCCTCACACATTGGAAGAATTGATTCCCCTAAAACAAGAAGCATCACAATATTTATTTCTATTCAATCAATTATTAAATAAGAAACATGAATTACAATCAAGAAATTAAAACTAACTGAATGAGTATAAATTAATTCTTCCAGAATCAATTCTATAGAGAAAATTTTTCATGTATAATTTAAATTTTGATTATTTATATCCTTTTCTTTATTTAATTACAATTTTACACTCTTAGATTGATGTTACACCCATATTTCAATTTACCTTACACGAATTTTTTCTAATGACTCGGGGTATAACATAATTCTAATTATGATCACACCATGAATACCTATTCTTAACTATAAGGTTGTGATAGTTCTAACATTTTCACTCCATATATTTGAAACAAAATTTATGATGATGGATTTCTCAATAAGGTTCAAATGACTCTGGGAATGAGGAAATGTGCATAAATGAAAAAAAAAATATCGTAAAATGAGTGTAATATATAAAGTATAATACATGATCATCATGAATAAAGAAATTAAAAATATATTCCATAAATAAGAATCTCTTCACACCTAGATGCTCATTTTAGGTCTATGGTTATACCATAAAAGCAATGAATGTATATTTTTTGTCTTCTTCTTTCTTCTTTCTTGGAACTCATGTCTCAGGTATATCATATATCCATCACCCAACTACATATGATCTGTCATATGATGCATCTGTCTAGTAAAAGTGATTTTCGACCTTCTTAATACACATTCCATATTTTTTTCAATATTCATTTTTAAATATATTGATCATTAATGGTACATCAAAATAACCACAGACCACTCATTATAGATCATGTGAAATAATAAATATACATGTCCTCACTAGTGAGATTCTCACAACCATCAGTAATGACCATCTCTTTCGCATATATTCAAATTAATATCATGAAATTATATAATTTTTAGGGTAGGAATGAATAATATGGTCCTATAACATGTCTCAATCCTAACAAGGACATTCATGGAATCTACGGTCTTAATAAGAAAAATTTTTCCCAAGGGTTTCAGGATAAATGGATCAAAAAATATTTCCTCAATAATTTTTAGAGTGTATTTATTTAGTCTCATCCTTGATAATATTTAAATTCATGTACATATTGGTTTACATACCCCATGTCTCTCTCAATAAATACACTAATAAATGAATAATATAATATAGATATATAATCCTCTTAGGAATGATAGATTATATAAAATAACATACAAACACTCACCTTATAGATTCTAGAAATAAATATAACAAAAATAATTTCTAGAATATCGAATTATAATTAAATTAAACAACTCAGTAATCATTCATAAAATATAAATAGGAATAAAATACATTTTAGAAATCTCTAAAAATAATTCTTTAATTTAAATGGGTGTAATGATATATAAAGTTAATGAATGATTTCAATGAAAAATTCCTCTTATAGAGACATGTGAGAGATATAAAAAAACATTAATATATTGGAAATAGAAATTTGGAATTTGAAATAGGGAATCATGATCTCCCTAAAATGAAGGTCATGTCATGGAAGAAATTGTTGGAAGGAGATGTAAATTGTGATATCTGAAAAAAAGTCAGAAATAAAATATCTTTACATGATAAACCATTAATACATAGTGGTTAATCGAGATGTAAGTAGAAAAATGGGTAGGAGAACACATTAAATAGAAGGAAAATGTGGCTCAAATATATGCATGAATCGACTACAATGATTTTTTATGACCGAAGAATTAAAAAATGATTGAATAAAAAAAGGTCCTTTGAACCCAAAGAGAATCTACAAAACAAAAAAATATAGGTTTCCCCTCATAATGTGATAACAATAATGTCCTTTTCCAGAGATATGGGAAAGATAATAAGTTTGTGTCTTCTATTTGATTAGATGTTCTATTACTCCCATAGGAACTGGTGGTGGGGTCATTGAGCGCATCGGGGGTACTTAGTGGTGCTAACCAAAAAAATAATGGGTTGAAAAAAACTCTCATATGGTTGCATTAAATACATTTAATGTTGTGGAAGAGTGTTTTGTGTAGTAATAAGCTGGAGATCCTCAAGTTGGTGTTGTATGTTAGATAGACACTGATATATCTCATGTTAGAGGCTAGATGATGTCTTTACAGACTCATCAAAAACCTTTGATGATATAGTAGATCTAGAAATGGATAAATAATTTCAAAATAAAAAAAAGATAAAAAGAAATAAATTATTATATTTGAGACATTTTCTCATCCATATATAAGAAAAATGATACTCTAGAGAATATTAAATAGAAAAAGAGTGAAAAAAATAAAAACATGGAAATATATTACAATAGGGGATGCGTACATGAGAATAAATAAATATTTCGGGACATATCACTGCTATATGAATTGGTAGTACCATTCCAAGCAATTGGTGTAATAATGATATATTTGTTATATATGGAAACAATGGTGGTTGAGGTAGGGTCATTAACCACTGTAGGAGGTGTCGTGGAGTTGGTCGTGGGTTCATTTGTGATAGATGGTGGGTAGGTATCAATCCATACTAAGGATGAACGTCTAGATATTGTACCAATAATTGGAAACTCAAATGTTGAATAAAGGGTGGGATCCTTTCCCCATCGTCATTACTCTGTTATACACTCCATATGGGTAGTAGTAATTATGATCTCTAGATGTATTCCAAACTGGATTGGATATATTTTGTGAATGGAGGATGATGTGGGTTATATAGTGGGGGATTGGTGGGATGATTTTGTAGCTATTGTTGGGGTGTGGTTGATGAACTATGATGGATTGGTAAAACCAATACTGGAGTAGATGAAATCTATCTCTCATTCTCTATAATGCAATGAAGATTCGACTAGAATTCAGATGGAAATGGGGAGGTATGTGTAGTGGTAGAAGATTGTGGATTAGTGGTTTTATGGGATGGTGGAGTTGGAAAATTTGATGAAGATGGAGAAGTAGTGAATGAAGGGTCCCATACTGGGTTATCAGGGGCTGGGGATTGGTTTTTGGGATCTAGAGACTCAATAATGTCCTCTACATACTAATGGGCCCACAGGTATCACCCCTATATGTTCTATTGAATCCCCTTCTTATGGACCATGAGAATAATTATTGACTCCAACATTCCAAGAGAGGAAGGAGGATGATCAGCGTCAAAGACATCTAGATTATGGGAAACATTGGTGATGAAGTTGTGTCCCATAAGAGTACCATGATCCCATAACCCCTTCATCTCATAGTATAAATAGAATTGGTTGTCCATGTCCATAAAATGGATTAAAATTGATGAGTCTAGGGTGGGAAAATTGATCTGACTGATGTTTCTATGAGAGGTCCTATGTTTAACCAAGAATGAGCTAGATCCGAGTGGAGAATCTAAAAAGCAACACCCCACATATGGGTTATCTTTGGACTATATGAACTGTGGATTCTATGGGAGTCTTGGGAAATAAATATTTATCTCCTCATCACATCTATCTTTTCCATACTAGAAACATGGGTTTCTAGGTAGGAGAAGAAATAAAATTATAAGTTTAGATACTGAGCCTAAGGCTATATTGTCGAAGTGTGAGCTCCCAAGGACATCAATTGAGATGATAGTTGATGATTTCTAGGCAGATCTCTAATGTGGCTGAGAACTCCATGAATAGATCCTAGTACATCTCCTCAAATTCCGTGGTGATAATGGATAGGTTAATTCATCTAAAAAGTGTGATAAGAACATCATGGACCAGTATTTTCTCAAGGAAATCTAATTCTAATGTCTTGTTTCAACTCATCGTCCTGGACAAGAGCTGGACCAAGAATAGTTGATGCTTAGGTAAAGAAAAACAAATGTTCTAGTATAATTTTGGGCATTGGGTATCACCCTAGGATGGGATGGACGATGCCACAGTATAACTATAGGTGTGTAGAGTGGCAGAACCAAACACAGATGATGAGGGTGTGAGATGTGTGGGTGGAGGTGGAGGTGAATGCTCTCATCTATTGGGTGGAAATGGATTATAGCATAGGCTGGAAATTTAATGAATTTAGAATGTTCCATCATGTGATGATGTGTGTAACTTGTAATGTTGAGGATGGGGTTGGATATTTAACATGGAAAAGAGATAAGGAGGAATGTAGAAGGATCCAATGGTGATAGTTTCATGGGGCTGAGAATGTTGGGTGACATATGGGATAGGGGACGATGTGCAAGAGAGAAACCGACAAGGGGGGGGGGGGTAATTTATTAACCCTAATTTCCGGAATTTTATAAACTCGCTAATGTTTTATTATCATGTAAAATTTTAATGGTGTGTAAAGAGACATAATTTATTTTTTACTTTTTCATCATATTCATATGGTGTAATATATTACATAACGTGAATTGAATTTTTTTCATAAGTTAAAAACTAAAAATATTATATAGACATTTTTAAAATATATGATAATGTGGAATTAATATTTATCCTATTAAACCTATCACGTGATGCCTCCCAGTCAGTTATTTTTTATTATCGATATCTAGACATGCGTAGATTCATATGAATTTCCCCTCACCATAGGTTTAGTGGGATTATCATCCTCATTATCACTATATTTGTATCTATTATTAGTATAGGTCTCTCTATAATCCTTAATTTTTCATATTATCATCTTTACTAACAGTAACAAATATGACATGAAAATAAAATTACTCTCCACTTTTCTTCGTATCTTTGACTTAGTCTAAAACAACTTATTCATTTATGGACCTAATAATTAATATTTCCTTGTTTATATCAATCAAACCCTTACCTGGGGTAAGAAATTATATCTCTATAATGATGGGTATATAACCTTTTTACACCACATATAGGATAATTAAATCAGTAGGAAATAAGAACATACCAACATTTACTAAAACATCCTCGAGACTTCCATGATGGTACTTGAGGGATTGGTCAACCAGTTGAAATGATACTCTCATTAGTGTCAGTAATTCAAAACACAACTTTTTGGAAACACTCATAGTTGAAAGATTGTTACTTGTTCCAAGATCTTACATGTACTTTCCCAAATCATTATTATCTATAGTTCATGGGATAGAAAAACATCAGGGGTATCACATATTTTATGATAGCTTTACCTGAAATACTCTGGAGAATTAATAATTTTTTAGATGAATCCATGGTATTATATTTTCATCTCAGTATAATGAAATAATATTAATAATTTAACACACGAAGGTAATTTAGAAATGGCCTCTATAAAGGGCATTTTTTGTAATTATTTAACCATTTCTAAAAAAATTACATCAACCTTATATTTTCCCTTATATCATCCTACCTATAAAGGGTAGAGGGGGTTCTATTATAAAGGTTCCCCATAGACATATTAATTTCCAATCTAACCTTGAAAAGTATATTTTTAGCATTATTTGATTTATGATCTTGTTTTTGACCATCTTTATTTGTGTTATAATCACAATACTTACTGATAATTGTGGAACATTTTTCTTGTTCTTATTACTTCCTTTCATAAACAATGCTTGGCTATTGATAATCCATCATTATTCAAATCCTAAGAACTACATTATAAGACCTTTTTCTCATATGTGTTTTTTATTACCGAGAAACATACATGTTAGTGGATCTGATCATATTTTAGATATTTTCACAACATGGTGTTCAAGGTTGTGTAGGGAAGCCCTTTGGTTTTTCATTTTATTATCATGGGTACTCATCCTATGATCTTAATTATATATAAAGGAAGTTATCAAGTTCTCTCTAGATTTGAGTTTAGAGGTGGATCATGTATTATCCTAATTGGAGGATCTATTTGAAACATATGTTTATATGTGGGTTGAAATAGTTGAGGTCATTGAGTAAAATGATGTAGTTGAAATTATTATTTAAATCCAAGATATGTATATTTTGGTGGGTTCCTATGAAGTCCTTGATTTGATGGTAATTCTAGACAAATCCTTTGTAGATATTAACCTTGATTTAGATTTTTTGGCTGAAAAGTTACTCTCTTTTGATATAACAAATCCTGGTATTGTTGGGGTTGTTGATGCTGTTGATTTTTTGGTTATAAATGATCTTAATAAAATCAAGGATTTAAGCTTCCTCTATTAATTCCAATCACTCCTGATATGGGTGTTGTCCTCTACAAATTTTATATGAATTAATTTCCATAATTGGGGTAGTAGGTGGTGGTGGTGGATTATGTAGATCAAAATATTTAGGAGTTTCTGTATGGGCTTCCACCTAGGCCAATAGGTATGTATTCTCTTCCACTTGGTGGATTCTCCACCAGGCAATCCTTGATCAGTTTCCCAGAAAATAAAATTGGGGTGGATCTCATCTATAACCAGTATTCCAACTTTTTTGAATCTTTATCATGATCCCTCAATTAGTGGTTATTTACAAAACTATATCAGAACCTATTTGGAGTCCTTGGAAGAACATTGGAAATTATAGCCACACATTGTGTGTATTATGTGAGACCATATAGCTATGCTCCGTGAAACATTCTGGAACATCGCAAGCTGTATCAATGTATTTCTAGAAGAAATATCTGATCTCTTTTATGAGCTTCATTGTTAATATGGGTGTAAATTATTTATCCAAAAATTTTTCAGTTAATTCATCCCAATTTATGATAGACTCGATCGATTGATAATTGATTTCCTTTATTATTAAAATCTAGGCAACCTGCCTATGAAACAAGGAATGTGTCACAATGGTCTAAAGTGATAAAAACCAAGGGCGTCCCCTTGCACGAAATTATTACATTCCTGGGATAGAGAGCTCAAAATAGAAAACAAAATCAAAGGTTCCTCCTGACAACTCCCCTAAGAAAGAGCATCCACAGCAATGTTGGCCTCCCAACGCACGTGCTGAACCGAGAAACTATGTCTAATATTCAATAAAAATTTGAAAACATGGTAAGACAGGTGCCAAGTTGGATTCACCTATCCATTTATGGTGCATACAACATTTTAAGAATCAAAATATCCCTCTAAACACATCAACATTTGGTTCTTGCAAAGCATGAGACTGGTGTGAATTTCTTTCAACTCCGCACCGAGAAAACTCCCCAAACCATAAAAACTGATGAAGGCAAACATCACTCAACCATACACACCCTGTAGTAGTCCAGCCCCACACATTTTTTCATTCAGAAAAGAACCATATGAATTAAGTTTAAAACCATGCAGTGCTGGCCTCCCACAGATCCATATTCCCTATGAATTGGATGGACCAATTGGCCTTTTGAGTAACCTGCACAGAACATGACACTGTTATCCACCTTAAATAAGCTCGCCCAGTTCATAAATCAGTCCATTTGTTCTAACCTGTAGTAATTTGAATGAATGTCACATCTCTGCCCAAGCCATGTTCATTTCTTCCAAACATGTCTAGAAAATATAAATCCCAACAATGCACCAGCTCTTAACTTCCATTTCTTGATTAGATTCTCTAGAAAACCATCCATATAAAAAATCTTGTAAGGAAGTGTAAGAGTAATTAAAACAACCCCAAGTACTCATAATCGAACACAAGCTGATTTCCCATTCGCTCTTGATAAACAGGTGAAGATTCAATTCCAATTTAGGGTTTAAAAAATAGTAGTTACACGTGGCCAAGGTGATCCCCTTATTCTGGACACTGTCCTCTATTGGTAATGCATGATTCAGTGCCCTCCGAACCAAAAAATTCATTTTGGTCGGGACCTCCTTCCACCAAAATCGGCCAGCCAATTCATCACGATCCACTCCAAGCCGAAGGAGCAACCTATACTCATTCCCATTGAACTATCCAAAGGCCGAACCAGTGAAGAAAACCTGATCAGCCTTCTCATTAAAAACAATCTCCTTGAAATTGGACATTTTTCCTCACTCAAAATAGAGTCCATAAGCAGGGGATACTACGAAGCCTCCTTACCCGTCATATCCGGCACCGGGCAGAGCGATTAAAACAATTTCTTACTTACCCAGTTTTCATGCCAATTCATGATAGACTAAAGATCCTGGATTCTAATACCATCATTTTCTATATCACATGAGGATAAGGGGATGTCACACAGTCTTATGGCATCAGATGGTATACAAATTTGTGAAAGGTGTCCCAGACTTCTATGAAATTAGATATGTTTAATGGAGGTCTTCTCTTTAAATTAAACTAAATATTCCCACGATAAGGACCATGTTAATGGTTTATTGTTTAATTTTTAAGGTATGGACTTAGATATGAGTGAGAACAATTCAATGAACTACAAAACTAATTGATGGAAATCTGTATTCGATGATAATTTTTTCTAACAACAACTTCCACTCTTTCTGATTCTCAGTATGTCTATATTGGAGGTTTTAGGGGTGTAGAGGGCCAAGATTGTTGTGTTCAACCGTTTATAAGATTCATAATGTAGATTTATATCATTCAATATCATGATCAAAAGTATACAGTTATTTAGTTTAAAGTATCATTTGATGAGATAAAGGGCACTTATAGATGCACAAGTAAAAAAGGAGAGTAGACATAGGTTCTATACCATGCATAATTTTTTTAAAAAGAATGTGGGTAACAAAAATGGTAATGAGGTAATTCATGGTTCTCACTGTAGGATACAATGAGATGGTAGAGAAATGTCCTTATAAATGTATCTAAAATTTTACCACCACATATGGAGACATTGATTATCTATAGGGATTGATCAAATTAAAATTTATAATATCCTAAACTACACTTAGCAACAAAATCAATAGTCAATTGTATGTGCGAGGTCAAAACCATAGGTACTAATGGTAGGAATGAAACCTAAAAATAAGAACCTTATGGTTAGATTCCTCATGAACTCTCTTAGGTTTTGACTTATTAAGACTATATAGATTGGGTTTTAAATTATGAAAGATAAAAGTGATATTGTTCAATTTCGGGGGTTTTTTAAAAAGTGTAATCCTAAATCTATGTTGGGATAGACCATGGCTAAGGGTATGAAGCGGTGAATATATCACCATTTTTATAGAAAAACAAATTAGATCTAACTAATATGAAATTATTATTTGGTCTATAAATAGTCCAAAAAGACAAATAAATTATGGTTATCTTTTGTGGATGAATGTATCACAAGATATTTGTCCTAGATGAGTTAACTCTAACTGTGTTATGGTATTTTTATTACACATCCAATTATTAGGTTTATATAAAATAGTGTGATAAAAAAATTACCTAAATATTAACCATAGGGTTACAAATATTTTATTTAATAATTAATTACATTTAAATTTACCCTCTTTATCAACCCCTCTCCCTAAGAAGATTATCCCCACATGACTGAATTAGACAAAATATTGGAAATATGTATCCTAATGAACATATTAAATAAATAAATCAGAATAATAAAATCCATTTTTGAAACTATATAAAATTAATGAAATACTAACTTAGATAAAGAACCAATAAATAACCTAGAAATTGGAATGGGATTTGAAAATTGGAACCACAACACGCAATTACCATGAATTATAAAAGAACAAGATAAAAATGAAATGATGAAAACAATAAAATAATGAACTAATACAATGTTGGATATACAAAATAGAAGAAATAGAGAAGAAAATATAAAATTCTAGGTGGTGTCCAAGCACTCTATCTATAAGAGGGTTCTCACACAAACATATATATATATATAAGTGTTTCATGAAGTATAAATTATTCACCTTGTGTAACATATTTATATGAAATTTTTATGGATAATTTCATGAGGTGATAGTGGGTTTCACATCATGTACTTTAGATCCGAAAAGGCCTTTGAAGATCAGGGATCTCTCAGATTTCAATGGCCTGTATCCTTAGTGGGATTTTGCATCAAAACATTGCGAATTGTGTAATTCATTCACATTGTGTACTTCATCATGTTTTAGATTCTTATGATTTCTCATAATGTAATGTCTTCATATAATGTACTTTGGATTCATGTCTTATAATTGGATTCCCATGCTGAAATTTCATCACAGGATGGTCGATGATCTTCACAAGGAATACACATTGTGAATTTGTGTTTCACATTGTGTATTATTGATTTTTATGTTTTTTATCATCTCTGCCTCTGAGCCTTGTGTTTATTTTTCTATAAAAACAAGAGATAAACCAGTGAATTATCAAAAGAATCGTGATTAAACCTTCAAAATCATCTTCCAATATATATATATATATATTCATAATTTTATACTCTCATGTTTCTAAATTAAACCATTCATCTCTTGGATGGAGAATAAGAATAGTGACAAGGTTATCTTGGTGGAGATTAATCGCAAAGAAAGATAAAATAAAATGACTATAAACGTAGATATTTGGAATAATTTGAAACATCATGTTAATTTAATTGTCTTATTAGGTTTATATGGATTACTAAAAATTATTAGAGGTAGAAAAAATATTTATACATGAACTAATGGAAACATAAGTTATTTGTTTTGATGGGATTTTGAAAAATATCCTTATCATGAATCAATGATGTGAATCTAGATGTGAAATCATGTTCTATTTGAAAGGATAATGAATCAAAGGTATAATGAGAGGATCTTTGTAGAAGGAATCTAGAAAATATTGTAAACACCCGTAAATTTCAAGGGAAATTTTTTTCTTAATTTTCATTGGAATTTTACGCGTACGTAGTTTCTAACAGAACCTGATTTTGTGGCCCGGTGTTCCCAGAATCAATTTCCAAAGTTTAGATCGAGTACATTCAGTGAATGAATGAGCGGGTTTTCCTAGCTTTTGAACCAATGCTCGGAATCGAAATCTGAGGGTACTGATGAAACCGCAGCTCCAGTAATTGCTTAAGAACACTTTTTCCGGAGTTACATTTGCTCAGGTGAGGTTATTAAATATTGGGGTTAACTAGAGAATAAAATAAATTTTTTTGCAACCAAATTTTATTTTTATTTAAGGTAGATTAACCCTAATCTTGATGGTTGGAGTGGGACCCACTAATACCCTAACTCCTTGGTAGGATATTAGTGAGTTGGTGCCCACAAGATCCCCACCCATTTATTTCCTTTTACCTTCCACGTGCATTTAATATGGTAACTCACATGTACAACCTTTTTAAATGCCATGTCAACTCTCACGTTTAATTTTTTTAAACGCCCCATTAATTTTCCAACGCTCGATAATTAATTCGTGATCTATTTTTGAATTTGAAAAACCATTGGCATGGGAAATAAAATAAGGCAAAGCCTTATTTTATTAATTGTTGTTCCGTTGTGCGGGAAGAATTTGGAGAGGAATTACTCAAGGCCTTAGAACTTCTTCCTCCTCCTTGAAGAACGCAAAGAACGCACCATCACTGATGAAGAACACCGATGAAGAACGCCGACCTCTGATGAAGGACAATGAAGGACACTGATTCCTTGGAGATCGATGACACGAAGTCGTGTACTGTGACACTGACATTCCTCCTTTTGTGATGCTTCTTCTGCGACGTTTTTTCTCCCACAACGAACCTTTTTTCGACGACACCTTGTGGTAGGGGGTTTGGTTTAATTTAATTTATGTGGATTATATCCTCGGTCTATGACTAAATTTTTTATAGTTGTTGAGCCACCTGTTATCGTAATAACAGGATGAGGTCGGACCACATGAACATGACCGACCCTCCTCCCTGTTTTTATGTTTGTTCTTGATGCGGAACGAGCATAGGAGGCATGGTGTAGTGGAACCACACGGAAACAATGAAGAACGGGCGAAGAAGCACGGCGCCATCATGTCGCGCCGTTGCGGTGATTCGAAGGCTCCAAAAAACGTTTAATTGAAGGTGGATCATCGGGCGTTGATTGAACGAGCCGCAAAGGTCTTTTGAAGGCTTCGTAGTGAAGGGTAGGTCCTGAGAGGACCGCCGGCAAAAATGGCAGGAAAAATGGACCACCAGAGCGCGTCCGGTGGTCCACAGAAGGCCCTGCCAGTGCGCCCCACTGGCACGGAAGCGCCGGCGGCCGGAGGCGGTAGCCGGCACCGGCCGGCCGCCATGAGGCGGCAGCGCCCGGTGCGCTGCCAGGAAGGACCGCCATGGCTAAAGTCGCGGCGGTGGGTGGCTGGTTCAGCGGTCGCGCGGGACCGAGGGGGGACGCGGCGCTAGGCCGCGTCTACTGACAAGGAGCGGCCCCCCATGCGGGGTCGTGACATCAATCAAGGGGGAAGAAACCCCCTTTGTGTGGCCGCTCGGCGAGCGCCGAGCCACCCTGGGCCGGGCCGCGCCCATCTGGGTTGGACTCAGGTCGGGTCATCCTGGTTCGGGCCAACCCCGGGGGGTTGGGCTAGGTCGGACCGGGCCCAGTCCCCCCCTTTTTCAGATCAATTCCGGTCCTTTTCCCATATCATGGGATATGGACCTCCGATCGACGCACCGTCAGTTTTGTAGCGATCCTTGGATCGAGACGGCCATTTTGGTATATTACACTCAGGGTTTCGGAGAACATTGGATATGGACAGGTTGGTTCGAACACAAAACCAACCAGGCCCTCAGAGCAGAAACACTTATAACTTGTGCTCCGGACGTCCGATTGATGTGCTGTCGACTTTTTTGGAGTTCGGTCGGGTTGGTCTTGACATAAAAACCAACCGGGCCCTTGGAATGAAAAGCCAATAATTCTCAGACTAGGCATCCAATTGACGCACCGTCTGTCACGTTGTGTTCCTTTTGATGAGACAGAACTTTGGGATACATCAACTTCGGACTATGGGTCAGTTGCTGTATCAACCCCCTTGGCTCGTGGATAGGACCCTCCCGGAATGAGCATGTTGTGTGCGGGAACCCTAGTGTTGGCCGTGTCTGCGACGACGATGACTTCCGTACTGGAATCCTTTGTGGGTTCGATGACGACGACAACCGTAAGAGAATCCTCCGTGGGTTCGATGGTGACGACTACAGTACTTTCAAAATTTATGAAACCCTAGAGCTGGATGAGACTTGACGACTGCTGATCGATCGACTCAGTGTGTTTCAGATAGCCCAGTGGGGAGCGCTTGGTTGTAGCAGCAGACCCATAGCGGAGGAGCGCATGGTTGTAGCGGCAGACCCGTGGTAATCAATAGAAGAAGTACCTCTCGAAGAAAAGGGGGGGGGGCTTGGTTGTAGCGGAAAACCCACGGCGGAGGAGCGCTTGGTTGTAGCGGCAGACCCGCGGTACACAACAGAAGGAGTACCTTTGGAGGCTATGAGGGGGACAGCTTGGTTGTAGCGGCAGACTCATGATGTGAAGCGCTTGGTTGTAGCAGCAGGCCCACAGTACTTGAAAGGTGGAGTACTACAGCAGTCCAAGGTTAGTAGGAAGCTCTTGGTTGTAGTGGAAGGCCCATTTTACTCAATAGAGGTGGAGTTTCCCCAGTAGCTATGGTTTCGACATCATGATTACATGCTCGTTGGATCAGAGTCTTGACATTCAATCATTATATTCGATATGATTGACTTGTTGATTTAGGTTGTGTTATCCTGTGTGGACGTGATCAAACATGGGCTCGGTTGTTAGAGCTGAACTGGGACTGATGACTTTGGTATATGTATGGGCATATACCTAAGTAGTGTTGGATGTTACATCGTGATTGTATCTTTTCTTTGTGGTTTATCCTTTTTGGATTCAGGGAGACCTTCGGGGGTCTTGGGGTCCCTATTGAGTATCGTATACTCACTCCTGCACGGGCATCGCCCGAACTACGTTGTGTTGGTTGCAGAAGACGGACATCACTGATCGAGGTTGAAGCATGTAGAGCTGGACGGTCCCCGGAGGAGGAACCCACGACGAGTCGGTGCCGAGAAGTGGATATCACAACGAGTCGGTACCTGGAGGTGGACCACTGGATGAGACGCATACAGGGCGAAAATGGCAGGACCCGAGGAGCTGAGGAGGCTATCTTTACCCACCCTTCAGGAAGGATTTCTAGTGGATGGATCGGCGTTGCTGCTTTACTTTTCAGTTGTTTTACTTCCTTTACAATTGTACTTTACTTTCAGTTTGAGTTTGTATTTTGGCCCAGTCACTTTTCCGCACTTACATGTACCCAGTTTTACTTAGTGTTTAATTTTTCTGGCTTACTCTGTGGTGTTTGTTTATTTTATAAAGAAAATGCCTTCCCCTTTTGTCGGGATTTACGCTTTGGTGCTAGTCGCCAGCCCCTGGCCTGTGGGAGGCGGGTGTGGGTAGTCACGGTACGAGCCCCGAGGATGGGTCGTGACAAATTGGTATTAGAGGAGTTCGGTTCTACCGTAGAACTCTGTACTCTGATCTTTCTTCTATGTGAAGCAATAGTGTTAAGGGTATTGAGTGTGGTTATCAGTCCAGGGAGTCCAGTGTTGGTGCGGTGGCCGACGTATCCATACACCAGGACCCTGACTTCTGATTTTTGACTCAATGCACGAAAACATTGATTGCATGTGTGTTTCAAAAGTTTTCGTTGTGATTACTTTGTGTCAGCTCACCATGTATACTATTTGACCGTGGCACACTTGTTTCTTTTCAGGATGGTCCCATGACGATAGCCAGCTAGGGTTCCAAGCATTGTGCGAGACGACAACCCACCAAGAGATGAGGCCTTAATGCAGGGCCCTCTGACAGCAGAGGCACCGACGGTACCTCTACCCGCCGAGCCACCACTACTACCAGCCCCATCCACTGATAGTGCATGTCGCCCTAGCGTGCTACATGAGTTTCAGCGTCTAAGACCGCCCAGGTTCCACGGGGAGACGGACCCTCAGGCAGCTGAGGATTGGTTGGAGGCGGTTGTTCAAGTTTTCAGGTTAGTGGGGACACTAGTTGACCTCATGGTGATCCTCACAGTGAGCCTCCTGCATGCGGCAGCAGGTAGATGGTGGATCTTGATGCTCCAGGTGCACGACGAGGCATCTCTTCTTTGGATGGACTTTGAGAGCCTTTTCTACTCAGAGTTCGTCCCAACCACCCTCCGTGCGGTGCGCATCCCAGAGCTACTACAACTGCGGCAGGGAAGCATGACGGTATCCCAGTACTCGGCAAGGTTTACCGATCTCTCACACTATTCAACAGCCATGGTACACGACCCATTCTTTAGGTCCCGAACCATTGAGCAGGGGCTCAGGTGAGAGATCAGAGCTTCATTTGTTTCTCACATCATCTCGACGTAGACAGGGGTGTTGGAGCGAGTCCTCTTAGTGGAGAGTTTCCTTGCTGAGATGTCTCCAGCAGTAGGACCCACCACTAGCAAGCATGCGGTAGAGACTTTTGGAGATGACAGTAGACAGATGACATAGAGGTCCAAAAGGACTAGACCTACATGTGGTTGACCGCATGACACAAGATCGTTTGTGAGAGGCACCAGGGGAGGAGAACGACATACCATGAACGGACAGTGTTACTCCTGCGGTGGGGTTGGTCACATGGATCGTGACTGTCTGACCCACCATACCGATGATCAGCAGATAAAGGAAGGACCTCCCAGGCAGAGGCAAAGGTTCGATCGAGGTGGACCACATGGACCAGGAGACTGTGGCTGGGGAGATGACTGTGCAGCTGGAGGTGGACGACGCTTCGTGGTGTTGCCACCACCACCACCAGGAGGTCCTCCCCAAACGCAGGGAATAGGTGGACATGGGAGAGCTCAGCTTCAGGCAGCTGAGGCCTACGATCATGGAGCTCCAGGAGCAGATGGACCAGAGCGGGACTAGCTCCAGATCTGGAGACTTTTGTTCCTGTTTCTTCTAGCTTAGTTGATGTTTGTTTGTAGATGCTTTGTGTCTTTGTACGTTGAGCTGCAGTAATAAAAGACACCTTTCTTGTGACGTTTGCCATCCTTTCCTCTCTTTATGTTGTTACTAAGAGGTTCCGGTTTAAAAACTGTTGACTTGAACCTCACTTTGAGATACCTACTAGAGGAGACCTAGTGACCACACACTGATGTCGACAGTGTGACTCAACCCTTGGAGGCGAGAGTAATGGTTGAATCTCTTGGTAGTTGCGTCGAGGCCTTACAACGTCATCCTTGGTATGGATTAGTATCATCCATGTTGGGGTTGACTGTATTAGGTGAAGATCAGGGTTCATCCAGGGGATGAGACCATATTTCTCTTATCAGCAAAGAAGAAATATCAGCAGCTCTTGTAGGACCAGAAAAGCTCCAAGTCATCCAAGAGCGGATGAGAACAGCTGAGATCCAGAAAAATTCTTGTGCTGATAGGAGGTGGAGGCCACTAGAGTTTGAGGATGGAGACCGAGTCTTCTTGTAGGTCTCACCTCGACGTGGATTACAGAGATTTGGCCGAGGCGACAAGTGATCTTTGCGCTTCATTGGACCATTCCAGGTCCTCAGCAGGATAGGCGAGGTGTCTTATCGCCTGGATCTACCACCTCAGTTGAACCGGGTGCACGATGACTTCCACACATCTCAGCTGAGGAGATACATGCACGACCCATCGCATATCATCGACCATGGGGAGCTGGACTTTGATGATGGGGTGACATTCCCAGAGGATCCAGTGGGGATCGAGGATCGACAGGAGAAGATATTACGTAGATGGTCGATTCCTTGGGTGCGCTTTCACTAGCAGTACGGGAACATCTAGGAGAGCACATGAGAGCATAAGGCTCAGATGCTTGCTCAGTACCACTTTTGTTTACCATTTTTGTGTTATAAATTTACGGGGATGTAAAGCCCTGAGGTGGGAGTAATGTAAAGAACCGTAAATTTCAGGGATAATTTTTTTATTAATTTTCTATGGAATTTTACGAGTACACTGTTTTTGACGGCACCTGATTTTGAGGCCCGGTGTGCCCAGAATCAATTTCCGAAGTTTAGCTCAGGTACGTTCAGTGAAAAAAAAGAGGGTCTTCCTAACATTTGAACCACTGCTCGGAATCGAAATTCGAGGGCACCGATGAAACCGCATTGCCAGTAATTGCTTAAGAACACCTTTTTCGGAGTTGTGTTTGCTCGGGTGAGGTTATTAAATTTTGTGGCAAACTGAAAAATAAAATAAAATTTTGTGCAACCAAATTTTATTTTTATTTAAGGTAGCTTAACCCTAAACTTGATGGTTGGAGTCGGACCCCCTAATACCCTAACTCCTAGGTAGGATATTATTGAGGTGTGGCCCACATGATCCCCCCCATTTATTTCCTTTTACCTTCCACGTGCATTTAATATGGTAACTCACCCACACCCCCTTTTTAAATGCCATGTCAACTCTCGCATTTAATATTTTTTTAAATGCCCCATTAATTTGCCAACGCTCGATAATTAATTCATGATATGTTTTTGAATTTTAAAAACCTTTGGCATGGGAAATAAAATAAGGAAAAGCCTTATTTTATTATGTGTTATTTTGTTGTGCGGGATGAATTGGGAGAGGAATTACTCAAGGCCTTGGAACTTCTTCCTCCTCCTTGAATAACGCGAAGAGCACATCATCACCGACGAAGAACGTTGGCCTCCGATGAAGGACAAAGAAGGACGCCAATTACTCGGAGATCGATGACGTGACTCCATGTACCGTGACTCCGACAATCCTCCTTTTGCGATGCTTCTCTTGTGATGTTCCTTCTCCTGAGACAAACCTTCGTTCGACAACACCTTGAGGTAGGGGGTTTGGTTTAATTTAATTTATGTCGATTATATTCTCGGTCTTTGATTAAATTTTTGATAGTCTTTGAGCCACCTGTTTTCGTAACAACAGGAGGAGGTCGGACCGCACAAAGACGGCCGACCCTCCTACGCCTTTTTAAGTTTTTTCTTCTTGCAGAACGAACAAAGGCGGCGCAGTGCAGCGGCACCGCGTGGAAACAATAAAGAACGGGCAAAGAAGCGCGGCACCATCGCGCCGCGCCGTTACGTCGATTTGAAGGCTCGGCAGATCGCTTAATTGACGGCCGATCATCAGGCGTTGATGGAACGGGCCGCAGAGGTGTTTTGAAGGTTTTGTAGTGAAGGGTAGGTCCATAGAGGACTACCGGCGAAAACGAAAGGCAAAACGGACCACCGGAACGCGTCCGGTTGTCCGTGGAAGGCCCTACTGGAGCGCCACGCCGGCATGGCGGCGCCGGTGGCTGGCACGCTGCCAGGAAAGACCGCTGCTGCTGAATCCGTGGTGGTGGGCGGCTGGTCCCGTGGCCGCGTAAGACCGAGGGGGGACGCCGCGCTAGGCCGCGT
This sequence comes from Viscum album, assembly GCA_963277665.1. Lineage (NCBI taxonomy): Eukaryota > Viridiplantae > Streptophyta > Magnoliopsida > Santalales > Viscaceae > Viscum > Viscum album. Next base: position 1,058,125,663 of record OY728161.1, read on the forward strand.
CCGCTGGCAAAGAGCGGCCCCCCACACGGGGCCCCGACGTCAATCAAGGGGGTAGTCGCCCCCTTTTCCCGGCCGCTCTGCCAGCGCCGAGCCACCCCGGGCCGGGCCGCGCCCATCCGGGTCGGACCCAGACCCGGTTCGGGTCGTCCCAGTTCGGGCCGACCCATGGGGTTGGGCTGGGTCGGACCGGGCCCAGACCCCCCGTTTTCAGACCACTTCCGGTCTTTCGCCCATATCATGGGGAATGGGCCTCCGATCGACACACCGTCAGTTTCGTAGTGATCCTTGGATCAAGACGGTCATTTTCTTATATTACACTTAAAGTTTAGGGGAACTTTGTGTATGATCGGGTTGGATCGAACACGAAAGCAACCGGGCCCGCGGAGCAGAAAAGCTTATAACATGAGCTCCGGACATCCGATTGATGTTCCGTCGACTTTGTTGGACTTCTCTTAGTGAGATGGACCTTTTGGTTTACTCCACTTGGTGTTTGGATGTATTTGGAGTGCGTTCGGGTTGTTTTTGACTTAAAAACCAACCGGGCCCCTACAACGAAAAAGCCAATAACTTTCAGACAGGGCGCCCGATTGACGCACCGTCTGTCGCGTTGTGTTCCTTTTGATGAGACAGAACTTTGGGATACATCAAATCCGGACTACGTGTCATTTGATGTATCGACCCCCCCTTGGCTCGTGGAGCGGACCCTCTCGGAACGAGCATGTTGTGTGCGAGAACCCTAGTGCTAGTTGCGTCTGCGACGACGATGACTTCCGTACTGGAATCCTCTGTGGATTCGACGAGGGCGACGACCATACGAGAATCATCTGTGGGTTCGACGGTGATGACTATTGTACTTTCAATATTTATGAAACCCTAGAGCTCGCTGAGATTTGACGACTACTGATCGATCGACTCGGTGTGTTTCAGATAGCCCAGTGGGGAGCGCTTGGTTGTAGCGGAATACCCACGGTGGAGGAGCACTTGGTTGTAGAGGCAGACCCGTGGTACTCAACAGAAGGAGTACCTATGGAGGCTATGAGGGGGAGAGCTAGGTTGTAGTAGTAGACCCATGGAGTAGGAGCACTTGGTTGTAGTGGCAGACCAGCGGTTCTCAACAGAAGGAGTACCTCCAGAGGCTATGAGGGGGAGTGCTTGGTGGTAGCGGCAGACCCATGGTGGGAAGCAATTGGTTGTAGTAGCCGGCCCACAGTACTCGACATGTGGAGTACTACCACAGTCTAAGGTTACTAGGAAGCACTTGGTTGTAGCTGCATGCCCATTGTACTCGATAGAGGAAGAGTTTCCCCAGTAGCTATGGTTTCGACATCATGATTAAATCCTGGTTTGAGCAGAGTCTTGACTTTCAATCATTATATTCAATATGATTGACTTGTGGATTTGGGTTGTGTTATCCTATGTGGACATGATCGAACTTGGGCTCGGATGTTTAGAGATGAACTGGGACTTATGAATTGGGTATATGTATGGGCATATACATAAATAGTGTCAGATGTTATTTTTTGATTGTATCTTTTATTTGTGGTTTATCCTTTATGGATTCAGGGAGACTTTCGAGGTTCTCAGGGTCCCTACTAAGTATCGTATACTCACCCATGCATGGGCTTTGCACGCACTACGTTGTGTTGGTTTCAGACGACAGATATCACTGATCGAGGTTGAGGCTTGTAGAGCTGGACGGTCCTCGGAGGAGGAACCCACGACGAGTCAGTGCTTAGAGGTGGATATCATGACGAGTCGGTACCTGAAGGTGGAACACTGGATGGGACGCATACAGGGCGAAAATGGAAGAACCCGTGGAGGTGAGGAGGCTATCTGTACCCACCCTTCAGGTGGGATTTCCAGTGGACGGCTCGGCGTTGCTGCTTTACTTTTCAGTTGTTGTACTTCCTTTCCAATTGTAGTTTACTTTCAGTTTGGGTTTTTATTTTGGCCCACTTACTTTTCTGCATTTACATGTACCATGTATTACTTAGTGTTTACTTCTGCTGGCATACTCTGTGGTGTTTGTTTACTTTATAAAGGCAATGCCTTCCCCTTTTGTCTGGATTTATGCCTTGGTGCTAGTCACCATCCCCTGTCATATGGGAGGCGGGCTTCGGGTAGTCACGTCACGAGCCCCGAGTATGGTTCGTGACAATATATAAATCTATATCATGTTTATAAAATAAAAAAAGTTTTTTCTTCATATTGGAGGAAGAAAAATCATCTTGCATCATTCTTTTTAAATATTTCTAAAAAACATGGAATATTATTCTAAACTAAATGCTACAGATGAAATCCCAAATATAAAATGGGATTAAGAGAAGAATAATTATTCTCTTCTAGGAGGAAAAATTCTAATATATATTTTCTGGATGTAAAATTATATGGACTCAAATCTAATTTATCCAATACACACAAATGTGTGTGGTCCAAAATAATTTCCTTGACATAAAATGATAAATAGTTAATAATATAAATTTATAATTATACTATCATGGGGTATATCATGTTTATATTCTACAATATGGGTTATTGAGTTCATTATGTAATTTTAATGAATATCTAATAACAAAATTGAATGAAATATTGAGTTTCATTTATTTAACAATGGAATAATTTTCACCTATCTTGAGGTGTACAGTAAATATGAAAATCATCAAAATGAGAAAAAATATTGTAAAAGAGAACACCACTAAAAAAAGTGTAGAAAAAGGTGAAACCAAATTTTTAAAAATAATTTAAAAACCATTTCTAATTGAAATTGGAATGTCTCACATTTATTAGAATATAGTAGTTTATGTAGTAGTGTCTATACAAAATTTGGATTTGTTGAGTCCAAGTGAAAAATTGGCTATAACAATCTAGGTAATTTTAAACAATATCATATTCATTTATTATTAATATTAAACAATTTTATTTCATAAAATTTTATTCATTATATGAATATTATGTAATTTGTTTTGTTAAAAGAACAAAAAATTTCAAAAAAAAATTCGATTTTCATTCATTATATTACTTTATATTAAAATATAATTAATAAAATTTTAATATGAATTAAAAAAGGATAACATTTTGGAATGAATCCTTTAATAATTAAATTACTATTAATACATTGATATTTTTTAAATAAAAATCAATTTTTCGAATAGATAGTGAAAATACAGATTTATATTGAAAACGAAATTTTATTTACAAATATTTAAAAGGTTAGATTTTATTTAGTACTATTTTAAAAAGTATTTAATTTTGATTACAAGAAACTAAATATATAATATTCTACTCTATAATATAATTTATTTTTTTATAAAAATTAATAATTAAATATAATTTTTTTGGTAAAAACACTTTTCATCATGTTTTTCTAGGTAAATTTTAAATTAAATTATTCCACTTTTATGAACTAGATTTTATAAAACAGAGCCAATATTTTGAATCAGAATAATTAATTTATTTTAATGGGGTCAATAAATATTTCTCATAAATAATTATAAATATACATTACCATGGTTAAGATTCAATCATGTTTACTAGGGTTTAAATTGAAGGGTTAATGGTTAGAATTACATAAACCCTATAATTTAAACAATTTTATTATTATTTTTTGACAAATATATATTTATATGATGTTAAATATTGTATTTTGAAACCTTATTTTGATTTTAGGAATAAAATCTTGACATTTGAAATGATAAATTATGTATTATTCAAATTTAAACCCATTTTTGGTCTTTCTATTTAATGGAATGGTTGTGAGATTTAATTTAGATTTTTATTTCCCAAAAAACATAAAACATTCCTTTTTTACTTACCCAATAAAAATTCATAGAAACCAAAGTATTACATGATCTCAAGGTAGAATTATTCTTTCTTCAGTAAGGTATCATTTTAAAAATGGTCTTCCATGACTTCCGTGATTTTTATTAATTTTTTTTACATATTTAGAATTTAAACCTAATAATATTGAATCCTTAGTCTCCATCATCATGTAAAAACAATTTATATGTCCTAGTTTATTTTTTGTCACATAAGTATGATATCATGGTAAAAAAGGTAAATTATCCCTATTAAAGTCCAAATGATTTTAAAGTGGTTTAACTAAGGGATACAAATTATAATGTATAAAAAATTTATAAATGTGATGGGTTGATTTTATGTGAACATTTTCAAATAATATAATTGAATATTGGGTGCCTTGGGGCAACATTACATGATATTAATATATATATATATATACAGACATATATAACTTAATGTTTTAATTAATTTCTAGTGTGTCTGTCCCCATTATTATAAAACAACACCTCATATCCTCTCTTCCACACACCTAGTGAGAAATCTAGATTGTAAAATAGAAAATTGAGTATCATTTTAACATCCCTCACCTTGCCTTATATGAAATGTTTTGATAATAAATCCTACCAATGGAGGCCTTACGTTTGAACCTAAAGAGGTTGCCTTAAAAGTAGGAAGACAAGGAATGTGTGTGAGGAATCAGACTCATGGTAAGAAAGTTATAGTTTCAATTTCATTTCATTCATAATTTAGAAATTCCCACCACATGTTTTCTTTTTATGTGGTGTATAAACTACCATATAGTTTTTTATATCACTCCTTTACGAAATTAATGTGTTTACTAATTTTTCCATGTTTCTTTCATCAATGATTCTATAAGAACCTAGACTTAAAAAATTATATAATCTTGAATTAATATAATAATTCACATTGAGGATCTTTTCACATTTAGAGTTCTTGATAATCAGAACATAAATCTTACATATCAATGATTACAAAGTAGACACATATACTCAGTTTCCATTTTTTTCACAAAATAAAAACTCTTGAAAAAAAGATTAATGTCTAGTTCTATGTCTTAGATAACATGAAATTTCCTAGATCCCATCTTTGACACAATTCAACTTTATGTCTTGTGAAAAACATTTCAAAAACATGGGATGAGCATAATATCTCAGTATGGGATATAAAAATAAGGAAAGAAAACATTAGTCCATGTATACATAAGAATTAATGAAATCAAATACTCATAAAACATATGCACTTTAACATACCTCATGAAATCATAAGACTTATGAATAACTCATAGAAATCATAAGACGTAAAGGCAACTTGAGGCATTCATAACATTCTTACGTAGGGAGTATCCCTCATGGTTACGTTTGGAATACCCATCAAAGTATATTTCCTAAATCTCTTTGGAGAAACATTAGGGTTTAACTCTTTTATGTTACCCAATGAATTAGAGATCTATCTCATGCTCACCCACCCTTAGTTTATCATGTAACCACCAGACTTCATAAACAATTCCCAAGAACCATAACATAATCGTGTCACATAAAACTTACATAAAGGAAACTAAACATTTCCACATTTCAATCAAAAGCTATCAATAAAACACATTGATATAATCATAACATTATAAGACCATTTTCAATGCCAAAAAAGAAAAGTAAAACATGTTATTTATTTTTCATTCAAAAAATGTTATGTCTTTTAGTGGAAGCCGAAACTCAAATAATGGTCACGGTGGTGGAGAAGTCGTTGTTTCCGCAAACGTAAGACAAAAAACACACCTTTTGTCGTTTAGTAAAATCCTTCATGTAAAAATATTTATTTTGAATGAAATGAAAATTTAATAGTGTTTTATACACCTTATAAAATAAATCCGTGTAGAAATCAAAAGATTCCTCAATGAAATGAGATTGAGATGATGTCCCTTACAAAGACGATATCCTTAGATTAAGGATAAATCAAATATATGATTATGTTTGAAAAATATAAATACACCTAATATAAGAGGATATTATTTGTAAAATAATCATAGGTCATCCACACATATTCATAGTATGACATAATCAAGAAGTATATGTTTAACCTAAATAATTGAAATTGGGTTAAGAAGTTCCCTTACAGAAATTCGACAGCCTAACGACATCACATTGAAATTCATAAAATGAGTTGATGAGATAGAAAAAAGGGTATCTCATCAGATGGACATATATTTTATAGTAATAATGATCTATAATAACATATCCCAACATTAATAAGATGTAAATTAAAAGAGCTAACAAAAATAAGTCTTTTAAAAAGAGGAGGGTGAAAGGATCCCTTACCGATTTTGGTAACTTTCGAAACATACACCCCATGAAAGAAGGTCTATACAATGTGGATGTAAATAACCCTGAACAAATTTATATTAAAAAAAGTGTAGAATAATTTTCAGCACATACACCACTAAAAATATGATAGTGACAAATATAACATGAATCTCACGGGAATAAATAGTGAGATAAAAATCCCTTACCTCGTTGTAATAAATCGAGTCATATGACCAAAAGATAATAAGAACCAAATAAATCACATAATACCATGAATATATATAGAATAATGATAATATATATCAAAATTATGTACACAATACACCACATGCAATAGATAATTGGCGAGCAATGGAAATCTCACAGAATTAAAAGTGAGATAAGAAATCCCCTTACCTCAAGTCCAACTTGTCTTGTTAATTTCATTATATTACTGAGTAAATAACTTTGGTAAATTTATAATTGATTAAGGAATTATAGTAATGTTTATTATTCAATTCATTTCACATATTAACATGTTATAATAATTAGTTAATTATGTGAGTTCATATCATACGTTTTCTCGATGTTCAGTACATGAGTCAACAATGAAATTGTTTGAAGAGAATTGTCCATGTAGTTGTAATTACATCATCTAAGGAATGATGTTCAGGATTTAAATATCATATATATCCAGTATATATTTATTCAACAATATTCCATAATTTTTGGAGAAAATAAATGAAATGTACCATTCATGGAGACGGTAGGCCGTACGTACGCATGAATGCTACATTAATTTTTTGTCATATTAATGGACTTTAAAACTAAATTATACATATATATATTATAATTACATTATAATATATATTTTATATAGGTTAAATAAGTTCATTAATTACATTATTTATAAATTCCATGTTTTTTATGAATGAGTCACATCAGTTGAGGGGGCGGTAGTCCACACTTCCTCATATGAAATTATCGCATTTGCACAACTTGAAAAGCATCAAGGTCTATTTTAAATATAAAATACAGAAGCATATAGATGACATAAATATAATATATATCATATATAAATATATTTTCCTAATAATGGACACCATTAATGGTGTTAATAGAAGATTGAACAATCATCGTTTCGTGAGGCAGTAATTCACCACCCACAGAAACAGTATGTTCTTTAACCATTATGCAGAGGTGTGTCTGAGTGTAGGTATAATCCTTATCATAACTATATCCTAGTATATTGAGGATACTGGTGTTATTATGGTATCAAATAATAAAAAGATAATGGTGAGTGAAGAAGGAAAATAAATCAAAGAAACCTGAAAAAATACATTTTCTCTAAATCGGGTAACTTTTTTTGATTTGACCCAAAGGCTTCCTTGGAAAGACTTCTACCAAAAGTGAGGCTTCTAGGAGTGAGAGATGGATGTGGATAGATAATTTGAGTAGATCCTAGACGAGACAAGGTCTTGAGATGTCTGGGTAAGGGTAGAGGTGGGGGCCTTTTATAAGAGGGAGGAGGGTCACTTTTGGAAAGTCTTGAAATGTTACTTTATTATAAAATGATTTTCGGATTTTAAAGGTCCCACAAGGATATATTTTTAGGATAAGGTGATAAGGGTTCTAAGTACACCCATAAAATAGGTTTTTTACATGTCTACGTATTAGATTTTACCTTATCTTTTCATTTTATTTAAATCGTTCATTAATGAGGTAATCACTGCATCATCATGGTGTCATAAATAAGTTTATTTGTTTAATGTCTAAAAATTATAAATAAAATACCATGATGTAGGAAATATTTTTAGATTTTAAATTACTTTTAATAGTATAAGTTATAATTTATTTAAACAAAATTAAAATTGTTTTACTTAGGATATACAAACCTTTGTTATATTTCTCTTCTTTTTAAAAAGAATCTCGTAAATGTCACTATTAAACCCATGTGACTCCATGGGCCCTCAAGTTTGTTATAAATCTCCCCATGGTAGGAAATAACTCAAAAATGATTATTTGGACACATTTTGGGGTCATTTTATATTATTATGATATTATTTTATTACCATTAACTACCTGATTACTAATTAATCACAATAATTAATGTTAATTACTGTCGTTACTATTCATAATGACCGAAAACAAAAAGGCCTTAATTACATAATTTGGACCATATGATTCCAAATATGTAATCCAGTTTACCAAATTATAAATATATAAATTTAAGTAATTTATTTAAAAATAATTCATGTTCTCAACACCAAAGGCGGGTTTTTAAGAAATAAAATTTATCAAAAGATTGACTTGTTTTTACATCCAATTGAAAAGTGAAATTACTTCCAATGAAAAAAATTGTATTAAGTGAAAAAGTCATAATTAAATTAAACTTTAAAACCAATTAAAAGGAAAATATAACTATATAATCAAATTATACGATAAAGTATTTTTGAAGTGAAATGTAGTATTTTTCACTATTCATTAAAAATGAACATTTGTCAGAAAATACCAAAAAATTATCCAAAGTAAATTTGATATTCCAAATTTAGAAATTATATCAATTTTACTAAATTCCAAACATTGAAGTTGCATTAATTAATCTTATAATTAATTCCCACTATCAAAACAAAAAGCGTGTTTTTAAGAAACAATATCAATAAAAATATTGACACTTGTTTATTTCCAATTTCAAACTCAAATTAATTCCAATGACCACCATTGGATTCAATTGTAAGAAGATATTTTAAATAAAAATTAAACACAATTAAAAAGATAATCTTACCATATAAATAAATTAGTTTATATGGTGGTTTTGAATTAAAATACAGAATTTTTTACTATTCCTTAAAAATGAACGTTATCAGAAAAATAAAAAAAATTACACAAAGTAAATTTTAATATCCCGATTCTAAAGAAGTATTTTATTTTTTCAAATATAATATATAAAATTGAAAAAAATTAGTTTTAAAAAGGGTTCTCCATCAAATGGCGTTTAATCGACCTTTAAAAGAACATTATAATATTTATGCTTAAAATTGGATTCATTCGCATTTTAAGCATGTAACTATTATTGGATAAATGAAAAAATATTTAACTAACATATATAATCATTTTGTAGTTATTTATATTTATTCATTCCATTACAATGGCTAGACGTTATCTACAATTTAAAATTATATTATTATATTATTAGTGTGCAAAGTAAGATGTCAATGAAACTCGTTGTTGTGTATTGGGTACTCAATCGAACATAAAATTCCCTTTAAAGTAATATTAACATTTTATTCACAAATATTAATAAATATGAAATTTTAATATTCTTTTTTTACCTGGGATGTTACATCCTTCCCCCTATTGGGAACTGCATCCTCGCAATTTTAAAATTGGGCATGGAAACATAATTTAAAGCCCCACATCCGAAAAGGAGTAAATTAATCTATCACTTTAAAATAAGGAAAGAAAAGTACAAAGGTCACCCGAGAAAATAGATACTAGGATTCCATGAAAAAATGTATATGTAAGAGAAAAAAAGGGTCAAGTGATGATGGAGCATGATATAAAACATGTCTAGGAGAAAGTTAACCACCAGAAAATCACAAACCTATGATAGGTAAAATGGTATTTGATTCCCCAGTAGGAAAAGATAACAAAAAACGTTTTTGTTTTAAGTTACTTTTCATTGAGTAATTTCTTTATGAGAATAACTAAATAATCAGGAAACATAATTACTTGTCATGTATACTTTCATCTCTTTCTAGATTTCATACACAAACTCATATTTTCTAAAAAAGATGAGTATTTAGGATGACTTGTTCACATTAAGAGAACTATAATCAACTTCCTTAGAATAAAATAATCCAAAAAATATTAACTATATATTTCCCATGTCTTTAGACCTTAACCATAACCAAAATTGTAAGTACAAGATCAAATAATCCCAAAAAGGATAATCCTTTATAAGAATAATTTCTACTCTTAATCTCCAAAAATCAATAAAAATTCTCAAGGTTCAAGAAAGACCATTAAATAAATATCTATCCATGAAATTCTTCAAAGTAATACAATCTATGATTGAAACCCAAATCATTGATGGATTTAATCACATGGTCTTCCAAGGTAAATCTTAAAATTTATCTCCAAATAACATCAGTTACACTTAAAGTCTCATATTGAAAAGTAGTAAACCTAATCACATATCCTCCATGATAGGTTTATCATTTCCATAGATAACCCAAAATCAAAATATACTTGATTCATAAAATAATTTAACTAAATAGAATTTATCATACTAACCCAGGACTTCACGTAGTCGAGTTGTAGGTGATAAATACCAATCACACTTTGGTTGTGGGTTCGATTCCTGCAGCTTCGTCCGACGCAATGGGTTGTCACACAGTTTGTGTGTAGTCCATTTTTAGAAACTACATAACTTTATAGAATTCCCAAATAGTGATAAATTCATCAAAAATATCCACAACATATTTTAACCACAAATGTTATCAAATAACTTTTTCTCTGCATCCCAAAACGTATTAACCAGTAATTACCTCAAATTCAAGGATCATATAATCCAAAATGGTTCTTTATTAAGATATCCACAAAAGAAAAGATAATTATTCTTTGAAAAAAAATTCATATATCAATCATAAGGGTTACACATACTATAAAAAGTCTTCTAATGTAATATCATCATCAAAAGAGCCTTAATACTTTAAATAATTTCACCATCCTAAAATATATCGTTACTATTGAATCCCTTATAGGTTTACTTCTTACTCATTCATTATTCTTCACGATCCATTAACCATTCCTTTTCCAACTTATTCTGAAATAATTCCTTCCTAAAAACAAAATCATGAATCATATCCTAAGATTCAATAATAGGAAAACATATATTAAGAAATATCCCATATCTTTCATTGGTCATTGTCAATTTCTTCATCCTCAATCAAAATGTCATTAGGTATTGGTAAATGAATATATATACGATCCTGGTGATCCCATTCCCAAAACATCTTTATAGGACATGTGTTTTCATAGTGACCATGCACACCCCGTTTAAAACATTCAATTGATCATTCAGAAAGAACTTCTTTCCCTTTCCAATAGTCAACTAGATGCTTCCTTTTTACATGGCAGGTTTTGGCTTTATGACATTCATTTTCACATATATAGAATAGTTTTGTCCCATTGAAACATTTTACAATGTGTCTCTTTCCACATCTTTGACACATAGGTTTTTGAACATTCTTACTTTTATGATTATTACCTGAACTTCCACAGCGATTTCTTCTCGCATATATGATGCCGTATAAAAATCACAAAGGTTCAGGTATTCAATCATGACTCTAGATAGTTGGTTGGGAATAACCACAACAGTTCTCATTGCCACTCCCATATCATTCAATTACTCGTTTAGTAAATCTTCACAGTTTTCTTCAGATCAACTTTTACTTTAGTGCCTGGTAGATCCAACCATTTACTAAAACCAAAAAGGTCAGTGTGAGTATATCAGTAAAATAGTCATATAATATCTTATGATGAGAGTATATACTAAGATATACTTATTCATGTTATCTTATACTCATTCACTTTATAAAAATTACTATGACTCTTTCTAAAATCCTTACCATTATGGTAGTTTCACTTGTGCTTAAAGAATACCCTAACCTCTAAAGTTATCTAAACCAACCTCTGATAGAAACTATATAGCACCGGCCTTAAAAAAGTTCATAATATTTAATTAAATGAATAATTCACATTGAGGATCTTTTCAGGTTAAGAGTTCTAGAGAATTTCGACATAACTATTACATCTCAATGATTACAAAGTAGACGCATCTACTCAGTTTCTATTTTTATCACAAACTAAAAAATCATGAACAAAAGATTCATGTGTAATTCCATGTTTTAGATAGTATGACATTTCTTTGATCCCATCCATGACCCTATTACACTTTATGTCCTGTGAAAAACAATTCAAAAACTTGGGATGAGCATAAAACGCTCAGTAATAGATATAACAATACGGAAAGAAAACATTAGTCTATGTATACATAAGAATCAATGAAATCATACTATACTCATAAAACAGAAGCACTTTAACATAACTCATTAAATCATAATAATTATGAATAAATCATAGAAATCATATGATGTAAAGGTAACTTGAGCCATTCAAAACATTCTTACGTAGGGAGTAACCCTCATTTTTAAGTTTGGAATACCCATCACTGTATATTCCATAAATCTCTTAGAAGAAACCTTAGAATTTAACTCCTTCATGTTACCCAATTCAGTGGTGAGATATCTTGAGCTCACCCTCCCTTAGTTTATTAATGAACCACCTGAAATTATAAACAATTCCCAAGAACTATAACATAATCATATCACATAAGACATTCGTAAAGGAAACATAATATTTCAACATTTCAATCAAAAGATATCAGTTCAACACATTGATATAATCAAAACATTACCAAAACCATTTTCAATATCAAAATAAAAGAAAACAAAACATGGTATTTATTTTTCATTTTAAAAAAAGTTATGTCTTCTAGAGGAATCCGAAACTCAAATAATGGTCACGGCAGTGGAGAAGTCGTTGTTGCCGCATGCGTAAGACAAAAAAACATTCCATTGGTCGTTTTGTAAAACACTTCGTGTAAAAAGATTACATTTTAATGAAATGAAAAGTAAAAAGGGTTTTATACACTGTATAAAATAATGTCGTGTACAAATCAAAATATTCCTCAATGAAATGAGATTGAGACAAAGTCCCATACAAAGACGACATCCTTAGATTAAGGATAAATCAATTACATGATTATGTGTGAAAAATTGAAATAAACCTAATATAAGTGGATATTAAGTGTAAAACAATCATAGTTCATCCACACATATTCATAGTTTGACATAATCAATAAGTATAGGTTTAACCCAAAGAATTTAAATTGGGTTAAGAAGTTCCCTTACATAAATTCGATAGCCTAACGACGTCACTTTAAAATTCCTAAAATAGGTTGATTATAGTTAAAAAGGGTATATCATCACTTGGAAATAAATTTTACATCAATAATGATATATAAGAACATATCCCAACATTATGAAAATGTAAACTAAAAGACCTAACAAAATGAAGTCTATTAAAAAGAGGAGGGTGAAAGGTTCCCTTACAGATTTGGGTAACTTTCGAAATGTACACTCCACGAAAGAAGGAATATAAAATGTTGATGTAAATACCCATGACCGAAATTATATTACACAAATAGTATAATAATGGGCAGTACATACACCACTCAAAGGAGATAGTGACAAATATAGCCTGAATCTCACTTGAATAAATAGTAAGATAAAAACCCCTTTCCTCGTTGTAATAAATCGAGTCATACGACCAAAAGATAACAAGAACCAAATGAATAACATAATACCATGAATATAAATAGAATCATTATAATATATATCAAATAGAAGTACACAATACACCACATGCAATAAATAATTGGTGAACAATGGAAATCTCACGGAATTAAAAGTAAGATAAGAAATCCCCTTACGTCAAGTCTGACTTGTCTTGTTCATTTATTTATATTTTTGAATAATAACCTTTGGTCAATCATATATATAAAATATACATGTATTCAAAAATATTCCATAATTTTTGGAGAAAATAAATGAAATGTATTGTTCATGGAGAAGGTAGGTCATAGATACGCATGAACACTACATTCATTTTTGGTCATATTAATGGATTTTAAAAATAAATTAGAAATAGATATATTATAATTCCAGTATAATATATATTTTATATAGGTAACATAAGTTCATTAATTAAATTATTTATAAATTCCATGTTTGGCATGAACGAGTCACATCACTTGAGGGGGCGGTAGTCCACACTTCCTCATATGAAATTTTCGCATTTGCACAACATGAAAAGCATAAAGGTATATTTTAAATATAAAATAAATAAGCATAGGTAGGACATAAATATAATATATAACATATATTAATATTTTTCTATAATAATTTCCTCCATGAATGGTTTTAAAAGAATATTGGACAATCATCGTTTCATGAGGCAATAATTCGCCACCCACACAAACAGTATGTTCTTTAACCATTAGACGATGGTGTGTGCGAGTGTAGGTAGAATAAGCATCATAACAAAATCCAAGTATATTGAGTATACTGGTGTAATTATGGGATCAAAGAATAATAGATATTGTTGAGTGAATAAGGAAAATAAAAGAAAGAAACTCGAGAGAAGACATTACCTCTATATCGTGTAACTCTCTTTGATTTTAGCCAAAGGATTCCTTGGAAGGACTTATGCTCAATGTGAGGCTATTAGGAGTGAGAGAAGGATGTGTAGAGATACTATGAGAAATTTTTGGATGATCCAAGGGCTTGAGAGGTGTGGGTAAGCGGGTAGAGGTGGGGGCCTACTATAAGAGGGAGGAGGGTCACTGTTGGAAAGTATTGAAATGTTACTTTATTATAAAATGATTTTCAGATTTTAAAGGTCCCTCAATGATATATTTTAAGGATAAGGTGATCAAGGTTCAAAATCCACTCATAAAATAGGTTTTTTACAAGTGTAATTCTTATATTTTACCTTATGTTTTCATTTTATTTTAATCGTCCATTAATGAGGTAATCACTGCATCATAATGGTCTCAAAAATAAATTTTTTTATTTAATGCCTAAAAATGATAAAAAATAAAATAAAATGTTATAGGGAATATTTATATCTTTCCAATGACTATTTATAGTCTAAGAGATCATTTAAGTAAACAAAATTAAAATATTTTTTACTTAGGATATACAAACCTTTGTAATATTTCTCTTCTTTTTAAAAGGTATGTCATAAATGTCACTATTACACTCATGTGACTCCATGGGCCCTCAAGATCGGTAAATATCTTACCATGGTCTTCGATGACTCAAAAAAGATCATTTGGACACATGTTGGGGACATTTTATATTATTATTATATTATTTTATTACCCTTAACTACCTGATTACTAATTGATCACGATACTTAAAGGTAATTACTGTCGTTACAATTCATAATGTCCAAAAAAGGCCTTGATTACATAATTTGGGCCTTCTTATTCAAAATATTGAATCAATTTTACCAAATTACAAAAACAAAAATTATATGAATTTAGTTAGAAATAATTCCCGTTGTCAAAACCAAAGACGGGTATTTAAGAAGTAAAATTTATAAAAAGATTGACTTTTTTTTACATCCAATTGAAAAGTAAAATTATATAAAATTAAAAAAATTGTATTAAGTGATGATAACATAATAAAATTACACATTAAACACAATTAAAAGAAAAATATCACCCTATAATTAAATTAGATGAAAAAACTTTTTTGATGTAAAATGTTGTATTTTTCTCTATTCATTAAAAATGAACATTAGTCAGAAAAATAACAAAAAATATCCAAAGTAAATTTGATATTCCAAATTCAAAAACTACATCCATTTTAAAAATTTAAACCATAGAAGTTCCATTAATTAATTTTATAATTAATTCCCACTGTCAAAACATATCGCGTGTTTTTAAGAAAAAATATCTATCAAACAATTGACAGTTGTTTATGTCCAATTTCTAAGTGAAATTAATTCAAATGACCACCATTGTATTAAATTTTAGAATATATTTTAAATAAATTTTATACCCAACTAAAATGATAATCTAACCAAATAAATAAATTATATTAAAAGGAGGTCTCGAATTAAAATACAACATTTTCACTATTCATTAAAAATGAACTTTATCATAAAAATAACAAAAAATTAAACAAAGTAAATTTTGATGTCCTGATTATAAAGAAGGATTTTATTTTGTCAAATATAAAATATAAAATTGAAAAAAATGTAGTTCTAAAAATGGTACAGCATTAAAAGGCGGTTAATCGTCCTTTTAAAGAACATTAGAATATTTATGCTTAAAATTGGATTCATTCAAATTTTTAGCCTCTAACTTTTATTGGATAAATATAAAAATATTTAACAAACATATATATATTCATTTTGTAATTAGTTTGGTTCATTCCCCCCATTATAACAACTAGGTGTTAACTACCATTTAAAATAATATTATTATATTATTAGTGTGCAACGTAAGATTTCAAAAAAACTCGTTGTTTCATATTGGGTAGGTCATAGAACATAGAATTACCTTTAAAGTTACATTAACATTTTATTCAAAAATATTAATAAATATGAAAATCTCATATTCTTTATTTTCTAGGGATGTTACAGATTCTTTGGTTAAAAATTTATCACGTTATAAGTGAAAATTTATCAAAAAAAAATTGTTATAAATATTTTCATGATTTAATTACTAAAAATTTTCCTTCTACATTTATATTTATAAAACTAGTTTTTTAGTTTATTTATTGGGACATAAATGAATTATAATGAAATTTTATGTATCTTTTGACTTCATTAAAATTTTTTTAAAATTAAACTTTTAACATATTTTATATGGAATATTTTGAAAAAAATGAATATTTTATTTTAACATATAGAAAATCAAGTATTTTTCATTCCTTTATAAATATTATTTTAATATTAGATTATTTTACAGGATTTCATGTTCTCATCAAAATAAAACCCTCCCTCAATTTTTGATTATATAAAAAAAGTTTTTTAAATGGAATGAATATTTTTATATTCAGAAATGATTTTCATATGGGATAGATGAATATTTTTAACAGTGTGATGGATGAAATTAAATATATCAAGTAATATGATAAGTTTCATTTGAATTTTATATAATTAAAAGTGATCCTGATATATCATATGATGATGGTTGAACATGATATTGCTCTCAAATATTTTGGGTAAAGGGACATAATTAACTAGATACAATATTCTTTAAATAGATATCTGGAATCTAATGTATAATTTATTCCATGTTTAACTATGATTAAATTATTTATATGAAAATTATTTACCAAGTTACATATATAATTTATATATAAATTGTACATGTTTTCATAGAAAACCATATGATTTCACAAGGTAATCTATTGAGCTTAATTTTCAATGGAATTATTTGTTTCTTCTTAAGGGTGAAATATATAATATTGTGAGAGAGTTTTAATGAGTTGTCACGATTATAAAGAAACATATATTATTAAATTTTTTTCCTTAAATAATTATATGCAATGTTTTATTAAAATATGTAGGCAGAGAACTATATTTTTTGTGTAAGAAAATGTATATTTTCAATTCAATGATTATTTCAAAAATAGAAAACAATTATGATTATTCATAGAATGAGGAGTTTCCCTAATTAATTTTATATGTCCCTTACTGATCTTTCTATTCTCATCCAATATTCTAATATTTCTTTCTTATGTTTTTATAAAATATGGGAGAAATGGATGAGTTTAAGAAGAAAAATACTATGATTTTCCCTAAAAATAAAAATGGTTATATGTTAAATTTTATTATTGATGAAAAAATGGATACATAATGGAATTCACCACCCTTTAATGTAATATTATATTTTTTAAGGTTGAAGACTTAATCCTTAAAAAATCAAAACCTAAATCATCTCTAGTAATGAAATTAAATAAATTATTATCTAAAGAATCAATTTTATGGGTTTTTAAGGTTAGGTCTTTATAATGACACAATATGAGATGTTTCATAGGAGAAAACCAATGTTGAATCACTTGATATTATTTTGGATAAGGTTTTAGATTTATAATATTTTATGTATCAAAAAAATATGGATATAAAGATGATTACCAGACTTTTTAAGATACTAGTTTGATATTAAATCCTATAGTCTCTCAAAAAAAGAATTAATAGGATTGTAGAAATGGGTAATGTAAAAATTGTTACAGAAAAAACTTTTAAGGAAATGTAATTTTAGATCTATGTGAATTTAGTTATGGATATGAAGAATACAATACAAATCATTAAATAACTCACTAAATAATATGTTCTGATGTTTCATTGGTTAAACTGAAGAGAGTTTATTTTTCAAAATGTAGTCTACTAGTGACTCAAAAAATATAATATAAGATGTAATCATGGATTCAAATATAATTCATCGTAAAAATATAAAAAACACATACTCAGAGTATGGGAATTATAGTCCATAACTATCTATTTTTATAGTAGAGCTAACCTTGTTGTAAGAAGCAATGAAGGATGAATATTTTTCTAAGTCCATGATGATGTTCTAGATCAGATTAATAAAATTCGTATGTGGGAGAACACGAATTAGAAAATGTGTCAAAATATCATAGAAAAAATGTCAATGTTATCATATAAACATGAAAATCATGGCATGGTATTCCAAAACAAGAAAATATTAACATGAAATGGAAACAAACAAGTTGATGGATTTGATAGGGAAGAAATAGTTTCATCTCTAGCAGGAATTGAGTTAATAATACTTTTTGTCATTGTAGATGTCAAGAATAAATACAAAATTTATCATATAGATGTCAAGAAATGTTATCTAAATTGGTTTATATGAGTTGAATTTTACATTGAAAAACATATGGTTTTTCAGAAAAATGATTACTAGATAAAATTGTGAATATTTAAGAACAACTTATGGTTTGAAATAGGAAACTATAGCCTCATATTCATGGATACTTAAATTTATATGAAATATTGAATTCATATAATGAGGATGAAATAATAATTATTATTATTTTTAATTGACTGTGTATGGAAACCTTATTATGCTAATCTATTTTAAAAATATCATATTATGAGGAATAAAGTGTAATAATGTGGAAGAGTTTAAGTTACTAATGAGTACAATGATATAAATGTACGGGATAAGAAAACTAATAATTTTATATGTACTATACTTTTTATATTAAGAGTTTTTTACATTATTCCTCCAGTTAATATTGTGAAGTAAGTACTTAATAAGTATATAATTTCATAAGATAAATCTATTTTAGCAACTAATTATGATTGGAACCAAGAACAGAAAACACACTGAAGCGAAATGAGTTGATAGAACATTATATCTTAAGACCATTGAAATTTTATATATCTTAAATTTACAAGAATATAAATATTCATCATAATATAATTTTTTTCTGACTACAATAAATCCCATATAAGGACCCTCTCTTTGTTATAAGTTTAATCATAAGGTGAATTTGATAAACAATTGATAATATCTTGTGTATTGTGTAGGTAATGGAATACAATTTTACACCTAATTAGATATGGAATTGGTTAGAGATATCATGGTTCTAAAATCTTGTATTTGGAGGAACCTTTTTCCTTGTAAATATTTGTATCAGGTGGATTTGTAATAATCATAAAATACACACACTAATTACAACAAAATCAAAGTATATTTTGTTAACAAATTAATTCAACTGGAAAAAATGGATGAAAAAACTATAGTTTCTCGAAGAAGAGGTGAATCTACCCATAATAGTATATTTTGACACAATATTTCCAATCTATATAATCTATAATCTAATAAAACATTCACAATCGAAGAATATAGGTATTTGGTATCACTTTTTAAAGAAAATTTCAAAATTTAATTACAAAATAGGAGCATGTGGGTACAAATCAGCATGTCAAAGATATATTTTGAAAATATATGGATATATTTTCCAATGAGAAGCATTGGATGAACCTTGGATTTCAACCACTTTTCCTAGTCATTATGAGGTTGGGAATCTCTCATATCCCCACTATATATATATATTTATCCCGAATATTATTTCAATTAGGTATTTATCTATTTTTTCTATATAAGATTTGGGGAGACAAAACCCACGCGTAGTTAGTAGATATTGATGTTTTACATGAAAAATTATCTATATCATTTTTGAAATTAATATTTTATCATGTTTCTTATAATTTTATTTTACATAAGCAGGCTTATAGAAATGTTTAAATATTCTTTTCTTCATTTAAGCAACATTTTTATTATCAAGGATATTCAATATTGATATATATATATATATATTAGTAGAATCCATATAATTTTACTTTTTAAGGAGGTAAAATTAGAGAAATGCGGAGTTTGAAAAAAATCATGGTTGACATGTGGGGGAATTACCTATAGGGGGTCATGGAAAGAAACATTTGATATGGATAAGTGAGGATTGGAGTCAAATAAAAACAAGGTTAATGTATTAAAAATTAGTTTTTCATGGAGGATTTATTTTCAATTAATATATTATTAGAATGCCCTATAAATAATATTGATGTATATGTATGCCAACGAGCCTGTACCCAAGTGGTACAGGCACCTGCTTGGCATCGAAAAGACCCGTGTTCAAATCCGGGCATGGATGAATTTCTGGGTTATTGTAGCGGGGCACTATAGTGGAAACTATAGCAGCGGTAACACTGTAGCGGTGGAGGAACTATTGTAGGATACTGTAGCGGCGGCGGGTACTGTAGCAGGTATTGTAGCTGTGCATGGTACTGTAGCAGTACTGTTCACAGCGGGTCCTTTGGGCCAAAAAATGGGCTTTCAAGCCTTATATTCAAGCCACTTGGCCTTGGGCCTTCGGGATATGTATTGGGTCTCCCACTACCCTCTAAAAAAAGAGGTCTTTGCTTTAAATAATAAATTTATGCTTCGGCCCCAACCTTTAAAAAAATATATATGTATATATATATATATGGGAATTTTTTTATAGAATCATGAATTATCATCATCATTCCAAGGTTATAAGAATCATGTCATGATAAAAGTTTAATTTTGAAAATTGGAAAATTAATCACCAGTATGATTAATCAATGTAAGATCATTAGAAAAAAATCATGATTGTGAGAGGGATATCGATTCCATGACTAGAGTAAAACTACATAAAATTGGCGATGATCCTTGAGTCACAAAGGTTTTTTAGATTCTTATAAGGTTTAACTGGTTAAAATGTATGATTTTTTTACATATCAAAGATTATTTTTTATGTTACACATTATGAAATATAATTTTCATTGGATAGATGGTTAAATAGATTTCAAATTTTAGGATATTAAGTTAATATTTCATGTACGGTGTCTCACACCACAAAATCTAAAATTCTAAAATATGATTGAAGGGGATTGTGCCATAAATATTTCTCATATAACATAAAATGGATATGATTATTTATCATAGGTCTATTTAGAAATTCAATAAAAGTATACACAATGAATAATATCATCATTTAGTGATCGTTTCAAAGGTTGAGTAGAATGAAATAAATATATTGTGATATCTAGAGATCTAATGTCAAATTTACTAATTTATATTATATATATATATTATTAACTGGACACCACATTTTGAAGAATATTAACACACCATGAGGGGAAGAGTCATGTCCTAAATATGTGTTTTAAAAAGTATCTCATAGATTTCATTAGATAATAAATGGGGAATATCATGTTTGAAATTTTAGGAATTATTTTACTTTAATTATAATGGATATAACCATATTTAAAAATGCCGTACACCTGGAATATGTGATTTGAATAATTAGAAATAAAAATCATCGAAAAAAATGTATATGATACAGAACATTGAAATACTGGAGAAATTATTAGATGGAAAATAGTTATTAGAAGAAATCCATTGAAGATATGAGCATTAAGTTGAAATAGAAGCTAAATTATAATGAACTTGATTTATTGTCGTTTAACTATTTTTGAAAATAATTATAAGTGATCATAATTCCACATATCTATTATTCTTCATATATTAGAGTAAAATACAAAGAGATATAAATATGTATTCCACCTAGATCAGATGTGAGCCTTTTCAATATAAATTTATCATCTATAGCACTAAGTGTCAAACCATGGTACATAATCACACGATCAATGTTAGATCAATATAATATCCCTTAGTGGTGAATCTAGTAATGCATGTTTGTTACTATATTTATCTATAACATCTAAATGTTATTTTTGATTTAAATATTGTCATGTTGATTTTTTTAATGATATGAGAGAAATATCCAGCAAATAAAATAATGATCGAACTCCCTAATTTCCCCACAAACCTTCTTAGGTTTTTTCATCTATTGATGAAACAACATGATATAGTGAATTATCTAGTTGATATTTAAAAATTAAAGTATTATTATAATGAATTTGAATATGATGTCGATGAATATTTTAATCCTATTGAGAAAATAGGAAAAAATTGAAGAATAAATTATAGATGAATTTAATTTGACAAATCATTACAATTCATATGATAATGATGTTAAATATCTGGTAAGGTTATTATTATTTTTATATTAAGAGTATTAGTGGATAAATTGATTATATATCTTAATTATTAATAAGATATATCTTTTTATTTATTCGTATATAAATGTATGTCTTGTATATTATTTTAAATTCAACAATCTCAAAATGAATATAATAATTTTAAAATTGGATTAAAATATTCCAAAACATATCTCGATTAGTATTGAATGAAGAGTTTATATCTATAAATAAATAATAATTACATGTTTTTGAAAAAAAATACATCACATATAAGAACATATATTCTCTATTTTTTAACAATTTAAAAAAAGGTTATTGAATTGAAAATTAGATTAAGGAATTAAAAAGATTAGGTGAATAATTGGATGGAAACTTCTATATAAAAAAGTAATTTTATGGATTAAAATATTTAATTGTATAAAACACATATTTTAATGAGGTGAAAAAACATATAAGGTCTCAAATTTATTTTCTGGACGTATCTAAACCTATAAAAACATTTTTATTTACTGTTATATAGAATTACTTAATGTATGTTAAGAAATGTATTTATAAAATTATAGAGAATGAATAAAATGCTTATTATGATAGTATTTAATTGGAAAAAATTTCAATACTAGAATGTGATATTATTAAAGAGATAGATGTATCAAAAATTACAAAATATATTAAATAATATGTTCCTATTGTTCATGTTGGATATGTTTATGATATTACAGTCATAATACATATATTGAATAATTTAGTCGATTATTTCACAAATATAAGATCCAAACATGATGCTATTTTGGGGAATGTTTTATTGTCAAATGAGATGATGATTTATTATTTCAATCTGGTATGGAAATTTTTTATCATGGAAATTAACATTATAAATAGTTGATAATTATTATATATAAGAAATATAAGACTTTTAATGTTACATAAAATTTACTTTTTAGGATAAAAATACATTATTTTTAATGTAAATCAAACATATGTTCTAAATTAGAATCTTAAACAATTAAAAGATACATTGGTAATTAGAAAATAAATACTCATAGTTAAAATAACACATTATTCTCAAACCATATATAGTTTTTGTGATAAATTTTGTAATGTTTTTGTAAATTTATAACAAATATAAATATTCATTTTCATTAATGAATTAATTTAAAAACCAAAGTAGAGATCATGGATGTTTATTAATGGTTTTTAATAGGATTATTCAACATGCAAAGGATAATTTGTGTGATTGTATGAGGAAAAGTTGTGATATATCAAAAATAAATATTGATTAATTTTCTATTGTTTGTTCTTAAAACCTAAGATGCCCAAATAAAAGAGAGAATCAGTATGTTCCAATTTTAACATAGTCTTTTAATAAAATTTTACTCTTAAGAATTATGTTATATATAATCATGTATCATGTTAAACTACTCAGACAAAATGAAAATCTCCTTGGAAAATACACAAATATACATGAAAGTAAAACATGTAAAAGATATGAGGATATTAGTTGGTTCACTTTAAATGGATTCTTCCAAGAAACACACATTGATGAGGCGGAAATGTTACCAAACCCAAAACAACACTAGTTTGATGGATTAAAATTCTTCTCTAGGAACCACAATCCAAGGAACACTTATTTAAAATGTTTTGGGTTTGGTCCCTACTCATCCAAGTAGCACTGTATTTTATTATACTTCACTTACTTCTCTTGCGATATATACCTATGTATATAGAAATTGGGGTCTATATATGATTTATTTGTAATTATTTATACATCATTTCTCTAAAAATGAGGATACTTTGATCTCTATATAACTAGCTATTCTCTACGTCATGGCTGATGAGACTGAATACTCAATGTTAGTGTCAATATGATGTGTTACATACCAATAAGGTAGTAACACTTCTCTTCAAAAATAGATTGATTACAGACACGAATTATCTTATTTCACTCTGATTCAATTTCTTGGTATCACAGTGGTAATATTATATCCTTTGAGATATATTATCTAGAATTAAAAACATGATAACATGAATTTGTTTTTGGATAATTTTGTTCTTCTCATGTAAAACAGAATCATTAAATTATCTCTTCCCCTATTTTAATTTGACTCATAGATAGTTAAATAATGGAATTAATGTCTCTCACAGACTATATTTATTCATTATTTTGATTCTCTTATTATAGAAACACTAAAAATCTACGTGTGATGTATTTTCATATTTTGTGAATGTAAAATCTGAGAAATAAACATTTACTAAAATATTATTTTCTAATTATTAAATGGAATATTTTGAATTAAATAATCAATTTAGGGATATTTATTTTCCAAATAATTAAAAAAATTATTATTATCTTCCATGGGATCTCCCTTAGAAATTACAGTCTTCAAAACATGAATATTTAATTTTTAAATGTGAAAAAAAAATTTGTCAAATATTATGGTTGATATAATATATTATAATCCATTATCATGTTTTTAATGATTTTTGGGGCTACCATATTTCATGAATAAAAATTTTAGATCCATAAATTCTACTAAACTGGAGTATTTAATTCACTAAAACTATCATTTAATATTCTTCTTTAATTTTGACATGATATTCTCCATTTCCACGCAAACATGTGGTTTTCAAAGAGTTATGGTTTCATAGAAAAGGTATAGGAAGAAACCATAAATTATTTTCATTATTCCTAAAATGATTCTTATAAAATTTTTAAGTACATTCACACTTTTCTACTAGTTGTATCATGAATAAGAAATATAATTCCTCATGAACTACTATTTCTTGAATCAAGATTGTAATGTATTAAAAATAAAATATTATGAAAACATTCCCTAGGAGAGGTCATAAACATAGATCCGTAATTATCTTACACACTCAAGGAGTGTAATTAATTTCTTTTATTTGATATATTTGAACAAATACATTATGAACAGTATGAATATACATAATCCTATTGTTTCTTTTGCAGGACATCCAAGGAATCTCCATGATTATGTTAATCATTACTCTGAAAATCATTACTTTTCAAAATATTAGTTTTTATAATATCCCATGAATCCTTTTACAAATAATATTTCTTCAATGATATATCATTTCTTTTCAATTTTTACATTTTCAAAATTTTCTACACATCCATCTAAAGGATCTTGAAACTAAGAGATAATTTCATCCTTTTCCATTTTCTATCCAAAACAAATATCTTATGGAATAGATAAAATTTGTTATATATCATTATATGGAGTCATTATTTTATAATTTTCAACAAACTCCATAAGTAAATTCTATCATTTAATATAGATACATTTCATATCACCCTAGTCATTTTCTCATTTAGAACTTTACAAAATTAATTAAATATTATATATTAATGAAACATCTAGAACTTTTTCACTTGTCATAACACTGGAATATTTTACTTATCAATGTAACTATTTCATAAAATTATTAAATACCAATATTTCCATGTATCATATTCCTAAAAGAGGACTTCTATAATTTCATACACTTGTATGGAATTTTTCTCATAGTAACCTGACCTGTTTAGAACTAAAATCATTTTCTAGAATTATTAAAATGATTCCAAAAAACATTGAGTAGTTTTTAGCTTTCTAAATAAGAAATACATCAACATTAGTTCTTCTTCCCCCATGACTTATGAGTGATTATCAGTAAATATTTATGCTCCACAACCCAAAATCATTTCACTAAAATATAGTAACAGCAAAGTATCTTCCTCCACTACTTTGAACTCCATGATACATTACTAGACACAATATAATTTCAATCTATTAATCAGGGAATTATCTATTAATCTAGAAGTCTAATTTATTATAAAAGATCTATCCAATCATTCAATTTATATTATAATTTTTTTCCATATTCTCTTGATTTATATTTTATTGGTAATACATCCTTAAATCCTACTTATCTTTATGACTTCATTTTATTTGGATCCTTATATGAAATGTATTTAAGGAAAATCTCTTTTTCTTCCTTTGTGTATAAAATGAAAATAGTGTTGTGAATAAACATTTTTCATTAAATATACCTTTTAATATATATATAAACTCTATACTTATAATTATCTCAAATTTAATCTACCTTTACAGACAAAAAAGTTTCACAAAATTTTTTTTATCTTGATATATATGTTTTTATGAAAATAAAAATGTTCTAAACATTATAATTATTGAATTTATAAAACTCTATAACTAAAAAATTATTTTACATCCCATTTAATATTGGGAATCATATATATCATTTTGAATAAAAAATCACTTTATCATCTACATATTCATACTTCTAAAAACAACTTCATATCTTGAATTATATTCTGAATATACTAATTATTGATTAAAGGTTCACTGTCAAACACATATCGACTAATACATTTATTATTCTCCCATAATTATTTCCAATAATTGGATACCAAATATGGGAAAAAGTAGGACCTATTTTCATTCCCATCTAGAAATTAAACTGCTTCCTTTCTCAAGATGCTCCCACCTTAAATATTTTAGTGTGTAATTTTAAAATGAGATTTTTATTTGTTGATAAATCTTCTAAACCAACAAATAAGAATATTACTGTTGGAAATAATACATTATGCCAAAAACCCAATATTCTCAATGACAGTAAATATATTATCTAAAAACTTTTAAATTTAGATTTTTATTCATTAGAACATTATATAAAATTGTCATTAATTACAAAAAAAACCATCAAAATATTATTATTAAAAACATTAATTATGAGTTATATAAAATGAAAATCCATCTAACATAATTTTTTAATAATAAAATATTCACCCCAACTATTGTTCGTGTTCCACCATTATCCAAAGGTTATCAAAATTTCTATATGTGGCCAAATAATCATTGATTTTGCATCCCCTACTCCCCATAATGTCCATCTATTCATAGAAACTTTTGGTATCCTAAATAATTAATCACCTGAAACATCTTTATTTATGTAAATAAATAATCATGTACTTTATACATGTTTCTACCACTTGTTTTTGAATTGACATATTATTCTCAATGTTTTGATACCACAAATTATATATTTTAATATCAATTTTAAATCATAATTTTTTAGATACAACTCAATAAATAATATATGTCATTAACCCCTTTATATTTCTATATTATTATCTTCATCTAAAATTCACAAATTCTATGTTGGAATTTAATATGGCCTTTTTACAACACATTTTTATTCGAAATCAGCCTTTTTTTACTTTTTTCAGGCTTGATATCAATAGAGGATATTAATATTTCTATGTAGAATTATTGAACGTGTTATATTTCAACTCATTAATATACACATTTTTTTTAATTTCAGTACTATCGATAATTTTTCAGAACATCCACCTCAAGGGTAATATCTCCCCCAAAATTCTTCAATACTATCAATAATAGTTATTAACATTTTATTACATGGGTAGAGGGATACCCCATACATCTGAATTTTGAATAATGGGTTTGGTCCAAATGAACCATAAATTTGTATTTAACTATCTTACATGTGCTTGTAGTGCTTAATATTAACATTACTATTATAAATAATTCACATTACGGATTATTTTTATAATTATATATCTTAATGGTCATGGGATCTATCACAATTATGTGATTAAACCCAAAACTGCATGTTTCTTTGAATGATGAATATTCCCCATATCCCTTACCATTATTCCTTCACCATAGGTGGTAGAATCCAATTACATTCATATCATTCCTTATGGTGTAGTTCATGAAACCACTAACTTATGCCTCATGATTTTCCTTTTTTACATAAGAACTAGATCATACTTAATTTTCACTAATGAATTTTTCATCAAGTATATATCCTTATTTTTTTCAAAATATCTTTTTATTATTTACAAGAAGAATTTATAAATTGTATCATCATCACAGGTACTTGGTTCACTATTTATTAATCTATATGATTAACATAAAAATTCATGATTCTATTTCCTATACTAAAAAATATAATTTTATTGCAACATCTTTTATTAAACTTCATAGGAATGGATGAATTCCCCATAAATTCTTTTTCTATCATCTTTGTGAAATTTCATTCCATATGTCCAAAGTTAGAACATGTAAAAAATATCGTATTGAAATCATTAATTAGGTGGTGTAATTTTATGTTTTATGATATTTTAGTAGGTATAATTCAACTAATTGGAACATGAACATCCAGATATATAATTATAGTGTCTCAATATTTTCTAAAAAAAGTAACAGTTTATAGTTACATTCATTTTTTATTCATCTCTTCTGGTTTCATCATGTATCATAATCTTTTTTCTGCATTTCAGATTTGGAACATTTCTCACTCCACTTGATGAGTATACTAATATGAGAATCTAAAACATCTATTTTTCATTTTAGGAACTAGGATTTTACTTAATCTTTTTTGATCTTCTCATATTTATACTTTAGTCATCTGTCCATATCAGTCAGTCTGAAGTGTACATAATTACCATATTTTCTCATCTCTTCAAGTTGAGTTTTTAAAAGAATAATAATTTTTCAACAAATTTTTTATGGATATCTTATTCTCAACTATTTTTTCTAGTTATTCAACTAAATTTATTTGTTCCATTATCTTTTAACCAATATTATTTTTGTCAAAATTCTAGATCACTACTACTCAACCTAATCATTAATATTATATAGATAGGTCTCCCATGAATATTTATTGTAAATAATATTAACTTATTTATTGATCCACTTTCTCCTGAATAGATTGGATCTAATCTCTATCACTACATCAACAACCTCCTCATTTAAAAATTAACATAGTTTTTATTTCATAACTAAAATATATTGTTCTATCAAAATTTTGGAGAAACTATAAATATTTATATATGAATGTCCCATCTAAAGAATTGTTAGAATAAAATATAACTACATATTCACAATTATTGTTCTTAATCGAAGATTCAATGTTTCTAAGAGATATATTTTATTTTTTGTTATATGAATGTTTTCAAAAAAATTAATATTAAATTTTCTTTATAGGATGATACATCATTCCATTTATGGTCAACTATTATTCCATATAAAATTTACATGGTCTACCATATTTTATAGGTAGTATTCTAACGAGTGATTTTATTATCAACATCATTGACCAATGATCTTTCCAAGAACTTTTTATCCTTTCATCACCATTCCTTTCCCTATTATTTATGAAATTTTTATCTTAAAGAACATACTATAATATATCATTTCAATAATACTAAATGATTATAAGAATTTATTTTTTCTAATCATCAATGTTAGTTCATATGAAATATAAAATATTCATTATAGTATCAACATATAAGTCAAATACAAAAAATATAAATTCATGTCGATGACCAAGTCATAAATTTTTTCTCAAATTTCTTTTATTGAAACCAAAGAAACTCTAAGAGTGTGGAAAATCAGTGTGTGAAAAATATAAATTCATTCCCTGAACCAAATTTTTTTTACGATTTTGTTTCTGATATAGTAAGAACAATTTTCAATCTATCACTCTTGATGGCGCCCTCACCAAACATAGAAAAATATATGGGAACGTAAAACATTCCTATGATGAAGCGAATTTTACTAGGATCATTTCCAATGGATATAATCATGGAGCACACATTAATTATGTATAAATGTTCTAAATTACACTATTATAATTGTTATGTCTATATAATCTCATTCATGGTACCTCTACACAAAATATTACTTCCTTACAATATTTGGGGTTTGTCCACTACACACCCAACATGAAATTACTTTTCTACTCCTTCAAAAATTACTCCATTGATATATTTAATAGTTTATAATCATGTTGATATATCCATGATTTGTGTGCCTTTATTCTCACATCATTTATACAAATTTGATTCTTTATTTAATTCTATTTATTATCTTTTTATCTAGATCAAAATGAAAGATATTAGTTACAAAATGTGAATTTCAATCTGATTTCCTTTTCAAGAACACAGCATTAATATTTTTCCTCTAGATAAATATAATTTTATAGTTTAATTATCTTATCAAGCTATTTTTCAATGTTTACATGTCATATTGGTACATAATATTCCCTTGATCATTCATTATTCAAATAGAACTAGATATAATCACTACGATTTTTCTATAGCTTGTATCCTTATTCTCTTATAGATTTGAATCATAAATTATACACATACATTATTATTCTTATACCCAAATATATTTAAATAATATCATTATATTTACTCTCTAAACAAATTTTTTTTTACTTTTATTCTTATGTTATTATAAAAACACTAAATACCTACATGTGATATCATTCAATATTTAAAATAAAGAGTATTTATCAAATATTTATGGATTACGATATTAATTTTAATTCTTTGACTAAATGTTTTAAATTAAATCTATAATTTATAGATTCATTATTGTCTAATTAGACTCCATAAGTTTTTTTGTTATCTTTCATATTATCTCTCTTAAAAATCACAGTCTAAAAATTCCCACAAGTTCAATAACAATATTTTTTATATTTAACTAAGTTTTAATTCATTTTTTATGAATCAATACATACATTTTATTCCATTTTATTGTGTGTTTTAATTGTAGTAATTTCTATCATTATTTTTATGTCAATTAAGATCCATAAAATCTATATAAATTCAGAATTTAAAAAATAACTATCAATTCATGTTATCATTTATTCTTAGAAAAAAAAATTCCATTATCCTACTAAAATGTGATTTGTATCTAGAGAAGGGTTCTATGAAATGATGATGGGGTGACCGTTATGTTACAATACTTATCCCATAAATGGAATTTGTGATCTTATTAAAAAATATTAAACTTTCCTACCTTTTGGGCCATATCTAAAAAATATATTTTCTTACATATAAATTTTATAGGTTTAATGAATGTTTCACATTAATAATTAAATTTTTTAAAACACATGCTTTATCCATGTTCAAGGAACATGATCCAAAAGAAAATTTCAAACCCATTGAGTAATGTTCCATTAAAACATTTAAGATCATTGGAAAAATATATTACATATGATCTTCTTTTTTCTTGTCATATATTTTCTAGAGTGAATATATTATACATAAAATTGAATATGTTATATATCAAATTGAATCTTATTCCTTTACAAAACATGTTTTTTACATCATACTCTTCCTCTAATATATCTTACGTTTTCAATGATATATCCATAATCTTTCACATCTATATTTTTATATCTCTTATGCATCCACTAAACATAACATACATGTCCGAGGATGCTTCAATATGTGCCATTTCCTGACCAACCAAATATCTTATGCCCCATATCATATATTTTATGTGTAATTATATGGATTTTTCCTTTAAAATTATCAATGAACTCATAATGTAATATCTTATATAACAACCATGTATATTTTGTGTTACCTTGATATCCAAGACTTTTCCACTTTCAAAAATTCCAATTTATATTATGTATTTAGAGAACAAATAAGAAATTTTAAATTTTAATTCATCTTAAATATATTTAATATTAATGGATAATCACCAGGACTGTGTCATGTACATATTTTTTTCAAGTAGATTATACTTATATGTGTTCTTCCTTTACATAAAAATATAATTAGTGAATTTTCTAAATAATCACTAGACATATCCAAAACTAAAAAGATCCATATTTAATTTAATGATTCGAAATATAACTTCCCATTACAACATTCAGGGAGTTTCATACCTTTATTTTGAATGTTCTCTGTTTGAAACTTTTTTTGGGTTTTTTGGGGACATTTTTGAAATTTTTTGGATGTTTTTTGTGGGTTTTCATGGTAGGTGCATTTTTGCGGAACACTATGTGGGTTGATATAATAAAGAACGATCCTTAATGTTATACTCTAGAGGGGTGTGCATATTTAGTTAAAACTATGAGGCCTCCCCCTAAACTCATGTGGATTAGGATAGTGTGAAAATCATGGTTGGTCCCTGGTCCCCAAACCATTGGGGAAAACATGCAATCATTGTCTTGAATCCGGGGAGGGACCACACTGCTGGTTCGTGGTTTCTCTAAAAAAAATTCCTTAACATGAAAAATGCTTCAAAATCCTAGTAAGAATGAATGTTTTGTTCTAACCATTAATCCTAACAGAGAAAACCATGTGGATGTATTTTCAATAACCTAAAATTAAAATTATGCACCTATACTGCCCGTTATAAATTCTAAATGCCTGCAAACATAACCTAATTTGACCGTTTCTCTTATAATGTATCTCTAGAGGTGGTTTTTTCAACTTTAAAACTTTTCTTATTGAATTGAAGTGCTGGTGGATGTGATTGATTCCTATATAGTTCGTTAAATTCCCTTGATTTAAAATCCTTCCTCATCCTCTTACAATATTCTTTTGTATGTTGTGTGTCCTCATGATTTTTGTGGACCCAAACCTTTAATTGTTGAATTATAACTCATTTTGTTCTTTTTTGATTTTTTTCGTCATTGGATCTACCTTCATTCCCATTTTAGTTGACGGTTTTATAGTGTGAATAAAGGTAGGTGGTTACATAAGGCATTTCTCTATACATCAATCCCTAATTTCATGATTGATTTGAAATTATTTCTCAACTGATTTCTGATGTTTTGTTGATTATTATTTAAAAAATTATTTTTAAAAGAAATAGAAATGTTAAATAAAACCTTCTTTTAATTTCTATGAATTATTAGTTGGATTTTAAAGAAATATGGATTCAATTTAAATGTGGTTTGATGAATTTATTTTATGTTGATTCTTGAAAAAAAAATTAAATGGAATATTATTTTGAATGGTTTGAACATGATAAATAAATTCTATTTTTTTTCAAAATAGAAATATCAAGTTAAAAGTAAAAATTTGGAATTTGAACTATGAAATAGATTAAAAATAACAATTTTCCCATGATAGGTTGATTGATTGATTGGTTGGTTGGTGGATTAAAAATGTGATCCCAAGTAGCTAATGCATGAATTGGATATTCAGGCTTGGAATATGACTACCTAGTAATGGAATGGTTATTAAAACTCTATGTAAGAATAATTATGCATGATTTTCCCGATGGCGTGTTGACTGATTCTATCTCAATGTCATGAGGGTTATAGATGTGTGCACACATTGATACATAATTGATTTATAGAGTATAGTTAGGATCCTAGAGCCATGGACTAACAATCATAAGTGAATTTGACCACTGTTCTAGTTGTCACACTCTTATTACATTATCGTGTTTATCAGGAAATTTTATTCAGTCCCTTAACTTTATTGAAAATGTTTATTTAAGAATATTTTTATATAATTTCTGTTTATATGATTTTAAACCTTGGTTGACTACAAATAAAAAAAATTACCATGCCTAGTCTATTTTTAAATTTAAGAATAAGCGGTTTATTTTTTATTAAAATTCATATGTAGAATATTGTGAAATCCTACTTTGATATTTTTTCTCACACAATAACATTACCATACAGAGTTTTTATACTATGTTATACCAAGTCATGGAAAAGTAAATATGTCAATTAATGGTGGTGGGTGTTGATGATTGATGGGACCTTTGGGGATGATTGTGACCAGTGTAGCTATGATCTAATCATTACATAGGTATTCTGTTTTTTCCCTGGTAGATATTATATCATATTTTGGCATTATGATTTGTATTTAATTTTTTTCTATCTACATGAGGTACTCTATTATTCAGGGGGAATTTTAGGCATAATTATTTTTGATTACTTTATATTCCACTGTTATATATTTGTTTTTTATTTTTACTTTGGGTTAAATGAGTCTCAATAATCCTTTATTGATTCCCTGGCATGGGACTCTAGACCATTTGGATCAGGAAAACACATTAGGTGATGTCACGGAAAAATCAGTTACAATTGTATTGTTTTATTTCAGTTAATTCATGAAAAAATGGAATTAGGGGGGGAGGTTGATCATCAATATATGATGTATATATGCATTATATAACATATTTGTGGATAAGATAAATGATTTTTGGGTCATAATTTTTTGTTTATGATTGATTGTCTATATAGACATTATCAAATAGAGTGTTGAGTCTCAATTAGTGTTTAGGGAAAAGTTCCATTAAGGAATAGATTGATTTTATTATTGTCTTCTTCTAAATAATGGTCTGATTATTTTAAAATCGTAGAAAATTTAATTCAATCTAAGGGAATTGATATTTCTCTATCTATTGCTTGATTTTATTATCTTAATATCTTTTATAATATTTTATTATATACTGATAATGTTGTGTAGTACCATGCTCTTAATAAAAAGTATGAACTGACCTTAAGTGGGAGCTTCAAAAGGAATATGCAAGAGAACCCTCATGTTCATAAAACCATCTTTGAGATAGTGGCGTGTATAGTCCACAATCTCAGATAGGTAACCACATAATTTTCCATTTATTCTCTATTATTGGATCATAAAAGATATGGAACTAGTTATCATAGACATGTGTTTCTTTAGTATAAGATACAATATTTATAAGGATTGAATGAGCATAAATATGTAGAAGATTATATTAAAATGCTTGAGCTAAATTTTCGGTCCTTTGAAATTCTGGATTCAATCATGGTTATATATGTTACCATCAATCCTGATGTTAATGGATGGTTGTGGTAGGATACATTGGTTACAAAAAAAAATAAAGGCTTCGAGTGGAAATATTTCAATGATATTTCCACTGGGCAGTTCTATCTAGAGTTGGTGGTTTTGGAAATGTTTGTGGAAATTTCCATCCTCTTAGGAAGCGATCGAATAGTCACTCAGAACGTAATCCACATTGCATAAAAAATATATTTTTCTCCTCATGTATTATTTAATGTGGTGTTGAAGGCTAGAATATTTGAGATGGTTATCAAAACTAGTATTCAATATTATGTTTCATGTGTAACCTCTCATCTTCAGGGGATATTTTTTGGATCCATGAAGGTTGATATTGGCTTACCTTGTATGTTGGGGTTGGATGGGGATACACAGACTCCAATTTGTTGCTACTTAATTTCCATTAAAGGAAAGAGGATACATGAAAATTATCATGGCAGGAATTAATATAAGACATAATTTATACCTCCTATATCTATTGGAAATGTAAAATTGAATTTCTTTCAATGTGGAATGATCATGAATTCAAATCCAGTTTGGGTAGTGGCACTAAAGAGTTATTATTCATGTGGACAATCAGAACACATATATAAGTTTTTTTATGTCTTTTCTTCCTCAAATATTTTCAAGGGATCATAAAACCAAAAGGTAAAATTATGTGGTTATATGATTCAAGAACTAAGGGGTTTTAGATACATAAACCTAGAAAAAATATTCTTTACACAATAGATGGGTCTCTAGAAGAAACTGATGTTAGCCCAATGAGAGTAAGTGGTACCATCACAATAGATTTATCTTTTTTGGATGAATTATATAGAACCTCTACATCATATTTATTCATATTGAATCCTATTTTGAATCAGTTAATCATTTTTATGGATTTTTTATCATATGTGATGGATATCTATATTCCACATATAAAAAAGAGATAGTTTTGTCTTCCTTGACTATCTTAAGATAATAATTTATTAGATATTGAGACCACCGTGGACTTTTTTTGATCTCAACATGAATTCCATTAATGATTTTCGCAAGAAAGATTGGATTATTTCCCATAAATCATTTATTAATTTTCTTCTTCAATGATTATCCATTACATCCTCGATGGAATGTGTCATGTTTTCAAGGGATAATGGTGCCAATTGTAATGAAAAGCCCTAAAACCCTTTCTAGAGTTGGACAGAGTGATATTTTTGTTTTATTATGACCCAGATCAGGAATCATTGAGTATTGATCTTCTTCTTGTGGTCATAGATTATCCAACGTGTTTCCATTGAAGTTTTATAGATTTATAAAAGTGAGGTATGATGTTTTTTATTGAATTAGTACCATGTACCTAGTATAACTCTAATACCTCTTACCATATAGAACTAGTTGAACTAATAGTGTCAAATAATCATTTGGGTGATTTTTTATATATAGTACACATTTTATTGAGTGTGTAATCTTGGATGGTGCATATTACTTGTAAAAAGAAATATGATGAAAAAATTATCATTTAAAATGATTACTTAAAATTAATTTGATTTATTGTATGAAAAATAATACTTTTTACCTTCGATGGAATAATTATATGAATAGGTATAGTAGATTAATTATTTCTAAAAGATTTATCTCCTATCGGGTTATCACCCTCTAATTATTAAAGTGTATAAAATGTAAAGGAGCAACTTATAAATTAGGTTTAGATATTATGATTACATTGATATTAATTCTTGTCTTACCAATTCTCTTATTGTTTTTTATAGCCCCCATAAATAGATATGCCATGAGTATCTCAGTTTATTAATATTGGTACTTGTGAATGATATCTTGATTTACTCCAAACTAAGAAAGAACGCATTCATCATCTAAGAGGGGTTTTCAAAATTTGGAGAGATCACTAACTTAATTTAGATCTAATAAAAACTACTTTATGGATTTGGTGAGTGGGGTTAATGGGAAATGTGGTCTCATAAAATATTATTTCATTTAATTATAAGAAGGTGTAGGATATTATGACATCAGAACAATTACGTTTCTTTGATATTTGGAGGTTCTTTGGTCTAGTTTGGTATTTCCAATTGTTTTTTAAATATTTCTCAATGATTTATTCTATGATGTCCACTTTAACATGGAAATATGTAATGTTTTTACTGGATTCAGTATGCTAGAATTTGTTTCAGGGGTTAAACATTCTTCTCACTACTTTTCTATTGTTGACTCTTCCAAAGGATGTGTTAAGAAATGTGGTATTTTGGGTTGAATTGGGTTTATTTTTTGGTTCTATTATCATCGAGGGTGATCACAAGGTGTAATATTCCTCCCAATATATCAAGGGACATTTGATGAACAATCATACTCACAATATCTAACTCATAATTGTGATGATGTTGAAATGATTATTAAGAGTTACCTTTTTAAATCAATTTTTACATTCTATTTCAATCACTTATGCTTACTTCATATCATCTCGAAAAAAATATTTGAATCTCCATTAGTAGTGATGTGTGGAGTACCTATAATCGATTGATTTCAGTATTTCATACATCTCATGAAAGGGGAATTTCATCACTGGATCTTTGAGAATGATCTTTCCAACCCAATACTGGTATACCCTAACATTTATATCATTATTTTATTACACACATACTTGTGAAGATTTGTTTTACATACATTGGTCTAATATATCATAGAGAATGCTTAACTAACTCATAATAGAATGGTTACAATATACCATTGGTATAAATCTCATATTGTTCATCATCGATTCGCATTTTAGTTCTCAGTCGGTGACCATGTGTTATTGAGAGTGTTTCCCCGATTGGCTCATTAAAAACATGGAAAATATGGAATTTTATGAGATTCTTAGGACCATTTGATATTGTTGATCAATTTTTCCGTGTTTCATACCATTTATATTTTAAACCAGAGTTGATTTTGATTCACAATGTGTTTCACATGCCAGAGTTCATAATATATCACACTGACAAATATCATGTCTTGAGATGGTAAAAACATGATGTGGAACATGTTTAGCCCTGATTTACTATCCAATTTATATTTTGGATTCTAATAAAAATTATCTTAAAGGTAATCTCATACGTATAGTTTTAGTGATTTTGAATTGTTTCTATAATTCACAAGAAACAAGGGAGTGTGAGGCACTAAATAGATATTAGTTTACTCATCTCATTGATATAAAGTCTTATAATATGGAATTATAGTGGAAGAAATTGTTTCTGTTAGAGATATTGTACCATCTTGTTACCAGTTTTTAGCTACATGGATCACTTTATTTGGATATTTCTTTGTTTAGAACATGTAATATGATATATTTTAGTAATGTTTGATATTTTGGTATACTTTTGGGGGCCTTCACAATTGGTTCACGGTTAGGTATAACCATGTGGATTGGATCAGGAAATTTCATTCCTCAATATGAAGATATATAGGGGGTCATGTATAGTGAAAACTATTATTCCTCCCTTTTAAATCATGTGTATTAGGAAAGTGGATAGAACATAGTCAGTGTATAGTCTCCAAACCATGGATAAAAATTATTCACAGTTTTCCCATATTCCTAGGAGGTTTTATATTGTTAGTGTAAGGTTTCATAAACCATTCTTATTTACCCAATGACACTCTCTAGAAACCCAGTATGGGAGAATTGTTATGAACACAGTTTGTGTTAACCAGTAATCAACACCTAGGAGACCGTGTGAGGAGATTTTCAATACCCACAACATTTTCATTAAGTAATCATACCCCGCATTATAAATTCTATGAACATTCTAAATGCACCTAATTCATCACTTTGGAATTTGGATTCTCCATAAAGAGAGGATTTTAGCTCGCTCATTAATTTTATTATCAGATATATGTTCTATTAAATGTGATTGATTCATCATTGGTAGTGTAAGTATAATTTTATTATGTATTGAAATTTTGTGAATTCTTATTTGATCTTCCTCAACTTCCTCATTTCCTTGGTGGTTCCCATTTTGGGTGATTTATAGATCATGTGACTACAGGTACATTGTTGTGTAAGTCTCTTCCTATACATGAAACCATAATTTATTTATTGATTTTAAATGTATTAGGAATTTATTACTGAAATTTTATTTGATATGATATTGAATATTTTTTAGAAATAAATGATATTTTGAAAAAAAATCATTAAAGACATTGAAAAAATGCATCGATTTTATGAAAACATGGCTTGAAATGAAATGTAATCTGATAATTTTATTTGATATTTATTTTTGAGAAATAGTTATTTAAATGACAGATTATTTTTTAAGGAAATAACATCACAAAAACATATAATTTAGTTTTAAAATTGAAATGGCATGTTCAAACATGATATTTAAAATTTGAACTAATAATTAAATTGAATAGAATTATTTTACGGGGATTGATTAATTAATTGAAAGAACACTGGAGCCCGAGTAGCTATTTGGTGAATTATATAAGTATAAAATTATTGTGACTCTCTAGAAATAGATTCATAGAGTCATATAAATCTACAACAAATTTGGAATAATTTTTCCCAAAGGAGTTTTGATTGATTACATCCCTATAGACTGACCACCAGGGAAGTGTTCCCACCATGAGAAAAGATTGAAAGAATTAGAAGTGTGGTTATACTTGAAATAAGAACTAAACAACCTTAGGGAATATGAAAATAGTTCATATTTTTATTTTATTATTACATTCTTGTGTTTATCGAACAGTTTTACTCATTCCCTTTCATTTTTTGAAATTTTTTAATTAAATATTTTTTTATATATTATCCATAAAATTATTTTTAATTCTTGTTTGACTATATATATGGAAATGATTACCATGATTTTCAATTATTTAAATTAAAACTTAAATTTTTTGTTTTTTATTAGACTATTTATTAAATGTATAGTGAAATCCAATATGGATATTTTTCTCACACCCTACCTATTCCTTTGAGTGTATATGGATTATTTCAAGAAATATCAATAAAAAGTGAAATAGACACTTAGAGATGGTGGGTGTTCTTGATTCTTTGGACCTTTCAGGATGGTCGTGGAAGGTGAATATGTGATCCAATTATTATATGGGGATTCTAGGATTTTGTCTTGATGGATATTGGGTAATATTTTTTTAATAATGTTCTTACTTTTTTATCTTTATTCGTATATTTGTGGTATAGTATTCTTATTACGGAGTGTTTGGAATACTAATTGTTCATTTAATTATGATTTCCTGTTGTATATTTATTTTTTCATTTTAATTTGGGACAAATAGTTCTCTCTAGCCATTTTTTGACGCCCTGGAACAAACCACCACCCATGGGGACTAAGAATTACCTTTTGGTAATGTCAGTGTTGGATTGGGTATGCATATAGTAATGTACATGGGAAATTTAGTGACATAAAAAATAATTTATTATATTCTATCCCAAAACAAAAAAAAATTCATCAATATCAATTCTTTTTCTCTCAAAACCTTAGGTCTTCTCAAGTAATCCTTATACTCACTTATCAAATAACATGTCCTTCATATACAGTAAAATCAATGTGTTATCCTTCATAGATTTGACCTCAATGTTACCATAAAAATTCTAATTCTTTTCATTCAATTCTACTTTAACTTTTAATGAAAATCAACACCGTAACATATCTTCAATAATCCTTCCAAACAACTAATAGTTATTGTTGAAATCCAATAAGAAAATTTTATTTCAACAATTGTGTTGGAATCAATGATTTAATGGAGATGAAGAAGTTATGAAAGAAATTTATTTAGTGTTTTCCACATCAAAAAAAATACATACATGCATAGATAATGTATAGGGAAAAATCTTTTTAAATAATATCATAATTTAATGATGTAAAATATATATTTAAAACAGATATTGGGTATTTAGATAGAAAAATATCATCCACCGACTTATTTTTATGACTTACTATATAGAAAACCATCCATATATCAAGCTATATCTCATTACATTCAAAAATATAATTTGGTAAACATATTTTTAAAAAACCAAAATATACTAAGGATAAATTATATGAAGTAACTAAGAACCTTAGTGAATGTTTGAATAATCATAGAGAGTAATATGTAAAAATAAGTTAAATCCAAGGTTTTTGGATTTAATGGAGACTTATCAATTTATCACAAAGATATTCATGAACCAAATTTTGTTCAATGAAAGGATACATGATAGTAAATTTCATCATCACAATAACGAGACACTGATCCTTGTCTGGTACATCCAATATCCACTACATGTATAATGAATTAAAAATTTACTTTATTTTTTAGTTTATGTTTTTTTATTTTATAATTTATTTAATTTGACTGGTGTTTTATTTTTTTCTTAAATTCAAGTCAATTAATGATTTTCATTCATCATAGTATGACATATATGTCTTCTATTTCAAATTTTGAAAAACTGATTGCCATATTTATCTCTATCATATATATTTATGATTTCAGAAAATGAGGAAAATAGTGCTAATAACACAAAATATTTGTTGAATATTTTTTTAATTTACATAATTATATATTTTATATGTAATATTTAAAACTAGTTCAATAATTATTATTATTTAAGTAATAATTATAAAGGGAGAGATTATTGGAAATTTTTTATCTAAATATTACCTGAAATTTCCTTGGTTTTGTTGCTTAAAAATAAATTATTTTATTTAGTAATTACTTTACCTAAAGTGAGCTTTAAATTATTTATTTTATTTCTAAAGAGTTTATGAGTTTCAAATTTTAATGATATTATCATTAAATAATTTTTTGAAAGATATTTTTCATGTATAAAATTATATGTAATGGTTGGGTTATTCTTATAAGTTAAGAACTTTTCATAGTATAATATTTGATGTTTAAATTTACAATGTAGACTATCATGTGTAGTTATGTTTTACCCTTAATAATATGTAAAATCCAAATGGTATTCTTAAATATATAGTTATATCCAAATATTATTCATATATATGGAATGGGTTATTCTTATATAAGATATGAGTATTATTTATTCATAGGTTAACATCATAGATATTATGTTATTCTTATATAAATATTTCTTTTTTGATCAATATTATGTAAAGGATTAAATAAATTTCATTTATA
This sequence comes from Viscum album, assembly GCA_963277665.1. Lineage (NCBI taxonomy): Eukaryota > Viridiplantae > Streptophyta > Magnoliopsida > Santalales > Viscaceae > Viscum > Viscum album. Next base: position 1,058,167,738 of record OY728161.1, read on the forward strand.
TGTAGTTCAGTTAAAGAGATTTTATTGTGGAAAATTTATTTCTAAAATTTATATAAGAAAAAATTACTCAAATTTAAGATGTTTATTTAACAAATGCAAGGATTTAGAATGGTGTTTCCAATTTTTATTCAATATATTATTTTTAGAATATTGTGATTGCTTAAAATAATTATTGAGTTTTCTATTTTTATATGAAAAATCAATTAATTAAATATTTATAATTATAATTGAATCATTGTTTTTTAATTGACCGCCATAATTGGGAAAATATGATTTTTTTATGACAACCCAAAACTATACATGCATTGAAAAAACTACAATATTCATAAATTATAATTTTATAATTATTTAGAATGTTTTTTATTTATATTATCTATATATTATAACTAATTGTGAGAAATAAAAATAATGGAATGAGAATAACTGTTATTGGGTGTTCTTTAAATATCTATTTGTAACATCAAATCTCATTATAGATATTAGAATTTATAGATGCAACTATTTAACCTTGAAATATAGGTATATATTGGAATCTATTTATGCTAATTTATTGGATTGATTTAGGAGTTTTGATGTCTACTCGAATATTAGATAGTAATATATTTTCTAATTTAAATGGTTGGAATCCTAAATAGATATGAAATTTGAAAAAAAAATTATTTTCAAAACAATAGAAAAATATATATCATTTCCCACTGATAAATATAATATAAACAAAATCTCTATCTTATGAGGAGTTTATTTAATAAATAAATATTATATATTTTATAAAACATGATGCTTGTAAAAAAAACATATATAATAAATTAAAATGGAACTAGAAAAATAACCAAATATATCATCTAAATCTATTTTATATTTTTAAAAATGAAAAGGTTGTAATTTTGCCAACTAGTATAATAAATAATATTTTTTCTCAATAATTAGAAATCATTTGATATATTAGATAAACCACTTTTTTATGTGGAATTCAATGATGAATCAAGTAAATATGATAAATATTATTATCGCAAGTATAATAATGATTTTATTGACACCCCTACACTTATTATTATTATGATGGAACCAAATTATCACAAAAAACAAGAGAACATGGATTCATTTGGGATGATATATTAAAATTGGAAGCTATATTAAGAACAAGAAATGCATAATAGTATTTAGGTTTTTAAGGGAACTGTATTATTAGAAGACAAATGATTGGGCTTCTGTTTTCAGTAATGTTTACAATATTATAATGTATATAAATTAAACATATTAATTAATTCAACTCATAAGCAAACATTTTGATACATGATTCATCCTATAATTTTTTTTCAAAATATATTTCATCAAAACATTGAAAATTATAATGTGGATGTTTTAGTATTATTTTATGTGTCCATTTCATTATATGGGAGTTTTTCATGTATAATATTGGAGGTTCAAGCTCAAGATATATTTTAATGGTGAAAAAATATAGATGTATTATTTAATAGAAAAATAAGAATAACATTTCAGGAATGTCTATCTGCCACAATATGAATTAAATAAATAAAATTCATTAAATGATCTAAATATTTTGGATAGATTTTCTGCAAGAAATACCTAACTAAAATACAACCAAAATATATTTAGATAAAAATATAAATAGTATGTATGATTGTTAAATAATAATATCAGTAACTTCTTTTAGAAATATATTTATAATTAAAATAAATTTTATATTTAATAGGAACGAAATTCAATTATTTTCAATAAAATATATAAAATTATTTTTTTAGAAATTTATTTCTATAAAAATTAACTTTTTATGAAATCTTAATTTATATTTGAAGATAAATACAACTAATGCTGATAAAATAATGACGATGTTAATAATTTTATAACACCATTTTATTTTCTAAATTATATAAAATAAGAATGATAATAGTTAATATTTGATCATTTTATTTTCTAATTAAAATGGTACATAAATGTATATTACAACTAATTTTAAAGGAAATGTTTTTACTTTTCAGAATTTCCATTTAAAATTTAAATGCAAATTTTTTTCATATAATAAAAAAATTATCTAATGTTCATTTTTTTAAATATATATAAAATAATTCATTTTTAGTTGGTATTATAAAAATACTAATTTTTCTAACACTATCTTGTTTATGACAATATCATGACTAAAATGTTTTCAAAAAAATATATATATGTGATATATATTTATTTTTAAAATATATAATTTAACATTACTATTTTGTTGTTATAAATCCTATGTATCTCTTTTTTAGAAACAAAAGTGTTATTTTTACTAAGAAAATACTGAATTATTCTTTTATATACAAAAAATAGTTTTCATCACCTATAAAAATTAGTAAAATAATTTTAATTTAATATTTTATAAAAATATGACTGTAATATTATTAAAGGTATATTTTATTTTTGAACATAATAGTATGATTCATAAGATTAAAGTTATTGGACACGATAATGATTAAACTATTTTTTCAAAGAATTATTTTAATAATATTGTGTAATTTAATTATATTTAAATAAATTAATATCTTATAAAAAGTAAAATTATTATCATTTTTAAACCTATATTTAATTAAAATATCAATCTTGGATTTGAAATCAATACTAAATAATATTAACAACACTAAATGTAGAAAAAAAACATTTTTCAACAAAAGAGGTTTTCTGTATAAAATATATTTTATTTTAAAACAGAATTATATCAGAAAATAAACATTGATTTAGATTAAATGTTGTTCAAAATTAGGTTTATAACACCTAAATTAGGTAATAGAAGTTATTTTATATGTTTATTGAATCATAAACTACAAGGGTAAGAACTTGTTACCCAGGTAAAAATAAAACAAAAATAAAATTAAAAAAATATAAGAACAAATGAGTTAAAACAAATTTTTAATTTTTTTGTGAGTATTTATCAAACCAATATCACCCTAAAATGTATTCTGTTTCAAATTTTTATCTGTTTACTCATGAGTAGTGTAATTATTTTATATTAAATTAATGGGTATTCTAAAAGTTATCAATTTATCCCTTATAAAAGGAAGGACATCCACCACTTCATGCCATACCAATTCCTTCAAATGTATCCATATATCACTTTTAATTTTCTCTTTAAATAAATATAAACAATATTAATAATCACCGGTATCTATTCTTTATCTTAATCCTATCATTTTCAACGTGACTTACAAGAGAATGTTTAGGGTCTGAAAGTGAGTTCTATTTAATTCTCACACTTTTTCTTCGTAATCGTTAACTTCCAAACATACTATAACCATAGTAATATAATAAAATCAGTATCATGATTACTCTAAAACTTTATTATTTTAATTAAAAACCTTTATTTATTTATATACATTCACTTATAAAAATAAATTAACGTTAATTGTACATTGTGCTAACTATAACCTCTACTAAATAATATTTTTTTCATTTTTCATATTTATTTTATTTTTATCTGAATACATAAAAATATTATTATAATACTTAAATGATATAGATATATAATTATTTTAATTTAATAATAATACCATTTAATTTTGTAACCATAATCACCCATCGAGATATTGTATGTTCATGTTTTTGTTGGTTAAACCACCCACTTGAGAAATATTGCAAAACTATATCATGGATGAATATTATAACTTAAAAAATAAACTTAATAAAAGTTTATGAGAACATAATTATGTTTCTAATGGTTCATACTAAATTAAATATGTATTAATATGGTTTCTAATAATGTATCTTGTAATCATATTTTGAGTATTTTGGAATTTAGGTGCATGCGTAAAAGTAATGTAGAAAATGTAAAGGGTTTGTACTAACTCAATTTTCATCCATTGAGTTACAATAATTTTTATTGGGAATGTACTGTTAAAATTGTGATTTATTAAAACTAATGAATACATTTTGTTTTATTTCATCTTTACTTTATGGGCTTATAAAAATCATTCTTAAAACATCATTATCAAGTAATTCGTACCTCAATGATTATGATACTTGTAAGGGTTATTTGTCTAAATTTATGTTTTCTAAGTAATGATTATATTAGAGATCATTTTTAATGTATTTAATGATTTATATCACTTTTATATTTTGTACACTGATTTTTAATTATTTATGTTATTTAATTTTTTTATTGAAATTTTATCTATGAAGTCATTTTTATTTTAATGTTTATAAACTCGTAATATTATTTGTCTTTATTTTTAACTCTGTGAGACTTGATTGATAATATTCACCATCATTTATATTATAGAGTTTATTCAATTCCATATTTCCTTACTATATAATGGATATTTTTCATTTCATTATATTTTCAATTCATGGTATCCTTCTCATGTTATTTTGAAAATTACATTACCATTACCATCAAGTTGTTTATGTCTCAAATTTGATTCATTGAGATAGGATTTATAATCACCAATAATTTTTTTTCCATGGATAACATATTAGATATGGATTATTTTATAAATCCTATAATTGATATTTCTTTCGAGGGATTAAATTTTTTGAAATCCATTATTGTTCTTGTCTTGAAAAATAATCCTATGTTATAGGATTGATTTTAATTTCAATGCCTTTCCCATTAGAATAACCCAATTTTCATAACATTATTTAAAAAACTTCCTCAATATATTAATACATTGATTGATTAGGTATGTTATTAACTGAACCATATACCCTTGACTCTATACAATGTTAGTTTGAGGGATGATTATATAGAATTTTATCTCATTTGTTGGTTGGGGAACTATTGAAATTCTGAATATTTTATTATTTGAATATGGTTTTTTATTAACAAGGAAATATTGATTATTTTTTTTACCATATACTTTATGATCATGATATACATTTTATTTACATGGAAAAATGTATTAGCATTAAATATGTTGTAATCTCCATATGGATGATTTTTTGAAATGTTTATCATGTATTGCATATTAAGTTTTTAATATGGTTAACAAATTTGAATTATTTAGTGATGGGAGGGGATCAACTATAAATATATCATTTATGCACCGATATATCTCATGAGACAAACAAGCTTCTTTGTTTCAATGCATTTTTTCAAAAAAATGATATTTATTTAACACTGGGCCTTATTTGTAAAATCATAATGTCAAAAATTGTTATAAATTATCATAGGGAATGGAATTAGTTCTATATAATTAGTAATTCCATAAATAATGAACCAAATATTTTTATCCATGTTTTTATTTATTGATATTTCATCCGTGGATATTTTATTCTCATATTTTATTTTGATTATGGGTTATTCTTAATATTTATTCCATCCAAGATTTTTATTCTCATCTTATGGTAACCTATGATCTATAATTGTTATCACTTATGTTTACCCTTACTGAGCGTTTAATCCCACCCTTTATTAGGTTTCCATTTCTCTACAGGTTATGTCTATCATAATAACTAGTTTGGAGAAATTGAGGTGGTTGTGGAAGACATATAGTTGGTGAAGTAGCTTCTTATATTATGGGAAACAATTTTCCATTATTTGAAAAAGATATAGGATTTATTGGACTATGATTTATCTAAATTCTCTAAATCTATAACCTAAAACGATTTGAGAATTTATATAATTAAATTATTACATTATGTTGTCTAATTATGAGATTGTTATTACTTGGAATCTATTGATGGTAGAAAATAATGTATGTAAAGAGTGTGTTTATGGGACCAGGCTCCGGGGTGTATGTCTAGGGTGTTACAATTAGTTTAATATTAGATTTTAGGTAACTTATAGATTGAGATATTACATTTTATGCATTTTAATTTCATTATGGAGTGATAATCTAAGGATCATCATAATTTAAAATGTTTAGATAAACTTTTAGGTTAGTTTAATTAATATATAATATTTACAGATTATGATAAGAGATCTTTTGTTATAAACAAAGGAATAATTTTATGTATGGGATGATATCCTATAGTGTTGTGTAGTATAGATTTTGTGGTTATCTTATAAATTACATTACATTCTGGATATTAAAAGTGGATACCATCTCAGTCCCATATATTCCTCGAGGTAATATCCCTAGTAATAGATGATCCTTTACTAAATTTATCACCAACTAATCCATGTCAATGAAACATAACTGCACATCTAGTTTGGAACTCCTCAGGGATAAGATTTTTTTTATCACATACTCATTAAAGTACAATCTAAAGGGTTTTTATCCTAGTATCTTAAAGGGATTAAATTATGGTGTATATGAATAATAAAAAATAATTGTTACCCAGGTTGAATCTAAAATGATATTTATTGATTTACAGATGTTATTTGTTGAACTATGAGTGATATAATTTTAACTCAATGAATATTAGGTTGATAATGATAATAAACATCATTATCCTTTAAAATAATGGGAACAATAGAGATCCCTTTATACCATTACTATCGGATTTTGGACATTAAAATTAAGGTGAAATGTATATTTATCCTCTAATCAACAGTTCCATATTCATTATTGGATTCTTATTCTATCCAACCTAGTGTGTCTGTGATGTTATAAATGAGTATTAAAACATTAACCTGATGACTTTATTAGTGATGAAAAATATTGTAGAAATATTATTATATGCTAAATTTTTTTAGATAAATATGAATAGTTTTGTTATTCCATTAGATCGAATTGATGTGATGAGTTTAATGAATTATCTGACACAATATAGAATTTATACTCACTGAATCATGGTCAGATTACCCACAACATCTTCATTACTAAAAAATGGATGGGGAATGATATAGTAAACATCATTAAGTATATAAATATATTATCCTTATATAAATGTTAAAAAATAATAATATATAATAGTAATCCTCATTATTGAATACACTGCCTCTATTTAAGGGCCTTGATGTTTGTATATAATTTAATATCAATAAAAAAATGGCAGAAGTAGAATACAATATTTTTTTAACCTCTACTCGTGTAAGAGTTCATACAATGATGAATAAGAGGTGCATGGATCCATTTAACCCCAATGTTGGGAGTATTTATGGAATCATTTTCAATTACCCCAAAACAAGTGGGCACATAGAGAGTATGTGGGAAATACTTCAGGTCGTGGAAGGCACTGCTTTTTCACATGAAGATCCATTCATAGAAAATGTGGTGGGAATCTACCCCATGGAAACCTTTATCCAAGAGGTATTCACATAGTGGGAAGATCAATGATCGTTGAAATAGGTAAGTGAAGATAATGGTGGTAATCAGTTTAGGATAGAGACACAGTCAAAGGATATTTTTGAGTGGGCCTAGGTTGGTGCAATTTTCACGACTGCTCAAGAAAGTGATTAAAGGGTTATAAATGAGGATCTAAATGAACATTTTGGGGATAAAAAGTATTATTCATTGGCTTCATCATTCTATATAAAAATTCACTAAATACTTTAATATGAAGATGCATAGGGGATAACAAATACATGTTTGTAGTATATCTATACATTTATATGCATTCTAATTTGGAAAATACACAATCTTATTTCATTCCATTATTTGAAAATATAATAATATATGTTTGAATATAGACTTATGTAAAAATAAAATAGTTTTTAACACCAAAAAATGAGAAGTATTTTTTTAAAATGCTTGAAAGGAAACTCAATATGGAGATATTTCTATATGTGAGTTTGGAGGCCTTCCCAGCATTAGTAATATGGAATCCTCAAGCCATTTATACCCTATGAATACATTTAGATATTTTTATAGCTAATAAAAAATTGAAATATTTTTATTTAATTAGGATTTTGAATATTGAACCCTAGGATTTTATTATATGACATCCATTGAATGATCCAAATATGTTTTATAGCTTCTTCCACATAGAACACCGAACTAAAAAAGAAACCGTTATATAAATAGATAAATATATATATATATTAATAATGAGTTTAGAAACCTAATATGCGTTACTAATTTATTAACTATTTTTAAAATGAATATAAATATTAATTTTAAAATGAATTAAATTCAATTAATTTACCTAAATTGACTGATACAATAGTTTTTTTGTTAAGAAAAGTATCTTATTAAAAAACATTATGCGATATAACATTCTATTTAAAGAATTGTAAGATAATTGATGATAAAATATGTTTGATATTAATAACTGGTTCAAAATATTTTTTTGTTTAAAGATATGAAATAAGAATAATAGAATTTAATATTCAAAATTTCAATTTTCTAATAAAAATAATTTTTAGTAATAATTTATGAATTTATCTAAAATATATGTTTATAAATTTTATAATTTCAATTTGATAATTCAATAAAAAATATTCATTAATGGAATCATCTTAATATTAATTTTTTAAATTTTTTTTAAACTAATTGATTTACTGAATATTAAAAAATACAACCTTTCCTCTTATTGACAATTTTAGGACATATTCCAAACCTAAATATTTTCAAAACCTACTAATATAAGATATATATTTTATTTAATAGTAAAATATATCATTTAAAGTTACAATTTTTTACTTAGAAGACATATTAATATTATTTTTGAAAATTTCATAATGTTTTTCTCCAAAAAACTAATTTATTGTTTATATTAAATAAAATTGGTTTCCCTCACATGTATAAATTAAATTAAAAAATTTTCTCATATTTTAAATTAATATGATAATATTATGTAATAATGTAAATTTTCATTTTTTTATAATATTATGATTAATAAGATTAATGTTAATGACCATGTTAATAATTACAATATTATTTTCAAATAATTATTGTATTAATATTGTGTAATTTTTTTTCTAATAAATAAATTAAATTATTATAAAAAATTACTTTAATATAATTTTTATACCTATATTTAAATAACATTTTAAAAAATAAATAAGTAATTTATAATAAATATTATTAAAAACATTTATGGTGATAAATACATTTTTCTTCCAAATATTTTTTTCTCAATATAAATTTTTTAATTTTAAAATATATTTTTATATTAATTATAAATTGAGTTATATTAAGTGAAGTAAAATTTATCTTTATCGAACCCAAATTTTTATTATGGTATATATATATGTTTTTTAAAACATATATTACATCGATAGAAATTAGTTTTCCATATTAAAAAAATATATTATTAGAAAGATAAGAACAAATGACATCTATAATTTTTTGAACATCTATTTAATTTATTGTTTGAAGCTTAATCAAACCAAGATCATCCCACACTCCTTTATTTATCAATTTTTTGACATTTTACCCTAAATAATGTAATGACATTTTTGAAAATTAAATACTATTCTAAAATGTTCCCATTATATCTCTTAAAAAAGTAGAGACTAAATCCCTTTATGGCACACACATTATATTTAAATACATGTTAAACAATATATATTTGGATCCTCCATTAAATAATTGTCACGTAAATATTCCTATGGTCTCAATTAAAGATCCTAATACCCTTATTTCAAGGATACATTCAATAGATCGTTCATGGTCTGAAATTGAGTTCAGCTTTATCCTTTTCATTTAATTCATAATATTTATCTTCTGAAACTACTCTAAAGATAATAATATGGTTAACTTAGTAAAAGTAAACTAATAATTTTTTATTTTTTTCCTAAAAATATTTTCATTATTCATTTCTACAGAGTTATGAAAAAAATGACATTAATCATCAAGTGTGTGGACTACCGCCTCCATGAAATAATATATTTTTTCATATTGAACTTAATTATTAATAAAAAAATAAAATATGATAAAAAACTAAAAATATATAATTAATATAAATATTACTCAATTTTTAATAATTAATTGGTAATCTTTACTATACTCATACACCTATATGTATCATGTTCATTTTTTGGGTTAGTTTAACCACCTATGTGAGAAATTCCATAAAAACAAATTATAGTTGACTATGGGAGAATAAATAGAAATGTTATTATTTGATAACAATAAATTAATTATTAGTTTTTTATTATGGAAGGGTTATATTATGTAATTAATATACTATTAAAAAATCATATTTAATCACTAAAATTTCCAAAATATGTTGACAATAATACACTTTTCACTCAAACATACCCAAATACAATGTAAAAAATAAAGATAATATAATAATAAATGTTACATTATAAATTTATTTAATATGAGTGAGGTTCATAATAAGGTTTATAATTAATATAATTTTATTATTTTGGAATTTGTGTACATATAAGGAAATAATCAATAACAAATTTAAGGTTTATGCTAACAAAATTATCTATCATTTATTCTAAAAATTACTAATAGAAACTAAATTGTTTCACTATTTATTTATTATAATAATTAAAGACTTTATATGGAGTTTTATATTTATTTTATAGTGATATAAAATTATTCATTATATCATCATTAACAAATAAATATTATTTGAATGATTATGTTACTTATAAGTGTTATTTGTCTCAAACTAAAATTATTTGATACATGATTTTGTTATACACTAGTTTTCTATAGTATAGTGTTGTTTCTAAACCTTTGATATTTTATATAATGGTTCCTTGATTATTATTTTTATTTTATGTTTCAATTAAATTCTATCATTTAATGGGTTTTGATTCAAACGTTTCTAAATTCTTAATATTATTTGACAGTATGTTAAACTATATGAGGCATGTATGATATTGTGAACCATGATTTAATTTAAATAGGGTAATAACTATAATTTTTCCTTAATTATAATTAATATATGTTCTTTCATTATATTCAAATTACATGGTATCCCTATCATGTTATTTTTATTCTTATGTTACCATTAACATAAGTGAGATGGAATCTCTATATTTCATAATTGATATATGATGCGTAATCACCAATTTTTTTTATTTTTATGGGTTATATATTGTTAATGAACTACTTTTTAAATCACATCATTCTATTTTCATGTAGATGATTAAACATGTATAAATACATCCCTTAATTTGATTTTTTAAATATTACTTTTTTATTGTCATGATTTTTCTTTTAATATATTTCCTCAATTAATAAAAAAAATTCATTAAGTATTTTGAAGATAATATCCTAGATAGCCATACATTGATTTTATGGGTAAATTATTGGCATAACTGTATGCCAATTACTCTATAAATTGTTATTTTGAGGGATTATAACATTAAAATCTATTTTATTTATCTATTTGGGATTGAATGAAAATCTATATAATTGTTATTATAATATATATCTTTATTAATTACTCAGGAATGTTTATTATATGTCTTTACCCATCCACATTATCTATCTGGGTGAGTTACGATCATGGAATCCCTTTCATTAACATAGTAAAAATTGTTTTCATTGTTTATGTTGTTATTATATTATAAATGATTCTTGGAAGATTTAATTATGTAATCTTTATTATCATTCTCATAGGATGAATTCACTGGGATTAATTAGTAATGGGTGGGGCCGGATTTTATATAACTTCTTGATGCATCTATATAATTCACGTGCAAACATATCTTGGATATATTTGACTATAGTTGGTTAGAATATGATATTTCTAAAACATGTGGACTTTATGTTAATATAATGATGTATATGATCATTATTTCCTATATTAAGTCATCGAATTATCTCTTTGGAATTACACATTTCATCACTAAGGAAGTATCTATTTATATCAATGAATTTATCCATTGGTATTTCTCCCATTGATATCTTATTTTCATAGTTTCTTTTGATTGTCAAATTATTAATATTAGTATATATTCCGTATATATTATTTATCTTCATATTAAACTCACTTATAATCATTAATTGTTATTACTTATGTTTAACCTTGTCTAGTGTCTGATTTCACCCCTACTTTTGTTTCTATTTCCCAATGTTGTGAAGAAAATTATTACACGTGATATGAATACAAGAATTTCTTGTTCAAAGAATTTATGGGATATTTGGAGGACTCATTATGGATTTATACATTTCATATATATTGATTAAAAAATACTATAAGTTTAAGAAGTCATTTGATATATTAGTTCAGGATTTTTCTTCTTTGCTCTAACAAGCCTAAAAGGTCATGTGAACATTTTTAATGTAATGTTTTTATAAATTCATGTTATTATGTGGTAGATATGTCCATAAATCTATTTTTTATATCAAATATGATATAAAAATTATTTTTTTATGGAGTAGGGATATATTGTTTGGGTCTGGGGTGTTACATTCCATAAACCCACATTCTTATATGAAATCGAAAGAAGGTGCCTCTAATAAGGGAAATTGTTTCTATTATGGAACATTCGGATATTGGAAATAAGAACTTTTTATAGCACATAAATGTGAAGTGATATTTTCTTAGAGAGTTCAGATAAGGAATTTATATTATAAAAAGTAAATTATATTTTATTCATATTGATATATAATTTTATCTATACATTATAACATTATGAATTTTTATAGGAGTTTATAAATAAGGAAAAAATAATAAATGATATTTTTAATTTTATCATTTAAGAAGAAAGTAAGATTTTACACATTATAGGAAGAAATATTTTATAAAAAAATTCAAAATTGACAATATTTATAAAGTAATATTTTGTTATTTTTCAAATCATTGTCTATTTTTTATAAGATAAATAAATTTGTTATTTAATTATGTATTGTTTATATGAAGTAAATTTTGGATTAATGTACATTATTCATGATATTATATTATAGTATATTACATAGTATGAAAAATAATATATGTATAAAGTGTTATTAATATTTTATAAGTTATAAATAATAATTCTATATCTATATATTTATTAAAATGTTAAAATATTTCATATTTTATATTATCCCTTTATATAATTTCATAAGATAAAATTTATAAATAATATATTGATGTTTTATGATATATGAAATACTATCTTATAAAATAAGATAGTATTATTAATATTTTATATTATCCTTCTATATATTCTATATCTGTTTTTTGGGAATAAAATAATATAAAATAAGTCTTATTTTCCTTAATTCATAATGGGTTTCTATCTTTGAATAACATATCTTTATAAAATATATCTCTATAAGTCTATTGGAAGTAAATATTGATCACGTATAAGTATATTTTAAAAAAACCTAAATATATATTTTAAAAAAATTGAGATACCTATTTAATTGAAGTGAAATAAAATTTTAGGATATATTGGCAATATAAAGATAATTATAGGAGTTACAATTTTTTTTCTCACTATGCTAAATAATTTCAAAATTTTGTTTCATTTTTTAAAAGGAAACGTTCCGAATCATGATGAAAAATTTGGAACCATTAATAAATATATAATTATTTACTCGATTATATAAATAATAGAAAACAAAATTAAAAGATATTATATATGGATGTAAATTTGTTTAGATAAAAATTTAAATTGTTAGAAATAGGTATTTAGAATCCTGATATCACTTTAATCTAAATATTATTTCTTCAATTATATTTTCAGAATAAAGTGTTTTTAGGGAAGGTGAATTTATCTTCTTACTACATGGTGACATAGTAAGAAAATACATCATGATGTGGAAAATTTTATATATATTTATAATATAAAATAACTATAAATTAATTAATACATAGAGTCGTATTTGGTCTTTATATATTAGGACATGGGAATACTAAATTTTAATGTATACTATATTCTCATGATAATCACATGGTGCATGAGAATACTGAATTATATTATTCTATGTAGATCTATTTTCATGTCATCATTAATTAATATATGTTATGTTTAAAAAAAATTGAAACATTTTTTAACCCCTTTGACATAAATGGTTTTGTTATTATTTAATTAATGTTCATAACAGAAATACATTTTTTTATGATATGTTAGGATCAACATAAGTTAATAATCACATTATGATATACAGTTTTCCCATGAGGTGAATGTGTGACTTTATTTCTACACTATGATTCATTAATATACCTAATAGAATTTCATATATTATATCATTATTATGTTTGGGCTCTATGTTTCATAGTGATCCTCATTACCTAATGTTAATAATATTTCTGGTGACCCTTCATACATGGATATATTTCATGCACATACCGTAATGTTATGTGAATAAAGGGGGTCTTTAGTCTGTTATTGATTATGTAATGAACATTATATTAAAAGATATGTTAATTTTATATATGTATATAACGTATGAAGTGTTATCAATTAATGAAAATGATATAGAATGGGTAGGCTGAAAAATAATTTCGTGACATGTGATGAAATCATCAACATACCTGAATGGAATTTAATGTTTGCATATTGATGAATTGAATGATATGTATTAAAAAATAATGGTCTATATTTACGTATAAATTCAATAATTTATGATTTTTACTATAGGATATTGGAATCATACATCTCTCTTGTCCATACATGATTTCATTGATAAATATTAGCTTTTATTTTCTTAAGGAGTAAATTATTTAAATCTTTTCCTAGTATATTGGATAAATAGATTAATTGATTATGAATTATGTATGAGATACATCTATTTACATTTATATACATATATGTTTTTTAATATATATAACCACATATACCATTGTAGCTAGGGTAGAACTTACACATTATTATATGTCACAATTTTTAAAAGATTATAATTTTAGAGGTCATAATTATTTCAAATTCAATTAGGGCCTATATAGCCATAGAAAAAGATATTGTGAATGATGAATAATTTTAATATAAATTATTTGTCCAAAAAAATTAGATAATATAAGATAGATTATCAAAAATATTTTTGGAGTCATATCCAATATTTTTTCGGTGAGGAATCAAAATATGAAACATTTGATAACTATAGTGTGATGTCTAAAATTTTCAATTTTTATCCTTCCCACATCTTTTCTATAAAAACATACCATTAACCATATAAAACCTAAATTATAAAACATATATATAGATCCTAATATATGGGTCTATAAAAAATCCCCACCATCTTGTTTTTATATTGATAAAATCATATTTATGAATTTGGATTACACTTACATAGATCATGAACTCTATGTAAGAGTGAGTAGTTTTTCCCTTATTAAACATTTGAGAACATAGGTCTACCCTTATACAAAATATCTTTCCTTACACGACTCCTAGAGTACCAGTACAAATTATTTTGTTAAAAGTAGTTACACTTATACAACATCAATGTACCCTTACACAACCATTAAAAAAATTGGATTACCATTACATAGTAAAAAGTTGCCCATAAACACTGGCAATATTATCTATAATCATCTTCGGATACCCTTATAGAAACATTAGAAACTCGCAGCTACCCTTACACAAGTTATATCTTACCGTTACACAAAATATTAACAATGGGAATTTCCCTTCAGGTGGTCATCTTTACCCGTACGCAGTGTATTTTATTTGACCCATAACATTATGTAGTGATTTTTACCCTTATGTAACCCTTGATAATTTAGTTTTACCTTTATGAAACACCTATTCTGTATGGGGATAGGTTTCATACCCATATCCACACCCCATGAACTTTGTAGGTTTAAATTTTAATTTAATGAAAAATTATATTTCCTTTAAAAAAACTCTAAAATAAGTCAATATAGGCTTATAAAGATCATCCAATGTCCCAAAACAACTGAAACCAAAGAGAACATAAAAAACCAAAGAAGAAACATAAAATAAAAGATCAGTATGTTCCAAATCTTCCAATCATAAATCATTATTCCCCTAGAAATCATGTTAATAACACTCTATATGAAATATATGAGTCCATGTCACACCCCAACCATGGTTTGTGTTTATTTTTATCATTTTCATGATATTAGGTCATTAATTCATGGTTTTTATTGAGTTCCCAGTGATTCTTTTTATATTTTGGACATTATGGGTGGGATATTGGGTCATTAATTCATGGTTTTCATCATTTTCATATGAAATATATGAGTCCACATTACACCCCAACCATGGTTTGGGACTTTTATAATGATTTTTGGATGTGGAAAATCTCTCTTGAGTCATTCCCCCTATTTGAAAAATGAGATGTAAGTGTTATTATGTGATTATTGATATGTTCCTTGTAAAGAGTATTGTACACTTTTGTGTGACTTAAAATAAGAGATGTGCTCAAGGAGGGGGATTAGTGGTGAGTGGCTGGATTAGTTTTTGTTGTAAAAAATTGACATTTACGTATATGATTTTTTGATAAAAAATCACAACTATTTGAAATATAGATCATGGAAAGCATGTGTATCTTCTGGGAGAAACTAAAACAAGTCAGCTAATTAATTCATAAGTAGATGAGGTATGGATTCATCTAGCTTGATTGCTATTATAATTCTAACTAAACTTGTGATATGATCAATAACCACATGACCTTGGTATGTTTTCCCCTTTAGTGTCTCATTTACAGGGACACTATCTGTATTGTCTTCTTATTTAATAACCATTAGATCTTGGGATTATATCCCCAATAATGGATTTTACATAATAATGTTTCTGATAGTTTATTTGTAGGATTTTTATCACTGAGTTATGATGTTCATAATTTCCCACTATTTTTAGTTTACTATAGGTATTTCTCATGTTTTACTCTTGTCAAAAGGTTCATTGTGATGTGGTTCTCACCATCGGTATGCGGTGGACCCTGTGTTAATGGTGCTTGTAATGTGAGTTCCATTCCAGTTGTTTCTGGATTATTTTCTCTTTTATTAAAACCATGTATTATTATAACTTTATTTTTTCATTTATAAAATGTCATTATATGATTGAAACTATTTTGGATATATCATGGAAAGGAAATGGTTTTTTTGAGAACATGGAAGCATGTGATTTGTGTTTGAAGAGAATAGAAAAAATTATTTTTTTATGTTCTTATTTTTAAAACTAGGAAGTCATGTTTTATTTTTTAAATGTAATTCATATAGAATAGTTTACTTGGGCATGACTATAGAGTTTTAACACTCACTCTTATGGAATTATTTTCCGTTTTATCTAATGTTTCATGTAGTTTTGTTTCGGTAACCATGGGGTGACGTTGGTTTAGTGGTCAAAGGTGACTCGCAGGGTCATGCGAAGGTATGTGATGTTTTTTATACTACTTAGGTTCATTTTTATTTATTTTATATTTTTTTATTTTTCTTTTTTCAATCTTTCAAATCATTTCTAGTTTCATTTTTTTGATGACCTACAATATTTGCTAGCCTGTGGGGATCAGGAATGCCATTCCTAACTTGTTGTGGGCTAGCTCGGGGGGGGGGGGGATTCAAGGTAGACTTGGTAGGTTAGTTAAAAATTGGTGTCAGAAGAGGAAAATGTTATTTCAGGTGTCATGTAGCTTGGAGATTATGGATATTAGGAAACGAGTGGTAGGAGTGGGAAAGAAGTCATGAACCTTTTCTCATCCCGAGACTCTAGTTACCAAGGGTAGTCTGTTTCTTTTTTTTTATTCATCTATGTCGATCAGAGATAAAAATGGGAGTGAGAAGGTGTTATGCAATGATTTTCAGGGAGTAATGACCTAGGTGTATCTTGAGTTCACAGTTCAAGATACTTCCTATGGTTGATGGTCGTTCGGGGCATGGTCATTTATGCCATATTTTTGGGAATCGAATATCTTCTATTTTCTTATTCTTGGAGTTTTTGTGTGTGTTATGTTGTGGTTAATTTTTGGATAGCGTGATTGGAATTAGAAAGTGTAATTTGTTTTTAGGGAAAATGATTTTTAAAAAGTGAAATTTGGTTTTGGAGAGGAAATATGTTTTTGAAATGGAAATGGTTTATGGAAATGGTTTTCTTTTAATAGAATTTATATTTCAAATTGAAAATAGAGGTGTTTAGAAAAAAATTTGGAATTTAGAATTTTTTTTTGAATGTAAAATTAAATTTGGTTGTGATTTTTGAATTTAGGTTAAATAACTTGTTTTGGAAATGAAAAATGTTTTGAATTGGCCCTTGTTACTTCTATGAATGATCAAAAATATTGATGTAGGTCTGTGGAAAGTTGATCATTGGTGTTACATGTTGATGAGATCTTGGTATATCATAGGTGTGTGTGTGTGTGTGTGTGTGAGAGAGAGAGATAATTCATGGAATACATGTGGTTGGTATTTATGTTTTCTTGATTGCTGAAAATTTGTTTTAAAATGGAGGTATTTTAATTTTTTGAATAGTAAGTGAGTAGTTGTTTGGTGTTTGGTTTTCATGTTTGGAATCCTATTTTGTGGGATCTTTATTTTCGAATTCTATCAATAAGGAAGGAATGGTGATTTGAGTTTGTGTTTTGGTTTGTGGTTTATGTGTGGAATTTTGTTTATGATTCATTTTGATATTGATTCGTGCTTATTTTTTTGAATATACCCCAGAAATGTCCCATTATGGAGGGGATGTTCATAATCTAGGATATATTCCTTTGTGTGTAGGTGGTGTTCAGTTTTGGGAATTAGTTATGGCCATCGTTTAGTTGTATAAACATGTCAAAACTAAGGTGGTTAGAGTATTTGATAAAATTAAAAATATATTTATATATGTGTATTTTCATGGACGTCTCTACCTAGTCTCTTAAGTGAGTGGTGGAGCTAGAACCATTCTATACAATGAACCATACCTGAGTCATTTGGGATTGTCACCCACCATAGTTAGCTAAAAAAATAAAAGAATGTATTGTTCATAGTGTCTTGCAAAAATATGTTTTGTTCAGAGTGGTCTATTAGGTAATATGAAGGATTTTCGTAAGTCACACAACCAAAAGGTGATGTTTTAGTAGATGATTTTCAGCTCTTAACTACAGGGAAACAAATTATTCAAGACATTAGGGCTCTGTCCATAGGTCTCGAATATAATTTTTTATGTAGTTTGGAGTCGTTGGGAGTGTGGGGACCTTAGTCCATCATTTTTATATAGTGTTGAAATGGGGACGGTTAAGTTCCTATATTTCATATCCCTTCATTCCCTAAGGATCCATATAGTTATGAAAGGCATAAATGCTTTGTTTCCTTTTTGTAGTCTTATTTGATTATGTGTTACCTCTTCTGTAGATTTATGTTTCTTGTGAGATTCCCTTTGGTTTTGAATGGAATAGTGGAATTTTTTCCTTGTAAAGAACAATAGTTGTTATTATGCATTAGGTTTATGAACCCTTGGACGTTGGTTTCATTGTGGATTTGTTTTCGCTCAAGGTAGTGCACATTTTAGAGATTCATTCATCTTATGGAGATCATATCATTTGGTTTGGTTCAATACTTGGTTGTGGGTTTTCTTTAGGACCACCTTATGTTAGGGGTTTGTCTATGTGTGAGTTATTTTTCTATATTGGGGTTTCCCATTTTTGTTTGTGTTGGTAGTTTTAGAGTTTATGTGCTGCGAGATTCAATGTTTTCTATGATAGTTGGGTCCTCGTATTGTGGATAACCCTCCTATTTTACCTCATGGTTTATCATGTTGTGATTCTCTCTAGTGCTATTCATATGTGACTTCTAGACTTAAAAGGTCACACTTTGGTTCATTATAACACCCTGACCTTGGAAAACCGATTATATTTTTCATTTCATGGTCTTCGACCTTTCTGGTTAGGGATTGGGTTGAGACCTGTGTAAAATTTTTGAATTTTAATATTTTCAGGTTATTTTTTGGTCTGCACACATTTGGTGCCTAGTCTGGCCAACTACGCAGCCAAACCATGTGTCCTGATCTCGGTATAAAAATAATAAAGCTATATTAAAAAAAATTAAAATGGAAATTTAAAATATTAATTTTTATTATGTTTGTTTTTGTTGTTGTTATTATTGTAATTACCAATTTATTTTAGTGCATTATTAATAAAATGAAAATAATATAAAATAAAATAGTGGTAACCCCAATCCCCCTTCCTATATGCAACCCCTACTATATATGTGTTATGCTCAACCACACCAGCCAGCTCCTCCACGTGCACCGATGACCTCTCCTCCATCACTGCAGGACCCTCTGACCTACGCTCCATCGGTTCTCCTCCCTCTAGCCTCCCATCTGCTGGTACACAGACCTCCAGCCTTACTTCTGGATGCACACAACCTGGGAAGCCAACCACTACCTCACTGGTGCCGCCTCCTCTCCAGCCGGGATTTCCCTCGCTGGTGTCCTCTCTGGTCCAGCTATGCCTCCCACCCTAGTGTCTACATCCTCTAGATTATTGTTTTACCAATATTTGTGGTTTTCTTGTTTTTGGCTAAACCCTAGATTTACGGTTGACCTTTGGTCAGGTTTTTCATTGAATCTAGGGATTACGTGTTGTTCATAGAGACATATTCATCCTCCTCAGAGAGTTCCCTCACAATAAAACCCCTTAGATGTTGGATTTTCCGTGTTTTTCTCCTTTCTAAAGATATGCTTTAATACATGAATTTATTATTGATTTCTTAAAAAATATGCATAGCTTCACACTACACATAATTAGGTAATCTTACCTTTTTCAAATTTTTAGATCTTGTTAGCAATATCATTTGATGTGATTCCTTATTTATGTTTATATATTGGTGCGTATAACATGTTTGATTTAATTTTTGTCATTTTTTGATGATAAAATCAGTCCTCATTGAGAAATATCGATTTTGAATTGTTTTCCAAATTTAGTTTTTTCTATTGAATTTCTATTGGTGGAAAATTGGATGATTTCATCAAATTTTGGAATATTTTTCGCACCTCAATAATATATTAAAATACATCCTAATAGTGTTTTAGTGTTGATATAATTTGTTAAAAATAGTATTAATTTTATGATTCCATACATAAAAATTGTTTTCAAAATTTTTATGCTTTCTTGTGTGATTTAACATTATTTATAGAATATATGTGTTTTGAGGATTTAGTTTTCAAAATAACTAGTAATGAAATTAGTGTCAAAATTGATTTTTGGTGTGAAATTTGGGTATGATCAAGGTGTAAATCCTTTTATGACGTCATGAAATTTTTTAAATCAATTATTTAATTTTTAATGTGACGTGAACAATGTTTGGAAAAAGTATTACATTGAGTTTGATTTTGAAGTGCATAATTTGAGTGTGTTTTGGTGTAAATCCTCATGATTCTTCTTGGATATTATTTACAAAGACTTTAATGATGTTGGTTTTCTTGTTTGAATTCTAAAAATAGTTTAAAAATGTAATTTATAAAAGTATTATCGATTGATATTTGAAGTAATTTTGGGTAAACTTGTGGATTTACATACCATTTGGCATGTTTAATAGAAATGTGTATTTTTTTAAATGACAGGAACATATTTTATAGAAATGTTTTTTTTGAAACATAGAATCTAGTTTGGGACCTGCAAAAGTGTTTTGTATGTTCACATATTGGTTTTGGGATAATATTGAATTTGGGAAAAGTAATGTTTTCTATTTCAAATAAAGAATTTATATTGGTGTTTTTTAGAAACGGTTTGCAATTGATTTTAGTAAATGTATTGGGTAATGTAAATAAAAAGTCCTGGTTGGTGACACTAGTTTTTTCAAGAATTTTTTTATTTTCTAAAAGATGTTACAATCCAATTGGAACATTTTGTTGTGCTTGGAAGTAGAATTTGTTTTTAAAATGATGATGCATGATCAATACATTGAAATGTTTTATGAAATGGTTTATTGTATTATCTGTGTGAGGGCTTGGTTGGAAACATGTGTCATGTAAGATGTGTATGTATATATTTATTGTGAGAACCCCTATATGGTATTTTCCATTCATGGGTTATCGTATAGTTTATGATCATGTTTTGGGTAAGAAACTGTGGGGGTGGCAGGTAAGGTGAGTCACACATGCGAGAACCTCTCACTTACATTGTTTACTATTAATATTGGTTCATGGTAATCTTTTAGGGGAATTGACTAATAGTTTCTAACCAACCCCGACTAGATAGGTTGGTACCCCCTGGATCACAGATTTGTTAGGTGGTATGTTCCACTAGATTGATAATTTTAGGGTATCCAGTGGTTATTGACTTAGGTAAGTCACCAAATGTCGATAGGTAGTTACGAACCAAGTACGTACATGGGTTTTCTAGGGATTTTTAGGATCTCCCATGGTTACAATATATCAAATTATTTTTACCTATATTATTTTTGTTTTTTGATCACACTGCTAGCCTATTCCAGTATCTCTCAGTTTGTTTTTACCTTCCCATATTTATTTGTTTCTTATATATATAGTATTTCCTTGTTTGGATTTTTTGTTTTTAAAATTGTAAACTCATATTTTGAAAATATAAGTATGGAGTTTCGTGTTTTAAAATAAATGTTTTGTTTTATATTATATTATTAAAAATTATTTTTATAACTGTATTTCAAACTAGTGTTAATGGATTTTCTTGGGAAATGAAAAATACATGGATTTGGTGTTTCACATTTGGCATTCAAACTATGTATTTCAGTTCTCACACCTAATATATCTTCTCAGTTTTAGGTTTTTTTAGTGATGGATTTCTCATATAGTTATCATGTTTGTTACCCATGAGGTCACAAGGTGGTACGTTTGGCTGCACAAATTTATTTTATTTCCAATTCTATTACCACTAATTGGATAAGTTAGTTTTATTTATTTTTATTTTTTTAGCCATAAATTATTACCACATGTATGTTTTGATTCCAAACCCTATTTTCCATCCAATGGTTGTCAAGAACGCCCTTCAGGCCAAGCCATAGACCGACTAGGGTGACTGGTTCAAGGTTGAACCAAGTTAGTTCATGAAAAAATGGTTTCTGAGTAGGCCCTTGTTATATGGGGTTTCTGGTAGATGGATATTAGGACATTCAGGACATGGGAGGTATGTACATGTAGGGCACATTAACCCTTACTCATTCTGAGATTCAAGTCTCCATGGGTATTCTCGGGTGAGTCTTCTACTTTTTTTTGGATTGATGGATGGGAATGAAGACAATCTAGTGTTATTCCATGATTTCTAATGGAGTAGTGACCCATGTGTAGTCCTAGTACATAGTTTATGCTCCTCTTAGTTGTTGATTCTTATAGGGGGCATGGTTCACTACTATGTCACTGGGTTATTCATGACTACTAGTTCCTTATTCCAGTTATTTGGTGGATGTTGTGGTTCAAATTAGTTCAGGTTAGTCTTAGTGTGTTTATGAAAAATAAAAGGGTTTTATAATTGAAAATTATTTCTATTAAATGGATATAAATTGGTAATATGAGTTTTAAAATTTAAATTCTACTGGTTTTAGAATTTGGTAAATGTTTGGACTTTCAAGGAAAATGGAAAAATTGTAGCCCTAGGTATTATTTATAATCATTTTCACATGTGTGGGTATGTATGTTATGTGTGCCTTTAAACATATGGATAAAAGTGGATGAAGACATGTGAGATGGTTCATGGAATTCCATGGGTGTATATTTGAAACCAAAGGCCTAATCTTGTTTTTTTAAGGCGATTTTGGAATGTTGAAATGATTTTGGAAATGATATTTGGATTAAATATGTATTTTTGGTATTTGGAAATGTGGCCTTAGATAAAGGAAATTTTGAAATATAATGAAATGATTATTTTTAATAGGGATTTTTTGGCTGTTTTTATGTTAGATTAGATTCAAAGCTAGTTTTTCTTTGATTAAGGTGTAGCTTTGGGTTGTGCTCTTGATTGATATTAGTTTTGGTTTTTTATTTTATATTCTATTCAAAAAATACTACCCAGAATGGTCCACAATTCTCATAATGAGTCATGTCTAGTTTTTTTCCCTTGTTTTATGTTTCATGTTCTTCACGGTGATCAATTTACATTCGATTTTTTTATGAAGCTTCAATAAGAATAAAAAATTATCAGGATGTAGGTAAATATTGAGGCTCTTAGAGTTTCTGTTGTCTTGTAGTTATATGAAGGTATATCTTTACTTTAATGAGAGTTTATCACCCTGCCATCATTGCAATTTGGGATAAAATGGGATGTGTTTGGGTCTATCTTTATCGAATGATTCATACCTGAAGGGGTGTAGAAATATATTAAGGATTTTATCATATCCATTGAACTAGAACAGTGGATGTTGAAATCGTATGTTGACCATTTTATGTAACTGGTTTTCTTTTTCCGTAGAGGTATCATCACAAGATCTCATGAATACTTCTCTCTTAGTTTGGGGTCTTCATCGGGAGATCATGGAGGGAGTCCTCTCTCTTAATAACTATCATTTTGGTAAGATGTTATATGAAGTGTTCCAAGATTTGTTTGTATCCAGAGAACAATCAGTTGGAATTATTAAATCTTTTTCGGCTCATGAAGGTTCTCAATCTGGAAAGAATTATATACTGGAAGACCATACTCTTAAGTAGCATCATATAATGGTTCAATATTATAGTTATTCGGATCATCATTGTGTATTCCACCAGTATGGTTGGTTCAGGCACTTGAATTCGTCATGATGTATTCCTCTGAATAAATTCCATCATTATGATTGTTTGGGTCATATAAAGAAGTGTTGTAGAAAGAATCACCTAAATAAGGCATTCTAAAAAGAGGTTTCTAGTGTTTGAGTGTAATTCAGAAAATTATTTAGCTATCAGAGCACCAGCCACATGTCCCGTGGTGTATCTCATGCATCGTCAAGAGTTCTCTGGGCTGTAAATCCTCAGTCTATATTTTGTGTTCCATACTGGGATAGGGAATATTTAATGATTTTTTGTTCTTGTTTTCCTTTTTTAGGTTTTGTTGTTGTTGAAATTCCATCGATTCTTTTGCGAATTAGGATAAACCTGTCAAATTTCAATCCAAATAGTCCTATTTTTTTAATATGAATTTGGGAATCATGTGTTTTTTTAAGTTATAGTTGGCCTTTTATGGGTTGATCTCAATTAGCTATGCTCGTTTGGAGATATATGTGCCTATAGAAGAATCAATGTTGGAAATTGTGCTCAGGTTCGTTGTTTGTGTTATGTTCACTCTATGGTCCTTCCATAGTGTTTTTTTGCTTTTGGATTGTGATGAGAGTTCCATGTTTCTGTGGAGGTGTTGCCTATTTCATGCTGTACAAGTTGTTTTGGATTGGTTGGGAGTTCCCGCATTGGCCCCCCTCATATGGGTGGTATGATTTGGTTTTGAATTTCCATTCTAGTTGAGTAATTGTGGTGGGGAGAATCGTCTCGGGTTATCCTATTCTATAGTGTTGTGGTTTCTTATGGTTTGGGCAGGTGTGTATGGTTGTGTGAATGGTCACCTCGAGGTTTTTGGTTTCTTTCGGTTTTAATCAGGCATGGATTTATGTTCTCTCACTCTTTTCGCTGGGTGACTTTCTCGGGGAAGAAACTTTCTAGAGTGGGGAGAATTGGCACACCCCTACCATGGAAACACCCTTATTTTATTCATTTATTTGTCTTGAATATTTCTGATTGGGTTTCAGGTTGAAAACTGAAGAAAATTTTTAGATTTTAAAATTTTGGAGTGTGTTTTAGGCATGTGCACAGTTGGCGTCGGGTCTGGTTGACTATATACTTAAACCATGTGGCATGATCTATGTTTAAAAATAAAATTGATATAAAAAATTAAAAATAAAATTAAAGCGGTGAATAATAATAATAATAATAATAATTTTATTATTATTATTATTATTTTTATTGTTATTAATATTCTTGAATATTATAATTATTAATTATGATTATTTTTATAATTATTATTATCAACTAATTTTAATGAAAAATTAATAAAATGAATATAAAAATAGAAACCCTTGCAACCCCCCCTCATTATATGAGTTGCACCCGACCACCACAGCTAGCTCCTACCCTTGATTTGGTGACCTCCACTCCCCCAGCACACATCCCTCTAGCCTCCACCCACTGGCGTGCATCCCTTACTTCTCCCCTCCACCAGTGCATGGCCCTCTGACCTTCCTTCAGGATGTATACAACCTTGGCAGCCAACCCCTTACCTCACCACTGTCGCCTCCTCTCCATCTAGTGTTTCCCTCACTGACGTCCTCCCCACTCTGGATATTCCTCCCTCGCTGATTTCCACATCACCTGTGGTGTTATTATTACCAATATTTGTGGTTTTCTTCACTTTCTAAAACACCTAGATTTAGGGTCAATGTTTTGTCTAGTTTTCTTTGAATATTAAGTTTTTTGTTTTTTCATAGAGGCATATTCATCATCCCCTATGAGTTTCATTATAATCTCACCCCTTTTGAGGTAGGGGATTCCATGATTTTCTCCTTTCTGAACTAAATTCTTAACGGTTTAATTCCTTATTGAATTTTTAAACATAATGCACAACTTCAAAATACACTTAGTTAGGTTATATTGGTGTTTTAATATTATCATATCTTCCTAAAAAATATCCTTTTCAATGATTCATTAATAATACCTATGTATTGGTGTACATAAGATGTTTGATTTAATGTCTTTCATTTTCTTGAGATGAAATCAAGCCTCATTGAGATTTTTTTGAATTTTTTTTTATAATTTAGTTTTAACTGAAAAATTTGGGTTACTGTGAAAATAATAATCCTTAAATTTATTATTAAATATTTTTTCACCTCCCTATTAATTTAAATTATTTTTTATGGTGCTTTTCGATTAATATCATTTTTTAAAAATTGTTTTTCTTTTCTGATTCAAAACAAAACCATTTTATGATAAACTTTTATGCTTTCTTGTGTTCGTTAAAATGATAAAGGTAATATATGTGTGGTGAGGAAGTAATTTTTAAAATTAATGGTTATGGAATTGGTTTAAAAATGGCAATTTCATGTGGAATTTTGGTATGAAGAAGGTGTAAAAAAATATTGGACTTCGAGAAATTGTATAAATGATTTATTGAATTGTTAATGTGATGTGAACTATATTTGGAAAATGTTTTAGAGTGTGTTTGATTTTAAAAAGTTGAATTTGAGAGTTTTTTGGTGTAAAGCCACAAGAGGATTCCTGGAAATGATTTATAAAGTCCAAAATAATTTTTTTCCTTGTTTGAATTAAAAATATTATTTAAAAATATAATTTATAAATTTTTTCCAGATAGACACTTGTTGTAAGCTTTGGTAATCATTTGGCATAGGGGGTTGTTGGGAATCTTTTGTAAGAATGTATATTTTCTTCAAATATAGGGAAATATTTTAGAGGAATATATTGGGTTTCAAACATAAAAGCCCATCTGGAACCATTGAGTGTGTTTTGTATATTCACATCTTGGTTTTGCGATAAATATGGAGTCGGTTAAATGGAAATTTGGCATTGCAAATATAGAAGTATTATTCTTTGTCTTATTTTAAATAGTGAGAAAGTAATTTTTAAAAATGCATTCGCTTATGTGAAGATAAAGGACTGGTTTGAAACACTCATGTTTTCAATGAAAAGATTTTAATATCTAAATGAACTGATGTCCTGATTGGTACATTACGTTTTGGATGGAAATGGAATGTGTTTTTGAAAGGGTAACACCATTTCAAAACAATGGAATTTTTTAATATTTTATTTATGTTATTATTTTTGTGATGGCCTGAATGGAACCTTATATCATGTTAGATGTTTAAGTATATAAATAGTGGTAAAAACTATCTACGATTTCTCTTTTAGGGTTATTTTATAGGGCATGTTCATGTTTGGGGTATACAAGTGTGGTGACGTTGAGTAAAGTGAGTCGGGCGTGTGAGGGCCATCCAATTAAAATTTTAATTATTACCATTGTTTCTTGAGCCTCTCTTAGGGGAATCGAGTGATGGTTTCTAAACAACCATGATTATAAGGGTTGGTGCCCCTTGGATCATAGATAGGCCGTCTAGGATGTGAAACTAGATTGATCAGTTTAGGGTAGCCATTGGTTATTGACTTAAGAGCATCCCCATATACTAACAAGTGGTTCTGAACTGAGTTTGTTCATGGGTTTTCTAATAATGTTTAGGATAACCTATGGATACATTACTTATCTACTTGTTTTTACCTCTCTTCTATTGGTTTTATGATCATACTAGAAGTCTTTTTTATCATCTGTTAGTTTGTTTTCAGCATTATCATTTTATTTGTTTATTGAATAGTCTTTATTTACATATTTGGTGTTTTGGATTTTATAATGGTGAACTCATATATTAAAATAGGAATTGTAATTTGGGTTGTTTTGAAAAAATTGTTTCTTTTATATATGTGTGAAGACAAATTTTAATTATTTTATTTCAAACTAGTATTCAAGGATAGCTTTGGGAATGAAAAATACATGAATTTCGTGGTTTACATTTGGAATTTATATAGAGAACTTCAATGCTCACACATACTATATTTTTTTAGTTTTAGGTTCCTCCAGTATAGGATTGTGCTTGTAACAACTATGGATCTATGTGAAGTGGTGATCCAGAAGGTCACTTCGAGGTACGTTTGGCTGCATGAATTTATTTTACTTCCATTATTAGTGTTATCAATTTTTTAATATTAATTTATTTGTCTTTTATTATGGGATTAAATCATTCCCACTTGTATTTTCTGATCCCGAACACTATTTTCTATCCCTGGGAGATTGGGAATGACCTTTTGGCTATTCCAAGGATTGTCTTAGGTGACCAGTTTAGGGTTTACTAGGGATGGTTCGTGACATTCGTCATTTTATTTTTCCTGGTGTAGTTTCTAATATTGAGTTCACTCCATGTTTGATTGAGTGACATGCTATAAGGAAAATATTTTGGTCATCAAGATAATTGTCACACTATGACCACTATTTTTCTATATTTTTATCCTTTTCTTGATGTTGGAACTTCCAGTTGTATTTCATGTCATGTTCATGTTGGATGTTTTTTGTTTTTTCGAGTTCTTGGGAGGTTTTGGCCCTATGCACGATTTATGAATATTTTGGTTCAAACCCTGCAAGGCCTTATAGTGATAGTGCGTCCTCATTTTTTCATTATGGATGAGGCACATGACATCCAAGTTGTCATATAAAACCATATGAATATCTTGGAAAATGTTTTTGTCAGAAGATAGAGCTACCTTTCACGGTAGGAACACGATTTCTCACTCCATGTATCCTACACGTGTGTAAATTAGGTTGTGTATGGTAGGTTCATAGTCTAATAGATCATGTGTAAAAAAAATTCACCCTACCTAGTGTTCAAAAAATTGAAAATAAAATTAAATTAAAAGGAATAATTTTAATAAATTTATTATTTTTATTATGATTAAGATTATGATTATTAATTTTTTTAAACTCTTAAGGTTGTCCCCCCTTTCCTCTCCCCCTCATGGGACCAGGCCCTCTCCCCCTCTCCCTCTCATGCAATGCTTCCCAAAGGGGCTCCCCAACTGCTCTATACTCCTCCTCTCCCTCCATAGTGGGTGTTTTCTTGTCTGGGTATGACTTTCCTCCTCTTCACCACTTCATTTTTCCGATTTCTCTAATCCCTCATAGCAACATGAGCCTGAATGAACCCTAAGGGTTTTAATGGTCTTATTTTTGTGGTTTTTTCATGTGGCTATGATTTATTTGTTAGTTTTTTCTTCCTTTGACTCATTTGAGGTGAGATTGAGTCTCATTCATCAAATCCGGTGAGTTCTTCTATCAGTTTTATATAAGTTTTATTCTTCGTTTCACCTTTGGTAGATTTTAAATTAGGTGTTTTGTGAATTTTGGTTTTTGAAATTTTTCATTAGTGCATTGAACTTCACTACTGTGGTTTTGGGTTTCCCATGTTAAATGAAAAATTCATGAGTATGAATAAAATGGCATAAATATATGGATGTTCCCCATTTATATATATTCACCCCTATCATGATGAATATATATAATGAGGCTAGTTCTTCATACATATATATATATACTAAAATTAATATTTATGTATATTGAAAGTGGTATATGTATGTATAATCCTATGTGTATGGTTACCCTTGTACATATTTGTCCTTGAAAATATGTACATAGGTGATATGTGTCCTTTCATATAAGTGATGGTGCATATGTGTTTGGGCATTGAAGAGAAGACTCGGTTTTCTATCATTAAAATTAGCATTCAATTATTTTCAGGAGGATTACCTTTTCCTAACCCTATAAATTGAATTATAAAATTACTTGATTTTTTTAAAAATATGATCAATTTCTATTTTTTATAAATATGCTCTGAGATATGCTTGTGGTTGTTAGAAATAGTTTTTATGTGTTTTTCCAAATTTATATGAGCTTCCATCATGGGTTTTTATTATTGAAATATTATCTCGACCTTGTTTTAGGTAATTTAATGTACTTATAACAAACAATTGGACCTAAATGATATTTTTTAATAGTGGTATCATAACTAGTTTTGAGTGTGTAGTGAGTATTTCAAATGAAATGAGTTTCTCTGTGATTTTAAAAATGGGGAAATTTCAAGTATAGGTTTTTTGCAAAAGAACATGGGTTTTTGTGTGATTTTGAGATTAAATGGTGATTTTCCATTCATAAAATGATTGTTTAATTTTAAGAATGGTTTCAGGCATGTTTTTAAATTTGTAGTTCCTTAATTTTATAATTGATCTTCTAAATTTTTGTGGAACCAAAAAGTGTTGGGTGAATATGTTTTATAAAATTAATGTAGTCCTTGTAATGAAATGAGTCATGTATTTGACTTTAATAATGATTCTTAGAAGTGTAAAATACATCTTAAGGAATAACCACATATTTAAAAAATAAGATGTAAGTGTTAATGAGTCATTTGTAATATTTTCCAAATGAAGATGCTTGTGGATTATTTTATGATATAAAAAGGATGATGTGCCCAATGAGGGATATTGGTTGGGAGAGGTTGAATGAGTTTTTTGGGTAAATAATATGAAATTTAGGTATATTATTTATTGAAAAAAATCTCCAACGTTTTTAATAGAGAACATCAGAAAATACAGTAGCATGGTGGGAGAACTAGAACTAAAACACTAATTGATTTAGAAGTGGTCGAGGCTTGGATTCATCTTACAAGATTAACACAACAACACTAACTAAAAATGGGATATGATTGGATACCACTAGACCTTGGTTTGCTTTCCACTATTGTTCCCCTTTCATGTGAAAACTATTTTTATTGGCTTCTAATATGAAGGCCATTATTCCTTATGATAGTCTCCCCTCTAATATATTATGCATGAGAAGGATGTTGATAGCTGAGTTAGGGGATTTTGATCACTGATTTACAAGGTTCATAGTGTCCCACTTCTTTTAGTTATCTATATAGATTTCCCATGTTTCTCTATTGTGAAATAGTTCATTATGATATCATGCTAACCGTCGTTATGTGGTTGAACATGCATGCATGGCTCTTGTCATGTGGAATCCATTCATGTTATTTCTGGTTTGTTTTCTCTTTTATGAAAACAATGTTTTAGTAAAAAAATTCCATCTATATTGAAATGTATATACATTCATCGAAACTTTTTATAGATATGTGATTGAATTAAAATGTTACTTATTGAAAATCATAGCTTTTGATTAGAATGTCAAAATAATAGAAAAGATTATTTTTATATGGTTGTAATTTTCAAAACAATTAGCCTTTGTTTTAATTTTCAAGATAAGGTATAGGGATTGATTTTTTTGGTAACACCTACTTAGTATTAATACTCACTAATATATATTAATTTCTATTTTTAGATGGTCATTCTTATAGATTAAATTTGGTCATCTTGGGGAAACGCTGGTTGAGTGTTCGGAGGAAACCCTTATGGCCACATAGAGGTATTCAAAGTATTACTATTTTTTCTGCTCATGTTCACTTTTATTTTTTAGTTTATATTTGCTTACATTTTGTTTTACGTAGTGGACAAATCACACATAACTGATTTATTTTTCACCTCGAAACTAGATTCAATCCCCTAGGAATCGAGAATTCCCATCAGGCCTTATTGTGGACAGGCTATGGTGAACAGTTTAGGTTTGACCCTAGTTGGTACTTGACAGTCAACTATTCTTTAATTAGAGCCTCATTCTCCGAAGTTTCATGTAAATCCGAACCATATTTCCATATCACATTATCTAAGGGTATGTATTTCCTATGAAGAACAATTATCTGAAAATTAACAATATTAATCATTTTTTTTGTTCAATGATAAAACAAATTTCACAAGAAGATCTTTAAAAATCAAGATTTGAGATTTACTAGAGGGATAATTTCTAAGTTATAACACATGGAACACACTGTGGATTGACTTCATTTTTTAAGGGAAATAAAAATGGAATTCCTTGTTTCCAATCTGATCAATAATGTCAATGGGTCCCACATATATCAGTTCTAACGTTCCATATTTTCAATGTGGTTGATGGCTTAACCAATGTAATACTCTAAAAACACCAGGTCGCCAATTTTAAAATACTATGGGAATAGATGATGATAATTATATGATTTTTAATGGTTCTATGTAGTTACCATTGTATGATGAATAAACTAGATTTTCTTCATTGTCACCTAGAAAAAACTAGGTCCCACCATGTAATCTTCACTAAAATCTATCAATAAATTTTATATTTTTATAATTTCCCATCAAAAGAAAAAAAGGGTTTAATATTGAAAGATAACTAGTATATGTCATTCGACAAAAACAAAACGTGTCCCAAATGGCTATCTAAATATCCTCAAAGGTCAAGGATTCATGCATGTAGAACATACCATATAATTTGAATACCTTTCTCCGACTAATCACCCATGTGTGGATTAAGAATCATGCTTTACTTTACCATAGATCCCATAACCGCATGGATTCCCCTCTAAAATCATAAGGTGAAATATGGATCCCTATCCAAAATTATAGTACATTGAAATCAATTCTACTAGATGATATCTCGTACATACAAATTTTTCAAGTCCTCACATATGATCTAATCATGAATTGTAATAATGTGATTTTATTTAATCAATATGATAATCTCATCCCTTATAATATTCATTAATTAACATGTAGATGGTAGACTAACCAAAAATTTAATAATATATCATCCCACATTCATGTTAGAACTATTAGGTTTTGATGAAAACTTTATTTCTTTTGATGCTCTGCCGGGACCAATTGATAAGTATAAAAATTGGAAACAAAATCATCAATGTATCATTTCATACATGGAAACTAAAAAACCTCATATGATAATACATCTTTAAGATTGAATGGTATACAACCCACTATGAATTATAGAAATTACCTATCATGGAATTCTTCAAAATGATATGAATGAAATAAAATTCTAGATGCTAGGATATCCTCTGAATATTGAGACAACTCACTGCTGGTATCCCTCTCATATAACAAATTTCAAATGCATTTGAACTCACCATAAAGCTTCCTTTACTTAAGAATCATCTTGAGGAGTAATATTTTCAAATGAACACTCTCGAAATGTATTCCTGATCTCATCCTATCTAACCGCCGAATTGTATACATGCAAATAGGTCCATTAAATTCAACTCTTCAGAAGATTGTTTCATTGTATGGGATGGAAGTTCCTACTTAATAGATCAACAAGAAAATTCCTCATACCAAAATTACACACAATTTAAAAATAAAAAGTTTTCACATACTCTACCCACCATCTCTAATGAAGGTTAAAATATTTTTTGAGATAAGATATAAATTAAGATTATATTATTAGAGGAGTTGTTAAAATTTTCACTGAGAACATAATACTTCCAAATATTAAAAGATTGCATCAGGACTATGAATTCAATATCAAGTGTGGGATAATTATTTTCACAAGTCTAAAGGTAATGAGAACCATATACTAAAACATATTAACCCTATATAACAATGATTCCCAAAAATGAACATGATACATCACAAAAGAAAACATATCTCCTACCATCATCTGGAAGAATCAAAATGGAATATGGAGTTAATCTATGATTCAACTCATCAAATGAATATCTTCATTTGATCTCCCAAAAAAAATATTACTCCATTCTATGTCAAATCATTCATCGAAGAATCAAACAAAGTGAAATCATTCAAAAAATGGTGATAAAACCCTACTAAGTCCAAAAAGCAATTAATATTAAAAAAATAATGTGTATCTTCCAAGGTTATAACATTTTCACTTTCTATGTTTCAACAAAAATACCATTTTTAGAAACCACGTATCCTATGAATTTTAATTCATATATCCAAAAGTTTCATTTAGAAATATCAGTGTAATGTTTACAATTTCCCAAGACATACTGAACTATTATCAGATTATGTACATAGTCATCCAAGGTCTTAAAGTATATTAATATACAAAACACAAAAACAACAAAAAAATATAGGTACTTAGGGAAATTCTATTAATAAATTCCATTAATATTTCTAGGTAATTTATTAGAATGAAAGGAATTACAAGGTATAAATAATAGTAACACCAACCCATAATGGTAGTGTTATGGATGTTAGACTACATGATCAAATTATGTTAATAACCTAGCTTGAGATCAATATTTTTGAACCACATAACCTATTTCAAATTTTCAGACAATCATATTTCCAAGTAAAGGTTATTATTTTGACTGTGGATTAATTTAGATTCTTGTAGTTGAAACAAATGGGAAAGGTTTCATAGAGATTATTTGAAAAAAATATTATCACTAATAATGGAGACACACTAGGGAGAGTGAATACCTTCAATAAATAATTATCTAAATGATTTTTCAACTCATTTGATTCGATTGGTTCTATATGGTAAGGGGGAATATAAATGGGCTAGGTACCCTGTACCAAGATCATGGAAATTTATACCTCCCTCAACAATGAGAAACCCAAAAATTTATATATAAATATTTTGGTGAACTCAATTCCCATAATAGGAAGTTCACTACACAAATGTTCATACATTTAATAGAAAACATCGATATCATCTTACCCAACACCGTAATAGAAATTTTGGCACCACATGAACCTGAGTCCCATTCTCCATGAGAGACATAATAAACACTATCATGTCTAGAATAGGAAACCCAATAAAGATAACATTTGATTTAATGTTTATGAGTAATCAGTCTATCCATATCAATATTGAAATCTAGATTATTCATTTCTCTAACTAAAATTTCTTAATAAAGATCGATTTAGGACAAAGAGAATTTATTAAAAAGAAATTAGAGACCATATTACCCCTTCTCCAAAAAAATCCTATAAATCTATATAACACATGTCATGATATCCACGGAAATATGTAGCAATACCACAATAAATGATTGGTATGATGGAATGAGAGCCACTAGTATCAAATAATGTATTCACCATATAATAACTGATAAAAATGGTACCTCAAACTTTTATATGACATTCATGAGCTTCTACTAGAGACTCGCCCACTACATAAAGAAGATTCATTCATGATTCAAGTAGATGGAACCCAGTTTTCTTGAAGAATGTTACTTTTTTATAGAGGCTCTTTGTTAAAATGAGTAGATACAACTAAATAGATTTGTTAAAACATGAAAAAAACATTATAAATGTTGTAAGTATCCATAATAGATACATTTCATCAATTATTCTATGAAATCATGTATTAATTTCTCATCCTATTCTGAATTAATATATATTGGTGGGATTTTATAGAAATTGTGGATGAATTAGTGGTTGTATAATTATATGATCCACCCCCATGGTTTTTACCACATGTTTATCCCCATTTTTATTTCCATTAAAGGGATAACTAAATCTACCACAAGGGTGGGAGTAACTCCCCTTAAAACAATCATCCCAACCATGTCATGTTCCACCATAAAATACTTATAAAGTACATTTTCCAATGATGAGATCTTTAGTATAAAAACATAAAATTGAATATCTTGTTAAGACCCATCCAAATATCTGAGAATTCTGTTTTTTGTATGATACCACCTCTAGTGAGAAGTGAAAAATATATGAAAAGATGTCGGCATACTAAGTCACTGGCCAGTGACATTTTGTTGAGTTTAAAGGACTCTAGAAATTTATCCAGCATCACCAAATCTGGATAGAACTACTCAATTAAATTAACCTTGATGTATTCTAAATCTAATTCC
Organism: Viscum album; assembly: GCA_963277665.1. NCBI lineage: Eukaryota > Viridiplantae > Streptophyta > Magnoliopsida > Santalales > Viscaceae > Viscum > Viscum album. The sequence continues at coordinate 1,058,203,645 of OY728161.1, forward strand.
AAATTTATTCCATCTGAACTATCGAGTCCCACCATATTTTTCTAGTACACTAAATCTTGAAAGAAACACATTTAACCCTTATAATGTATTGCATAACTAATAACTAAAAGAGATAATAAACAATATTATACCCCTACTACTGCCTTTTTAGATCATTAGGTACCTAAAATAACAGCGGTTTGAGATGATGAAACTCATGGGAATGGTCTCAAATATAAATCCTTTGGGGTATAACCTCAACATCCTTAGAAGAAATGGGTGGTTCCAGTTGGCACAAATCTTAAACCCCACACCAAAAAAAACATAAAAAGGATTTTATCAACTAGAGAGTTTTATTAATGTGGTTCATCATCATCTCCCTTATCGGGCTTTTTCAAACATCATAATAGGGGAATGGTGCATCACACCATCAACAAATCTCAAGAAAAATTTCAATAAATAGATATGAGGTAATCAATTATATGAAGAAAAAATCTACAGGGATACAAAATACTCAAATCCAAGAGAAGGAATCTTCTATAATTATATCTTAAAATTTATTTGTAGACACTTTTCCTAAATAACAAACAAAAATTAATGGTCCTTACAATGATATTTTTTCAATAATTTACAAACAACATAACCCTTTAGTCCTAAAAAACAAATCATATCTACTAAAACAATCCAAACGTCATACTAACATCAATAAAGAGTCTTGACCACAAATTGATATGCATTTTCCATGAAACCACCTAGATAACCCACATAAATGCTACCCATGGTCATCCTGACATGAAAACAAGGGCGTTATTTATCAATAAAAGCTTGTTACAAAAACTAGGGAATCAATTAAGACAAGAATGTACAATTTTACCATAGAATTTACTCAAAAAAATAAATCAGAATGTAGGAATTCTAAAAATATTTTTTATTATAAATACTCTATATGAGAAAAGGTTACACAATTCCCAATCATAAGTCTCAAAAATGATAATTCAAGATCATCACCAATAGTGGACCATAGACTCAATTAGTTTTAACCATCTACTAGGGTTCCTTACTTTAGGTACAACCACCATATCTGAGTGTGTCCTTCTTGTTCCCTGGAAAAGTAATAAGAATATCTACAAATTCTCAAAAAAATGGATGTGGGAAAAACATACCAATACTACTTCACAAATCCTTTTACAATAAATACATATTTAATTAACTATATATGTTAATTTTAAATAAATCCTGGGATAGAAACATTTTCAAAACTCATAAATACAAGATTTTTCAATCATTTTAATAGCTTGTTTAAATTAGGTAAAAATTTAATTTCCATTAAATCATGATATAATATAACATTTTATCTAAATATAAAAGAATAATTATAAAAATATAAATGTGTAAAAAATGTCATAACATTTTCATGTAAATTTAATTTGAAATTTAATACATTGAGTATAATCCTTGAGGGTTGGTAAGAAAAATTTAGTTTTAAGGTTCACATAGTCATAGTAAGTTATGGATATCAGTGTACAGAAAAATCCCAAGAATTAATCCTAGGGGAATAAGAATTCATCCACAAATAATGACTCCCATCCCAACAATTTTTTAAAATTTATACATCGTCTAAAAATTTCTAGCATGCATAACCCCTTCTTAACTAATCATTATCTCATGTGAATCATAGTTATTATATAATAATTGGGTTGATATTTTAATTTCCATCATTAAAAAATAGTTCAAATAATCCTTTAAAATCATCCCCATGTTCATATTTAAAAACATGCAACTAATTTAAAAAAACTAACATCAAATGGTATTTTTTAAAAACACATAAATTTTGAAAAATTTAAAATCATAAAATTTATTATGAAATTTATTTCAACAAATTATTCTAAAAAGCATCATTTTTATTCAAGACCGTTTTCTATAAAATATAAAAATTAATTTTTTATAGTTTCCATGAAGGGATTTCATCAAACAAAATATACCATTTCAAAAATGACCCTTCAACATTTGAACATATGATTTATATCGAGATTTAAAATCCAAATTAAAATATGTTGGACTCCTCATGTATTAATCATGTTTTAATTATCACAAATCACAATAATAATTACAAATATTAGTCATGACCACAAATTTCACATAACTTATTAATAATGTTTATTTATATTTCAAGTTATATCATACTTGATATTGGTCAATCTCAATTCATTTTATGCATATTACTGTTTAAGTCTAAATATAGTTATTTGTGTAAGTATAAGACATCGTGATGCCTAAGTCTCTGAAACCGTGACCACGAGATACCACGACACAGTAAGTATTACACCGTGAAGCAAGACACTAAGAACAGACACCGTAAGCAAGATATTATATTTTCCTAATTGTCAGACACAGTCATTAAGGCTGAATGAATCCAGAAACCGTATGCAAGACACCGTGAAAGAGACACTGGGAAAGAGATACCGTGAAGGAGATGTCGTGAAGGAGACACCGTGAAGGAGACACTGTGAAGGAGACACTGTGAAGGATACGCCATTATCATAACTATTGTGACACCGTTTCCTAACTATTTTGTTTTTTTTTCTATTTAACTTATTAACATTCATATTTGACTTCTTTAATGCACTGACATAATTATTTTCTTCTTGTAGACATAGTACAAGGTTTGAGGTATGACATATAAGGAACCTCTCTGCTAAAGCTCATGCATTGTGAAGATAAAGAGAAGAGTGCTGAAGATCAAGACACAACACACAATAAACCTTGAGACAAATCACGAAACGAAGTGTATTGTACTCAACAGAAAAGCATGCCTGAGTATAACCGCAAAGAACACATTGGAAGATCATCAGGGAAAGCATTGTCTCATACAGGAAATATAACTCTACTGAAGAACAAACGAAGTACACCCGAATCAAGAGAACATATTCACTCATGAAGAACACAAGATGAACAATGAAACTATTTTTTTGAACACAAAAAACCAGAGAAGGACTCAGAAGCATTTCTGTTTTATCCAAGGAGTCCAGAGCTGCACTGCTAATCACTAGAGCATTCTAAACTTATATCTACTCTCTCTTAGTGATTTATTTATTTTACTTTCAAGAAGTGTGTGTAATATGTATATTTTATACACATGGACTCCTACACTGATCTAGAGGATTTCAAAATCCTCAAACCAAGTTATTTACTTTTGTTTACCAATGAAAACTGTGGAAGAGGTCCATGTGTGGCATGGTCATTACTTTTTTTACCCACAAAAACTGTGGAAGTGGTCCTTGTGCGTCCTGGACAGTCCATGTACTATTGTTAACCCCGATCCAGGGTGTGGATCATAGTTTATTTATATAATATTCTTGGTGGCAGGTTATCACCAAGTGGAGTGAACTTGGTCTCGACATGAGACTAAACCACTTATTTTATATATGATGTGCCATTTAAATTTATTTTACTCTATTTTACTTCTTTACTGCACAATACAGAAAAACAATAAATTCACTCTGATAGTTAGTATTATAAAGATGTTATATCTGATTTGTCTAAGTAGGATAACTTCAAAAGTAATTTTAATAATAACAACTAAGATTACTGAGAATTAATCAATCTTATAAGAAGTTGTTTAAACAGTCAAACTCTTATAATAGTATAACCTTGATTAACTGGGTTGTATCTATCTTTGGGAAAATCATTATATGTAAAACGAATATTTTTTAAAAATAAATTTTTATATTAAATAAATTCACCCCTCCCCTCATTAGTTAACTACTCTGACCAACATTTGGTATCAGATGATTCTTTTTTAGGACTATGTGTAATCTCATTCAACTGTGATTAATGTTTTACTTTACAGATCTATAAATTTCAGATAATTCTAAATTTATAGCTCTTTTAAAGTAATTTTTTAGTATTTTCAACAGATTGGAAGGTGCTTCAACTAACAAACCACCATTCATTAATGGAAAAAACTATGTTCAATGGAAAATTAAAATTAAAATTCATCTAGAGAGTATGGGATTTGAAATGTGGTCATCAATTATAGATGAATACAAACTTTTTGTGACTGATATAATTACATGGGATGAACATACCAAAATTGATTACACTAATAATTTCAAATCCATGAATTCTTTGTACAATTCCTTAGGAGATGAAGAATTTAATAGGATTTCTGCTTGTAAAACTACCCATGAAATTTGGGATACCTTGTTTGTCTCACATGAAGGCACATCTAGTGTAAAGAAATGAGACTTAATAATAATACTATAATGTATGATTATTTTAAGATGAAACCTGGTGAGCCTATTTCTGATATGTATCTTAGGTTCAATGATATTGTCAACAAAATTATTTATATAGGAAGAGAAGTCACTTCCAAAGAACAGAGCATTTTAATCCTTAGATGTCTACTAGACAGATGGAGGGGAACCTCTGTCTCAATTAGAGAGTCGTGTGGCATCATCAGGCTTCCTGTAAATGAACTCATTGGGAAACTGATGATGTATGAGGAAGAGGTGAAAGTCAACAAAGAAGAGAAGGATGAACCAAAGAGGAAATCTGTAGCATTTAAGACCACCCTCTCGAAGCACAAAGACACAGGAAAACTGGAAGCTTCTATAGACAGTTCCACTACTGAAAAGTCATCACCAGACAGTGATGAGGATATGTCTCAACAGGACAGAATATTCTAACAATGTTACAATTAGAAATACTTTTTCAGAAAACCAAACTTCAAGAGAAAGTATGATAAAATGGAAACTCGAAAAAGGATTGGTAGAGAAGTGACAAAACTGATGAGATTGTGTGCTATTAATGTAAGTGCAAAGGACATATAAAGGCTGACTGTCCAAATCTCAAATATAAGAAGAAATATGAGTCCAAGGACAATTAGTACAAAAAGGAAATTAAGGAAACCTATAGTTCCTATGAGGATAGTTCAAGTGACTCAGATACATCACATGAGGATCTGGATAACAAAGCCAATATGTGTTTTATAAGAATCACATCTGAGGTAACAAAGAACTCTTCTATGAATAATTCATACTTTTCTGAAGAGGAAAGTGACTCTGAAAATATAACCAATGAATAAATGTTTGAATATTTCAACATTCTTGAGGAGACATACAGTTAATTAAAGGATAAATTTAAATCATTGAAGAAATAGCATGCTCTCATTGTAACTATTAAATCTGAACTTACTACTAAAAAAGAGAAAAATTCTCAACTACACAAATAAAACAATGAACTAAAAATTTCTAATGAGAAATTAAAAAGTGAATTAGAAAAGTTTACTAATGGAAAAAATACACTTACCCAAATTCTAGGAAAACAAATTCCTCCTAAATATAATATTGGCATTGGTTATCAAAATGGTAAAAGTAACCTTAGTAGTATATATTTTGTTTCAAAGTCTAGGACATATAGTTCTGTACCTAGTTCTAGACATAGCTCAACTAGCTCGAGCCATGATACACATTCTTGTGTTTCATGTTTTTGTGGACCAAATAGAGTTTTTTTTCAAATTCATTGCATAATGCCTATAAGAAACCTATGAAACAAATATGGTCTCCTAAATCACATAGTACTAATGTTACTGGACCCAAACAAGTATGGGTACCAAATTATGTCATTTCTTGGTCTTGTTATAGGATATCTTCATAAAGAGATACTGAAAAAATATGTGGTACTTGGATAGTGGGTGTTCAAGACACATGACAAGAGACTACTCATGCTTAATGTTCCTGGTAATAGTTGATGGAGGATATGTCACATTTGGTGACAATGCAAAGGGGAAGATGATTGTCTTAGGCTAGATTGGTAACTCTGATTCAATATTAATTTCTGAAGTATTGTTTGTTAATGGCTTAAAATATAATTTTCTTAGTATCTCACAATTGTGTGATGATGGATATCTTGTTAAATTTGAAAATTATGGTTGTAATGACTTTGATTCTAAAGACAAATTGGTATTTTCTACAAAAGGAATGAAAATGTTTATTCTGTTAATTTAGATTCCTTAACTTCTCAAAAACTTTCATGGATAATTATATTTCATAAAGAATCTTGGATTTGGCATAGGATACTAGGACACTGTGATGTTTACTCCCTTAGAAAGCTAACTAGAAAATTCCTAGTTAAAGACTTACACAAACTTGGGTTTCCAAATGAAAAAGTGTGTAATCCTTGTTAAAAGGGAAAACAACGCAAAATCTCTTTTGAACAAAAGAAAGAACTTTCTACTTCTCAACTTATCGAGTTGGTTCACATGGATTTGTTGGACCACATAAAGTTTCTAGTTTAAATGGGAATCACTATGTTTCTGTTCTAGAATATGATTTTTCTAGATATACCTGGACCATTTTCATGGCTCAAAAAAGTGAAGCTTTCTCTTATTTTACTAAGTATGCCAAGTCTGTAGAAAATATTAGTGGAGTTAAAACTAAATCTATAATAATTAATCATGTCCATGTGTTTGAAAATCAAGAGCTTGAATCCTTTTTCTCACAAAATGATTATAATCACAATATCTCTGCCCCTAGAACACCTCAGCAAAATGGTGTTGTAGAAAGAAGAAATATAACCTTGCAAGAAATTGCTAGAACAAGGATTAGTGAATATGACCTTCTTATTTACTTTTGGGATGAAGCTGTTAATACAACATGCTACATGATAAATAGAGTGATGATTAGACCAATTCTCAAGAAGACCTCATATGAACTCTGGAACAATAGAAAGCCTAAGGTTTATTATGTTAGAGTTTTTGGCTTCAATGTTTTTATTCTCAACACAAAGGATAATCTTGATAAATTTGCATTCAAAAGTGATGATGGAATTTTCCTAGGTTATTCAATTTCAACAAAGCTTATAGAGTATTCAATAAGTGAAATAAATGTGTGGAATAATCTGTCCATATCAAGTTTGATGAAACAGATCTACATGATCCTAGAACCATCCTAGAAAATCTAGGGGATGGTGTATCAAATCTGAATATCAACTCAAAATCCTCAAATAACTCTGTGAATGAATCTGTGAAAACATCCAATTCTGGAAATTTTGTGCAATCAAGTCATAATGAACCCGAAGCTGTAGATGAACCTGAATTCACTATTCCCTCTTTTTCTAGAAATGTTAGAACCCTTAGAAACCATCCCTTAGATGATGTTGTAGGAGACTTAGAGAAAGGAACACAAACTAAAGCTTCTCTTAGAAATTATGTTTAACATCAAGCCTTCTTGTCACAACATGAACCTAAAAACACTGATGATGCTATCAATGATGATTTTTAGGTAATTGCTATGTAAGAAGAACTCAATTAGTTTGAATGAAATAAAGTTTGAAAACTTGTTGAAAGACCCAAGAAAATTTTGTCATAGGTACTGAATGGGTGTTTAGAAATAAGTTAGATGAATCTAGAAATATAGTTAAGAATAATGCTATATTAGTTTCAAAAGTCTATTATCAAGAAGAAGGAATTGACTATGGGGAGACTTTTTCTCCAGTAGCCAGACTTGAGGCCATTTGAATTCTATTTACTTATGCTGCATATCTGAATTTCAAACAATATCTAATGGATGTTAAGAGTGCATTCTTAAATGGGTATATAGCGGAGGATGTTTTTGTTGAAAACCCCCTGGATTTACAAAACCCTCATTTTCCAACCTGTATTTTTAATCCTTCAAAAGAATTATATGGTTTAAAGCAAGCTCTAAGATCTTGGAATGACAGATTAAGTACTTTTCTAATTTCCAATGGTTTTACAAAGGGAATAGATGATCCTAACCACTTTATGAAAATAATTTCTAATTATTTTTTAATTATTTAAATCTATGTAGATGATATTATTTTTGGATGTTCAAAAATTTCATTATGTATTGATTTTTCAACAATGATGAAAAACGAATTTTAAATGAGCTTAATGGGTGAAATAAATTTTTTTCTTGGATTTCAAATCTTTCAAAATAATGATGGAATTGTTTTGATTCAAATTAATTACAATAGAGATATTCTAAAATGTTTCGGATTGGATAGTACTAAAATTAGTGACACTCCCATGAGTATCACCTGTACGTTTGATCTTAATGAAGATGGTAAATTTTTTGATCAAACCACATAGAGAGGAATGGTTGGATGTTTACTCTACTTAACTGCTAGTCGTCCTGACATTATGTTTAGTGTGTGTATGTGTGCTCGTTTTCATGAAAATCCTAAATAATCTCATTTAAATTCTGTAAATAGAATTTTCAAATACCTCAAGCATACACCCAATTTAGGACTATTCTATCCTAAAGGGAAATCATTTTAACTAGACAGTTATCCTGATGCTGACTTCTGTGGATGTAAGTTAGATAGAAAAATCACCTCTGGAACATGTCACCTTTTAGGCAAGTCACTATTATCATGGGGTAGTATGAAACAAAACTGTGTTTCATTATCTACTACAAAATCTGAATGCATAGCTGTTGGCAGTTGTTGAGCACATATTTTGTGGATGAAACACACATTTCTGGATCATGGATATCAATTCAGACATGTACCAATAAATTGTGACAACACAAGTGCAATTAAAATTTCAAAAAATCATGTTTCACATTTTAGGAAAAAACATATTGATGTAAGACATCACTTTTTAAGGGATCATTATCAAAAGGGCGATCTAAATCCACATCTCTATTTTACTCTAAGCTGATTTCAGCAATGCTTGTTGCCAAAGGAGTAGTTTGACCTAATAATGATGTACTTATGGACTATGAGTATTGCTTATCTAAACCTACCATTCGATGGATGAAAATAAACTAGAGCCCCTGGAAGAATGAATGGGTTGAAGATAATGATAAGCATTATGAGAAGTATAATCCTCTGGATTATCCAACAAGGCCAAAGGAAATTTCTGATCCTGTTTTGGAACCAGATGAAGTTACAGAGTATCCGAAAGATAAAGAAGAAGAGGAAGAGGCATCTGAAGTACCACAATGTGAAGAGGCTGATATACCTCATAGGGAAGAAGTTGTTATTGAGTAACAAAGTCCAATTATTCCTCCAGCTATTATTGAAGAAGAACCACGTACCCTTAGAGAGGATGTTAATCTAGAAATCCAATCTGAGGATGCAAGAGAATTAATTGTCCTAGAATCTGATCAGCAAGAAATTGAAGAGGATATAGTAAGAGAAATCCCTACTGTAAAAGAAGAAACTCAAAAATAAATCCAGGTTATAGAAGAAACAAATCTGGAACAACTCCCTGATATGGAAGAAGAAAATCCAGAAGAAATCCATGTTAGGGAAGATGAAAATCTAGAATAACTCCATGAAGATCATTCTATTCCTGAAATTATACCCTCTGCTAAAGAGGGGATGGAGATAGACTTTATGTTGGCTAGACAGGAGATGATTGAGGAAATGAGAGATGAACCAGTGGATTTAAATCAAGTTCCTGAGCCTCAAGGTCCTGAAAAGGAAGCACTTATTGAGGGGGAGGAACCTAAAAATCTTGAGACTGGTGAAGCTGAGTCTGATGAAGCATCTCAACCTACTGAGTCATATTTTGTGTACAATCAGTATATATTCCCATGTTTTTTTGAGGTGATTGAATCTCAGCAGGTTACTTCCACTGGGATTGATTTTTCTTCCTTGTTTCTACTAAAATCTACCACATACTTTGCACATGATCCTGAACCTCAACCAAAATCAGAACCTGAACTTGCACTTGCACCACTCTCTGCACCTACACATTTACCAGATCAACAGTCTTTTGTAAGCAAGGATGATCTGATAGTCTTTGGATACACTATTTTAGATGGAGTTGAGAAACTCTTGTCCTCTCAACCTCGTCATGTGACCCAACTGAGTCAGGAACATGCCTCACTACTTTTAGAAATGATTATCGGGCACATTCAACGAAATATGATTCATGAAATTCAATAAGTAAGGTTGAAAACAAGTTTCTTAGTACAGAATTTACAACTATGAAAAGCATGGTTGAAGACCTACAGAGAGAACTGCATTCAAGATCAGAGCCTGCTCCTGCACCTACTCCTTCTTCTCCTAAACCTTCTGTTTCAAAAATCTCTTGAGGTATTATGTCCGAGATTCACCCATACCTCATATACATTGATGAAAAGAGCGGAGAAAGTCACACACAAATGTTCTCCCACTTGAGAGAGCTTGTGAAAAACCGTAATAAGCTCACAGATGAATATGATGACTGTCTTCAAAAGGTCCTGAAACAGATCAAATAATTCACCACTCCTATTAAAGATTCTACTTCATCTGGTAATACCTCCACTCCTTCCTTAGACAGTACTTTGCTCAAATCTATAGTCAAGGAATAGATTCATAATTCCATAAGTGTCTTTGATATGGATCCTTTATCTGAAGTTGTTAAGAATATAGATAAAGTGTTGACCTAGTTCAAATTAACTCAAAGATTGCCAATGATGCTTAGCAGGATATCTCTAAGAAAGTGGACTTCTATTTCAACCAGATTTCCTCCAAAACTGATATGACAAACATCTTCAAATATCTTGTAGAGAATCTAAGAATTACTCTTGTAAACGAATCATTCAAAAACCAAGTTCAAAAGCTCACTGAGTTTACCAGATTGTTGGACAAGGTCATGGAAAATAAAGATGATTTTGAAAAGGCCATGCAGTATGGAGGAGATATTATTGCAGACTTAATTAAGGTTCTGAGAACGTGTCTTCATGTTCAAATCACATCAATTGTTGCTCCAGTGGCTACTCCTCTCAGACCTGGATTACCTACATTCACTTCTTCCTTATCTTCCACAACCATGCCTGTTGGCCAGGCTCTTAGTCGAATCAGGCCTCTCATCCTTGACCAGCAACTACCTCAATCTTCTACAGCTCCTACATTGTCTCCATCAGTTTTTAAAGGTCTCCTTTTCCCTTTTCTATCTACAAATTATATGCCTTGTTCTACACCAGCAATTTCCCCTATGAATTCTTCTTGTACTTTTGATAAAGGAAAAGATAAGTCCTACCCTCGAGGAAGCCCAGTGAATACTATTTTTTGATGGTGATGTCATTTTTTTGACTACTATATGTTGTATTCTGAACAATGTTAATGACATATGCTCTGTTTTCCCTTTACTTTAACTTTTTGATACTCCCAAAAGGGGGAGAAAAGGTGAGAAGTTCTATTCTATGTTATATTCTCTATAGTTGCATCCAATTCTCACTATTATTGTACATGATTTGTGATCATCAAAAAGGGAGAGATTGTTGACTCCTCATGTATTAATCATGTTTTAAGGATCACAAATATTAATAACAATTACAAATCTTATTCATGACCACAAATTTCATAAATCCTATTAACCATGTGTATTTATGCTTCAAGTTATCTCATACTTGATAATGGTCATGCTCAATTCGTTTTATGAATATTACTGTTTAAGTCTGAGTACAGTTATTTGTCTAAGTATAAGACACAGTGAAGCCAATGTCTCAGACACCGTTACCACGAGATACCATGATAGAGTAATCCTGACTCTGTGAAGCAAGACACTAAGAATAGACACCATATGCCAGACATTGTTTCTGCCTAAGTGTCAGACACAGTTAGCAAGACACAGTCATTAAGGCACCATGAATCTAGAAACCGTAAGCAAGACACGGTGAAGGAGACACGGTGAAGGAGACACTGTGAAGGAGACATCGTGAAGGAGACACCGTGAAGAAGACATCATAAAGGAGACACCATGAAGGAGACACCGTGAAGGAGACACCGTTTTCATAACTACTGTGACATTGTTTCCTAACTATTTAGTCATTTTTCTATTTAACTTTCTAATAGTCGTATTTGATGTCTTTAATGCAGTAACATAATTAATGTTTTCTTCTAGACATAGTATGAGGTACGAGGTATGACATATATAGAACCTATCGGCTAATGCCCATGCATTGTGATGATAAAGAGAAGAGTGTTGAAGATCAAGACACAACACACAATACAATCAAATCATGAAATGAAGTGTAATATACTCAACAGAAAAGCAAGCCTGAGCATATCTGCGAAGAACACATTGCATGAACTTCAGAGAAAGCATTGCATCATGGATGCAATCCAACTCTCCTGAAGAACACACGAAGTACACTAGAATCAAGAGAACATCTTCACTCGTGAAGAACACAAGATGAACCACGACACTCTGTTTTCAGCAAAAAAAACCCGAGAAGGACTCAGAAGCATTTTACTCTTATCCAAGGAGTCTAGAGTTTCACTTCTGGTCACTAGAGAATTCTAAACTCACATCTACTCTCTCTTAGTGATTTCATTTTTGTACTTTCGAGCAGTGTGTGTACTCTGAAGATTTTAAACACACACTGACTGCTGCACTGAACGGGAGGATTTCAAACACCTCATACCAAATTCTTTACTCTTGTTTACCCACAACAATTATGGAAGAGGTCCCTGTGTGTCCTGGTCATTACTTTGTTTACCCACAAAAAACTGTGGAAGAGGTCCATATGTGGCCTAGACAGTCCATGTACTGTTGTTAACCCTGATCTAGGGTGTGGATCATAGTTTATTTATATAAACTTCTTGGTGACACGTGATCACCAAGTGGAGTGGACTAGGTCTCATCTTGAGACTGAACCACTTGTTTTATATCCACTATGCCATTTAAATTTAGTATACTCTGTTTTACTACTTTACTACACAATCCAGAAAAACACTAAATTCACATTGATTATTAGTCTTAGAATATATCAGATTTTTTTAGTAGGATAACTTCAAGAGTAATTTTAATAGTACCAATTAGGATTATTGAGAATTAATCAATATTCTAAGAAGATGTTTAAACAGAAAAACTCTGATAACAGAATAACCTTGATTAACTAGGCTATATCTATATTTGGGGAAATCAATATATGTAAAACTAATATCTTTTAAATAGAAATTTTTATAGTAACTCAATTAACCCCTCCCCTCTTGAGTTAACTACTCCAACCAGAACAATATATATAATAAATTAAGTTTTCATATCATTGATATTTCCCTATGAAATAACCTATCTTGATTATAACATTAAAAACCCAAATCAATGATCCGTAATAAGAAATAGTCGGACCTCCATATTCCATGATAAAATGAAATGAAAAAAAACAACTATTTTCTTGTTCAATCATCAAATTGTGTCCCCATTATCTAATCCAAAGGGTAACAAAATTCTAAGAAAAACTTATTCTATTATTTTTTAAAATTCAACAGTCATTGGTGTTAAAAAAAGTAAATTCCCACTATAAAACACTCTTTAATTTTCTTTTTTCCAACTGAAACATAAATATAATGTGTTAAAAATTATTTAAAATATGAGTTACAACCTTTAATAGATCGTAATAATTTAAATCCCTTGTCTAATCATTTTTTATTAACTAAAATGGAATTACACGTGTTATAGAGGATGAACAAGAGAAAGCAGGTTTTAAAAATTTACATTTCAATAAACGGGTACTTTTAATGGGTAAAATGGTTTACTCTTATGTAGTTAATATCCTTTATGTTAGCGTAAGAGTCTTTAGCCATATATATCGTTTAAAAAATCTTATCCACCGTTATGGAGTTAAACATACCCTTACATAACACCTGGGGTAGCCTAAAAAAATATTTAGTAAAAAGGAGTTACCCTTTCGCCATAAAAATGTACCCTTATGCAACATTTGATAACACTGACTTATCATTACATATGGGAAGCATACCCTTAAATACAAGATATATTAATTTTTCACATCTTAGGTTACCCTAAAATAGTTACTAGGTACCATTACATAGCCTTTCTAAACCTATGGGTACCGTTATAGAAGCCATACCATACCCTTACCCTTGTCATCATTACCCATAAAAAAATTATAAGGGTGAAGGTTAACTTAATGGAATAATTCCTTTACGCAATACCTTCTATTATTTAGTAGAGGTTCTCTACCCTTACATAGACCCCATTACCAATATAAGGGTGAAGGTTAACTTAATGGAATAATTCCTTTTAAAAATAATAAAATAAAACCAAAAAGGGATCTAAAGAGAATGAAGATTCCCCAAAATATTTGAAACCAAAATAAATATTACAAAAAAAATAATGTTCTTGAAATAAGATAACATGATGTCACATTAAATATTTATTAGTTATTTATTATTAATTAGGACACTTTTAATTCACACTTAATTTATAAATTAATTTCATTCAATTTGAAACATGGACATATAAACAATAATATTCTAATAAAATATTCATGTTAATAAAATATGTTTAATTCTCTTAACATCCTCGATTATCATGTGTTATGTTAAATAAAATAATAATTTATATAAATACTCTTTTAAAAACCAAAGTCGTAACCAAACATGTAAACTATTTTATCTAATCTAGGACCACCATGGAACATTGAGAATCTTCTATAATTTTATTTGTCGATAAAATTTGTAGAATAATTTTCAATTCCTAAAAACCCTATATTTTTTCTACCTATATCATAAAATTAAAAAATTTGATTAAAGGTATCTAATTTAATTTCATAATTCATAGAATTGATACCTATCAAATATATTGGAACAGAATATTATAATACATTGGGTGTACTCCATGATTTCCATAGGTAGTATACTAGTTCAAAGGGTTTCAAATCCATTGATGGGAAGTGATTTTTACTCAGTATTATAATATTAATAAATAAATAAGTATTTAATAGACTATCAAATATCCCACATTTGTAAGAATAGTATAAATTGGATAATAATTTAAACATTATCAAAAAACACAAAACACGCCATTCTTGATAAGTCATAATTTTGATATCAGGAAGCTCTAATGATGGATCAATCGGATACATAATAAAAAACATATGTGAAATAAATAATATGTATGAAAACTTGATCCGATCAAAATAAACTAAACCAAAAATATATTCCGGAATTATGTATCCTCTATTGCATATAAGTAGAATTAATCACTTATTTTACTAACATTCCCTTAATTTAATCATAAGATGTAAAAACATAATTTTCAATTGATGCATTAATTTGGTGTTTAATAATGATGAATCAATAGTAGACTATTTAATTTATTTTTATATCAATCTATTTAAATAACCCTAACAATAATCAAGGGAAAATTTTCTTTATTTATATGTTTTGGTTTTATTTATCAATGGATGCTTACTTTTTAATAATTTTTAGAATTATGGTATGAGTTTTTAATTTCACATAAAGGGTAATTGGTTACATAATATATTTAGATAACCCATCCTAGTTTTTGTTATACACTAGTGACTAATAATAAAGAAACATAGGTCTCTTAATTCAAGTACGGCTTGGATCATGAGTGGAACCCATACCCCCAAAATTTATTAAAAAAAATTTAAAATTTAGGTGATTACATGACGTAAAATAATTTTGTACTAGTAGATGAAATTTGAAAAAAAATGATAACGACTTCCTAAAAAACATACATGAAAATATTTAGGGGAGAATAGTAAGAGGAAACAGATAAAACTTCCCCCAAAACCTAGGTATTCATTGAGAACATCATGTTGGAGCTGATAAAATGTAATCACACTTGTGCTAAATCAAATAGGAATGTATTGTCACATAATCTTGTGTCTCAATAGTACTAAGTGGGGAATTAATTCAACCAGAAATACACTTCACACTACTCCTGAATGTAATAATCATTGATATGTACTCTAAACATCTTCTGGTCAGAAATTTCCTAGAAATAAAATCAAACACTCCATAGATCATGTAAAAAAATGGGTTAAATCCCTCTCAAATAGAATACTCATAGTTCTAATTCTATGAAGAATCAATTCAATAGGTAAACCTTGTAGTAAAAACATACATGTAAAGTCCATATCCAATGATGTACAATGTCCAATTCCAGAATTCTTCTCCATATTACACACTGGTTTCAGCAAATAAAAATACTTATCTTATTTTACACAAGCCATAAAAAATTTCTATTTTCTATCTATATCATAGAAAATATTAAAAAGTTCTTGTTTTCTTTGATACACCAATGGAGGTCAACAAGATAACAATATCTACTTTGGAGACACATTATCATCAGAAACAACAAACATTGAATTGATAATTATTCTTTAGGAACATCAAATTATCCTGAGATAAATTATAGGGAATACATCAAAAACATAAAAAATTAGTAGACTCAAAAACCATTCCTAAAAAAAGAGATATTCCAATAGAATTTTATGATAATTAAAATTAGGGTTTTGGTTAAGAACAAATTTCACTATATAGTTCATATGTTATCAGATACTGAGATAATAAACAATGGTTATTACCTATTACCATATCAACCAAAATGAAAAATTTCTTGTTCCTCAATAAAATGGAAGAATTCCTCATTATATCATTCACTAATAACATGAGTTTAATTTTTAGTCCTAATATTTTCGTATTTACCATATTTATTGAAGGAGGAGTCCTCTTCATTTGTTGTGGATGATCCCTCTTCAACAGAGGATACTGAAGCATTTGGATTTTCATTAATTCCTGATATGGAGGGATGTAAATTATTTTCATTAGAATCTCTAGTGATCTAGTGACAATGGTTATCTTTAAATTAGAGTAATAAATGTGTATTTTAATATTTTTAGGGTGCGGAGTGATAAAACCCTCATTATGAAAAAAAATCATTCTTACCTTATTTGGAACTTGAGTGCATATATTTTCCATAAATTTGATGTTCTTGCTAATTATTATCATGAATAGTAATTCTAGAAATAGTGTTAGTCTCTCCTGCCATATCATTTTGTTTGTAAAAGATCGAAATTTGTGTAAAATTTGTTCACCAATAATAACTACATCCACAAACCCTGGAAAAAATTAACTTGAGTGCACTAAGGAAATGTATGGAAGGAATCTAGGATAGGTGAAGGCATTACTAGGACTCTACCATTAGACGGTTCAACTTATTCAGTAGTAATTATTCTCTCAATCTCAATCCAAACATATTTCTCATAAATCATCTGATTTTTCACAATGTTATGATTTCTCATTGGGTCCTTCCTAGAGTCACAATTTCAAAGGGGATGTCCATGATACATAAAATTAGAGCAGTTTCTAGGTGAGTTTTCATAGAATAATTTTTAAAAAAATCCATCATCACCATTCAAGAAATAGATAACTAGACATATGTGTTGTGTAAGGTCAACATCTACACACACACATGAAAATTATGGCCTTATGAGGTTTTGAGTAGTAAAATCTAGTAAAATGTGATGCCCAATTAGTTTAGAAACCCGAAAGAGGATTTTTTTTTTAATAAATGAAACTACACAAAAAGGATTCCTAACCAAATAGGGGAAATAAGGGATTATGTTATAAAATCAAATTCAGGGTACCATTTTAAATTATTCATCATGAAACAACCAATATTCTAAGATCCCCTAGACCAACGCTGATAGTAATCACTCTAAGAGGGAAAACTAATCTCAAAATTTTACAAATTGACACAGGAAATTTCAAAGTCAATAAATCCAATGGAGATTTGGTGGTAGCATTTTATTTATTATATCAAGGTTCATATTAACAAAATATATATATATATTTTTTATTTACATTTTTAATTTACCAGGGATATTAGGTAAAAAAAGGGTTGGTAACCCTTATTGGAATTTTTAAATATTTTTATGCCTAATAGTTGTGTCTACCCATAATGAGACAAGGTGAGAATTTAGTTCTTGTATCATGATATAAACATAAAACCATTTCCTAAAATGATTAAATTTTATAATATTTATTCATCATTAAAACCATGGGAAATGGTATTTTAAATTGTTTTGGGAATAAATATGTTTTCTTTTCTTGGAAAGGATATGTTATAAATTTTGATAAGGATTTATAAAATGGGGAATAATTTAATATAATGATAAAATAGAAACATTAGTGCATCCTCAAATAATATTTGATGTGTCTCTATTGACTCCTTCCTAAATATGATCTATTTTAATTAAATACTTTTCGAATTGTAAAAACTCTTCTAGTGAATGATCCTTCTCATTGATGGTAAGATGAATTATGAAATTTTACATCTTTGAAATTTCCCTAGGGACAAGTACATAATAATTCATATTTTTACACCTTCCAATTATTGGAAATGGATGTAAATTGGTAAGGTTTTTGTGATATTTATCATGTTTTATTGATACTATGGTAAAATACCCTATTATAGAAGGGATAAATTATAACCCATTATGTTTATAATTTCCAGGATTGAATATTTTGAATATTTTAAATCTAAAAAATTTCATATACTATAAAGGTGAATTTTAATACCTATATATTAAATATGTAGCTTTATAGTGGTGAAATGTTTTAATTAATTGAAATTTATATGTGGTATTAATATTATATGGATTTTTTTTTATTTTTCACTAAATATTTCACAATGACATTGTAAATCTAATGAGGGGTTTTAGATTTATAAATTCATAATATAGAAATCCATCAATGATGGAATATATATATGTTTTCTGATATTTGGTTAATTTTTCTCTTGAGTAATTCTATTATAGAAATTTTAACATAAAATATTGAAATGATTCTTTTTACTGAGATTAGATACGAGATAATTTCATTTGGGTTTCAAAGCATTAATGAAATTGAAATTAAGGTAGTGAAGGAAGAATAAATTAAACATAAATTATAGGATATAAGTAGCTTCTATCCCTAGTAATTATGGGTATATAGTGTCTCAAACTATAAAAATAGGATAATAATGTACATTTTTATGGATGGTAAAGGGGCTTATAAATACTTCTTGATAAAACTCATCCATGACATCGTTATGGGATATTTTTCCATACAAACTATTTTCCCTAACAAATAACTAGAGAAGTTATATTTCGGGGTTCAACATAAACTCAAGGATCATGGTAACAGATAAACAACAGTATAGTGGAACGATATAGATCCTAGGACAGGGAATGAGTATAAAAAATAGTGGTAGGAACAAAACATTTGAGGAAAAATATTTTTATTTGTGATAATAGATGTGACTGTTTTTTTGAGGCAATGTCAGTGAAACAAATGAAGGAAACAATAATTATATGATGTTATATATTAATTTCTTCTACCTTAAATTTTTATTTATATCAAACACTTTACACTCATTCCTTCATATTTTCATGTATATTATAAAATATATATTTTTATATCAAATTTATTCCTCACTCTGTAAAAACATTTCACCATTTTGAGGGAAGAATTTTTATAATATTAATGGTTATTTCCAGACAGTACTAATGTATATTGAATAAATAATTGGGGGATTTTTAATCCTGAGAATGATTTATTTGATTTGATTACCAATATTTATTGAGATCATATCTATTTTAATTTATGTATGGTGTATATCATCTCATCTGATAGAAAAATTGACATATTTAACGGTGAATTAGATATGAATATGGGTATATCATTATAAATTATCCAACAAATTAGGTATATCATTTTATGTTAGAATTGGTTCATTGAATAGTGTAATAAAATTTTGGATTAGATTTATACAAATATTTAAAATGAATTGAGATTTGTTTTCTAAAAAATTTCTATATTATATTTGGAGATAAAAGTGTAATTTTTTATTAAATAAAAATCAATAACCAGTCTCATTACCATTCATTAGTATTATTTTATAACAAAAAAATTATTGTACATGAATGTTTATTTGGAAAATTTATATAGTATATATTTTATCATATTTTATTTCTTCACATGTGTTATAGTATCCTAGATTATTTATGTCAATCATGTAATTTTTACTTATATTTTTATGTCATTTATTTTTAATTATCTTCATTGGTCACATATTTTTATAAGTTTTTATTTTAAATAAATAATTGTTTATATTGTGATGTTTGAAAAGGATATTATGTTGATTGGATTCCATTACCATTAAAATTAAATGTATGACTTACTCCAAAATAAAGAATCATATTAAGAAATAAAACTCTCTATTTAAATTAGGATATGAATTTTTTTCATTATTGTGTTCGTTTTATTTTTATATGAAATTTTTGATATTTTTATATCATAAGTAATTTTATACAATTGATGATTCATATTTTAAATATAGATAAAAATTTTTAATATAAAATAGCATCCAAAAAATAATATTAATGACTTACAATATAGAACACCATCCAAATCTCAATCTATATTTATCTTCTTTCAATAATTTAATCCTATAAAACATATTTTTTTAAACGAAATATACTAAGGTAAAATTATAGAATTGTAAAAAATATATTTCAGAAAGTATGAACAATCATAGAGGGCCATAACTGGAATATGTTAAATTCTAAGTTGTTAGATGTTTTGGTGCCATATATATTTTTCCCAAAGACAATAAAGAACCACATTTTTTTCCTTGAAATAATAATATATAGTCAATTTATTTATCAAATTTATGAGAAACTAATTTTAAACGTGTACATCCTATATCCACTAACAGTAATAGGATGACCAAATATGAAATGATTTTTTATTTTTTGGATTATATTATTCTTATATCATAATTTATTAAAGTTGACTAGTATTTTATTTTATTATCTTATGTATAATTCAATAAATTATTTTCATTCATCTAGGTACCACCTATATCTATGCTATACTCTTCTTTTGAAAACTGGTTTTCTTATTTATTTTTATTTTCTATATTAATGATGTCACAAAAAAGATGGGAAATTGTGCTAACAAAACGAAATTTTATAGAATATTGTTTATTAAATTACATAATTATATATTTTATATTTAATATATAAATTTATTTCATAAATTTTAATGATTTTGGTAATAATCATAAAAGGAGATATTGTTGTAATTTTGTTCCTCAGCATTTCTTAAAATTTCCAATGTTTTTTTGCTCAAAAAAATTCATTTTTTTATAAATGTCTTTAAACTAAGTGAGTTTCAATTTATTTATTTAATTACTAAATATGTTCATACTATCCAATTATAAATATATTATTAGGCATAATATTTTTAAAATTAATTTAACAAGTATAATTTCATAAGAAAATATTGGGTTATTCTTATAATGTGAGATATTTTTATAGTTTAACTTTACATGATTATTTTGACAATGTATAGTCACAAGTGTAGTTATTATTTACAGTTAATAATATCTTGAATTAGAAGGTATTATTAAATAGATATTTATATCCCTATATAATTCATATATGAGGAATGTTTTATTCTTATTCAAGATGAAGGACCAATTTATTCTTAGGTTAACATCATATATATATGACATTATTCTCATGTAAACTATTTTTGGGATGATTTATCTTATGGAAAGGAATAATTTTTTTATTTTTATATAGATTAATTTTGGAGATATTAATGTTAATATAATATTTTTTAAATTTAAATAAGAAAAAATTACTCCACTTTGAAATGATTTTTTAACAAATTCATGGATTTAGGATAGTGTGGCCATTTTTTATTTTATTTATTAATTATGGAATATTTTTGTTATTTCTAATAATTATATAAATTCCAATTTTCACGGATACCATTAGGTAATTATTTTGACTCAATTGAAATTGAATCGTTGTTTTTAAATGTGTCAACTTAATGGGAATAATATAAATTTTTTATGACTACTCAAAACAATACATGGAATTATATAATTATTCTATTTATTAATTAAATTTTTTTAGCTATTACAATTTTCAAGTTATTTATATTTTATTTTTAGTATAAATGAAAGAGATAATGTCATATACGGAATACGTATTACTATTATTGCATGTTCTTGAAATATTTGGTTGTAACGTCGAATCACATTAGAAAATATGGAATTTATAGTAGTTGCAGGAAAATTCAAACATAGGTATCTTTAAATATTCATTTAAGATAATTTTTAGGACTAATTTAAGAGGAGTGATTTCTATTCTAATATATAAAATTTAGATATTTTATAATTTAAATTATTGGAATCCTAAATAGATAGGAAATGTCAAAAATTTTATATTAACCAAATAATAGAAAAATATATTTATTTTCTCACATATATATATAATATAAATAAAATCTATATGTTATATGTAGTATATACAATAAATAATAATTTAATATTTTATAAAACATTTTTCTTATAAAAAAATGAATCTATTATATTTTAAAAAAGAAATATAAAAAACATTAAATATATCATCTAAATGTATTTTATAATTGGAAAAACTAAAATGTTGTAATATTCTCAAGTGGTATATATAATAGTAATTTTTTTGAAAAATTAATATCATTTTATATATTATATTGACTACATTATTACATGTCTCCCAAGGATGACCCTATTCCAGATGATAAATATTCCTATTGAAAGAATAATAATGATTCTATTAATATCTTTACACTCATTCTTATTTCCATTGAACAAAATTATCATTAGAAATACAAGAACATGGATCCATATGGGATGATAGATTGTAATAGAAATCTATATTTGGGGAATGAAATGTAAAATAGGAATCATGGTTTAATAAAACTAAATTATTATATGATAAATGACTGTCCTTCAATTTTTGCTAATATACTTAATATTATTATGCTTATAAAAACAATAATGATTAATGTTACTAATAAGGAAACATTTTTTATTGAATTTTACTAAAAAGGTATCATTTTGATAAATGATTTATAATACAATTTATTTAAAATATATTTCCTCAAAACCATGTTAATTAAAACATGGATTAGTTTAATAATATTTCACTTGGCCATTTCATTTTATAGATGGGTTTTCGGTACGATATTAGATTTTCAAGCTCATGATATATTAAAATGTTGAAAAAAATATTGCTAAAATTTTTAATAAATGAATAAGAAGAAAATTTTTCAAATGTGCATATACCACTCTAATATCTAAATAAATAACATCTATTAAATTACACAAACATTTTTTACAGATGGTTCCCCATGAAACATTGAAGTAAAATGAAATGAAAATATATTTTGATTAAAATATAAATATTATGTATGATTACTGAAAAATAATATGAGCGACTTCTTTTTTAAATATATATATATTTATATATATATAATGTAAATGTTTAATATAAATGGAATTCTGTTAGTATTACAAAAATTTCTAACATGTGCATTTTTTGTTTAAGAAATTTTTATTTCTAAATATTTAATTTTTTATAAAATACTTTTTTTTTCAAGAAACATATGACTAATGATGATTAAAAATGGTTTATATTAATAATTTGTTAACTCTATTTTTATAGATAAATTATATGAAATACTAAAAAAATAGTTGATTTTTAAATATTTAATTTTTTTATAATAAAACGATATTTCAATATATACCATAACTATATTTAAAGAAAATTTTGAAATTTTTTGAAATTTCCATTTAACAATTAAATAACATTTTTATTCTTAGAATAAAAAAAATCTAATGATAAATTTTTGTAAATTTATCTAAAATAAATGATTTTTGGTGAATATTGAAAATACTAATTTTGTTAATACTATAACTCTTATGACACTATAATGAATTAAAATATGTTTAATAAAAATTATATATTTGTTGTATAATTATAAATGTAAAACACATATTTTATCAATATTATTTTTTATTTTGGAACCCAATAGATATCATTTTAGAATCATTAATAATATTTTTACTTAAAATTAATAATTTATTCACATATATTAATCAATTAGTTTTCATCCCTTATATAAATTAGTTCCAAAAATAATGATTTGTTATTTTAGATTATTATTATGATAATAATTAATAGGATTTATTTTATATTTAAAAAATATAGTATGATTATTATCATTCATGTTATTTGTCATTATAATGATAATACATTTTTTTCAATGAATTTATTTAATAATATTTGGTAACTTGTTTCTAATTTAATAAATTACGACCTTATAAAAATTAAATTTAATATTAATATTAAACCTATATTATATGAAATATCACTTTTTAATTTTTTTTAATCAATATGAATTAATATTAAGAGTAGTATATGTCGAAGAAAATCATTTATTTCTACAAAATAGTTTCCCAGTAAACAATGTTCATTAGTTCTAAAAAAAATTTCTATAAAATAGAAACTGTATTATATTAAATGGGATTTAAATTTATGTAAATAATACCAGAATTTGGTAATATAAGATATTATATATGTTTACAAAAATATAAATTACATGGGTGAAAACATGTTACCCAGGTAAAAACCAAACAAAAGTAAAAATATAAGAAAAAATTACATAATTTTTTTAAAATATTTATCTATTTAATTTATTAACAATTTATAAAAAATATCAGCATAAACTTCATTATTTTTATCTTTTCAATCAATTTAACCTTTAATTGTTTAATGGTGTCATTCAAAATTAAGGGGTATTCTAAAAGTCTTCATTTTATTCGCATATAAAAGGGAACACTTCCTGAAACACACATTCCATTGAATCTATTACTAAAAATATTATATTTTTGTCTTTATATAAATCTATTTCATCATAATAATCTTATTGTATCAGTTATTTATCTCAATCCATTCATTTTTAATGATAATTTTAAGAGAATGTTCGAAGTCCCAAAGAGTGTCCTACATTAATTCATATCATTTTCATTGTAATCATTCACTTCCAAACCAACCCTAACCATAGTAATATAATGACCTAGATATCATGAGTAAACTTAAATTTTATCATACTAATGTAACATCTTTTATTTAGTCATTTAAATCCCATTACAAAAATAAATTTATGTTATTCTTGCACTGTGCATACTACCTCCTCCGTGAAATAATGTTCTTTTCATTTTCCATGTGGATTTTATTTTTTATTTAAATAACTCAAAATATGATTATGATCCAAAAATAAAAACAAATAAAATCATTATTTTTATTTTATAATGATATTATATATGTCTATAACTTTAATCACCTATCGAGATATAGTATTTTCATGTTTGGGTTTGTTAAACAACAGACTTATGAAATGTTATAAAACTATACCATGGATGACTATGGTAACATAAATAATTAAATTAATAAAAGTTAATGATAAAATAATTATTTTATTAATGGTTAATATTAAATAAAATATAGATTAATAAAGTTCATAGAAGGTATCTAGTAACCATAATTCGATTATTATGGAATTTAGGTACATACATAGAATCAACACAAAACTATTTAAGGGTTTGTACTAACTCAATGTCACTCTATTGTGTTAAAAAAATTATTGTTATAACTCTATTGTTTCATTTTTTATTTATTAAACATAATGAATACATTTTATTTTATTTACTCTTTATTTTATGGTGTTATAAAATTCTTTCTTATAACATAATTATCAAATGATTCTAGAATCAACGATTATGTTACTTGTAAGGGTTCTTTGTATAAATTTCAATTCTATGAGACATGATTATTTTCTATACTATGATTTATTTTTGTGTTATACATTCTACAACATTGATATTTTCTGTTACTATTATCACATTATTGATGTTATTTAATATTTTCTTTGAAATTGTATCCTTGAAGACATTTTTATTTGAATGTTTCAAAATATGTTATATTATATGACATTATTTTCAATATTATGGGACATGTTTTATAATTTATACCACGTTTTCTATTATATAGTGTATATATTTCGATTCTTCCTTCATAGATATTGAATATCTTTCATTTAATTATATTTTAATTTCATGGTATCCCTCTCATGTTGTTTTTTCTATTACATTACCATTACCATTAGGGTTTTTACATCTCAAGTTTTTATTGATATATGATTTATAATCACCAATTATTTCCTTTTTAGGTTTCATATATTTGATGTGGATCATTTTCTCAATCTTCTCATTGAAATTTCCATTGGGTAATTAAACATTTGGATGTCGGTCATTGTTATTGTCTTTACAAATTTTCCACCATTATAGGATTGGTTTTCCTTCCAATGCCTTTACTCTATGAATACCCAAATTTAAAATAAGTTATTTATATAGAATTAACCATTAAATAAATACAATGAAAGATTTTGGAAATAATAATCTTTACCATATACCCATTACTCTATACAATGTTAGTTTTAGGGATTATTATATAGAATTGTATTTCATATGTTGGTTAGGTGACTATTGAATTTTTTTATATTTTATTTTTATGTCGTTTTTTTAATTTACTCATGAATGTTGAATATGTATTTATTAACCATCCACATTATGATCATGTTGTCTGCTTTATTAATAAAGGAATTTATTTACATTTTATATTTTGTATTTCCAATATATATGATTGTTTTAAATATATACTATGTATATTATATTTAATTTTTCATATGATGAAGGAATTGAAATTACATAGTGATGGGTGGGGAATATGATTAGATAACCCCAAATGCATCAATAGGTCTCATGATACAAACAAGATTGGGTGTTTTGGTGTATGCCTTCAAAATAATATTTCTCCTTCATACATGGGCTTGATGGTAAGATCATAAAGAAAAAATAATTATGTGTTGGATTATGGAAATGAATTAGTTATTCCCACGGTTTCTTCTGATAATGGAATTATTTTTATTTTATATTTTGTACATATTATTTATTCTCATTTTTATTAATAATTTTATATACACCCTTCATTATGTTTCCATTTACATTAATGTCATTTCTAACATAATAACTTTTGGGAGAGAAATTGTGGGAGATGTGGATGACTTATTATGGATTAAATAGTTTGTTATATTTTGGAAAAAAAATTCAATTATTTAAAAATGATATAGGATTTAATAATTTATTATTTCTCGAAGATGTACAAATCCCAAAACCTAAAAGTTGTTGGTAATGAGTATAATGAAATTATTACATTAAGTCATTTAATTGGGGGATAATTACTCCTTGAAACCTATAGTTTGAGGTGAAGATAGTATGTAAAACATGTATTTATGGAACTAAACCCAAGGGTGTGGGTACAGGGTGCCACAATTGGTATTAATGTAATTTTTAGATAACTTATAGATTAAGATATTATATTTTATGGTTTTTGATGTCATTATAGTGTGATATTGTATGTTTTATCAAAATTTAAAATATATAGATTACACCATTGATTAGTTGATGTAATATTTAATAGTTATGGATTAAAATAAGTTATTAATAATGATGATACTAGGAATAATTCTATAAATGGGATTATCTATTATAGTTTAGTGAAGTGAAGATTGGGTGGTTATCCTAGAAATTAAAACTCTTTTTGGACATTATACGTGGATGATAACTCTTGCACAGATGTACATAGGGGTAATAACCCTAAAATGGAGGATTATGTATTAAATTTATCATCACCTAATACAAGAAAATGAGGCCTAACTACACATCAGGTTTGGAACTCTGAAGGGATAATATTTTGTTGAACACTTACTCCTTCAAAAACAGTACAGGGTTGATTTCATAGTGACTTAAAGGGATTCAATTAAGGATTATATGAATCCACAAAAAAATACCCTAGGTTGAACCTACAAATATATAGGTTTATATATAGATTTTATATGATGATCTATGATTGATAAATTTTGAACTAAAATAATTATAGGCTAATAATTATGATAAATATTAGTATACACAATGATAATAGAATCAAGTGACATCATACGGTACTCTAACTAATGAATGTCAGCCTTGAAAACTGAATGGAAGGATGTACAATTATTCTAAACTCAAGAGTTTTGTATGCCTTTTTGGATTCTTATTCTATCCACCATAGTGTGTCTTGGATGTTTTCAATGAGTAATAAATCATTACCCATATGACATTATTAGTGAATGAAATTTTTGGGAGAAATAATATTTGGTCCTACTTTTTTAGGTAAATATAAATACTATTGTTATTCCATTAGAAAAAATTGATGTGACCAGGATAATGTATTAACTTTTAAAATATAGATTCTATATTCACTGAATTATGCGCTGGTAACCCAAAACGTCTTCATTACTGAAAAATGGATGCCGGTATGAAAATAAACCACATTCACTATTGAGAGATTTTACCAATATAGAAACAATAATGAATAATAATATCTCATCTTAATCATATTTATTCAATTAAATACCTCCAAATAGAGTCCTTGATGTTTCCATTGAATTTAAAATCACCATGAAAATGGTGGAAGTAGAATGCAGACTTATTCAACAACTGCTAGTCCAATAGGAATACAATGAGGAAGAAATGGTGGCGGTATCCCTTTGAACCCAATGCTAGGAGTATTTAGAGAATCAAGTTTGATTCCCCATATGATGTGGTTACATGAAACTTATGAGGTAAACAATTCGGGTTTTGGATGGCCCTATTTTGGAACACGAAGATCCACCTATAGAAAATGTGGTTCACATCTATCCCCTACCAACCTTTAAAAATAGTTCCTTATATAGTTGAAAGACCAATGACTGGTGAAATTGGAGTGTGAATAGATGGATGGTTATCTATTGAGTCAAGTGACATATAAAAGGGATATTTTTGGGATGGCATTGGCTGGTGAAATGAATGTAGCTACTTTATTAAGGAATAAAATGGTTGTAAATGAGGATCTCAATGATCTTTTTTGGGAGCAGAAGTATTCTTCAACGACGTCATCATTTTATATCAACTTCTCATTAGCAGCACCAAGATAATGAACAACAAGGGATTATAGATGAATTTGTGTAGTATTTATATGCATCTATATGCTTACTAATTACCAAAATATGGAAATGTATTTCATATCGTCCATTGATAATATATCACTAAAATGTTCACATTCATTTTCTTATAAAACATTAGACTTCCACCCATTCATTACACTCAAATTTTATTCAAACCCATATTAAAACAATTATATTTATACCCTCTTATAATCCTCCATCACATAAATATTCCTATAGTCTTAATTAGACATCATAATCACTTCATTCCAAAAGATACTTTCAAGATATACTTCGTGGCACCTAATTGAGTTCTACTTTATCTGTATCATTTTATTCATAAAATTTCCCTTCCTTAAATATTCTGATGTTTGTATTATATAGACTTTTATATCATTAGATTAATAAATTTTAATTATTTTAATAGAAAAAAATTTATTTATTCCTTTCCATCCACTTGGAAAAAAAATAATTAATCATGTGTTGTGTGGAAGAAAACCTCCAAGAAATAATGTTTTTGGTTTTCTATATTTAATTTCTTTATTTATGCAAAAAAAATGATTCACAAAAATAAAAAAATATAAATTATTCAATTATTACTCTAATATAAATACATAATACTCCACCATAACCATACTCACCCATCAAGATAAAGCATGTTCATGTTTGGGTTTGTTTAACCACATATGTAAGCAATGATGTAAAAATATATTATAGATAACGTTATGAGAATTTATGATAATTTTATTATATGTTAATAATAAATTAAAGAATATTTTTTTTGTAAAGGTTATATTTCTTATTT
Organism: Viscum album; assembly: GCA_963277665.1. Lineage (NCBI taxonomy): Eukaryota > Viridiplantae > Streptophyta > Magnoliopsida > Santalales > Viscaceae > Viscum > Viscum album. Next base: position 1,058,233,124 of record OY728161.1, read on the forward strand.
AACTTTTTATTAAAATATTATATTTGATAACTAAAATTACCAAAATAAGATAACACTGATAAAATTTTCACAAAAAAATAACAAAACACTATTTATTAACTAAACTGAATATGATAATAATTGTTAAATATTAAATTTTATTTACCTGAATGTGGGTCCCAATAAAGATTATAATAAATTTTATATTAATATTTAGGATGTTATGAACATTTAAATTTGGAATGAAAAAAAAATTAACGGTTTTTGCTAACTTGATTTTATTCCATTTAGTTACAACCATACTTTTTGAAACTGTATTTTTAGAAAAAATATTCTGATATTTCAATACTTGTTATTCTATTTCTTTCTTATTTTATATGGTTGTAAAATTCTCCCTTATGAACTCATTAACAAGTAATTGTTTTTTCAATGGTTATGTTACTTGTAGGGGTTATTTATATTTTATTTAAATTATTTGAGAGATGATTATGTTATACACCAGTTTTTTCATTTTATTGTGTGATTACTAACCCTTTGATATTTTATATCATGATTCTCTCATTATTAATTCTATATTATTTTCCATTTAAATTCTATTTTTTATTGTGTTTTGATTCAAATGTATTGAAATTCTTTCTGTTATTTGTCTCTACATTCAATTCCATGAGACATGTATGATATTGTGCACCATATTTTATTTCATATATAGTGTTAAATTTCATTTTTTCTTCATTTATAATTAATATATCTTCATCCTTAATATTTTAATATTATGGAATCCCTCTCGTGTTATTTTTATTATTATGTTACCAATACAAAAAGGGAGTGTTCATTAAATTTTTTGATCATTGATATATTAGGTGTAATCACCATGTTTTATATTAGGTTTTATATATTGGAAATTGTTAAATATTTAAATCTTACGATTATATTTTCATTTGGGTTATTAAACTTGTAAAAATAAATCATTTCCTTTGATTTTAAAAATCCTTTTTATAGGTGAGATTTTTCTACCAATTAATTTCCTATAATAGTACTCTATTTTTTCATTACATTGTTTGAGGAGAATTAACCTATATATCCCTACATTGATTGATTGGGTAAATTATTGACATAAGTGTAGACCCCTTACTTTATATAGTGTTATTTTTAGGGATTCTCACATTGAAATCTATACAATTTATTTATTTTGAATAAATTAAAAATCCATATATATTTTTTTATAAAATAGATGTTTATTAATTACTCAATATTGTTTATTATATGTTTTTAAACCATCCACATTCTTTATCAGGATGGGTTATGATCATGGTATCCATTTTATTAACATTGTGGAAATTATTATTGTTATGTTTGTTGTTATTTTAATATATATGATTATTGGAAAATTTAATATCTATTATTTATTCACATTCTCATATTGTAAATAAATTGGGATTGATCTATATTTGGTGGTGCCCAGTTATGTGTAACCACTCAATGCATCAATAAGTCACATCTAAAAAACAAGCTTGGATATATTTTGGTATTTCTATCCAAAATATGATTTTTCCAAAACACATGGAATTGATGGTAATATCATGATATATAAGATCGTGATGTCCCATATTAGGTCATGGAATTAGCAATTAGGAATTCATCACTTCATCCATAGGGAAAAAAATTTATCGATGAATTTATTAATTGATATGTCAACCATTGTTATCTTATTCTTATTGTATATTTCGTTTAAGGAATTATAATTATTATATATTCCTTACATATAATTAATTTTAATATTTTTATAAATTATATTCTATAATTTTTATTACTTATGTTTAACCTTAATGAATGTCTGATCTCACCCCTTATTTTATTTCTATTTAACACGGTTATGAAGAAAAGTATTACACATGATATGTATTTCATAATATCATGTGTGGAGAATTTATGGTGTATTTTAATGACTTATTATAGATTCATAAGTTTCTTATATAGTGGGTACAAAATTCCATTAGTTGAAAAAGATATGGGATTTATTAGTTTATAATTATTTTCAATTCTATAATGTTATAAACCAAAAAAGTCAATAGAATGGTTTTAAGGTAATATTTCTTCAAATTCATTTTATTATGGGACAACTATGTCCAAAAATCTATAATTAGTATCAAAACATTAATAAAAATATTATGTTTATGGAACCGGACAATGTAGTTTGGGTCATGGGTGCAACATTCCACAAAATCACAAATTTCCTGGGAATCTAAATGATGTGGCTCTAATTAGGGTAACTATTTCTATTTTAGTGTGTTGTGACATTTGAAACCATACTTATTATAATAACTAATTGTAAAGTGATAGGTTTTTTGAGAGTGCACATATAGAATTCATATTATAAAAATCTATTATATTATTTTATATTGATATATAATATTATCTATACCATGTAAAGTTGTGAATTAATATTTCAATTTATAAATAAAGAAAAAATTATAATTTTTTTTGGTTTTTATCTTTTAAGAATAAATTAAGAGTTTCTTACTTAAGGGAAAACATGTTTAATAAAAATTTTCTTGATGGGTATTATATTTAAACTAATGTTTTTTTCTTTTTCATCTAATTGTGTATATTTTTAAAGAAATCAATTTTTGTATAAAACAAGTATTTTTTATATGAAATAATTTTTGGATTTAAGTACATTTCTCATGATATTATATTATACTTTATATATTAATATGAAATGTATGATTTGGATGGAAGTATTATTAATATTTTATATGTTCGAAATAATAATTCTTTATACATATATTTATTAAATTTTTAAATTTTTAAATATTATAAATAATTTTTTTTGATATTTTCTCAAGATAATAATTATGTATAATGTAATTTTGGGGTACGATATATCAAAATTTATTTTTTTCTAAATTTCAGAAAACAAAAAAATAGTTATTTTATTTAATGCATATTGTGTTTCTATCATGGTATAATTTATTCTTAGAAAATATATTTCTAAGAGTTTATTAAAAGTTAATATTGATCATGTATAAGTTTATTTTCAAAAAAACAATTGAATATAAAAAAGCATAATTTTTGAGATGGAAATATAATTTAATTTAAAGTAAATTTTATGATATATTAACAATATAAAGATAAATATAAGAGTTGAATTATTGTTTTTCACTAAGCTGAATAATGTAATAGAATATTTTTTCTCTTTTAAAGAGTGATTCTGATGATCGATGAAAAATTAAAAAATTAAATATATATATAATTATCAACTAAAATAGATATATAAAATTATAAAATTCTAAAATTTCATATATTTTTGAAATAATTTTTTTATGTAAAAAGTTCATGTTTTGAAAATAAGGGTTCAATTTCTAGATATTTGTGTAATATAAATATTATTTCATTAATTATATTTTCTCAATAATGTGTTTTCATGGAAGGTTAGTTTATCACATGAATACATGATGATTTATTAAAAAACTACATCACGATGTGGAAATTATTATATAGTGATTAAATATAAAAGGACTATAAATTCTGTAAAATATAGAGTAATATTTGTTCTTTATATATTATAATATGGTATTACTAATTTTTTTGTAAACTATTTTCTCAAGACATTCACACGATACATTAGAATAATGAATTATATTATGCAATATAGAGAAATTTCCACATTATCATTCATTCATGTATGTTAATTTTATAAGAAAATGGTGAATCATTTGTTAACTAATTGGAGGTAAATTAATATGTTATTTTTTATTAAATATTCATAATAGAAATAAAATTTTTGTTATGATAGGTTAAGATCGACATGATTTGGGGATAATATAGTGATACACAGTTCTCCCATGAGGTCAAAGTGTGACATTATTTCTTAATAATTTTATTTAATATACCTCATGTAATTTAGAATATTATTTCATTGGAATGTTTGGTTTCTATGATTCTTATGGATCCTTGTTACCTATTGTTAATAAGGAATATTTTATGTGACCCTTCATACATTTATATCATTATTTCACTATCACATATGTGAAATGAATAACGGGGTTCTTGAGTTTATCATCTATTATTCAATAGAATTTATCTTAACATATGTGGAAACATTGTCGATGTATATAACATATAAAATATTTTCAACTGATGAACTAGAAAAATAAAGTTTTTTCTGAAAAATAATTGACTAAAATTTGTTATAATCACCAACATACATAAATTGAATGTAACATATTCATATTGAAGAATAGAATTTTATATATTAAAAAATATTTGTATATATTAACTCATATAATAAAGATTTTAGGTTTTTTACTATGTTATATTGACATCTTACATATCTCGTGACTGTACATGATTTATTGGATAAATATTTTCCAGTATTTACTTATGGAATAACGAATTTCAAACATTTACAATAAGATATTGGTATGTAACATATCTCATAATATTATCCAATCTATTTGATAAATAGATTATTTGATTATGAATTATGTATGAGATACATATCATAGATGCTTATATACAAAAATATTTTTTGATATAAACCACTACATATACAAATATATTTTGATTAGTAGTGACACATTGTTTTAATTCACCCTTCTTATATGATTCTAATTTTAGTGTTCATAATTATTTCCAATTATATTAGGTCCAATAGATCCAAAAAAAGATATTGTGAATTATGAATTTTTTTGGTATAACGAATGTGTCCAAAAATATAATTTTTTCTATGATAGCTTATCTAAAAATGATTTGGAGTCATATCCAAAAAAAATAGTCTGGAATCAATATAACAATGAGATTTTATTTCTTCAATGTAATTCTATTAAAATGTTCCATAAAATCCCCTTTATGATGTTTAAGAGAGTTATAAAATACCTCAATAAATATTTAAACATGCACAAATTATGTTATGTTTTATTAAAATAAAACCATGAATGTAAATATTATTGTATCATGCTGATAATTTTTTGAAATAAAATATCTTAATAATATCCCATAATATTAAAATATATCGGATATATCCCAAAAAATATTTTTTTTTCATGTTGTGCCTATGATCTATGAGTTGAGAATCTCATTTTTCACTCCATTAATTAATTTGGGGTTCTATAATATAGAGAAGATGGAATAAATCCTTTAAAAGTATTAGGGAAATTACACATATTGTGGATGACTTCATAATTAGTAGTCTTATGGTTTTTATATTGATTTATTCATTAAATATATTGAATTTTATTTTTGACAAAAAACTATACATTTTTCATCTGCAGTAATTTATTTCAAACATCTCATGTTAAGAACTATGTGCTTAGGATTATTTCTTTCAGTGTGTTTGGTAGAGGTTTTTAACATTCAAAATAAAGAAAATATAACTTCAATTTATTTATTAAACTCATGAAACTTGTGATTTTTATCTATGAAATGAATCTGACACTAAGAGATAATAAGAAGAGAGGAAAATGCAGAAAAGGGGAAGGGATGATCTAGGATCACCAAGCTGGGAAAGAATAAGAAATAGATATAAATTTATAATAAAAAACACAAGAAAACCCATTAAATCCATCCTAAAAAACAATATAATACTAAATTTGGGGTAATAGTTTTCATTTATATACCAATGGATTGTTATCATAGTTCTAGTCACTCCCAAATTTCAGTTGGTATACCATCGGGATATTTATGGGTGTCGAGATTATATAGTGGCTATGTATGGCTCACCAAACACTTGGAAATCCCAACTAGGATCCTGGTGGATTTTTTGTAGTTATATAAAATCTAAAAACATTATAATAATAATAAATTTGACATTTTCAACCTTCCACCATCATTTAGATAAATACATAAAAGTAACCATATAAAAAAGTAAATAATAAAACTTAAATATGGATCCTAATATATGGGTAAATAAAAAATCCCCACCGGGAAGATTCTCTACTATTAAAATAATATTAAATAATTTCAATCATCATTGCGTGAAAGATAATTTCTTATTTCATCTTTATGGTCATGAACATTCGATTTAAAATGGTGATGCAACACAACTACTAAATCTAGAAATTATTGAAAAAATCTATTCCCAACTAAAGATTACCTTACATAACTACCCCAAAACACACACACATTTACTAATGAACTATATAAAAAACTATTTAATCACAATATCTCTCTTAAATCTAGATAAACGATTTCTCAAGATATTAGAATAAATCTCCTACTATAATTCCTCCATTTTTATCATATCAACTTCTTGAGCAAGTTAGAGTATCTCACTAATCTCTAACTATATTAACTAAATTCCATGAATTCCGCTTATAGTACCTTAAGATAAAATATAATTCCATATTGATTTTGAGAAAAATTTCAATTTATTTATATTAAAAAATTGTCAATTTTTAAAATGCATTCACTGAAATCTTATATAACTCAATGAAGTATAAATAATTCATTGTAGATATTTAACATCATGAATATTAAATAATAATATCTGGTTTATGCATTGGATAAACATTTCTTTATTAACCATGATCAAAAAAAAACATTTTTTAGACAATTCCTCTTCCCAATACCATAAATTTACCCAATTATGATAAATTCTAATGACCTTAGTAGAATTTAGTGAAAACCCCTATTTGGGTACATCCCCTTAACCACATTCTACTAATGTGGATATAAATTACCCATTATAAAAAATTATGTTAATAAAACCAGAAAAAACCACTCTATGTATTCCTATGTAGTGAATTATTTTTTAACCTTGATGACGCTACATGTACAAATTACTACATTATATTCTTATAATCCATAATTTATATATTTCTCATCGTATAATATTCAAGACATTAAATATCTCTTATTCCAATTACCCCCATCAAAAAATAAAAAAAATATCATATTATGATTAAAATATATCTTACTGACAAAAATCATGAATATTATAAAAGGAAATTTTATTTTATAATAGAATAAATAAAATAAAAATAATAGTTTATAATATGGTAAATTCCTCATGATGGAATATTATAAATAATTTCCGTTATTTCTTGATTGTTAAATTCTCAATCGATCACCATTTTAAATATTCATTAAACAATAATTAGTGACCCTGAGTTTAGACAGAATGAATCCTACTTCATAATTGATACATATACTAACCAATGATTTCAGAAAAAATAAAATATTTGATGTATTATTAAATATTAATATATTATCAATAATTAATCATGAATCATTATCAAATCACCCAAAACATAAATCCTATAATATTCATTATGTACTCATCATAATTAAAATATTCTAATGTTTGAATTATCCCCAACATGGAATATCATTTCATTTCATCAGTAAATAGCTTCATTATTATGGTTTCATTGGGTTCACTATTACAATATTAGACAACAAGGTAGTCCATATACTCATCATTATAACAAAATATACTAATTTGTTTAAAAATAATGTCAATTAAGAAAAGAAATGTTATTTCATACATCTGGTAATAAAAAATATCATGTTTTAATAATATTCATAAAAAATATCAATTTTTAATAATGAATCATAAATATTATTACTATATATTCATCATAAAAAATAATAATCATACCATTCTAGCATCCCATAATTTATTAACAATATTTTTATTCTGTTGCTACTCATAGATTTAAAATTTTAATTCCTTTAAAAAATCATCATTAAATTTTTTTTAACATTATATAATATCAATAAGATTTAATTATACAGTAAAATACTTATTTCACACATCTAATATTATAATAAATGAAAGTATTTCATTTAAATCATCATTCTTCAATATTTTATTCCTTTAATAAAATTTATTTACAATATTAAAGGCTTTCTAATTTTTGATTGGATTTTAATCCATGTCATTCATATTAGTATGCTTCAAATTAAAAATTTCTATATTATAGCTAAAAAACAAATTTTTCATTATGACATGATTAATTGATATGTTTGAAACACAATACCCTTTTAAAATAATTATATACATCATCAAAAAATAAATATTTTTCATATCAAATGTATTATTTTAAATTCATACCCTTCAAATATCCATGAAAAAAATCTATAATATTTTTTAGAAGTTTTGTTTAATAATTAATTTCAAAAATGGAATAAAAATCATGACTATAATAGAAACTTTTGTTCAAAATTCATATCACATATCAACCAATATCATATTTTTAGGTGAATTAAAATTATCACATCAAATCCTTTTTTAACTAACATACATGTTTTTTAAAATTATCATTAATACCATAAACACCATAATTATAATGGATAATATAGAAATAATTTTCATGACATGTCCCCCGGGGCCCGTATTGTGACTACCACAATCCTGCCATCCATAGACCAGGGGCTGCCGACAAGCACCAAAGGCGTAAATCCCTAAAACTAGGAAGGCATTGCCTTTATAAATATAAAACATTGAATAGAGTATACGATGGAAGTAAAACACTAAGTAAAACTATATACAAAGGAAGTGCTGGAAAGTAAAAGCGGTAGGAAATACAAGCCCAATAGAAATTTACAAGTACAACTGAAAGAAAGTACAACCGAATAAAAGAAAAGTAGCTACTAGGTCGTCCTCTGGGTTCCTAACTGAAGGGTATTTATAGATGGCCTCCTCAGCACTCCATGTCCATCCGTCTACTCCGTGTACTGTCACGCCTAGTGGTCCACCTCCAACTACCATCCAGTCCTGCAATTCTCTACCTTAGTTAGCACTGTCTATCATCTGCAACCAACACAACGAGGTGCGGGCATTACCCAGGAAGGGGTGAGTAAAACAATACTCATTAGGGATCTTGATACCTTCAGGGTCTCGCTAAATCCAACAAGGATAAACCACAATGCATGGATTCAATGGATAACCATTACTAAGGTATATCTCCATACATATTCCTAAGTTATCTAGTAACCCTTCTTAATCATGAGGAAAACACAAAAGTCTTTGACTCAACTCAAACAAGGATTTTATTCTAGGGGTAGTATCATGTAACAACACTAGTCACACTATCGGAACCTCTACTGATGGTGTACTCCTCCTCTATCGAGTACAGTGGGAATGTTGCATCACACAGAGGCTCTTCCCACTATCCATGGACTGTTGAGGTAATCCTTCTATCGAGTACTGTGGGTCTACTGCGTCACACAGAGGCACTCCCCACCACGGCCCTTCTGCACTCCCATTGAGGAGCTCCCCCAAGTATCCTACTGTGGTACTTTTCATGTTGTGTACCATTTCTCTTCCGCGCTCACACAGAGGCGCTCACCACTGTGGATCTGCCGCGTCACATAGAGGCGCTCCCCCATGGGCTAGTCGATTCACTCCGAGTCGAATCGGTCTAGCAGCCGTTAGATCTCAACCAGCTACAAGGTCTTTGTACTCTGTCTTCTCGCCTCTTGAAGGATCCACTCCACGAGCTACTGGTAGATACTCTAACTATCATGAAAACCCATGAAAAAGTATCTCAATGTTATGCATCATGATAGGGGTCTCAACGCAATAGACAGTGCGTCAATCGGACTACCAGTCTGTGAGTTATTGGCATTTCCATCTCGAGGGCCCGGTTGGATTTTAGGTTTAAACCAACCCAACCATACCCCAACTATGTCCAAACCTTAATTGGGGTATTCCAAAAGAACTTTCTCGCTCTAAGAATCTCGTCACCTCATACGGTTCGTCGATCAAACACCCATAGCCCATGATATGGGCAAAAATGTGTATTCGGGTCAAACAGGTTTGGACTGGAGTATGAACCAGTCCGCAGGTCCGACCATGCTCGTGGGGCTAACCCTGTCCAAGGGGGCATCCCGGTAGACCGTGTGGCCTTGCTGGTGGCCCGCGTGGCCTTCTACCAGCCCACGTGGCCAATTGGAGGCCCGCATGGCCTGGCCAGCCAGCCGTTGGCAGCGCCCTGCGGGGCCCGCCTTTGCCTCGTCCAGGGGGAGTCACGTGACCCCTGGAATCCTGAACTGTTGAACTGTTCGGGTGGAACCAAACCATCGCTAGGTGGTGCCGGTCCAGCTCATGGGGGACCCAGCAGGGTCCCGCTTCTCTCGGATGGTCGAGCAGCCCACCGCTCTACACCGCCGGCGGCCGGCCCATCGTCGACCACCCTTGTTCCTCCATCGCGGACTACCCTGGTCGCAGCTCTGCTTCTCCACATTGTGTGACGGCATGACTCCCCTCTGTCACGGCCCTCCCTGGCCACAACTTTCATCCTCCGCCCGGCGCGACAGCGTCACGCCCTTCCGCTGCGGCCCGCCCTGGCTGTAGCCCCCTTCTCCTCCACGCGGCGCGAAGGGGCCACACCCTCTCTTTGATGTGGCACGATAGTGCCTTGCCATTTTGGTGACCTGGCGGGATTTTTCCTCCATTTTCTTCATGGTCATCCCATAGCTTTCCATCATTTCCCCACTGGGGTTCACTCTTCCGACAGCACTGTTGCGCCGCTGTCGTCGTTAACAAGCGAGGAAAACGAAGGGGGAGGGTCGGGCCGTGTTCGTGCAGCCTGAGCCCCCACGTTATGGTGATATCAATCCACAAAATAATCACCCAATATTGAATGACATATAACAAAAACAAATTCAATCCCAAATTCCTGACCTCATATTGTCTATCGTTGATGGAGATGCGGAAAGAGAACGTTGTTCCATTGATGTCAGAAATAGGATGATTAAGTTGAGGACAACGTTATCGGCCTTCTTCAAGGATGGAGCTCCGTCATTTTTCCTGGTTGAAGGAGGAGGAATACGTCCCTTGGTTTTCAATTCTAAGCACCAATTCAAAAGTTATAAAATCTCGCTCATACGTTTACTAAACATACACGATCAAAACATCAGAAATTGATTCAGGGCACACCGGGCCTCAGAATCGAGCACCATAAATTTTCACAGACTCATAAAAACCCATGTATTAAATAAAAAAATATTTCCATAGAATTTAGGGGAATTTACATTCTCCCCACCATAGGGCATTACGCCCTTGTAATATATAACTCAATCTATTGGAACAAATGGGGGTGTTGAGCACAAATCTGAGCCTCCCGGTCCCATGTGTTATCCTGGAGGTTCCCGTGATGCTAGAGAATGCGCACCAGAGTTATCAACTGTCCACGTAGGACCCACTCCTGTCGATCGTCAATCTCCACCGGAACCTCCATAAAATCCGCCCTATCCTCGATGTTCATCTCTCCATGGATGATGATGTGGGAAGGGTCATGCACATATCTCTTTAACTGGGATACATGGAAGACATCATGCACCTCATGCAACTAAGGTGGAAGAGCTAAGTTGTGAGCCATCTCTTCTAGTCTATTGAGGACCTAGAAAGGTCCGATGAATCTTAGAGGAAATTTTTCACCTCTACCAAATCTCTACATACCTCATCAAGGTGAGACCCATAGAAACATGTTGTCACCATCCTCGAACTCCAGAGGTATCCACCTCCTGATAAGGTATGACTTATGCCTACTTTGTGTAGTCTTCATCTGCTCCTAGATGATCTTCACCTTCTCCATGTTAGCTCGTACCATCTCTAGTCCCATTAGTGTTGACTCTCCTGGATCCATCCAGCACAGTGGTGATCTGAAAAGTCGACCATAAAAGGCCTCAAATGGTGCCATACTAATGTTGGTGTGATAGCTATTCTTGTAGGAAAACTCTATCAGTGGTAAGTGATCCTCCCAGCTGCAACCAAAGTCAAGGACACAAGCCCAAAGTATGTTCTAGAGGGTCTAGATGGTCTGCTCAGTCTAGCCATCTATCTGAGGATGGAAGGTGGTGCTCAAGTGAATCTGTGTCCCGAAATCCTCCTGTAACCCCTTCCATAGCAGGGAAGTAAATTGTTCGTCACGGTCGAAGACCATAGAATAAGGTTATCCATTTAAACACACAATCTCCTCCACATAGAGGCATCCTAAGATCTCTACTGAGCCCTGTTCTTTGATCAGTAGTAAGTGGGCCGACTTGTTTAATTGGTGAAAAATCACCCATATCGAATCATGACTCTTGGATGTACATGGAAGACCCATCACTAAGTCCATGGATATCCCAACCCACATCCACTCTCAGACCTCTAAGGGATGAACCAAGCATGATGTTACCTAGTTCTCTTCCTTCACTTGCTGAAAAGGGAGGCACTGTGAGACAAACTCCTCTACCGCCTTCTTCTTAACTGGCCACCAATGCTGTCATCTGAGGTCTTGGTACATCTTCTCCACTCTTTGATGTACCACTAAAGGGGATGTTTGTAACACCCTCAACACCTCCTTCTGAAGTGAAACTAGTACCAAGGTATGTCCTCTGAAGATGATGGTGTGCTCCCCGCCTTCAGAAAATCCATCAGTTACATGCCCTTTGGATATTTGAGTATGTCGTGTCTCGCAGTCAGCATCCCCACACTATGCCTCCCTGACTCACGGATGAAGTGGAGGAGTGACTATAAGAGATTGTAGATAGGCTGCTCCATCCCTATCAACAAATGATATCTGTAAGGCAGCCAACTGCTCTGTCACCTCTCCTAGAAGCTGTAAACCAGATCACCTTCTAAGTGCATCTACAACAATGTTCCCTTTCCAAGGAGTATAAACTATCTCGATGTAATAGTCTTTGTGGAGCTGAAGCCATCACCGATGTCTTAGTTTCAGGTTCTTATGAGAGAAGATATACCTGAGACTATTGTGATCAGAGTATATGGTAAAATATTCACCCATCAGATAGTGCTTCCACATCTTCAAGGTTAAGACCATTTATGCTAACTCTGGGTCATGGGTAGCATAGTTCTTCTCTTTTTGCCTCAGTTTCCGAGAACCATACACGATCACAGCATACTCCTGCATCAAGACACACCCATGATAGGTCCTTGATGCATCTTAGTAGACTACTTACCTTATTCATTCCTCTGGAAGCCTCAAGATGGAAGCACTAGTCATCCTCTGCCTCAGTTCCTACAAGATCTGTTGGCATCTCTCCAACCACATGAAGGATTTCCCCTTCTTCGTCATGGTTGATAGTGGTTCTGCAAACTCTGGAAAAGTATATAACGAATCTCCGGTAGTATCCTGTAAAGCCCAGGAAACTTCGCACCTCCTTCACACTTCTAGGTGGCTCCCAAGAAAGTACCACCTCAATCTTCTCTGGATCTAATAAAAATCCAGCCTCCGAGATGACATGTCACATGAAGTGATCCTCTCAAATCCATAACTAGAACTTCGAGAGCTTACCATAAAGCTGTTTCTCTCAGAGTGTATCCAGTACTACTTACAAATGGTAGGAATTCTCCTCCTTAGTAGTCGAGTAGATAGAAATGTCATCAATGAAGACCACGACAAAGCGATCGAGGTAAGGCTAGAAGATCCTATTCATGAGACACATGAACACTACTGTAGAATTGGTTATGCTGAATGACATAACCAAGAACTCATAGTGGTTGTACTGACACCTAAAGGTCATCTTCTGCACTTCCTCGTATCAATATCTAAGCTGGTGATAGCCTGATCTGAGGTATATCTTCAAGAACCACCGTGCTCCCTCGATAGGATAAAAGAGGTCATCAATCCTTGAAAGTGTGTACTTGTTCTTCACGGACACCTAGTTCATAATAGGGTAGTCAACACAAATCATCATGCTCATGTCCGCCTTCTTGGTGAACAGAATCGGAGCTACCCAGGGAGAAACACTGGGCTGGAGGAATCCCTTTCCTTGCAAGTCATCTATTTGTACCTGAAGCTCGTGAAGCTCAACGGGAGCCATCCGATATGCTGGAGTAGATATTGGTTTTGTACCGGGGTATAGGACAATGTAGATGTCCACCTCTCTATGAGGAGGTAGTCCTTGAACATCGTCAGTGAAAACATCCGTGTACTGGTCCACCATTACAGGATAAGTCAGAATCTCCCCATCAACTGCTCTGAGGGTATGGCAAGCCAACTGGCGAGTGATCGACTGCACCCTCCTGCAATTAAGTCTTTCCTATGATACAAAGGTTCCCTTATCGCTGATGAAGGTAAACCTGGTCCCATCAATGGGGACACACCACACTTTGCGCCTAATACAGTCAATATGAGAATGAACTATAGATAACCAGTCCATACCCAAGATAATGTCATAAGGTCTCGAGACCACTACGAGGAGATCCCAGTTGAAGCGCTCACCTCCTAGAGTAAGCCCACACTGCCGGTACCAATGTGTAATCATCGAGTCTGGTCCCATAAGAGTCTCTAGTCGTAAGGATCGACCTAACGGATCCATCAGAATCTCCGAGCTCCAAATGAGGGTAGTGGATATGAAAGAGTGACAAGAACCTATGTCTATAAGAATTGCATCTATGGTGGAGTAGATAGAGATCGTACCTCGAATCATCTCTAGAGCACCATGATCATATGCCTCAGCTGGCTGAAGCTGAGCTCTCCCATTTCAACCTACTTCCTGCGGTCGGGGTGGACCTCCACGTGGTGGTGGTGGTATCACCTCGTAACGTCGTCCACCAAAAATTTCTCAACCAGCTCCTTGGCCACATCCGCTTATGCCCTGCAGACCACCTCGATCGAACCTCTTCCTCTGCCTGGGAGGTCCATCAACTTTCTCAAGATCATCTGAATGGAGGGTCAGATAGTCATGATCCATGTGACCCTGTCAGCTGCATGAGTAACACTAGCTAGTAATTCAATGCCTCGGGTGCCCCGCACAACAGATCCTCAGTCCTGTGGTCATCCACCCATGGGTATGTTCCTCTTGTACCTTGGCATCATCTGTATACTTCCAGCTACAGAATTATTTTCTACATATCGACTTGTAGTGGGTCTCTCTACTGGTGACTTCTCTATAAGGAAACTCTCTAATATGAGGGCTCTCTCTAACTCCCACGCCTACATCGGGATGCTGAGGTAGATTATCGATGCCCTGATCTCTCGCCTGAGCCCCTACTCGAAGGTCCGGGACTTAAAGAATGGGTCTCGTACCATATCCCTGGAGTAGCACAAGAGGTCGGTGAACCTCAATGAGTAATGGGATACTATCATGTTTCCCTATTGCAGATGAAGTAGATCCTGTATCCATATAGCTCGTAGGGTCACTAGAACAATCTCCGCCCAGAACAGGCTCTAGAAGTTTGCCCAAATAAGTGGTGCCTCGTCATGCACCTAAAGAATTAGGCTCCACCATCTGCCTGTTGTTTCTTGAAGGAGGCAGGAAGCAAGGATCGCCATGAAGTCTGTTGGTGTCCCTACTATCTTGAAGACTCTCACCACAGCCTCCAGCCAATCCTCAGCCGCCTATGGTTCGTCTCTCCATGGAACCTGGTTGGCCTCTAGTGTTAGAACTCATGCAACGTGCTCAATCAGCATACATCGTCTTCTATTGGGGCTAGTGGCATCGGTGGCCCAACAGGAAGTGGTACCCCTGGTGCCTCCGCTGGTAAAGGGAATTTCACCGAGGCCTCATCGCTCGGTGGGCTGTTAGAGTGTACAACTCTTGAAGCTCTGTGGGGAGGCATCCTGAAAGAAATATATGTGACATGGTCAAAGTATTATACCTGGTGAGATATCCTGGTTGAGATGAATTAAGATAACTTTTAAAGAAATGCACGTAATCACTGTTTTCATGCACTTAGTCGGAAATCCGTAGTCAGGGTCATGGTGTATGGCTACGTCGGCCTCCTACAGCAACACTGGACTCCCTGAACTGAAAGCTAGACTTAGTACCCTTAACACTATTGCTTCTTAGAAAATAATTATCAGAGTCCTAAGTTATGCGGTAAAACCGACTCCTCTGATACCAATTTGACACGACCCATCCCCCGGGGATCGTATCGTGACTAACTCATGCCTGCCTTCCATAGGACAGGGGCTGACGACTAGCACCAAAGGCATAATTCCCTAAAATTTGGAAGGTATTGGCTTTATAAATATAACACACACAACAGAGTATAAGCTGAAAGAAAAACACTAAGTAAAACTATATACAAAGGATGTTCTGGAAAGTAAAATGGTGTAGAAATACAATCCCAATAAAAAAGATCAAGTACAACTGAAAGCAAGTACAACAGAAGAATAGTAAAGAGGCTACTAGGTCATCCTATGGGTTCCTACCTGAAGGGTAGGTACAGATGGCCTCCTCAGCACTGCACATATGTTTGTCCGCTCTGTGTACCATCACGCCGAGTGGTCCACCTCCGGGTACGGTCCAGTCCTTTTATTCTCTTCCTTAGTCGGCGTTGTCTGTTGTCTACAACTAACACAATGAGGTGCGGGAATAGCCAATGTAGGGGTGAGTATAATGATGCTCATTAGGGACCCCAAGACCCTCAGGGCTCACTAAATCCAACAAGGATAAACCAAAAATCATGGATTCAACGTATAACCATTACTTTGTTATATGCCCATACATATACCAATGTTATATAGTAACCCATCTCAATCATGAGGAAAACTCAATGGTCAATGACTCGGCTTGAACCATGATTTTATTCTAGCGGTAGTATAATATAACAACCCCAGTGACACTGTCAAAACCTCAGATGATGGTGTACTCATCCTCTATTTAGTACAGTCGGCCAACCATGTCACACAGGGGAATTTATCACTATCCTTGGACTGCTGAGGTACTCATTATGTCAAGTACCATTGGTCTACTTCATCACACAGAGGCAATCCCCACGATGGGTCTGTCGTGCTCACATAGAGGCACACCCCCTGGTAGCCTACTGAGGTACTCCTCCTGTCGAGTACCTTGGGTCTGATGCACTCACATAGAGGGCCTCCCCACCGTGGATCTACCGCGTCACACAGAGTCACTCCCCACTGGGCCAGTCAAGTCACCCCGAGTCGAATCGATCAAGCAGTCATCTGATCTCATCCATCTAAAAGGTCTTCGTACTTTTTCTGCTCTCCTTTGGAAGGATCCTCTCAACGAACTACTAGTCGATACTCCAAACTTCACAAAAACCCATGTATAAGTATCTCAAAGGATGTCCTCATCATAGGGGTCTCAATGCAATAGACGACGCGTCAATCGGATGCCCGGTCCGTGAGTTATTGGCATTTCCATCCTGGGGGCCTGGTTTAATTTTAGGTTCAAACAAACCCGACCCGACCCCAACCATGTACAAACCTCACATGGGGTATTCAAAAAGAATCACCTCACTCTAAACATCACATTTCCATAGACGGTTCGTCGATTAGGCACCCGTAGCCCATGATATGGGCAAAAGGTGTATTCCGGTCAAACGGGTTCAGACTGGTGTCTGACCCGGTCCGCGGGTCCGACCCAGCCCGAGGGGGCAGCCCGGTTGGAGGGTGCGGCCAGGCCTGAGTAGACAGATCGGTGGCCCACATGGCCTGGACGGCGGCCCATGTGGCCTAATGACAGCCCGCGTGGCCAGTGGGCGGCCCTCATGGCCTGGCTGGCCAGCGGCTGGCGGCACCCTACGGGGCCAGCCATCGTCTTTTCCATGGGGAGGTGTGCGCCTCTTGAAATCTCAAATAGTTAAACCATTCGGGTGGATCCGATCCTTCGCCAGTTGGTACCAGTCCAGCTCACACGGGACCCAACGGGGTCCCGCTTCTCCCGGAAGGCTGAGCAGGCCGCCGCCCCTCACCGCCGGTAGTGGGCCCATCGTTGGCCACAATTGTTCCTCCACCATGGCATGCCCTATCTGCGGCTCTACCTCTCCACGCAGCATGACAGCGCTATGCCCCTCTGCCACCTCCCACCCTGGCCATGGCACTCCTCCTCCGCACAGCATGACGGCGCCGCGCCCTTCCACCACAGCCCGCCCTGGCCATCAACCCCTTCTCCTTCGCATGGTGCGATGGCGCCACGCCATCTATTCTGTGTGGCATGGTGGTGCCTTTCCATTTCGATGACCCGATGTCCTTGTGCCGTCGGTTTCTTCATGGTCGGCCCATCCCTGGCTACCATTTCTCTTCCTTTTTTCATTCTTCCGGTAGCACCGTTGCGTCGTCGTCGTCTTCAACAAGCGAGGAAAACGAATGGGGAGGGTCGAGCCATGTTTGAGCACCCCGAGCCCCCATAGTATGGTGATTTCTATAGGAAAAATCCTCACCCAAGATTGAACGATGTAGAAAAAAATCAAATTCAAACCCAAATTCCCTACCTCATATTGTCAATTGTTGATGGTGTCACGGAATGAAAATTTCATTTTTTTTGACATCGGAAAGATGGTGAAGAAGTCGAGGACGGTGTCATCAACATTCTTCAAGTACATTTCTCCCTCATTTGTCCCAGTTGAATAAGGAGGAAGATATCCATCATTCTTCGTTGGAGAGGGGCGTTCTTTGTTGGAAGATGACGTTATCCAAATGTTCGTCCTCTTCCAGAGTTTGCACAAAAGGATATCTCAACAAAATAATAGAGTGATAATCCTATTAATTTTGTTTCCAAAAAATTTGAATTAGACTAATTAATAACCCAACTTCACTAAATTAATACATGAGTGTTGGCATAATTAAAACTAGAGGAGTCAAGAGGCTCTCCCTCATTAACGAGGAAGTGTTGAGAGGTTTCATCCTCGGGTGGTCTCCACCACTTATAATCCTCTCGTGGGAGGTTATGGTTTGGTGGCCCCCACCACCATAACCACTTATGGGAGGTTAGGGTGTGGTGGTCCCACCACCAACTCCCATGGGGAGGTTCCAACTACCATCCAACACACACATGGCAGCCTAGAATAAATTAAAATGCTAAACACTTTAATTTATTATTTTTATAAAAAGCAAAAAACTAACTTTTATTCTCGACCATCTGTTGTCGAGGGTAAATTCTTCTTAAGCAAATACCAACACAACGAGTTCAATGGTGCCATCAGTTTCCAATTTCGATCACTAGTTCAAAAGTTATAAAATCTTGCTCGTACGATTACAGAACATACCCAAAAAACTTTAGAATTTGATTCCGAGCACACCGGGCCTCAGAGTCAAGCGCCGTAGATTTTTGCAGATGTGTAAAAATCCCATGTATTAAAGAAAAAAAATTCATGGAATTTCTACTATTTACAATGATAATAAAAATATGTTATTCAACATATCAAAAAATATGAATTAAGATGATTATTTTTACATTTATTAATAAGAAATAATATATATTTTATTCTATAAAATTAAAGTGGGCTTCATTTTTCTATAAAACGATTCCAAATAATTTTATTATCATTTGTGTCATCAGGCATGTAATTATAATTCAATAATTATCTATGAAAATATATATTTAATACATAAAATTAATATTCTTTTAGAATGATTATTCATTATTCATGGTAACACCTAAAAAATATTTTTATTTAATTATTCAATGAAAAATAGAACATGATCAAGATAGAATAGGGGATAGGAAGTGTGACTCTGGGAGTCATAGGGGTCTAAAGTAGTGAAGTAAAAGAAAATCTGCATGCACTAGATTTACTACATCTAGGGTAAGGGAGCCAGTACCTATGAAACATGGGATCTATTCACCTTGGGTTTCTTGAGAACCCAAGAAGTCAAAAACATCATTTCCTTCATTCCATGTATGATAAATATCATTATTGTTGTTTATCAAATCATTGAATCTCGGAATGGTATACTCAATGGAGCATGGTGTGGAACCACAGCCATATAGTGAATTAAAAATGGATTTTTGATTCATTTTCAACCTCCATAAGATTAATATAATTACGATTACATAGAAGAAGATATGTGAGAATAGATTAGGCATCCACCAGAGGTGAATTAGCACAACCAAATATATTGTAATAGGTCAGATCCATAGATCATATTGTATCCAAAATCACCCCTCCATCTGTAATATATACCATGCTTCATTATCATTCTATGTTAATTTTAGGACCCCATTGTTGGGGATACACTCATACCCACCTTTCCATTCTTCCATTACAAACATTGGGCACAATAGAGCCTATGATAAGGTGACTGAAGTATGGGGTTGCCTCATATTTCATGCATAGTGGGTCAAAATCATTAAGAGTAATTCTATTTTTATCACAGGACCCTTTTCATCCCTTACATATCCCTTAAAAAGAACCCCACATTTCTCTATCAAAATATATCAACATCCATCCACAAAAATGATAGCATTCACCATTCTCTCGGGCCACTAGTCGCTGCTCCATGAAACCATCAACTAATGAAGTCGACACATAAGACCCCATGTGGAGACCATCACATAAAACCGCCAATTATCTGACACAAATGTTTTTTTCTAGTGGATATTGAAGAAGAGGATCTTAGTTTCTATAGTTCTCGCATCCCTACAACTATTACACATCTAGACAAGATTCACCCCCATACACATAATGTTATCTTTCATTGGAAATGCATTATGCATCACTCTCTTAACCTGGAAGTTATTATTTTATGGGATTTCATTGATCTATAGCACATCACTTCATCCAACCTTTTTGTGTTACACCCTTTGAATCTCAGGGTATTTATTTGTCGAGAAGATGCATGAGGGTGATCTCATTAAGGCACATTTATATGGTTATGTGTTCATGACAATGGTATCAATGATTATCCACTGATCTCCATCTAGAATGGAATGAATTAAGCTGCAATGATTCATCACATGTCTAAAGGTGATTTCTAGTACTAGATATCAAAAGAATCCAAGCTTCGTATAGACATAGTTTCACAATGAAATATCCTTCACCATCTAAAATATTTTCACATGACATCATTCAAAATTAAAAAATTCAAAACATGTTCATTTTATACTATTGATTTCTTTTTTATTTATTATTCCAAAATTACATGTTCACCTAAATTTTAATAACATAATTTTTATTTATTATATCACAATCCCTATTATAGTATAAAACATAATAAAATGAATATTAAAAAAATTCATATTATATATTATTATCCTCCTGCATTAAAAAAATATTTATGACTAAATAAAAATATTTAAAAATTATTATTTTTAAATTTTAATTGAATGATTATTTCAATTCATAAATGATGGTTTTCAATCAAATTTCATATTATTTTTCAAGAAAATTTCAATAAATTTCATTATCCATTCTAAAATCATATGTTTATCATATTGGTATATACAAGAAATCAATAAAGGTTATTTTCATGGTCATAAAAAAATATAACGGTGGAATAAAAAATAATTAATTCAATAATAGATATGCTTAGTTAGTATATCACTAATGTTTAATTACTAATAAATTAAACATCACGAACTGACCTAGATAACCATCCTAAAATGTACCCAACTTGATTCTAACATGACCTAAATAGATTTTTCTATCTCTATAGGCTAGGTACTAGTACCAAGGCTTCATGAAGACCAATATGGAATGATTTATCCACAAAATTTACTTAACAACAAATAATAGTAGTTATGAATCAAGAAAAAATTTAGTTTGATAGACACTTCACTGGAGAAAAGATTAAACATTTTCAAAACACTAGTATCGAAAATGATAATTGAAGCACAATAAAACTCATGCACCATAGACACCATTAGTTTCTACAATCATTCAATGTCCTATAGGTTCGGTACACCCACCATCTATGAGTGGTTTTCTTCATTTTCCTAGAACTAGAAAATGAAAATAAATAAAAACTCAACGGAAAGGGTGGATTGTGAACATAAAAAACTAATAAGGACTTCAATAATATTTTAGTAATAAATCAATATCAAATAAATGATTTAATATTAATTTTAAATAATGAATGTTTTGGAATAATTTTCACAACGGACATAAAACATGTTTTCTAAACATTCCAATGGCTAGATCAATGTAGGTAAAAAAGGAATTTCCATTGAAGGTTTTATTTTTATAACATATTTTCTAAAAGTGAATGAATACGTATAGAAGTTGAAATAAGTAAACAATTTCATAACATTTTCTTGTAAGATAATTATAAATCATATCATTATTAGGATAAGACATAGGGTTTATTTTCTAAATCCATGCCATGTGGTTTTCAAAGTCATAGTGACATACGACTACATGTGTGAACATACATCCCAATACTCAAGCCTAAGGGGAATCAGAATTCATCCCTAAATAATGACTCCCGACCATTTTATAGTTTAATATTGTAGTCATTTATAAATAATTAAATCATTCTTAACCCATTCCTTATGAACCAGTATCTCATGTGCATCATATTATTCATATTATAATTGGGGATATCATTTCATTTCAATCATTCAAAAAAAATTACAATAATCATTTTAGATCATCCCTATGTTCTAGTTTCAGAACATTAATTTAATTTCAAAAACTAAAACAAAATGGGTTTTTTAAAACAATCTTATCATTTTTATCATTTTGAATTATAAAATTTTATAATTCTTGCATTTCAATAATTTTAGGATAAAAATCATTATTTACATTTGTGAAAAAAATTTATGAAAATTTACAAATAATTTTCACTACATACTACCAATGATTTTCATCACACACACCATTACATTTCAAAAACCATCCATTAAAATTTTGTTTCAAGATTTAGAAATGGACTTTAAATCTAACTAAAAATATATACACAATGAAGCATTCGTATAGTATATATTAATTTAAGAAATGACATTCCTTAAATATAATATTTCAAAACACTAAAGAGGGATCCTTAAGAAAAATCTTATATAATTCCTTGCCTTAAGATCAATGTAAAATAGAAAAAAAAAGATATCCTCCATCGATCACCCAATATTAAGTCACCCCAAAATATACTCTGGAGGATATCAAAAATCAAAGCAATATTTGTTTTGGTATTTTTAAAAAAAATAAATTCACATTGGTTTGTACCCTTATGAAACGTTTAAGAACAATATATTACTCATTAGTAGTGATAGGTTACTCGTACACACTGGAAATATTTCCTTTATCCATCTTAGTATACCCTTAAATAATCATTTGAAACTTACAGAAACCATTATGAAAGTTTATTTTACCAATACATGACATATTGACAAAAGGATTTACCCTTCAGTTAGTCATCCATTCCCTTTCATAGTGTAAAATATTTCACCCTTAACATTTTTCATTGATTTTTTTCTATTATATAACCACTGAAAATTTGGGGTTACCTTTACATAACACATCATGTGTATGGTTAGAGGGTCTTTACTCATATAAAGACCCCATTTATTATGTAAGGGTAAAGGTTAAATTACTAGAAAATTATATTTCTATTAAAAATTATTATAAACTAAATCCAAAAAGGATTCTATATTTTTTGGAAAGTCCCCAACACATCTGATAACAAAGAGTTCATCCCAAACCAAGGAAAATACCTAAAAGAAATGATCAATATTTTTCATTGCTTCCCCATATAAATACATTTTTACCCCATATATCTTGATCAGAAGACTCCATATCATATATATGGGTCCATGCCATAGTGTAACCAATATTTATCATTATTTTTATATTTTCTATAAAGTGGTATGTTTCAATCAGGGTTTGGTTTGGGTTCTTGTGAATGTTTTTGATAACTGTTTGGTCTAAACCATGAAAGGGCCAATAGTGACCACAAAATATTCATTTGGCATCATGGAAGTAGCACATGTCTTATGCACAGTCAAAGAAAATTGTGTGAAGAGAGTGAGAAATTGTTATGTCAAATGACAGAGACGGGTTTCACAATTTGTGTATAATTTCTCATACAATGGGGTTATCCCATTTGAGAGTCCTTCCCTCTAGTAGGATGTTAATGGTTGTCGCATAGTCTACCACACCATGCATCCAAGCCATGTGGCCCTCTCGGTATTCAAAAAAATGAATGAATATAAAATAAAATTAAATGAACCAGTTTTAGTAATAGAAATATTATTATTATAACTGTGATGATGATGATTATTATTCAGCTTATTACTATTATTATTATTTAAACCCTTAAGGATCTCCCCCATTTCTTCTCCCCCCTCAAGTGACCAGGCCTTCTCCCCCTCTCTCAATGACATTAAGTCGCTCGAAGAGTCTCCCCATCTACTCGATGATCCTCCTCTCCCTCTATCATGGGTGCAGTCTACTCTGACTGAGACTTTCCTCTTCTATTCCACTTTATTTTTCCTATTTCTCTATTCCCTTAATACGTTATGAGGATGGATATACCCTAATGGTTTCTAATAGTTTAATTTTTGTTTATTTTCATGCATTTAGGGTTTCTTTTTTCTCATATAATACAATGGACCCATTTGAGGCAAGATTGGGTCTCGTGTAACAAATTTAGTGAGTTATGCTATCAGTTTAAGGAAATGATACTTCCAATTTTTACCTTTGGATGATTTTAAAATATAGGTTTTGTGATTTTGGGTATCAGGTATTTTTCATTTTGGTGTTAGACATTTCTATGGGAGTTTCTTATTGCTGATGTTGAAAGAGACTTTCTTGAGTGTTCTTATATACGAAAAAATATGTGTATGTTATCCATTTCTATATATTCACCCACAGAAGGATGATTATATATAATAGGGATAGGTGTTATTACATATATATATTAAAATTCAAATTAATTTATGTAAATGGGTGTATATTCATTTATAAAACTATGTGTGAGGATCACATTGTACATATTTGTCCCTGAAAATATTTACATAGGGTTGGGTGTCCTTTCATATATGAAAATGTTGACATGAGTGTGAGTGGTGAATATAAGACTCTAGTTTACTTCATCAAAAGCATAGCACCTTGACTTTGAGGTAGGATCCCTATGCCTAGGACTTTAAATGAAATTCCATAATTTCTTTATTATTTTAAAAATATGTTTTAAATTTATGTAGTGTGTATATTCTATGAAACCTAGTTATGGATTTTTTTAAAATTTTATACAATTTTTTTCATAATTCATATAAAAATCCAACGTGGGGATTTGATGTTGAAATATGCTCTCACACATAATTTGTAAAACATAATTTATTTCTAATACTCTATTAGTCCTCATTTATATATCTTTAATAGTGGTTTCCTAAATTTTTTTGAAATGTGAAATGAGTACATCAAATGATTTTGGAGTCTGTAAAATAGTTTATAATGCTTAATTGAATAAAAATGACTTTGTTTTCGATTTTATAAAAGGACAAATTTCGTGTTTAGTATGTTTGGAAAATTGATTGGTTTTTTGGAGTGATTTAAAGGTTAAATAATGATTTACCTTTAATAAAAATATTTCTTAATTTTAATAATGGGTTCAATATTGTTTTTATATATGTATTTCCTTGTTTATTTAATTGATATTTTAAATGAATTCGAAGCATATAAGTGTTGGGTGGATTTATTTTTTAAAACAAAAATATTCCTTGTAATGTAATGATAACCATACAGAACACCATGAGTGATTGGTGGAAGTGGAAAACCCCACTTGAGACATTCCCCCTTATTTAGAATTTTTTGTGTAAGTGTTAATGTTTGATTTTTGATATGTTCCTAGTGATGAGGATTATACATGTTGTGTTATATAAAAAGGATGATGCACTCAAGGATGTCGGTTTTTTGTGAGAGGTTGGACGAGTTTTTTGGGAAATAAAAATCAAATCTATATTCTTACTTGATAAATACTCACCACTGTTTGAAATAGACATAAGGGAAACATGAGTAGTAAGGTGGGTGAACTAGAACTAGTACACTAGTTGATTCAGAAGTGGTGTAGGAACATATTCATCTAGTAGGACTGATGACATAACACGTACTAAACATGTTATATGACCAGAGACACAAGACCATAAGATTTTTTCCCCAATAATGTATAATGCATGGGATTTATTTTTTTGATGGCTTATGATATGGAGAACATTAGACCTTGGGATAGAATATCCTACAATGGTTTGTGAATGAGAATAACTTGAGTAGTTGATTTGAAGGATTTATATCACATATGTATGAGGTTTATAGTGTCCCACTTCTATAAGTTATCTATAGGGGATTTCATATGGTTTTATCTTGTGATATGGTTCTTTATGATGTGGCTATGACCATTGGTATGTGGTGGACCTAGTGTATATGGTTCTAGTCATGTGATTTCCATTCCAATTTCTTCATGATTTTTTTCTCTATTATGGAAACCATGTTTCAAAATAAATTTTTTCCTTCCTTGTTAATTTTTTTTACATTCATGGAAACTATATTTGATATGTGATTGTAAGAAAATAATTTTTCCTAAAAAAGGAAGCTTCTGATTTGAATTTGAATACAACAAAAACCTTATTTTTATCTGGTTATATTTTTTAAACTAGTGTGTATTGGTTCCGATTTTTAAGGTGAGGGATATGGAATAGTTTATCTAGGAATGCCTACTTTATTTTCATAATAATTACAATAGCATTACTTTTTTTTGATCTGGTGCTACTTTTTGCTTGGATGTGATCATCGTGGGGTGACGTTGGTTTACTGGTCGGAGGTGGCCCAGAGGGACATGTGGTGTTATGTGCAGTGTTACTTATATCTTCTCCTCGTGTTCATTTTTGTTGCTTAGATTATATTTTTTACTTTTCATTTTTTATCGTAACAATCAATCCCAATTTATTTATTTTGTTGTCTAGCACTAGTTTCCTGCTCATAGGGATTAGGAACACCCTTTGTGCCTTGTTTCTGGCCAAATTTGGTGACTAGTTCCGGGTTGACTCAAGTTGGATCATGAAAATATTCCATCAGAGGTGGCCCTTGTTATTTTGGGTGTTAGGTAGCTTAGATATTATGACTGTTAGTACCATATAGGTTGGTGTAGGATGGTAGTCATTAATATATGCTCATCTTGAGCCTCTAATTACCCGGTGTAGTTTAGGATTTTAGTTTTCCATTTTTGGTATGAGCGGATAAGAGAAGATAACAGGAATGCGCTAGTGTTATGCGATGGAATAGCATGGACTAGCGACCCATTTGAATTATGAATCCATTTTTCAAGATACTTCCTTTGGTTGATGCCCACTCGGAGCACAGTCTGCTAAGCCATGTGGTCAGGTTCGGAAATTCCACGGGTTCTTTATTCATGGAGTTTTGGAGTGAGTGATGATTTGGATTTGTTTAATCTTAAATGATTGGAAAATATAAATTGAAAATGGTTTTTAGTAAAAAGTGCTTTCAAAAGGTAAAGTTTTTTTTTGGAGTGTAAAAATTGTTTTTAAAATGGAAATGATTCCTGGAAATGGTTTTCTTTTAATGGAATGTGTGATTTCAAAGGGTAAAATTGGAGGTGTTTTGGAAATAATTATGTATTATTGAAATACTTTTTGGAATTTATAATGAATATTGGTTTGGAATTTTGGATTTAGGATGAATAAATTGTTTTGGAATTGAGAAATGTTTTGTATTGACCCTTGGTACTTTTATGACTGACCACATATATGGATATATTTGTGTGAAAGATTATAATTGGAAGTATTATTAGATGTATTATTGAGATATAAGTGGGATATATATATAAATATATATATTTGTGTGTGTGAGAGAGATAGAGAGGGAGAATTCATGTCATACCAATGGTGGGTATTTATGTTTTTTTCTTTGTGGAAAATGGTTTTCAAAAAGGTATATTTTAATGTTCATAGAAAGTTATTGAGTAGTTGTTTGGTGTTTTATTTTAATTTTTGGAACCCACCCCCCTAGGATCATTTTTTAAAGTTTATAATGATGTCAGAATGGTGATTTGCATTTTAGTTTAGGTTTTTTATTGAATTGTGGAATTTTGGAATATAATGTGATATGATTCAGATTTTTTTCATTTTATTTTTGAATATTCCCTTGAAAAGTCAGGATATGGAGTGCACGGTCAGACTCCAAGATGTCTTCCTCCATTTATATGATTAGGCTAGTATTGGAAATTGGTGTTAGTATTCTTCTTGTGGTTTGAACTTATCAAAACTATGTAGGTTGAAGTTCTTGAAGAAATTCTAAATAAGTATTTCTCTGAGTATTCTCATTGAATACTCTACCTAGAGTATAAATTAAGTGATGGATTTGAATCCTTTTTGAACTATGGAACACATCTAAGTCTACTTTCCATTTCACCCACCTTCTTTAGTTAAAAATAGAATAATGTCCCATTTGTAGTGGCTTACGAAAATAGGTTTCAATTAGCTTGGTCACATAGGACATCTGAAGAAGTTCTATATGTCACACTATGGAAAGGAAAAGTTTATATTGAAGATCATTTTCTTCTAACATTAGGGAAGGAGATGCTTCGACACATCAGGGCTCTAACCATATGTCTCAGAGTGAATATTTTCACATAGTTAGGAAACATTTGGTGTGGGGGAGACTTTAGTCCAACCTTTTTCTACAATGTAGTAATGGGGTCTATTTATGTTCCAATATTTCATCTCTCTTCATTTTCAGTGGTTCTTTACTGTTGTAAAAGTCATATAGGTCTCAATTTTTTATTGTAGTCTTATTTCTTTAAAAGGTCTATCTTTTACAGGTTTGTAATTTATTTATTGCTTTTATTTGGTTGTGAAAAGTTTAAGTGGCCTTATATACTTGTAAAAATCAATAGTTGTTAATTTTTGTATAGTTATAAACCCTTGAATGGTTGTTTCTTTGTGTATTAATTTTTTTCTCTAGGTTTTTCTCATTTTGGAGATTCTTGTTTTTAGTGGATATGATGAATTATTGATTTGTTCTATACTCAGTATGGGATATTTTTCAGTACTCCCTTATAGTGGGTGTTGGTATGTGGATGAGTTTTTTGGTCAATTATGTGGGTCCCCCTATTAGTTAGTGTGTGTAGTTTTTGAGTTGACCAGCTAGAATTTTTTATGTTGGTCATGCTAGTAGGGTTATTGTGGTGGTGATAACCCTCATATTTCCCCTATGTATTCCCTTATTTCTTTTATATAGAGTTACTTATGTGTGTATTATAGAGTTAAAAGGCCACATCATGGTTTATCATTTTATTTGGACTAATATAATTTCATGTTCTGGTTTCATTCCTCATTCAATAGGGTGAATCTATAGGGGAAGAGAGTTTTTTTAGTTGGAATAATTATCGCACCCAGAACAATTTTTCTCTTTATTTTTATCTTTTTCTTGATATTGGTCATTTAGTCAAGGTTCGGGTTTGGTTATCGATGATAGTTTTCGAGATTATGATGTTTTTTTGGTTTTTCTGGATCTATGCATTGTTTGATCATGGGTTTTACCAATCTATGCAAGGACAATTAGTGAGTACGCGACCTTAATTTATAGTTAGGGATGATGAGAACTCCATGAACATGGTCATAGAAAACCACGCGGTGAGCATGAGAAATGGTTTTTTTATGACATAGATGGGCTGAATGGATGGCGTAATATTTCTTAAACCATGTGTCCACCCCATGTGAGGGTACCTTCCCTTAAGTAAGTTACACATGGTTGGTGCATGGCCTGGAAAACAGTGCATCCAAACCATGAAACATTCCTGATGTTCAAAAACAATTAAATGAAAATAATATTAAAAGAATATTTGTGAATATTAATATTAACGTTATTTTTTTTCATCATAATTTTTTTTAAACACTTAAGCGCCCCCCCCCCCCCCCCCATTTTCGTCTCCCATATCACATGACCAGTTCCTTTTCCCCTCTTCCTCTCTCATGACACTACCCTGTGGGGATCCCCAGCTGCTTTTCGTTCCACCTCTCCCTCCTTCATGGGTGTGGTCTACTCAATGAAATCCTTTGTTCCTATTCCCCAACTTATTTTTCCTCTTTCTCTATTCAATCACTGTTGAGTTAACCTGGATGAAGCTTAAGTGTTTTTAATTTCCCATTTTTTATTTTTTTCTTGTGGCTAATATTATTGTTCTTAGAGGATTCCTTCTACTCATTTGAGGAAATATTAGTTCTCATGTATACAAGTAAGTGAGTTATTCTATCACTTTTCCATTAGGTTTCATCGGTTTTTTACCATAAGTCAATTTTAAATTACGGTTTTTTTATTTTATGATTATTCTATTTTTCATTGGTGGTTTGGATTTCACTGTGGTCTTTTTAGACTAACGTTATCGAAGGAAATATCTATGGGTATTCATAGTTAGAAATACATATATGTAATTTAACCATTATTTATATTCACCCAAGGTAGGATGAATATATATAATGGTTCAATTTGTACTTATAGATATATATATATATATATATATAAGAAAATGAATATGCATGTAAGTGAAAAAGGTATATGAATGAACAATCCTACATGTAAGGATCCCCTTCCAGATATTTAGTGATTAAAATATATAAATTGGTTTTATGTGTCTTGGAATATCTATAAAAGTGCATATGAATGAAAGGGTAGGAGAGAAGAACTGAGTTTCCATCATCAAAATTTGCACGCATTAAGTTTGAGGTATGTTCCCATTGCCTAAACCTTTAAACTGAAATCCATAATTTTTTTATATTATTTTAAAAATATTATATATTTATATATACTATGTATATGTTATGCAGTCTGGTTATAGATTTCAGTAATGGTTATTCATTTTTCATAATTTATCTACTATTCAATTGTTGGGTTTTCATGTTGAAATATTAAATCATCCTTGTTTTTTAAAACCTATTGTATTTCTAATGTTCAATTTCTCATCAATGATATTTCATTAAAAGTTTTTTCTATAATGGTATTGATGGTGTAATGGGTAGATCTAATTATTTTGTTGTGTGAAATATAGTTTTTAAAGTTTACGTTAATTAAATTATGTTTGTGTGTAATTTTAAGAAGTTGAAATTTCATATTTTGGTATGTTGGGAAAACCTCATCGATTTCATGTCAATTCACAGTTAAATGGATATTTTTAATTCATAAAATGTTGGTTCATTTTTATCATGGTTTCCAACTTGTTTCTAAATTTTCAGTTCCTTGGTTTTTTAAAAGATATTTTAATTGGGTTTTGACCATTAAATTTTGGGTGATTATGTTTTAAAAAATTAATGTATTACTTGTAAATTAATGAAGACTCATTGGAACTTTGAGAATGATTTTTGGAATTTTAATGTCTAACTTCCGGAAGTCACCCTTAAAAAATATTTTTAATGTTCTAATGTGTCATGTTTGATATGTTCTTAGTGAAGAGGCTTGTGCATTATTGTGTGACTTAAAAAGGGGGATGTTCTCATGGAGAGAGATTCATAGTGTGAGGTTGGATTTGTTTTTGGGGTAAATTAAATTACATGTATTTATATTTATTCTTGATAAAAACTCAATTCCATTTAAAATAGAGAACATGGAAAACCAAATTTTCTAAGTAGGAGAACTCAAAATAGTATAGTAGTTGATTCATAAGAGACTGAGGTATGTATTTATCAAGCATGATTGATTCTAAATCACTAACATATCATGTGATGTGATCGGAGACCATTAGACCATGGGATTTGATCCCTTATAATGGCTCGTGCACGGGAATGCTATTGGAATTGGATTCTGATATAAAGACCATTTTACCCTGGGATGTGATCCCCTATAATTGCTTGTGCACGAGAACATTGTTTGTAGTTGAGTTGGATTATTTTCATCGCTGAGGTATGAGGTTCATATTTTCCAACTTGTTAATGATTCCTATAAAGATTTCACATGGATCTCTCATGTGAAATGTTTTGTTATTTTGTGTTTCTCCCCATTGGAATGCAGTGGACCACGTGTACAAGGTTCTTGTCATGTGATTTCCATTCTTGTTTTTTTGAGGTTATTTTCTATTTTGGGAATACCTTTTTTTTGTTCAAATTTTTTATTCTATTTTAAAATGTCTATAAATGAATGGAAACTATTTTTGATATGTATTTGAAAGAAAACGTGGTTTCATGAAAATGGATGCATATTATTTGAATTTTAAAATAACAAATACATTATTTTTATATTGATGTATTTTTTAAACTTTCATATCATGTTTTATATTAATAAGTAATAAATAGGGAATAAATTATATAAGCACAACTTTTGAGTTTTAATACTCACAACTATAACTTTATTTCTATTTTTTGATGTTGGTTCTTCTAGTTTTCATTTAGCCATCATGGGGCCATTTTGTTTTTGTGTCCCATGATGGTGTGTGCTATTTTTTATTTTCATTTCTCATGTTTCATTTTTATTTTTTGTTTTATATTTTCATTCATGTAATTTTTTATTGTATAAATCATTCCAAATTGTTTTATTTTGATGCTCAACCCCAGTTTCTATCCCCTGGGGATTAAGAACACTCGTCGAGACTTGTTACTGGCCAACTCAAGTGACCAGATCAGGGTTAACCGAGGTTGGTTCATGGGAGTCTGTTTCTCTCTTATTAGTACCTCATTCTCCTATGTATCAAGTGAATGAGTACCATATTTCCATAACACCCACACCAAGGGTATTTATTTCCCACAAATAACATTTATATTAGATCTATAATCTGAATAAGATTCTCAGTCCCAAATAAGTCAAATTCTACATAACAATATTCCCATATAAACATATGAGATTTATCTAAGAGGTTCTTAATGGGAAAAAATATATGGAACACATTTTTTATTGAATTTATATTTGGTTGAAAATAAAAATGGTAATCCAACATGACTATATTATTAATAACATCCAAGGCTCTCATATATATTCATTATAAAATTCTATATTTTATGAGTTTTCGATGTCTTAACTGCGGTGAAAATCGAAAAAAACCAGGTCACCATCTCTAAAACACAAAGGTAATCAATGATGATCATTGTAGGTTTTTTATTTTCTCTATGTAGATACCATTTAATAATGAATATACTTGATCTTTTTTATTTTCACCTATGTCCCACCAGCAAATCTTAATAAAACTACAACAATAGATGATATATTTTCACAGTGGCCCATAAAAATCCTGAAAGGGATTCATCGTGAAATATAACTAGTAGCTATTGTTATTGGAAAACTCAACACGTCCCAAATGGCTATCTCAATATCCTCTAATGTCAAAGATGCATCCACGTAGCATATCCCCAAGAATCTGAATAAATTGTTTCATATTACCATCGTTTATAGGATTGAGTTTCTCGATCAACTATACCTTGGATCTAATCACCTCATGGATTTCCCAGTATAAAAAGTAAAAAATGGACCCCGATTTGAAATGATAGTGGTGTAACTCCATTAAACCTGATGATCTCTTTGGAAAACATATTTATCATGTCCTCAAATCTCATATTATATTGAATTGGAATAAATTGAGTTAATTAAGTGAATCAACCAATCACATACCTTATCACATTCTTTCATCCACATGTAGATGGTAACCAAACCCAAAACTTCATCAAATATCACCGCCTTCCTAGTTAGAACTAGGAGGAGATAAGGAAAAATCAATTTCGTTTGATGCTTAACCATGAAATGTTGACAAGTAATACTAGGGAAAAAAATCATCAATGACTCATTTCATACATGGCCACCAAAAACATCACCTTGTATCATAAACTATTTTTGTGGTTCTAGGGTGTACCTCCCACTAGGAATTATAGAAATTCCCCCACATATCCTTACTCAATGGTTTTTGAATATAAAAATTGTTCTAAAAGCATGGATATTCTATAAATTTTGTGACCACTCATTGATTGTCTCCCCACCATATAATTAATTTCTAATTCCCCAGAATTAACCATCATGATTCTTTTTCTAAAGAATCATCTTTTGTGGTTACGTTTTCAAATGATCACTCACAAATTATTATTTATATCATCCTACTAGACCCAAATTGTATAAAAGAATATAGTTCCACCAAATTAAACTATTCAATAGAGTGATTTATTCCTTGGGATGGTAGTTTACTACTCAGAGAATCATCAATGGAATTTTCATTACTAAGATTATACATAAGGTAAAAATAAAAAACATTCTGGTAATGTAAGACCATTCTGAACTAATTGATCATATGTTTTTTAGAGGATATATAAATCAAGAATATATTATTAGATTATATGTTCATAAATTCACTAAGACGATAATATTTTTTTCTCTTCAAATATTGTATCATGCATATCAATTCAAAATCATGTTTGAGATAGTTTTTTTCACGAGTCTAAATATGACAAGAACCATATAATACAAAATGATCAACCTATATAACAACTCTTCCCAAACATGAACCTGATGCATCAATGGATACCACATAACTGTGACCATCATCTAGAAGAATCAAAAAAGAATATGAAGTCAATATAGGCTTGAACTCATCAGTGGAAGCCTAACATTTTGACTCCCAAAAAACATCACCCCCTTCTTTGGAAAAGAGGTTATCAGAGACTCCAACATAAATAAATCCTTCAAAAAATGCTGATAATACACTACCATGTCCAAGTATCTCTAAAGATAAAAACAATTAAATGGCTCCTCCTAGGTTATAATATAATTCCACATTATAGGTTTAACATAAATACCATTTTTAGAAACCCCATGTCCCATGAATTTTACATCACCCATACAAAAGTTTTTTTATAATTCTTAGTGTAATGTTTTTGATATCCCAAAACATCGTCAGATATTATCCTATGATGTACATGGTCATCACTTGTCTTAGAGTAAACTAATATATCAAAAATATACAAAAAACCAATCTTGATACTCAGGTAAAATCCTATACACAAATTCTATGGATATTGTTGTAGCATCGGTTAGAGCCAAAGCCATTACAAGTTATAAATAATGGTTATACCTTCCCATGAACATAGGTTTAGGTATGTCACGCTCCCTAGTCCTAAGCTGGTAATAATAAGAATCAAGATCAGTCTTTGAAAACCACAACTCCCATTTTAAATTTTCAAAAAAATCAGTTTTTTGTAAAGGTTATTTTTTCTTAACTATGGATTAGTTGAGATTATTGTACTTTATACAATGGTGAAATATTTCATTGGGCCTATTTGAAAAGAAAATAGCAATACTCAAGGCGACACACTAGGTAAAATCAAACCCTTGGATAACAAATAATTCAATTATGGTTTTAAATCTTTTTATTCTACTTATTCCATATGGTAATTGGGAAGATAAATTGTATTGGTATCGGGTACCATGTTCATGGAAAATTATACCTCCTTCATTTACGGGAGACAAAAAAATATATATAGAAATATGTTCGGGAACATAATGATAATTATAGAAAGTTCCATATCTAAAGGATCATACATGAGTTTAATGAAAAAAACGTATATCATGTTACCTAACTCCAAAAGAGGAATTCAGGCTCAACATGACAACATGTTCCATTCTCAAAGAGTGACACAACACACACCACCAGTTAAATTAAAGGAAACCCACTAAAGATAATAGTTGATAAAAGATTTATGAGTGATCAATATATCCATATCGAGAGTGACATCCAATGGTTTTATATCAGAAACCAAAAAGACACAAATAATCTTGACTTCTAAAAAAAGAGTATAAGAATGGAATTGGAGGCTCTGTTATCCATACTTCCTAAGAGGCATATAAATCAATATTACATAATTCATGATCTCCATTGTGATATTTTATAAACCACCAAACTAGTATATTTTAAGGAATGAGAGGTAGTATTATCAAATAATACACTCACTAAAGATGTATCAATATAAATGTTACCTCACACATTCAAATGGCATGCTTCAACTTCAGTTGGAGACTCATCCACTGCATGAAGAAGATTCATTCATGATTCATGTGGATGGAACCCATTTTTCTTGTATAATATATGTTTCTTGTAGAGAATCTCAGTTCTAATGAGAACATACCACTACATAGATTGGTAAAAACATGATAACACCTTGTATGTTTCATTAGAATCAAAAATAGAATTATTTCATCAATTCCTCTATGAATGAATAGTTTATTTTTTCAACCTTTTCATACTAAATGTATATTGGTCCGATTGTTTATATGATATTGATTATTTATTATTGGTCTACTTATAAGATCCAACCCCATGGTTTTTACCACAAGGATAAACCCATTTTTAATTTCCATTAATGTGATAACTAAAAATACAAATATGAGTTAGAGGAACTCCCTCAATACTGACTTACTAGCCTAGTCAAGTTCCACCATCGTTGATCTACATCGAACATCCTCATATGATGTTGTCTTTAATATAAATACCTAAAATAGAATATCTTGTAAAAGACCCATCTCAAATTTTAGGGAATTCAGTTTCTCATTTTATACCACCTTAGTTGAGAAATGAAAAATTTCATAAAACTGGTTTTCAAACTAAGTCATGGTTCAATCACCATTATCATGTTTAAAGAACTCTAGTGATTTTTCTATCATTATCAACTATAGATATAACTTATCCATGAAAACAAAATAAATTATTTATAATCCCATACCAAATTTTGTCCATCGTAAATATTGAGTCCCGCTCTCTTCTTCTAAGAACCTCAATCTTGAATAAAACACATATAACGCTAATAAAATTGATCATCGCCACTAAATAAAAGATATAATAAACCATCTTAAACCAGTAATACCCCTATTTAGGATATTTAGTTTCCTGAAATAATAGTGGTTTGAGATGATGAAACTCATGGACATGGTCTCTAATAATGTTCCTCAAGAGTAAACATTGTATATTAGGAATTAGTGATGCTACCATGCATAGAGCTTTGACCACACACACAAAAACCCCAACACATTTTTGATCAACAATAGGGTTTTCAGGATGTGCTTCATCATATTCACCATCATTAGGTCTCCTAAATGTATTATTATGGCTATGGTGATGCCCAAAGTCAAGATATGTCAAGAAAACTGTCAGTCAATATATATGATATAATCAACACTATCATGAGAAAATAAATAGGGATATATAATACTCATATCAAAGCCCAAGAAAATTCTAGAATCATATACTAAAATTTCATTGAATATACTTTTTTTCCAACAACACTTGGAAACATAAGTCTCTTTATAATAATAGTATTTCAAGAAGTATCTTACAATGTACCCCTAAAGCTCAAACACGATATATTATATTTACAAAAACATTATAAACTACATACTGGCGTCAAATTAGAGGATTGATGAAAATTTTATATGAAATTATCATGAGAACACC
The DNA here is from genome assembly GCA_963277665.1 of Viscum album. Lineage (NCBI taxonomy): Eukaryota > Viridiplantae > Streptophyta > Magnoliopsida > Santalales > Viscaceae > Viscum > Viscum album. The sequence continues at coordinate 1,058,270,104 of OY728161.1, forward strand.
TAAACAACCCTCCTAAATGATATCCCAAGTTGATCCTAACATGACTCGATGAGTATTCAAAATCCATAAAATATAGAGACTATAAATATGGAATAAATTAAACCAAGAAGGAAAAATATTAGCACAAAAATAAACTCAAAAAAATAAATCAGCATTTTGGAATCCAAAAAATATTTGTCATTACAAATACCTTGTTAGAGAAATGTTTCAAAAATTAACCAACATATGTCTCAATAGTGTTAAGTCAAACTCTTCTTCACTAGTTGACTATAGACATAATAATTTTATACCTCTCCCAAGGTCTTGCCCGTTTGGTACACACTCCATATTTGAGTCATATCTTTCATTTCCCTGGACCTAGAATCATATAGTATTAAAATTCCCAAGGAAAATTATAGGAAGTGGGAATCATTTCCCAATAAAATTTCACTAATAATTTTATATAGAATCCAACTCAAATTAACTATTTATGAATAATTTTAAATATGTCATGGAATGGAAACATTTTCTGAAATGATAACAAAATAAGATATTTGAACATTTCAATAAACAGTATAATTTATATACAAATGATAATTTTTATTGAAGCAGGAACAAATATAAAATTTTGTCTGAAGAGAAAATAATATCTATAAAAATATACATGTGTAAAATATTTCATAAATTTGTCATGGAAAATTGTTTTCAAATGTTGTTTCATGAGTATAATCTTTAAGGGTTAGTCAGTAAATATAATTTTTGAGGTTCACATAGTAACTATGAGTTATTGATATCTATGGGAACACAAATCCTTTGAATCAACCCGATAGGGAACATGAATTCATCCTCAAATAATTAATCCCTTCCATTGTATTGTTTAATATTTTAGTAATCATCAAATCCCTTCCAGCATTCATAACCCCTTCCTAAATAATCATGATAACATGAAATTCATCATCCTTGTTATATAATAATAGTAGTTATATTTTCATTTCAATTATTCACAAATAGTTCAAATAATTATTTGAAATCATCCCCAAGTTCATGTTTCAAAGAATGTCTTTAAATTAAATTGATATCACCAAATGTATTTTAACAAAAAATCAATACTTTTGACATATTTCAAATAATAAAATATCTCATGTACTTTATTTCGACAAAAATATTCTATAAATCATCATTTCCATTCAAGATAATTTTTTTTAAAAATTATAAATTAATTTTTCAATGATTCAATAATGGGTTTTCATTAGGAACACTATATCATTTCAAAAACAAACTTTAAAATTTTTAGTAATTATTTAGATCTTTATTGGAAAACCTATTAATATATATATATAAATAAAGGTTTCATATAATAGATATTTCCTTGTTGAATCACCTAAATTGGGTATAATATGGAAAAATATGAATGACAGATATGTAAGAAGAAATACATGGAATTCCATATTCCATGATCAAATGAAAACAAGAACAAAACACTTTTATATCACTTAGTATATGGTCACCACAAACTTCGATCTACATGACAACAAAAATCTAAGAAAATCATATTCAATTATTTTTAAAAATTCAATAGTTAATCTCTTTCAAAAAAAGAAAAAAAATTGTTAAAATACTCATTAGTTTTTTATTTCTATACGAATCATTAATGTGAATGGTTTAAAATCATTTAACATTTCTTTTATAACCTTTAATGTATCAAAATAATTCAATTTACATGTCTTCAATCCTTTTAATTACCAAAAATTTCATTATAGGTGTTCTAGAAGAGGAAGAAGATAAAATAGTTTTTAAAAATATACTTTTCAATAATAGGGAACATTTTAAGGGTAAAATGGTTAATCGTTATGTTGCTTATAGACTCCATGAAAGGGTAGGAGGTTTTATCCTTACATTCCCTTTAAAATATCATTTATACTCTTATTAATTATGGCTTACCCTTACATAAAAATTGGGATAACCTTAAACACAGTTTAGAAAAAAAGGGTTACCCTTTTACCTTACAAATTTATTCTTATGCAACATTTATTTACATATAATTATACCTATATAGTGGTAAGTTACAATTAAACTCATGGAATATTAATTTTACACATCTCAGGTTACCTTTACATATTGACTAGGTACCATTACATAGAATTTAAAAACCTATGGCTACCCTTATGCAAGTCAACCATAGCCTTAAAAAGGTCATCATTACCCATAAATGATGTATATGATTTCACCATTACCATAACACAATGGTGTTCTACCGTTATGTAACCCTTGGAATTCATGTTTTCAATTATGAAATACCTCTTAGGTTTAGGTAGAGGGTCCCTAACCTTACACAGACCACATGACCTATGCAATGGTAAATGTTAATAAAAACAACATTTCCATTATAAAATACAATAAACTAAATCCAAAAAGGGTTCTAAAGAGAATGAAAAGTCCATGAAATATATGAAACCAAAATAAATATCGCAGCCCAAATGACATACCTAAAATAAAATATCGTGCAGATAAATTAAATATTTATTTAGTTAAAAATTCGTTATGAAGATGATTTTTTCATACATCTATTGTAAATTAATTTCTATCTAATTTTAACAAAAATACATAATAAATCATATTAGAATAAATTATTTATGTTAATATAAGATGTTTAATTCTCATTATATCCCTATTTATCATGTATTAATGGAAATAATAAATAATATTTTATTAAAAAAATTAATACTCAAATATCTCAATCTATTTACGAATTCCACGAGCACCATGAAAATTTTAAAATTCTCAATAATTATTGTCCACAACATTTATATCTTAATTCTGAATTCTTAACAACCCTATCTTTGGCCTTCCAAAATCCTAAAATTATAAAATCGATTGAAATATTTATATATCAATTTCATAATTATTAGACTACAATCCTATTATATGTATTGTATCATGAATTTATAATACATTTGGGGTACTCCCAAATTTCTAGATGTATGAAACTCGAATCGGGGGTTTCAAATCCATTGATTTTATGTGATTTATACAAAATATTATAATTAATATTAATAAATAAATAAGTATAGGGCTATGAAATATCCCAAATGTGTAATAAGATAAAAAATTAATAATATTATAAAAATGTTCTAAAAGATACTCATATCATGTCATGTATGATATTTCAAAATGTTAATTTCAAAAAGAACTCATTATGGATCAATCACATACATAATAAGGAACATAAATATAATAAATAATAAGGGTGAAGACATGGTACTTTCATAAAAACCAAAACCTCAAATATATTCTCTATGTATGTATCCTCTATTGCATATATACAACATAAATAACCTATTATATGAACATTAACTTTATTGAATCGTTTAATGTAAAATATCCATGTAAAATTAGTGTATTTTCGTAGGGTGTAAGTATGGTGATTCAATGGTAGACTATTTATTTTATGTTTACATAATATTGTTTAAATATCTCTATAAATAGTCATGGAAAATTTTTGAGGTATCTATAAGTGTTTGTTTTCTTTAACAAATTGACAGATAAGGATTAACTATTTATTCAATTTAAGGTACAAAGAGTAAATTTCACATGATGGATAATTATTTCCCTATGATATTTAAAAAACCCTTTCAAACTTTTTTGGCCTCTATTGATTCAAGGTAATGAATCATAGGTCATGTAATAAATTAGCTATAGTGTGGGGTTCAGTGTTTTGGTCGGGATGTTACATCATGGTATCAAATCCCTTAAAAAACATTCATGGTGATTTAGTTGTTTTTTGTGATTTAGTGTAGCAATGGTTATTATAAAAAATATAATTATATTTTTTATATGCATTTTTTAATTACATGGAATATTATGTAAGAAAAGTGTTTTGGTAACCATTGTAGGAATTTTTTTTAAAAAAATTATGCCTAATAAGTTTTCCTATCCATAACGATACATGGTGGGAATTTACTTCATGCATCTTGATATATACATAAAACATTTTGTAGGGAATGATAATTGTTTATAACATTTAATGATATTTTTGACTATGAGAAATAGTTTTTTAATGTGTTTTGTGAATAACAATAATTCTTTTCATAAAGATTATTTTTGGTAAACTATGATAATGTTTTATAAAATGGGAAAACATTTTATGTAAGGGTAAAAAGAAAGTGTATCCTCAAATTATATTTGATGTGTTTTTATTGATTAATTCTTTAATATGACTAGATTTAATTCAATACATCTAGAAATGTAAAAATTATTCTAGTGAATGATCCTTCTCATTTATGGAGGATGAATTAGAAAATATTCATCTTATAAATTTCCCTACGGACCAAGAATTATTAAATCCTTCCTTTACACATTAAAACTATTCATAATGGAGGTAAATAATAAATGTTGGTATAATATGTATCTATTTCTATAGTTTCATTGATAAAATCCTATAACATTGATGATAGATAATATAACCCAATAGGTAGAGTATTTCTAGGATGAAATTATTTAAATATTTAAAATATATTAAATTTTATAGACTATGATGTTGAATTTCACTACCTAAATATTAAATATGTATCTTTATAGTGGTAGAATATTTAATTAATGTAAAGCTATATGAAGTATTAAAATGAGAGGGATTTAAAGATATTTTTAAATAAATGTTTCATCCTGACACCATAAATCAAATGAGGGGTTTTAGATTTATAAATTCGGAGTAGGAAAATCCATCTATGATAGTATATATAGAATATTTCATATATTGGGTTAATTTTTCTCTTTAGTTAGTGTGTTAAGGAAATATAAAGATGAAATGTTTTGACATGATTCTTTTAACTGGGATTAGATAAAATATATAATTATTTCATTTTCAAAACTATGATAATGTGACAATTAAGGTTGATATAGAAGAGAATAATATATTAGAATTATAGGGTGTAAGTAGTTTCCATCCATGATAATGTGCGGGTATGTAGTTTATTTATCTATAAAAATATGATAAGGAATGACTATTCTAGGGATGGAAAAGGGGATTATAAATTTTTAACAATAAACCACAACCATGACATCATTATGAAATAATATTCTGCATAAAATGGTTTTTCTAATAAATAACTAGAGAAGGTATATTTTTTCCATCAAACCAAACACAAGGATCATTTTCATAGATAAAAAAATATTGGTGATTAAAGATAGAGATCATAAGATAGGGAATGAGTAAAAACTATAGTGGTCGGGAAGAAACATTGAATGAAAAAACATTGTATTTAATGGAATATGTGTAATGTTTTTTATAGACATGATGTCAGTGAAACTGGTGAAGGAAACTATAATTTTATGATGTTATATACTATTTTCCACCAACATAATTTTTTATTTAAAAGAAAAATATGACTCCCATTCCTTCTTATCTTCATATATTGTATAAATTTTCTATTTTCATATAGAATTTATTACATATTCTATATAAACATTTCACCATTGACAGAGAATGGTGTTCATAAGATTAGGATTTAACCCTTGATAGTCCTTATAGACATTATATAAATATCAGGGGAATTTAATTCCTTTATAATGATACATTTGACATGATAACCAACATATATTTAGATAATATACATTTTAATTAATATATGGTGTCTATCACACCATTCTGTAAAACAATTTATATCTTTAAAGGTGAATGTGATATCAATATGGGGATATCATGTAAAATTAACCAATAAATTAGGTATATATCATTTTAATGGTCGCATGGGTTCATGGAATAGTGGAATAAATTGTTGACTAATTTTGATAATAATTTTTCAAAAGAATCTTTATGTGTTTTCTAAAACATTTATAGATTATATTTGGAGAGAAAATAGTATTTTTGATCAAATCACAATCAAGAACTAATCACATTTCCTTAATTTCATATTATATTGAACCCAATAAATTAAGAGACATGATTTTTTAATTGTAAAACTTATATTGAATATGGTTCATCATATCTATGGTCTCCACTTGGCGTCATAGTGTCCCATATTATTTTTTTAAGTGCATATATTATACTTATATTTTTTATGAATTTTGTATTTCATTTTATTATATTATCATATATTTTTATAAGTGTTTATTTTAACTGTATAATTTTATATATTGTCATGTTTGGAAATAAAATTTTGTTATTTGGATTATTTGATCATTAAAAATAAACAATAACTTTCTCCTAAACCAATAATCATATTATTAAATAGAACTCGCTTTTTAAATTGGGATATGGATTTTTTTCATTAATGTGATTGTTTGTTTTTTATGAAATAATTAAGAGTTTAATAGCATCAGTGATTTTAAATTAAAATAAACTAAATAACAAATTTTTTTATTTTCTATATATATGATCATGTCGTGGGAATATAATATAAACATTCATATATGATTTCTATTATATTTTTCTCTCAATAAGGTATCTATCAATGATCTATTTTACTATATATCATAATAAAATTAAATTTAAGGGTATAATTATTTGATTTTAACTTTATTTTAAATGCATTTTATATCATTCATTTTTAAGGATAGAGAAATTATCAATTTTTTTATTCCAAATAACTATCATATAACAATGAGATCATTATAGTTAGGAAAATATTTGTTAATAATTATTTTAATGATACAATATACAAGTTTAAATATATAGTAGCTATAACTATTAACATCAAGTTTCATAAAAGTTTGGTAATTTTTTTTCAGAAATTTGAATCTTGCGGTAAACAATATATAAAATTAAATCCATAAATCAGAATAATCCAATGAAATTCATAATATAATGATAAAATTTGTGGATTAATATTTATCATGGAGATAAATTTTTTTAAATTAAAACATATATTTTAATTTTATAGATCATGATATTTTATTAATGTATTAAAACCTATATTTTTCATGCTTTCATCGAGAAAATTTTTTTATGAAAATTTGGAGGCAATAATAATTGAAGTTCCTTTTTTTATTATCTTGTACATGGTGGATAATGGTGGGAGTAAAAATTTAGGTGAATTGGGGGTCTATGTGACACCCTCAAATAGGTTAAAATATGAAAATGTGCATGGGGGATATGTGGAGTAGGATTTTGATACCATAAGATTCATTATAAATCTTTTTATCTCTCGGACATAATGAAATTAATTTTGGGACATCATAGAGATATTTGGTGGATGAATACTACATTATCGCATATATAGTGTCTTATGTGATCAAGTTAACATATCCTATTCCGGATTTTTGGTGTAATACTCAAAATGAAAATGTGAACTTATTATAATGATGATTTTTTACTTCTCATAGTGATGGAATAAAAGTATTTTTATAATAAGTTATTTTTTAAAACATATTTTTTAAATTGTTATGGTGATTTATAATAAATGATTTGAACTTTATATAATTATGGGAAAAAATTTACATGGTATCTCTTGATTTTTATGTAGTTATTGTTTCAAATAAAAAAACACTGGTTAGGAATATTTTTTTAGCACGGGAGTCAACTAAGAAATATTCATAGCATATAGTCTATAGAGGAATGAATTTTTTTGGTGATGAAACACTCTATTATTTATAATCATTTATCACATATATATTTACGTTTCAATTAGGTTTGTTATAAATGTGCTTATATAACATGGAACAAGTGATAATTTCTTTGGTCATTGGTTAAATGTTGATACCGTGGTATGGACGTTTTATATGGCTATTTTATATTGTTCTGATGTGTATTGTGGTGTCATTACACTTCCCATTATTTTTTACAAGAGATATTGATTGGGGAAATTAGTTTACAAGAAAATTATCAACAATAGTTTTTAATGAGTTGCAATATCATTTGAGATCAATGTATAATAATATATCACAATAAATATAGTTTGTTGTGATTATTCCTTCCCTCTAAGTATATATGGGTGATATATATATGAATTATATTGAATTCCTTGGTACCTGATAGCTATTATAATGATGTAATAAATGGTATCAATTTTATGGATAAATTATGATTTTTTATATCTTTGTATACACATTTCTAGTTTTATTCATTCAATGTGATTTTTCCAAGTAAAGGGAATAGTGTATTTTTGTGTTTGGATTATAAAATTATCTTACACATACTATAGTAGGATTCCATAGTTACTATTTATACATGATGTTTAAGTCATTTCCTAAGGATAACGTAATTGTTTATAATTAGTCACCCTTTTATGAACACTTGTTTTTAGTCACTCTTATGTTCCTGTAGGTCATCATGTATAGCCGAGAGGGGTATTATGATGTTTATAGCTTAATGGTGGTAGTATTATCAATTATATTCAAGATGAAACATGGAATTTCTCAGGTTAAAAATTTTTTATTCTTTTTTTAGGACAATATATTACATTTGGGGTATTACATATTTTTGTGATATTCATGGATCTTTACATTTCATATAGTTGTATGTTTTATTAAATCTATAGTAGTTTACATTATGGTTTTAACATGGGATTTGATATGTTTTGAAAAATTCCTCGCATTTTATTAGTGGATACATTAGTACTAGTTATTTACCCATATCCAAGTGATGAATGGACTGTGTACTTCTCTTACAAATGTAAGGAAATGGTAGATTTTTTTAGAGAATTAAAACGAGATTTAGAGTTTGGGAATTGTGAGTTTTAGTTGAATTAATTTAAAGTGATTATAGATGATAGGTATATAGGGTTACTAGGCTACCTAAGGGTCCTTCTAGGGGGTTGGGGTGACAATTTTCATAAGGGGAATGAATTATACAGTGGAAGATATGTAATTACCAAGGTGGTTGTGGCATAGGGTCTAGGGGTGCGGTTGTGAACAAGGAAAATGTTTTTGTAGAACAAGTAAGGGGTGTGTGTAAATTCCAGCCAGGGGAAGTCTTGTAATAATCTAATAGTGGATGGATATTTCATAAGTATTTAGAGTCTGTTAGTAGTTGTTAGGATGTTGTTAGTGGTTAGTGTGTCTTTTCTAGATGGTTACAATAGATTCATTAAATAAGTCATGTAGTGGGATATGTAAAGTGATAGACTGTATCAGTTGGTTTCTGCTTAGAAGAATCTGAGGGTTAGCCCTCATGCCCTAGGTTTAACACTATTTGGGGATTATTATCATTCTCTATTTCTTCTCATTCATCTCATTTTATTCTTCCCTTCTATTTTATTCACTTGTCTACATAAAATGTCATTATTTTGTATTTGATGTTAAAAAATGAACTCGGTCGTTATTCTCTTTATAACCTATCAATCAATTCTTTTATTGAGAGAGTTTGAAAGAGATAATTTAGATAGAGATTTTTTCTAGTTATTTCTATAAATTTATGGATCTTGTGAACTCTATAAGACATAATTTTTTTCTAGAAATAGTGACATAATTGTTTTATTTGTTGCAGAGGTTTCTTTTTTTTTTTTTTGTAATTTATGTTGTATTCTATTTTGTTACTATTTTGGATATAGTTAAAGCCAATGAAATTATAGTGATTGTTTGGATCATCCTTTTTTATTTTTTGGATTGGTTAGAAGACTAGAGTGTATGCCTCTGGTATAGGGGAATCACAGTAGTGGATAAATGGTTAAACATGACACACAATAGAAAAAAATAAGTATTCAATCAACTGTGGATGCACTAGATGCAGAAGATGAGGTCAAACATGACTACAGAGGTTGATCATCTCACAATAGTGGATAAGAACAATAAACGGAGAATCAACTAAGATTATGTGGCTTGAAACTTACACAAGATAGGGATGACACATGATGAATACTAATAGAAAAGACATGCCATACAATAGTGAAAAACATGACAACGTTGAGTAAGAAATTAGAAGTCACACAAGAAACTCATGGATTGTTTCTAGTAATGATTTCTTGGATATTTTTAATGATGGTTACGTTAGAAGATTTGGTAAAATAATCGAGGGTTGTTATTGAATAGATGATGCATTGGAATGAAATGATGTTGTAGTGGAATGAACATATGCTACATGAAAGTGAAGTGGTTATGAAGAAAATCTGAGAGTCATTGAATATGATGAATCATTTCTTAGAACAGTTACAACTAGGAGACATAGAAGTAAGAATAATAGGATAAAAATATTGAACAATCCATTATAGGAGTACGATGTGAGGCCAAAGAAAGAAGTGAAGTCCACAGGTCATCTAGAAATAGTTCAACACACGATATCGCTGTCACTATATCTTTAAATATTATTTTACTACTATCTGTTGAGTTATTGGGTCTCATACATTTCATTTCCAATATAAAATATTAATTTGGGATGAAACAAACTATTCTAGAGTGGGTGAAGTTCCCTGATTTTTTAGCTAGAATTATAGAGATATTTTTGTGTGATAAAGGAAGAAATGAGAAGATTAATGTGGATGGTGTGGATATTGGGGACTATAAATAACCTCCCCATATTAGGGTGTTTGACTGTGGTTGTCTTACTGGTATGTTGATATAGCCATGCTGAGTCCAACATTTGTTCTATATAGTATACAGGATGTGTTTCTTCCAGGACCACCATGAAATCTACTAGATCATCACCTTGAGGACAAGGTGATCATTGAAGGAGATGGGAAATGAAAGGTATGAAATGTCAGTGGTATACGTAAGGGTCTTCCTAGTGGGTTTTGGTGATGTTTTATATAAGGGGTATGAATTCTATAGGGGTAGATATATACATACCAAGGTGATTGTTTCATAGGTTTATAGGGTCTCTGGTGTACACATGGGGTTAGAATTGTTTGGAGAGATGGTAAGTGGGTGTTCAATAACCAGATAATGGTAGTCTTGTAATATGAAATTAGTTTTTGGAGTTGTCAAATGTAGTTGGAGTTGTATATTTTTGTTAGTATGTTTTCTGTGGTTAGTGTGTTTTATCTAAAATTATCCAGTGGAGACTTTCAATATGCATAGAAATGGGATTTATAAGGGGAAAAATGTATTAGTTAGTTGTTTCATTGAAGAATCAGAGGGTTATTCTTCTATTCCTAGGTATATAACCTCTAATAGGTTTGTGTACGTGTCTATTTATTCTCATTTTTCTCAATTTCCTATTCTATTTTATCCTTTTCTACTGGTTATATATAATTCAAGTATGCTTTATTTGCTGGAAATAAAGTGATCACCTTGTTATTCACTCTAACATCTATCCTTTGGTACATTAATTGAGGATGTTTTAGAGAGTGAAATGAGATAGATACTCATTCTAATTAATGATGTAATTTTTTGGACCATGTGAACAATAATATAAATGAATCTTTTCTAGAGGCATTGACTCAAAAGTTTGGTTAGTTTCGAATGAGTCTTCTTCTTCTGAATTTCAATTGTATTATTGTATTCTACTACATTGGAAACAATTGAGGTAGATGATGAGACCTCAAAAGGGTAGATCATCCATGTTTTTTTGCTTGTTTTGTCAGAATATTTAATTGGATGTTTCTAGTTGTGAGGAATCAATGCTGCGGAGAAATATTGGAATGCTACCCACAATTGTAAAAAAACTTCAACTCAACTGTGGATGCACTATATGTAGAAACTAAGGTGGAATGTGATGATGTAGAATGATCGGCTCATAGAAGTAGAGGATTTATTCCAACATAGTAGAAACTAATATATTATGGCTTGAAGCTCACACAATTGAGAGAAAACACATGATAAATAGAAACAGAAGAGACATATCACACAACGGGGAACAAATGAAAATGTTGAGTATTAATTTTGAAGCCACACCAGTAGTTCCTGGATCTTGGATAACAAATTTTCATATAGATTCTTATTAATGGTGATTCTAGAATCATTAGTGAATGAAACATTGGTTGTCCATAAATAGATGATGTAGAAGAAGGAAAATATGATGTAGAGGAATGCACATATGTTACGGGAAATAGTCGAGGTTATGATATTGAGCCGAGATTCACTAAATTTGCTGAAAAAATTTTCAGACCTGGTATGACTGTGAGACAAGAATAATGAATAAGGACAAGAGAACGATAAGCAACAAATCATAATAGTAGTTCCAATTGAATCCAAATCTAAAAGTTAATCCTGTAACTCGAGTGGTTTCAGTTCGTTGCACCATATTGAAGTGACCTTAACAAGAATTATGATTCAACTACCAACTCTTGAATTACTAAGAATAATTCATGAAATTACATATATAAAACAAAAATTTGGGATGTTATAGACTATAACAGAGTTGGTAAAGTGCCTTGAGGCAATATCTATAAGTCTAGTGTTGAGTTTTCTAGATGAATGGTGTCAAGAGTAGATTATATTAGTTATTTTAGATTTCATGGACTATAAATAACCTCCCATCAAATGGATATTGGTTTTGGAATACCTTCTAGAATTTTGGATACACTTTAAGGAGTCCCATTTGATATATCCATATTGAGTCCAACATTATTTTTAGTCGATCAACATAGAAGGATTCAATTCATGCAGCTAGATTTGGATGTAAGTGAGGTCCTTTATTTGAATTTAGAAATATGTGACACTACTTTTATTAGGTCTGTGGATATATAATAAGTTATACCATCTATTCTACAAGAATTTATTTTCATGAATACTGTGAAATCAATCAAATGATCTCCTTTATTACAATGTGAGTTTTTATGGAGGGTGAAATTTTTTTCTGTTCAGGGTTAGTGGGATTCCAAACGGTCATGTTAGGGGGTTTGGGCGATGTTTTAAATAAGGGGTATGAATGAAGTAGTGGATAATATGTGGATAAAAATTTCATTCTTTCATAGGTTTCTAGGGTTTATTCTATGCACATGGGGGAAGAATTGTTAAGAGAACAGGTAAAGGGAGTGTTTAATAACTAGCCTGGGGTAGTCTTGTAATCTGGCATTAGTAGATGATGTTATTAGATGTAGTTTGAGTTTTTCAGTTCTTATGATGTTTTTAGTTTTTAGTGGATTTTGTCAATAAGGTTCTTGTAGAGCCTTTAAATAAGGGAAGAAGTGGGTTTTGAAAGGGGACATTTTGAAATAGCTAGCTGCTACATAGCTAAATCAAAGGGTTAGTCCTCAATACTTTTGTGAAGAGCCTCCTAGTAATTATTCCCATTCACTACTTCTTATCCTTATTCCCTATTTATTATTCTCCTCATCCTTTTTTCTCTTTACCTATAATTCTTCATTGGATTATTTTCTAGAAATAGAGAATCTCCCTCATTATTCTCTCTAGAACCAATCAATATACATGAAACATAGATTCATTTGGTCTCAATCGAGCACATAGAAAATTTTTAAGTTTGTTCATGGATTCTAGTATTATACTATCATTAATGACATATTTTCCTAGAAACGTTGTAGTAACCTTCATAAGACCTATAGGAGAAAAACATACACCATTTAGATTAAATAATATATTTTAATTCATATTCATTTCTACGAATTATATTACATTAGGTAATATATTTGATATATATATATATATTTTTCCAAAATCATATACCTTGTGTTGAACGATTTTTTATTCGAAATTTTATGGTTTAGAGATGATGACATTTGTCTATGAATATAATGAAATTAAATGGGGAGGATGAGTTAGTGTATATTTCACTAATAGTTATACTATAGAAAGGTGATGTTGAGGCACATCATCGATTGGAGAATGAGATTTGTTTTTGTGAGGATGAGGTGTAATACACATCCAAGGTAATGTGATTAAATATTAAGGTATATGATGGAGATGAGAACACTTATTATATAACACTTACTTGATTATAAAAATATTAGTTGTTTATATACTTGGTTGTGGAGTTGAAAAAGAAATAAAAATAATAACTAGGGGAGGTATATATATTTTTTAAATAGAATAAATATCAATGTTGTAGTGTTTCATCATTTAAGTTAGTTTATTCATTTTTATTTATTCTATATTGAAAAGATGCAGTTTTTGATGATGAAACAAATATATTGCAATATGTGTGATGTCGATACCCTAGTTTTTGACAAAAATGAAAAAGATAATGTTTGAAATTCATAGTCTGAAGACCCTAAAATTGATAAATTGGTGAATTTAACATAGTTGAAAACCTATGATTTAATATTATATGGTTTTGGTGATTTCATGGTGTGATGTGTACCACTAAGATGAGTTATTGCATAATTTCTTACACAGAAGGACCATGATAAAAATATATGATGTATTAAAAAATTATTTGTTTATAAATTCAAAAAAATTGATAAATTTTTAATATCTCATATATGGAGCCTCATATAGGAAATATAAGACAATACTTATTCCCATGAACATGGGTCTAACCCTATGGGTTTTATAACTTATGTTCACTTCTCAATTCTTAATGGTTGGTCACCATTGATAGTATAAATTATTTTAAAAAAAGAAAATTGAAATTATAAAATAAAAATTCATTAATAGTGATTAAATATCCATAACCTAGAATTGGTTTTAATTAAATTATACTTATCACTAATCCCATTGGTTTGGATTGAACCCTATGATTTGTAAATTAAAACTATGAGAATTTGGAAACACTAAGAAATACTTCTGAGACTGACCATGGTATAGTTGAAAACTGATAAAAAAACAGGAACATTTAATGAAATTATTCTTCAGTATTATCTACATCACTCAACAAGGATTCATTCTTTATCATAAATCAATCGTTTGGGATGTGGTACCTTTATTACTTTTTTTATCTACCTCATTCCTAATTATTATTTTCTTTATAACAAATTTTCCAATATTTTATGTGAGTATGGAGTTATTTCATAAATTTAATAACCATAATATATTCAGTTTTCAAATGTTATTCATTGTATAAGGATTAATAATTATTTTATTTAAATATTTTTTAAACAATATTTTATCTATAGAAATTCAATTTTAAATAAAGGATTGAACACATTATTTGATTTCGAACTATAGATTAATGTGATTTTCTTCATATCGTTTTTAAATAATTTACCCATGTGATATTGTCCCATATTCCTCAATCTCCTTGAAAATTAATGTTTTTTGTTTTTAGATATACATTGGAATGAATTCATAATTGGTGGTTATGAATCCCAACGACCTCTATCCAACTTGATTAATTTGAATTTTGACCCATTTTTTTTATATTTTAGATCAACAAGGTATGTGAAAATCTCTTATTCATTTAATTTGGGTTGTGGGCTTATTATATGTGGCTCTTGGTGGGTATTTAATAGTTATTCAACAGTGATTTTGATATCTCGTCTTGGGTTTAGCAATGTAGGATTGAGATAATCATTAAGGAGTGTAGATGTTGCTGGTATAAGTGAATCGATCTTAGTAGTTCCATCGGGTGCAAAAAATGATACCCAACTGAAACATTTATAGTTCAGGAGTGTTTTTCATGGTGTTTTAGATTCAGTTTTAGTAATAGGGGTGTTTTCCACCCATCTGATAGTAATGGATAGACGTAATTTGTAGGCAGAATCTGTTGGGTCACCGTGGTGGATGGACAATAAGTGGCAGAATTGGGGGAACCTAATTGAAGAGGGAAAGGGGGTTCATAATTAATGAGACATGAACATTATATTAATAAGACTAATAAAAGTAACAATAATAAGAGAATTATTATTCCTATTAATCATTATTTGGTCGGAAGATATTCTTATATCGAAATATTGATTATCCGTCTATGGAATCATGATATTTAGAGAGACGATTTGAGGCTAATATGTGATATAGAAATCTAACATGTGGCTCTTTATGTGGGTCCCATCATGTTAAATATCTAATTTTCAATATTTTTAAATAAATATGTTACTTCTAGTTCATGTTTATATAAAATAAATAGCATATCCTTAGTATTTCTCCTCATCGATCAGAATAGTGTGAATCATATAACTATCTAAGTCCATTTTTTATGTGAGAAAGTTATGTTTTCTCTTAATCGTTATAGGTTCTAAAATGGGGTTCATTTATAGTGATTAGCATGTTTTCATCCTATAGGTAGGACTGATTTTCACTCCTAGTATATCTGGATTTTAGGATCCACTATCTATGGGTTAGTTTGTAAATTGGGTCAAAATACACCCCCACCCCCGTATACTAGGGGTATGGGATCCTCCTTCACATTCAACAGATTAGGTCAGCATTCAGTCCCAATAAAACCAAGATGTTCGATCATATAATTATCGTCATTGTATAGGTAGGATCACTATTCCACTGTGTTCATGGGGTTGGGATACTCTATCTAAAGAGTTAGTATTCCTTTAGAAAAATGTTTCTTCTACTAAGTTTGGGATCCTTGACTATAGTTCCAATGATCATCGAAGCCTAATCATATATTAATTACATAAATTAAATAAAATATCTAATTATAACACTTTCCCATGAACTTTAATTTCTATAACATTCGATAAATATGATAAAAAATTATGTTACAAAAAATATTCCGTTTTCAACTAATAGACATTTTTCATATGCACTACGAAACGTCTTGATAAGTAAATAGTCTTCAACATGTTCCAAAAAAGTATTCTAATTAGATACCCTTCTAGAAAAATATTATACCCTACATTTCATGATAACTATCGAAAATGGAAACATAAGAAAGTGGTGCGTTTGGATGGTGATTAAAGGTAAACATAAGAGATTATGGCCAAGGATCATAATTGAGCGAATGATCATCATATGGTCATAGTAATGATGCATAATAATAACATACACAACATATTTTAGGTCATATATCAATGAATAAATATTAACATAATATAATACACCAAATAAAATATAAATAAAATAAATATAAACCATTATAGAATAACATAGTCATTAGAACAAGCATAAAACTATGAAACATCCATAAAATATAGAATATACCATTTTATAGGGAATAATGAATTCATGAACCACAACATAATACTTATTTATAGTAAACTAAAATGAATTCATGAATTCCATTACAATGAGATAATAACTCTAAACCAAGTAATTGAGAGCATTATTGGTCCCCATCCATCATCATCCTAACAAATAAGTTCCTCATTAAATCAATAATTTATCACATCATAAAGAAAACATAGAAATAAAATGGTATTAATTAAACATCCATAATGAAAAACAATTACTTTTATAGAATATAAAATACATGGAAATAAATGGATTCCATTCCACATATCATAAAGTACCTGTAGAAGTAAAATTTGTTTTATATAGATTCAAGTAAGTGAATAATTAGTGATTAAATTAATAATCATAACATAATAAACCCATAGAAAATAAACCATTATCCAATGACATCAAGTAACATTCTAGGTATATAAATTTCCATCATAATAATAAAAAATATGATATTTCCTCCTTATAGATAAATAGTATGTGGTTATATTAATAAATTCCCACAACCTAGTAAATGTATAAAATATAGGTGAACACCCTTCAATCAGATGAATAAAAATTGGTTATTCAAAAAGGAATTTAATTTAATGAAAATTCACGTCTATACGATGAATACTATTATAAAAGATAAAGGAGGTGATAGATCATTTCTCCGAATTGGAATTATATTACGTAAGCCTTTTAAATAAATAAAGTGGATGGTTAAATTTGAAGAACTTCTTAAATATATCTTAATACATGTCAGTGGACAATATCTTTGATGAAAAATACATTATATGAGTTTTAAAAAATTATATTTGGAATTAAAAAATATACATGATCATTTAAAATTAGTTTTGAAATATATTATCTATTAAAATAGGAGAAAACTAATTTATTTTTATACCATAAAAAATTATAGATAATGATTCATATAAATTTACATAGTCCATTAAATTAATTGTTCACATGTAAATATTGAAAAAGTAAATTTTTTCACATTTTGATGAAAACAACCCATCTGTCAAAAATTTAAATTTCATTAAAACGTTTTAAAAAAGATTATATAGAATAAAATAATATTTTTAAATTATTATATGATAGATAAGGATTCTAGAAAAGGCAGAAAATGAATATAGATAATGGAAAAAATGAGGATCTCAATAGAAAATAAAAGACAAGGTCAGTTTCAGGAAACACTTCTAGTAAAATTAATGTCATTGGGAAATAAAATATGAAGGGAATATATAAAAACAGGTTAATATGAAATGTAAATAATGAGTGGTTTTAAAATAATAAAATTCCACCATATATATTTTTCATTGAAAATAATATTAGTTTAAAAATTATATTGGCAACAATACCCTTAGTATTTTAGAAACATTTTGATCAAAACCACATTCTGGTTAGGTATTTTTGAATCAATGAATAATTTAAAAAATAATAAAAATTACTCTTTAAGACCCATTAATATGGTAAAATTAATTCATTTTTCAATAATCATACCATATTAAAGGTATTTTTTCACATTAAGAAATAAGTCTTGATAAATTAAACTTCAGATAAAAAATCCCTTACCATATTTCCCCTATTAGTCGAAAAAACTATAAGCTACTACATAAAAAAGATAAATATCATAATTGCCTAATTTAGAAAGAGTGTAATATTAAAAAACTTTTATGACCATAATTTATAATTATTACCAATAATTAGAATTGTTAGTCGTTACCTATTTTCAATATTGGGTGTGGTTAATATTAATCATTTTGAAATTATTTCATAATTACTGTGTTATTGTCCATTATTATCCAAACATTCATCATTAATATATCATTATATTTACTATAAGTATGAATTATAAATACATTTTAGGTTTAAATTTTCTTTTAATGAGTACTTTATATTTTATTCTAGAAGATGAAATCGATAATGAAAATTTTCTCATGCGTTTTATCCTTGGAAGTGTGTGTTGATAATTAATCAGTTTAATATTGATGTATCATTTCTAAAAAAAATAACATTAAAATTTATATCTTATTATATCTATATTTTGGTTTTCATAATCATCCCTGATATAATTCTATATTATTTTTCTTTTAGTTGTCAAACCAACCAAAACATCAACATGCAATTATTCCTGAATTGTTATGAGTTGATTATGTTATAATATATTTACTAATATAGAATAATTTTATAATTTAGTGTTTATTATTTTTATATATAAGAATAAAAATTAAATTTGAGATGATTTTGCGGATACAAAATATTTTCATAGTATGAATAAATTGTTTTCTAAATAGTTTACTAGTTAAATACGCTTAATTTTTAAAAGATTGTTTACCATTCATATCATTATTAGTAATATTAAATTTTTATTAAGAAAATAAAATTTATATCATTAAAAAATATTAATTCATTTAAACTATTCTCATGACTATACAAGTAAGGCTATGAAGAAATGAAAAATGGAAATGAATCCTTCCATAGAGATGGTAGTCCACATGTATGCATCATTTATGATTTTTTTTCCATATAATGAGATAACATGGTAATATGGTTTATTGTTTTACAGTGATAAAAAATTTATAAATATAGTAATTATTTATTAAATTCCACTTTAACTTGTATCTATATGGTGGTGATGGAAAATTAAACACGTTGTGTTGTGGAGGTGGTAGTTCAAAAAGTGCACATTTTTATATTAAAGGAAAATGATGGTGTTTAATGCTTGTACCATCATTATAATAACATACCATTGTAATAATTATAAAAATTTTATCATTTGAAAAAATTTAAAATCAATATTTTGTAGAATAAGTTTTTAAAATGATATATAAATAAGAAATAGATGTTAATAACTTTTTCCTTACTCCCTGGATTATATCATTTATAAAAGGGGTTAATCACTTGAGGAATGGTATTTTTAGAATAAAAAATATCATTAAGATGTATTAAAGTGTGTAGGATTTATATGGTATGATTTTTGGAAAAAATATGAAGTTTTGTGTGAGTTTGAGTAAGGAGAGGAGTGGCCCTTTTATAAGTGAAAAGGAAGGGTATTTTTTGTAAATGAGCGACATTTTTCTATAATATGAAGTCACTCTCAAGGAGAGTGTCAAAAAAATTAAGACAAATTATGTGGACAATATATAACTTCAATATACACCTCATACAATAAATTATAAATAGTTTTTTAAAATTTAAGCCCTTTATATATATGGTTAATAATTTTTACAATTTTAGTTTTTGAATGGATTAGTTGATTTTACCTAGGTAATTTGTCCATTATAAAAAAATATAGTTTCCCTTATTATTTAATTTGGAACCAATATTTCGAAATTATGATTTAATTTTATATTATTAAATTTATAAAATTTATAAAATAATTAAATAAAAATAATGATTTATAATGTTTTAAAAAATTAAAAAATATAACATAAGTATTATAAAATATAGGTTTTTAAAATAAAACCCAAATTTTAAAATTCTTTAATTTATTTTTAAAATACATATTTTCCATTAAATAAGATTTCATTACAAAAATATTTATACGTACAAACTAATAATTTTCTAAAGTTGATGTTATTTTTTTAAATTTGAATTTTTAAATATCACCTAAAAACACTCTTTTTGAAAAAACCTAAAAAATAACCCTATGATAATTTTCACATTCTAAATTCAAAATATGTGGTATTTATATCAAATAAAAATTATAATATTTTTTATTTATTTATTTTATTAAAAATAAAAAAAATAAAAAACATCATTCATTTAAAAATGGATCATTAACCGTCAAAGTGTTTTTAATACTATTTTCTACAAATTTATAAAAAATTAAATATTTAAATAACAGTTTAAAAATATAATTGTTAGCTATTTTAATAAAATTTTACATCTGATAAATTTTGTTTATTAAGGTAACATACATTTCAATTTTTTCCAATGATTCTTCAGAAAGTCTTTTTTTAAAATGTTTATCAGTGAGAATAATAATGAATATTTAATTAAATGGATTGTTATCTTTTTATCCACTAATGATTATGTTATTCATGTAATTTTAATATTTCATGTACCTTTTTTTCATGTAATGTGTTTTTTGGTGTTTTTCCCTACACAAGATATTTAATATTGAATAAATTTAATATATATGAAAATCTCTTGTTGTTACATTCTACCCCCTTAGATAAATTTCATCCTTGTACTTTTAATTATTATATAGTAATTAAAGTATGAGATGGTTAAAATGAGAAAGCAATTATTGTATGTATAACTTCCACTATGAAATATACCTTACGATCTTATCTTATATTAACATAATTATCCTTCCAAAAAAATATTGTTTATACCTTAATCATATATTTTCTATAGTATAACATTCTTAAAACTAGATAGGTTTCCAAGATAGGAAACTATAGTGAAATCACATATCACTCGAAAAATAAATTCTATATTTAATTGTGAAATTAAATTAACTACTACTTCATACGGTCAAAAACTAGTCACCATATATCATAATGAAAAAAATATATAAACATCACTGAAACAATATCGTGAATGATTTTTTCATTAAATTATTCAACAATTAAAATATTATCCAACACACTTTTCTCAAATATAATCAAACCTTTATAATATCAACATCAATTTTACATTAATCCTATGATTATTACATACCTAAATCATGTGTTCTTCCATATTTATATGAAAAAATATAATCAATTAATAATATAACATTTAAAGGTTTTTGATACCATTAAATATATATTTCCAATCATTTAAATAAAAATTATTTAAGAGAAATCATTATATGTTTCCCATAATCATCATGAATTTTGGAACTAAACATAATATCACCAATAAATATAAATCCTTAATGAAAATTAAGATTATTCTTTTAATTTCACTAAATACACCATCCAAAATACCTTATGTATGACTTGTATACTTAACCATTATATTTTAAAAGGAATATACTAATATTCTAATCCATTTAGGTATGATTCCATATTTAGTTATAATACACTGTAGTTTCTAGATGTATAACATTTTCAGATTTATTTTAATGAACCTGTTACAACCAAATACTAAAAAAAATGGTTATGATTAACTAAAATTATTGTATTATATGAGAATGAAAGATTAATTATTATACTGCTTATCTAACAACACATTAATTTCAACATATGATCCATCATTTTCAACTATTACATGCTTTTATAATCCTAGAACCATATCAATTCTACTTTGGTAACTTTAATATGTGTTCTTTAATACTTCTTAACATGGTTTTTTAATATAATTAAGAAAAAAATCCTTCATAACGGTTTATAACTAGGAAGTGATTGAGAAAAGAATATCATAGAGGAGTGCCTATCATGGTGTGGAGTTTCATCTCTTTTATATTAACTAGTTGATGATTCATTTAAAACTGAATACATCCTTTTCAGTGTTATTAACACCATGTAACAATTGTGGTAGATCCGATATCATATTTTCATTATCTGGACATCAAATTGTTTTCTAGGAAGACCAAAAAACTCCAAATTACCAAATTGTTATGATTTTATCCTATATTTATTCATATCTATTATAATTTTCTCATTGATTTTCAATAAATTTATCTTTTCATAATCATTAAAATATTCCTTATTAGGTCAAAAATTGTAAAGTGTAATCTATAACTTTTAAACTATGATTAATATTTTCTTATCAAAGATTGATGACATTTGAAACGCCTAAATTATTCTCATCCAATAACATTATATTCTCAAATGATATCTAAACCCAAATCTAATACCATGTATTATGGTAAAAACCAAATAATTTGATAATCTCAAGACTTAATGAAAACACCACATTATAAAAAACTCATAACAATTTTTAGGTATAGTTTTTTTTATAAAATTAAGATAATATAATAACTGTAAAAACTCATGTAATTTTAATTTAATGGGAACTTTTTCTTTTCACTATGAGAGATCCCACATAATACATAACATTTATTCAACATCTCCAATAAATTATTCCTATAAGATACCTTTATAGAAACATAATATAGATTACTTTTCTTTACAACCTTCGGAAATAGAAACACAATAAAAAGGGTGTTCTATGCTCCTCAACATGGTAAATCATAAGGTATAACAATTAAGGATGAAAAGATAGAATAATATGAGAAAATGATAATAATCAATATACTTAAGAAAATAATAATAAACAAGTATTATGTAATAAATCCTAGAATAAATCTTGATATATAATAAGACATGAATTGAAATATTGAATCAAAAAATAAGATCCACAATATTTCAACAAAATCTTGATAATAAGAATAATACTGTGATACATCACTGAAATATAGAAAATACATTAATATAGGGATCATAACATTCATGAGCCACACCATCAGGGTCCATGATTATGATAAATTAAAACATTCTCATGACTACCTTATTTGGAAATATAAACTCTTAACGAATGAATTAGATAGAAATATTAGTCCCTACCCATCATCATCTATAAATATTAGTGCCTATATAATTCAAGAACTTATCACACCATAAAGAACCCATGGAAATATAAATTGTTTCCTTACACATTGAAAATGAAAACCATTCTCTTTTAAAGAATAAAAAACCAATTTAATGAATATTATTTTTATATGGATTCACATAAGGAAATCATTAGTAATTCCCTCAATAATCAAAACATGATAAATCAATGTAAAGTAAATTGGTATCCAATATACTAAAAAACTTTTTAGGTCAATACCATTCAAGAATGGTAATAAAGAATATTAAATTTAAACTATATATATAAATTATATATAGTTATATCTATAAAATCCCCAATCCAATTAATATATAGCATCTTGGTGAACACTTTTAAATCAAATGAACCAAAATTCGGTATTCTCAAAGGAAATTCATTTGAAGAAAAATCATATTTAAAAATGAATATTAATATTAAATAGAAATGAATTGAAAGATCATTACCCTATAAGAGAATGATATTATATAATTCATCTATAGAAATAAGGTGGATAGTTATATTTTATGAATATACTCTATCATGCTTAATGTAGTTCAAAGAAAATTGAATTAGATGAAAAATATTTTCTTAGAGTTTTAGAAATATAGAATCATAAATATTAAAATTCATTGATAAATTGAAATAAATTTAAAACAAATATTTTTTAAAACTAGTTGATAAATAATTTCTATGTAAAAATTAAAAAATATGATATATTTAATTTAAAATGATAGAGTTGGGGTAATTTATTTTTTATATATATACATTAGGAAGGTAATATTTTCATATTTTTGTAAAAATGATCCATATGAAAAATGATTAAAATTCATTAATTTTTTTAATAAAAGTTCATGTAATGAATATAAAATGAATAAATTTCTTATCATATATAATTATTCTCAAAAACGAAAACAATGGATAAATATATGGGGAAAGATGAGGTTTCTTATATAAATGAAAAGATGGGGAAGGTTTCAAGAAATACTTATGGTAAAATTTGACCGAAGAGAAAATAAAATATCAAGGGAATATATAAAACCTCATGAATATAAATATGAAATATTGAGTTAAAATATAAAACCACATGAAATTAAAATAAATGAAGAGATAATTTAAAAATAATACAAATTTTAGAGATGGATTATTCTCCCAAAAAAATATTGACATTACAAGAATATTGGAAACAAATCCCTTACAGTGGGAGAAATATTTTGAACAAAACCAATTTAATGTTGTGTATATTTTAGATCAGTGGTCATTAAATAAAACTACATGAAATTGATCTTAAAAACCCATGAATATGGTGAATCTACATCACTAGGTTGTAATAATACCACATTACTAGTGACAAGGTGCACATTGAGAAATAAGTCTCATGAAAACAATTTAAAAAATAAAACCCTTATAATGTTCCCCCACTTAGTCAAATGAAATCTAGGATCCTTCATAAGAAACATAAATATATTAATAACCTATTTAAAAAAAATAAGAAAAATAAACTCTTTTAAAATTCATTTATAATTATTATATAAATTAATATTAGTTATTTACTAACTATTTTCGATGCGAGTTATGCTAATCTTGACCATTTTGAATTAGATTTATAATAGATGTGTTGTTTCTCATTATTTTCTCTAATTTAAAAACTAAAAGTTCATAATGGTTACTATAATGGATGATTTAAATTTATTTATTATATTTTTATTTCCTTTCATGAGTACATCAATTTCTATCCTTAAAGTTGAAATTGACAACGAACATTTTCATGTGATTGTTAACCTGTGAAGGGTTCCTTCTTAGTTATTGTGTAAAATATCGATGTATCTATTAAAAATCATTATTAATATATTCATATCATATTATATCATAAATTATGTTTTCATAATAATATATGATATAATTTCATCCAAATTTTCCAATATATTTTTAAAACAGACCCAAACATGATCATACCATGATTACAAGATCATTAGAGGTGATTTAGTTAGAATATCATTATAAAAGTATTATAATGATATCATTATGTATTTATTTTGGTTACATATCATGATTTTAATTAATTAAGAAATTATTTTAAGAAAAAATAAATTTCAAATAATGAATAAATTATTTTCCTCTTAGTTATCTTGTTTAACAAGGTTAATTTTATAAATATTATTTATAATTCACATAATTAAAAGGAATATTAAATTTTTAATAAAAAATTTATTATTTTCATTACAATAATCTATATCCATTAAAACCATTCCCAAACTAATAATTTAAGCAGTTGATTAAGTGAAAAATTGAAAGCAATCATTCCATCAAAGCGGTAGTCCAGACTAAAATATGGATGGTAATTAAATTTTTAATAGAATAAGAAGAATGAGTAATATGGATTATTGTTTCATAACTAAAAATATGAAATAAATATAAATATTAATAACTTAATTACCCTTTTATACCATCTATTTTATGTGGTGAATGAAAAAATAAACACATTACATCATGGAGATGGTAGACTTCCCAAAGCATGACACACATTTTCAATTTTCTTAATGAAAATAGAGAGGGTGGATAATGACTGTGTAATAATTATAAAAACATAAAATTATAATAATTATAATGTTGTAATAATTTTATGATAGTGAAAAGGAATTTTAGGAAGAATATGTTTAAAAAATAAAAATGATAATGCAAGGTCAAGAACTTATACCTCACTTTATGGATTATATCCTTTTAAAAGGGCTTAGGCACTTGAGAGATTCACTATCAAAAAGACCATAACCTTCTTTATGTTATTGATAGATTTTATGATAGTTTTGGAAGTATTTTATTATAAAAATAATATGTTTTTTTGTGATTGGATGTGAGGAGTGGAGTTCCCATTTTATAACTATAATTGAGTGGGGATTATGTAAATACCAAAATCATTCAAACAGTGGAGAGTAACCATCTTGTAATGCTTCAAAAAAACTTATATGTGATGATATTATAATATATAATGTTGATTCATAACTCCACACTCAATGAGAATCATTTTAGGACATTTTCCCATATGGTTAATCATTTTCACCATTTTATTTTTACCATTATTACTAGACTTTACTAATGTTGTATGGACCCAAAAAAGTAAAGGAAATTTTTTTTCTTAATTTTCTTGGGAATTTTACAAGAACATTGTTTCTGACAACACCTGATTCCGAGGCCCGGTGTGCCCAGAATCATTTTCTGATGTTTAGCTCGGGTAAGTTCAGTGAACGAATGAGCGGGTTTTTCTAACTTTTGAACCGGTGTTAGGAATCAAATTCTGAGGGCACCGATAGATTCGCAGCACCGGTAATTTCTTAGAAACACTTTTTCCAATGTTGCGTTTTCTCAGGTGTGGTTTTTAATTTTTGAGGTTAAGTTATGAAATAAAATAAAAGTGGTGCGACAATTTATTTTATTTTACTTAAAGCGTCTTAACCTAAGTTATGCGGATAAGGTGGGACCCACAATATCCTACCCACTTGGTAGGATATTTGTGAGGAGGGGCCCGGACGAGCCCCAGAGTTTCTTTCCTTCTATGTAACGCACCTGCACCCCCATTTTAATAATGTCAAACCGAGCATTTATACTGATTAAGAAACGCCTCATTAATTTGGGCGGTTAAATCGTTACAATTAAATCATTGAATTAATTGATCTTTTCTTTTCTTTTGAATTTTAAATACTTATGTTATGATAATAAAATAAGGGAAGGACTTATTTTATTATGGTTGGGTTTTTGTTGTGTTAAGACTTTGGGGAGAAAAAGAGAGTTCTTGAGGATTCTTCGTTCTTCGACGAAGAACGCGAAGAATGCACAGCCACCAATGAAGAACGCTGACCTCCGACGGCAGACGACGGTAAGAGACGCCTACCTCGGAGACCTTCCATGACGCTTTCTTCCACGACGATCCTCATCTTCCGAGACGGTTAATTCTGCGATGAACTCTCGTTCGATGATAGCGTTGATGTAGGGATTTATTTTATTTGTTAGTTAGTGAATACTTCCGTCGATTTCTACTTTTTCATTTGAACCACCTCCTATCACAATAACGGGAGGAGGTCGGACCTCACAAACATGGCCGACCCTCCTCCCCCTTGTTGGTTTGTTTCTTGTGGCACGAGCAAGGCAACGCTGTGCCGAAGAACCACGCGGTAATTGATAAGGAAGGCAGAAGTGCGACGCCATCGCACCGTGTCGTTGAAGAAGAACCAGAGACGCAGCGTCGTCATGCCGCGCCGGTGAACCACAAAATCACAGCGGCCGGAGCGAGGCCGCAGCGGAGGGGTGCGACACCATCGCACCGTTCCGGACGGACGAAAGCCACGGCCGGTTCCGGGTCGCGGTGGAACAGGGGAACCGACGGCCGGTTCCAGGCCGCCGGCAACGAAGCAGGGGGATCGGCAATGCTGGTCCTGTGGCGGCAGAAGACCGGCCGGCCGGAGCGGGCCAGCCGGAGCATGGAAAAAATGGGGGTTCGAAACCCCCGGCTGGCCGGCCGTGAGCGGCCCCATTAAGGGGTCACAGTTACTACATGTGGGGGAAGCTCCCCCCCCCCACGCATCCGAACGGCTCGACCGTTCGGTCGAGCCCCCTGGCCGGTGCGCCGGACCGCTAGCGTGTCGGGCCGCGCCCTGGCCGGGCCCGTAAGGCCGCGGCCAGTTCTGGGCCTCGGTGTAACAGTTGAATCGGTTGCCGGTTACGGGCCGCCAACATCAGAGCAGGGGGGCCGGCCTTGCCGGTCCCATTGCGGGAGAAGACTGGACGGACCGTGGAAGAACAGGGGGTTCTAAACCGCCGGATGGCCAGACGTGAGAGGACCCCTTAAGGGGCCGCAGTTACTACACATGGGGGCACAGAACCCCCCCCCCCCCCCCCACATTCGAACGGCTCGGTCGTTCGGCCGAGCCACCGAGCTAGCACGCCAGACCGCCAGCGCGCCGGGCCGCTGAGTCGGGCCGGACCGTGCCGTGGCTGCGCCCAGGCAGGGCCACGCCAGCTGGGCCGGGTCGCGCCCAAATGGGCTAGACCCGGATCCGGTTCGGGTCGACCGGTTCGGGGCGACCCTGGGGGTGTCGGGCCTGGTCGGACCGGGCCCAACCCCCCTAATACCGAACCTATTTCGGTCTGTTGCCCATAACATGAGTTGCGGACCTCCGATCTACGCACCGTCAGCTGCGATGCGATCCCTAGATCGAGACGGTTGTTTCGGTAGTTTTTCACTCAAGGTTTCAGAAAATTATGGGTTCGGCTGGGTTGGTTCATACACGAAACCAACCGGGCCCTTGGAGCAAAAACGCTTATAACTTGTGTTCTGGACGTCCGACTGACGTGCCGTCGACTTTTTTGGATTCATCTAAGTGAGACAGAACTTTTGTCTTACTTTGCTCGAGGTTTAGACATAGTTGGAGTACGGTCGGGTTGGTTTTCATAAAAACCAACCGTGCCCCTATGATGAAAAAGCCAATAACTCTTATATCAGGTACCTGATTGACGCGCCGTCTGTGACGTTGAGTTCCTATTGACGATACGGAACTTTTGGATACATCAACATCGGAATATGTTCCAGTTGATGTATCATCCCCTCATCCCGTGGAGCGGACCCTCCGAAACGAGCTTGCTGTGTGTGGGGACCATAGAGCTGGTTGCGACTACGATGACGATGACAACTGTGCAGGAATCCTCCGTGGATTCAACGGCGACGACTACAGCACTCAGCGATCCTACATGGATCAGTGCTACCGATCATGTGTGGGTCAGATCATGTGTGGGTTAGTGCTCAGTGGTCCTGTGTGGGCCAGTGCCTACAGATCCTGTGTGGGTATGATCCTGTGTGGGTCATTGCGGGGGTTAGATACCTATCGATCTTTTGTGGGTCAGATCCTTTGTGGGTCATTAGGGGGGTTAGTTACATATCGATCCTTTGTGGGTCATTGTGAGGGTTAGTACCTATCGATCCTATGTGGGTTCGACGGCTTAGATGAATCTGTGGAAATATCTTATCATCTCTATCGTCATATGAAGAAGTATACCCGTGTGAGCTAAATCTTGACTTGCGTTCCTATATGGATTACGTTGTGCTTTCCTATGTGGATTGAATGGTGGTTTTCTATGTGGACTGGGTTTTACTTGAGCTCGGATGTTGGAGCCGAACTGGAATTGATGACTTAGGTATATGTATGGGCATATACCTAAGGAGTGTTGGATGTTACTTCGTGATTGTATCTTTCCTTTGTGGATTATACTTTGTGGATTCTGGGAGACCTTCGGGGGTCTTGGGGTCCCTACTGTGTAGATTATACTCACCCATGCACGAGCTATGCCCGCACTAATTTGTGTTGGTTGCAGACGACGGACAGCGCTGATCGTGGTTGAGGCTTGCGGAGCAGAAGAGTACCTGGAGGTGGACCACTGGGCGGGACGTACTCGGAGCAGACGGCTGGACCTGAGGAGCTGTAGAGGCTATCTGTACTCACCCATCAGGTGGGTCTTCCAGTGGACGACTCGACGTTACGACCTTACATTCAGTTGATGTTTTCCATTTCCAGTTTTACTTTACTTTCAGGTTGGGTTTTTATTGTGTTAAGACTTTGGAGATAAAAATAGAGGTCTTGAGGATTCTTCGTTCTTCGATGAAGAATGCGAAGAATGCACCGCTGCAAATGAAGAACGCCGACCTCCAACGACGGATGACAGCAAGAGACCCTTACCATGGAGACCATCCATGAGGCTGTCTTCCGCGACGATCCTATTCTTCTACGACGGTTAATTCTGCGACGCACTCTCGTTTGAAGACAACGTTGAGGATGGCCCCACGACGGCAGCCAGCTAGGGTTCTGAGAGTTGTGCGTGACGACAGCCCACCGAGCAATGAGGCCTCGGTACAGGGACCTTTGACAGCTGAGGCACCAGTAGTACCTCTACCCGCCGAGCCACTGATGCTACCAGCCCCAGCTGCTGATGATGCACGTCGCCTTAGTGCACTGCACGAGTTTCAGCACCAGTGACCGCCCTGGTTCTGCGGGTAGACGGACCCCCAGGCAGCCGAGGATTGGATAGAGGTAGTGGTACGAGTTTTCAGGTTAGTGGGGACACCATCAGACCTCATGGTGATCCTCACAGCGAGTATACTGCATGTGGCATCAGGCATATGGTGGAGCTTGATGCTCTAGGTGCATGATGCGGCATCTCTCCTCTGGACGGACATTGAGAGCCTCTTCCACTCAGAGTTCATCCCAGCCACCCTTCGTGCGGTGCACATCCATGAGCTTCTACATCTCCGGTAGGGAAGCTTGACGGTTTCCCAGTACTCAACGAGATTTACCTATCTCTCGCGCTACACGATAGACATGGTATGGGACCCATTCTTCCGGGCCCGAACCATTGATCCTAGGTATTGAGGAATGAGATCTGAGCATCACTGATCTCCCTTAGCATTCCAACTCAGGAAGGAGTGCTGGAGCGAGCTCTTATGCTCGAGAGCATTCTCCCTGAGTCTACATCAGTAGCGAGACCTCCCACAAGGCATCAGGTAGCAGAGTCTTCTATAGCAGGTAGTCGAAGGATGACTCATGGGTCCAGGAAGACCAGACCCTCATGCAGATGACCTCAGGACACTGGCTCAGCAGTGCGGGGCACACGGCGCGGAGCCAAAAATTCGAGAGTCATATAGTGCTATGCAAGTGGCGAGCAGGGCCACATGGCTCGCGACTGCCCGACCCGCCGTGATGAGGAGCAACTGACGGTTGAGGGACCACCCAGGCAGAGGTAGATGGTCGACAGTGGCGGTCCACAGGGAGCTGGCGGGTAGAGACAGGCACAGCTTCATGCATCAGAGCCCAACAACCATGACGTGCCATAGATGATTCGAGGTACTATCTGTGTCTATTCCACCCTTGTTGCAGTTCTTTTAGACATAATTGTGAGTCATTATTTCATAGCCTCTACCCTTATTCGGAGATTGGAGATTCCGACGGAGCCGTTGGCTCGATCCTTACGGCTAGAGACTCCTACGGGAGCAGACTCGACAATTACGCACTGGTGCCAGCAGTGTGAGCTTACTCTTGGAGGCGAGAGATTCGGCTGGGATCTTCTTGTATCGGCATTGAGGACTTATGACGTCATCTTGGGCATGGATTGGTTATCTGCAGTCCATCCCCAGATTGACTGTATTAGGCGCAAGGTGCGATGTGTACGCACAGATGGTAGCAGGTTCACCTTCACCAGCGAGATGGGAGCCTTTGCAGCACAGGATGGACTCCCGCAGAGGAGAGTACATCACATCACTAATCAGTTGGCTCGCCTCATCCTAGGAGATGTTGACGTGTGGAGTCCTAGTTTTCCTACAGTGGTGGATCAGGGTGCGGACGTTTTTCCCGACGACGTTACAGGGCTACCTCCTTGTAGAGAGGTAGAATTTTATATTGATATGTACCTCGAGATAGCTCTGATATCCACTCCAGCATATCGTATGTCCCCCACTGAGCTTCGAGATCTACGGGTACATTTGGAGGACTTGCAGGGAAAGGGATTCATCTGACCCATTGTTTCACCCTGGGCTTCACCGATTTTGTTCACCAAGAAGGCGGACGGGAGCTTGTGACTTTTTGTCAAATATCGTCGCCTAAACCAGGTGACAATGAGGTACAAGTATCCACTACCAAGTATTGATGACCTCTTCGATCAGCTCAAGGGAGAACGGTGGTTCTTGAATATAGACCTCAGGTCAGGCTATCATCAGCTCAGAGTTCGGGATGAGGACGTGCAAAAGACAGCCTTCAGATGTCGGTATGGACACTATGAGTTCTTGGTTATGCCATTAAGCATAACTAATGCTCCAGTAGTGTTCATGGGCCTCATGAACAGGATCATTCAGCCATACCTCGATCGATTTGTCGTGGTCTTCATTGATGACATTTTGATATACTCGACGACTGAGGAGGAGCATGCCTACCACTTGGGAGTTGTAATAGAAACACTCTGAGAGCACCAGATTTATGGAAATCTCTCTAAGTGTCAGTTCTGCATAAGAGTGGTCCACTTCTTGGGACATTTCATCTCTGAGGTGGGAGTTGCAGTGGATCCTGTGAAGATTGAGGCAGTCCTTTCTTGGGAGCCACCCAGGAGCGTGACAGAGGTACGGAGTTTCTTGGGACTAGCTAGGTACTATCAGAGATTGGTGCCAGACTTCTCCAGAGTTGCGAAACCACTCTCAGCTTTGACAAAGAAGGGGAAACCCTTTGTGTGGTTAGACAGATGTCAGCATAGCTTCCAGGAGTTGAGACAGAGATTGACCATCGCGCCTATTTTGAGGTTTCTAGAGGAGGGAGTAGGGTACGTAGTTTACTGCGATGCATCAGGGACTAGACTCGGATATGTATTGATGAAGGAGGGGGATGTGATCGCCTATGGATCACATCAGTTGCGTCAGCATGAGCAGAACTATGCTACCCATGACCTGGAGTTAGCAGCAGCGATCTTCACTCTGAAGATGTGGTGACACTATCTGATGGGCGAGCGCTTTACAGTCTATTCTGACCATCAGAGTCTCAGGTACATCTTATCTCAGAAGGTGTTGAACCTGAGACAGCGGCGATGGATTGAGTTCCTCCAGGACTATGACTTTGAGATAGTTTATAATACTGGGAAGGCGAACATAGTAGTCGATGCTCTCAGCAGGAGGACGGGCATTCAGCTACCTGGGGAGGCTATAGAGAAGCTAGCCACTTTGAAGATATCCATCGTGGATAGAGATAGAGCATCCTTTATTCAGTCACTCACAGTCACTCCTCTACTACTGCAGCGGGTTAGAGAGGCACAGCGTGGGGATGCCGACTATAAGACGCGGCATGCACAGAAATACTCAGGGCAGGCACCTGATGGATTCTCCATGGGAGGAGACCATGACGTCCTTTTCAAAGGACGTACCTTGGTACCCGTTTCTTTATGGGAGGAGGTGATAAGAGAGTTTCACACTTCCCCTTTGGCGGTACATCTTGGAGTGGCGAAGATGTACCAGGATCTCATACGACTGCACTGGTGGCTGGGCTTGAAGAAGGTTGTAGCATAGTTCTTTTCTTGATGCTTCACCTTACAGCAGGTGAAGGCAGAGCATCAGGTACTAGAAGACTTGTTATAGCCCTTGGAGGTCCTGGAGTGGAAGTGGGACGAGATATCTATGGACTTCGTGACTAGACTTCCACGCACTTCCAGAGGTCACGACTCCATTTGGGTGATTGTCGACCGACTCACCAAGTCGGGTCACTTCTTACCCATCAGAGAGCAGGTCTCAGTGGATATCATGGGACGTCTATACGTTCAAGAGTTTTTGTGGCTTCATGGTGTGCCATCATCTATAGTCTCCGATCGAGATGCTCGCTTTACTTCCCAGCTTTGGAAGGGGTTGCAGGAGGCATTTGGGACACAGCTACGTCTGAGTATCGCCTTTCACCCTCAAACAGATGGTCAGACGGAGAGGGTTATACAGGCTCTCTATGACATGATCCTCACATGTTTCCTCGACTTTGGTTGCAGGTGGGAGGACCACCTACCCTTGGTGGAGATCTCATAAAACAATAGCTACCACTCCACCATCGGGATGGCACCATACGAGGCGTTGTATGGCCGACCTTGCAGGTCACCTCTGTGCTGGACAGACCCTGGTGAGACAGCACTTATGGGACCAGAGATGGTCTAGGCCATGATAATGAAGGTCCAGATCATCATAGAGCGGATGAGGATAGCTTAGAGCCGACAGAAGTCTTATGCTGACAGGAGGAGGAGGCCACTGAAGTTCGAGGATGGCGACCACGTCTTCTTGTGGGTCTCACCACGATGTGGATTATGGAGATTTTTCCGAGGAGGAAAGTTATCTCCTAGCTTCATCGGACCGTTCCAGGTCTTCAGTAGGATTGGCGAGATGGCTTATCGCCTGGCTCTGCCACCTCAGTTGCACCGGGTGCACGACATCTTCCATGTATCTCAGCTGAGGAGATACGTGCACGACCTGATGCATATCATTGACCATGGGGAGCTGGACGTTGACGATGGGGTGACTTTTTCAGAGGTCCCGGTGGAGATTTAGGATCGACTGGATTGGGTCCTATGTGGATGGTCAATTCCTCTAGTGCAGACTAGATGGCAGCACAGGAACCTCCAGGAGAGCACTTGCGAGCGGGAGGCTCAGATGCATGCTCAGTACCAACATTTGTTTTCCTAGCTTTTGAGGTATCTTTATGTGGACGTAAATCCCTGATGTGGGAGTGATGTAAAGACCCAAAAAATTCAAGAAAATTTTTTTCCTTAATTTTCGTGGAAATTTTACAGGAACGCAGTTTCTGACGGCACCTGATTCCGAGGCCCGGTGTGCCCAAAATCATTTTCAGAAGTTTAGATCGAGTACGTTCAGTGAACGAACGAGTGGGTTTTTCTAAATTTTGAACAGGTGCTTGAAATCAAATTCTGAGGGCACCGATGGATTCACAGTGCCGGTAATTACTTAGAAACACTTTTTACGGAGTTGCGTTTGCTCGGGTGTGGTTTTTAATTTTTGAGGTTATGTTAAGAAATAAAATTAAAGTGGTGCGACAATTTATTTTATTTTACTTATTGCGGATTAACCTATGTTAAGAGGATAAATTGGGACCCACAATATCTTACCCACTTTGTAGGATATTTTTGAGGAGGGTCCCGCACGAGCCCCACTGTTTTTTCCTTCTAAGTAACGCACTCGCACCACCTTTTAATAAAGTCAAACTGTGCGTTTATTCTGGTTAAGAAACACGTCATTAATTTGGGCGGTTAAATCATTATAATTAATTCATTGAATTAATTGTTCGTTTCTTTTTGTTTGAATTTAAAATACATATGTTATGATATTAAAATAAGGGAAGGACTTATTTTATTATGGTTGGGTTTCTATTGTGTTAAGACTTTGGGGAGAAAAAGAAAGCTTTGGAGGATTCTTCGTTCTTCGATGAAGAACGCAAAGAACGCACCGCCGCCAACGAAGAACGCCGACCTCCGACGGTAGACGGCGAAAAGAGACGCCTACCTCGGAGACCTTCTGTGACACTTTCTTCCACGACGATCCTCTTCTTCCGTGACTGTTAATTCCGCGACGAACTCTCATTTGACAACAACGTTGAGGTAGGGATTTATTTTATTTGTTAGTTCATTAATACTTCTGTCGCTTTCTCCTTTTCTTTTGAACTGCCTGCTATCGCAATAACGGGAGGAGGTCGGGCCGCATGAACACGGCCGACCCTCCTCCCCCTTGTTGGTTTGTTTGTTGCGGTACGAGAAAGGCAACACGGGGCCAAAGCAACGTGCGGGAATTGATAAGGAAAGTAGAAGTGCGGCGCCGTCACGCCGCACAGTTGAAGATGAACCAAAAGCGCGGCGCAGTCGTGTCATGCCGTTGAAGATGAACCAGAGACATGACACCGTCGCGCCGTGCCGGTGAACCACAAAAGCACTGCAGCTAGAGCGGGGCCGCGGCGGAGGGGCGCGACACCATCTCGACACGCTGGACAGACGAAGCCCACGGCCGGTTCCGGGCCGTGGTGCAACAGGGGAACCGGCGGACGGTTCCAGGCCGCCGGCATCAGAGCAGGGGGAACGGCCTTGCCGGTCCCGTGGTGGCAGAAGACCGGCTGGCCGGAGCGGGCCGGCCGGACCATGGAAGAACTGGGGGTTCGAAACCCCCGGCTGGCCGGACATGAGTGGCCCCATTAAGGGGTCTCGGTTACTACATGCGGCAGCAGCGCCCCCCCCCACATCCGAACTGCTTGGCCATTTGGCCGAGCCACGTGGCCAGCGCGCCGGACCGCCAGCGCGCCGGGCCACTCCCAGGCTAGGGCAGGCTGCTCCCAAATGGTCCAGACCCAGACCCGGTTCGAGTCGACCCGGTTCGGGCCGACCCTGGGGGTATCGGGCAGGGTCGGACTGGCCCCGAACCCCGTAATACCCAACCTCTTTCGGTCGGTTGCCCATAACATGAGCTACGGACCTCCGATCAATGCACCGTCAGCTGCGATCCGATCCTTGGATCGAGACGGTCATTTCGGTATGTTTTCACTCAAGGTTTCGGAGAACTTTGGGTTCGTCCGGGTTGGTTCGTACACGAAACCAACCGGGCCCTCAGAGCAGAAGCGCTTATAAATTGAGTTCCGAACGTCCGATTGACGTGCCATCAACTTTTTTGGATTCCTCTAAGTGATACGGAACTTTTGGCTTACTCCGCTCGAGGTTTGGAAGTAGTTGGAGTATGGTCTGGTTGGTTTTGAATTAAAATCCAACCGGGCCCCTCGGATGAAAAAAGCAACAACTCTCAGACCGAGCATTCGATTGACGCACCGTCTGTGATGTTGAGTTCCTGTTGATGATATGGAACTTTTGGATACATCAACTCCGGACTATCTGTAATTTGATGTATCAGACCCTTGGCTCATGGAACGGACCCTCCGAAACGAGCTTGCTGTGTGTGGGAACCCTAGAGCTGGCTACGACTACGACGACGATGACGACTGTGCAGGAATCCTCCGTGGATTCAACGGCGAGGACTACAACACTCAGCGATCCTACGTGGATCAGTTCTACTGATCCTATGTGGGTCAGATCCTATGTGGGTCAGTGCTCAGTGGTCCTGTGTGGGCCAGCGCCTACAGATCCTATGTTGATCCGATCCTATGTGGGTCATTACGGGGGTTAGTAACCTATCGAACTTTTGTGGGTCAGATCCTTTGGGGGTCATTATGGGGGTTAGTTACCTATCGATCCTTTGTTGGTCATTGCGGGGGTTAGTACCTATCGATCATGTGTGGTTCCAATGGCTTAGATGAATCAGTGGCAATATATGATCATCTCTATCGTTATACGAAGAAGTATACCTGTGTGAGCTGAATCTTGACTTGCTTTCCTATGTGGATTACGTTGTGCTTTCCTGTGTGGATTGGATGGTGGTTTCCTGTGTGGACTGGGTTGTACTTGAGCTCGGATGTTGAAGCCGAACTGGAATTGATGACTTTGTTCTATGTATGGTCATATACCTAAGTAGTGTCGGATGTTACTTCGTGATTGTATCTTTCCTTTGTGGATTATCCCTTATGGATTTTGGGAGACCTTCGGGGGTCTCGGGGTCCCTACTGAGTAGCTTATACTCATCCCTGCATGGGTTATGCCCGCACTACATTGTGTTGGTTGCATATGACGTACATTGCTGATCGTGGTTGAGGTTTGCCGATCATGACGGTACCTAGAGGTGGACCACAGGGCGGGACGTACTCGGAGCAGACGGCTGGACCCGACGAGCTGTGGAGCCTATCTGTATTCACCCTTCAGGTGGGACTTTTAGTGGACGGCTCGAAGTTACAGCCTTACTTTCAGTTGTTGTTTTCTTTTTCCATTTTTACTTTACTTTCAGTTTGGGTTTGTATTCTGGCCCACTTACTTTTCTTCACATACTGTTGTACCCAGTTTTTACTTAGTGTTTACTTCTAATGCTTGTTTTCTCTGTGGTGTTTTTTTACTTTACAAAGGCAATACCTCCCCTTTTTATTGGGAATTATGCCTTGCTGCTAGTTGCCAGCCCATGGCCTATGGAAGGCGGGCTTGGGGTAGTCACGACACGGGCCCCGAGGACGGGTCGTGACAAATGTTATATATCGTTTATATCTAAAAATAAAATGTCTCCTATAAAATTATTTTCACCTCATTATTAAAAATTTAAATCAATTTTATTTTGTATAATTTTTTAAAGAGATGTAATTTTATTAGAATATACTATGTGTATAATAAATTGTAATTTTTCTTAAATATAACCACTATTTTAAAATTAAAAATATGGATTTTTAACTTAAAACACAGTTTTCAAACTACAAATTCACATATAAAAATAATATTTCATCTTATAAAATTTTTTCATGAATTTATAATTCATTATTATATACTAATAATTTAATAATATTATTGTTATTTGTGAAAATGAATTTTAACTATTCACTCAAAAATAAATCGGTTAGGAAAAACAGAAAAAATAATCCTAAGATAATTTTTCCTTAAAAATTAAAAAAAGGATCTTTTATCAAATTAAAATTATAACATTTAGTTATTTAGTTATTTAATAAAAAAAATTAATAGAAAAATTACTCACTTCACTTTAGGTGTATTTAATCTTATTTTTTATAAATTATTAAATAATGGAATATTTCAATATTATTTTAAAAAATATAAATATTTCTTGTTATAATAAACTTTTAATTGTTTTCAATTTAATTTATTAATGTTATATACTATAACCATTTTGAAATACAACGTTGAATGAAATCCCAGTAAAATATTAACCAAATATAATTATAATATTTAATTATTTTAATTGATTAGTATCCTTTTATTTACTAATGGATTTATTATTCCTATATTTTTTACATGGAAGTGTTTTTTTTTGTCTGGTGTTTCAATGGTCTAATTATGTGTGTAATATAATTTATTGAATAGTTTATTAATATAAAGGATTTAAAATCATATTTCCTTAAAAGTTAATATGATGATTTTTTGTTTTCTTATCATTAATAGTTCGTGTTCTTATCCATTAGAAATTTTTTTAAAGCTATGGGTTGTGGTATTTCATCAAAAGTTATTTATGTGTCAGTGATGGTAATTATTCTCATCGATGATTCTTCTACTAGTTTGGATGATATAAAGGTGGACGATATCAAATTCAATAAGACTTATGACTCCTTAGACACCCCAGGTTTTCTTTTGAGATGATACATAAAATTAAAATATTTACACTATATTATGTGAGATACTTTTGGTACATCCAACATCCTAATATTTTTTAATATAAAAATCTTTTCTTATATATATGATGATTTTCAATCATCATTATTTCTAGGAATTATACTTGTGAAGTATAAACGTATTATCTTATTGACTTTGATTTCAATTATTCTCCTTCAAAGAGGGAGCTTTGGTTTGACATGTTAGGTTGTTTTTCATTTATAGTTTTAGGTTGTCTAACTAGGTATATTTATGCTCAACCTTTTACGGGCCTTATACAAACAAAAATTATGACTTTGAAGATGATGCACCATTTTATAGATGGACATGGTATATGTGGAAGTAGTGTGTGTTTCGCATTACTGACGCCTGGTGATACTTGGAAAGGAAAGTTGGAGTATAGTTTTTTTATGGAGGTATCGAAAATTATGTTTAGAGGTCATTCCTAGAGTACATACAACATATATGTTCATTACTATGTAATGTATTTATTTCATCAAAATTATTTTGGGATGTATGGTTCACCTTTATATTTTGTTTTTGGGATGAATTTTTATATGATGTCTCATGAATGTGTTATATAAAGTAAGGATGTTAATTTATATTCATCCTTGTGGTGTTGAAATATATTTTATTTTTAATATATATATATATATATATATATATATTAAGTTGATATAGGCTATATCCTCTCATATTTTGTAAAATGCCTACTTTGTGTCACTTGAAATACCCTAGGCTATTACAGGTCGTTGTGGGGTAGAAATATCGAGTTACCAATAGTGGTATAAAATGTTTTTTGTTCCTCGAGGCAAATAATTTGTGGGTGGTTCTGGGGTAGGTTGTCTTTTAAAAAAAATTTGTCTTGATAATCGTAATTTATGGATATCCCACAAAGGAATCTATGCAATGATGGTAATGTAATATTGATAAATTTCATCCCATGGGATATTGATTTAAATTTTGGAAAAAGGATATTATAAATCACTATTAATACATGAATGACGAATCCATGTTTTTATGTGCACATGAAATGAACTACACATTCAATATAGAGATAAGTCTTGGAATTTTTATATTCAATCCATTTATTCGTAATATCGCTCCAAACTTTTCAATTAATCTCCCATATCAATATCGTTCCCTTTAGAGGTTTAATTCTAAATTTTTTCAATCTCTCCCTACCTCTTTCACTAATTCAATAATTGGGCTCCCTCTATATATGAACTACTAATAAAAACATCACTATATCGCATCAAGGTTTTCCCCATCCCCTCACTATCTCTATAGATGATTTTTATCTAACCACCAATTATGTATCCTGATGGCCTCATTGATTCCTTTACTAAGTAAGTTTTTTCATGACATGATGTAACACCTTGTTGCCTCACCACTACCTCCCCAATTTATTTTCCCTCTAAAAATCACATTTTTCACATGAAAATAACATTTTGATCACAATCCTAACAACTAAATTGATTATTTACTTTGAATCACTCTATCCAGGCCCAATGTAACACCACGTAGACCTCCCCAATACCCCACTCCCCTCACCATTACTATGTTATCTTCAGTGATTCCTTTTTATGATCATTCCTTCAATGTTCCTCCATGGTATGCTATATCCATACAATGTGACACTATGAAAAATTGTATATGAAAAGATCTGAACTTCACGCATTCAACCAGATATTATTATCTTATTCATGGGTTCCCTATTAACTGATACAATCTCTTATTCAAATTCTCAATTCAAAATGAAGGTGTCATATTCTACACATATCATCGTGATGTTTCTCTTCTTCTTTCATATACCATCACATGTGCTCTATTTCTCAACATGAAAATCAAATCATCGTGTTCATGGTGCTCATGGAGTATGTTTCTAGCATGTAATATACTAATATGTAGTGGATATTTGTCAATATGGGAAGTCGAGTTATTGTAGTGTAGTGATCATGGAGGTAGGAGTGGATTGTGGATAACATTTTAGTAATCAATTTAGGCATATTCAAGAATATATTTCTTTTTCGGAGGCTATTCAGAGATAAAATGTGTACATTATCTTGTATCTATCAGTTTAAATATGAAGTACATCCCACAACCAAACCCAAAATTCATTAAAAGTTTATTAGATTTTTATCACAATTATTAAATTAGAGATATTATTTTGATCATTGCATTAAATTCAAAAAAAAAAAGAAATATTGTTGTTATTACCCACATTTCTGGTCCATACAATAGAGTTAAAAATTTAAAAAATTATAAAAATAAAGAAATTTTTTCTCATGGTCTTACAAGAATTCACTATGGGGTTTTTTGGACAGATAAAAAAAATCATTTTTTCTAGTGTGCCCTTCCAGGTTCAAAACGGAATAGGCTTCAGCTAACATGGGTTTTTCCACCCCACCCCTACCAATTCAATTTTGATTTCTACATACCACTGACCTTCGTGGGGGCTCAGTGGGTCAAGTAATGATAGGATGGTATAAAAGAATGTATATCATAATGATTTTTTAAAAATACAGTAATAAGGTGAGGACTCATTTTCGAATATGGGTAAATTATTTCAGTGCGGTCTTTAGTTCAATTATCTGACCAAAGAGACTACTGTATGTTGAATGGTTGAAATATCCTTATTCCAAAACAGTGACAACCTATTAGTCATCTCATATATCTAATATATTAGTTACGGTGTACATGTATATTGTTTCGTGCATCAAATATTGGTTAGCTATGATCTTATGCTCCCTTCCTATTTGATCATTAAATGGAATTTTTTTTGTTTTGAGTTTTTTATCAATATTCATGTCATAAGTTGTCAATAATAAGTTAGGTGATGGATTGGGTATCCACTATAAAATAATAATAAGTTTTACCCGCATATTGAGTAAATTAGTATGAGGAGATATATTCCCTTGAATTCCTAGATAGAAAGATTCAAGTGGGAATCCCATACGACATTTAGAATATTGAAAGTTCTAAACTCTATGGAAGATCATGGAAGGTTTTAAAACAAGATTTAAAGTATTTTTAAAATATATGTCAATAGAACTAATGTTTTCTATGGGGAATAGCATGAAGAGTTATTATAAACAGTTTTAAAATAGATATATTATTTGAGTTTGAAAATCTATGAGTTATGAGAAGGCTATCCCTATGTGATGCTACATATAGATTCTATAAACCATGATGCATCAAAATGATGATGGCTGAAATGAAGGTTCTTGTTGTCTAAAATCCATAGTGAATCATGTGATATTGAAGAACTGAAAAATGTCAGTATTCATATTATAAAAAGTCCTTGAGAATAATTTTTAAGTTCTAAATAAGATTCATAAATTATGAAAGATATTTTTTTACAGATATGAATCGATATTATTGGTTGGATATGATTTGAAGGATCCCTAGTTCAAAATTAAAATAAATCAATAAAATGGAAAGGTCCAAGTTTCACATATGATAATTATATCATAAGATAATTATAACGTAAGAAAATTACAACATAGAAAAATCCATGTACCTAAAGTTTGTGTAACAAAATATTTCTTTATTACGTCATACATATATGTGATTTCAACAGAATATCGAAATGATAATGTAGATAAATTTTTTAATACATCCATTTTTAAGGAAGCGTGTATGTGAATGAAGCATCACAAATCTGAGTCCGGGGATGTAGAGAAAATTCATCAGGTAATGGAATTTAGTCGAAATACAATAATTCCATTATATTCTATGATTTGTTCATATTTAAATAAATTTTATTTCATTGATCACATTTTTTCCATGTAATAATGACTTAAAATTAATCATGAAATACTATTGAAATATTATTATTTAATGTCACATTTGTCACCTAGTTGTTTGATTAGGTTGTAGAAATAGTAAAAAATAAATTATTTAAAATCACTATTTACCCATGTATAAAACGAGTCCCTTCATTATCAATTAGTTATAAATAAAAATAAAGGTATTTGAAGGTAAAAAATCGGTTCTTCAAAAAAAACAATTTTCATTCATGTAGTGCATTTTTATCTTAAAATGTTAAATTAATATCTATTAATGAATAATTTTTATGAAATGTTTAAATATTATTTTAAATAAAATATAACATTAATCTAATGGTTTTACATGTAATGGAATTAGAATAAATATAATTTTATGCATAGAAATAATTTTTCTAAAAATTGTATTTTTTCAGTTTTACAAAAGTATATTTTAAATGGCTTTATAACAGTTAGAGAAATTGAATATTGTAAATTCGATTAAATATTGTTAATAAGAATGAGTAATATTTTATAGTGATTTCAACATAAATTCTGGTCATTATCAATATTAATAGATCTAAAAAACATTATTTTGAAAAAATTTAAATAGGGGATAATGAGACAATAAACTGAGAAGATATGGTTTAAAATGATCAAAATTATTTTCTAAATCCTATTAGATGAATTTATTTTGATCATATATCATCCTAAACATAAAATTTTACTAATTTTTATCCACCTTCTTATGAATGTGACTTTATAATGATTTATTATTCTTTATAATTAAAAGTGAGCCACCCCCCTTACTTATTAAAGGGCACACCATCTCCCCCCCTCTCTACACAACTAGAGCCAAATAATTCGACCAAAACCTACCCAAATATCTTATAAAATTACCTATAAACATTTTATAATTTATTATGTTATTAAAATTTCAACCCAAGGGTCCTTAATAAGATATTCAAAAGAGTTTAAACAAAGAAGAGGTATATGTTATTACATATATCATACAAATTAAATTCTTATTATAACACCAATAAATATTTTATAACCATATATACATAATGAAATAATCAGCATTACTATAATAAAATGTTTTTTATTTGAAGTTTTCATCCAAATAATATCTCCATTATTTATAATATAAAATTATAACATCTTTGATTCTTATGTATAGATTACCATCTTCATGAAGTGAAGTATTATATTTTTCATCACCATCTATATTGGATGGTTGTATAAATTAAATTAATTTATATTTATAATTTTTATAACATAATAATTATTTTTTATATACCTTATTACCCTTCCATCCCATAGAAAATGTTAACATATCTCATGTGTGCATGTGGACTACAACCTTCATGTAGCAATGTGATTCATTTTGAATCTCTATTTTACATGAATGGTAATCCATATAAACATAATTTGTATATATGATAATTATAAGAAAATAATTATTAGATAAAGGTGAATTAATATTTTCATTCCTCTATTCCCATCTATCAAATTGTAGATGCATCACTCATCCGTACATATAGACTACCGTCTCTATGAAGTGGTGTAATTTATTTTTTACCCCCCCTTTTTTTGAATTGATAAAAAAATTATTTATATATTAATAAATATTATATTTATTAAATGATTGAAATTTTATAGATGATTAAACCATTGTCAGGGTTCATGGAAAAGAACCATAAAACCCAAACATGCATGGAATATTAACCAATTTTCACCGGAATTATGATTATAATAAAAAACTATTTATAAATATGCATATGAATTGGTATTATATATACATATATATATATATCCTTACATGTTGATGATAATCATGGACATTATTACCAATATATATGTTCAAATTTTTATGTGTGATTATTATTGCTTCCATATATTACCATAAAATTATGCTTGGGATTCATTGAGAATGTA
The DNA here is from genome assembly GCA_963277665.1 of Viscum album. NCBI lineage: Eukaryota > Viridiplantae > Streptophyta > Magnoliopsida > Santalales > Viscaceae > Viscum > Viscum album. The sequence goes on from OY728161.1 coordinate 1,058,314,965, forward strand.
TATTTTTACAATATTAGGATTTAATATGATTATGATTCCTCGTAAATATTTAATGAATAGTGAATAATTATTTATTCCCTGATATCCTTATTAATCATTCTTCTGGATATGAAATTATTTTGGATTTTATGATTGATTCTTTTCTATGTATGATTCTTTTATTATGGGCACATGCACTTTATTATGTTATCCTGCCCTTATTATCATATTATGTTTAGTAAGGATTGATATATACCATGATTAACATTACCATGAATATGATCCAACCCCTTCTTATATTGTCTTAGACTCGGATATGATGGAACGTTCTAAGTATGATATGTCTTTTTGGGGTACTAATTTGAGGATTCTTTAGCAAATTTGTTGAAGATGGTTCAACAATTACTTAATTATGTATATAATCTCCAATATGTTGAATATTTATTGTATTGGTTAATGTATAATTTTTATAGGTATTGAATATTGTTCTAAAATGGTTTATTATTATTGTGTGTTATACTCAGTTGACCTCAATTGGTATCATAGTAGAGTTTAGTTGTTTTTTGGGATTACATTTCGGAAAAAATAAAGACAAAACATAAGACAACAAATGATGATCTAAAAGTGAAATCATATGAATATAAAATATTCACTAATTGATTATAAGGATTCATATTTTAGGACATCGATGGGATTATTTTCATTATTATAATTTTACTCACACTGATTGTATTAGACTTTTTATTACACTATTAATTTTCATTATAGTTAATAAATAGTACTATAAGTTTAACACCCCAAGACATACATTATTTTAATTTTAGAAAAAAATTTATTTTTTTCTTAGATTTCGTATAACGAAAAACCATGTTAATCTTACTCAACACACAACTCCTAGTAAGAACATGTTTCATGCAAGACCGTGTTGTACTATATTTTTATGGTTCAAATATTTTAAAACTAAATTTTGCGAGTTTTAAAAAATTTAATTATAAATATAATATTAATTTTTTAATTTATAATGTCAAAATTATCTTTGGGTGATTTTTTCATATTTTTATGAGAAGTTTAGTTTTTTGATGACTAGTGAAAAATATTGTATTTTAGTTAAAAAAACATTTTCATTTGAATTTTTATTAATGTGAAAATATATTATAAATTGGTTATTAAAAGTCACCATAAAAAAATATACATATATTAATCAAATGTCGGACATTGGAATCATTATTATAATGAAATTATATATAAAAAATTATTTAACTTTTGAATTCTTTTACATTAAAACCTAGCTTTCTCCCCGCATCTGTAAGATTAGAATTGATATTAATTTTCCCACATCATTGATATAAATTTTGAAAAATGGATATACATGTTTTTAATTAGTATAATATGTCTTTTCAAATAATATTTATATAATATTTGGAAAAAACTGTTTTTGAATGTGATTAAAATTAATCATGATTATTAAGATAAAATTAAGCTTAACAAGGTACTAAACCCTAATCTGAAGGGTGAAAATGAAAAATAAACTAGTCCAAAGACTATGTTCTTCAAATAGTTCAATCATATCCCCTCTTGGTTGCAATTTTAAGGTTTATCTGAAAAATATTTAATGATATTTCTTAATATGATCCCTTATGTGTGCAAAAAATACAGAAATGAAATTTTCATTAAATTTAACATCTACAAAAAATTGAGATGTGTAAAAACCAATATATTTTCAATTATACATATCATTTTTGAAATATAAATTGGATAATACTATCATAATAACTGATCATTAATTTTTAGAGATGATATAATTTCATGAAAGGCCTATGAAATGATATCGTATTTATTATGTGGTCAATAATTAAATGAAATAAATGAATCAATAAATTTTAAAATTGAAGAAATTTTATTCAATTATTTTCATTAATTATTATTGTAGATGAATATATAATGTTACACATCTATTAAACTAATAAATCTTAATTTCTATACAGTTATGAATTTTTTTAATCAAAATTAAATAACTAATGTCACAATTGACGTTAATCTTATTTTATAATAAATTATATTTTGTTAATTGATTCAAAATTAATAAAAATAAAATATTATTAAAATTGATTTTTTATTTTGATAACTATAATATATGGTCTATTAATGTATAAATTTATATTTTATAATTTACATATAGAACCATTGTTTATAAAAACATTGTTAACATTGTTCGAATTAATGAACTGTTTTTTCGCATTGATTGCATTTGGTTTTGAAATAATATCCTACACACCAGGGAATTTTATTTTATAAATTAGATATCATATTAAAAAAATTTTGGAACCATATTTTAAAATAAATATAACATTAATTTAGTGTTAATGAAAAATATACTCAGTTTCCAAAATGAGATAAATTAATAAAAACCAAAATTATAAAATCAGAGAATCAGAGAAGTCAAGGAACCAAATTATTAAAATGAATATATTATTGTGTGGTAATGGTTTTTATCAACCATTATTCCACATTGATATATTATTTTTTCCTTTTTTAGGAACAGTAGAAAATGTATACCTCTAATTAATGTATACCTTTTGGTATTTTGAAAAGTGACACTCCCCCTCCACAATAAAAAGGCAAGCACTTGACCCATTACTCACACCTCTCAAGAGATTTTTTTCTTGACCAATACCTACAAAAATGGCTCTCATAAATCTCTATAATCAACCTATAATCCCAAAATTTTTCATAAATCAATCCCAGAAATCCATTTGGTTCAAACCAAAAAGAGTTACCTGATTAAAGGGTAACATCTTTCCTCATGATCTGTTGTTTTATTTACACTCTCCACCCCCTAAAATATTCATATTCCTTGATTATATAACAAAATGGGCATCCTAAATATATTAGGATGTTTTCATGATTTGTGTTATAACTACATATTCACATACTCTAATATAATGGATAACAAAGATACATTAATCTGGGAACCTTCTCAAAATGTTATTATTGATTCAAAATATTTTAATCATTCCAATTTTGAACATGAAAATGAACAATAAGGGATAAACTGTTTTGAAAATTATTGGATCAAGACATCCATGATGACCCTGATTTGTAGACTTTCCCCCATATATTATCCATTAATGACTGCTTATAATCTCATGGAATTATCTTATGTACGATATATAGGAAATGCATCCAGTATTAGGAGGCCATCACAGATTTTCTTGTTGTCTGCCTCTAATTCTTCCCTCTCTAATGAGAAGAAGGATATATTTGAATTTAATCATCCTTATAGTCTTGATATCACTACTTGGATTCATTATTTTAATGTAGTATATAACACACACAAACTCCAACACCTTCTCCTAGCCACTCTAAATAGACTCTTTCATTACCTTTGGACAGCTCGTAATGATATCATGTATGGACAAAAGTGTTTCCACATAAAGGAAGAATTCACACGCCTCGTTGCTACAGAAAATGAGGCAAAAAATATTCAGTTGTGTAATTTCTTTAACATATTGTAGGAATTCATGATCCTCTAGAAAATCGAATCTCTTGGGAAATACAAGCAATAGTTGAGTCTATTTGAAATTTTATATCAAGTCTCTCTACAAGGATGGATTAAAATCCATATTTATGCAGCATCAAAAGGTATCCTGGGAACTATAGGATGTAGATCTATTTATATAGATCACCATTGTAAACTCCTTTGGTGTTTCTTCAGAATCTATGATATCTCTTCCTCTCACAGGGTTTAAATTCTCAGTGTTATTTATCTTCCACTATGATCGATTTGAAGGCATTGATAACCTCAAATACGTAAGAAACTCCACCACTATGGTGCAATATATTCAAAATAGAGTAATATATATATCATGGATTGTCACTACTAGATGTATTTATTATCTCCCATCCCCATTCAGTTCCAACTACATCATCACCCATGTTTACCAAGAAATCTAACTCTATAGTGGATGGGCATTCTAAAAATGGTATCAACAAGAATCTAACTTGGTTAAATTATCATCCATATGACTTGATCATTCTTCTTTAGAAATATAGTAATAAATCTCTATATTTAAATTTATGTAATATGTTTTTATTAAATTCATCTTGGTTATTTTTTCATGACATCCTTATTAAAAAACTCAATGAAATGAAAGTAGTGTCTAGGTGTACGTATGACCTACTATCTCCATGAATGGTGTACATCATTTCTTATCTAAAAATATTATGGATAAATATATATATATATATATATATTAAAAATATATTATAATTAATCCATGGCTTTCACAATTTAGTTGATGAAATCATTATCTATTTAATAGGAACTATAATTGACAAGTCAAAACATACATGAGAAAATATGAAATTGACAATTGAAATAGTTAAAATAGCGATAGAGTGTTAACAAATGTGTAATAAAGTATTATATTAAATTAATTTATTAAAATATAAACATGAATATGGTTCTGGTATAAGTTACTAATTTTTTTTAAAACCTTTGTAGTGGATGATTTGTAACAAACAACAAACAGAATGTTAAGGTAAGGGATTTTGTCAAAATTCTCATCCCATTAAAACATATTTATTTTTATTAACAAATTCACTTTTATATGGTGTATATAATTTAATTTGACATGTCATATCATAAATCAATTTATTCACATGATATTATATCTTTCATTTAATGTTATTCCTTTTTCAGGATTTATGATTTATGAACATTAAATTGATATAGTAAACTTTGGAATATTTAAAGATTATTATCCTCAAGAATATTTTATTGACCAGTCAAGTGTATTTCCATTGGTCAAAATACAAACTCCCTTATTAATATTTTTCCCCCACTAAGGAAATATGGATAAAACTATATTATTTATTCATTATAGTTATTTTATAAGGAATAATTTATATTTTTATTATTCGATATGGGGAATGATTTTGAAAAGTAATGATGGGTGGGGATCAAAAGTTATATATCCCATAAATCCATTGATAGATTCTCAAGAGATAAATTATTTGGCCAAATTAAATATGTTTTATCCTTATTTTTATATCGTAATGTGAATGTTATTGATGGTATAGGTTTTCATGTCCCTTATACATGATGTCCAATGATTAAGCATATTCTTTATATATATTTTAGTTATTATTCATCCATGACATTTTTCATTAACATATATATATGGATAAAAGTCATTCTTAGTTTTCTGATTAAATTTCATGTGCATAATTTATTCACCTTTTCATATTGACATTCCCATATCTAGATATTTTATTTCATGTGTTATCGGTGATTTACCATTTAATGTTGGTTTATTTTCCATTGATTCATTATTTCTTCCTCTTTAATTTCCCTTACTAATCATTTTAGATCACCCACATTATGTTTAATTTTCACACATTATGAAGAGGAATATATTGAATACTATTTTAAGGATTATGTTTATTTATTTTTATTATGTATCGTGTTTGTATTTTTTATTTAAACATGTATTATGGGAATCATTTATATAATATTTATTTCTAAGACCTATAAAATGATTGGTCCTTCGTGATTTGATTTCTTATAATCATACCAATGTAATAAAATAATGGAATACCACCAAGAATCTAGGGTTAAGAAATTATAGTTGGTATTAATGGAATTTTCATAGAAACTTTGGAAACTAGATTTTGAAAACATATATTACAGAATATGCACTAAGATATAAAATGATGATAAGTATAAAAGAACATCCTATAATTTTGGTCAGTTAGAGATTATTGGGGTATTCTTATCAATACATCCATTTCTAGATACTAAAAGTGGATGTGGTTCCAGAAGAGATATACCTAGGAGTAACAGCTCTGACAAGTTGTCTCGGGCCTAACATGGGGTAAAATAATACATGAACGTGGTCCTTACTACACACCTTGTTTTAAACTCAAGGGGGACACACATTGGGTAAGTCACATTTTTTATCCTACCATTATGATGGATTTACAAATAAATACATTCCCCAAGAAAAAATGTTTATAATTATGAGATTAGAAATGTATATATTTTTTAATTTATTTCAAGTATATCACTAGTTTTGGTATTTTAAATTATTTTATGAATTATTCCATTATATTACATTATTTATAAATGTTTCCCTGAACAAGGAATGAGAAATACACGAATTCTTGTGATCCAAAGTGTAAGAAGGATAATATCTTTTATGGTCTCAAGATAGTAGTTCGAAGGGAAATAGTCTCCCATGTATTACCATCGTATGTGAAAATAGTATCATGTACTAATGAGATAGGAGAATTACTATCCCAGTCCAATAGTATTTTAAGGGAATGAAGAGAAGAAGATGATGATAGTGAAAATGACAGATGAAGGGAATAAGGGAAGGGTGTACTTTCCGAAAAGTGATAATTCTGTAAAGAAACACCATGGTACATGGTTAAAAGGAATGGTAGTTTTCAAAATGTGTAGAAATAAAGTCCACCATGATTTTAATTGAAAGGGATAGAAAAGGGTTCCAATGTAAAGTTCGACATTTATGAGAAGATAGGACACTGTGTAAATTAATTTCTCAAGAATCAATGTAATATACCCCAAATGATGCTATTGGGTAATGATCAAGTTATGTTGTGACCAAAGATGAAGAGGAATTATTAATATGTATATTTCTGGATCATGTAGTTTCAATTTTTTAATAGTGATATAGTAGTTATTATAACTATGTAATATATGAAGATTTTACAACATTGCTTACTCGTTAAGTATTTGATATCATACATTGAATGGTACATAAAAATCAATTCGATAGAAAGTTAATTTTTTTTGAAAACACATGATTGGTGGAAAAAACCCCTTAATTTGTTCCTAATGTTGAAATAATGATGATGAAATGATTAATTTAGACAAGTAATGACTACCTTATAACTTTGTAATGATTTACCAACAATGTGGTTTATGCTATCATTGAAAGAGTTTAAAACTCTTTTGGATTTTAGTAATATATCCAATAACTTGTTTCTTACGTTAGGAAAAAAGAAGCATGAGTTTTTTAAATATGGTACTATGGTTATTAATGTTATTACCATATATTATAATGATACATGATTAAGGTATTAACATGTTTGGAAAGCCTGAACATAGAGATGCATCATATTAATTAAAGGTTAATGATGATTAAATTTAGGAAATGTAGTTACCTTCCTTCTGAAGTATTGGATAATTATCTTCTCGAAATAATGAAAGTATATTATATGGTTTAAGTTGAAATTTGGATATAGTTATAGAGATTTATATATTACATCACTATATGATGAATCAATTTCTAAGAGATGAATTAAAAATAGTTCAGGGAATGGGCAAAGGAAACAATTGTATTTATAGAAATGTATATTACCATAAATTATTATAAAGTGAAAAAATTCCCCAACTATAGAAAAAAAAATTTCTGACAAAAAACGTATTCCTTTATTAATAAATTTTTGTGACATCAATAACCTTTTTTCACTCCTTTGGTTTATTAATTTTATGTTAAAAAAATTCATTTGAACATTTTCTATATCACTCTGCATTACAACTTGGTCACTATATGTTTTTATGTATCCATGTTTACATTTACCACATATGTTCTTCTACTGGTTAATATAGTTATGTGACTATTTTACTTCCCTTTCTCTATTATTAAGATGACGTGTAATCAACCCTATTCATGATGTGGTTTTTTAGAAAAATATTTTCAAATATCATTCCCTTGATTACCAAGATAAATTTTATATTATGAGGACAAAATTTAATTAAGTTTGGTAGAATGTTACACCCCAAGACAGTAAATTATTTTATTTTTATAATACACATTATTTTATTTCAATATTTATTTTAACACAACACCATGTTAATCTTACACTACACACAACATAGGGTTAGCATGCATTGCATGCAAGACCATGTTCTACTTCCTTTTAATTGTGCACCTATTTTAGAAATAAAATTGAAATTAAATAAATATTAATTTTCAAAATAACCTTCATTTTTGTATTCAGAACATCAATTTTATGTAATGGTTAATTCTTTTTAATTTTCAGATAAGTTTCATTTTTTGATGAATATTGAAGAATAATCCATTTTAGTTAAAAACTTCTTTTCATTTCAATAATTATTAATGTTAAATTATATTATTAATTCGTAATTCAAAGTCACAGTAGATCAATTATTCATATATTAATACAATTTAGGTCATTTAAATCATTTTTATATTGAAATTAGGTATAAAAACATATTCAATATTTGAACAGTTTTTCATTAAGAACATTCCTCTCACCATTTCAATAGAAATATCATTAATATTAAATTTCCAACATCTGTGATTTTAGTTTTGAAAAATAGACACAAAATATTTTAATCAGTATAAATGTTTTTTTGTCATGGTTAACTTAATTTTAGAGAAAAAAATATTAGTTAAAGTGATCAAAATTAAATACGGTGATTAAGGTAAAATTATGTTTAACAAAGGACTAAATCCTAGTCATAAATATCAGAATTATCAGAAAAATTTCCCCAAAATAGTTGGATACTAATATTTCAACCATATTCTATCTTGGTATTAATTTTATTGTTTATTGGAATAGTATTTCTTGAGAGTTCCCGATATGATATGTTTTGTAAGGAAAATAGACAAAAAGGGAACTTTTCTCACCTTTGAAATCTATTAAACATCAATATATGAAAAAACATCATATATTCAGGTATAAATATCTTTATGAAACATAAATGGGTAAATTTAATCATAATATTTTATCATTTACTTTTATAGATGATTTAGTATGTCATTACCCGTCCCTGAGGTCTCGTATCGTGACTACCCCAAACCCGCCTTCCATAGGACAGGGGATGGAAACTAGCACCAAAGGCGTATATCCCTAAACAGGGAATGAATTTCCTTTATATCTGAAAAACACATCAGAGTACACAACTTGAAGTAAAACTCTAAGAAAAACTATATACAAAATAAGTGCTGGTAAGTAAAGGGGCTGGAAATACAATCCCAACTGTAAATTACAAGTACAACTGAAAGCAAGTAAAACTAAAAACAAATTAAAGAAGCCACTGGGTTATCCTCCGGGGTTCCTACCTGAAGAGTAGGTACAGATGGCCTCCTCAGCACTCCACGTCTGCCCGTCTGCTCTGAGTACCATCACATCGAGTGGTCCACCTTCAGGTACCGTCCAGTCATACCACTCTATGCCACAGTCAGCGATGTTTGTCATCTAAAACAAACCCAACGAGGTGCGGGCATAGCCCACGAAGGGGTGAGTATAACGATACTCACTAGGGACCCCAAGTCCCTTAAGGTCCCACAATATCCAACAAAGATAAACCGAAAAGTAAAGAAACAACATATAACCATTACTTATGTATATGCCCGTACATATACCTATGTTATCTTGTAACCCATCTCAATCATGAGGAAAACAAAAAATTTATTGACTCAGTTCAAACCAGGATTTTATTCTAGGGAGTAGTATCATGTAACATCCCCAGTCACATTGTCGGAACCTAGGCTGATGGTGTATCCTCCTCCATAGAGTACAGCGGGCCTGCCGCATCACAAAGAGGCGCTTCCCACTATCCTTGGACTACTGAGGTAAACCTCATGTCGAGTACCGTGGGTCTTCGGCACTCACACAGAGGTTATCCCCACTGTGGGTTTGCCACACTCACACAGAGGCACGACCCCTCGTTGCCTACTAAGGTACTCCTCCTGTCGAGTATCGTGGGTCTGTCATGTCACACAGCGGCTCTCCCCACTGTGGGTCTGCCACGTCACACAGAGGTGCTCCCCAATAGAATAGTCGAAACACTCTGAGATAAAGTTCAGAAGTCATCAGGTCTCAGCCAGATACTAGGTCATCGTACTCTATCTGTTCTCCACTGGAAATATCCGCTCCTCGAGCTAGTGGTCGATACTCTAACTATCAAAAATTCCCATTTAGAAGTATCTCAAAATCCCACCTCGTCATAGGGGTATCAACTCAACTAACGTCTCATCAATCGGACACCCGGTCTGTGAGTTATTGGCATTTCCATCCCGGGGCACGGTTGGATTTTAGGTTCAAATCAACCATATCATACCCCAACTATGTCCAACCTCAATTGGGGTTTTCCAAAAGAACTGTATCGCTCTATTCTTTTTGTTTCCACAGTCAGTTCATCGAACGGAAACCCATAGCCCATGTTATGGGAGAAAAGGTGATTTAGGGTCATACGGGTCCAAACTGGGGTTCGACCAGGCCCGTGGGGGCGGCCCGGCCTGGTGGAGGCCCGAACCGATGGTGCCGCCCGACCAGTGCTATGTCTGGCCGGGCAGCCTAGCGGCCTGGCAGTACGGCGGCCCATGGGGGGTCCACCTCAGTGGTGTCCAGGGGGGGAAGTGAGGGAAAACAATGCGCCCCTGGTTCTCGAACAGAAAATCTGTTCGTGTGTGAGGTGAAACCGACGCTAGGTGGCCCTGGTCCATAACAAACAGGACCCGCTAGGCCCCGCTCCTCCCGGCTGGCTGAGTGGCCAGCCACTCCAGCTTCTCTGCCATAGCCCTCCCTGGTCCTGGATCCCTTACCCCGTGTGGAACAACAGAACCACACTGCACCATCTGATTGTCGCGGACCACCTGGCCATAGCCCTTCCACCTATGCGGCACGACAACGTCGCGCCCCTCTGGCAGCCAGGCAGGCCGCCTTGCTCTACCGTGACCCACGCTGGTCGTGGTCCGGATCTCCATGCGGTGCAACGGCGCCAAGCCCCTCCAGCGACCCGGTGGACTTTGCATCACCATTTTCCTTCAAAGTCGTCCATTCGCTGGCCAACTTTTCTCCGCTGCGGTCCTCTCTTCTGACTGTACCATTGTGTCGTCGTCGTCATTATCAACCGAAGAAAAAAAGAGGGTGGTCGGTCCGTGTTTGTTTGTCCCATGCCCACTGTTTTAGGGTGGTAACACTCGGCCTCAAAGATCAAAACAAAAGATGAAGAACGATGGGTAAACCTCATACATAAGTCAACCCCTACCTCGCTTGTCGATCGTTGATGGTGGAATGAGAGTTTGGAGAAGATGAAGTCGAAGATGAAGATGTAATTCTTCTTGGGTGACATTCCCTTTCTTTCCCCAGTTGAAGAAGGAAGAAGATGGTGTTCTTCGTTCTTCGGTGGTGAGGGGTGTTCGTTGTTGGAAGCTGGATCTCTCCATGTTCTTCCAAGTTCTTTCAACCCCCCTCTCATGCTCCACCAAATGAATAGATTCCAACCAAAATGAAAAAATATATTTTTCCATTATTTAATTGTTGGCATGAATTCAAATGATTTCATAATTAATTAATTAATGTTCCATTAATTAATTCAAGTGGAGTGACACATTAATGAGGGGAGTTCAAGAGTTTTCCACCACTTTTGGGGAGTTCAAGGAGTTAAGAACCTCAAGTAGTCCCCACCTTAATTATCCTTCAGAGGGAGGTTATTCTTGGGTGGGCCCCACCACCATAACCTCCAATGGAAGGTTAAGGTGTGGTGGCCCCCACCCCCAACTTCCCCTTGGAGATTTTAATCGCCAAAATAAAAATAAGCTACACTTATTTTTATTTAACCTTATTCTTAAAAACATTAAAAACTAAATTCCATTCTCGGCCAACTGTCATCGAGGTGAAAGTCTTATTAAGAGAATACCATCACTGTGAGTTCAACCGTCCCCTCTAATTTCAATTTTGATAACTGATTAAAAAGTTATAAAATCCCTCTTTCACGTTTACTAAACGCACCTGAAAAAAACCTCAGAAATTGATTTCGGGCACACTAGTCCTCGGAATGAAGTGTCATAAATTTTTGCAGACTTATAAAATTCCCATGGATTTAAGAAAAAAATTCAATGGAAATTATTTGTCTTTACGTTATCCTAACCTCAGGTCTTTACCCCATGTAAGCTACAACATGAACTAAGGGAAAACAATGGGGGTACTGAGCACACATATGAGCCTCCCACTCCCATGTGCTCTCTTGGAGGTTTTTGTGCTGCCAGCGAATGTGCACTAGAGGCATCGACTTTCCATAAAGGACCCAACCCTGTTGATCCCCAATCTCCACGGGAACCTCTTTGAATGTCTCCCCGTCATCAATGTCAATCTCCTCGTGGTCGATTATGAGGGATGGGTCATTCACGTATCTCCTTAGATGAGATATGTGGTAGACAATGTGCATTCGGTGCAACTAAGGTGGAAGAGATAAGCAGTAAGCCGCTTCTCCTACTCTTCTGAGGACCTGTAATGGTGCCATGAACCATTGAGATAACTTCCCGCCTCAGCCAAATCTTTGTAGACCTCATCGAGGTGAGACCCGTAGAATGATGTGGTCACCATCCTTGAACTCTAGAGGCCTCTGTCTCCTATCAACATATGACTTCTGCCTGCTGTGTGCAATCTTCATCCACTCCTGGATGATTTGCACCTTCTGCGTAGTAGCTCGTACCACCTCTAGTCCCACTAGTGCTGACTCCCCTGGGTCTGTCCGGCATAGTGGTGATCTGCAAGGTTGACCATACAAGGAATCAAAGGGTGACATACCAATGGTTGAGTGACAGGTTTTATTGTAGGAAAACTCCACCAAAGGTATGTGATCCTCCCAGCAGCAACCAATGTCGAGGACACATGCGTGGAGCATGTCCTAAGGGTCTAGATGTTCTGCTCGGTATTGCAATCTGTCTGAGGATGGAACGCGGTTCTTAGACGCAGTTGCATCCCGAAAGCCTCATGAAACCCCTTACATAGCCGGGGAAGAAAACCATGTGTCACATTCAGAGAGAATAGAAGAAGGTAATCCATGTAAATGCACAATCTCTTATACTTAGAGGCATCCCAAGCACTCTAATGAGCCCTACTCTCTGATCGGTTTGAAGTGGTCTGACTTGGTGAGTCGGTCAACGATTAGCCATATCGAATCATGACTCCGGGAAGTACAAGGAAGACCCGTCACAATGTCCTTGGATATCCCATCCCACTTTCACTCTGGGACCTCTAAAGGCTGAACCAAGCCTGCTGGTACCTGGTGCTCTGCCTCCACTTGCTGAAAAGTGAGGCACCGTGAGACAACCTCTGCTACTGCCTTCTTCATACCTGGCCATCAGTGCTGTCATCAATGGTCCTGGTACATCTTCGCCACTCCTGGATGTACTGCTAGAGGGGACATGTGAAAATCCATCAACACTTCTTCCTGAAGTGAAAATTGCACCATAGTACGTCCTCTTAAGAGGATGACGTGCTCCCCACCTTTAAAACATCCATCAGATGCCTGCCTTGTGGATATCTGAGCATGTCGTGTCTTACAGTCAGCGCCCCCACGCTGTGCCTCCATGACTCGCTGATGAATTGGAGGAGTGACTGTAAGAGAATGTAGATTGGATGCTCCATCCCTATCCTCAAAGGATATCTGTAAGGAAGCAAGCTCTTTTGTCACCTCTTCTAGCAGTTGTATACCAGTTCTAATACTAAGATAATCTGCAACAATATTCCACTTACCAAGAGTATAGATTTTCTCGAGTTCATAGTCCCAGAGGTACTCAAGCCATCGCTGCTGTCTTGGGTTCAGGTCCATCTGAGAGAAGATATACCTGATACTCTTGTGATCAGAGTACACAGTAAAATGTTCTCCCATAAGATAGTGCTTCCACATCTTGCTAACTCTAGGTCAGGGGTAGCGTATTACTACTCGTTTTTTCTCAGTTGTCGAGAACCAAACACGATCACAGATTGCTCCTGCATTAGGAAACACCTGAGTTGGCTACCTGATGTGTCATAGTAGACTATGTACCCTACACCCTCCTCTAGAAGCCTCAATATGGGGGCACTAGTTAGCCTCTGACTCATCTCCTGAAATCTTTTCTAGCATCTCTCCGACCACATGAAGGGTTTCCCCTTCTTCGTCAAGGCAGATAGTGGTACTACAAATCTGGAGAATTTTGGAATGAATCTCCAGTAGTATCCAACCAAGCCCAGGAAACTTCGTACCTCCTTCACACTCATGGGTGGCTTCCATGCATGTAAAGCCTCAATCTTACCTGGATCTACTACAACTCCAGACTCTGAGATGACATGATACATGAGGTGAACCTCTCGAATCCAAAATTGAAACTTTTAGAGCTTACCATAATGTTAGTGATCTTAGAGTGTGTATAGTACTACCTGTAAATGGTAGGAATGCTCCTCCTCATTAGTCGAGTAGATCAGTATGTCGTCGATGAAGACTACAACAATGAGATCGAGGTATTCCTAGAAGATCTTGTTTATGAGACAAATGAACACTGCTTGAGTGTTGGTTACACTGAAAGTAATTACCAAGAACTCATAGTGGTCATACCAACACATGAAGGTCATCTTCTGCACATCCTCTTCTCGAAATCTGAGCTGGTGATTGCCTGATCTGAGGTCTATCTACAAGAACCATCGTGCTCTCTTCAGCTAATCAAAGAGGTCATCAATCCTTAGGAGTGGGAACGTTTTCATTACGGTCACCTGGTTCAGGAGACGTTAGTTGAAACAATGCGTCAAGCTCTCATCCACCTTCTAGGCAAACAGAATCGGGGCAGCCCAGGGAGAAACACTGGGCTGGATGAATCCCTTTCCCTGTAAGTCCTCCAATTATACCTGCAGCTCATGAAGCTCAGCAAGAGTAATCCGATATGCTGTAGTAGATATTAGTGTCGTCCTGGGGTACATGTCCATATAGAATTCCACCTCTCGGTGAGGAGATAGTCCTGGGACATCGTCAGGGAAAACACCCGCATACTGGTCCACCACTACAAGATAAGTCGGAATCTCCACATCAACAGCTCCAAGGGTAAGGCAAGACAACTAGTGGGTGATTGGCTACACATCCTCCGAGTAATTACATCATGTGTTTCAATGGTTCCCCTTTGACCAGGGAAGGTAAACCTGGTCCCATCCGTGTAGACACACCACACTTTTCACTTAATACAATTAATCTATGCATGGACTGTAGATAACCGGTCCATACCCAAGAGGAAGTCGTTAGGCCTTGACGCCACTACGAGGAGATCCTAGACAAAGCTCTCACCTCCTAGAGTAACCTCACATTGTTGTAACTAGTGCGTAATCATCATGTATACTCTTGTAGGAGTTTCTAGCCATAAAGATGGATCCAACAGCTCCGTCAGAATCTCTGAGCTCCGAATGAGGGAAGTGGAAAAGAATGAATGTCTGGCACCTAGGTCTATAAAAACTGTAGATAAGGTGGAGTAGACATAGATCATACCTCAAATCATCTCTGGAGATCCATGTTCATTCACCTCATCTACCTGAAGCTGAGCTATCCACTATCCACCCGCTCCCTGCGGTCGGGGTGGACCTCCTGGTGGTGGTGGTGGCAACACCTCGAAACGTCATCCAGTGTTATCTACTCGACCAGCTCCTCTTCCACGTCCACCTACGCCATGTGGACTGCCTCGATCAAACTTCCCCTTTTTCTTGGGAGGTCCCTCAAATGTTTTCTGATCATCTGAATAGTGGGTCAGACAGTCATGGGCCATGTGACCCTACATGTGGCATGATTAACATTTTTTTCTCCTGGAAGGTAAGTCACTACCCTGGGTGCCCCACACATCTGATCATGAGTCCTACGGATATCCACTAGTGGGTATAGTTCTCTTGTACTTTTGTATCATGTGTCTACTTCTATCTGGTGAGGACTCCATTGGATGTCACCTAGTAGTGGGTCTCACTGATGGTGCCTGCTCAGCAAGGAATCTCTCCATAAGGAGGGCTCTCTCTATCACCCCCGCCTTCGTCGGGATGCTGAGGGAGATCATCGATTCCTTGATCTCTCTCCTAAGACCCTACTTGAAGGTCTCATCCCTAAATAATGGGTCCCATACCATATCAGTGGAGTAGAGAAATAGTTTGGTGAACCTCGCTGAGTACTGTTTTACTATCATGCTTCCCTTCTATAGATTTACTAGCTCTTGTATCCGTACCGCTTGTAGGTTTGCTGGAAAAAACTCCGCCCGGAACAGGCTCTCGAAGTCTGCCCAAAGAAGTGTTGCCTCGTCATGCACCTAGAGCATTAGGCTTCACCATCTGCCAGCTGCAGCCTGGAGGAGGCATGTGGAAAGGATCACCAGGTAGTCTACTGGTGTCCCTACTAGCCTGAAGACTCTCACCACAATCTCCAGCCAATCCTCAGCCGCCCGTGGATGCGTCTCTCCCCGGAACCTGGGTGGCCTCTGGCGCTGAACTCATGCAATGCTCTCAAGCGGCATGTATCATCTGCTTTTGGGTCTGGTGTCATCGGTGGCCCAATGGGAAGTGGTACCACTGGTTCTTCGTCCGGTTCGTTAGCTAGAAAGGTGCCCTGCACTAAGACCTTGTCGCTCGGTGGGCTGTCAGAGTGTACGACTCCCAGGGCTCTGTGGGGAGGCATCTGGAAAAAAACAGATGTGACACGGTCAAAATATTATACCTGGTGAGTTGACCTTGTTGATCTGACTTAAGAAAAATTTTAAAGACACACACATAATCAATGTTCTCATGCACTATGTCGGAAATCAATAGTCAGGGTCTCGTGTATGGATACATCGGCCGCCCGCACCAACACTAGACTCCCTGAACTGAAAACCAAAATTAGTACCTTTAAAACTATTGCTTCACAAAAAAGAAATATCAGAGTCCTATGTTCTATGTTTGAACCGACTACTCTGATACCAATTTGTCACAAACCGTCCCCTGGGGCCTGTATTGGGACTACCCCAAGCACGCCTTCCAAAGGATAAGGGTTGTAAACTAGCACCAAAGGCGTATATCCCTAAACTGGGAAGGAATTTCCTTAATAACTAAAAACAAACACATCATAGTACACAGCTGGAAGAAAAATTCTATGAAAAACATTATACAAATGAAGTGATGGAAAGTAAAAGGGCTAGAAATACAAGCCCAACTGTGAAGTACAAGTACAACTGAATACAGGTATAGCTGAACACAAAGTAAAGCAACCACTGGGTCATCCTCTGAGTTTCCTACCTGAAGGGTAGGAACATATGGCATCCTCATCACTCCATGTTAGTCCGTACACTCCGAGTATCTTCACACCGAGTGGTCCACTTCTGGGTACCATCCAGTCCTGCTACTCTCTACCTCAGTCTGCGTTGTCCATCGTCTGGAACCAATATAATGAGGTGCAGGCATAGCCCGTGCGGGGGTGAGTATAACGATTCTCAGTAGAGACCCCGAGACCTTCAATGTCTCAAAAAATCCAACAAGGATAAACATCAATGTAACGAAACAATGTATAACCATTAATTAGATATATTCCCATATATATACCAAAGTTATCTAGTAACCCATCTAAATCATGAGGAAAAAACCAAAGTTATTGACTCAGCCCAATCGAGAGTTTTATTCTAGGGGGTAGTATCATGTAACATCCTCAGTCGCACTGTCGGAACCTCAACATATGGTGTACTCCTCCTCTATCAATTACAGTGGGCATGCCGTGTCACATAGAGGTGCTTCCCACTATCCTTGGACTGCTGAGGTACTCCTCATGTCGAGTACTGTGGGTCTGCAGTGCTCACACAGGGGCACTCCCCACTGTGGGTCTGTCGCGCTAACACAAAGGCGCTCCCCCTCATAGCCTGCTAAGGTACTCCTACTTTCGAGTACCATGGGTCTTCTTTGTTACACAATGGTGCTACCCACCATGGGTCTTCCGCATCACAAAGAGGCAGTCTCTACTAGACTAGTCGAAACACTCCGAGTCGAAGGTCAGCAGTCGTCAGGTCTCAGCCAGCTACTAGTTCACCGTACATTCAATGCTCTCCTCTGGAGGGATCTATTCCTAGAGCTATTGGTAGATACTCAAACTGTCAAAATTCCCAATTAGAAGTATCTCAATGGTATGCCTTATCATAGGGGTCTCAATGAAACTGACGGTGCATCAATCAGACGTCTGGTCTGTGAGTTATTTGGGTTTCAATCCCGGGGGCCCTGTTGAATTTTAGGTTCAATCCAACCCAACTGTAACCCAACTATGTCCAACCTCAAGTGGGGTATGCCAAAATAACCCTCTCTCTCTAATATTTCAGTTTCCACATTCAGTTATTCGATCGGACACCCGTAGCCCATGTTATGGGTGAAAAGGTGATTTCTGGTCAAATGGGTCCAGACTGAGGTCCGACCCGGCCCGAGGGTCTGACCCAGCCTGTGGGGGTGGCTCAGCCCGAGGACGTCCTATCCCGAGAGCGACCCAGCCCAGTGGAGTCCTGGCCCAATGGGGTGGCCCGACCCGGTTGCGGCCCGGCCCACGTTGCGTTCGGCCCGGCGACCCCACGACCCAGCAGCCTGGAGGCCCATGAGTGGACCTCCTCAGCCGCGTCCAGGGGGAAAATCATGCTCCCCCCTGGCTTCTAAACCGCAAAGTCATTCGCGTGTGAGCTGAAACCGGCGCCAAGTGGCGCCAGTCCAGAACATTATGGTCTCGCTGGGTCCCGCTCCTCCCAGCTGGCCAGCGGCTCCAGCTTCTCCTCCGCGGCCCGCCCTAGCCGCAGCTCCCTTTCTCCGAGCGGGGAGACAATTTCACGCTGCTCCGTCTAACCGCCAAGGCCTGCCTGGACGCGGCCCTTCCTCCCGCGCGGTGCAATGTCGCCTCACCCATTTGGCGTCCAGGCCGGCCACCTTACTCTATCACGGCCCACACAGGCCCCAACCCGGTTTTCTGCGCGGCGCGATGACAGCTTGCACCATTGGTGACCAGGCGGCCTTTGCACCACTGGTTTCCTACACGGTTGGCTAGTCACCGGTTTCCGTTGCTCCACTACGGTCCTCTCTTCCATCGGTGCCATTGTGATGTCGCTTCCGCCAACAAGAGAAGAAAAAAAGAGGTCATTCGGACCGTGTTTGTTCGGCATGCACCCTCCATTATAGGGTGGTAACAATCAGCCTCAGAGAGCACACCAAACGACAAATAACGGAGGTCAAAACTCATACATAAAATAACCACTACCTCGCTTTTCGGCCATTGACGGTGGAAGGAGAGTTTGGAGAAGACGAAGTCGAAGACGATGTCGACGTTCATCTTGGGTGACGCTTCCATTTCTTTCCCTAGTTGAAGAAGGAAGAAGATGGTGTTCTTCGTTCTTTGGTGGTGAGGGGATTTCTTTGTCGGAATATGAAGTTCTCCATTTTCATCCATGTTATTTCAACCCCTCTCTCAAGCTCCAACAAATGAATAGATTCCAACCAAAATGAAATAATATATTTTTCTATTATTTAATTGTAGGCATGAATTCAAAAGATTTCAAAATTAATTAATTAATTTTCCATTAATTAATTCTACTAGAGTTTCACTTTAATTAGGGGAGTTCAATAGTTTTCCCCCACTTATGGGGAGTATATGGAGTTAAGAAGCTCAGATGTTCCCCACCTTAATTATCCTCCCAATGGAGGTTATGCTCGGATGGGCCCCAACACCGTAACCTCCCATGAATGGTTAGGGTGTGGTGGCCCCCACCTCCAACCTCCCCGTGGAGATTTTAACCGCCAAAATAAAAATCATCTACAATTATTTTTATTTAACTTTATTCTTAAAAAACCCAAAAAAAATAACTTCCATTCTCTACCAACTGTCATCGAGGTGAAATTCTTCTTAAGCGAATATCGTCACTGCAAGTTCAACGGTGCCATCAGATTTCAATTCCGTGCAATGGTACCAATGTTATAAAATCATAGTCGCATGTTTACATAATGTACCCAATCAAAACTTCAGAAATTGAATCTAGACACACTGGGCCTTTGAATCAAGCACCGTAAATTTTATTGGACTCGTAAAGTTCCCATGTATTTAAGAAAAAAATTTCCACAAAAATTCTGGTTCTATACATAGTAACTCAAAATGCTTAAGAAATGTCAGTGTAGTGATTATTTAGTTCATAATTAACTAAAATAAATGATACTATAAATATTAAAAGTGAATAAAATTTATTCAATTATTGAATTTAATTATTTTTTCAATTAATATATAATTTTACACAAGTGTGAACTTAATGTATTTTAATTAAAATATTTTTTTTTATGTTTTTAAATTAAAATTACATAAATAATGTCCGAATTGACATTAAAGTTATTCTTTGATAAATTATATTTTATTAAATGATTTAAAATTAATAAAAATCCAATAATAATCCCAATTATTTTCATGTGTTGATAAATATATTATATGGACTATTAATGGAACGATTTATATTTTATAGGTAGCCTATAGACCCATAATTTGTAAAAACATTGTTAGTACGGTCAGGGTTAATGTAGTGTTTTTGCAAATCACATGCACTTGTTTTAAAATCAAATTCCAAAAAACATGGGATTTTTATTTTGTAAATTAGATATCATTTTACTAATTTAGTGGATCTATACTTTATAATAAATCTGATTTTTTTTATTTCTAATGGTTAAATTACATAGGTATGAAAACAAGAAACTTTTATAAAAACCAAAATGAAAATATTGGGGAATCTTAAAAGATATAAAACCAATTTATAAAAATGAACATAATTTTTGGAATTAAGGGTTTTTATAAATTATTATTAAATTTTAATAGTTTATTTTTTTCATTTTTTAAGAACCTTATGAATTAGATATCACCCATTAATGAATACCTTTTTATATTTAAAAGTGTCTCACTCCACAAGCACTATCAAAAGGAAATCACTCTACCCATTCCTCACACTAATAAATCCTCTTTTAATCATTCATGAAAGTAATAAATAGATCCTAAACATTCCTTAAATAAATATAGAAGACTAACCATGGTCATGAATAAATTCATGCAATCCCTTTGGTTCATAAAAAAAGGAGTTACCCAATTAAGAGGAAATATCTTTCTTCAAGATAAACAGTTTTTTTCCATTATTCACCACCAAAACTCTAATTATTACATTATTATGTAAAAAATGTAACCTAAAATACTATTAATTTTTTATGACATGTTTTACATCTACTCTTACACACACTCTGACATAATTGGTAATGAACATACTATTTATGTCAATGTCGAATTTCTAACTCCTGAAATCATAATTGTTCGTTCTTCCTTTACTGCCTCTCATGGCGGTAATTATAATAAAAAATCTATTTATAAATTATATATATGATATTTATAATTTAGTTAGGATTATTTAATTATTTTATTACACATTACTCTTTACATTCCATTTTGTGTAATTATGATACGATGTTTTATGGAAGTGTGGTCTACCATCTCCTTAAAGTGATGTGATCCATTCGTGCTATATATGGAACAAATTAATGACGGTTTTAATAAAAATATTTAATATATATGAACAAAATATTTTAATAAAATTATAATATACATATGTTTCATTTAATTTTCATTATTTTAAATAAAATTTAAGTATCATTCATGTGTGTGTACGACCTATTGTCTCCCTGAACGGTGCACTTCATTTCTTGTCTTTAAAAACAATGTATAAACATAAATACCCATATATAGAATATATATGATAATAAATTCATGTTTTACATTTTGGATATTATTAAATCATTATATAATTAATAGAAACAAAAAATTAAAAGTTATAACATACTTGAGAAAACAAGGTAATTAACACCTAAATTAGTTAAAATAATGAATGCGTATTAACAAACATGTTCTAAAATATTATAAGAATTTAATATATGATAATATAAATATCATTATGGTTATATAATAAATTATTAAAATATTTTAAGCCTCTATCCAATATGATAAATACCACATAAAAATTAAGGTTAAGGTAAGGGATTTCTTCTCAATTAATATTCCATTAAGAAATATTTATTTTTATGCACCAATTAAATTTTATATAGAGTATATTGTTCACATTGACATGTTATATAATTGAAAATTTATTATCATGATATTATACGTTTAATTTAATGTTATTATTTTGTGGGTATTTATGATTTATATAACTAAAAGTGGTGTGGGACACATTGGAATGTTTTAAGATTATCTTCCTCGTGAATATTTTAATGATATTTCAAGGGTATTTCTATTCATAATTATCAAATTCCCTTGTTATTACATATCCTCCATAGAGGAAATACTGATAAATCTGTACTCTCTATTGAATATAGATATTTTATAAGTCATATTAGTTATTTTGATTATTTGATATGAGGGATGTTTTGGAGTGGTAATGATGGGTGGGTCCCAAACATTATATAGCCCTTCATTGAATTTATAGGTTATCATGAGATAAATATTTTTGACAAATTTAATAGGTTTATATATGGAGTTATAAACCATCTCTTGAAAGGTTTCACAATAGTGGTTTTTATCTTATTTATACATGAAATCCAATAATTATGCATTTCAACCATATATATTTTAGTTATTATTCATCCATGAAATTTTATATTGAAAATTATTAGGATACATTTCATTCTCAATTTATTGATTAAATAGATATTTTTTTAGACAATCGCCTTCCCATATTGATTTTTCCTTATCTAGTTGTCTGAATGGCATGTGTTATCAGTCGGTTACCTTTCCTTGTTGGTCTATTTACATGATTCATTATTGATTTCTCTTCACATAACCTTACTAGTTATTTAAGACCACCATTATTATGTTTTCATTCCTCAAATTATGAAGTGTAAACTTTTTAATAATCTTTCATGGACTTTTTTTATTACTTTTTATTTTGTATCATGTTTTTATTTCCTCATTCCCAAAAAATTTTAGTTATCATATCTACAATCTAGCCTTCTAGGACTGCTAATCTAGCCATCCATTCTGGATTTTACTCCTTGTAATAATGATAATGTAATAAAATAATGCACTAGACCAAGAATTCTGAGGTTGGGGTGTTAGATTTGGTATCAAATGAATTCTAGAAGGAACCATACAAACTAGATTTATAAAAAATAGAATATAAAACATAACCCTAAGAATGTTCGTGGGGATTAGTAAAGGATAAAATCATTGAAATTTGGTAAGGTAGAAATTTAAGGGGAATTATTATAAATAAATCCATTTTTTGATACTTCATGTGGATTTGGTTCTGTAATATATATACATATGAGTAACAAATTCAACTAGGTGTGTTGGGCCTAACTTATATTGACATGGTACATGAAAACAGTCCTAATTGTAGACTGGGATTGACCCTAATGGGATATACACTTAGGATAGATGACATTTTCATTACCTACCATTATGATTTATGTAAAAGTAATGATATCCAAAAATAAAACTGGTTTATGATTACGAGATTACTTATTGATGAAGTTTTCATTTTATGTTAAGTGTTTCAATAATTTTGTGATAATAAATTATGACATGATTTAATTAAGTATGTGAAACTTTTTTGAAATGGTTCATAGTAGAAGGAATGTTAACTCCACAAATGAATGTGATCGAAGTTGTAGTAAGGATCATATGTTTTAGGGTCTTAAGATAATAATGTGAAGGGAAATAGTCTCCCAATTATTCTAATAATATGAGGAAATATTATAATGTGCTAATGAGATGGGTTTGGAATTATACAAGTCTTATGGATTTGAAGTGATGATATAAAATAAGAGGATGGAAAATAAAATGATGTATGAATGTAATATTTTAATTATGTACTTTACCACATGTGATAATTTTGGAAAGAATCACTCTAGTACTTTCTTAAAAAGAATTAGAGTTTCCCACCAGTGTGGAAATAAAATGCCACCTTGTTTGTGATTTGAAGGGTAACATAAATTTTTGCAATGTACAATGCTTAAACTACAAGGATATGTGATTCTATTAAAATCAATGTCAGAAGAATCAACGAAATATACACCAAATAATGAAATTGGATAATGATCATGTTTTTCTTCTATGGTAGATGAAGACTAATGATTAATTTTTTTATTTAAAAATTATTCCAATTAATGATTTTATCAGTGATGTACTATTTATATAAATAATGTAATATATGAGTATTTTACTCTAGTGATTTCTTATTACATATTTGGGATCATATGGGAAATGGTACTGAGAAAAGTAACTCAGTAGAAAGTAAAACATTTTGGAAGACATATTATGGAGGGAAATAAAATCCTTAACATCTTCTTGATGTTCAGATAAAGATAAAGAAATAATCAATTTGGATAACTGATTACTATATTGTAACTGTGTAATTATTTATTTAATGTGTGGTTCATTCAATCATTGAATGATTTTACAACACTTTTGTATTTAAGGAATATATCCAATAACATGTGTCTTACATAAGGAATAAAGAAGAATGCATTTTCTCAATATGTTTTTATGGTTTTTCAGGTTATTACCATAATTTAAGAGCGGATAAATGATGAATTTATTCACATGTTTGGAATGCGAAAATTTAGAGCTGCATCATATTGAATAAAAGATAATGATATATTCATTTTGAATATTTCATGTCCTTTTTTCTAAAGTGTTGGTTCATAATATTTTGGAAAGGAAAACCTTTTATGAGTTGGTTTTAACTGAAAATTGGATACGGTTTTAGATATTGATATATTACATCGCAACATTTTTAATATAGTTGTATGAGATTAATTAGAAATAGTTCATGGAATGACCAAGGATAAGATTTTTTTTATACATTTATATTTATTTATAACCTTATAGATTGAATTCATTCCCAAACAATAGAAAAAATGGTTTTTGAGAAAAACATATTGTCCTATTAACATCATTTTTTATTATATTAATAACCTTTATTTACAACTCTTTTTTATGGTTTTTTGGTCAACATGATTCAATAAACATGTTCTCTAGCACTACCTATTAAAACTTGATGGTTAGATTTTTTATTTGTATCCATGTTTTTATTTTCCACCTATGTTCTAATACTCGGAAATTCATTTACGTGACAATTGTGATTATTTTTCTATCATATTAGGAATATGTGTTATTAACCCTCTTTATAATATGGGTTTTTAAAAAAATAATCTTATTTTCAAATAAAAATCCCATGATTACTAAGATTGATTTAAATTTATGAGAAAGAAATTACATTTTGGTGGGGGGATGTAATGCCCCAATACATTAAATTATTTATATTTTAGAATAAACATTATTTTTTTCTAAATTTCTTATTATGAAACACTATGTTATTCTTATTCTACACAAAAGGCCTAGTGAGCATGAGTTACATGCAATATCGAATTCTACAACCTTTTAATGGTGCACCAATTTTAAAAATAAAATTTTTAGATTTTATTAGTTTTATTTTCCAAAATAAAAATCATTTTAAATTAGTAATTTCAAATTTATATTAGGGGGAATATTTGGTATTTTCTGATAAGTTACATTTTTTATGAATAGTGAAAATACAATATTTTAGTTTAAACCTCCTTTTCATGTAAATAATTATTAATGACAAATTTTATTAAAATTGTGTTCTAAAAGGTCACTATAGATCAATTGTACTTATATTAATACAATTTTGGACATTCGAATCATTTTTGTTGGTCGGAGGGGATACTCAAGATGGGGCAGAATTGAGTTCCTCTTAAAAATTTTCTTCTTAAAATATTTATATTAAAATCCCCCAATTAATAAAACAAGTTAAACTATAGTGAATTTATAAATATTGTAAGTGTTCAATTAGTTTTTCAAATATTGATTATTTCTCAGTTAACTTAATCTGATGATTAAGTTAGCTTTTTGAAACCTACTTACTGGCTAGAAATAATTAAAAACACTTTCTAGTTCAAATATCATAGTTACTTTAAAACAGATTTTAATTTCAAAGTAAATAGTAAAGGAATATTGAAAATGGCTTAAACTAAATTATGATCTACATCATTTTTAACCAAGATGTTCAGTCTCAAGATGAGACATAGTCCTCTAAAACAGTTTATATAAAACATTGATCCACACCTTGGATCTGGGTTTAGAATAATACTCAGACTGTCTAGGTCCTTAGACCACTACCACAGTTCTTCGTGGGAAAGTAGAAACAACAACACACAGGCTGTATAGGTCATCCAACTTATACCAACGTTCTACATGGGATGCACAAAGGATTAAAGAGTTTGTTATGAGTATTTCAGTATCCTCTAGTTCAACTTAGGATTCAGTGTGTGTCCAAATAGACTAAAGAACACACACTGCTCGTAATGTAAAAAAATGATCACAATAGATCAATAATATGAAGATTAGTTTAGAATGCTCTTGTGTGATGTCAATGCAGCTCTGGACTCCTTTGAATTGAAAAAGATGAAGCTTTGCGCCTTTCTCTGGAAATTGCTTGGAAAATAGAGTGTCGTGGTTCTGTTTCTTTACTTACAGTCTAGATGTTCAAATTGAATGTGATATTATTCTTTGCAGCACCTGAACATCCTCTTTGAACTTCTATTCTTGATGTGTATTAGTGTTATTTTATTTCTTCGTGTGTTCTTCTTTCTTGTGTTTCTATGTGAATTCTCTATATCACACACTTTATACGTAGCTCTGATCTTCCTTTTATAGACTATTTGGTGGTTCGACATAAGTCATGATTACTTCTGAAGGTACGAGGTACGGTTCCCTGACATCCAAAAAACATCATTAATTAATATTAGTTTAATTAAAAGCACAAATTATGACCATTTCTAATAACCAAACAGAGAGATAGATTTTGGAGAAATAATCAGTGGATTCCATCGATAGCTTTTTGTATCAGTTAACTTTTAGCAGTGGACTTGTAACTGTTGGTATTACATTGGTAGTTGTTACTCTCTGTAACGGTAGATTTCTTGTATCAGTATCTCCATGTGTAGCGGTGGCTCCATGTATCCGTAGGAACATGTGTAGAGTTACCTCTTCAAAACAGTGAACTTCTATCGATAGCTCTTCCGAGCTATCATTAGCTATTCACATTGGTAGAAATACCTCTCTGTACCAGTAGCTTGCATGTATCAGTAGCTCCATGCGTAGCGGTAGATCCTTGTATCAGTAGCTCCATTTATAGTGGTATCTCTTCATAACTATGAACTTCTATCGGTAGCTCTTCATAGCTATCAGTAGATGTTAACATCAGTAGTGGTAGCTCTCTCTATCAGTAGCTTCATCTATCGGTAACTCCATTTTATCGATAGCTTGTATTAGTGACCTTATCTATTAGTAGACATAGTCTATTGGTGACCTTTGTTTATCTGTAGCTTTGTCTGTATGAGTAACAATAAACTAGAATTCTTATTAAGTATTTGTTCTATGAATTTCATTTCCAGATTAAGTTGGTATCAAGATTAATCAACGTTAAGCATTTATAATCATACATAAACATTGATAAACATATTTCAATGATATGATATGATCATTTTGATATTCATATTAACTCATTAGTATGATTTCATAATTAGACAGTATAATTAATATATAGATATCCATTATTTGGGATTATCAAAGCATATCTAAACATTATTGAGATTATCAAAACAGGTGAGTCCAACAATTTTAATATTGATATTAGATATAAAAACTAATTGAACTTTTGAACATTTTTTATTTAGAAACCTACTTTCTCACCATGTCTATGGGATTAGCATTAATCTTAATTTTCCCACTTATGTGATTTTAATTTTGATAAATGGAAATACCTAATTTTATCAGTATAATATTTTTTTAATAGTATCAACATAAATTTTGACCAAAATTATTAAGGTGGTTAACTAAAATTAATTATTGTGATTATGGTAAAATTAATCGTAACAAGATTTTAAACCATAATCTTAAGGGAAAAAATGACCTAGAAACTTGTAAAAAAAAATTTTATGAAAATTTTTTGACCATATCCCCTCTTCGTTAAAAATATTTGGTTTATTTGAATAATATTTCATGATATTTCCATACATGACTAGTTATGTATGGAAAATCACAAAAAGGAAATTTCTTTCCCTTTAAAATATGAAAAACATTGAGATATGTAAAAAAACTACTTTCAGTTATCGATATCATTTTTTCAATATAAATGGGTTGATTTTATTATAATGATTTTTTATTGATTTTTATAGATTATTTACTTAGAAAATATGATTATGAAACACCAACGTAGTGATTATTTAGTTAACAATTTACTAAAATAAATGAAACTATAAAGTTTAAAATAAAGAAAATGAATTAATTATTATGTTTACTTTTTTTATATTAATATAAACTTTTATATTGATTTTAAGCTAATATATTTTATTTAAAATATATTTTTCTGATATTTTTAAACTAATATTAAATAAAATATGTAATAATTGACATTAATGTTATTTTATAATAAATTATATTTTATTAAATGATTTTAAATTATTAAAAATCATTTATTATGTAAAGTCAAATTTATGTTTTAATAAATATAAAATATGTTATACCAATAGACCAATTTATATTTAATATTTAACTGATTGACCCATTTTTTGTAAAAACATTGTTACCACAGTCAAGGTTAAGGCCGTGTGTTTGTGCATTGCATGCACTTGTTTTAAAAATAATTTCAAATGTGAATGGAATTTTTATTTAATAAATTACATATAAAATATTATTAATTAATTTGATATGTATTTTCTAATAAATAACAGTTTATTTTAGTCTTAATTGTTAAAATATTTAGGTTAGAACCCTATATACTTTAATAAAAACCAAAATGATAAATTGGGGAATTTTAGAAGTTTTAGAACAAAATTTTTAAAATGCTCATATTTTTTTTGTGAAGGTTTTTATAGACCCTAATTTCCCATTAATTTATTATTTTCCCATTTTTAGGCATATTAGGTAAGTTTTAGCTCTCATTAATAAATACCTTTTGGTATTTACAAGAGTCTCACTCCCTATCCATTATAAAATGGAAATCACTCTACCCGCTCATCAATATTCTAAAGCCTCTTTAGATCCACCAATATCTATCCAAATGGATCCTAAAAAACTCTACCCATATCCTTGAATCCTAATCATTTTCATAAATCATTTCAAGCAATACTTTTGGTTTAAACCAAAAGAAGTTACCCGATTAAGAGGTAACATCTTTCCACAAGATCAAATGTTTTATTTCCATTCTCCACCCCTTGAAGTCTTCATATTCCATGATTATATACAAACACCATCATCCTAAATATACTAGTTTGAATTCAAGAGAGTATTTATTCATACAATTACATTCACTAATATCTAAAGGGCAACGAACATTATGATTATTTGAATGGAAAACTAGCACCTCCGGAAACAATGATTGTTTATTCTTCCTATACCGCCTCTCATGGTGGTCATCATGATGGAAAATCTACTTATATATGATATTTATGATATTTATAATATCTTTATACTTATGAAATTATTTTATAACACGTAACTCTATAAATTCCATTTTTTTATATGATTACATTGTTTCTGGAAATGCGGACCTTCGCCTCCTTAAAACGTTGTGATCCGTTCATGCTATAAACAGAACATATTAAAGATTATTTTCATTAAACTATGTACCATATCAGTCAAGGGTGTGACCCTGGAATTATAATATATATATAAATATAAAATTATAATTTAATTTTCATTATTTTAATACAACTATGAAATCGATGTTTTGTTCATGAATATGTATGACCTACCATCTCCATGAACGATGCCCTTAATTTCATATCTAAAATAAATTATGGACCATTATAAATAAATATATACATAATATTTATGATAATTATGATATGTTATACCATATAGAAATGAATAAATCCTGTTATAATTAATAGGAACATCAAATTAAAAGTCAAAACATACTTGAGAGAATTAGGAAATTTGCACCCGAAATAGGTAAAATTATGACAGAGTGCTAAAAAATGAGTAAAAAAATTATATAAGATGTTAATATATGATATATTAAATTTATTATGGTTCTTTAATAATTTATTAAAATATTTTGAACCGTTTTAAGAGAGGATAAATACCATACATCCAAATTATGGTTAAGGTACGGGATTTCTTCTCAATTTATATTCAATTGATATTTATTTTTTATTATAAACCAATTAATTTTTATGTGGTGTATATACATCGCTTTTTCATATCATATCAGGAATATATTTATTATCATGATATTATAAGTTTCATTTACTATTATTACTTAATAGGGATTTTTGAATTATTTACATTAAAGTGGTGTGGGACACTTTGTAATTTTTAAAGATTAACTTCCTCTAGAATATTTTAATGATATTTCAAAAGTATTTCCATTCATAAACATCAAAAATCATTATTATTAGTTGTCCTCTACTGAGGATATATTTATAAATCTATATTCACTATTCAGAATAGATATTTTATAAGATATATTATTTATTTTGATTGATCAATATGTGTAATGCATTAGATGTGTAATTACAGCTGGGCCCACACTTTATATAGACCCTATATGCTCGATAGTATCTCACGAGATTAATAAAATGGCCAAATTCAATGGGGTTCTATCAATATTTTGAAACATTCTTTGTAAAGGCCTCGATGGTGTCAGTTTTCTTGTTCCTTATGCATGATGTGCAATAATTAATCATTTAATTCAGCAATATTTCTATTATTTTTAATCCATTAGATTTTTCACTCACAAATATATGGATATGTTTCATTCACAATTTATTGATTTAGTGGCATGTTATTTATTTATTCACCTTTTCATATTGATATTTCCTTATCATGTTATTTGAATGGAGTTTGTTATAATTTATATTACATTCCATCTTGGTTCATTTCCAATGATTCATTATTTCATCCACATTACAAACCCATACTAAGCATTTCAACACACCCTTATTATGTTTCCTCTCCTAGAGTTATGAAGAGGAATCCTTTTAATTTGATTTTCAAGATGATTTGTATTTATTATTATTCTTTATAGTGATTGTATTTTTTATATTCCAATATATTATAGGTTCATGTATTTAATATGGATTTCCAAAACTACTGAACTGATCATACCATAATGGTTTGACTCCCTATAATCATGCTAATGTAATAAAATAATGCACTGTATATGGGCTTCTGGGTTGGGGCATTACAATAAGGGACCTTTCTAACAATAAATATAATGGTCATTACAATGATCATCCTTGTGAATAACCATATAGATTTGGGTAATGAATAAAATGTGTTTTTCCAATGTTAACTCATCCATATTAATCTATGGGTAATAGCACCACCCATTTTAAGATTCTGAATACACTGAGGGTATTGGAACATTTCATTTATTCTTTTATGTGATGACACCCATCCTACATTGGATGGTATGATGATCCATTATTTTTTAGGAAATAGTATAATGCGATAGAAAAATATATATTATCTTCTTTAGTGATCTAATAATGGAAATGTTTTCATAGAATGTCATCAAATTAAAAGAAAATTTGTTCAATGGTGTAATTTTATCAAGAACATGATTAAAGTGGAAGAAATAAAATCCATGAAATCAGAATAGTTTAATATGGTACTACTAAATAAATAATCTCCCTAAACTCTTCATATTAATTTGAAAAGGTATTTGAGGAGCTTTAACAAAAGGATAATGAATCCATTTTTACCTATGAAGGAAAAATTAAAAAAATTCAAGGCACACTTCGGGATTTACCATCGACCATGTGAGAAAAATAGATCAAATAATTAGCATCCTAAAACCTGTTCATCAAAAATCATTCTCTATAAGAGAATTTGGTAACTACGAATAGGTTATTAAATTTTCTAGGAATGTATAAATGGAGAGTGGGAACTCTAATTATTCATTTTTTTATTATAATGAATAGAATGTTTATATAAAAGGAAACCTGGATAGTAAATAACTTGAATGAAATAAATATCAACCACATGAATAGTGAAAATTCGGGGAAAAGAACATAAGAAATTGGCTAAAATAAACTAGTAAATGATTCAATGAAGTAAATTATAGCCATAAAACTCGTTATTTTTAATGAGGGATTAAAAGTTTTGAAATGAAATAGGTTGAAAGAAGTATCCAACTAATAAAGATAAATATTTCAGATTCAGGTAGATTATAAATTTTGAGAATCAATAAACTAATCCAAGAGCAAACAAATAAGGATGGAGGGCCCCAATTTCCCCCCTAGTTTAAATGAAAAACCCTCAAAATAAAAAAAAATGAAAAGTTTTTTAGGATAATTATGTGGTAAAATGTATACATATCATTCACTCTTGAACTATAAATGTCTTATTTTATTCAGGATCTAGAAACTCTTTTTCCATTAAAAAATTCTCTAACGGTATCAAATCACCACCTCAATGATAATATATTGAGTTGGCTGTAAACATTAAAATATCATCTCACGGTTATAGTTCCTTTCTGTTAAATTATTATGGGAATGGGACTCCTATAAATTTTGTATTCACCCACTAGTAAAATTTTATATTATATTAGGATTGTATTTTCCTTATTTACAAATATCACATAAAAATCTCTTAGTTGGCGAATTCACAGTTGATATTCTGAATCAATATACAATTTTCATTTAGTGTGAAGATGAATATAAACATCTATTAGAAATTAATTCCATTGAATGTTCTTACTACCTATTCTTGATGGATATTTTTCTCAAATCGTTAGGAAGAAACTCAAAATTTAACATATTCCTATTATTTGAGAATATAATGATGTATTTCTTAAATAATATTCCAATCATACCCCATATAATGAAGTTATTTTTTAAATCAAACCCATATCTGGTGTTAGGCCTATTTTAATGAATCCTTTAAAATTTACACATTTGAGTTATGAAATTGAAGAAGAAACTCTAGGAGAATATGAAAAGGAATTATTTTTCTAGAGTGGATTTCTATTTTGGGAAATTATTATTTTTAGAGGATAATTATGGTTCAATTCATCTTTTCATTGATTTTCAAGAACATAATAAGATCACTATCTATAAAAAGTATCATTTACCCCAGATTTATAATTTTTTTATCCAATTTGTAGAGAAAATAATTTATAAATTTATATCTTCATTACCGATATCATCAATTGATGGTTTTGAAAAAGGATATACCAAAAAAACCTTCTTTTCATATCTTGATCGATATGAATTTTTAGTAATTTGATTTTTACTTAAAATTTTCCCATCCATCTTAATTGATCAAGTGAATACAATATCTTGATATTACATTGATTAGTTTTTAGTATATTTATATATGATATTCTTATATATTCAAAGTGAAAAAAATAGTTGAAGATCATTTCAATTTTTATATAAGATATTGAAGAAGTATACTCTTTATTCAAAAAATTTCAAGATTAATTTTGAGATACATAATGTTTCATTCATGCGTTATAATATCATAAGTGAGGGTATATCAATAGACCATTCAAAGAGGGAAGTTATTTTGTGATAGACATAGAATCCCACGGTAATAGATAACAATAATTTTCTTTAGTAGGATGGATATGGTAGATTAATTGTGGATTATTTATAACATATATCTAATCCACTAACAAATATTTCATTTAAGGGATCCAAGTTCCTTTAGATAGATGAATGTGTGACAAATTTCAGGGATCAGAAAGGAAGGAAGGTTTATGCACCTATTCTTACTATACCATACAGTGTAGAATTGTTTTTTATCTATCGTTATGAAGGGATTAAAGGGGTAGGATGATTTATTTTTAATAATGGAATGGTGATATCTTACACATCATTCCAATTGAAAATTCCTAATAAAAAATAATTAAACCATGATTTTCGGAAAGAAGTAGTAATTTTTTTTAAAATATGGAGGAATTATCTTTATGGTGAAAGAATATATATATATATATATAAGTATAATAAAATCCCGAATTATATACTTACATAGAAATATTTTAATATGTGCTAAAGGATATTGTTGGAATTGAATAATGATTTGATTTGTCAATACACCTCCACCCTGGATAGGTGTATAAGGTGGTTGGTGTTTAATGTCAGAAGGATCATGATAGTTTTTCCATGATAAGGATTGAAGTAGATTAAATATTTATGTATTTTTAGAACATATAACTTTAAATCATGATGAAATTTTATTGGTCATACAATTATCAAATTGGAGTTCAAACTTAAATCCATTTTTAGAATAAAGTGCCCTAGAAAGTGGATGAGGATATAATAATTAATTTAGAAGTGTTCCCAATTTCAACCAATATTATTATGGAATTAAATTTGCCAGAAAAATGGCATGTGGCCCATAAATTACATACTTGAAGAAGGAAATATTTTATGATACTCATTGTTCATCATTATATGTTAATCCTAGAAGTAGAAAGATGTATAGAGATTTGAAATATTATTTATAGAGGGATACCACAAAAAGGAATATTTAAAAGTATGCATATTGATTCATATTATGTCCCTAACTTTAGTCCGGGGGAGGTAATTTTATGGAGTTATTATAACCATTACCCATACTATAATGTAAATTGGGAAAATTACCATTAATTTCATCAATAAACACATAAAAAACAAATAATGGGAACAATGATATTTTTTTAGTCAATAAAATCATGAAATCATAACAATTTATTATTATCATTGAATATTTTACACTTGATAAAACTTAAATGATATACATCAAGAAATTGCTAATATTTAGTGGAGTTCAATTTTTTTTATTTCTGCTGGATCTTAGGTTTACCTCAATGTTCTATAAAAGTGTGTAGCAAGCATTGAATATAGGATTGAGATATAGAAAAAAATATATTCCCCATATTATCATTAAGAATAATTGAACAAATAAAATCCTAAAATAATTACTGAGATATGTTTCCATGTATTGAAAAGGTTTCTAGTATCAATACCTTCCTTTGGGGAAATTTATAACAATAATAACATTCACTAAAGCATTCAAGTGGATCCTAATAAATCCCTCTAAGAAAGGATGTGTATTAATCTAATGTGTTAGGATAAAGATAGATAATGAAATTTACTGTGACATAATATAGTATAAAAAATTATATATATGGATATATCCATTTAAAACATATTAGGGATGCTAAAAGTTGACATAAGAGTTATGGTGAAAATATTTGACAAGATCTGGAGTTTGATGTATGTGATAAAGTAATCATTTGAATATCTTTTTGGATGAAGGATATGATATTTTGAAAGAATGGAAATATAATCAATATATATATATATGTCCCTTCAGAATTGTTGATCATAACATGATAGTTTCTTACTATTTGTCACTTATACTGAATCTCTCTCATGTAAACAATGAGAACAATATATCTCTTCTAAGGTAGTGCATAGAAAATCCATCATATTTATGGAACATAGAGGTCATTCCATTGAATCAAGATCTATATTATGAGTAATAAATAGTGGAGATTATAGATCAAATAGGAAATTTTATTTGAAACAAGAACACATTCAAGGTCGTGGTTTTGTGGTAAAATTTTAAATTTGAGGAAGCGAAATGGGAAACTGAGGATGTAATGAGCCAGAAATATCATCTTTTGTTTGTATGGGAGTCAGAAAACATCAAAAAAACTTCATATAAAAGTAATATAATGTAACTCCCTAATATTTTATAATATATTTCTCTTTAAATAAATTTTATTTCAATGATTTCATACTACACACACAACATCGAGTTTAAACAAATTATGATATATTATTGAAATATTATTATTTAATAAGATAGTTATCACTTAGCTAATATATTCATGGGTATCAATAGAAATAATTGAATTTTGTAAAGTAATTTGTTATTTATGTGTAAAATGAACATATTTTTTTGTTATAAATGAAAATGAACTATCAAAAGGTAAAATTGGATGTTTTTTAAAAAAATAATTTTATGTTCTCATTGTGTTTTTATATTAATTAATTAAATGAATCTATGTAAAGAAATAATTGTAATAAAAAAATTTAAAATATATTCAATAAAATATTTTAACATAATCTAAGGGTTTTTAATATGCATGAAATAATTATAATGTTTTAGGCTTAAATGAATTTTTTTAAATGATTTTCATTTAATTTTTCATTGTTTCTATACATGAATTTATTCCAAATATAGAAAATAAATCATATAAAATTGATTCTATTTTTTGAATATGTGATTTTATGATTATGTTATATGTTCATATTAGTTTTTTTCACTATTAATAACAACCAAGATAAATATTACATACTTAAGTAGAGGTTAAAAAGGACAATGATGGGTTAAACTAAAGAAATAAGGGTTTAAATTATATAAAAAAATACCTTAATCCAATTTTCAAAATGGATTCTGATCTTATATAATACAATAATTGATATTTATATTATGTTTATTCACCATCCCATAAAATTGAAATTATTATATGCTAATATTCTTCCTTATTACAACTATGCCACTCCCCTAACTTTTAAAAGGGCACACACTCTCTATTATTCCCTACACTACATGTTATCTTTAATCAATAAAAACCTAAATAAATCTATTATAAATATCCATATCCATATATTATTGGATCTTATGTTTTTAAAAGACCATCCCATGGGTCCTTTAAAATATATTCAATGGAGTTTTCCCAGGTAATAGGTATATCTTCTTACCAATATTTTTCAAGTTTTATTATTATTATAACACCTCCAAGTATTTTATAATCAAATATAAATGGTGAATTAAATATAATTACTACACAAAATTTTTTATTACAACGTTACAACCATTAACTCAATACCATTATATTTAATGGAATATAAATATTTACCACATGTGCACATATGGATTAGCATCTCTATGAAGTGATTTATTTTATTTATCATCACCCTATATATTGGATGGTTATATAAATGTATTTCATTCATATAAATATAATTTTTACCAAATTATTATGATTATATAATTATAATTTATTATATAACTTCTTACCCTTCTATCTGTTTTAAAATGATAACATTGCTTGAGTGTATAGGTGGACAACCCCATCTATGAAGTGAAGTCATTCATTTTTCACCACCATTTTACATGGATGGTAATAATGATAGATTAAATGATTTTATATGATATTACTGATATAATAATGTTTATATAAAATTTAATTATGATTTACCTTCCCTTAATTCCATCCATCAAAACTTATAAACATCACACGTGCATAATTACAGACTACCGTCTCCCCGAGGTGGTGTAATTCATTTTTCACAAAAAAATATCATGAAATTTTATAAAAGTATAAAAATTGAATAAATATGATATTTATGAAATTATTGAAATTATGTAGATGATGAAACCATTACCATGGTGCAATAACAGTAACCGTCTAACCCAAACATGCATGGAAAACAGACCATCTTTCACCTGAATAGTCATTTTAATGAATAATTGTCAATAAAGGGATACCTAGATTTTATAATGGATTTATATATTGTAATAAATGTTTTAATATGGTTATATTATAGATTTATAATAAATATTTATCTATTATAATGTATTTTTGAATTCTTATAAAGTAGGAAGACACTTTATGAAATAGATATATGTTATAATATCATTTCCTTTCTAGATTATATATTATATATTTCCGTTGAAGGAAATTATATAATAAATATCCCTAAAACGACATATATTTGATTCCCTTGGATTACTTCAAGATTTATTAGGTTTACACTTCATTTTCTTATATTTAGTAAATAAAACACTTAAGAAAATGTTATTAAAGAATATCATACTTTTTTCCACATTGGTCGAAAAACTTGTTCTTCCATGTACATTTTCATTAAAATGTTCTCAAGAATTTTATTTTTTGTGATGAATGTATTATTTAAAGAAATTTTCAAGTATACATTAATTTATTTTCTATATTTTAAAAGAAATAAAATTCTAATTTTCCGAAGGAGGTACCTTCAAATTTTTTAATAAAAACTATTAAAAGAATATTTGTTTCAAAGTTTACTACATGAATGGATTTTCTAAAAATCATGAAAAATCATTATTTTTTAATCATTATTTACAAATTCCTAATTTTTATATTCAGTAAATATATTTTTTACATTAATTTGTAAATTTTAATACCTAAGTAAGGGTATATTTTAATTATAATGAAATAAATTTTAATGTCCTATTTTAGAGGTAAATTTAATTTTTACCAAAATCCTTTGATGTTTATTTTGATTCACTAATGATTAATATAATGATAGTATCCTTGTTCTTTCTCTAAATGGATTATGATTATGCGAAGATAAAATTCTAATAAAACCCATCTATTTTCCTTGGGTAATTAATTGATGTATTTTTTCATTATATGATATTGTGACACACATATGTATATTGTTCATTATGTTATTTGTGGTTCCATTAAATTCGTCCAGTCATTGGGTAATATTATATTGATATCACATGACATGATGATGATGATGAGTGTGTAAAATATTTTTAATAGTCATATTCATATTATGTTGTGTGAGTATGATTGCTTTTATTCTCACAAGGTAGTGTGTGTAGATGATTGAAAATATAAATTTCCATAAGAATTTATTTTCATATGCTTAGGATGACTCATGTCTATGTTATAACACATGAATGATAATTTATAATTTCAAACTATAAAGACCCAGGTATTTAAAGAATCATTTTTTATATTATTAATATTTATGAATAATATATTTATTTTATTTTAAAGGATACAATTTGTTCGATAGCATACTCAATATGGAAAAATGGGATTCATGGAAATATTATGTTGCACACAACTTTGAGTTATACCGAAAAATAATATAATAATATTATTATTTTGAATGGAAGTTAATGCATAGTCATTGTATTACTGGGAATGAAAATAACTAAATACATTAGGATTACACATGTTTTTTAATGTCTTTACATTTATCCAATAAATTATAGAGGCTCAAAATAAGAATGAATCTGATTTTCAATATGAAATACT
This sequence comes from Viscum album, assembly GCA_963277665.1. NCBI lineage: Eukaryota > Viridiplantae > Streptophyta > Magnoliopsida > Santalales > Viscaceae > Viscum > Viscum album. The sequence continues at coordinate 1,058,353,859 of OY728161.1, forward strand.
CTAATAGTCTTTAAAAAGGTCGATTTACCAGCTTTTGATGGAGAAGACTATTTAAATCATGTTTTTTCAATTTTATATGTTCTGTTTGAAAAAATAATCTTCTTCATTATATGAGGGAAATCAGAATTTACTTTGAGTAAAATTTTGGTATTTTTCTGATAAAGTTCATTTTTTAATGAATAGTGAAGAATACAAAATTTTAATTCAAAAATATATTTTCATCTAATTTATTTGTATGATTAGATTTTTCTTTTAATTAGATTTAATGTAAAATTAGAATATATTTTTATCATCTAATCCAATTTTTGTCATTGTATGTAATCTCACTTCAAAATTGGACAAATACACATGTCAATCTTTCGGTAGTTTTTAGATCTTAAAAACATCCTTTTTGTTATTGACAACATGAATTAATTTTATATTAATTTCTGCAAATTATGTTTTTTTAATTTGTAAAAATGGATTTAATATTTATAATCAGTAGGTCCATATTGATTAAATAGGTACCTTTTATTATTATACATTATGAATAGTAACATCAGTAAATATTTTATTTACCATGGTAAAAGGGTCAATCTGTAAAATAAGGGCAAAAATTATATTATAACAATATTATATTACCCTAACACATTTCCGAGACCTAATGTATGATATATTTCCGACCATGATCATCGGTGGGTCTAATTTATGACCCCATTGAGCCACTTGTGTGTGAAAATGGAATTCAATTACTTTTAATTAAATGATAAGTAAAATATAACCTAAAAGTGTATGTTTTACTAAATCAATTTTTATATGGGGTTATATAAGTTATAGATTCGACTATAAATATTTATTTCAAATATAAAAATATTTCCTACATCATGATAATTTATTTATAATTCTTAGACATCAAATAAATAAATTTATGTATGACATAATGGCGATGTAGTGATTTACTTATTAATAAAAGATATAAATTAATAATATTTTAAATTTTAAAATAAATATATTTTTAAAGTTTTTTTCCATCCAAGAATTTTAATGATTATTATGACTTTTAAAATTTTAATTAATGATTTTTTTGAATTAATTATATTTTTATGGATTTTTAAAAAAGTCATGATATGAATAGTATATAAATTGACATATATGGGTTTTTAAAAAAAATTATATTTTATTAAATGATATAATAGTTATAAAAATATAATAATCATATAACTAACATATATTATGTTAAAATTTTAATTAATGGTCCATTTGTGGTCTCTTGACTTTTTATTTTAACTACAGTATCCATATATTATGAAAATACAAGAAGACATGGTAAGAGTTAATTTATATAACTAAGGGTTAACGCTAAAAGAAAATGTTACATTTATGAAATAAACTTATCCAAACCTCATTTTAAAAAAGGATTTAGACCTATCATCATATTATATTCAATGTTTATTAGTTTTCTGTTATTATAATTCAAAAATCAATTAATAATAAAATAATATTTCAAAACATTCCTAAAGTTCCCATCCTTCCTCTTATAAAATGAAATCACCTATAATCCATTAATCACAATTATAAATCTTCTTTTTATAAACCAAAATCTACTCCAATAATCTCCCAACATCCATACCCTACTCCTATATACCTTCCCATAGGAATAATTCAATTCAAGAAATCCCTTTGTCTCAAATTAATTGTAGTTACCCGATTTGAGGCAATGTCTTCTCTCAAGTTCTTTTCCATTGTTTTTTCATCTCCAATCCCTATGCCATTATTATTATTTTTTTACATAACAACATATGTATCCTCAATATTATATTTTTTTTATATGTAGTTTAAATAAAATTACACACACCACCATCTAATTGGTATAGAATATACTATTTCTGTAGACGACGAACTACTACCTCAGGAAACGATGATTGTTCAATATTCTCCTACCACATCTCATGGTTTCCATTGTTATTTAACTTTAATTATATATGATATTTATGATATATATACATATTAACTTAATTCGTCTTTAATTACCATTTATAAGATAACATTATACTTTTCATACTACATAAATAAGATTATTTCATTTGAGAAAGTTTGGACTCCCACCCCCTCAAAGTGATATGACTCATTCATGATATACCTGGAACATAAAAAGGATGAATTAAGGAACATATGTAACATATATAACATATATATTATAATGTAATTATAATATACCCATGTATCATTTAGTTTTCATTCATTTTAATATGAAAAATAATTGAAAGTATCGTTCATACTTACGTACGGCTTACCATCTCACTGAGAAGTCAATTTAATTTCTTATATCCAAATGATATAGAATATTATAAATAAATATATACTGGATATATATGATATATATTATATCAAAATCATTAATATCATTATGGGGATAATGTACTTTTGACCACATAGACAATTTGTAACTATAACAAGTTCTTTTTTGACTCAAGCTTCGAACATCAACAAAATGTCTGATTTGAACACAAAAAATTAACTAATTATTATAGGAATGTTTTAAGATATATAATAGAATGATAATCTTGATAAATGTTTTGATTCAAGTATAAATTAACTTATTCTTTTTATTAAAGAAGAATAAGGAACATATGAGACAAGTCGAACTCAAGGTAAGGGACTTCTTCTGAATCTCCTTGCATTGGGGAATGTTTTGATAATATACACCTCCTTATTTCAAAATGTGTGTAATAACCACTTATTAATTTTACTTTCATTCAAATATATTCTTTTTTGTAAAAATATATTTACTAATGGGAAAATGTAATGTTTTTTCAACGTACGTCGTGACAAAGACCTATCCACCGCCACCATCATTATTTAATATTTGGATTCCTTAACAAGCCGTAATTTTTTTAAATGTAAAATAAATACCATATACACTTTTTACATTTTTTAGTATTGAAAATGGTTTTGAAAGTTGATTAACTATTTCAATATCTTGAAATTATTTCTTGTGATTAAAAATAAATTTTTTTGTTTTAAATTTTGATATTTGTAATATTTTATGTGTGATGATTATAAATTTTCACTTCTACATTTGATGGGTGGTTACGTGATAAACGAAATTATGGGTGATTCCGTGATAAACCAAGGATGGGTGGTTAAGTTATAACCACCAATGCATTGGGTATGGAAGTTTCCCATATGACTATTCCATTTATAAGAATTAATTTTCATAGTTGACCATATGGTTATTAAATTTATGTATGATTATGTCCCCAGGTTACCATTCAGATGTTATATATAATTTTTATAGGTTTCTGGAAATATTCTGGTTAAAAAAGGGTAAGAAATGCACTTTTATTCAGTGAAGAAGATTTACTACTTCATAAAGATGAAATGTATAACTTTATAATTAAGTATTCTGGGTATACCTATTGTTTTGAGAAACTAAAAGTTTTTCTTATTTATGTATCCCTTACTTTTATTATTATGATTATATCATGTTTGAAAATGTTTTTGATATGAAAAAAGATGAATAGGGTTAATGACGGAAATAAGGAAAATTTATGTTTTCTAAAACATTCCACTAAACATGTTTCTATTTTTATATGTTTTTTGTTTTATTAAATAAATGGATTGTGAGTAGAATTGTCTAATTGTAATATTCATGTTGTTATGTATATTTTTTGACTTAATTAACTAATTATATAAACCTAAAAAATATCTTTAATGTGAATTATTAACTTAATTCATGATTATGTAATGTTTATGGTTGGTTACTTACAGTATGTAGTAGAGGTCTGTTTAGTTACCTTTAGAGGTTAGGGTTTTATTTAAGCATAAGGGAAATAAAAATAATGGTTATCATATTAGAAAGATTCATAGTTATTTTAGATAAATTATATTATTTTAAGGTAACATGAATAAGTATATATTAGAGTTTAACCTTTTCATAAGATATTATATGATGATTTTACTGATATACTCACATTAAATTTTTTCGATTTACTAAATGGATGGATCTAGCTTGCATCAAAATAACAATGGATGTGAAGGAAACTATGGTGGTTTTCTGAATGATAAATAGAATGAAATGGGTACAGCAATGAGAACTCTTATGGTTATTTTTAACCAACTTTCTAGAGTCAGGATTGACCACTTCAACCTTAGTGATTTTTCTAAGGCGTAATATATACGAGAAATGAATCCTAATGTAAGATCAGGTAATAATCATAAAGGTAAGTATATTAAAAAAATTATGTGTCAACGATGTGGAAAGAAACACCTAGGAAAATCCTTCAATGGGGCAGGAAGATTCTTCATATGTGTTAATGATCGTCATAATGCAATAACCTTCCATGGAAAAAAGGAAAGGTCCAGTTGACTCCAGGAAAGGGAAATAATTAGTTCCTAAAGGATCAATTGAATGTTTTAAACATGTTTTGCATCGATATTATACATATAGATGAATTATAAATAAGGATCAAAAATGGAATTAAAAGGATCATACAAATATATGTTTACCAATTCCAAATGCCATACCAATTGAAGATGAATAAATTGAAAATGACCTATGAAAGGTTTGGATTATTTATTAGCTCATGATTTTACATTATAGAAATATTAGGAGATTATGCATGATTCTTGTTTGTTGGAAATAAGTATAAAAGAATAGGATGTAAAACATGGATAAAGGATCATAAATAATTCTTGATGATTAAGATGTCTAGGAATTGAAGAGTTAGGTTGATTCTATAAAAGATGATATGTTTTATTGTATTACTAATAGGATTACATTAGATTACATTTTATACTATGTGGAACCTTGATTTTTGATATGTTAGAAGGTTATTCTTGGATAATTACCTTCTATTTTGTATACATTATGGATAGCCTTAGGGGTTCATGTGATCTTTTGTTTTTAGGAAATTATGGGTTATTAGAGTTTTGACATTCAAAATGTAAGGCATGAAATAACTTTTGAGGTTGAAATATGTTATGGATATTTTTAAGGATTTAATTTCATTTTGTTAATGTTATTATAATTATATAGTTTTTGAAAAAGGAAAAGACCTAGAATGGGTGACAACATGTCACGTCCGGCAAGGTCATGAGAATCGAACCCAAAACCGAATGGTGACAAGGGCACATCACCAACCAATAACATGCATGAAGAACTTGGTTAGTATTAATATTTCTTTTTAGTTAAATGATTTTATGGATCACGAATATGTTGATTTTAGAAACTTCTATTTTATCAAATGAATATACACAGTATAGGAAAATGATATAGTGATTTGTTGATAAAGGTTATTTTGGAAGATGTTATCTCTTTTGGGGATTACTATATTCCTAAAAAATAGAATATAGTGGGATTTACTTTGTAAAGTAATGGATGAAATTTTATTTTAGAAGAATCTATGTTTTTATTTTGGACATATGGTGATTTGGGTTATTTATGGAAATGATTAACTTATCATAGAGAATATGTGATTAGGTTAATTACACAGCATTATGATACATTAAGAGTATTCATTGTTATTTAAAGATAAATGTTATGATTTACTATGGAAGACTATGTGACTAAACACTTATTAATTATGTGTATCAATCGTAGTTTGGATTATATTGACGAATTTTAAGTATAGTTTTATATTGAATGGTATTTGTTGATCTTTGGGTACTGTTAGATGAATTTTCGAGATTAGGATTAGAATTTCTTTTTTATAAAAGATTATCCTTTTTTGGATTATCTTATCTCATACTAACCATTTTGGTTTTGGTAAATGTCTAAAAACATGGTAAATATAATGTTCATTTTTTTATTATGTGATTATCTAGAAGTTGATTCTAGCACTATTGATGTGACCAAATCATCTTTAATTCTCATCATTTTGAGAAAAAATGTTATTGTGGTAGAAATTTAGTAACGGATGAAAGTATACATGAAAAGTAAGTACTTTTCCCTATGTTCATAGTCAATCTCATATATAAATTCCTAAAAATTATGAAAATGAACAAAAAAAAGATGTACATTTACTTTTCCTACTAGGGAATCATGGACCATTTAACCCATCACAAGTTTGTGATTTTATGGTGGTTAAACTTCTCCTAATCATGTTCTCTATCACTCTCCATCAGAACATGATGGTTAGTTTTTCTTCCATATCCATGTTTTCATACATGGAATCCTAGTATGGGTTTTCAAGGATGACCTTATTTACATCTCTCTTTTTTAATGTGATAGTTTTATTCACTCTTTTTCGATGCGGCAATTTCAATGATGTTTCCCAGACCAATTTTAAAATTGTGAGGACATAATTTTCAAAAGGAGGGAAGGATGTAATGACCCAGGTATTAATAGAATAATAAATCATTATATATATTAATATTTATGAACTATATTTTAATTTTCTGGTAAAAAGGAAACTTTTTTCAATAGAATACTCGACATGCAATTACGGGTTTCTTTGAAATCTTATATCTCTCACAACTCTGAGTTATATCGAAAAATAATATAATAAAATTGTTATTTTAAATGGTAGTTAATGCATAGTCATTATACTGATGGAAATGAAACCATCTATCTATGTTATGATGACAGATTTTTTTTAAATACCTTTACATTTGTTCAATAAATTTTAGAGGCATAATATAAGAATGAATCAGATTTTAATCATGAAATACTCTAATATTCATTAAAAGGTTGATTTACTTCCTTTTGAAGGAAAACCGCTTTTAAATATATATTTTTTCACATTGATATGTTACATTTGAAAAAATAAACTTCCTTTTTAGATGCAGGACATCAAAATCATCTCTGGGTAATTTTTTTTGTATTTTACTAATAAAGTTTGTTTTTTAATTAATAGATAAAAATACTGCATTTTATGTCTAAATAGTCATTTCATATAATTTATTTATGTGATTAGATTGAAATTTTTATTATATTTAAAGTAAAATTGTATTATATTTTTGTCATTTAATCAAATTATTGTCAATTTAGGTAATTTCAATTTGAAATTGGATATAAACATATGTCTAACTTTTGGTAGTTTGTACTTCTTAAAAACCAGTTTTTTCATTTTGACAATAAAAATTAATATTAAATTAATTTCTGCAACTTTTGTAGGTTGAATTTGGAAAAATGGATTACATATTTGGTATCAGAAAATAAAAATTGATTAAATATGTATCTTTTAATTTTTGACATTATGAATAATAACTTCAATAAAGATTTTATTTAACAATTTTAAATGGTAAATATGGTAAATAAATGTTAAAATATAATATTATAATAATATTAAATTAGCCTAACATGTTACCTAACCCTATTAAATGAGATATGTCCGACCATGGACATACTGGGGTTGATTATATGACCCCATGGAGACACCAGTGTGTTAAAATTACATTTAATTAGTTTTAATTTACGATTAAGGAAAATATAACCAAAAGATGTATTTTTTACTAAAAAAAATTTTCAATGAGAATATATAAGTTATATCTTCGACTATAAATTGTCATTAGAAATATAAAAAAAATTAACACATCATGGTATATTATTTATAATATTTATAAAATAAATAAATAAATTTATTTATGGTCAAATGATGATGTAGTGATTACATTATTAAGGAAAGATTTAAAAAAATGAGATTATAATTATTAAAATAAATTTATTTTGAAACTTTTTATTCCATAAAATAATTCTATTTTTGATTATGACTTGTTATATTTGAATTAATGATTTTTCTTAATTAATCATGTTTTTATGGATTTTTTTAAAAATTCATGATATGAATAGTATAAAAATTGACATAAATGAGTTTTTAAATCAATTAATATTTTATTATATTACATATTAGTTATAGACCTATAAGATTCGTCCAACTGATATATATGTGTTATAGATGTCATTAAGGATCCATTTTCCATCTCATATAATTTTATAGTCACTATATTAACCATATATTTTGAAAATAACGAAGAAATGGAAAGAATTAATTTATTTAAGTAAGGGTTAAAGGTAAAATATTAGGTAACTTTTAAGGCTTAAACTAGTATAAAACCTATTTTCTATGAGTATTTAGACCCATCCTATTCCTATCTTCTAAATTTATCACTTTTGTGTCATTATAATTCTAAAATAAAATAATATTAAAATAATATCTCAAAGCATTCCTAATGTGCCCCTCCTCCCTCTTATAAAAGGAAACCACCTCTAACCAATTACTCACACCTCTCAAGACCCATTACTCATTCAAAATTGGCTAAAATATTCCCCCAATTCTCTATCTTCCTCTTATAATCCTTCTCGTAGAAATACAGAAATTCAAGAAAGCCATTTGGCTCAAATAAAAAAGAAGTTACCCGATTTGAGGTAATGACTTCTCTCAAATTCCATTCTATTATTCTTCCTTCTCCACACTCTATGATTTTATTAATAAATATTTACATAACATCAAAATTATCCTCATTGTACTAGGTTGTTTAATGAGATTTATTCATACTAAACTTTCACACACTTCTAGAAAATGGGTATTGAACATACTGTTTCTGTGGATGGAAAACTACTACCTCACGAAACGATGATTGTTAAATCTTCTCATACCTCCTATCATGGTGTCCATTATGATTTCTCTGTAATTATATATGATATTAATAATATTTATTTTATATATGTGTTTCTTTAATTCTAATTTAGAAAATAACTTTATGCTTTTGAGGTTTTATAAATTTGATATATTCATTTGCGGAAGTGCGGACTACCGCCCCCTCAAAGTGATATGACTCCTTATTTATATAAATGGAATGTATAAGTGATATATTTAATGAAAATATACATAATATATGACATATATATTATAATTGAAATATAATATACCTATTTATCATTTAGTTTTCATTCCATTAAATATGAAAAATAAATGAAAGTAGAGTTCATGTGTACGTATGACTTATCGTCTCAATGAATGGTGAATTTCATTTCTAATATCCATATGATATGGAATATTATAACCACATATATACCTGATATAAAATATATATTTTATATCTATATCATGAATAACATTATGGATATAATGTAATTTTGACCACTTTGACGATTTGTAATTAAAACAAGTTCATTAATGACTAAATTTCCGATCTTTGAAAAAAATGTACAATATGAAACAATCTAAATAACTTATTGTTATATAATGCTTATAATTGATATAAAATAAATGATAAGATTAAAAACGTTTCTGAAGAAATTATGAATTAACTTCTTATTATTATTCAGGAAGAACAAGTAACATACGAGACAAGTCAGACTCGAGGTTAGGGACTTCATCTCAATCTCCTTTAATTGGGGAATATTTTGATAATATACAACTATTATTTGTAAATAGTGTATAATAAACCCCTTTTAATCTTACTTTCATTCAAAGAGAATCTTTTTTCTATTAATCATTTTACTAAACAACAAAAGTAATGTATTTTCAATGTATGCGGTGACAATGACCTTTCTACCGCTATAAGTAGTATTTGATATTTGGCATCCTTAACAAGTCAAGATGTTTTTAAATATAATATAAATACCATATACACTTTTTAGATATTTTGGTATTGAAAATTGTTTTTATGTGGATTTACTATATCAATATCTTCAAATTATTTCTTGTGATTGTAAATGAATGTTTATATTTGATATGTTGATATTTGCAATCTTCTTTGTGTGATGATTATATAATGGTACTTGTATATTTGACCTGTGGTAACATTATAAACCTAATTATTCATTGTTTTTTAATAAACCATGGGAGATTTGTTGCGTTATAACCTCTAATGGATTGGGTATGGAAGTCAATCATATTGCTATTCCATTTGTAAGAATGATTTATGGAGGTCGACCATATGGTTATTCCATTTAAGTATGATTTTGTCTTGAGTTTACCTTTTATATGTTATGTGTGATTTATATGGGTTTTATGGTAATATTTTTGTTACAAAAGGGTAAGAAAAGAGATTTTATTTAGTGAGGATTATTTACTACTTAATAAAGTTGAAAATTATTACATTGTGAATAAGTTTTCATAGTTTACCAATTGTTTTAAAAAATTAATATTTTCTTTCTTTATATATATCGTACTAATATTTTTATGCTCATCTATAGTATTGAAATGTTTTTCACATGACAAAAAGATGAATAGGGTCATGGATGGGAAAAATTAAATGTTATGATGTCTATAACATGGAAGTAATCATGTTTTTTAAGTGTTTTTGATTCATGAAAAAAATGGATAGTGAGTAGAAGTGTTTACATGTAATATTAATGTTGTTATGTATAAGTTATGACCTAATTCTCTAATTATCTAAAACTTAAATGATACATAATGTGAATTATTAACTTAATTAAAGATTATATAATATTTAAGATTGTGTCCTTACAGTTGGTATCAGATTTTTGTATAGATACCTTAAGATTTTATGGTGTTATTTAAGAATATGTCACATAACCATATTGGTTATCATATTATAAATAGTCATAGTTATTTTAGATAAATTTAATGATTTTAAGATAACATGAATAATTATAACTTAAGTGTTTACCATCCTCATGAGAATGCATATGATGATTTTACTAATATACTCACACATACCTATTTTTTTTAGTAAATGGATAGATCTAACATGAAAAAAAGTAAAAATGGAAGGGAAGGAAACTGTTGTTGTTTTCTAAATGATCAATCGAATGAAATGGGAGTTAGAATGATAACTCTTGTTGATAATCTTAACAAACTATCTGGAGTCATGATTGTCCACTTGAACCTTGGTGATTTTTCTGAGGCATAATATATGTGGGAAACAAATCCTAATGGATGTTCACATAAACATAATGAAGGTAAGTATATTTAAAAATATATGTGTCAAGTATGTGGAAAGAAACACCTAGTAAAATTCTACAAATGGACAATAATATGTTTCAGATGTGGTAATTAAGGTCATAAAACCATAACCTACTATGGAAAAATGAAGCATCCAGTTTACTCCACGAAAGGGAAATACGTTCTTTCTAAAGGAACAATTGAATGTCTTAAATGTGGGTTTAATGGTCATTATACAAATAAATGTCTTACAATGAAGGTTCGGGAATGGGATCAGCAGGATAGTGCCAATATATTTTTACCGATTCTTAATTCCATTCTAATTGAAGATGGGGAAACTGATAATGAACTATGAAAGGTATGGATCATTTCATAGCTCATGTATTGAAATTACTGAAATCATAGGAGAATATGCATGATTTTGTTTGTATGAAATATTTATTAATGAATAAGATGGGAAAACTTGGAAAAATGATCCTGAAGATTGTTCGTTGATTAATATGTTTAGGAATTTATGAGTTATAGTGGAGCTATGGATAATGATATGTTTCAATGTATCAATGATATGATTACATTATAATACTTTTTCTATTATGTGTATCCATGAATTATGATATGATATAAAGTTATTCAAGGAATAATTATCTTTTCTTATGTGGAAAAAATGTATAACATTAGGAGTCCATGTGTTCTTTTGATTTTTAAGAAATTTTGGGTTAATATTTTTTGGGTTACAAAATGTGAGGTATGAAATAACATTTTACGTTAAAACATGTTATGGATATTTTTAATAATTTTATCTCATTTTGGTATTCTTATTATAATTATACATTTTTTTAAAAAGTAAAACCCATTGGATGGGCGACAACTTGTCGCATCTGGCAATGCCACAGCAATCAAACCCACAACAGAAGGGTGACAAGGGTGCATCGCAAACCACGAACTTACATGAATTCCCTAGTCAGTATGAGTAATTCATTTTAGTTAAATGATTATATAGATCAAGAATAAGTTAATTTTGAGAACTTATGTTTCATCAAATGGATATCCTTAGTATAGGAAAATGATTTGGTGATTAAGTGATATTGGTTATTTTGGAAGATGTTCTCTCTTTTGGGGAACACTATATGCCTATGGAAAATAGAATACAATGGGATTTAATTTGTGGAGTAATGGGTGAAATTTAATTTTGAAAGAGTCTATTTTTTTTATTGTCGAAATAAGGAGATTTGGGTTATTTATGGAAATTATTATCCTATCATAGAAAATATGTGATTAGGTTAATTACATTTTAGTATGTGACATTAAGAGTAGTTGATGTTATTTGGAGATAAATTTTATGATTTACTATGGAAGAATATGGGAAAAAATTATTTTGTGTTTTGGGATTCAATCTATGTTTAGAATATATTAAATAATTTTAAGGACAATTGGGTATGGAATGGTCTTTGATGAGCATTGGGTACTGTTTATTGAATTCTGGTGATTAAGAGTAGCATTTTTTATAAATAATTATCCTTTTGGGGATTATCTAATATCATACTAAGGATTTTGGTTATTGTTAATGTCTTAATATAGGGTAAATGTATAGTTCATCTATTTTGGATTATGTTATTCTGTAAAATTTTATTCTATCACTTTTGATGTGACCAAGCCATCTTGAATACTCATAATTTTGGAGAAAAATGAATTTGTGGTAGAAATTTAGTAAAGGATAAAGGTATAACTGAAAAATATGTATGACTACTTCTATTCTTAGTAATGATCATAAATAAATTCCTCAACTATACGAAAAGTATTTTAAAATACAAATGTTGTCTGTTTACGTTTCCTATTGGGGAAACAAAGACCATTTAACCCATCTCAATTTTGTGATTTTGTTATGATTAAAATTCTCTTAATCATGTTTTCTATCAGTCACCATCATAACTTGATGATTATATTTTCTTCCATATCCATGTTTTCTAACTAGGAATCGTAGTATGGGATATCTCAAGTGATATTTGTAATTATATTTATTTCTTTTAAATTAATAGTTTTATTTACTCTTTCTCTGATGTTGGACTTTCAATGATGTTTACAAGCCCAATTTTAAAATTACGAGGATGCAATTTCCAAAAGTGGGGAAGGATTTAATGACCCAAGTACTTATAGAATAATACTTTTTCATATAAAATAATATTTTTGAATAAGATATTTATTTTATGTTTAAGATGAATATTTGATCAATAGCATACTCAACATGCCACAACGGATTTATTTCAAATTTTATGTTGCACACAACATTGAGTTCTACCGAAAGATAATATATAAATAATAATATTTTAGAGGATAGTTATTTCATAGTAATTTTATTTCTTTGAATGAAAATAACTAAATAAATTATTATTAAACATGTTTTTTAAATGTCTCTATATTTATCCAATAAATTTTAGAGGATTAAAATATGAATGAATTTGATATTAATCCAGAAACACTCAAATATTATTTAGAAGGTCGATTTAACACATTTTGATCGATAAACCTTTTTAAATCTCATTTTTTAACTTTTATATGTTCCATTTGACAAATTAACTTCTTATTTAGAAGCATGACATCAAAATTTACTTTGGGTATAATTTTAGTATTTTTCTGATAAAGTTCATTTTTTAATGTATATCAAAAAATACTATATTTGAAGTAAAAACTGTCTTTTCATCTAATTTATTTATATGATTATATGTTGATTTTAATTGGATTTAAAGTAAAATTGTAATATATTTTAATAGTTTAATCAGTTTTTTTAATTTTAATTAATTTCACTTTGATATTGGATGTAAACACATGTCAATATTTTTCTAATTTTTACTTCTTAAAACCATGCTTTTTAGATATGACAATAGGAATTAATTTTAAATTAATTTCTGAAACTTCTATGTTTTGAATTTGGAAAAATAAATTCCATATTTGAAATTTGGAGTTAAAAATTGTGTAAATAGTTAACTTTTATTTTTATACATTAGGAATTGTATGTTCCGTAAATATTCTATTTACGATGGTTAAAGGATAAATATGGTAAAAAGGGAAAAATAATATTATAATAATATTAAATTAGCCTAACACATCTCATAACCTTATTGGATGAAATATTTCTGACAATTCACATACTTTAGTCTATTTTAGGACTCAATAGAGCCGCTTGTTTGTGAAAATGACATTTAATTACTTTTAATTTAACGTTATGTAAAATATAACCTACACATGTATCTTTTACTAAAAAAACTTAATATGGGTTTATAGTAGTGGTATATTTGACTATAAAAAATCATTATAAATCTAGAAAGATTTACTACATTAGGATGTATTATTTATAATTTTTAGACATAAAATGTGTAAAATTATTTATGACATAATGGTGATGTAGTCATTACCTTATCAATGAAAGATTTAAATAAATGAGATTATAAATATTAAAATAAATTTATTTTGAAACTTTTTATGCCATGAACGAATTATAAGGAAAATCAATTCTATCTAAAATATGTAACTAAACATGTTTCTTTTTTTAAGTGTTTTTGTTTCATATAAAAAAGAGAAAGTGATTAGAAGTGTCTACTTGTAATATTCATGTTTTTATGTATAAGTTATGACCTAATTCACTAAATATCTAAACCTGAAAAGATACATAATGTGAATTATTAACATAATTCAAAAAAATTTAATGTTTATGTCGAGGTCTATATAGAAACCCTTATTAATCATGATTCTAGATGTGACATGATTTTGGAGTTTGTGATTGATGATTTTCTAGGTTTGAATCTTTCAAAAGTATAACATCCAATTTTTTATATTATAACACCATTGAGATAATATTATATTCATTTATGATTGATATCTCTAATGTTTAACCTTATTAAGAATATGATCTCATCCTTTCTTATGTTTTATATCCCTATGTTTTTAGGGAAAGTTTAAGGTATGATATGTCTAAAAGGGGTAATAATATAAATAATTACAAGGGTAGATGTTGAAAATAGTTTCTAAATATGTTTATTATTCATATAGTCTCTAAAACAATGGCCCTTGATGGATTGTGGGGTATAATTCTGATATATATAGAAGACTTATCAAAAATTATTTCATATTAATGTGTGTTAGCTCAGGAAACCATAGTAATCAAAATTCATATATCCAAATCTAGATGTGTATCTGAATTTTGAACCATATACTAGAATACCATTTCATATTGCTAAAAATTACATATCTTAATCCACAGATGGAAATTTGAATATCATAATACAATTATAGTCAATCTAAATAGATACATATGTACCTAATTTTTATTTTTTAAAATCCAACACTTTGATTCATATAAATTAGTCTTTAACACATACATTATAATATTATGAATATTTATTGAATTAATATTCTATATTATATAATTATTTTTGGTGATGTTCAAACTATTATTTATGGATAAAAAACCATTAATGGATTGTGAAACAAGATTTTAGATGAAAGATAAGATTATATTCATCAATAATAGAGGGAATATAAAGCAAATATTAAAATGATAGATTCTAGAATTCAACATTTTGAGGAAATTAAACGTGTTGATTCTTATGTTCAGAATTCAGGCTTAAGACAAAATTTAACATATAGAAGCCATGATAAGAGCCTGATTTAAAAAATATTAAATGATAGGATCTAATGTATATATTCTTTGATAAAATTTTGTAATTATCAGGTTTTCAGAAATATGGTAGATGATGAACCATTGAACCTTGAGCTAATATTCATCTAATCCTTTGTCAATTGGAGTATAGGATCTTCGATTGTTCATGATTGATTGATAAATAAATCTATTAATTTAACTAAGACTTAATAAATTCTAATTATTTTGAATTTATTGAATATGAAAATGTAGATGTAGCATTACCCAATATAGAACTCTCTTATAAGTCCAAAATGGGTTGGTAATAGGACCTCAAGCATGCCTCCCCAAATACCAGACGATTAAAAATAGTAGTTGGGATTTGATAAGTATAGTGGTGAGACTATACCACATGTTTAAGGAATTATAACACATTGTAATAATCAGTCAACAAAAAATATTAGTCTTTTAGAAATAATAGAAATAATACAATAAGTTCGAAAAGACAGTAAAACCAAGTTAAAATTCTAACAAATAATTATGAATACTGTAAATGTAGGATGAAATGTAACTAAATTTCATTCCATAGGTAAGAAAGATATAAAACTATAAGACTCAAATAATGACTAAAAATTCATTGATCTCGAGCCCCATGTCGGTCTCATCTCAAATTATCATCCTATTTAAAATGAAAGATTCATCAACAAGGTCCCTTACCATAGTAAAATCATGTATCAATGTAATCTACTTGAGTTCTAAATGGTTACTCAAATAGGGTGTGAGAATAACATAGTAGGTGGACACCATCATGTATAAACATAACTAGTATGATAATAACTACATTCAATAATTCAATAAATATCGTTATCAATTAAATAAACAATTAAATTAATTCAACATCAACCCACTTTGGCACCATATCAGAATATGTATGAGAAGGTCTCATGACCATTACAACCCTAACTATATATCCATGGTAAAACATAACCTTGTGTGGTTCCATACTGTAATGTCTCTGATAATGTATCACAACCAGTTCAACAATACAAAATATATCCATGGTATAAATCACTAAAATCTATGTGAACTGTTGTATATAATAATTTGAGTAATATATTAGGGATGAAATCAGAGTATTAGAATTATATAATGTATCTGGTATATTCCCTGTATATAAGAATTTTAATATGTGTATCAAGGCATAGCTCACTATATAAGAATTAAAGCATCAATAATTTGGAATATCCCTCTATATAAGCATTACATCATATATCATTGGGAGTAGCCCATGATAAAATAATTACAACTTGAACCACTGGTCATAGCCCACAATACAATCATTACAACATGAATCACTAGGCATATACCTCTATATAAGAATTATAGAATGTATCACTTCGAATATACCTATATATAAGCAATAAAACATTAATTATTTGGAATACCCCACTATATAATAAGTACATCATGAATCACTAGAAATAGAGTCATTGATATCAAAATATCACATCGTAAGGATCAATGGTCAATTCTATAAAATTTACACTAATCATTAAATTAAATATTTCATTTATCATCTGGTCATAAACCAATATCATTCCAGTCATTTCAATAATCATATTTGGACAATGTGAATCTAAATAAATCAACCAAAACTCATGTCATGGTAAACACACTTTAATCTATCAGACAATTCATTTATAATAAAGGGGTTTCTCACTCAAATGATGGCGATATGATTGTTCATAATCAATTGGTTTCAAAGGGATTATAATGAATATATCACATTAATCATTTGTTAATTAAGTTGTGTGTTAGGTTGGTGCAATTTAAATATTGAACATTCCTTGAAATTAAACAAACCATAGGGTAATGTTTTGGACCCCCTACTTTTAACCAATTAATAACACATCAAATGAAATGGGTAAAACCAATGGGAAATAAGGTTTAGAAGAGTGAAAAAAGAAACTAACTAAATAAATGTCAATATGAAAACCCAAATTGATCCGTGGATTCCACCTCCCTAATGGAGAATAATCGAAGAGGAAGGGAAAATCAAATCTAGTGACTTACAAGGGATTGATTACATAAATGTGACATCCTAAAAAGATGGATGGATCCAAAAATTCTTGGTCTGCATCCTAGGATGATATGAGAAGGATTTATGTGAGTGGAAATGATAAATATGATGCACTAAATATATAATTTTTTTTTATCATGATAAATATATGTCATGTTATACATTTACATGTCATGTATCACTTTTTAATGAGATACATCGGAAAACCCATTACCTCAGGTTTCTAATTCTCCCAATTGATTATTAAATGATGTGAATACTTTACATGATGTGAATCCATTTAGTGCCAGGGATTGGTTCATGCCATATTTCTGGTGTATGTTTTACATTTTTTAGCATGTACTTGTAATGTAATCACCCAGAAGACGGTTTACATCCCATTTTTCTCAAAAAGGACCCAAACCACATCGAAAGCCTTTTCAATCATGGAAAATTCATGTAAACCAATTTAACATGTTTGTATCTATGCTCCATTATTTAAAAAAAACATATATACATGAAATTTAGTTCATTCCCCCAAAAAAGACTCTCTATATCTATACTATACTCGGCCGCCATATCTCAATCAAAAAAACTCGAAGATGGGTGTATGTAAAAAATAAAGGATTTTACAGCATTCCCCACCACATAATAGCTTATCCCAAATATTATCCTCAAATAAATATGGGGTATCAAGAAACAAGTATGGCCACTATGCTAGCATATCAAACTCCTTATCCTAGGCATACGAACTAAACGTATTGTCCCACACTAAAGATTCTTCTCATTATGGTCCATAATCAATATTAGATGACCCTAAAAGGATGCTTTAAAAAAAATCTCAAATTCATCATTATCAACTATATGAGAATTATCTTCATAATATATATGAATGTACGTTGTGTCAAAAAGGTAGTGCATGAAAGTATTTCACTCTGTAAGAGATACTAAGTATTCCACTGTATCGACCTTATTCACTACTACAAATCACCTAGAAAAAGTGGATTTTAGCTTTCCATGTTTCATGATACAACATTTCTCCAAACTTGGAGACACCAAATAGAAAACAATATGACCAAAATTGTACTCCAAAGGTCACCTATGAAGGTTATCATAGGATTCATTCATGTTCAAAACATTCACCAACCACCTCCATGTATACTAAAGCAACTCTAATTTATCCAAAATGATACTAGACCCAAAAACTACTAACTCACCATCCTCGAACCAAAAAAGAGGATAATATAATGGATTTCTATAAATTTCATCCAAAATAGCCAGATGTATTGATTATTAGAAAAAAAATTATGAAAAAAACATGAGTTTAGTATGATGCTCCCATAAACTACCAAATAAAAAATCATTCTTGTAACATATCCCCTAGAACCACAATAGTACTCTTTGATTGACCATAAGTCTATGAATGATAGGTTGTTATCCAAGTAACATATGATCCAAGAGTCTTCTGATACCCTTCCACAACCACGATGTGAAATGATGATCTTTATTACAAATGATAATCCTCATAACACTATGCAATTGAACTATCCGGTGCATGTTAAGAATACCTACATCATTTTATTTTAAGGTATCACTAATAGGTGATAAGTGTGATATATTTTTTAATATATCAATGATCTTCCATAATATATCATTTTTATAATTTTTCCTATGTTATCATGTCACAGAATCCATAGTGACATCATACCATTTCATCTTAGAAATTTTAAATGGCATAAAAATACCAACTAGCCTCGAATGCTTAGATTTCACCAACTGATAAGTGAAACATGTCATTATAATGATTTTTAACACCTTCATTAATCCTGTAAAAGATTACTATCTATGGACATCATGATACATCATTGTAAAATTAGGATCTACCGCACATCTAGAAGCCTGAAACATTCTCCTTTACTCATCAGAAAATTTCTATGGTATTCTTACTCATCCATAGAAAAGACAAGAATTTTGACTTTTACTATACCATATCAATGGTGTATCCCCACCATATAAATTTTCTCTTATAAATAATCTCTATGGATTTGATAAATTCCCAGTATTGACCCATTAAAAAATCATGGGTATAAAAAATGTTGAAGTCATAGAATCTTATCTTTGAGACTCCTGGATATCTAGATTCATGTATGTAAAGAGGTCCATAATCATCCTCACATCCTAAGACTTATTAATTTATTTGGTATTCATATTCCATGTCAAATAATCAGAGAATTTTTTTCCCTTTCCCATAGTATAGACTAACTCAATGTTAAATGACTGTAGATACTCGACTCACCTCCTCCGTTTATTGATTTGGTCCCACTACAAATATATGTTCCAAAGTATGTTGTGACATTTGAATACCAAATACCTCTAACCCATTTTATAATTTCATTATCTCAAAAAATTTACCATTACTACTAAATCCATATCATGATTAGGGTAATTCCTCTTATGATGTCTTAGCTACCATGATCCATATGTAAAATCTCGATCCCAATGCATCAAAACTTCCCCCCTGTAGAACTATGGATTCATCATAGTACACATTATATTCGTTACCCAACATTGGTAATGTGAGGATAGGTGTTGATTTCATACAAAACATTATCTCATAAAAATATTTATAATAATATTCTGACAAAGAAATGTCACCCCTTTATGTGTCATCCCAAAAATCGGTTCATCCAGATTGGAGAATCCATGGGTAAAACATGGATAATAACCATAAAATCCATTAAAGTGCTAAATCAGGAAGAAATTATTGGTATTATTTCATGATACCATGGATCCAACTTTCACAGTTTCTTCTAACACTCATCCGTATGAGATGATATGGCTCAATATGTTCACCTTATTAATTCAAAAACCACATTTTGGTTAACATAGTGTAAATTCAATTCTCTCTAAATATACACCGGACAATGTCAAGTTGTTGGGAATGATTTTCAACTAACTAGGAGTACACAAATATATATTTGACAAAAATCACAAAAACCCAATAAAAAATTGAAATATCCAATTCATCAAGGCCATGGATAATTCCAATGAATGAGTCAAACCAAGTAGAATCACTACAAACTCATACAATCCATACCTTATCCTATAAGAATTTTGAGGTTTGTCTACTATTCTCACTAAAAAATTGTGTTATTCATATCTCAAATTAACATGGGACGAGATCATAGCACGACACATGTAATCAAATAGAACGTCAATATGAAAAAGATGATACCAGTTCTTCACCGTCATCTATATCAATCTCTGATAATATACACATATATGCAATGTACCATAATACTTCTTAGCGATAAGAACTAGATAACCCTAACCAGATGTACTAGGCCATAAGAAACCCTTTTTTCCTATATATTCCAACTTAACATTCAACTCTCAAAGAACTACTGGTTCCATTCATTAAGGTGGTATGGATGAAAGCTCTCCTCCCAGACCCAACATTATTGTGAAGATGATCTATGGATTGGGTGGTATGTCATAGAAATCATCATGAAATACATCCTAAAAATTTACTACAAATAGATGAAAATATTCAAGCTAAATTCCCCCATTATCTTGAGAAATATCAAAAAATTTACCCCTAATACAATCCAATCTTCACTATATTGGTCGTGTACAACCATCCTTAATATACCACTCACCCGTGTGGGAATAGCTACCTCCTTAAAGAGATTGAATGGTAAATGTACTCTAGTAATAATTGTTATGATCATGGTATAGAACTAGCCAATCCATTCCATGTATGTAATTGAATAATTTCATTTCAAGCATAAATGATTCCCAAAAGAAATAGTAATCATCAATCTATATAGAACATACTTTTCATCATTTCATATTCTCTAAACACCATCCATGCATTCCAAATTTAATCCCAAACTGCTTAAAATAATATTTGATAAAACATAATACAATAATCCTATATCAGATAGAATTAATGTGAGGGTATATGATACATGAAATGTACGTAGAACAATATATGGTTATGTATCAACATTATATAGAGTAGTGTTAATAATGTGTAGTTGAAAATACCATCTTCCCTGGTAACCAATATGAATCCATTGGGTTATTCCAACAACCAGGTACAATCATTATTGCACTAGGGTACCATTCCCCTAAATTGACTAGAATGTCTTATTGGAATCCAACAACGGGTCTTCTGATGAGTATGAGAGTAATTTCAAGACTCTATTACCTATCTTAATCCTCTTCAATTGATCTTTTATTATATGAACCTATAAAACCTCTAATGGTGGAAAAATATACAACAAGAATACCACTCTGTAGAGGGGGTATATAAATTGATTCTATTTGGGTATCATCACGCCACACTAATAGAACTGAAATGGAAAATGACCTAGAGATGATTGCACACTGCCTTGACATCACTTCCCACTATTTCCTAAGATAAAACTATTTCAATTTCCTTTTTTCCGTTGGAATAAGTGTTATCAGTTCTCCCTGTTGAAATGGCCTACCGCTACTTTGGGCCTCTATCATATTCTCTTCTATGATGAGAAGCTACTTCATGACATCCTTCAAACTAGTTAGAATGAAAAATTTCATTGATGTCTTGATCTTATAAAAAACAATCTTAAATATTTCTAGCCTTAGAGATTACATCATCTAAGAAAGATGGTGCAAAGTGATGTAGGTTAGTGTAATTACATTCATATCCTTGCACTAACAATCCATCATGTGTCAAGTCTATGATCTCCCAAGCCTTCCCATCCTTCAATGCATCATGATGGAAATAACATAATAAAATCATCTTGACGTTCTTCTATGATAGATCCTCATTTGTTCCAACCTTCTCTAGAATGTCCCACTAACGCTTATATGGGCCATGAAGCATCTATGTAGAAATCTTAATCCTCTTATAAAAATATTCTATATATTTGTTAGATATTATAGAAAGATTCAATCCATAACTTTACTATTTAGGGGGCCTCCCTCCCCAGTGAATATAGGTGGATTTGGTAAAATGAACTATCTCATTGAGCTGGACATCTAAGGCATGGTGCGAACAATATCTCTTTCCATGGATCACATTACCATTAGAATGTTGTCATAAAGAAGAACATCCAACTAATCATTGGGTTTCAAAATGAGATCCAACTAATTTTTATTCGGAGAATATTTATTTCTACTCTCCAAATGCTCTACTAGAAAATGATGAAGAGAAAATTTCTCTCCATGAAAAATACACTCCAAAGAACACTATCTATAAAGACAAGGTCAACCTCAACACGTTACAACAACAAAGAAAAACTACTCTAAGACTCTATAAACATGACATAATATTGTTTTATCATGACATAATAGTTATTTTCATTTAATTAAGAATATATAACAAGTATCTTATATCACAGTTCAAACAAGAATGTACATATTTCATGAAATATATATGTACATATCATGACCAATGGACAACAATATATATCTATATGTGAATTCCATTATTCATTCATAATCATCTCACAACGTACCAATACAAGATTATAATGATCAATAACAAATTACATCGTGAAATATTAACCTCACAAAACATGAGAATCACTCATGGTGAAATAACATCAACTGTAATTGAAAAAAAGTATAAAAAATATTCCATCCTTAGTCACATTGATTTTACCCTATAAATGAGTCAACTACTTCCATGAACAAGCTCATTACCAAGTCCCAAAACATCGTATATTCCTTTCACATTTTCTAAAGAGTCATTAAATTGGAAAGAATCCTTGTATTTTCTGATACCTCTTTGTAAAATCCCCAAATTTGGAACTCTCTCATGGAAGAAATGGGTTTGTTTTGAGAACTCATGCATTCCTCTCTTTATGGAAGAGGCTACCGACAACTAGTGTGGGTGAGATAAGTATATTTTAGATACTATTCCACCTTTTTACAGAGTTACAAAATATAAGAACAATCATTTTATAGTAAATATCAATGTAGTAGAAATTATTGAAAAAATAAAATATAGTGGAAAACCCAAACCATAAAATCCAACTGAGTAATCCAATAAATAATAATGGAATAAGGTAACTTCTAAATTAAATATAACTAAATTTCACGCAATAATTAATAAAAATAAAACAATATTAGACACTGATAAATACAAAAAAAACCTGATCCCAATCCCAGTGTTGGTCCCATCTCCAAAATTCATCCCTTGCAACAAAAAACAATCAGCAGTAAGGTCCCTTTACCATTTGAAATCTCTTTTCCAAGTAATATTTTGGAGTACCAAATAGTGGCACAAATAGTGTGTGATTATATCCCATTAGGTCAAGACCAATGTTTCTATGCATATTCAGTCTGATAATAAGCACATGCAATAATGTAATAATCATGTAATAATTAATTAAACAATTAAATTAATACTACATCAACTTACAACAGCACAATATGAAAATATCTATGACCATGTCCCATGAAAATTACATCCCTAACCATATAGCCATTAAAAAACATAACCTCCTTCAGTGAGATGTAATAATTTCTTTATTTATGTCTCACAAAACTTCAATCCATAACAATAAATCTGTGGTTTAATGCATAAAAAATTTGTTCAAGATGGATATATAATCATTTAGCAGTAAATCATGGTTGACCCTGATATATAATCATTACAACTTGTATATATGCTATGCCTCGTATATATGAACTTTAGCATATGTCACTTAGTATAGCCCAATATATAAGAATTATAACATGAATCACTCGGCATAACCTACTATATAATAATTATATTATGTATTAATGAGAATATCCTACTATATAATCATTAATGAATGAAGAACTATGAATTTCCCACTATATTAGCAATAAAATATGAATCACTAGGCATATCCCACTATATAAGCATTACAATATGACTCCCTGGGCATATTCTATTATATAATAACTACAAAAAGAATCACATGGTGTTTCCCTCAATATAATCATTACAATGTGATTAACTAGGCATGAAAGCAAGGATATGACAACATCACATCATAAGGATATATGGTTAGTTATGAAAAGTACTATTTATCTTTCAATTACACATTTTTTTACAATTTTATCATAAACCAATAACATGCTAGTAATTTCAATATTCAATGATGTCCATGGTGAATCTATATTGATTCGTCACCGAAAACTCATGTAATTCTAAACACAATTTATGATAATTGTAAATTCATTTTCAATTAATGGTTTTCTCAACAGAATGGTAGTTATAAGACATGTCATATATAATTTGTTCCATATGGATTATATGAAATAAATATAATTCATAATTTAATTAACATACGTGTATGTAATGTTGGTGCAATTTCAATGTTCCACATTCCTTGCAATTAAAAAAACCATAGGTTTAAGGATTAGTCCCCCTACCTTTTACCAGTGATGAACATGACACCTCCAAAGTGTAACACTAATTTGTAAAAAGGTGAATAAGAAGAAAAAAACAACCAAAATCAACCCAAGTCATAATCATAACCAAATACAGTCCAAGGATTCGACTACCCTAATGGAGAATAATAAAAGAGGAAGGGAAGAAAAAATATAAAGACATAAAGGGGGATCTATCACAGAAATGGGAAATTCAGAAAGGTGTAAAGGATCCATACAATTTCTGGAGTTCAACCAAGGTTGAGAGGAGAAGGTTGTCATGAGCCTCATGGTTGACATAAATATCGTGATCTTAATAAATACAAAGTTTTTAATACATTTACATGTAATTTATTATTTTTAAAAGGTATAAATTTGAAACAACATCACCTAAGGTTAATATATATCTCGATTTATTATTACATGACATTAATGGTTTAAAGGATGTGCAACCATTTAATTCCATATACATGTACATGACATGTAGTGTGCAGAATTTACATGTCGTGTAACATGCTGACGGTGTGTAATCACCCAGAAGACAGTTTTCATCCCATTTATTTACAAAAAGGACCCAAACCACCTGAAAATACTTCTAGTGAAATGGAGTAGACCTCTATATAAGAATTAAAGCATGAATCCCTATTCACATCCCATTGTATAAGAATTCGGCATCTATCGATGGCAATAGTTTGATATATGTGCATTACATCATGAATCACTAGGAAAAGCTGACAATATAAGCACTATAACATGAATCTCTAAGAAAATAAGCATTTATATGAGAATATCGCATCATAAGGATCAATGGTTAATTATGGAAATTACCATTTATCTTACAATTACACATTAGTTATATCATTTGGTCATAAAACAATTACATTCCAGTTGTTTCAATAATCAATTTAGGCCAAGGTGAATCTTTATCATGTAATCACCCAAAACTCATGTCGTACTAAACACACTTTAATCCATTATTTAATTTATTTATAATAAATAATTTTCTCACCTAAAAGTAAGTGATAATCCTTGTCATAAACAATTAGTTCCAAATTGATTATAAAGAATAAATCTAATTTACCATTTAATTAATTTATGTGCTTGTTATGTTGGTGTAATTTCAATATTCTACAGACCATGAAATTGAACAGAACCATATGGTTTAGGTTTATCCCGTGTTAATTTAATTGTTAATGAATGCATTAATTATAAATTGTAACACCAATGAGGAATAATGTGAATGAGAGAGAAACCAATAACCCAAATCAACCTAGGTTAAGATCAATACCAAAAGTAGCACATTTATTCCATCGCCCTAATGGAGAAAAATAGAAAAGAAATTTGAAACCAAATCCAAATACATACCAAGGATTGATCACCCAAATAAGACACATGGAAAGGAGGAAACGATCCCAATAATTCTAAGAGTTCTTCCTATGTCAAGAAGAGAATGCAGCACACAACCCGTAGGGTAGACATTAAAAAATATCTTCTAATAAATACATGATGTGTAACACATTATCACATTGTTTGTTTCTTATTAAAGGGATATACTGGAAAACCAATCACCAAGGGTTATTATATATCATAATTTATAATAAATTGGGTGAATTTTATATTTAATGTGGAACCATTTCACACCATGAACTATTTTACGATATATTTATGTAGAAAGTTATATATCGTGTAACACGTTCACAGCATGTAATTGTGTAGCATATAGTTTTCAACCCATTTTACAAAAAAGGACCTAAACCATGTAAAAATACTTGTAATTCATGGTAAACCCAAATAAACCCATTTAACATATTTATATATGGACTCTATTAATTAAAAAAACATATTCCTGTGAACATTAGATCATTGGACTCAAAAAATGTCTCTGTCTCCGAACATGACTCATCATCCCTGGCATAAACATGAAATCCTCAAAGAGTGACATATCACGAAAAATGTGTGATCTTACTGTATATGTGTTCTAGAGAATATATATTAGTTAATTTATATTTAATGAAACTATGGAAAATGTAGTTATGGATTTCAATGAAGGTGTTTTGAAGAAGATTAATCCTTTTTTGGTGTGGATATTTTTTAATGATCTATTGATCCATGTTTGAAAATAGTGAAATTTAAAATGAAGTTATTCTAATTATATATCTCGATTTAAAAAAAATAGGGTATAAAGTTTTGTGGGAACCCAATGTTGGTATCCCAAAATGATGAATTATAACTAGAAGTAAAAATTATACCTCAACTTTAAATTTAATATTTTTGATTTAAATGTAATAAATTTAATGCACATAAGTGATTCTACATGAGCATGATAATATTGAGAATGATAAAATAAAAAAATAATAAGTGTCCATTAATGCTTGAGTGATGAGAATTTGATAGCTGAAGATGAGTGTCTATAGTTCTATCTTGCATTTGAATATAAGTATATATTTTATGTTGTATCAAATAAGTAGGAGACGAAGTGATACAATTCAAAAGATGTAGATCATCTATGTATCGACGGTGAATATTTAATGGAAGTGTTGATAATGATTGTTGAGCAAGCTGTGTATATCTGTAAATATGAGATAATATCAATAACCTAGTTTCATGCATCTATATTGAATATATTCATCAATTTGATGATCCAATATTGAGAATAAAGATATATAATTTATGGGTGTTTTGATATCTATATTACATCCATATATCAACTTCCATGTAATAAAATCAAAAAAACCTAAATATATATGGTGATACTCTATAAAACATGTGTGACTCAGGGTATGCAGGTAGATCACCATGAAACATGGTGACAATAGTGTAAATCTTTAGAGATCACTATAGTATAGATTTGGAAGACAAATTTCAAAGGGTTCAAGCAGTGTAAAAAATACGAGTCTAATTATCAATGTTGGAAACACCATACATTATAATAAATATTATACTATACTGATGATTCTATGATTATGTTGAATAATCTATCATGGAAGGAAATAAGAATTTATACCAAACCATATAAATATATTATGTTCCTATTTAATGATTTGCATACATTCAAACCATTGAAAATTTTTATGTACCAAACTAATAGATCCAATTTCACTAACTATTAATAGAGTTGTAATTATAATGGGTATGATGGAATCAATGAACAATTTTGAATTGGTAAAATATTACCAATATCTGAATCACCCCCCCCCCCCTCACCCCTCAAGTGACTACATTGGTTAACTGGGTACAACAACAAATATAACAATGATGTTAACCAATGATTGGATCTATTTTTCAAGACCATTGGAATTCAAATCAAATTAATAAAGTAAATAATTGATATGATTAAAGAACATAACTTCATAAAGAATACAGAGTCAATTCATATTGTTTTTCAGTTAATGTATCTTCTAATAATCAATAAATAATGATAAATAAATGGATATGTATGTGAATAAATAAAAGGACATTGATGGTCACCCATTATTTGAAATTAGTGAGAGTTTGTTTTCATAAATCCTTGTGGTATATTTTTATCTAATGAAATTTGATCAAGATGTGATGAATTTGAAGATATTACATGTGATAAATCACTTTTTCATTTTTAATCATGTGTAAAATTCTATCATGATATAGAATGAAATGATGTTTTTTCATGCATATTGTCCCATATCAGGGGACTATTTAATAAGATATAACAACTACTGGAATAAGATGTTAAAATGGAGAATATATTATGAAAAAAATTAGAAGATACAACACACTCTCAAAATAAGAAAAATACGAGAGTGGAACAACCTCATCGTGGAATTAAGCCTTGTATTTTTGGGAGGAAAAATTACAAAGAATAATTTTTTATAAGTAATTATTCATGGAAACTATTACTAAAGTTTTCCATGAATTAGTGATGTTGTATAAATTCAAAGTGAATGTTTACAAATCACAAATATATTTTAATGTAAAAAAATAAAATATATCGATTGTTCAAAAAAATAAAAATGTTCATGAGGAACAGGATAATTTGTTAAAGAGAGACAAGTTAGAGAGATTAATGTCATGTGAGGTTTATAATAATTCCATAAACTTGAAATGTTTTATTCATGAAATCAAACTACTGAATCTAGAGTCAAGACAAACTAGACCTTCCAAATGAACATAGTGAAGAGATATTTTCACTCAAGTATGAAAGTAATATTTTAATTCAAATGGTAATAAAATTTGTGAAAAATATATCATCATATCAAGTGGTGAAGAATCCATCACAAGCTCATGGAAAACGTTAACTCACTACATTAAAAGTTTAGTTTGTTCTAATTATATCTCAACATCATGTTACATAGAAAGATAAAAAATATACTAATATGGGAATATAAAATTTCTTGGTGACCCACCAAGTGATCAAGTATAGAAGTATATTAGTACTATAATATTATATCCTCAAACTGATATAAAAATGATGGTTCAAAAGTCCAAAAATATCATACATCTAAATATTTATCTATTATCCTTACCAAAAAATAAATATATTTTTTGGCCAAAAGTTTTGTTTCTAGAAATTAGGAAACATGTTAATATATTTATATCATAATAGATAAACATATGAAATTCAAATAATTACAAAATTATATGGGATTAGAAATAAAATTGATAACATTCCTACTAAAGAGGAATTCTAGAATATAAAATTGATAATAGATCTCAAAATTTGAATATTTTCTATAATTTTTTAAAAATATTTTCAAAAAAAATAATGATTGTTGGAATTTTCCATTCATACACATCACTTATATTGATCAAATAAATAGTTCTTAAAAGTAAGTAAAAAATAACAATGGAAGTAAGGATAAGTCCTCCTTTGGAATGAATTTTGTTCCCAAGATGTCCATAACGATTAGAGAGGATGTTAAATCCCCTTAAAGAAAAAAATACAAAAACTATAAATCTATTATGAATAATTATTTCACAATAAATTATATGATAATATGCATCTTTTTTGGGAAAATGTTCGATATTATCGGCATTTTAAACCAAATAATAGAGACTAATAAAATGAAAGTAATTCGAAAACAAAAAAAAGAATCTATCTGAGAGAGATATTATGGGATTTTATTAGTCATGGAAAATCATTGTGATGAAGTTTAGAGGGTACCAAAAATGGGTAATTCGAATTCTGATGAAGGTTTGTTTGAAAATTACATATTTTTTGGCCACACTCATTTAACGGGTGTGTCATTTCTACAAAGCTAAAAGTACTTGGGAAGTTGTAAAAGGAAAAAATCGGTGGTTTTAAATTAATAACTTTTTAAATGAATAATAAATCTAAACAATTAAATATGGGATAATATGTTAGTAAATAATTTATTTTTGAATATCTTGAATAACTGGAAGAGTATAGGAGATCATATCATGTAGAAAGTAATAAACCACTCCAGTGTCTCATGTAAATAAATACACTCTAACTAAAAATAATGTTTTTAATAAAGGTAATATCTAGATTCTAAATTAATTAAAAGTTTTTTAATTGAATAATGTATAATTGAATAAGGGTAGAAACATTATAGATTCAAGGAAAAATGTATCTTGTTTAGGGATAACTCTCAACATTAGTGTTACAACTAATGATACAATGAATTCCTCCTTATTTATAAATCAACTGTGAATATACTTAAATTTCAGGGATGGAATGTGACGTTTTATTGAAAGTATATTCTTTAAGAGGGTTTATTAATTGAAATTAAAGTTATTGATATATTTTTCTCTATGTGAAATCTATAATTCTGGATAAATTAGAGAAAAATTGATGTTTTAATCCCTAATATTAAAAAATAATAATTTAGTGCTACATTGAGAAATTTGATAGAGAGATTTAATGTCTATGTTATGAAAAAATATTTTCTACATCAGGTTTTAAAATTTACACTTTGGGTTATTAACGAGAGGTTTATTTCAATGCTACATTCACATCATAACTTCTCTAACATTATTAAAATATTACAGGGAGAAAACGTTTTATTTCAAGTGGGTGATAGAATATTTATATTACAAAGGATAAAAAATTCCATCCCATTGATTTCTTATCATTAATGGGGAGAGAAATAGATAACATCTGATGATAATTAACATTAATGAAACATGTTATGAAGTTGAATGTTTTGATTAAAAATCCAAGGGGGTTAAGTTACCATTTTTCTCATGTTTGTGTTTATTGTTGATATGAAGGTAAATTATTAACAATAATCACTACTAGAAATATGACTTTTCCCAACGCTTCTATACCAACGGTTTGTAAAAACCGTTGGTATAGCTTCCCTTTCCCAACGGTTCGGACAAACCGTTGGGCAAGCCCACATTGAGGCCACTTTTCCCAACGGTTTGGCCAAACCGTTGGGAAAGGGTATGGCTTTCCCAACGGTTTGGCCAAACCGTTGGGAAAATGCCCCTTTATGGCCACCTTTCCCAATGGTTTAGCCAAACTGTTAGGATAGGTATACCCTTTCCCAACGCTTTGGCCAAACCGTAGGGAAAAGTCCACTTTGTGGACACCTCTCCCAATGGTTTGGCCAAACCGTTGGGAAAGGTTCCAACGGTTGTGAAAACCGTTGGTATAGGTCTATACCAACGATTTTGACAACCCTTGGTATAGATCCTTTAATTTTTTATCAGTTCTTATTACCAAGAACATTATATAAATCAAAATTCAAAATAATTATGAGAATACATATATATATTTATGTAATTATGTTCACAAAAGTCATGTTAGGTTAGTGGTTAAGTCATTCAATGATAAACTAGGGGTCCTAGGATCAAATCCCAGCGAATGTTTTTTTTGAAATACATATACCAATGGTTCCATAACCGTTGGTATATATTTTCATATTACTTATACCAATGTTTTCAAAAACCATTGGTATAGACTTATCCCTACGGCATACTTGGTTGTGGATCTTCAAACCGTTGGTATAGCCTATACCAACGGTTTGGAGGCCTATACCAACGGTTCCAAACCATTGGTATAAGTTAGTTTTCCAGTAGTGAATATGTTTGATGAGGGATTTAGTATCCACCCTCAAATTAAAATTAGTTGCTACACATGTATTGGGAAACATGCAATGAGGATGAGGCTTCCTATAATACCAATCTATAATGATTCAATAGGGTAACACATAAGATATTCATACAATTAAAATGGATGTTATTCCTATAATAACATGATAGGTTATGGAGGGTGAGTTCTATTATAATCTAAAAAACATGGAATATCACTATTTTAGATATAGTGAATAGAATGTATTACTTTTATAATCAATGGAAATTTTTTTAGTTTTCTGGTGTTTTAAGACCCATGAGTTGGGAGGATGGAATCCTCATGTGATGTTTTATATAGCTCATAAGAATAATGATACATCACAAAGATTTAGGATGAACTTGTGTTTTGAGTAGTTTAAAATCCAAAATATGATGTTTGATACTAATGAACTCAAAAAGGTGATTTTATATTTTCTTCCCAATACTTGGTGATCTTTATTAGGTGTTAAAATTATTTCATAAATTCTTAATGGTAATTTTAGGTTTTTATTAATTTTTGAGATCATCTAGAGAAAAATGGTGGAATTATATATCCAAATGGATAGAAATTTGAAAAAATGGCTATTTCTTAATTAAAGTGAAATAAATGTTTTTTTAGGAAAATTCTTACATTGAAAATACCATCTTAGTTGAATTCATGATGTCAATTTCATGAAAATGAAATTATTTAATTATGTTAAGATTAACATACGTGAGTTTAGAAACATAGATGAATGATCAAGTATCTGAGTTCTGCTATGTATCTAATTTCTCACTACTACATACATTAATGAAGATTAATATAGCCGAATCCCGCAACGTAGTCAAATTACATACATATGTAATTTTCAAAACATAACCGAAATTTACATATCCAAATTTTCTAGTGTATCAAAATTTTTAACACTATACCTGAATGGATTCCCATGTAGTCAATTACTGCATGGACGAATCAATGTATTAAAAAATTTTATAGCATAATGGAATTTGATCTAATTGATTTATGTCCCCAAATACCTAATATTGAAATAAAATAATTACATAGTGGTATTCACATAAGGGAATTTTATATGCATATTGGTTGAAATTAATCGCATTTATAGATTTAATATTTTAGTGAATAAAATGATTTTGGGATATGTTAAAAATATAATTTATGGACTAAAACATCCCAAACACCTTTTTTGGTGTGTGATATACACTTTTTAAAAAAAAAATATAAGCTGTTATTCGTCCATATTAATGGTCTTATCAAATAAACATGAAAATTGGTGAGTCTAGGATACATAAATTATAGGGAAATTAGAATTTTCCAGGCCTGTAGTGTTAATTTGAGTTCAGAACATCTTAAATCCTAAACAAGCATTGGTCCAAGTGTGCATTAAGAAATATAAAATGGGAGGATCCCCTATATTAATTCATTGATTCACATATTCTATTTATAGTGTTTTCAAAAATATTAATTATGGTGAACCATCAAACCTTGATTTGTCGTTCATCAAAGAGTATTTTATTTAGATCAATGGATTTTCATGTGTTTGTGAGTGATTGAGATATATCTATAATAATTGAAATTGAACATATTAAATGATAATACTTTGATAAATCATTAATCAATAAGATAATATGACTTCAACACCATATATAATATTTTTTGTATTTAATACAACTACATAAAATGTAGCTATAAATTTTAGTGGTGATATTTTGAAGAACATGAAGTTGTGTCTATTGTAATTATCCTGGGGAGATATTTTTGGCAATGTTTCAAAACTCAGATTCGTTAATTTAATGTGTTATACAAATATCCTATAAGTACAAAGACACATTCATGAGGTAACATGGGATCCCAAAATGGGTATAATATAATGGTGCTTTATTGATATAAATTTGAAGTGAACCATCACTTTCAATTAATGGTTCATGATTTTAATGAAATATATTTAATAAAAATAAATGATTCCATGTTTTCATGAGATTATCAGTATGGATGAAATTTAAAAAGAAGATTCAACCACTTCTTGTGTTTTGAGATTCCAATAGCTAAATCTGAGTGTGTGCAGTTTACTCAAAGAATAAAAAATAATTAGTTTTTTCATGTTGTAGTGAAGACTAAATTATGAATAAAATATTAATTAAAAACATTATATACTCTATTTATAAAATCATATATTTTGACTAATGTTTTAATAAATTCATGTTAGAAAGATATGGTGATCTTCTTGGCTAAGCTAAAATTTGGAACATATTTTCATGTATCTATGTTGAAGATATTTAGGTGTTTGAAGATCCTATTTTGATAATAATTTGATATACCTTGTATATTTTATGAAATAATAGTTCCATAGATATATCTAATTCCAATAAAGATCTTTAAAACAAGAAATTTCAAATATATGGTCATACTCCTTTGAACTTGCATAACAGAGGGTATACATGGAGATCACAATGTGACCCAACATCAGTAGTGTGAAGTTATTGATAAATTTCTAGTGCATGTTTTTAAAAATAATTATTATTATATTATGTAATTTTAAACACTATGGGACTCATTTTAGGTGTGTGAAACACCACCCATTATAATTGACATCAAATTGTAATGGAGAATCCATGGTTGGGGAAAATAACATAACATAGCAAGGAGTAGGTCATTTTACCAAAAAATATAAAAATATCTTGTGAATATTTTCTTATTAAATTGTATGAATATAGTTTATTATTTCAAGGTATAACAATAAGAGTTACAATTACACTAAATAGAAAATGTTTTTTAATTCCAAAAGTGTATAAGAATTTATTTATAATTTTTTATTGGTAAAAATTAATCAACACCAAATTCATGCCCCCCTCAAGTGTTTGTATCGGTCCACTAGGTACATCAATCTCATCTAGATATTATTAAATCCTTATGGTTAAATTCTAAATAATGTATATTAATATATTTTGATTCAAAGTTTGTGTGTAGAATTTTGTTTGTCGTGAGATTATTCCTATTATTGGCCCTTTAATCTCTATTTAGTTTATGGAGAAGTGTTTTTAGTTAACTGTGAGACAATTTAACCACAATCGAGGGTAGTTTATATCAACATTTTTATTAGTTAGGATTCTTATAATATAATATGTGGTAGTTCCCACTAATCTATAAAATGATACATAGAGATAGACTGTGCATTGATCCTCTCCCATCATCACCACTTATGGTTAGTATCTGCCTCGTGCATAGTACTAATTGATGGAGATATGTGATTTTGTGTGTGTTTTATGATTATGGTTATGATATTGTTTGTTTAAATCAGATTAAGACACATGTCCTATCGTCAAAGATCCTTATAATGGTCAATAAAAGAATGACTTATTCATCCAACACCATTTTAAATAGACTAAGAGATTCCATTAGAATCTCATTTCCAAAACATTATAACCTGGGGAACATACATTGATGGGAAATGACTTTAAAAAACCCATTAAATTTTGATATGATTATTATTAATGGAAATGGGTGAAATTTAAGAGATTCCCTAATGTTAGAGAAGAGGTTGTGTGATGAAAACCCTCTATATTGGATAACCAATCCATTACTTCTATCCTGGGGAATTGGTGGTTTAGTAGATGATTAAATTTATCAATTCAGTAGCGAGTAAGTCCCCCTAATTTTTGGTGTGAAGAACCAATCCTCTATATGAACTTTTTTTTACCCATCAGTGAGTAAGTGTGGAATTGAATGTTATTTTAATGAAGGAAAAATTCAAATCATTTGAATGATAAGGAATAATTAGTTAATTTCAAATATAGATTCTTGGATTACCCTTATAGATAGGTTAGTGAATAAATTAGATTTCATTTTATAAGAAACATTAGTGTGTTATTGGGTGGAGGATTTAACAACCTTAAGGCCTTCATTGAATATAAGGGTTTAATATATCCTTGTATCGACTAAAAGATGATCCTTATATCTATTAAATGGATTTACCTGGTCTTTTAAAAATATTATTAATAATATATTAACATTGTGGTGCTAGGTTTGTAATCATTTTGTAATAGTTGGACTTTATAGAGTTGAAGTTGTGGCAGTTGATGAGATCTTAGTGCTACAACAATGGAAAGATAGTTGAAACATCTAACAAATTAAATTCTTTCTAAATTGTATTGGAGAAACACGATACACTATATTTATATTGGTTATTATTTCATGGATATAGACTCAATTCTCATCAATGATAAAGAGTTGTGGCCCCAAAATCTTCCCCAATATGAGATATTTCCACCGTGGTGTTGTAGTCTTAGTGATACTATATAACCAAAATTTATCAGGTGATGGGCCTAGAGAGTTTTCCAAGTGGTGAGGATCACATCATACACCATTATAGGAGGATAGTTTTTCCCTTATTATATTTATCATACATTACAATGGTCATCATGAGTTGAAAATACCATAATAGAGGAACCCTTAATGTGGAATTTTTGGTATAAGTTTTATATTATATTCCATACATAGAAATATTGTTATTCGTTAGAGGTTGAAGTTCTATCGTGAGTTATTGGATTTTTTAAATAGGATACGGTGTGTTTTTATGAATTGAAAAAGATTTATGTTGGTCCTAATTTTCCCAATTATAGTCTTGGAGAAATATTCATGTTATTACAATAAGGATTTTTTTGACAGTGGGAGTGATCTTCTTGGATATCAAGATGTAGATTGAATATTTCTCATAATTATTTTTTCAAAGGCTAGGTTAGAAGTCTTATGTTTCTATTATATTGTGTGATAGAAACATTATATTCAATTTCCTTACTAACAGAAGGTGTATGTGGTGAAATTGACTTATTAGAGGAAGATATTGTTTCATAGAAACCCTAGTGATTCTGATTCAAAATTTTGTAAATTTCTCAATGTTTTGTAAATCATTGGTGGGGATTTATATGAAAACCATCAATAATTTTCTTTGAATGCTTTTATAGATTCACTCTCACCAATGATAATCATTTTTATGGAACCTTTTTGAGATTGATGTCAATTTTTATAGTCATGATTCATTCTATTTGGAGGGATGACCTTCATATGACAAATGGTTTAGAGTTATGAGTATTTTTAATACTAACATGGATCATTTACATGTTTATATTACATTATTACTTAATAAGAGAAAAAAAATGATTATTTTTATAGGGACGGTTGGTATCTTTTTGGATAGTAGTGTACTATAATTTGTTAGGGATGTACCCCCAATGATTAAAGAAATCCATTCAAGTGTGCATTTTTTTCCACATGTTGTTTCATGAGTTTTCTTTGAATTGTCCTTCTATTATTTATTTTAAAGGATGAAGTAGTTTTATAGTGGATAGGATGTTAAGACATGAGTTTTTTCCGATCAATACATAGATCAATTTTTAATTTCCAAGTCCTAGGACATTCGTAGTCATAAAATGGTAGATTTACCTCTATATGAGACCTATAAAAAATTATTTTATGGTCCCATTTATTCTAGGGCATGGTTATTACCACTAAACTAATCTCTGAAAAAACATATTTTTTTAGTAGGACCTCAAAAAATATTAAGTATCTAAATATGATTTTTACTATACATTAGTAATTATGATAAATTTATAAAAGATATCAAAAATGGATAACTAAACAAACAAAATTACATCTTAGTTACATAAAAAATATATCTTTACCTAGGGAAAATATATCTTTTTATCATCAAACAACCCAATGATCAGTCATCGATGATGGAAAAAATTATTTTCAAAATATATATATTATATTTATAATTTAATAAAAACATAATGGTAATTAAATACCATTAAAAGAAAATTCATGTCTATTTAACTATTCATTCCACCTAGTAATATGGTTATACATGAACCTTATGATTTTATAATTCCAAAGTATATATTATGGAGAAATAATACAAACATTTCTAGGACAAATTTTGATAGAGTATACAATGTTTCAAAAAAAAGATCCTTCAATGAATTTTTTATCAGATTAATCTATATGACATTATGTATATGCATTCATTTTATGAGATCAATCCATTGTGAGGTAAGACCATGATATTTATTTAATAGACATCATTCTCTATTAATATTTTCTTTATTAACAATTCCTTTATTGTTTATGTGGGTAATGAATTATTTAAAAAAGAGATTAAATTGAATAAACATAAAATTTTAAATTTGATAAAAGATTTCAACATATCTTGATTATAAATATTCACATTTAAATATTTGATAAAACATAATGTGGATATATAAATTCATCTATAAAAACTGATTAAATTATTATTTGATCTCTGACTATTGTTTAATGTAACATTTGTTTTCATATATGTTTGGTTGAATATACCCATATTATATTTTATCACAATCATAAAAATATCATAAAAATAATGTTTCGCATTCTTTATCATATATATACATTAATTCAAATTTGGTGGTCAATCATCCCACATGCGAATATCTCGCTATATTATGTTCAAATTTTTAATTTTTATTTTAATTTAAATTTGAAAAAAGATTCCTCAATATGATACCATTTTTATATGTTATGTTGGTTGATAATTGGTGGCTAAGAGTGGGGTTTCTATAGTAGTGACATGGGTCTTCAGACCTAGGAGATTGGTTTTGAGTAACCTATAGAATTGGCTGGTTAGAGGGGAGATTGTTGAAGTATTATTGTGGAGAACCCACTGAGAGAATGTATACATATTAGTTAACATCCTAAAATAGATAGTTTATGTGGAGTAATCATTATTATTCATATGACATTATAGATACTATATATGGAGATACATGTTTTGGATCCCCTTCTCTAATAGTATATCCTATAACACAATTTGAAAATATAGACATGAGAACTGGAAAATCGGAATTTGAAGTCCCAATACTCATGTTAATAGGATATGTTAATAGTCATTAGGCCCATAATCACTAATGTTATGCTTATTGGCAATGTTCATATTATAATGGGAATTTTATTCTAGGAGCAGTCCCTACCCATTGTATTTGGGTCATATTTTCAGGGGTATATCAATATTTTCTGGGGCGTTACTCATATCACAAGAATAATATTTCCAATGTTATATTCCCAAGCCTATAAACATACCTATAAATTTAATTAGTGTCCATATAACTACGCTTGTATTTCCATGGTCAGATTCCCATCGAACTTCTGGTAGAACATAGAATTAGATGAATCTCCCTATTGCTATGTGTAAACTTTTGAAATTATAAACATCAACGGGTTTGATCTTTGGACTAGCTAGTTGTAGACTTTAGAACTCAACTAAACTGATTTTTACATATTTATATATATGTCAACTTAAAATATATGTAATAATTAATACATATTTTTTAATATAATTAGTCTAATAATTATAATGATACTTATAGGTAAGGATTTCTCAAAACACCCTACTTTCAGGAAAACATTCCCATAGTGTTATGTGAGTCCATGTGTGGTGTTATTGGTTTGGGTGAAATTCTTGTGATGATAGCATA
Organism: Viscum album; assembly: GCA_963277665.1. NCBI lineage: Eukaryota > Viridiplantae > Streptophyta > Magnoliopsida > Santalales > Viscaceae > Viscum > Viscum album. Next base: position 1,058,393,337 of record OY728161.1, read on the forward strand.
AATTTTCATGGGTAAATACTTCCCTCAAATTAAGTTAGTCCACACAAGACAATATTTTGTTGGGAAAAATCATGTGGCATTACATGGAACCATAGTATACCATAATTCTTTGGTTAAAATGGATATTGTATCAAGGAGTTATTTCAATTGAAATTAAATTGCCCATATATGTATATTAGAGACCATATTTTCATCAGTAAAATTTGTCACAATAGTGAGGTCCACCCACTACATTCCATGGTTTTTTATGCATCCTCAACAATATTTTTATGTTAACATATATCCTTATGAAATATTTTATATGGATATAGTTTCTTTCTATGATAAACTCTAGATACTTTAAATCATGCCCATGATATTATGTAATCTATCACAATTCGAAATTCATGACCATTTGTATAGGAAAATGTATGGCCACGATCATACAAACTAATGATATAGGACCATGGATAAATGTAATTTTACTAGTTTTATTTTTCAAAATCATGGTATTAGTGGACATATAGTTTATTAGGTTGGTCACCAAGGTATATATATCTTTGTGGAAAGATATTTCAAGGTTAGGCACATGAATTTGATATTTTAGAGATAGAGGTAAATGGGGTGATATAATCTATGTTCATTAAAAGTTTCATCATTGTATTTTGGACCTTTTCATTTTATATAAATATGATATATAAAAATTCATTTATCACTATGACTATGCTTAGGGATATTGGTTTTGTTATGATTGGGTTTGTGTGACCAGTTTTATTGACAACACCATTTAGTGGAACTCGTTTTTTTAAAATATTTTTTGAAACTATATTTTTTCTCTCAATAGATACCAGACGCTATAAGACCTCATATTTTTAAATATTAGACTCTATAATTTCATTTTTAATATCAGTTAGAAAGAATCATCTTGATCTTATATATATTATTTTATTACATCATTTACATAAGTTAGTTTGAGTGGAGATTTTTTAGAGGTACAGATTATCATCATGAGATATATCACGTGGGGTATGTTGTTTATACTCTTTTAGCTTTCCAGGTTTTATGTGTAATGGGTACATACTTTATAGAGTTTCATGTTATAGTGGGGAAATTTTTTTATGTATTCTTTAGTGAGGTGGTTTGATTAATTAAACCAGGAGATGTTGATATAAGAATTGTGTTCATTTAAAGAGTGGTTATTGTCCCTATATTCCCTTACAGGATGGAACCATCAGAGCTTAGAGTGTTACCTATTCCATTGAATGACTTCTTACCACATTTTATTATGTAAATAAAAAAGATAACATGGGTAAATTTAATTATATTTTTGGCGAAATCATTATGTGGATTATTAAAATTTCATTGATTAATAGTGGATGAATAGGGATATAGTGAAGAAAAAATAAATATTAATGAATTCTTTGATTTCCTTAATTGATCTTGGGTGTTCGCAAATATTGATATTTGGTCAACCTATCACTAGCTATAAATTTCCGTGGAGAATATTCCAAAGTCAACATTCATATGTTAGTATAGGAATTGTTAGATTGTACAAATTCCATTCATGATGATTAATTAGTAAATGATATATATAATATTAATGAACCACATGTCTTATTCAAATATAAAAAGGTTCATTATGATATTTATCAATCAAATATTAGTTTACTCAACGATTTTGGAGGGCCATGAATACCATTTATAGATAATTTAATGAATTTATTGAAACATAAATTATTTTGGAAGCTATCATATTTTTGGATCTATAATGATTAATTAGTTATCTATATTATATTTTAATTTTTATTTGAGGATTATCAATATAATTTTGAGATACTGAACAATTAAAATCTTACCAAAAATGATTTTGAGATCATTATCTTATCGGGATTGACAATATATTCCCATTATTTTGTCCCAAAATTATTAAGTATGGAGAATCATTTTTCTTCACTAATGAAGAGGTAGAAATAATTAATTATTCCAGAGTATTATAGTGAGATTAATGATAACTTGAACGTAAATTTTAATAAAACCTTGATAATTAGTTTTTGAGGATATAACACTATATGAGGTGAAATATAATGCTTCACATTCAAAACATTTTCATGAAATTATAAAGGATCGTAAATTCATTGTATATAGGTCAAGGTAGTTGAAAAATAATAACATAATTGCACTAATCATGAACTATAATTAGTGTTTATAGTTTTTTATTAAATTTTTGAAAACATTACACACTATGGGACTGATTTATGTCTTTTATAAACAAGTAGATCTTATAATAAAAATATTCTTAGAGAGATCAAAAACCATTATAACATTAATGGTTGTATATTTAACAAGAATATGATTTTGAGATATGTTTTGTTACCTAAGGTACAGATGATTAAGTTGTTAATACATTGATCGGGAAACCATAATGAGATTCTCTAAACATGTCTTTGGAGTTGTGGAGGTTTACAGAGTACTTGGAAATTGTATGTTTAGATTTTGATAAATTGAAAATTTTAAATTGTTTATAAAAAATGGAAGTGACTTCCACTTTATTTTCATATTTTTTATATAGATACAATATATTATTTTAGATGTCTAGTGTGACATAAATATTTATATTTATCTACTAGAAGTTGTATAAAATATAGGTAGAACCATATTTTTTAGATGATGTTTTTAATTCCATGGGAACTGAGGAGGGATGTTCTATTAGAGTTTAACCTCTCACTTTTGGGTGTTTAACCTATTTTACGGATGATTATTTAGAATTTCAGTTTATGATTATATATGTTCTATTTTTTACAGTTGATGAATTTGTCAGACATTTTTTTGATTGTGAAGCAGGGTTTTGTTTATTTATTGAAAATATAACATATTTGTGAGTTTTTGAAGCTATTTTGTGTTTTCTATGTTATTTTCATATAGAGATTTTTATTTTATATAAAAAATAATAAATTTTATAATATAATTTTATAACCAAGGGTTTTTAGGTATTTCTTTTCATCAAAAAAATATGGTTATATGGGTAGGATAATTATGAATCCACAGTGTGTGTAAACAAATTATATCATAAATTTTGAGAGTGAATGGTCAAAAAATCAACCCTTGAGGGAGTTTAGATATAAATTTTTTTATCATTATAACATATTCATGTATCTATTTATGTTACTACTTGATGAAAACTGTAGAATGTTTTTTGGTTTATTGTGGTTGATGAGTAAGTAAATATTCACCTCAACTAAGTTAATAATATAATGGAAAAGGTATAAAAAATTTATGATCACATGAAGACTACACATAATTGAAAATATTTATTCCTCAAAAATGGGAAGTAATCTTTTTTGTTATAGAATGTAAATCAACAATTCCTCTATTAGAGGTATTTAAAGTCAACTTATAATTTATATTGATTGTTGATAATTTTTTATGTGGATTTACTTTTTATTAGAATGTTTTTATAAAATTTAATGATTGATTAATAGTATAAAAGAACACATATAATAAACTATATAACAATTCTAGTTAATCTAGGGGAGGTAGAGTGGGTTTCAGGGTTAATTAATGGTTACCAAGGACAATAAAGTTTATCTTTTCAAGCCCAAAAATTTTGGTATTGTTACAACTACTATGCTCTTTATGTCACTGTAATAAAAAATGAATTACATAAGGTTGAAATTAATAAAACCTAGAATATTTAAAAGTAATTTTTATTTGGGAATTAGTTAAATTAGAAAATATAAAAACAAGATAAAAAATAAGCTTTATTGAAAACTTCCTTAACATGCTCTGACATAAAAATGCATGGGATCGCCTATGAACATAGATAAGAAAGGGGTGAGATATAAATAAAGAAATGTAATAAACATGGATTAATAAGAATATAATAATACTTGTTACAAAATATCCATATCAACGGGGTGTGAAATGATTAGGAATCATACAATACCTAGAATGATAATCATAAATGCAACATGGAAAATGTGGAAAAAACATAAAACATTGCATCGTGAACATTGGTGTAATGACCCGACCCTACCCGGGCTCGAGCTGCAAATACCCAAAGCCCGCCTCCATAGGCCAGGGGCTGGTGACCAGCGCTGAAGGCACGATAACTCAGGGAGGCCTTTGCCTAAGTACCTGTACACACACATACAACACACTCAATGAAAAAGTGCAGAGTAAAAGTGAAAAGACAAGTAAAGAAAAAGGTAAACTACTATAAATAAACCACAAGTGCATCGACATCTAACAGTACAAAAAAAGTGCTGAAATTAACTGAAAAAAAGGTCAAAGCACGAGCCCAACACGAAAAGTGTCACAACCCGACAACATGTAAACAAAAAAGGAAAACAGCTGGAAGGGTCCCCCACCTGGAACCCGACTCGGACCACCGCACGCGGTCCACACTCATGAACTCCTAAGCTCCACTGAAGTCACGACCAACCTATATGTCATCTCCAAGGGAACACCAAGTGTAGAAAAGCCCAAGCAGGGGTGACTATAAAAATACTCAGTAGGATACCTCGATGACTCGAGGGAGCAACAAAGGAGGTACCGAAGGGTGAGTAGTAGAGTGAACGGGGAATAGTAAAGGAATACAACAAGCAGTGCAGTAAAGATTCCAGCTCAACCCAACAAGAGAGAGGAAGTAGACTCGTCCAAACACAAGGAGCTAGAAACGGTGATAAGATGAACTTCTCATCGAGTCTTTGCTACCTTAGTAGGAGAGTAGACTCGTCCAACCACGAGAAGCTAGACACAGAAAGCACGCGGCATACCCCATGCGTCTTCGCCTCTCTTGGAGGGAGAGTAACCAAGCCCAAGAAGTGGGTACCTGAATAAGGTATATACAAATACATATACTCAATCAAAAAATCCCGAACAAGATCGTAAGGGTATCTTCATCCCGTAGCTCAGCTTAAGAAAAGTGAGTCACCAACAATCCCAAAAGTAAACACCATCGATACCCAGCATCCTGCACGTCTGCCCCGAAATACAAGTCATGGGGCTCAAACCACTACACCTCGACACTATCTACTTTGGGCAAAACTGACTCGCCCGCATGGTTTTAGGTCGCGTCACAAGGACACGTCTCGGTGGGGGAAAAATCACCCCTTGTACTTGAGAGTTATTGGAGAACTTCAAACTACACCATGTCACTGCCCCACAGTTGAGAGGTCTACTCAAAGTCCAAGCTGTCACATCGCTGAGCCGTACAAACGAGGGTCCCGCTCCGGTAGTCATGGGGTAAAGCCACAGACTAGCCTAGTAGAAAGGACTAAGTCTGGAATGTCAACGGGTGACCCACTGCCCAGCTCTACTGGAGGGTAAAACCTAATACATCATCAGGCGACCCACTGCCCAGCTCCGCTGGAGGGTAGACCCTAATAAATCATCAGGCGACCCACTACCTAGCTCCACTGGAGGGTAGACCCTAATACATCATCAGGTGACCCACTTCCCAGCTCTGCTGGAGGGTAGACCCTAATACATCATCAGGCGACCCACTTACCAGCTCCACCGAAGGGTAGACCCTAATACATCATCAAGAGACCCACTGCCCAGCTCCGCTGGAGGGTTGAACCTAATACATCATCAGGCGACCCATTACCCAGCTCTGCTGGAGGGTAGACCATAATACATCATCAGGCGACCCACTGCCCAGCTCCGCTGGAGGGAAAACCCCAATACATCACCATGAGACCCAATGCCCAGCTCCACTGGAGGGTAGACCTAGAATAAGTCGATAGGCGACCCACTGCCCAGTCTTGCTGGAGGGTAGACCTGGAACTAGACGATGGGCCACCCACTACCCAGCCCTACTGGAGGGTAGACCCTAAGAGGTCGTCGGGTGACCCACTGCCCAATCTCTACTGGAAGGTAAACCCTAAAAGTCAGTGAGCAACCCAAAACTGCTCTGGTCATCTCCACTGGAGGGTACAACACTGGCCAACCGAACACAGAGTGGGTATCGTCAAACCACCCGACACTAGAAGAAAACCTGGGGAAACCACTCAACCCTGCTGATCTAAAACATCAAGCACAGAGCCAGAGGTGAAACCTCAACCCCGCTAGTCTAAAATCGAGAACTGAGGGACCCTCTACGTCGGGATAGGTCAAAAGTGTGCAAAGAAGAACACGACACGCACATGGGGCCCACATGACGTGTGGCCCCAAGTCAACCCCTACCGAACACAAAACCTTTCTCAGGTACAAACAACCACATGTACCTCCAAGCGTTCTCGTATACTCCCAGAGTATACCACATTCCAGCCCAAAGGCTATCGTGCCCACGACACCCAATTTTAACGCGAAGGCGTAACATAACAACTCCAACCTGCCACCTCAACGGCTGATGCATAGCCAACCACATCTCTTTAGATACTATCCTCACTCTCCCATGAGTGTACGTGATCACACACCAAAGGTCCGCTACAAACACGGTAGAAGAACCACCACCGGGGCACCTTTCATAATTCCACATTTAATAAGATCGCGTATGAGGCTCTGCACGACTAAACGGATCATACCGTTGTAATCCTCGTGAAAAAACACACAATATATACTACTTACTCACCTCAAATGGATATCCGATAGAAAATTCACCAACAACGCCTCACGCCCGAACGACATCACGTGATCCTGAGCCTCGTCCCTGAAAACTTTCGGGCGCATCACACCATTGTGATCCCCTCGGGAAAACACGTCAAAAAGACTGCTCACTTGAGCACAATGAATATCCGGGGAAAAAGATGCATTCTGGCGCACCGCACATGAGCGGTTCTTCGTGGGACCCGCATCCCGGTCCCGAAACACAATGAACGGATCGCACTATTGCGATCCTCTTGAAAAATTACATGAAATAGAATATTCACTTGTCCAAAACAGACATCTGGTGATAATGCTGGAAATCACCGTCATCACCCGAAATGGCCTTCGTGTGTCCCACACCATCATGCGGAATTAGAGCGGGCGGATTGCACCATTGCAATCCCCTCGGAAAAACACCCAAAAACAACTGCTCGCACGCCCCGAACGGATGACCAAAGAGGTAGTCGCTAAATGCTGCCCGCAGCTCAACAGAGTGGCTATGGGGCCCACACCTCGAATCTGGTTTCAATGCCCAAAACCACACTGGAAAAGTCTGCCCTGATGATAGGGTCACAACGCCACTGAAGACGCCCAAAATGGACTCTGGATGTGACTGTGCCGCCCGAAACAAGAATTTCCGGGAAGCCCGCTATGCTGCTTTACGCAAGTGACATGCCCTCAAACCCCTCGTCTCGGAAGTTTAAAACTTCAAAAACCACCTCAAATGGTCCTTCTCTACGCCAGGTCCATGCCACCACAGACGGCACACAAAACGGAAACCCGTTGAAAAAGTTATGGGCCTCCAAATTTTTACGGTGGTTTACCCCTGGGTCGGACCAGCCCGCTTCGGCCGGTCCGCCCCACTCCGGCCGGCCCGCCCCACGTGGCCTACCGCCTCCCACGTGACCCCCTAGCCCGCACGCCGCGTGGCCGCATCCTCCACCGACCGGCTGACACGATCGGTTTTTTTCCACGTGGAGACCCGCCTGTGGTGGGTCTAAGTCTCCCACCGGGGTCGCACACTGCGACCCCTCCTCGCATGCACCGGCGAGGCGCCACCCAGCTGGATGGTCGGCCTCCTTCCACTGCGCATCCTACCACGCCGCCGTCCGCCGGACCTCCTGCCGACCTCCAGAATCTGGCCTCATGGCCGGAAACATCAGACGACCACCGGAAACGATCTGGTGGTCGAAACATCAATCCAGATAGAATTCCAAAAAGTTCAGGACAGAATCTATGCAATTATTGGCTACGTTTGATGATCAAATGGCGTGTTTGAGCATAAAAGGAAATTAAAGGGGGGGAAAGGGTGTAAAACTCAAATCCACCTACTTCCAGGTGGAACGCCGATGCTTCTATGCTTGATCCGAGCTCCGTCGCTGCCAAAACTGCCTCTGATCCATCGTTTCCGTCTTGGAGGAGGAGGAAAGAGGATCGGAGCTCTCTAGGGTAGGGGTAAATGAGAGTGAATAGAGGGGGGGGGGTTTGGTTAATTAAATAACTAATTAACTTAAACACCCTCCCGTGGCCCCGTACCCGAACTCCCGACGGGGTCGGGATTAAGTCTCCTCTAGGATAAAAACCACGTTGTGGGTGCAATGGCGGTCTCAAAATTTTAATCCGAGCCTTCGTTCGAAGGTTATTAAATTCAATGCCCAGGTCCGCTAAAATTATGAAAATGCCCTTGGGGCCATTTATCATAGACGGCCCGCGCCCGCGAAACATACACCCCTCCTAGGGTAAATGGCACGCTCCAAACTCAACGGTGCCTTAGGTTTTCCAATCTGAGCCATAGTTTAATATATACTTGAGTTTCTCCATTAAACGAATACATAAATTAATTTATTTATCCATTTAACGTTCATAAAGCGAGCAAGGGGTCCAAACATCATGCTTCGACACGTTTTATGTCATTCCTAGGGTAAACTCTCCATTCCGGACCCATCCGTACACTCATATCTCCGATCCGAAACACCGTTAATGAGTTATCCCATTTATTTGGCGTTTCCAGTATCAAAACACTAAAATTTTAATTCTAGCCACACCGGGGCCCAGAATCGCACGCCGTCTGAAGGCGCTACTCTGGAATAATATCAAGAATATTCCAAAGTCTTTCTCAGAAAAAACCGGGTACTTACATCATTCCTTCCTTCAATATTTTCTTCCCAGAAAAGAAAAACCAGGGAACAACTCAGGGTACTAAGACCACACCTATCTCTCCTGTACCCAGAAGAACTCTCGCACAGCTCTGCGCCATCGCACACAGACCAAAGGATTTGATCTGTTCTCGTGAGGTATTCCCTCGCCGATGAAGTGCATGAGAGAACGCACACTTCTCTTTAGGAAAACCCCTCTGAAGGCATTGTGAACCCACCCGAGACTTTGGGGTTAGGGCAAGGCAGTAGGGAGCCTCGTCATCCCTTTGCATGGTCTCAAACGGACCAACGGCTCTCGGGGGTAGCTCACCTCCCCGACCGAACCTCCACGTCACATGTCGTGACTGGAATCACCGCCCGCACCTAGAACAAGGCCCAGTGATTCCCTCTTTCAGAATATCCATATGGTGAAACACCCAAGGATATCTGGTCACATAAGGTTCCACAGTCGATGTCTCTCAACCAAGACCCTCTTACACACTCGGGGAGAGATGGAGTCGAAGCCATCGACTAAAGAGGAAGGTTACACACCTTCTACTCTACCAACACAGGGTTACACTCGACACCCTACATCACCCTGGTAGAAACCCAAGAAAGGAGCAGGGAGAAAAGCATTTCACATGAAGATTCTAAGAATTATACTGCAAAAAGTAGAAGAGTTGTAGAGCGTACCTCTCATCAACTCGTGCTCTCCAGGATCGTAGACATCCAATGCTCGCGGCTTTCCGCGGTCCCAACTGTTAGCTCCCGGAGCCTGGCATTGACGACCTAGTGGTGATGGGAAGACCTCATAAGGTAATCCTCCACTTCCAGCTCCTCCCTCTCCTCTGCTAGCACCACCTCCCTGGGTACTACTCCGATCACGGTGATGCCCCTGCCATGGTGGTGCACCTGCTGCCTGCCTGAAGCTCTCTGCATGCCTGTTCGTGCAGTCCCGTTCCAGGTGACCTTGCCCATCACAAGCATAGCACCGCTGCTCCCTAAGCTAACCTGGTTCCCTCCAGCACCACAGTGGTGTACAACCAAGGCACGAAGCCCACTCACAGAAGGGAACCCTCGGCTGAGGCCCTGCACTTTCCTGCCACAGTGGTATACGACCACGTCTCTGAAACCAGCAGTGGGAAGGCCACATGCGTCGAGGTCCTATCCTCAGGCACCTTCTAGCCATGATAGACGTCTCGACTCTGTCATGCCCACTACCACTACCAACTGCAAAAGGTGACAGAAATCTCTCTATCACCAACGCCGGCTCTAGCACCCCAGTATATGTGGAAATTCCCAAGGGTACTATGACAGCAGGAATCTCTCAGCAGAGACCCTGCTCAAACTTCCGCGGTCGGATGTTGTCGTCGTGAACCACGTCTGGGTAAAAGTTTGCACAATGTGCAAAACTAGCCACGTAATCGGCCACCGTCATCCCTCCCTGCTAAAACTGTAGGAGCTCCTTAATCCGAAAATAGAGCAAGAAAGAGGGGAAAAACTCCTCATGGGACAAAAAATGAAAGTCACCCCACGAAAACGCAGACTCGTCAAGAAACTGAGTCACCATAATCCACCAATTCCAAGCTCCTCCATGAAAAAGGTTTGCTGCCAATGCCACTCTCTAATATTCCGGAGTTTGCACAAACCTGAAAAGGCAAACCACTACCTCGATCCAATCCTCTGCTACCTGAGGGTCTGGCTCACCACTGAACCTCAGCGGTCTCTGCCACTAGAACTCACGGACCATGATCAACTTGTGCTCAAGCCCCGCCTACTCTACTGAAGATGTCTGCTACTCAATAGGTGGGGGTGCTGCTACCGGCCCACCCGGAAAAAGGGGCTCACATGATGGGTTCTGCACTGTGGCCTCGTAGCTCACAAGGTCATCATTACGAACCAAATCTGGTATCCTGGATGGCTGTCTTCATGGAGACATCCTGAATATTATCATGGAATGTCGCGGTCAGATGAGCATATTTGTATATACCAATAACAACAACGGGGAGCTGACACAAGAAGGACAGTCAAATACTCAATCCTATGTGATGAAAAAACCAATTTTCCCTAAAACAAGTTTCTCAGCATGATGAGTCGGCAAGCGGGTTATCAAGGTCCTGGTGAATGGATATGTCAGTCATTGCACCATCACTGGACTCCCTGGCCTGAGAGCCTCTCTCGAGACACGTTAACACGATTGCCCTAAATCCCAACCAATTCCTTTTTAGGGACGTCCAAACCACGTACCAAGGATCAAATCACCTCTGATACCACTTTGTCACGACCCGACCCTACCCGAGATCGAGCCGCAACTACCCCAAGCCCGCCTCCATAGGCCATAAGCTGGCGACTAGTACCGAAGGCATGATAACTTGGGGAGGCCTTTGCCTAAGTACCTATATACACACACGTAGCACACTCAATGAAAAAGTGCAGAGTAAAAGAGAAAATACAAGTAAAGAAAAAGGGAAACTACTATAAATACACAACAAGTGCATCTACCTCTAACAGTACAAAACAAGTAATGAAAGTAACTGAAATAGAAAAAGGCAATGCACATTCCCAACCAGAAAACTTCCACAAACCGGCAATAGGTAAACAAAAAAGGAAAACAGTTGGAAGGGTCCCCCCCCTTAGAACCTGACTCCAACCACCGCACGTGGTCCATGCTCCTGAACTCCTAAGCTCCATTGAAGTCACAGCCAACCTGTCTGTCGTCTGCAAGGGCACCCAAGTGTGGGAAAATCCCAAGCAGGGGTGCGTATAAAAATACTCAGTAGGATACCCCGAAGTCTCTAGGGAGCAACAATGGAGGTACCGAAGGGTGAGCACTAGAGTGAATGGGGAATAGTAAAGGAATACAACAAGGATTGCAGTAAAGAGTCCAGCTCAACAAAACAAGAGAGAGGAAGTAGACTCGTCCAAAAAAAGGAGCTGGAAATGGGGAGAAGGTGAAATAATCGTCGATTCTTCGCTACCTATAGCAGGAGAGTAGACTCATCCAACCACGAGAAGCTAGACACGGAAAGCACGTGGCATACCCCTGCGTCTTTGTCTCTCCTGGAGGGAGAGTAACCAAGACCAAGAAGTGGGTACTAGAAAAAAGTATATAAAAATACATATGCTCAATCAAGAAGCCTGAACAAGATCGTAAGGGGATCTCCATCCCGTAGCTCAACCCATGAAAAGTGAGTCGCCAATAGTCCCAGAAGTAAACACCATCGATGCCGAGCATCCCACACGTCTGCCCCGAACTACAAGTTATGGGGATCAAACTGGCACACCTAGACACTATCCGCTTTGGGCGGCACTGACTCGCCCGCACAGTTTTACGTCGCATCACAAGGACGCGTCTCAGTGGGGGAAAAGCGCCCCTCGTAATTGAGAGTTCTAGGGGAACGTCAAACCACACCATGTCACTGCCCCGTAGTCAAGAGGTCTACTCAGAGTCAAAGATATCACATCGTTGGCCCGTGCAAATGAGGGACCCGCTCTGGTAGTCACTGGGTAAAGCCACAGACGAACCTAGTAGAATGGACTGAGTCTGGAATGTCAACGGGTGACCCACTACCCAGCCCTACTGGAGGGTAATTCATAATATGATATTGGGTGACCCACTTCCCATCCCTACTAGAGGATAAAATATAATACATCATCAGGTGACCCACTTCCCAACTCTGCTGCAAGGTAGACCCTAATACATCATCATGCGACCCACTACACACCTCCGTTAGAGGGTAGACCCTAATAAATCATCAGGAGACCCACTATCGAGCTCTGCTGGAGGGTAGAACATAATACATCATCAGGCGACCCACTGCCCAGCTTCGCTTGAGGGTAGACCCTAATACATCATCAGGAGACCCATTGCCCTGTTCTGTTGGAGGGTAGACCTAGAATAAGTTGACAGGGGACCAACTTCTTAGCTTTGCTGGAGGGTAGACCTGGAACTAGACGACGGGTGACCCACTGCCCAGCCCTGCTAGAGGGTAGACCCTATGAGGTCTTCGGGTGACCCACTACTCAGTCTCTGCTGGAGGGTATACCCTAGAAGTCATTGAGAAACCCAAACCTTCTCTGGCCATCTCCACTGGAGGGTACAACACTAGCCAACCGAACACGAAGTGTGTATCGTGCAACCACCCCACTCCGGAACAAAACTAGTGGAAACCACTCAATACTGCTGATCTAAACCATCGAGCATAGAGCCAGGGGAAAAACCTCAACCCCGCTGATCAATAATCGAGAACCGAGGGACCCACTACATTGCGAGAGGTCAAAAGTACGCAAAGGAGAACACGGCACGCACATGGGGCCCACACGACGTGTGGCTCCAAGTCAAGACCAACTGAACGCACAAACATTCATAGGTACATACAACCACATGTACCTCCAAGCATTCTCGTATACTCATAGAGTATACCACATTCTTGCCCAAAGGCTATCGTTCACATGGATCCCAACATCAATGCGAAGGCGTAATGTAACAACTCCAACCTGCATCCTCAAAGGCTGAGGCACAGCCAACCACATCTCTTTAGATACCAAACTCACTCTCAGAGGAATGTATGCGATCACATGCCACAGTTCCGCTACAAACACGGTATAAGAACCACCACCGGGGCACCTTTCATAATTTCACATTTAATAAGATCATGTATGAGGATCTACACGACCAAACAGATCATACCGTTGTAAACCTCGTGAAAAAACACCCGAGATATACTACTCACTCACCTCAAACAGATATTTGATGGAAAATTCACCAACACCACCTCACGCCCAAACGACGTCCCGTGATCCCGAGCCTCGGCCCTGAAAACAGTCAGGCGCATTGCACCATTATGATCCCCTCGGGAAAACACTTCAAAAAGACTAGTCACTTGAGTGCAACGGATATCTGGGAAAGAAGATGCATTCCGGTACACCGCACACAAGCGGTACTTCGTGGGACCTGCATCCCGGTCCCGAAACACAACGAACGGATCGCACCATTGCGATCCTCTCGAGAAAGTACAAGAAATGGAATATTCACTTCTCCAAAAAAGACACCCAGTGATAAAGTTGGAAATCACCATCAACACCTCAAATGGCCATCACAGGGCCTGCACGATCATGCGGAATTCGAGAGGTCGGATTGCACCATTTCAATCCCCTCGGAAAAACACCCAAAAACGACTGCTCGCACGCCCCGAACGGACGACCGAAGAGGAAGTCACCAAATGCTACTCGCAGCTCCAAATACGGGCTATGGGGCCCATGCCTCGAATCTAGTTTCTATGCCCATAACCACACTGGAAAACTCCGGCCTGACGCCAGGGTCAGAACGCCACTAACAGCACCCAAAACAGACTCCAGATGTGTCCGTGCTGCCCGAAACAAGAATTACCTGAAAGCCCGCTAAGCTGCTTTACTCAGGTGTCGTGCCCCCGATACCCTCGTCTCAGACATTTAAAACTCCCAAAACCACCTCAAAAGGTTCTCTTATACGCCATGTCCGCGTCGCCGCAGACGGCGTGCAAAACGGATGCCCGTAGCAAAAGTTTCAGGCATCCAAATTTTTATGGGGGTTTACCCCTGGGCCGCACCAGCTCGGTCTGGCCGGTCCGCCCCACTCCGGCCGGCCCGACAACTGGTCCCGACCCAGCTGAACCCCGCCTCCCTAGAGGCCACCTCGCCCACGCGCCGCGCGAGTGCCTCCTCCACAGACCGGCCGACACGACCGTTCTATTTTTTCCACACGAAGACCCGCCTGTGGCGGGTCTCGGTCTCCCGCCGGGGTCACACACCGCGTCCCCTCCTTGCCTGCACCGGCAGGGCACCGCCCGACTGGATGGCCAACCTCCTTACACCGTGCCTGCTACCGTGCCACCGTCCGCCAAGGGGCTGCTTTCCGCCGGACCTCCTGCCGACTGCAGGAATCTGGCCTCGTGGCCGGAAACTTCAGAGGACCACCGGAAATGATCCAGTGGTCGAAAATTCAATCATGGTAGCATTCCAGAAAGCTCGGGAATGAATCTACAAAATTATGGGCTACGTTTCACGATCCAATGGCACGTTTGAGCATAAATTTAAATTAAAGAGGCAAATAGGGTGTAAAACTCAAATACACCTACCTGCGGGCGGAACGCTGATGCTTCTCTGCTCGATCCGAGCTCCATCGCGGCCAAAACTACCTCTGATCCATCGTTTCCATCTTGGAGGAAGATGAAGGAGGAACGGATCTCACCAAGGGAGGGGAAATGAGAGTGAAGAGAGGGGGGTTAGGTTAATTAAATAAACTAATTAACTTAAACACCCTCCTGTGACCCTGTACCCGAACTCCCGACGGGGTCAGGATTAAGCCTCCTCAAGGCTAAAAACCACGCTCTGAGCACAATGACGATCTTGGAATTTTAATCTGAGGCTTCATTCAAAAGATATTAAACTCAATTACAGAGGCTTATTAAATTATGAAAACGCCCCTGGGGCCATTTTTCATAGAGGGCCTATGCCCGTGAAACATACTCCCCTCGTAGTGTAAATTGCACGCTCCGAACTCAAAGGTTCCTTCAGTTATCCGATCCAAGCCACCGTTTAAGAGATACTTGAGTGTCACCATTAAAAAAAATAAATTAATTAATTTATTTATCCGTTTAATGTTCCGAAAGCGAGCTAGGGGTCAAAACATCCCACGCCGACATGTTTTATCTCATTCCTCGGGTAAACACCCCATTCCAGATCCATCCGTACACTCAGATCTCTGATCTGAAACTCCTTTTAGGAGTTATCCCATTTATTTGGTGTTTCCAGTGTGAACGCATTGAAAATTTAATTCCGGCCACACCGTGGCACGGAATCGCACGTCGTCTGAAGGCGCTGCTCTGTAATAATATCAAGAATATTTCAAAGTCTTTCACATAAAAAACCGGGTTCATATATCATTCCATCCTTTAAGCTTTTCATCCCTAAAAGAAAAACCAGGGAACAAATCAGGGTACTAAGCCCACACCTGGCTCTCCCGTACCCAGAAGAACTCTCGCACAGCTCTGCGCCACCACACATAGACCAAAGGATTTGATATGTTCTCGCGAGGTTTTACCTCTTTGATGACGTGCATGGGAGCACACACACTTCTCTTCAGGTAAACCACTCGGAAGACATCGTTCACCCCCCCCCCCCCAGACTTTGGGGTTAGGGCAAGGTGGTAGGGAACCTCTCCATCCCATTTCACGGTGTCAAATGGCCCGAAGGCTCTCAGGGGTAGCTCACCTCCCAGACCAAACCACCATGTCGCACGCTGCGATTGGAATCACCGCCCGCACCTAGAACAAGGCCCGGTGATCCCTTCCTTCAGAATATCCATATGGTGAAACACCCAAGGATATCTGGTCATGTATGGTTCCACAGTCGATGTCTCTCAACCAAGACCCTCTTACACGCTCGGGGAGAGATGGAGTTGACGTCATCGACTAAAGAGGAAGGTTACACACCTTCTACTCTACCAACACAGGGTCACACCGGACGCCCTGCGTCACCCTGGTAGTAACCCAAGCAAGGATTAGAGAGAAAAGCATTTCATAGGTAGAGTCTAACAATTCTACAGCAAAAAGTAGAAGAGCTGTAGAGCGTACCTCTCATCAACACATGCTCTGCAGGATCGTAGACATCCAAATCTCGCGGTTGTCCACGGTCCCAACTATCAGCTCCCAGAGCCTAGAGTGGACTACCTAGTGGTGATGGGAAGACCTTGTAAGGTCTTCCTCAACTTCCAGATCCTACCGCTCCTCTGTTAGCACCACCTCCATGGGTACTACTCCGATCACGGTGCTGCCCCAGACATGGTGGTGTACCTACTGCCTGCCCGAAGCTCTCTGCATTCCTGGTCGGGTAGTCCCATGCCAGGTGACCTCTTCCATCACAATCATAGCACCGCCGCTCCCTGAGCTTTCCTGGTGCCCTCCGGCACCACTATGGTGTACGACCATGGCTCGGATCCCACTCACAGAAGGTCACCCTCGGCTGAGGCCCTGCACTTTTCTGCCATAGTGGTATATGACTACGTCTCTGAAAACGGCAGTGGGAAGGACCCCTACGTCGAGGTCCTATCCTCTGACGCCCTGTAGCCACGACAGACGTCTTGGCTCCATCATGCCCACTGCCACTACCAACCGCATAACGTGACAGAATGCTCTCTGTCACCAATGCCTGCTCTAGCACCCAGGAATATGTGTAAATTCCCGAGGGTACTATAACAGCATGAATCTCTCGGTGGAGACCCTGCTCAAACTTCCACGCTCGGATGTTGTCATCACAGACCATGTTCGGGTAAAAGCGGGCAAAGTCTGCAAAATGAGCCACACATTCGGCCACCGTCATCCCTCCCTGCTGAAACTGTAGGAGCTCCTGAATCTGAACAGAGCGCAAGAAGGAGGGGAAAAACTCCTCATGGAACAACCACTGAAAGTATCCCCACAAAAGCGATGAATCGTCAAGAAACTGAGTCACCAGACTCCACCAACACCAAGCTACTCCACAAAAAAGGTTGTCTTCCAAAGTCACTCTCTGATCTGTCGGTGTCTACACAAACCTAAAAAGGCAAACCACTACCTCGAGCCAAGCCTCTGCTGCCTGAGAGTCTGTCTCACCACTGAAACTCAGTAGTCTCTGCTGATGGAACTCCCAGAGGGCGCTCTACCTGCGCTCAAGCCTCGCTTGCTCTACTGAAGCTTTCTATTTCTCAACAGGTGGGGGTGCTGCTACCGGCCCACCCGAAGAAAGGGGCTCGGATGAAGGGTCCTGGACTGTGGCCTCGTAGCTCACAGGGTCGTCGTCATCAACAAAAGCTGGAATTCGGGCTGGCTGTCTTCGCAGAGACATCCTGAATATTATCAAGGAGTTGCTTGGTCAGATGAGGATATATCTATATACCAATTACAACAATGGGGAGCTGACTCAAGAAGGACAGTCAAAGACTCAATCCTATGTGATGTACAAACCAATTTTCCCTGCAATAAGTGTCTCAGCATTCCGAGTCGACAAGTTTGTTATCAAGGTCCTGGTGAATGGATACGTCAACCGCCACACCATCACTGGACTCCCTGGGTTGAGAGCCGCTCTTGAGACACGTTAACATGGTTGCCTTAAATCCCAACAAATTCATTTTTAGGGACGTCCGAACAACATCCCAAGGAACGAACCACCTCTGATACCACTTTATCCCGACCTGACCCTACCCAGGCTTGAGCCGCAACTACCACAAGCTTGCCTCCATAGGCCAAAGGATGGAGACCAGCGCCGAAGGCATAATAACTCGGGTAGGACTTGGCCTAAGTACCTATACACACAAACACTACACACTCAATGAAAAGGTGTAGAGTAAAGAAAAAAAGACAAGTAAAGAAAAAGAGAAACTTCTATAAATAAAACCCATGTGTATCGAACTCTAACAGTATGAAACAAGTTCTGAAAGTAACTGACAAAATGGAAAAACATGCGCCCAACCAGAAAAGTTCCACAACCCGACAATAGGTAAACAAAAAGGAAAACAACTAGATGGGTCCCCCACATGGAACTCGAATCCGACCACCGCACGCGGTCCAGGCTCTTGAAATCCTAAGCTTCACTGAAGTCACGACCAACCTGTCCATTGTATGCAAGGGAACACCAATTGCGGGCAAAGCCCAAGCAGGGGTGATTATAAAAATACTGATTAGGATACCCCGAAGGCTCAAGGGAGAAACAAAGGAGGTACCAAAGGGTGAGCAGTAGAGAGAATGGGGAATAGTAAAGGAATACAATAAGGAGTGCAGTAAAGAGTGCATCTCAACCCAACAAGAGAGTGGAAGTAGACTCATCCAAACACAAAGAGATGGAAACAGTGAGAAGATGAACTTCTCATCGAGTCTTCGCTACCTATATCAGGAGAGTAGACTCATCCAACCACGAGAAGCTATACACGGAAAGCACGTGGCATACCCCGAGCATCTTCGCCTCTCCATGAGGGAGCGTAAACAAGCCCAAGAAGTGGGTACTGGAACGAGGTATATACAAATACATATGCTCAATCAAGAAGCCTGAACAGGATCGTAAGGGGATCTCCATCCCGTAGCTCAGCCCAGGAAAAGTGAGTCACCAACAGTACTAGAAGTAAACACCATCGATGCCCAGCATCCTGCACGTCTGCCCCGAACTACAAGTCGTGGGGCTCAAACCACCACACCTCGACACTATCCGCTTTGGGTAGTACTGACCTCCCACATAGTTTTAGGTCACGTAACAAGGATGCGTCTCGATGGGGGAAAAGCTCCCCTTGGACTTTAGTGTTCTGGGGGAACGTCAAACCATGCCATATCACTGCCCTGAAAACGAGAGGTCTACTCAGAGTCAAAATTGTCACATCGCTGACCCGTACAAAATAGGCTCCCACTCCAGTAGTCCCAGGGTAAAGCCACGGACTAGCCTAGTAGAAATGACTGAGTCTGGAATGTCAACGGGTGACCCACTGCCCAGCCCTGCTGGAGGGTGATTCATAATATGATATCGGGTGACCCACTACCCAACCCTGCTGGAGGGTAAACCCTAATACATCATCAGGAAACCCACTACCCAGCTCCGCTAGAGGGTAGACCCTAATACATCATCAGGCGACCCACTTCCCAGCTTCGTCGGAGGTTAGACCCTAATACATTATCAGGAGACCCACTGCCCAGCTCCGCTGGAGGGTAGACCCTAATACATCATGAGGCGACCCACTGCCCAGCTCTGCTAGAGGGTAGACCCTAATAAATCATCAGGAGACCCACTACCAAGCTCCACTAGAGGGTATACCCTAATACATCATCAGGCGACCCACTCCCCAGCTCCCCTAGGGGGTATACCCTAATACATCATCAGGCGACCCACTTCCCAGCTCTGCTGGAGGGTATACTTAGAATAAGTTGACAGGCGACCCACTGCCCAACCATGCTTGAGGGTAGACCTGGAACTAGACGATGTGTGACCCACTGCCCAGCCTTGCTGGAGGTTAGACCCTAAGAGGTCGTCGGGTGACCCACTGCCCAGTCTCTGCTGAAGGGTATACCCTAGAAGTCAGTGAGCAACCCAAAATGGATCTAGCCCTCTCCACTAGAGGGTGCAACACTGGCCAACCGAACACGGAGTGAGTATTGTGCAACCACCAGACTTCGGAACAAAACCATGGGAAACCACTCAACCTTGCTAATCTAAACCATCGAGCACAAAGCCAGGGGAAAAACCTCAACCCCACTGGTTAACTATTGAGAAGCGAGGGACCCTCTACGTCGTGAGAGGTCAAAAGTATGCAAAGCAGATCACGGCACGTACATGGGGCCCATAGGACATGTGGACCCAAGTCAACCCCAACCGAACGCACACACGTTCTCAGGTACAAACAACCACATGTACCTCCATGATTTCTCGTATACTCCCAGAATATACCACATTCCAGCCCAAAGGCTATCGTTCCCATGGCACCCAACGTCAACGTGAAGGCATAACGTAACAACTCCAACCTGCAACCTCAACGGCTGAGGCACTGCCAACCACATCTCTTTAGATACCAACCTCACTCTCCTAGGACTGTACGCGATCACACACCAAAGGTCCACTACAAACATGGTAGAAGAACACCAAAAAATGACTGCTCGCACGCCCCGAACGGACGACCATTGCAATCCCCTCGGAAAAAACCCAAAAAACGGCCCTCACAAGGCCTGCACCATCGTACGGAATTAAAGTGGATGGATTGCACCATTGAAATCCACTGAGAAGAACACCCAAAAACTACTGCTCGCACGCCCCCAACGGAGGATCGAAGATGAAGTCGCGAAATGCTGCTCGAAGCTCAAAAGACGGACCGCGGGGCCCATGCCTCGAATCTGGTTTAGATGCCCGAAACCAAACTAGAAGACTCCGCCCTAATGCTAGGGTCACAACACCACAGATAGTGCCCAAAATGGACTCCATATTTGTCAGCGCCGCCTGAAACAAGAATTTCTAGGAAGCCCGTTAAACTGCATTACTCACTTGTTGTTCCCTTGAGCCCCTCATCTCGGAATTTTAAAACTCCACAAACCACCTCAAATGGTCCGCCTCTATGCCTGGTCTGTGCCTCCATAGATGTCGCGCAAAACGGATGCCCGTAGAAAAAGGTACGAGCGTCCAAATTTTTATGGGGGTTTACCCCCAGGCCAGACCGGCCCGGTCCGGCCGGGCCGCCTTGCATGGTCCGGCCCCCTGAGCTGCGGCCAAGCTGCTAGGCCTGGCCCGACCAAACCTGCGGGTCACTGCACGTGGCCCACGGCCTCCCGCGTGGATGCCTCACCCGCGCGCCGCGCGTGCCCCTCCTCCACCGACCGACCGACACGGCCGGTCTTTTTTTTTTCCACACGGAGACCTGCTTGTAGCAGGTCTCGGTCTCCCATTGGGGTCACACACCATGACCCCTCCTCGCCTGCACTGGTGAGGCGCTGCATGGCTGGATTGCCAGCCTCCTTCCACCGCCCGTACTGCCGCGCCGCCGTCCGCTGGACCTCCTGCCGACCACAGGAATCCGGCCTCGTGGCCGGAAACATTAGAGGACCACTGGAAACGATCCGGTGGTCGAAAATTCGATCCGGATAGCATTCTGGAAAACTCAGGACAGAATGTACACAATTATGGGCTACATTAGACGATCCAATGGCACGTTTGAGAATAAATTGAAATTAAAGTGGGGAAATGGGTGTAAAAATCAAATCCACATACATGCGGGCGGAACGCCAATGCTTCTATGCTCGATCTGAGCTCTGTCGCAGCCAAAACTGCCTTCGATCTGTCGTTTCTATCATGGAGGAGGAGGAAGGATGAGAGGAGCTCTCTAGGGGGGAATGAGAGTGAAGAGGGGGGGGGGTTGGTTAATTAAATAAACTAATTAACTTAAACACCCTCCCGTAGCCCCGTACCAGAACTCCCGACAGGGTCGGGATTAAGCCTCCTCTAGGCTAAAAATCACGCTCTGAGCACAACGGAGGTCATATAATTTCTATCCGAGGATCCATTCGAATGTTATTAAACTCAACGCCCGAGGCCACTAAAATTACAAAAACGCCCCTAGGGCCATTTTCCATAGACGGCCCGCGCCCACGAAACTTACACCCCTCCTAGGGTAAATGACACGCTCCGAACTCAACGGTGTCCTCAGTTTTCCGATCCAAGCCACCGTTTAAGAGATAATTGAGTTTCACCATTAAAAGAAGAACTTAATTAATTTATTTATCTGTTTAACATTCCAAAATCGAGCGAGGGGTCCAAACATACCGCGCCGACATTTTTATTACGTTCCTAGGGTAAACACCCCATTTCGGACCCATCCATACACTCAGATCTCTGATCCGAAACACCATTTAGGAGTTATCGCATTTATTTTGCGTTTCCAGTGTCAACGTACTGAAAATTTAATTCTGGCTACACCGGGACTTGGAATCATAGGCCATCTGAAGGCGCTGCTCTGGAATAATATCAAGAATATTACAAAGTCTTTCTCAGCAAAAACTGGGTTCTTAAAATTGTTCAAGGATACATTCTAAGAAATATTGAGGGAAAATGTGAAATAAAGGAATTAGGATCACTCTATATCCAAAAAGTATGTCTTTTAAGACTAATAATTACCCATTGTGTGGGAGCACTATATAATACTAGGCACCTCTCACATTCATTTCATTCTCATGCTTATATGTGCCACATAGATCATACACCATGGATTCATTAATCATAATATTTCATTCCAAAATAAATGAATGTGTAATAAATACATGTAACTACCAATTAAAATAATTATATGTGTATAAATGTGAACACCCTTTATCATAAATGGGTAGGATATTCACTATAAAATTTTTTTGTAATGGAAAATCGCAGTAAAATTTCAGTAGCATAACGACATCGCAAAAAAAATTATAAAATGGGTTTATTAGAGGAAAAGGTGACTATTGTATATAAAAATAAAATTTAAATTATTAGATAAATGGAGAGACATATACAAACATTAGTAATTTGAAATATGAGGTATAATATAATAAAGAAGCATTAAATTGAAAGAGAATGAGAGGACCCCTTCCTTGAGTGCGCAACTAGAAATTCTTGGGTGGAGACTTTATAGAGCTTAGTGACACCTTGGTTGGACTCTAGATATGAGAGGGTAGAGTAAGGAAGTTATCTAGGAATTTTTAGTGAAGGAAAATGGGATCATGGGTGGGTTGAATGGCAAATGAGTGTCTATTTCTTTATTATTTCAAAAACATAGGTTTTGGACTCTATATAATAAAATAACCAAAATCAAAAACCATCACATGGTTTTTAGCATTGTTTCATATAAATGGGAGTGGTTTTCATTACTATATAAGTTCTAGTTCTGAAAATAATAAAATAATACCCTTTATTATGTGTAATTAATTCATACTCTTAATTAGATGTTTTTAAAACATTAAAATATATTAATGGTTTTGGAGGATTGACAACGACTATAAAAAAATTATCAAATAAAATAAAATCACAATATTATAAATTGAAAACATATATTTATTCTTTTATCAAATATATATTATTTATGAAATCAATTTTAGTTCATTATGATGTCTTAATAATCATTGAATATTGATATGATATTTAATTTTTACCCAAAAATTTAACTATCTCAGTGAATAATGAAAAAATATACCATTAGATAATTTCTACATTATGATTAAAAAAATATTATTATTTTTATGAAAGTAATTTTTTAAATATGTTAATTTTCTATATTCCAAATAATAATTAAGTTTTATGGAGAAATGTTATGTTGTTTTAAAATAATAGATTCTGAGTCATTATAAAAAATTCATTTTACTTCATAAAAATTAGATGACCATTTATATTTAATAAAAATTATTTAAAGATAATATTTTAATAATATATTATTTATTTAAATAATTCATTAATTCATCAAAATAAATTTATTAATTTTAATTTTGTTTTACATAAAATTACAAATTGGGAATCATCATATCAAAATATAATTTTTTTAAATAGATTTATAAATAATTTATAATGTAAAAAAATTAAGGAATAAATATAACCATAATATAAATGAAAATGAAATATAAATGATTATAAAAATAGAGTTACATTATTTCTAGACTTTTTTAAATTATTTTTACCCTTAATTACCTTATTTTCATTTTACCATGGAAAAACAATATTTAGTATAATTATTATTAATATTTTAAAAATATTATATTTTATTTGTTATATAATATTAATTATGATGATTCAAAATATGGAATCTATTTCATCAAAATAAATTCACATAGGTAATAATTGCAAGCATTATGGAAAGCGGGTTTCTGAAGATAAATTCATTTTTTTAAAATGATGGGTTTGTTTTAACTCTATAGATACAATCATTTATTATATGAATTTTAATTCACAAAGATATATATATATGACATATAAATTTGTTTAAATCATTTAACATTAGGTTTTATTTTAATTTTAATGAAGATACTATAATCATTTTAAATTAGTTTATAGAAAAATACCTTCTTAATATAAAAATAAAACTTATACTAAAATCTATCTTAATGATGATTTAAATTTAATTAACTGAATAAAATATTAATAAAGTATACTTTTTTAACATTAAATAAAATTTAATTTTTATTTGGAATTTAAAATTAATTATTCAAAAATATTGAAAATTTTACATAAAACTGATATTTTTCACAATTCACTCAAAAATCTGTATTTCTGAAGAAATCATAAATGTTCACCCTAAGTTAATTTTTATATAATGATATAAAAATTTATTTCATTTTATCAAATAATGTTTATTATTTTTATATAAAATAGGTATAATACTCTTTTCATTAAAAAGTAATTATTATTTTTTTGAAGAAAACATATTTTTATTAACAAAAACACATTACCTAAAATTGATTAATTATTTACTTAGAATTTATCAATATAATTAGAAAAATAAATATTAATATATATATTTTAGAAATTATTTAATCCAAATCATATATTCAAATTTAATATAAATTCTAAAATTTTCACATTTATTTAATAATTTTTTTTCTCTCTGTTGCGTATCCCATAGTCTATCAAAAATTGTGTTCTCTTCTAAAAAACTCGATTTGTTATAGTCTTCCACCTTTCAATAAACATTTTCCTCAAAATTTAATATTAAACTAAGTAAGAATAAATTCTGAAACTTTTATTAAATGTATTTATTAAAAAAACACATCATAAAAAGGGTTAATAAAACGTCTTCTTCAAAATACTAAAAGGGAAGTGTGATGGTCATCATATAACTAGGTTTCAAAGTATGAGAAAATTCTTTGGAAGTGAAAACCTAGACATGGAAGAGAAATCCAGAACCATAAAACTAATATAGTTTAATTTATAACATGCTTAGGATAAATTCAATGAATATAAAACAATAAATCAAATATGGTTGATAATACCATAAATTTATCAGAAGTTGTCAAAAATGGATAATTTATAAATGATGTTTTCCTCTTATATTATGAATTTTGGGGCTTGAATCTATGATGTCCATTATATATTTCCGAACATAGACTCTTATGGGATTCATGTTCCATTAATAATGGGTTTTAATGAGTTTTTTAATTAACAAATAATATCTACTAGGATTGTAAAACCCAATGTGAAAGAAATCCCATCATCATGCAGCAGTTAACAATTGAGTATAACTCAATGAAATTTCTTTCAGGTTTTACCACAAGTTACATTTCTGCAAGAGGTTCATCCACTTGTAGTATCCTGAAAGAAATTTATTTTCTTGATATAAAACATACTCTATACTTACTAATATTTATCGTTGATTTATTATAATTAACCACAAACCTAAGGATTTCTCTATAGTTTTCTAATCCTAATCCCAGAAAACAATTAAACTATTTTGTTGATATTGACTATATCAACCCAGATCTTTATTTCAAATTAATACATGAATTATTAAATAATATTTTACTTAATAAAACTTGGAATATCAATAAGTCTAGTGTATTTAGTAATTTGGTACATTATATAGAAATTTAAAATACGATAGAATAACATCCTAACTGAAAACTTATTTCACATTCGCACACTTAAAACTTCATGGGATAATCTAGGGACATATAAAATAATGGGGTGATCTAAAAACATAAGTAAGGGAAGAAAAATGAAGTAACATGAATAGAATAATATATTTTATAAAATAGGCCTATCAATGTGGTAGAAAATGATTTTGAATCATAAACAAGAACAAAGAGACATGATATACCATGATAATCGCAAAGGCAACATGGGAAATGTGGAAACAACTTAAAACACTACATTATAAACATAGGTCAAGGATAACTACCAAGGAATCATGATTTAAAAATTAACATAAATGAATCAAGTTCTATCTCTATCCCAATAGGACATCCTATGATACTAATCATTACCCAATGCATTAGAGATCTATATAATACTAGGTGAACTCGTCACTTTCATTTCATTTCCATTTTTATGTGTTCCGAGTAGATCATAAAACATTGGATCATTATTCTTTATATTTTTTCCCACGATCTATTTTTTTTAATAAATAAATTTATGTCCCAAATAAGATATGTATATGTGTATAATGTTAAACAACCTTGATAAGAAATGGGTATGGTATTCACTACATGATTGTTTTTGGCATGGAAACTCATGGTGAAATTTCCACATCATATAGACATCAAATAAAAATTTAGAGAATGTGTTGATAATAGTTAAAGGTGTCTATAATTAATTTTAAACAAAATGGAAATTATTAGGGTCATGTAATGAAATTTCCAAACATTAATAATTGTAAATTGAAGCCATAAGATAATAGAGAAACTTTAATAAAGATGAGTAGGAAAGGATCCCTTACATTATTGAGTGACTAAAGATGCTTGTGTGGTGATTAATGATAGCTTGGGGTCCTCCCAATGATGAAGGATGTGACCAAAGGATTTTGAGTGCATATAAATGGGATCCTGGGTGGGTTTATAATGGAAATGAATGGAGATTTCATTATTATTTCTCAAACATTGGTTTTGGACACTATATAATAAAATAACCAAATCCAAAAACCATCCAAAGGTTTTTTCCCTGGGATTCTTCCAAATGGGAGTTTTTTAAATTATTTTAAATGGAAAATTTCCAAAAATAATAATATAATACCCATGTTTATGAAGAAGTGAGTCATACTCTTAAAGAGAAGATTATAAAACCTTAAAATATATTAATGGTATAGAATTATTCAAAAATACTATATAAAAATAATCATAAAAACATAAAATAACATTATTTTAAATATAAAACATATATTTATTTTTAAATCCAATTTATAGTATTTATTACATCACTTTGTGGTCATTATGTTGTCATAATACATACCATATATCCATAAGTTATATAATTTTTAACAAAACATTTGTGTCTCTCATAAAGATAGTAAAATTACACCATTGGTTAATTTTGACATTATGATTCCAAAAATAATATTAATTTTATCAAAATAATTTTCTTCATATGTTAATTTTGTGTTTTTTAAAAAATATTTGATAGTTATTGAGAAATTCTTGGTTTTTTGACAAAACAGATTTTCAACCCTTATAAATATTTTATTTGACTTCATAAAAATTATAGGATCATTTACATTTAATAATGTTTTATCTAAAAATAATATTTAATTGAAATATTATTTATTTACATTTTTAATTATATCATCAAATTTAATGTCCTAATTCAAATTTCATGTTACTTAAATAATATATTTTGTGTTTCATCGTATCAAAATTAAATTTTTATCAAACTGATTTCATAATAATATATTAATATAAATAATAAGAGAAAACTATAATTATAATATAATAAAAATATTAAAACAGTTAAATTTAATTTCTTTAGTATTTTTTAAATTATTTTACCGCTAATTAACTTATTCTCCTTTTACTGTGGTAATAAAGTTTTTTACTACAGTTGCAATTCAGATTGTTAAAAAATAATGGTTAATTTATTTACTCATATTAATAATTATTATTCCAAATATGGAATCAATTTTATAAAATTCAATTTACATGGGTGGAATAATTTTATTTAATATAATATTTACAATCTTGATAAAAAAGAAGTTTTCTAAAAATATATTTTTATAAGGAAAAAGAAGATTTTATTTTACATCTATAACTAGTAAAATTATCAATATGTATTTAAATTAAAAAAATAATCATATATAATATGAAAAAAATTAAATAATTTCACATTATGGTTTATTTTATTTATAATGGAGAAACATTATGTATTTTAAAAAATTCACAAAAAATGTGTTTTTAATCCTAAAAATAAACTTATACTAAAAACTTGTATCAAGATGATTTAAAATTAAATATTTGAATTAGATATTACCAAATTATACTTGTGTCGTCTAAAAATAATTAAAATAATAATGTTAATTTTATAATAATTCATCCAAAGGAATAAAAATATTACATAAAATAAGATTTTTCACTATTCACCCAAAAATCTATATTTTCCTAAAAATCCTAAATTTTCACAATGTGTTAATTATTAAATAATCATATAAATTTTTTTTTCATTTTTTCTAATTTAACTTCAAAAATTTCTATATAATAATTATAACATTATTTTCAGAATAAGAAATAAATATTATATTTAAAGAAAACATATTTGAAGAACA
Organism: Viscum album; assembly: GCA_963277665.1. Classification (NCBI taxonomy): domain Eukaryota; kingdom Viridiplantae; phylum Streptophyta; class Magnoliopsida; order Santalales; family Viscaceae; genus Viscum; species Viscum album. The sequence continues at coordinate 1,058,421,777 of OY728161.1, forward strand.
AAATCGCATTACCTAAAATTGATTAATTATTTACTAAGAATTCTTTAATATATTTGGTATATATATATTTATTAATGTATTTAATCTTAATCATTTATAAAAAAATAATATAAATTCCAAAATATAAATATTTATATAATAATGAGTTTTCAGTTTGGTATTGTGCATTACATACACTATCAAACATAGTTTTCTATTTTAAAAAATATAGGTTGTTATTAGAGTGGCCTCTATATTGTTGATTCTCGGTCTATGAGACCATTCATTCATGATATGAAACTACTTAAAAACACCACTCTAAACCATTATTTTTTCCCTAATTCATGTTAATTTATATTAATATTTCCCAAATAATACATTTATATTAGTCTATAAATACTCTTTTAGTGTTTCTAATAGATTCCTCTCCCAGATTTTATATCACAGAGTATTAATTTGTTAGATAAAATTCAATTATTTTTCACCTTCTTCACTCCTTTCAATTTTTATTTTTGACACAGTGAAACCCATACTATTTCGGTTTTTCTAAAAAATTAATTTTTTAGTTGAATAACTTGGATTTGATGGTCCTAGGTTGTTGATAACAGATGTAAGAAAGAGGATCATGGGAATTGCCTTGTGTTTTCATAATATATATGAGTTTATTTGGGTGTATTATCACTCAAAATAGTCAGTTACAATGTATCGAGGACTGTATGTTTTTTAATTTATTTTATTTTATCTGGTAAAAATGATTTCCCATAGATATGTTTTTTGGTTTTTTAACCAAGAGTTTTTGTTTGCATATTTTTGGGAAATGAAAAATGGTTATTTTTTAGGTAAATGCCTGATTTTTGAAAAATGAGAAGTAATTAGTAATATTATGTGGGTTATAATTTATTTTTCAATTACACCATGTATTTATTGTTTGGTGTATTGTGATTGATATTGTATTTATATGTATTTTTTGTGGGATTATATTTGATTTTAGAAAACTCCGACTTCGGTGTGGGGAAGTTTTTATAATTCAAAAGGTATTGTTTGGGGGTAATAAATTCATTCTAAATATAGAGAAACCCATTCTTGGTTATTACTCATAATCGAATGGATCCCTTTATTTTTGGATTGAGAAATACTCAAGAGATATTCTGGTCATGTAATTTTGATTATTCTTTATAATGGTAGTAAATTATTAAAATACCTTTACTTGTTATATTTTAAAGTAGATATTGGATTTCATAAATTTTCATGGGGTGGAAATTTTTATAAAAATATTAAAAATTAATGGTTTTTCACATTTGGCGGTGAGTGATATATCCTGTGAAAATACTACCGGGCCTACTACTCAAGACTTATACTCTAATATTGGGGGATGAGTAAATTAGGTATAACAAGACATTGAAAACTAAAAGATGACATAATTATGTAGTGGCAGACTATATCCATGGAAATAGAGTAATTGAGGTAGAACAATTCCATGAAATGAGATAACAAGTGTCATTTTTAATATACATAGAGGATTCATTATATCATTATATTCATAGAGTTTATTTTATAGAATTTTAATCCTTATTTTCGAGATATGGCTTTCACAATGGTTTGTTTTTTACATACTATTTTTTAATGGAAATGTGTTTTTCATGTAATGACATTAACTCTAAAAAATGAAATTTCTTTTGGAAGGAATAAATTTTTTATTATGTATCATATTTATAGAAAACACATGAAATATATTTCAATTAATATTTCTAACTCTTATACTATATAGAAATAATTATCAATATGTTTTGAAACACCATTAAGCATCAAGACAACTTATAATATTTTCACTCTACTATATCCATTAAGATTAGAATATTTTAATGGTTATGATAAATTCTATTTTATAGGGAATGAAGAAGTGGTGACCTTGACCTATAGAATCATAACCCAGGAATATTATTTATCAAAGATTATAAGGGAGATGGTATAACTGGGCTTTACCCTAACCAATCCCATGTGGAGGTTCAATAACTCAAACATGAGTGAAACCATTTAAAGGATATTTTCAAGCTTATTGAAATCATGGCATAATCTTGTTCGTTAACCACACCATGAAAGTACCGCCATCACACACCATACCCATAGGGAATACATAGGTGCAATAATGATTTCTATATCTAGATGATATTAATTATTATATTTTATTTTTAATGAAATACTAAAAATTTATTTCATTTAATTATTAATTAAAATATATAATTATATATTGAGTATAATAATAATTATATACTAATACAAATAAACCCAAAATTAAATTTTTCGAAATATTTAGTTTCAACTAAACAGTATTTTTAACAAACACCATATTTCTGAAATTAAAATTATTTTCATTAAATATTATTATTAAATAATATTTAAATAATTGAAATGATCGTATAATTTGATGAATTAAAATGAAATTTTATAATGGTAAGAATGTTTCTAGTGTTTTAAAAACGAGTATTTTCTAGTAAGTAAAGATTTTTATTTAAAAGGGTAAATTATTACATTTAGAAAAATAAATTGTTAAAATAAACATTACATTTTAAATCAGAACATTGAAATTATACATTTGGGGGGTTACATTATTTTATAAGATAGTAAAATATTTGGGTAAAAATTAAATAGTATATAAATTTATAGTATATATTATGAAATCATGATAGAAAAAAAGTGATATAAAAATAAAATATAAGGAAATTCATGACCAATACTATATTTATCATATAAAATGATGTATTTTTTATGTTATTTGATTAATTTAAAAAATCTATATGGATTCCTCCAAAAATATATATTTTATATTATGGTTTTAAAAAAGTTAACATGACTCAATTCCACATCATCTATGCTATTATATTAAGGTTTTAGGTTCTTACCAAAATAAAATATTGAAATTGAGTCCTCTTTTTCATAAAACATGGAAAAACTAAGGGAAGGTTTCTTGTATTGATTATTTGTTCACATCGAGTCTAAAACCTCAAATTAGAAAAATAATAAATAATTTCACTCCATTTTTCTATAAATACCAACCCAACTTCTCATTACACATCACTAAAAACCAATTAATCAAGAATTTACTATCCATTTTCCTCTATAAATCCCACCCAAGGTATTTTCTTTCTCTTGAGAAGCTACATTCAATATTTTATAAACACCCTCCTTAGGTAAAGGATTATATTCCTCTCAATTTTAATTCAAATAATATCATTTTAATTAGCCTTTTATTTAAAAAAAATTCATGTTTTAATGTGTTTCTACACATTATTTAATTTGATTTACAATTCCCAAGTAATTTTAGTCCACCTTTCACTCTCATTAAAACGTATTATGGTCCTTTATTTACACCGGTTATGCTGCCAAAATTATCCAATTATTTTACACACCCAAAATTTATATTGTGAATACACATCACCATTGTCAATAAAAGATATTCTCTTAGATATAAATATATTTAATTTATGTTGTAATTCTATGTACTGAACTCACAATCCTTAATCATTGGACAAAAAGTGATTATATTATTAATTGGGCTGTATGATTTATGTGGCACAGAAAATTATACATGTTATGAATGTGATAGGTTGGCCCGAAATTATATTGTTCTCCAATGCCTTGGGTAATGTTTTTAAATCATTAGATACCTTATAGGGTGCATGGTTGGTTGTCTAAAGAAAATTATGTTATGATTTATCTACAGTTGTCTTGGACATATGATTATATTGTCATGCATCATGTTGTCTCCACATTTATATGATTACTTAATGTTATCATCTTATACAATGATTCATTGTTCATGATTATTATAGTCACATTTATATTACACCATTTAATACCTCTGGACTCAAATTTATTACATTAATTCATTCTTTTCTTTGATTAATTCCTTACTATGATTTATAGATCACCAGTTTTTATGCATTCCCCAAGGTAATCCCATGTAGTTTAATACGATCAATGGATTTTTAGGGAATTTTTTTGATTTCTATATAATTTTATTGTACCCATGTTTGATGTTAATATTCTGGGTTTCAAATTACTCAACGAATATAAGCCTTGTGGCCTTTTTCATTATTTTAAGATAATATTAATTAAATAAATCATGAAATAATTTTTATAAAAGATATGAATTTTTATAGATAGTATTCAGGATATGTAATATTATTTTTTGTTCATTGGATTAGAAAACAATTATCAAACAATATGGATAATATTAAAAATATAAAACATCAACAAATTTTTATAAATTATATAGTTCTTGGTTTTTATGAGAAAATGAATCCCTATATGGATATTATAATATTGATGTGACATTAAAATAAATGTACCTAGGCATAATAACCCTGAATTTGAAACATTAGCTATTAACGTGATCATCACCTAGTGCTTGAAAAAGGTTCATATGACTACACATCTAGTAAGAACCACTTGGGAGATATGGTTTGGTTAATCATGTGAATTTTACAAACCATTATCAAAGTTACAAAAAGGTGTATGAAATATTGTTATAAGTAATATTTCAATGATATCCTAAATCAAAACCTATATATTCATAGGTTAATGAATACATGTAACTTTGGATTTATTACTTAAATGATTATAGTTCCACCTTTATATGGTTATTAGTTTGAAAATTTTCATCCCTAATTTCCCTTATTTCAATCAATGGATGTAAATATGTTGAACCAACTCATCAACCTTTGTGATTAAAATTTGTTAAATTTAAAAAAATGTTATACCCAAATCAATGGGAGAAAGATTCAGTGAAATCATGAAAATACATTCTCAATTAATTTATGTTTTGAATAGAAAATTGAATAAAGAGTAATGATCACATCTCATTAATAAAGAGTAAGTTTAAAAGATACCTTTATGATAAATATTCCTTCATTATTTGATGGAACTCTTGATCCATTTATTAAAAAAAATGGATCAAATACATTGAAAAAAACCTTTATCCTCACTGAGATAGATAATGTTGGGTGGGATATTTATCATATGGATGGATAATCTTATCAATGGAAGACATTGATCTTGAATACTAATCACAAGAAATAAATATAATCAACAGAGTGGAAATATTTTATGAAAATATTTTTTGATAAATATTTCAATCAGATTATCTAAAATAAAATGCAGGGGGATTTCATTATCCATAGTAAAAATTAGGTTGAATCCATCAATTCATAAGACAAAAACATTAAAATAATTTCAGGATATGCCTCTAGATTTTTCATTGACCAATAACGTAAAATTGACTAATTCTTTAGTAGATTAAATACAAATCATAAAAAACAATAGTTATTCTATTTTTTGATAGTTATGAGAAAATTATATGATGTTCTCACAAATTAAATGCAGTGATCAAGAAATCATAAAGTTATCATCAGTCAAGAGATAAGACGAAGATAATAGTGTTTAATTTTGTCAGAGTGATAGAGAAATATCAAAGGGGTGATAAATCCCAACATCCTACTTGTCCAAATTATAGAAATATGTATCCCAAAAATTTCTTGAAAGAGACAAGGGAATTCACTAGGTTTGGTTTCGGGGGTACCATGAGAGTAAATTGTTATGGGATACACCCACAAATGTGATGGAAGAAATGGATACTACAATCAACTCTCAACCTACTATCTCATGTTTCAACTTCAATGAAAAAGGAAATAATGAAAATATATTCACTAAGGAAAGGTTTTTTTACAATAACCAATGATAATAAAATCCAAGGCCTATAGAGTACGAGAGAGAATATTACATCACAACAACAATGGTCAATACTATCTATAGAGTGGTGGAATGTATTATAGTTACTCATTAAATATTATATTTTTTAATATTTGATTGTATTTCTACACATTCTTTCATATTATGTAATTTTAGTATAATTATTCCAATACCACCTCAAAATATAAAAGATGATTTATTGGTGAAAACAGATAATGGGTTTGTTATTTCATCCCAAGAATATAAATCCTCCCATGTAAATTTTTTTAGGATGAATTTACAATACAATATTATGATAGTATCACTAGAAAAAAATTTATTCTATTCTAGGTACGAATTGGGTTTCATTGTATAGACCCAGCATAAATTTCCAAGATAAGGAAATCACCCTTTGTATCTAAAATCGGCATATTATTCTATATAAATTCATTAAAGATGATTAATATCCATGGAATCATCAACTCAAGTCGGGATATTATTTCCTCACGAGAAATAATATCTAACTCAAATGGTTGATACAAAGGAAAAGATCGTCCATGGTGAATTTCCCATTATAAGTGAATATGTTGATATATTTCCCAAATAATAATTTTTTCCACAAAGATGATAGGTTTATTTCTCAATAAAACATATACTCATAGATTTTTAAATATCCAAGACCCTATATATAATTTCAGTTATTTAACATGAAGATCTGAAGAGGAAACTATCGGAGAATCTAGAAAAAGGGTTTCTACACCCAAGTGGATCACTATTTGGTGTGTCAATCCTTGTTTTATAACATATATGAATCAATTCATCTCTTTATAGATTATAATGAACTCAAAAAGATCATGATACATAACAAGTATCCTCTACCTCATATTTTTTACATTTTTTATCAAGTATGTGAATCTGAGTACTTGACTATATTGGATATTTGATGTGGATACTATCAGGTAAATGTGAAGAATTGTGATATCCCAAATTTTGATTTCTGTGCAAGTAAATAGAACTTCAAGTTCATAGTTTTTCAATTTGGACCCACTAATTCTCTAAATATATTTATGGACTAAATTAACTAGGTCTTTAATAGTTTCCTTAACAAATTAGTGGTAGTATTTATAGATGATATTTTTATCTACTATAAAATAAAAGAGGATAACGAGTATCATTTGGTTGTTGTTCTAAATACCATGAATATATAAATGTTTTAGGAGATGTACAGTAAATACATGTTATGAGTAGATTAAGTAATAGTCATGGAGAGTTTTATCAGAAGTAAAGGTATATATGTTTATCCTTCTATGATAGAGGTAATTGAATAATGAATCATACCAAAATATGTGATAGATATATATAGTTTGCATGGATTAAATAGGTACTATCATTGATTTGTAATACTATTATTATGAATTTAAATCTGAATAACCAATATAATTCATAAGGAAATGAAGTATTTCTTAACTGATGAATAAAACTAAATATTTTTAGAGTTAAAAAAGAGGATAATCACTATAATTTTTCTTAGATTACCCACCAACAGAGAATAATTTTGGATCTACAATGATGCTTCAGAAAATCTCATGGGATATTTACTTCAAAAAATGAAAAAGGGATATCATATTCTTACCACTAATTAAAAATGAATGAGAAAAACTACAAGAAACATTATTTTGATATTTTTTTAATTATCTTCACATTGATGATATAATGACCATATATTTTTAAGGAAAACTGTTACATATAGATGGATCCTAAAATCATGAATTATATATTACCATAAGAAGATATAAATATGTCCCAATGAATTTGTGTAGAAGTAATTATGAATTATGAATTTTCAATACATTTCCATCCAAATAATTTGAGAAATTATTAAAATAATCTGACTATAATGGATCATACAACCTTATCAATTGCGAGGATTTAAAGGGATCCAATATAATTATAATTTCAAATATTTGAAATGGAAATTATGATAGGAACATAATTATAACTTTCTCGAATATCTTCTCAACCATCGATTCTTGATAGGATCAAAGAGGCACAAAAAGAATATGAGAAGCTACTGAGGAAGCTAGTGAATAATCTGTAGTTTAACATTAAAAAATATATAGTTGTAAGGTTTATAACTTGTATTTGTGTCTCCTAAAAACAAGAAATAAATAGTGAATTTATAGATAATTCATATAGCTCATGTTTTTATATTCATCAAGGGAGCACTAATATTTATAGATATTAGAGAAAATTATTATAGTTGAATAACATTATGGGAAATATTGAAAATTTTGTATCCTTCTGATTAGTATTTGAAAAATTAAAGGTCGAAAGCTAAAATTCTAGGTGTATGATAAAATCAGTACCCATACTAGTTTTAAAATGGGAAATATAACCATGAATCTCATTATTTGATTCCACTAGACATATAAAGGAAACAAAAACATTTTGGCGATGGTCAGTCTACTTATCAAGTCGACACATTTGATTTCTATCAAGGAAGAATTATCTCTTGAAGAAATCAATATGATATACTTAAGATAATTGTTAAGGATATATGGAGTACCACTCTCTATTGAATCTTATTGATATCTACGGTTTACCACAAGGTTATAAAGAATATTTTTTCCATAGTTGTATATAGTGCTATGTTTCAATACTATTTATCACCCTAAAAAAGATGATCACTCTAAAAGAACAATTAAAACTCTATAGGATATGTTGAGATCACGTTAAATGGGTTCATAAGGATGGTTTGACCAGCACCTTCCCCTAGTGAAGTTCCTATATGATAATATTTTTATTATAAAATTAAAATGGATCAAATTATGGATATGTATGGTAATGGGTGTTAGAATCAATCCTATTACGATTATGTTATAGAACGTAATATAATGGGACCAGATCATATTCAAGACATGATAGAGAAGGTTCAAAAAATTATTTTTCATACAAAATATATGAAAATTCGATAGAAAATCTATATAGACAATCAATGACCAGACCAAGAGTATGATATTGATGATAATGTGTTCTTATATATATCACCATGGATTAAAGTCATGATGTTTAGAAAAAAAATATGTCCTGATACATCATCCCCTTTGATATCCTTGATCACATTATATTTCCGGCTTGTCGACAAGCACTCCAACCAAACCAATATCAAGTACAACTTGGGTTAAAAGTATCCTTAATAAGGAATTATATATATAACAACTAACATGAAATGAATCTTTATGTATTAGTTTTGGAGATTTCAATTCCATATGAGGATCAATAGATAAAGTTCTTCGATTCTAGAGAAAAAATTCCACAAAATAGCACAAGTCACCTAGTCAATGTACTTTGGTGTAAACACGAGTTTGAGGAGGCAACATGGGAACATAAATAGGATATAATACAAAACTAACCACATATATTTCATTTTATGGAATGAATTTACAAGGGAAATGTTTTTGTAGTGGGGAAGAATGTAATGATCCAATTGCCCAAAATTAAAATCACCATATAAATGAATAAATTTCTTAACAAATAATGTACTTATAGAGAACACATCCATTTTATTTAAATTTTTATTTTGAACTATTATAAAATATAGCCATAATTCTGGGTTGGGATTAAAATACTATTAGAAATCATTGTAATGCCCTGACCCCAGTTACCCAGAGTCAGTGCATTATTACATAACATTGTAATGATCACAAGAAAGATCAAATCTCGAAAGACTAATTAGTTTTGTAGCCTTAGAAACACTAGATATATTCTTAATGTTTTACATTACATCATAAAATGAAAACTACAATAATATTGTCTCCATAGTCCACAATCGTATCCCCTCATACTATTCCTGCAGGTCATTCATAAATTACTTCTTCACATCCTGGGAAAAATAAAACATAGAAAAGGGGTGAGCTCAAATGCCCAGTAAGGATAACAATATAGAGGAAACTTTCATACATAAGAATAAACATTTAAGAAAATGTATAACTAAAACAAAAGACTTTTAAACTTGAACTTCAACATATTATGGAAAAAATAAAATGAAATAATGTCATTTACTTATTCACATAGATATTCTACTAATCGAATAATCCCATGCAATATCAATAACCACTTTCATAATGATGGAATGCATAATGCCAGAATATCATAACCACGCAGACAAGGCATCGTGCCAAGACTACATATAAGATTTTTTCAAGGCCTCATTCCAAGACACTAGTTTGCCTAATGAGACCTACAGATGCATCGAGGAGCTATAGTGGGCTCCACCCGTCACTTACTAAGTCTAATGCATTCCTCATATGAAAATTTTTAAACATAGCATAATCATTCGTATTAAAACTAGCATATGAAATGTCACTACTTTATCCAAAAACCATGAATGGTATAAAAATATCACATCTACAGTCAAACATAACTCATTCGATACAATATGTAAGATTGTATTCTATCATATTAACCTCAATCGAGAATGATGAAGGATATTGACATAGATGAAAATAATCATCAAAAAAATTAGAGTGAAATATCCCCCTTTTTCTTGAAATCATTTAAAAGGCACATTATTTGTCAAGAATCCATATAAAATATATTTTAGAATTAAAGTGTCCCATACCACTTTGAAACTTTTAAACGGAGTTTTAATTTTAAAACTTTAATGTGCATATAAATAAATCCGTAAAACCATTTTTAAAACATGGACATTAATGATAATGATTTAGAAGAATAAGTCTTTAAAACATTTAAAAATGGTATTTTAGTTATATTTTATAACCAAAATAGAGACACTTGAATACAAATAATTGAGGTAATAAAAACATTGTAAAATAATGAGAATATATTGATTCATGATATACTATGTCAAAGTACATTATATACACCATATAAAAGTGATTTGGTTTATAACAACAAAAAATTCTCAATGGAATGTAAATTGAGATGAATTCTCTTATAAAGACCATATCCTAAGGTTAAGGACAAATAAACAACATAATTATGTGTGAAAAATATAAATACACTCAATATGATTTTATATTTAGTTTAAATCAATCATATGACATTCACACATATTCTTGTAAAAACAACACCAATGAATTGGATGTTTAACTCAACAAATCGAGATTGAGTAAAAATTACTCTAATCAAGTCCATACCGATGACCTGATAATTTATCAATGGAGTGATTATGTGTATCAAAATTATATCCACAGAAAGGGGAGTGGAATTTATGACACAATCAAATGAATAGTGATTCTACACATAATCTTGGAGTAAAATAATCAATGAAGTATGCGTAAAGCTGAATGAGTGGAAATTGAAATTTCAAATTCCCTTATTGATTTGGTAACATACAAAACATACACCCATGAAAAAAAAGATAATACAATGGTGACGTAAATATACATTAATTAAAGTATATTACACAATGAATACAGACATGGGCAGTACACACACCACCTGTAATAAATAAGTTGTGGACAATGGAATTATCACGGAATTAAAAGTGATATAAGAAACCCCTTACTTTGTACTTTTTCCTTGGTAGATGTTAGTTTAACCTCTTGTATAATGGGGAAATAATTGTTATTTAATTAAAAAAGAATAATTTACATTAATATGATATCATATATGATCTTTTAACATTGATTTGTTAATAATATCTTTGTATTATAGTCATTTCGGGTGTTAACTTACTCGTTTTCCTTTATATTATTTGTTATGTAAGCCATGTTTTTTATGGATAGGTTGTATCTTTTTCATATCCAGAATTATATCAAGTCCTTAAACATTATTTTTAATCATCAAATGAGAATTATACTTGAATGGATACGATGGACAATGAATCTCATCGCGTTCGTGGAGACGGTAGTCCGTACGTACGCACGAGCAACAATATCATTATTTTGATGTTAAAATAATATATAATTGGATGGTATATCATATATACATAATAATTATCATGTTATATTTATTATTTACATGAATTACACATCATTATTATACCCATCCAATTAATAATTTATTGAATGACAATTACACCACGACGTGGAGACTGTAAGCCGTACGTACGCACGTATGGTTACATTCCATTCAAAGGATGGATAGAATACTGAATATGGTTGTACAATATTTATAATAACATCATAGTATATAGAATATAGTGGATTTATAATTTTAGAATATAAATAACAAATAAAGAAGAAGTTGAAGAAGAAAGGAACTTGAAAGAGGGTGGTGAAAACATTACCTCTTCTTCGGGTTCTTTCTTTTGATTTGATCAAAAGGTCTCCTTAGGTTGGCTTTATGATCAAAATAATGCCTCTAGGTTGTAGTGAGGGAACTTGAGAGAGTATTTAGGAAGATTTTGGCCGGTACAAAAGGATTTGAATGTGTGAATTAGTGAGAAGGCGGAGTGCGCTTTTATAAGAGGGGTGAGGGGTACCTTTGGAAAAGCTAAAAATATTATTTTATAATAAATTCATATTCGGTTTATAATGGCTCCAAAGTGGATTATTTAAAGGTTATGGTGGTTATGGGTCGAAAAACACTCAACCAATATAATTTAGATAGGTTTGGGGAATTATATTAACCTTATCTTTAAGTATTAACTTTTAGTTAATTAGTTTCACTTTACAATGTCTCTTTGTATTTGTATATTATCTGGTTAATAAACTTACTATATACATCCAATAGACGCCCCAGTGGTAAATTAATGATACACCTATCATGATATAAGTCTATTGGCCGAACCATAGATTTTTAGGAATTTAATATCAATTAGTAATATAATATTTGTTTAAAAAACTCTTTTATGTCAATTTTGACACTATTTTGAAAATTGATTTTTGTGAAAATGATAATAGAATTATTACTAAATGTCCAAAACTAATCCAAGTGGACCTAAATGGTAATATTTTATTCCTAAAGTTTTTTTGGTCGAATTAAGCATATCCCATAGAATTAGGACATGTTTTAGGTTAATATTAATATCATTTTTACCCTTAATGACCCTATTTACTTTTAACCATGGTAAATAAAAGTAAAAAGTTATTATTCACCAAAAGTTATTTTCATCTCAATAAATCACATTTTTGTCCTTGATATTAACCGTGTCTCTTGGATTTTCTAAATTCCACTCACAAGAAGTGGTAAAATTATGTTTTATGAAAAATTCATTTTTTTAACTATCACGTAGTGGTTTCACTATTCATCAAAAATGTAGTTTTTCAGAAAAATACCAAAAATTTACCCTAAGATAATTTCGATATTACAAATCCAAAAATTAATTCCATTTTGAAAAATTAAATTTATAAATTTCAAAATTTGGGTATTACTATTCATAAAGGCTAGTTTGATTAGTGGTGGTGTGTTAGAACTCGATGTTGCATACAACACACGCTACTGCATTATTCCAAGAGAAGCGTACCATAGAAGCTTAGGGTGTTACATTCTCCCCTCCTTAAAATAATTTCATCCTCGAAATTTCTAGAATACTATTGCATGAAAATACTCGAGTGGTTCTTCATCATAAGTTCCTAGGGTTCCCACGTTGCCTCTTCCATCTTATGGTTTCTCCACAAGACTTTTACCCAGCGAGTCGTCCGGTTTCTTATTACTTGTTCTCTCGTATCAAGAATCTTGATGGGCTCTTCGTAATAAGACAGATCAGGTTCCAGTTCTAATTCCTCATAGGTGAGTACATGCGTTGGGTCAGGCATGTATTTCCTCAACAGAGATACGTGGAACACATCGTGAACTTTGGAAAGACTTGGCGGCATTCCCAATCGGTAAGCTACAGCCACAATTAGTTCTAGAATTTTGAAAGGTCCGATGTACCTGGGACACAATTTACCTTTCTTACCAAAACGTATGACTCCCTTCCATGGAGATACCTTTAGGAAAACATGATCACTTACTTGAAATTCCAAATCCATCCTTCGATTATCAGCATAGCTCTTCTGCCTACTTTGAGCTGCATTGATATGGTTTTGGATTACCTTCACCTTTTCCATCGTTTCCTCCAACAGTTCTGGGCCTATAAGTTTTCATTCACCAATGTCATCCCAACAGGTTGGTGTGCGACATCTCTTTCTATATAACGCTTCATATGGTGCCATATGAATACTTGAATGGAAGCTATTGTTATAGGAAAGTTATACCAAAGGTAAATATTGATCCCATATACCCTGAAAGTCATGTGAGTAGGATCTCAACATGTCTTCTAAGGTTTGAATAGTTCATTCTGATTTTCCATCTGTTTGAGGGTGGTAGTCAGTCCTCAAATGAAGTTCAGTATCTAAGGATTTCTGAAGACTTTTCCAGAATCTTGAAGTAAAACAGGGATCATGATCAGAAATAATCGATAGGGGTACTCCATAAAGTCTCACAACTTCATTAATATATAGTCTTTCTAGACGTTCCAGTGGTAGATCTTCTCTTATAGAAATAAAACGTGCTGACATGGTCATTCGATCAACTATAACCCATATTTTATTGTTCCTTCTAGGAGTCTTTGGTATCCCCCTGACAATGTCCATCGTAATATTATCCCATTTCCACACAGGTATGGGAAGAGGTTGCAATACTCCACCAGGATGTTTCCTTCCGGCACTCACTTGTTGAAAAACCATACATCTTGACACAAAATCAGCAATATCACTCTTCATGTTGTCCCACCAAAAATGTTCCTTCAAATCTGTATACATTTTGGTGCTCCCATGGTGTATAGATAAATTGGAACTATGAGCATCATCCAGCAATTCCCTTTTTAGATCAGGTACATCGGGAACACCAAGCCTCTTCCCGAATTTCAAAATTCCTTCTTCATACACAGTCTTTGAAACTCCCATCATTCACAGCTTTAATATTCTTTTGAAATTCTTCACCATCGGTCTGAGAACTCTTAATACTTTCTAGTAAATATGGTTTGGCAACCATTTGAAAAAGCATTGATGTTTCACCTTCCCTGGTTATTCCCATGTCCATCTTCACTGGATCCATGAAAATTGGGTCCCTTTCAATACTCATATTGTTCAAAACTCCATGGTATTTTCTGCTCAAAGCATCTTCCACCATGTTTTCATTCCCTGGGTGGTAGTGTATCATACAATCATAATCCTTGAGTAATTAAATCCATCTCCTTTGCCTCATGTTGAGTTCTTTTTGTGAGAAAATATACTTCAAACTCTTATGATCAGTATAAATCTCACATTTTTCACCATAGATGTAGTGCCTCCATATCATCAATGCAAAGATCACCACTGCCAACTCAATATCATGGGTAGGATAGTTTTATTCATGAATTTTCAACTATCATGATTCATAGACAATAACCCTATCATTATGCATAAGAACACAACCATGTCCTTTTTCGATGCATCACCATAAATAACGAACCCATCATTCCCCGATGGTAGACTCAATATAGGATCATTGACTAATATTTTCTTCAGTTCTTCGAAACATTCTTCACACTATTTTGTCCAATCAAATTTAACCCCTTTACGTGTGATCATTTTTAATGGGTTAGCCAATCGGGAAAAATTTGGGACGAAACGTCGATAATAACCTGCCAAACCAATAAAACTACATACCTTAGTTATACTCGAAGGTGCACGCCATTCATGGATTGCCTTGGTCTTAGAAGGATCAACAGAGATTACATCTTTAGAGACAATATGGCCAAGAAAAGAAATCTCCTAAAGCCAGAATTCACACTTGATAAACCTCTCATATAATTAATGTCTTCTCAGAGTCTTCCGGATAATGCACAAGCAATTTTGATGATCTTCATAGGTTTTGGAGTATACCATGATTTCGTCAATAAATACCACCAAAAATTCATGGAGATATTCCTTGAAAACTCTATTCATCAGATCCATGAATACATAGGGTGCATTAGTCAATCCAAAATGCATTACTGTAAACTTCTAATGCCCGCACATTGTTCGAAATGCTGTCTTTGGAATGTCTTCCTTCTTCACACGCAACTGATGGCATCCAGATCGAAGTTCAATCATTTAAAAGAATTAATCTCCATGCAGTTGGTCAAATAAATCATCAATGGGAGGTAAGAGATACTTGTTCTTTATTGTTATAGCATTTATCTATCTATAGTCGATACATAGCCTCATAGATCCATCATTCTTTTTATAAAAAAGAACAGGGGATCCCCATGGAGAAACACTAGGGATAATAAATCCCTTATTACTCAATTCATCTAGTTGTTTCTTTAGTTCAACTAATTTTATAGTGGTCATTATATAAGGGGTCTTCAATATAGGCCTTGATCCAGGAATTAAATCAATGGAAAACTCAACTTCTCGTTCTGGAGGATGTCCAGGTAAATCTTCCGGAAACACATCTACATATTTTTCCACAATAGGTACATCCTCTATTTGAGCATTCCTTTCCTCACCCACTGTCATTTAATTCTCTTCCTCCCCAATAATTAAATTTAGTTGAGCTACTGGGGGTGGATCTAGATTAGAATTAGGTGGTGACAATTCTGCTCTAAAGATAAGGTGTTCCTTATCATAAACATAAAAAACCGTAACCTACTTCTTATTACAATAAATATTCACATCATAGTCCAAAATCCAATCCATACAGAGGATTATATCAAACTCAATCATAGGTATGACGATGAGATCAGCAGATAAAGAACATTTTTGTGCTCTAATGGGGACTGATTCACAAAACTTTGTTGCAATGATACTTCCCTTAAGAGTTTTAATGTAACACCCTGAGATTTTAAGAAAAATATAATTTTTAATTTCATTAATGTATTGTATTGTACACTACACCAAAAGGAGCTTGAACAACACACATCCTTGACTTGCCTTTCATTACACGCAATCACGACCTTCCTCGATAGCGTGTGTAGTACGCAATACCAAGATTCACTAAACAACGATATGCTATTAAAATATTATTAAAACTAGCAGTTATGAATAGTAATAACCACTTTTTGAAATTTTTTAAATTTAATTTTTCAAAATGGACTTCATTTTTAGATTCAGAATATCGAAATTAGCTTAGGGTGAAATTTTGGAACTTTTCGGATAACTTTTATTTTCTGATGAATAGTGAAAATTACTAAATTTTAATTAAAAACAACTATTTTAATCAAAATCATTAATAGTGATAAATTATTAATTTGAGTGGTTTTAAAGTATATATAGAATATATTTTTACAATTTAATACAATGTTGGTCATTGTATGTAATTTCACATTTAAACTAGACATAAACAAGTGTCAATCTTTTTATAGTTATTATCTCTCAAAAACACGCTATTTGTTTTGACGACGGGAATTAATTTTTAAATTAATTAATGAAAATGATATGTTTTAATTTGGTAAAATAGACATCATTTTGGAGTTCATAATATCAAATATATCTTAGGCCTAATTTTTCATATTTTTTCTGTAAACTTTCATTTTTAGATGAATAGTGAAACCACTAAGTGGTAGTTAAGAAAAATGAATTTGTCATAAAACTTAATTTTACCGCTTCTGTGAGTGGAATTTCAAAAATCCGAGAGACATGGTTTATGTGAGTAAGTAAAATGTGATTCAATGAGATGAAAATAATTTTTGGTGAATAGTAACTTGTTACTTTTTTTACCACGGTTAAAAGTAAATAGGGTAATTACGGGTACAAATGATATAATTATTACCCTAAAATATGTCCTAATTCAATTGGATAAGTTTAATTCGACCACAAACAACCTTAGGAATAAAATATGACCATTTAGGCCCACTTGGATAAGATTAGGACATTTATTATTAATTTATTTAAAGAAGGGTTAAAATTGTTAAAATCAAAGTTTAATAAGTATATCATTTTTAATATAGGGTTATACATACGATAAATTCTACTATAAATATTAATTAGAAAGATAAAAAGATTTCCTACATAATTGTTTTTTATTTGTAATTTGTAGACTTTAAATAAGTTAATTTATTTATGACACAAAGATGATGCAGTAATTATATTATTAATAAAATATTGACATAATTGATGTTATAAATACCAAAATAAATATAATTTGAGACTTTTTATGAATTACACTACTTTTTTATGTTAATATTACATGTTAGTATTTATTTAATTAACTTTTTTAGAACTAATCATTCTGTTATGATTTTCACAAAAATCAATTACTAAATAGTGTCAAAATTGACATAAAATAGTTTTTAAAAAAAATATTATATTCTTAATTGTTATTTTATTCCTAAAAATCTATTGTTCGGCCAAATGACTTATATAAGGTTATATATATTAATAATAAACAACTTGGGGTTCGTTTTGCTAATTATAGTAAGTTTATTAACCTTATAGTATAAAAACACAAGAAGACACGGTAAAAGTAAAATTATTTAACTTAATGTTAAATCTAAATGATAAGGTTAAAATAGGAACCTAAACTTGTCTAAATTGTATTGGATGAGAGGATCTCGACCCATCCCCACCTTAGCTGAAAAATATATCAATTTTGAACTATTTAAAACCGAATTCGACTATATAATAAAATAATATTTTTAGTTATTCCAAAGGTGCCCCTCTCCTCCCTTATAAAAGGGCACCTCCTCCCTCTCTTCCTCACACCACTTTGAGCCTTCACGCCTGGCCAACCCTGGCAAAATTCTCTTGTACACTTCCATAGATATATCATAGAGGTTCTGGTATTCCTCAAAGACCAATTTTAGTGCACCAAAAGAGATCTCAAAGAGGTGCTTCAAAGAAGAGATAATGTCCGTTACCGATTCTTTCAACTTTATATCTTCTTACACTTCTTCTTCTTAGGTTGTTTCATTTTGAAGTAATAACATCAGTATAACTAATATAATGATATGTTATTATAAGTATGAAACAACCCTATTTCACCATCTATCCATCCTACGGAAAACGAAATCACCGCGCGTGCGTACGTACGGAATACCGTCTCCATGCCGTGGTGTAATCTATTTTCCACCACCACCTTACATGGATGGGTATAATGGTGCAAATAAACAACTATATATGATTATTGTAAAGTGGTATTAATTCTGAAATAGTATTCATACACTCCAATACAATTCCACGATCATGAGAATGATATCATTGCTCGTGCGTACGTACAGACTACTGTCTCCACAACGTGATGAGATTCATTCTACATGTTAAACATTCATGAATGATTATAAAGTATACATAATAAGTAATCATGAAATATATGAAATAATAATGATACTGGATTTATGTGTATATATATGTATGTCATCTACTTAATTCCATTCAACTCAATAAGGAAACGAAAACAGCGTTCATGCATACGTACGACCTACCGTCTCAATGAACGGTGTATTTCTTTCCATTTACTAATCTATTATATATATGTATATTCTGAATATATATTATATAAATCGTGTTTTATATTCTGTAATTATGTTATAATGATCTAAGTAATCATATGAATAATTACAAGTCAAAACACGGAAGACAAATGAAACGATTCTACCCAAAACGCTCTTTAACATGGAATTTACAAAAGAAGGGGTAAAATAAAGTCATAAGTGAACCATATATGATATCATAACAATGAGTATGATTCTGGAATAAGTCAATAACTTTATTTAAATCATTATACAAGAGGTTCGGACACTTACGAAGAAAATTGGACCTAAGGTAAGAGAAAATATCACAATCTCATTTTTATCTGAGATTGTTTATACTTTGGTATTTACTGGGGTGTATTTTATCATTCACGTCCATGTTCCCTAAATATTTAATATTGTTTATATCCACCTAAAATTTATTAAATCCAATTTTACCCTTCGGTGAGTTTTTAGTAAAGGATCTGAAAGTAATCTTTTGTCTTTTTTCGTATGAGGTACTTTTTGACTTTTCCGAAAAAAGTACCAGAAGAATGTTTATTACCTTATACGGAATGAATGGATTTTTAAAACATTATTTCCAAGAATATTCCTTTACAAGTTTTCATGTTTATTTTTAATCAACTTCTCTTAGTTTAAAATTGTATGACATGCTATGAAAGGAAAAATGTTTTTGAGGTAGAAAAGATATTTTCCTCAAGAATGGAGTTCAAGTGTTTTATCAAAATTATTTTCCATATAAGATAATAAAGGGTACTGTTCTATCCCTATTTTTAAATTGATTTGATTATGTTATGATGGAATTATTTTTATTATGTCCTTTTATCTTATATGAATTATGTTATGATGGCATGATGTTTAAGATTCCCATTTTTATTACATGGGTTATGCAATGATGTATGATTTTTTTGATTTTGTGGCACACATAAGAATGGTATCATTATGTGATGGATGGGAACTATATCTCCCTCAAATTCATTGGATAAAGATTTTATATCTCATGTCATATACATGGCTGGAACGGCAGGTTAAACCGGTTTAGTGAAACAGGACTGAAACGAGGAGTGAACTCGGTTCAAAAATGGACTTTGTGCACTAAGATAGTCTTGGAAGTGAGTCTTGACTAATAAGAAATGATTCTCTATGATTATGTGTATATGAGACAAAGTTTCATGTTTTATGTTATGATTATTGGGATTAAATTTCACTACTATGATTTATCCCACGTTATGATATTATGATCTGTTTTGCAGGTTAAGATTTCCAAAATTTTATGTTCTTATGAATATGATGTGATTGATATTTCCTTTGTTTACCCTTACTGAGCATTTGATCTCAACCTTTTATGTTTTATTTTCCCCAGGATATAAAGAATGGTTTTTGGTAAGAAAAAAACAGGAAGATATTTATGGGAGATGTTGAAGATCTTTCACCGCGATTAGAAGATTATATTCCGAGTTTCCAAAGACACTAAACTATTACGGTCCTTGTGTGTGTGTTTTTGTAATGTACTAAGTATTTCTCAAAAGTAATGTAATGTCCTTGTACGTCAATCTTAGGGTCTCTACAGTTGGTATCAGAGAAAAGGATTAGTCAACCTTTGGAAACCAGGATACGAGAACTTTAGTGAGATCCCAAGATATATTTCTAATGTATGTCTTGGGATGTCCCTAAGGTTAAGTATAATTATAGGTTATAGTACAAGAATTACGGTAACCTAAGATGTTAGATAGTGAAGGTACTCCCCATTTATTATGTTGTTTTCCCTAGCATGATTTTTTCCTCTCACACTATTCTTTTTGGGTTTTAGACGATGGATGGAACCCGAAAGAACTGTGTTGATCAATGCAATGGACAATGCAATGATTGTCCTCCTGAATAAATAAATGTAATGGGAGATGGAGGGAAAAATCTTATTGCTATAATTACACAAACAATGAATCATTCTAGACTTACAAATGAGCAGAGAAGGGAACAATATTCTATTGAGTCCATCATGACGCATCGCCCACCTTCTTTCAGTGGGTCTTCTGATCCACTTGTTGCTGAACAATGGATCAGTACCACTGAAAAGATATTTTCAGTTCATCAATGTTCTGAACATGATAAATCCATCTTAGCATTATATTGTTTGGAAGTTGAAGCTGATCAATGGTGGAATCTTATCAAGAATACGAGGCCAAAAGATGAAATTGAGTCCATGGAATGGGATGAGTTCAAGAAATTATTTTTCAATAAGTACTTCCCTCGTATTCTTCGAACAAAGATGGAGATGGAGTTTCTTGAACTAAGGAAAAAGGATGATGAATCTATTGGTGTATACGAAGTGAATTTTACAAGGCTTGCAAGGTATGCATCTGGCTTTATCATCCAACCTGAAAGTAAAGTTGATCGATTCATCAGTGGCTTAAAACCAAATCATAGAAGGGAATTAGATATAAGAGACTTCAGTAGCTATGAAGAAATTATGTGATGTGCTATTAAGGTAGAAATGGAAGTTGGTGTTACATATTCATCTCATGGTTTTGACAAGAAACAAAAGATGGAGTTCAAGGTGAAATCTCAGAATAATGGTGAAAAAAAGATTAATGTTTCCTTATGCTCAAAGTGTGGAAAGAAGCATGGTGGAGATTGTCTTAATGGGACAAGAAAATGTTTTAAGTGTGGAAAAGAAGGTCATCGAGCAGCTGAGTATCGAAGTAATGGAAAAAGGGTTGATAATGGTGTCAATAAAGAAAAGACTGCAGAAAACTCACCAACAACACTTCAATGCTTCATGTGCAATGAAATGGGGAATTATGCTAATCAATTCCCTAATCCAAGGGTTAATGATGATCGACATGAGCAACCACTTATGGCAAAGGACAAAGGGAAGTCACATGTGATCACTATTGGTGATGTTGAATATGACAACGATGTGGTGGAATGATTAAGTGTTTATGTAATGGGATTCCAAAATAATGTTGTATATAGTATCGTGGAATATTGGAATATTTATGTATTGGTCTGTTGTGGTTTTCATTAATTTTATGGCACCAGTAACCATGGAAAGTGATTGAGATATTTTTGGTAAAGAGCTGATATGCGCATAATGAAGGGATAAGAAGATAATGAGATGTTTTATTGTATTCATGAGCTTATGATTGATATAAGGACTAAGTGATATCATTGTTTTAGTCTAAATAATTTTTAGGATTTTTGTTTGTGGAAAGTGTTAACTTTTAACTGCATTCATGTTTCCACTAAGGTTAAATGGGTATACTTGATTAAGGTATTCACATGTTTGTAATTTGACCAACAAGATATATCTTATGATATATGGGGGATAAATGATGGCATTCACGTGATTGTTATGTGACATTTCAAGTAATCATTTTTATACTATGAGCTTGGACCGATGTATTTTGGATAAGCCTAAAGATTGGGATTGATTATGTTGGACATAAGTTAGTATTGTTTAGGGATAGAATTTTTTTTGATATTATTTATGGGATGTTATAGTAATTTTGTTTTTGAAAAATGACAACCTGCAGGATGGGCGACAGCCCATCGCATTGGACAAGGCTGTGGGAATCAAACCCACAACCGAAGTGCGACTGACCTTTATCGCCTACCACTAGCCTACAGGAAGTCCCTGTTTAGTAGAAACTAGTTTTATTATGATATAATAAGTATAAGTACATTTTAGTAACCATATATGATTAATCTCACTGTAGATCGACTTATGTATATTTAACAACTTTTGTTAACCTTTTGTTTGAGACAGATGGAATGACCCGTAATTCTATCACATGATCTGCTAACACTTCAAGAAGAAAAAATTCAACTTCATTTCTTTAAGAGATGAAGTGTAAAATGTTCAAGGCACGAAAAACAGTGAGATTGTACCAAAATAAAGTAAGTATTTATTCTAATTCAAATTCTTCAACTTTAGGGAAATGATCTTGAAAACCAAAAATGTTGTCCTAGTGCTCTTATATCTAATGAATCAGATGGCACCTTAGATCATCACAAGTTAATGGATTTGTGATTTATGGGTTTTCCATAGCCATGTTCTCTACCACTCTCCATCAAAACATGATGGTTAGATTTCTCTTCCATATCCATATTTTCACCTATGTGGAAACCCAGTGATTAGTTTTTTTTGGGTAACGATTACATTTCATACTTTTGTTTTCAAAGATTGGTTTTGGTATTCCTTTTTATGATATGGGTTTATATTAAAGAAACTTTCAAGTAGTAAACCATTTATAACCCCGATGAATTTCGAGGGCGAAATTCATTTTAAAGGGGGTTAGAATATAACCCCCCGAGATTTTATGAAAAATATTCTTTTTAATTTCATTAATGTATTGTGTTGTACGCTACACCAAAAGGAGCTTGCACAACATGCATACTTGACTTGCCTTGCATTACACGCAATCGCAACCATCCTCGATAGCGTGTGTAGTACGCAATACTGAGTTTCACTAAACAACGATATGCTATTAAAATATTATTAAAACTAGCCGTTATGAAAAGTAATAACCACTTTTTGAAATTTTGTAAATTTTATTTTTTAAAATGGACTTCAATTTAGGATTCGGAATATCGAAATTATCTTAGGGTGAAATTTTTGTACTTTTCGGATAACTTTCATTTTCTGATGAATAGTGAAAATTACTAAATTTTAATTAAAAGCAACCTTTTTAATCGTAATAGTTAATAGTGATAAATTATTAATTTGTGTGGTTTTAATGTATATTTAGAATATATTTTTACAATTTAATACAATGTTGTTTATTGGATTTAATTTCACATTTAAACCAGACAAAAACAAGTGTCAATCTTTTGATAGTTATTATCTCTTAAGAACACGCTATTTGTTTTGACGACGGGAATTAATTTTTAAATTAATTAATGCAACTGATATGTTTTTAATTTGGTAAAATAGACATCATTTTTGAGTTCATAATATAAAATATATCTTAGGCTTAATTTTTTTTATTTTTCTGGAAACTTTCATTTTTGATGAATAGTGAAACCATTAAGTGGTAGTTAAGAAAAATGAATTTTTCATAAAACGTAATTTTACTGCTTTTGTGAGTGGAATTTCAAAAATCTGAGACACATGATTGATGTCAGTAAGTAAAATTTGATTCAATGAGATGAAAATAATTTTTGGTGAATAGTAACTTTTACTTTTTTTACCACGGTTAAAAGTAAATAGGGTAATTACGGGTAAAAATGATATTATTATTACCCTAACACATGTCCTCATTCTATTGGATAAGTTTAATTCGACAAAAAACAACCTTAGGAATAAAATAGGACCATTTAGGCCCACTTGGATTAGATTAGGACATTTACTATTAATTTATTTAATGAAGGGTTAAAATAGTTAAAATCAAAGTTTAATAAGTATATAATTTTTAATATAGGGTTATAAATAAGATAAATTCGACTATAAATATTAATTAGAAAGATAAAATTTTTCCTACATAATTATATTTTATTTGTAATTTTTATACTTTAAATAAGTTAATTTATTTATGACATAGAGATGATGCAGTAATTATCTGATTAATAAAATATTGACATAATTGATGTTATAAATACCCAAATAAATATATTACGAGAAATTTTATGAATTATACTAATTTTTTATGTTAATATGACATGTTAGTATTTATTTAATTAAATTTTTTAGAACTAATCATTCTTTTATGATTTTCACAAAAATCAATTACTTAATAGTGTCAAAATTGACATAAAATAGTTTTTAAAACAAATATTATATTATTAATTGTTATTTTCTTCCTAAAAATCTAATGTTCGGCCAAATGACTTAGATAAGGTTATATATATTAATAATAAACAAATTGGGGTTTCTTTGGCTGATTATAGTAAGTTTATTAACCTTATAGTATAAGAACACAAGAAGACACGGTAAAAGTAAATTTTTTTAACTTAATGTTAAATCTAAATGATAAAGTTAAAATAGGAACCTAAACTTGACTAAATTATATTGGATGAGATGATTTCGACCCATCCCCACCTTAGCGGCAAAATATATCAATTTTAAACTATTTAAAATCAAATTTGAGTTTATAATAAAATAATATTTTTAGTTATTCCAAAGGTGCCCATCTCCTCCCTTATAAAAGGGCACATCCTCCCTCTCTTTCTAACACCACTTTGAGGCTTATAGATCGTCCAAACCCGGCCAAATTCTATTCTACACTTCCATAGCTACATCCTAGAGGTTCTGGTCTTCCTGAAAGCCCAATTTTAGTGCCCTAAAAGGAGATCTAAAAGAGGTGCTTCAAAGAAGAGGTAATGTCCTTTACCTATTCTTTCAACTTTATTTCTTCTTCCACTTCTTCTTATTAGGTTGTTTCATTTTGAAGTAATAACATCAGTATCACTCATATACTTATATGTTATTATAAGTATGAAAAACCCTATTTCACCAAATATCTATCCTACGGAAAACGAAATCACCGTGCGTGCGTACGTACGGAATACCGTCTCCAAGCCGTGATGTAATCTATTTTCCACAACCACCTTACATGGATGGGTATAATGGTGCAAATAAACAACTATATATGATTATTGTAAAGTGTTATTAATTCTGAAATAGTATTCATACACTCTAATACAATTCCACGATCATGAGAACGATATCATCGCTCGTGCGTACGTAAGGACTACCATCTCCATGACGTGATGAGATTCATTCTCCACGTTAACCATTCATGAATGATTATAAAGTATATATAATAAGTAATCATGAAATATATGAAATAATAATGAAACTATATTTTTGTGTATATATATGTATATCAACTAATTAATTCCATTCAACTCAATAAGGAAACGAAAACTGCGTTCATGCGTACGTACAACCTACCGTCTCCATGAACGGTGTATTTCATTCCATTTTCTGATCTATTATATATATGTATATTCTGAATATATATTATATAAATCATGTTTTATATTCTGGAATTATGTAATCATGATCTAAGTAATCATATTAATAATTACAAGTCAAAACACGGACAACAAATGAAACGATTTTACCCAAATTGCTCTTTAACATGGAATTTACAAAAGAATGGGTAAAATAAAGTCATAAGTGAACCATATATGATATCATAACAATGAGTATGATTCTGGAATAAGTCAATAACATTATTTAAATCATTATACAGTAGTTTCGGACACATACGAAGCAAATCGGACCTAAGGTAAGGGAAAATATCACAATCTCATTTTTATCTGAGATTGCTTATACTTTGGTATTTACTGGGGTTTATTTTATCATCCACGTCCATGTTCTCTCAATATGTAATATTTTTTCCATCCACCTACAATTATTTAATTCCAATTTTACCATTTGGTTAGTTTTAAAGGATATGAAAGGCGTCTTTTGTCGTTTTTCGTACGAGGAACTTTTTTACTTTTCCGAAAAACGTACGAGAAGAATGTTTTTTTAACTTATACGGAATGAATGGATTTTTAAAACATTATTTTCAAGAATCTTCTTTTACAAGTTTTCAAGTTTATTTTTAATCAACTTCTTTTAGTTTAAAATTTTATGACATGTTAAGAAAGGAAAAATGTTTTTGAGGTAGAAAGGATATTTTCCTCAAGAATAGAGTTCAACTGTTTTATCAAAATTATTTTCCATCTAAGATAATAAAGGGTACTGTTCTATCCCTATTTTTAAATTGATTTGATTATGTTATTATGTAATTATTTTTATTATGCCCTTTTATCCTATATGAATTATGTTATGATGACATGATGTTTAAGATTCCCATTTTTATTACATGGGTTATGCAATGATGTATGATTTTTTTGATTTTGTGGCACACATAAGAATGGTATCATTATGTGATGGGTGGGACCTATATATCCCTCCTATGCATTGGGTAAAGAATTTATATCTCAGGAGATTGACATGGCTGGAATGGCAGGTTAAACCGGTTCAGTGAAATAGGACTGAAACGAGGAGTGAACTCAGTTCAGAAATGGACTTTTTCCACTAAGATAGTCTTGGCAATGAGTCTTGAATAATAAGAAATTATTCTCTATGATTATGTGGGTATTCCACAATGTTTCATGTTTTGTGTTATGATTATTGGGATTACATTTCACTACTATGATTTATCCCATGTTATTATATTATGATATGTTTTTCAGGTTAAGATTTCCAAAAGATTATGTTCTTATGAATATGATGTGATTGATATTTCTTTTGTTTACCCTTACTGACCATTTGAGCTCACCCTTTTATGTTTTCTTTTCCCCAGGATTTAAAGAAGGGTTTTTGGTATGAAAAAACGGGAAGATCTTTATGGGAGATGTTGAAGATCTTTCACCACGATTAGAAGATTATATTCCGAGTTTCCAAAGACACTAAACTATTACGGTCCTTGTGTGTGTGTTTTTGTAATGTACTAAGTATTCCACAAAAGTAATGTAATGTCCTTGTACTTAAAGCTTAGGGTCTATACATTTAACTGACAACTCCCTTGTTAAATCAAATTGGAAATATCTAATTTTCATAGCAAACTGGGAAGATATGAAACAATGCGATGATCTAGAATCAAATAATGCATTTTCTAAACTTGAGGAAACCATTAAACTACCTTCCACCACGTCTTTCAGAGCTTCTACCTCAGCAGTAGTGATAGCATAAGCTTGGCCTTGATCCCTTGAACTTTTCTGAGTTAAGTTCCTCTGACGCTTAGTAAATTCATTTTAATAATGTCCCATATCCCTACAATTGTAGCATTGAACATCGGTAGCTTCCTTCTTCCCCTTGCAATCACGAGCTTGGTGGCCTTTTTCACCACTCTTGTAACAGACTCCCATTACATTTAAGAAAGTACCAGGGAGTTTCATCCCACATTTTCTACAGGATGGATATTCAACATTTCCCTTCTTCCCCTTACTTCCATTCCCAGATTGATCAGTAATTCTCTTCTTCTCTTTCTTTGCTTTAAAGTCATAAGACGTAGAGAATTCCTTTTCTGTCTTGATAGCACATGAGACAATGTCTTCATACGACGAGAAGGATTGTGAGACTAATGCTAGATGGATAAATGTGTTTAACCAATCAAAGAGATGATCAATCTTACTTCTTGTCTTACGTATATAATCTCCATCATACCGTGTTAACCTTGTAAAGTTAGCCTCATACATTGCGACATTCTCATCCTCCATTTGTCTCAGACTCAGAAATTTCCTTTCCATATCTTCTTGATGGTTACGAGGAAAGTATTTTTCTAAAAACATATCTTTTAACTCCCTGCATTCCATATTTGATACTTCATCATCTTCCTTTATGTTTTGAATCAATGAACACCATTGATCAGCATCTCCAATGAGGTGGTAAACTTCCATGATAACTTTTCCCTTTCACTACTTTCCAAAGCCTGAAATATTTTCTCTTGGGAATTTATCCATTGCTCATCTACTAAGGGATTTTTAATCCCATTGATGGTTGGTGGTTGTTTCCTCATGAAGAGATCTAACATTGAACCTCCACGCTGTGGATCAGGGTGCTCCATACGGGTAAGGTTATTATTCCAAACATGAGTGAGTTGTCCCAGTATGGTGATTAGATGATCGGCACTAGTTTCATCACCATCTCCACTATAATTATCTTGAGCAGGAGGGAAATCCCTACATGGAGTCTGTGCATTGATATGGTTTCCATTTCTTCCACTAGGCGCCATTTCTAAACAATGGAATAAACTAGATCAGTTTATGAATCAAAATACATAATTCCATACTTATAAAACACTTAACATAAATTGAACTATTTGTGGATATAATCCATAATTATAAAAATGTTTTCATTGAGGTTGTATATACTCATAAACCCTTCATAATGATTTTTAAAGAAAATGATAGTTATCCTAAGAATATCCCTCGGGCGTGTCGTAACCAAAAGTGCAGCAAGGCCCGTTGTCGTGCACCAGTTCCCATTTGAGTCTAGCGCAAAGAGGTGTTTTTGGGTTTTACCCCTAGGTACATCTGTACCAGAGCCGCCTCTACCTAATCGTATCCAGACAAGGATGTATTGCTCGGAAAACTCACAAAATCTCTACAATACCAAAATTCTAGGAAGTTCTTCTATACTAATCCTCAAAGTCCATCTTAAATCTATGTGCTCTAATCAGAGTTTATCTAAATCTAGCTGCCAAGGTTTGTACTAAACTTACTCTGATACGAACTGTAACTCCCCGACCACAATCACCCAGAGTCAGTGAATTATTACATAAGATTGGCATGATCATAAGAAAGATCAAATTTCGAATGACCGATTAGTTTAGTAGACTTGGAAACACTAGATATATTCATAAAGTTTTACATGACATCATAAAATGAAAACTACAAAAATATTGTTTCCATAGTCCACACTCGTATCCCCTTATACAATCTTTGTAGGTCATTCATAACTTACTTCTTCACATCCTGGGAAAAATAAAACATAGAAAATGGGTGAGATCAAATGCACAGTAAGGATAACAATATAACTGAAACGTTCATACAAAAGAATAAACATTTAAGGCAATGTATAACTAAAAAAAGTCTTTTAAACTTGAACATCAACATAGTATGTCAAAAATAAAATGAAATAATTCCATTTACTTATTCACATGGATATTCTACTAATCGAATAATCACATGAAATATCAATAACCACTTTCATAATGACAGAATGCATAATTTCAGATTATCATAACCACGTAGCCAAGGCCTCACGCAAAGACTACATATAAGATTTTGTCAAGGCCTCGTTCCAAGACACTAGTTTGTCTCATGAGACCTACCGATGCACCAAGGAGCTATAGCAGGCTCCACCCATCAATTACTAAGTCCGATTCATTCCTCATATGAAAATTATTAAACATAACATAAACATTCGTATTAAAACTATCATACGAAATGTCAATACTTTATCCACAAACCATGAATGGTATAAAAATTGCACATCCACAGTCAAACATAACTCATTCGATACAATATGCAAGATTTTATTGTATCATATTAACCTTAATCGAGAGTGATGAAGATATTGACATAGATGAAAATAATCATCAAAACAATTAGAGTGAAATATCCCCCTTTTTCATGAAACCATTTAAAAGGCACACTATTTGTCAAGAATCCATTTAAAATATATTTTAGAATCAAAGTGTCCCATACCACTTTGAAACATATAAAAGGAGTTTTAATTTTATAACTTTAATGTCTATATAAATAAATCCTCAAAACCATTTTTAAATCATGGACATTAATGATAAATATTTATAAGAATAAGTCTTTAATACATTTAAAAATGGTATTTTAGTTAGAGATTATACCGAAAAGAGAGAAACTTTAATACAAATAATTGAGGTATAAAAACTTTGTAATATCGTGTGAATAAAGGGATTCATGATATACTATGTCAAAGTACATTATATAAACCATATAAAAGTGATTTGGTGTATAACAAGAAAGAAGTCTCAATGGAATGTAAATTGAGATAAATTATCTTATAAAGACCATATCCTTAGGTTAAGGATAAATCGACGACATAATTATGTGTGAAAAATATAAATACACTCAATATGATTGGATATTTAGTGTAAATCAATCAGATGACATTCACACATATTCTTGTAAAAACAACACCAATGAATTGGATGTTTAACTCAACAAATCGAGATTGAGTAAAAATTACTCTTATCAAGTTCATACCGATGATCTGATAATTTATCAATGGAGTGATTATGTGTATCAAAAGTTTTTCCACAGAAAGGGGAGTGGAATTTATGACATAATCAAATGAATAGTGATTCTACACATAATCTTGGCGTAAAATAATCAATGAAGTATGCATAAAGTCGAATGAGTGGAAATTGAAATTTCAAATTCACTTATTAATTTGGTAACATAAAAAACATACACCCATGAAATAAGGATCGTACAATGATGATTTAAATATACATTAATTAAATTATATTACACAATGAATACAAAGATGGGCAGTACACACACCACATGTAATAAATAAGTGGTGAACAATGGAATTATCGTGGAATTAGAAGTGAGATAAGAAACCCCTTACTTTGTACTTTTTCCTTGGTCGACGGTAGGTTATCCTCTTGTATAATGGTGAAATAATTGTTATTGATTTATACAAGAATCATTTACATTAATATGATATCATATATGATCTTTTAACATTGATTTGTTAATAATATCTTTGTTTTATCGTCATTTCGGGTGTTAACTTACTCATTTTCCTTTATATTCTTTGTTACGTAAGCTATATTTGTTATGGATAGGTTGTATATTTTTTATATACAGAATTATATCATGTCCTTAAAAATTATTTTTAATCAACAAATGAGAATTATACTTGAATGGATACGATGGAGAATGAATCTCATCGCGTTCATGGAGACGGTAGTCCGTACGTACGCACGAGCAACAATATAATTCTTTTGATGTTAAAATAATATACAATTAGATGGTATATCTTATAGAAAGAATAATTATAAAGTTATATTTATTATTTACATGAATTACACATCATTATTATACCCATCCAAATAATAATTTATTGAATGACAATTACACCACGACGTGGAGACGGTAAGCCGTACGTACGCACATTTGGTGACATGCCATTCAAAGGATGGATAGAATACTGAATATGGTTGTACCATATTTATAATAACATCATGGTATATAGAAGATACTGAAGTTATTATTTTAGAATACAAATAACAAAGAATGAAGGAGTTGAAGAATAAAGAAACTTGAAAGAGGGTGGTGAAAACATTACCTCTTCTTTGGGTTCTTCCTTTTGATTTGTTAAAAAGGGATCCTTAGGTTGGATTTCAGATCAAAATAAGGCCTCTAGGTTGTAGTGAGGGAAGTTTAGAGAGTATTTGGGTAGATTTTTTCCGAGCCAAAAGTCTTTTAATGTATGAATTAGTGAGAAGGGGGGGTTCCCTTTTATAAGAGGGGTGAGGGGAACCTTTGGAAGAGCTAAAACTATTATTTTATAATAAATTCATATTCGGTTTATAACAGCTCCAAAGTGGATTATTTAAAGGTTAAGGTGGGGATGGGTCGTAAAGAACTCAAACAATAGAATTTAGATAGGTTTGGGTCATTATATTAACCTTATCTTTAAGTATTAACTCTTAGTTAATTAGTTTCAATTCACTACTGGAAAACTAACATATACCAGCGATTTGGAACTGTTGGTATAGGCCTCCAAACCGTTGGTATAGCCTATACCAACGGTTTGGAGAACCGTTTCCAAGTAAGCTGTTGGGATAGGTCTATACCAATGGTTTTGGGAAAACTGTTGGTATAGACCTATCCCAACTGTTTTGGAAACCGTTGGTATAATTAATATGAAAATCTATACCAACAGTTATGGAACCGTTGGTATATGTATTTAAAAAAAACATTCACTGGGATTTGATCCCAGGACCCCTAGTTTATTATTCAACGTCTTAAACACTATCCTAACATGACTTTTGTGACTATAATTATATATATATATATATTTATTCTCATAATGATTTTAAGTTTTGATTTATATAATGTTATGGGTAAGAGGGAATGACAAAAAATCAAAGGATATATACCAACGGTTGTCAAAATCGTTTGTATAGGCCTCTACCAACGGTTTTGACATGTTGATTTGTGGGGGACCTTTCACAACGGTTTTGGAAAACCGTTGGGATAGGTATACCCTTTACCAACGGTTTTGGCCAAACCGCTGGGAAAGATGTCCACAAAGTGGACGTTTCCCAACGGTTTTGGAAAACCCTTGGGATAGGTATACCCTTTCCCAGCGGTTTTGGGCAAACCGTTGGGAAAGGGTATACCTGTCCAAACGGTTTGCCAAAATCATTGGGAAAGGTGGCTAAAATGTGGGCTTTCCCAACGGTTTGGCCAAACCTTCGGGAAAGGTGGCCTCAAAGTGGTATTTCCCAACGGTTTAGCAAAACCATTGGTATAGAAGCGTTGGGAAAGGTCAGATTTCCAGTAGTGCTTTTACAATGTCTCTTTGTATTTTTATATTATAAGGTTAATAAACTTACTATATACTTCTAAGAGACCCCCAAGTGGTCCATTAATGATACACCTATCATGATATAAGTCTCTTGGTAAAACCTTATATTTTTAGGAATTGAATATCAATTAATAATATAATATTTTTTTTAAAAACTCTTTTAAGTCAATTTTGACACTATTTGGAAAATTGATTTTTTTGAAAATCATAACAAAATGATTACTTAGAACAAAGTTAATTAAATTATTCCTAACTTGTCATATTAACCTAGAACATTAGTGTAATTCATAAAAAGTCTCAAATTATATTTATTTGGGTATTTATAATACCAATTAATTTAATTTTTTACTATTATGGTAATTACTGCATCATCATTGTGTCATAAATAAATTAAATTATTTAATGTCTAAAAATTATAAATAAAATATCATTATGTAGGAAATATTTTAAGTTTTCTAATGAATATATAGAATTTAATTTATCTTATGTATAACCCTATATTAAAAATGATTTAGTAAATAAACATTGATTTTAACTCTTTTAACTCTTCTTTGAATTAAATAATAATAAATGTCATAATCTAATCCAACTGGACCTAAATTATAATATTTTATTCTTATGGTTGTTATTGGTCTAATTAAGCTTATCTAATAGAATTAGTACATGTGTTAGGGTAATAGTAATATCATTGTTACCCTTAATTACTCAATTTAATTTTATCTATGGTAAATAAAAGTAAAAGGTTACTATTCACCAAAAATTATTTTCATATCAATGAACCACATTTTAGTCCTTGATATTAACTGTGTCTCTCGTATTTTTGAAAATCCACTCACAGAAGCGGTAAAATTATGTTTTTTGAAAAATTTAGTTTTTTTAACTACCACTTAGTGGTTTCACTATTCATCAAAAATGTGGTTTTTCAGAAAAATAGAAAAAATTCACCCTAGGCTAATTTCTATATTCCGAATCCAAAAATGAAGTCCATTTTGAAAAATAAAATTTATAAATTTCAAAAATTGGGTATTACTATTCATAACGGCTAGTTTGATTGGTTGTGGTGTGTTAGAACTCAATGTTGCGTACAACACACGCTATTGCATTATTCAATGAAAAGCATACTGTAGAAGCTTGTGGTGTTACAATCATAATCATTGATAATATATCTACAATACAGTGACCATTAAGATTAGTGAATGTTAATGGTTAGGATAAAATATAATTGATTCTAAAGGATTATGTGATAGGATCAATGAGTATGAACATTCCATATGAATCCCATTTATCTGAGCTATTAAGGGTGGCTTCATCAATGATAACTTCCCTTGACTAATCCAAATATAAAAATTAACAACTAAAACATAATTAAAATACTTTATGGAATAATTTCAAGCTTATAGAGGTCACAACCCATGGAATTTTCATCGAACAACCACAAGAAATCACCACATTCAGACACCTTCCAAAAGAGAATACAGTAGTGTAATAAGGGGTTTTTATATAGTCACTAGTATTATGGTTTTTTATATTTTTATTTAATAAAAGGATTATTATATTTTTACTTTTTAAAATTAATTTATATATTATTTATTTGATAAGTTTCATTTAAATTATATTTTGAAACAAAGAAACCAAAACTATATTTTATGAAACTATTTGGTTTCAATTAAAACACACTTTAATAAACTCGATAATTATAAAATAAATTTTACTTTAATTATATATTATTATCAATTAATATAAAATTTAATATAAATGATAGTATAATTTGATGAAGTCTAATGTAATTTTTATAAGGGTTGTAAAGTTGATAGTGATGTAAAAAAATATTTCCAAGAAAATAATTATTTTTAATTAAAATTTTAAATTAGTTGATTTTGAAAATTATTTTGGAAAAATAATTATTATTCATAAAATAATCATGTAGAAATTATCCAATGATTAATTTTTAATCACTTTCTAAGACAATCAAATTTCTTGGTTGAAATAAATTAAGAATAAATATATGGTATGTATTAAAAAATCATAATATCCCATAAGTGATGCAATAAAAATTATAAAGGGAATCAACAACCATAAGAATAATTTATCTTTTAAATAATTTTTTATTTAATTTTTTATTATTAATATTTACAATCCTATAATGAATCATTCAAATACTATATTATATTTTACGGTTTTAAAAACAATTTTTTATGAACATAACTCACATCCACATCATCGATGGTATTATTTTAAGGATTTCGGTTCATAACAAAATATATTGTTAAAACTAATCCACGATGGCAGAAATCATGGCCGAAGATAATTGAAAGTGTTTTTGTTTTGATTGTTTTATCACATAGATTATAAAACATATTTTTATAAATTAATAAATAAATCCCACATATTTTTCTATAAATACCCGAAAAATATACTGTTACTCTTCACTTAGAACCCATTAAGCTCAAAATTTATCTCCCCCTACCTCTATAATCTCCTCCCAAGCTGTTCTCATTCCCTTAATAATATTCTCTCTTAATTTTAGAAGCACCCTTTAAAGGTAATTTTTTATCTTCTTCTCCCTTTTTATTCAAGTACATTCTTTGTATCATTCCTTCTTATTTAAAATTTTTGATTTTTTAATATATTTTTAAACATTTTATTATTTTCTTTATGATTCTAATTCAATTATTGATCACCTTTAACTTTAATTAATCACTACTATGAACCTTTTTGTACCCTTGTAACACTACCAAAATTATCCCATGGTTTTACACACCTATCTATTATTTTTTGAATACCAATGTTCCCTTCCACTCAAGGTTATTCACCTAGATGAACCTATCATTCATTTATTTAGTACCTCCAGGTACATAAATGACACTTTTTTATCATGGGATTAAATGTGATGAAAATTTTTCTTCTGTTTTGTGAACTTTGAGGCACACAAATGCATGTCCAAAATATTAATGTGATTATGGGATAGAAATTATACTGCCCTCAAATGCATTGGGTAATGTTTTTATCTTAGGGGACACTATGTATAGTTCATATGTAGATATATTAAGAATTATATGTTATGATATCTCAATATTTATCATTGAATTATTATTACTATTTCATTTTTAGGTTGTTTTCACATTACTATGACACATTTTGATTATCTTATTACAACATGCTTTAAAGTTCATGATTATGATTATATACTTTATATGTCATCGTTTTATAGATCTTGACTCACAATTACTATTTTAGGCGAGGATATCATTTTTTATTCCCTTATTGAGCTTTATAGCTCACCCATTTCTTATGTATGCCTTCAGGTGATCCTTGGTAGTATTAGATGCTTAATGGAATTTAAAATGAATGTTTTTGTGTTTTTCAATATTTTCATTATGCTAATGTTTAAAATATAGTGGTATATATTTAATTACACGAATACAATTGGACTTATGCTAATTTTCCATTGTATAAACTGTATTTGTATTAATAAATCTTGAAATAATATTTATAAAAGATATGGCCTTTCATATTTCATACACCATATATAATATTATTTTATGTATTTTGTTGTTTTATCTACTTATATATAGTTTGGGAATGTATGATACATGGAATTCCTCTTGTATAAATTTTTATGTGCTCTAAGAATAAGGGGTTTAACTCATATGAGGGAAAATTATCGCCCAATATTATTTCCAAAACATTCTTTCTTTATTACCATCCATTGGGAATCATGGGGATTATGTTAATCATAGTAGAATTAAAATTTTACATATGTGAGGCTGAGGAGTGATAGGTCCAATTGGGATGATGAAAATGATATTATTTTTTTCCTTTTTCTATTCATGGAGGTAATATTATTTTTTATTCATGAAATGTTTATTAAAAGGTATATCTAAGCTCTTTATAGTAATCCATGATTAACCAATATATAAAAATACAGTAAGTGGTTATTGAATAACATGTAGATTTTCAATGGGATACTTATGGTTATTATTAATCGTTTAAGGATATTAATTATCTCTATGCATAATGTTTGAATTCATATAAACTTTGATGGATTTCAATGTCATTTTGGAAATGTATATATATAAAGGGATCATAATTAAGACGGGGAATTAGTTGAACATGCTAAATTACATAAAGGGTTATCTTGGTAAGGGTTTAAGAGATTGTTTAATCCAAACTTATGCCCTCATAAATTTCAAGTATAAAATATGAGAAGTTAAATTTATTTGTACAATGGTGATATGATGTTATAGTAATATGATCCCTAGATTACCACATTGGTTTATTTTTCACGAGGAATAGCTACTAGTGAATCCTAAATGGGCTAAATGACTGATTAATAATTGAGATTATATATATTATTTTTAGTATTTTTATTTACCATTGACTCATATGTAGAGATGATGAAAAATTAATTAGTGAAAACAGTGGTATCAGGGAAAATCCTATATCTATAGGTATCTTCATTCATCCCATTTAAATTATTGGCTCGATTTGTGGGTAGAACATAAAACGATATGATTATTCACATGGAATGGTATCCTAAAATGGTTAAAATTCCTTGAAACATTCCTTTACATCGTATAGGGCTGATTTGTTTATGGTTCTCTAGACAACATAAAGTGAGATTACATGTAGAATCCAAGGAACAATTTCTGGTGTGGGAGTCGTAGACACATCAAGCAATATTATAGTATCCCATCTAGTTCAACTATTTTAGATGAATAAAATTATACCTAGATATATCAGTCATATGGGCCACAATAAACTTGTACTTTCTAGTAGTAACAGGTAATGAGGACTGACTATGTAACTATATAAGTATTTCACAATGTACCATCATAATAGAAAGGATTATCCAAGTATGTGTTATATCAGGGCTACTAATTTTATATGTATTATGACCCACCAATGTAAAATTCATGACCTTAAATAGTAAATGGTATGGTTGAAATGATTATACTGTCATTTATATATTATTTGATATTGGTTCTAAACATTTTTTTATTATTACATGAGAATTTGATTAGTTCATCTTATTGGTAGAGATGATGCTACCAATCATGTGCTTCTGAGTGACTCCCGAAGCAAAAGGATTCAAATGTATATTATGAAATTTTAGGATATTTAACATATACGTTTCATGGTAAATCATAGTTATGGAGATTTTTTTATTTCTTATCATCATAGGTATTGA
Source organism: Viscum album (assembly GCA_963277665.1). Lineage (NCBI taxonomy): Eukaryota > Viridiplantae > Streptophyta > Magnoliopsida > Santalales > Viscaceae > Viscum > Viscum album. The sequence goes on from OY728161.1 coordinate 1,058,460,144, forward strand.
CTCATTGACCTTGAATAATTCTCATATCAAATGTTATAGTTAGAAGTTCACATTATCCACTTCTAAGGGTGAGATCCATAAATTAAAGGGTGAATATAATGTGAATTCTAGTAATTATTTCTGCATTATGGTGTGTTAAGTTAGTATGTTAGATCAATTACTAGTGATAGTATTTGGGGTAATAAATATGGATAGTGTAGTCGGACTTTTAGAGAGAGTAATCCTTTCTCCATATGAGTTTTTAGAATAATTTTTTATAATAAATTCATATTAAAAGGTATATTTTTTTATCAACTTGATTCCAATGATGAGTCCCGTATATTTACCTATATATTAGATGGACCTAAATGAACTAATAGAACTAAAATTTCAGTTGCATATCTTAAATAAAAAAGGGTTCATTAGGTCAAGTGCATCATCATTGGTGGATCTAGTTCTCATTATGAACAATTCATATATAATATTGTAATTTTAAGCCTACTATAGTATGTTCAATGAACTTACCATCATGAATAAACATTGTATTACTTAAATAATTTATTTTCAAATCAATGGAAATGTGGTCTATTGTTTTATAAAATCAAAATGAAGATTGGATACCATCAAATCAAGATAAGGATAGAGGATATTAAAATTATATATTTTCATATAAGGTTATCTCATTATACTTATTTGGTTATAAAATTTATTCTTACTATTTCTTTATTTATATTCATAGAATTTAGGAATAAAATATTTCATTAATACCTTTATTATTTTTCAGTAGACCATCTCAGTAAAATGTGTATGTAATCACAATCAATATCCGATCACGAATTGAATGAAGTGATCATTTTGATCAAATTATAGGACAAAAATATCTCTGAAATAATCTAAAAGTGTGTATTTTTTTTATATTCAATTTTTTGTGGAAATATTATCTGAAAAATATATACGAAAATATATTATAAGAATACTAAAGTGGTAATATCATGTAAATCATCAAAAGAAAATATTTTTCGATATGTGCACTTTTTGTGGCCAGATGGTTTTTATAAAAAAATTATGAATTTTCATGCTTAAAATCATATATTCTTATTTGAAAAAAAAATATTTCACCATTATATAGTCTCTACAATTCTAGAATAATTTTTAAGGAATTTATTTATTGGTTTAAAATGATAGCCATACTTGTATTTCTATAACCAAGTGTTGTATATGTCATTTATTATAATTTCATTAGAATATGAAATTGTTGAGTGCTAGTATAGATTAATCATCTGATATCATATAGTGAATACCATTTGTTTTTCGATGAATAGAATTAGATGAGGAATTACCTGGATCTCACAATATTCAGTGATGCATTGAAAACATATCACCACTATATGTTTGGTTAGAATTATATTGTGTATATATATCATAAGTGTTTGACATATAAATTATCAAAGTGTGATGTAATTATTTTGTAGTGATAATGGATGGATAATTCTTTTACTATTTATATAATGATAACATATACACTAGAGAAATTATCCATGATATTTGATGCATTACATTGTAAGATGATTTGTGATATATTCGAGGAAAATAATGTGGAATAGAAACTTTTTCATTTATTCATAAGTATGGGATTGGATTTAACATCGAATTTTAGGAATATAGTCTTAACATTTATTTTGGTTTCATAAACTTTATAAGATTAACTATTATAATCCATAATTTCAAATAAAGAATATTCCATGATTAATTATTACAAAAATAGTGTGGAGACCCGGGAAGGATACTCAGAGGAATTGAACATATAGAAATACTTTCATAAACTATTTTTTATTATATAATATATAAAAGATGAAGTTATAATGAAATATCATCAATCAAATTGGTTGTTTCAACTTGATTATATGAAAATTTCAAAGGATATGAAATACCAGTTTCATTAGATTTTTATGAAAACGGATGTTTCAACTTATGTTTTAATATTTCTTATTTATTGGTATATAAAGATTAAATATAAAATACTATTAGGATTGATGGAACCATTATTGATTCAAGTGTTGTAATGGAGAAAATTTTTGATTTATTTTATGGTGAAATTTTAACAAACATTAATACTAATAATTTTAGTTGTGTAGTCATGGATAAAATAACCAAATTATCTTTATTCATACCAATTCACAAGACAAACACAATAAAATATTTAGTATAGATATATGTAAGGGAATTAATTAAACTTCACAGTGAAATAACATAGATTATAAATAATTTAGATACTTGGTTACCTTGAACATATTATTAATCATTACAATTGATGATTGATACATAGTTTAATATTTGGGTCACTTATCATCTTCAAATTTATGTTAATTCAGAAAAAACCATTCAAGTATTTAAGGAAAAGATTAGTAAATGAGTTATGGATTTTCTAAGTCCATGGTATGAACATTTCCATTTAGAAATAGTGTTATATAATAATATCCATTATAGTACTATTGGTATGGATTCCATTCTGGAACTCAATAGAAGGATATGTTTTCCTCATCTTTAATAGAATATGGTGTGATAAGTTCCCATAATAAGTCCCAATACTATTTGTGAGATTTATGTATTGATTCAATTGATTCGAAAATAAATAAATACATATGAAACATAAAATAAGTTATCTTTTGACTATCATTAACATATTTTAGAGTTCACAGTAGATGATCATTAACTTTTAATGGTATCAATGAGATTTTGAAAAATAATTCAATTAGTGTAGGGAAAATTTTATCTTAGATACAGAGGGTTGTTTAATGTTATAGATTATATTGAGTATGCTAAATACATTTTAGAATTTCATCCTTGATATATCATGATGTATGATGTGTTTCTTCTCGACTCATTCATTGTATTGGGTATTGGGTTTATCAGCTGATTGATTCATGATGTGTTTTATATATCTCAGTTTCTAAATTGTGTGTTAAAATCATTTCATGTTATTAGTTAGGATCTGGTGGAGTTAAACCAATATGATACTTTTATTCAAGAAATTATTTTTATCTTTTATCCCTAAGAGATGGTGTTGTGGTGTTGAGTTATTACACTGGTAGGTGTTTTTTTCCTTATGTTAGCATGATAGGGAGAATATGGGAGATTGAGGCCTTAATGATTTAATAATTTAACGTTCTTTTAACTTACCATGAAATATCCTAACATCTCAAAGAGAGAATGTATAATGGTGGGGAGTATTATATGGCCTTGTTTGAGGTATGTAAATCGAAAGTTGAGTACATATTTCATAGTATTATAGTGAAAGGGATTGGAGATTTTAAAATGGGTTACACGGTTAATAAAATGTCTCCTAAGACCATTAATTCATGTTATGGATTCACAAAATTTTGGAATAGTTTATTCTGTATAGTCAATTAAAAATATTAGGGAACATTAAATTACTCTATAAATCAATAAAAAACCCCAAAATTTCTATTTTAGAAAGATTCAAGTGATTCCGATTTTATTTATACTCTATCAATAATATATCACACTCTTGCATGACTCTTAACATAGTTTTTATTTAAATTTCCTCCTAAATAATAGATATTGGAGAAGTTATGCTTCATATCAAAGGATTATCACTCTAAAAATTCTTCCCCCTTATTTTTTCATTTACTATTAATGATACCATAAAATGGTTAGTTTTGGTTAAAATATTATTTTTATGCATGAATAATTTGTTGGTTTTGGATCTAAGTGGTTGAAAATTGGAATGGAATAGTGTAGCTCAATCTTGGTTATGTGGATTCATGTCATAAAGGGGTTGATGTTGGAGGATCCTAGATAATTTTATTAAATTATGAATTCTCATGGATTGGTTAAAATTTTTCCTTAAATAGATTTATAGTCATGAAATGAGTTATCAAAGATGTGGTTTTTAGTGTGTGACCAAGAGTTTTCATGTATTTATTTTCAAGAGAACAAAAAATAGTTGTTTTGTAGGTGTGTGAGTGTTTCCTAGAAAATTTGATTGAATTTTTTGAATTGGGTGTGAGACATGACCAATAATTATAAAGGTTCCCTATTTTTATGGTTAAGGAATTTTTATTGTGGTGTTGGGGTTGGGTAAATATGATTGTTATTTATGATTGTAGTGATTTATTAAAACTTTTTGTACTAATTTATTAAATCACATTAGTGATGTTGTTTTTAAAGTTTTCATATGGTGGATAGGATTTATAAAAAATATTTAATTATGTATGGTTTTTCATATATATGGGTTACATTATAATTCATGTATAAAAATTATTGTGCTTAGTACAATCCTTTATTTTCCCACCACTGTGGATAGGAAGACTACATAAAACATAACACAATTAAATGAAAGACATCCTACTTCCCTTGTGGTAGACTATAGAAATGGTAGTAGAGATACAGAGTATGGGGAGTTCCAAATGAAATGATGGATCATAGAGTTTCTGGGAGGCAAGTAGTAGTAACTCAAACTATATTTCTGGGTTGTTTATTTATTTCCTTTAATGTCCATATTTTTGGGATATGATATATAATTATACACTAGTAGTTTTTTTTAATAATTTATTTTACTTATTTTAAAGGATAATATTTCTCATATATCTTATATAATATTTATTAGCATATTCCAATGTATTGTATTGATATATTAAGGATGTGAAGGTATTATATTTTGATACCTTCGGTTAAAATTCTGATAAACTTCTTACTTGGGGAGTTTGTTTCATGTGAGGGTACACCAATCCACAATGGTATTTTACAAACCCATATAATTATTTATATCATTTATCAATCAGGGGTCTCACCAAAATCCATTTAAAATTATAAATTGACATGGAAGTGGTTAAGAGGTTATTGGATGACTTATTACATTAAAAATCCTATATTCTATAAATTTTTATTATATAGCGTATAAAATTTTTTTTTTAAAGTGAGTAACTTTTTACTAATATTCAGTGGACCTTTTGTATCATAGAGTAGGTTGGAGTGGTTTCTTATCACTTTTCACTACCAAACCATATATAAAAATATTATAGCATATTCCAAATTCAATATATATGTCTTTTTTATATGATATTTATCATGTTATATATTGGAATAGATAAGATTTAATAAATGAATCAACATTTAAAGAGAAAATAATATATTTTTTGGATTCACAAGATAATTTTATGTGGGGTGAATGATCTTTCTAGTGTGAGTGTTGTGGAGATGTAGTGTCAATGAGAAGAATAACTGGGTGAAAAAACAAAATTCACGAGTTTTGTATCTTTAACATTTTATAAAAAAATTGGTATCTAAGAATATTTATTTTTTCTCTAGTAATTATTCTTTTAGGGGTTGAACAGTTTTAGGAAACTTGTATAAGATTTACCGAATTGTTCATTTATATATTAATCCTTTTCAATGATTAAAAATATTTAAGTTGATCAGTTTTAATATCTTATATTATTTTTATAATTCTTTTTCTTCTACTTATAGTTATACAACAAGTTTTATTTCCTTATATTTTTTAGTTCCATTATATTTTTAATGGAGTATTCAAAAGTATTCATTTAATATGATCAGATTTTTGTTAAAGTAAGCTGATTTATTGGGATTATAGTCCCACTAAAGGTAAATAATTATTATAATTTTATTATTATATTAAGAAATAGATTTCACTATTTAAACTGCTAAATGGAGTTTTTATCAGGCTGATAGTTTGGTTCTGATCTTTAATTGTTAATATATTAAAATAGTGTTGATGAATTTAAAATAAAATAATTAAATTAAATAACTAAAAATGTAATATACCTCTATATATATCCTTATGGTAGGTTTTTGAAATAACATATACCAGTATACTAATATTATATATTCATATCAAGGAGGTAGTTGTTAAAGGTGGATTCTACTAGACCATTGAAGGTAATTCAAGGGAAAGACATGGTTCTATGATTGTATCATATCTTATATGACATTTTTTCCATTTTTAAAACGTATTATGGTAAGTTTATTATTATTTTACTCATTATAACTAATTTATATATATATATTTTTATATCATTGATATAAAATCATAGGCATAAGACTTTAAAATATTAGAAATATGATATAATTGAATGTATAGAAGAAGCTTATTTATATATTTTTTATATTTAGAAGAAATGTGATTACTACCATGAGGTCTACTATATATTAAATTAAATGTGTTAGTGATAAAAATAATATTTAATCATGAAAATAATGGTTAAATATACATAATAAGGTTATCTTAATGATTATTTTTTCTAGAATTATAACTTGTTTATAAATTTTTGGTGACCTTAACACATATTTGACATGGTGAAACTTTTTTTGGTATTAGAATCAAGGTGGTTATTATATTAAATGTTATATTTCATTGTAGATACATTTCTTGATGTATTTTCCACAAATAAAAATCTAGTGTGGGGGACATACAGGCTCATGGGTGTGCCATATCCCATTGATTAGTAGAATGTAGGAGAGGCAAAAAATGTTGAATGAAAAGAGAAATAAATGAAAAAATATATTATGTAGACCTTTTGACCTCTTAGACCTAATTTAATAATTCTTGTAACATTTTATATAATTTTGGTAGATCAATTACACTTCATCACTTCTTGGTAGGATAATATGATCATTTTAATGTATAATACTATAAAATTTTGGTGCAATACTCATAATTATGATATGGAATTGGTGTAATGATAATGTAGAATACTCATAGTGATGACATGGACATATTTAGATAACATGAAGGATATTTTATAAGATCTCATGAATTCTTAGGATGGCATTTTGGAATATTTTAGGATGCTTTTTTAGTCTTCTGATGATGATATCATGTAATTTACATTAAAATATTAGTTATTATATGTGGAATATTTAAACATAAAAAATTAAATTTATGATGGGAAATGTTTTATATTGATGGAGAACACTCTGATCTATTCATAAGACATAGTTTATAAGGGAATTAATTCATTTGTAATAATACACCAAAGTACTTATTATAATTTATCACCTATTGCTCTGGTTTTAAGGAAGACTTTCCATAACGGTGCTTCCCTATCATTGGACCAATGATATTTTCATGGTAGTTGTAATTAATGTGAAAATTATGGGTTGTGAGATTTTATATGATTATATAATATAGTTTTTCTATATTTTATGAAGTCACTACATTTTTCTGGTTTATTTTAGAAAGAGAGTTTGTGACACATTATGTTACATGAATATTATCTAGAATAGTGGTGAATGTGTTTTAATATCCATTATGGGAGTTGTCCATATATTCATCTTGGTGTGGAAAGAGTGTCATGATTATTATCCTTTTGGGTAACTATATGATGGAAAGAGTAATTTGGCTAAGGGTATGGTTATATTTGGCCTCTATAAATACATAGTGTGTAGGTTCTATTTTATTGTGATATTTTGAGTATTAATATATATATATATATATATATACAGGGAGAGTGAATAACATACACAAGGTTTTTTTTATAAGAGTGATTTTAGTGATCTAAAGGTATAATATCTTTGATGATTTCAGGGTTCTAATTCATCTTTCACATAATATTCCGTGCATTCACATTTAAAATTTTTATATATAGGTTAGATCATTTCCATGGATAACCATATTGAGTATTATTAGTCACCTCTATATACACACTTACTCATCTTCACTCTAGTGTTCATACATATTAGTATTTTTATCTTAGAGGTTAAATAGGATGTTGATATCATTTGGGTTGTACGATTGAAAACTATATTTTGGAAGATACTTACTATTTACCATGTCAATAAAATTTTCCTCTAATTGGATATTGGATATTACATTAAGGATTTTATAGGTATTTTTTGACATTCATGCATGATTTAATTTTATAGAATAATATGTTTTATTTAACATATTATGGTTTTTTTTAATTTTTAATTACATATATATTATTTATAGGGTTAATAAAACCAATTTTAAATATGACTAACACAATGATATTGGCTAATCCCTAGACTAATACAGAATATATTAGAGAGTTCAATTACCTATTGGTTTACAGGTGATAGGGATTCTCTGGTTCTCTTTAAAAAATGAATGTGGCCATTTTTTGTTGTCTGAGGATTGAAGAAAATCTATGTTCTAATTAAGAATTAATAACTATTGTCTTGCATAAATGATCTATTCAATTGACTCAAATGATTATAATATTCCTTATAGAATAATATCTCACCAGTATATAATCAATTAAATGTAATGTGTTATTACTTTTTATATTCTACATTCAGAATCCAATATGGATTCTTTGAGTATATGGTTATGTCCTTTAAAATGACTAATTCTTCATTTATGTTTAAGTTATTGATGAACCACACATGTTCAAAGTATATAAGTTCATATATTATGGTATTTCTAGATGATATATGGATTTTTTTCTTCCCTAATTGTTATGAAAAATGAGTATATTGTGATTTATTTAGAAATCTTAGACAAACACGAATTATATGATAACATCTTCAAATTCAATTTTAATATAAAGTGGTAAACATTCTGGGTCATTTCATCTTGAATATAATAATTTAATTCTACTGAAAAAAATATTTCTTTTTATACCATGATAAACATATAATAATGACATTAAATTATAGGGTTTTTTATGGTTTACAAGAAACTATTATATTTTCATTCAATATTATTTAAAATTTTAATCTTTTATAATAAATTTGACCTAGAAGGATGTGAAATTTTAATAGTCTGAAAAAGTATTATAGGAATTTAATAAGATTAATAAGAACCATATATATGATATAATTTTTATATTTCATGGGTTAGAATAAATATATATTATATATTGGGATGATTAGTCAATCAGTTAGGGATTCCTATTAATATAAGTGAAAAGGTTGTGGTATGTAAATTGCATAATTTTTGGTTGAATGAAAATAATAATCCTATTTTAAGATAAAAATTGAATGGTTAAATAATCAATGTTGAATTATTTTTTATTATATCAAAATTTTAATGTATAAGGAAAAATGAAATGATCAGTTGAGGATTTTTGTGTCATTAGAGTTCATTCTTGATTAATAATATATGTAATCCAATTTGCTGCCATAGGTGTTTCTCTGATTAATGGAAGAAGAAAATATTGAGCCAATTTAATTCATATTTTATTATTTGGAACATTAAACATAATGAGGCATTTTATATCATAATTAATTATACATTGAAGTAAATTTTTGTGATTGGTGAACAATTCCTAATTCATGAAACATGTGATATGTTGTGATTTGTTTTGAAATGATTCTTGCAAATTTTGACGGAGTAAATATGAATATAAAAAGTGTAAAAAATGTGAAACATTAATTTGAAGAAGTAAAAAAGTTGAAACTATGTTTTTATGTTTATAAAAAAAAATTATATGTTTGGAAAAAATTTATTAATAAGTTTTTGAGAAGGTTATCCATATACTTATTTTATTGGTAGTTCTTTGAATATTTCTGTTAGACATATATAAACAAAATTGGTAGCCCTTTCCGAACTAGGGAGTCGCATAAAATATACATGTGAGACCCAGGTCTAGCCCATCAATGGAGGATCAACTTGGACAACCACAATATAAAGAAACTTATAGGCAGGTCATCTCTTCATGATCAAATTGAAAACATGAGTATGTGGCACCGTCATGTATATCGGTAAAGCCAAAAAGGAGGGTTGATGATGTAATTTAGTTCCATCAAAATCATAGAGTGTACTTGGATACTTCTAATGAATTTCATAAGGGAACGTGATCTCTTATGTAGAAAAGGCCATCCAGGTTATGGTTTTTTGTGGGATGGGTGAGAGCCTAGTACTATTACCACATTTAAAATGTTAATAAAAGAACATGGGATATTTGATCTATTATATATGAGTCGTCACCACATCATCATCTACAAACCATTGAGGGTTTACTACATTTTTGGAGTCTTTCATTCAATTTCCACTATTTTATCCATCTTATGTGATCATACCAAATGAGTGATGCATGATCAATCTCCTTAAACCCATGAATGAAATCTAAATATTTTATGAAAGTGGTGATTTTACGAATCCACTACTTTAGAATAATAATACAAAGTTATCTAATATTATTCATTAATATTAATACATGAATGAGTATTGGTTCAATAGGAAGAAGAATATTTTTTCACATGCAATTGGGATCTCTACTGTAAATCAGAGTATATGGTTAAGAGACACCATAATATTTGGTGTCTCGTGAGTTAGAAACCTGATATTTTGAGTATTTTATATTTTTCAAATATTCCAAGTACTATGTTGCATTGAAAACATTCTTTATATTGGAGGATTTGTGGGAATTTGAGTTGGATAATCATGGGTGTCTATAAGAGTGAAACATTATCCATAAATACTTTGGTACTGAGTCGAAAAAAAATTTATTTTGTTGTTGTTGTTTTAGAGGGTCTCGTTTTCACTGAGAAAATAGATCATCTGTAAGCCTCCTAATTTATGTGAATAAAAAGGGAGATAAAATTCTTGGACACACTTCTTTGAATATTGAGTCATTTCAAACATGGACTTTCGTAAAGAACTACTATAATTTTTTAGGTTGTTTCAAGTAAATACGAATAAGAACAATCTAATATTTTTAAAGGAGTACCAAATGCTTGAGTTGATTTTGTGCTCATCACTTGAGTGAAAAAAAAAGGTAGAAGTGTTCTCCCATCCGGTAAAGTATAAATTTATGACCATGTACATTGTTAATGAATGATAGAAAGATAAAATAAAAATATACTATCATGATAAAAAAATTTACATTGTGAAACTAATAAAATAACTCATTCATTCAACATAGATTCTTTGAGAAATTCTAAAATTGTTTGAATAAATAATGTTATGGTTGAAACATAAATTTTTCATGTATAACAGTGAAAATTATTAACTACAATCTCAAGGATAATAAATGGTCATGTGATTGTGTATAAAAATATTGTAATACAATGTAATTATTTTGTGAAGTTAATTTTAGTTTTATTAGTGATATGGTATTGAGATAATGAATGATTAATCATGTATAAAATATTATCATAATAAGTAATAAATATGGTCATAAATTGAATTACAGAATGAGAACATCACCCTAGTAAATTTGATGACTGAGAAACACTCAGTTATTCATTGATGATCAATTTTTTTTAAAAGGACTAAAACCTGATTACAATCTATTTCTTGAATGGCCTAAAGGCATTCATTTTTATTATGGACAATCCCCCTTTTATGGTTTGAAGGGGAACATGTTCATAACTCGTAGACCTAAGGAACAAGGCCCAACTGAACCGCAATACATGACCCAAAGGCCCAGAGGCATACCACACCCAACACATGACCTGTAGGCCCAGCCCTCTTGAACTGCCCCTCCCCATATTCTGCATCATTGATCACATAGCTCCTCACCGTGCGTAGAAAATCTTATATCATTTCCCCGTACAAAGTTTCACGGTGCCCAGTCCCGATGGAGGATTCCATACCCTCTAATTCTTCCAATTTGGTTAGCTCTACTTCTTGTGGGTGATACTCTTGTTGCTATGATCCTCTTCTGGGGCTTGTCCTGTGTGAACCGGGATACTGCATAATCTATGTACCCTAATGGCCCTAGGTCCCTAAGGACTTTGATGACCTATATGTCCTTGAGACATGTAGGCCCAAACCAGTGGCCCGAAGGTCTATTGGTGTTCATGGATAAGTTATAAATGAGTTGAATAAATCCTATATGATGTTTGAGGAATATCATTTTTAATTTTTTAATAATAAAAAATAATCTACGAGATATATTTCTATCTATGGAAAACACTAAATAGGATACTAATTTGGGTGTATAACCAATTGAAGAAAAGAGAAGATAGTTGGGGTGAATAACTAACTAAGGAATAATAGTTCGTTATTGGTGTATTGATCCAGGATCAAATAGAGGATCAACCACATGGGTGTATAACTAATTACTACCAAATCCATTGTAATTGTTGAAAATATTAATGTATATAATCCATATTGGGGCCTCTAAATAACATGTAATGTAGTAGGTCTTAGTACTGAACCTTGTAAATACCATCTATTATTATCTATCTCTGTAATTAGTTTTGTATAGGAGGTGTGTTTGTATGACATAATTTATTGGATAGTGAACCCTAAAAAGTTCATGTGCTTGAATTAAAATAAAATAACTATTAAAATAAGACTATTTATTAACCCCCACCCCACTCTATCGATAGTGTCACAGGGATCTAGAAATGGTATCAGATAATAAAGATTCTCCCTAAAAATCCATTTTTTATCAGTTCATTTAAAAAGCTTAAATAAATTGAATATTTTAGGAATTTTTTTATAAAACACATATAGATAAGAATTAATAAACTCTTGATGTCATAATTCTAGATATTGTTGTCAAGAATTCAGAAAAATGGGTTAACAGGGATGATATTATGTATAAGAAGAATCTAAAATTGGACAAGGGACACTACTAATTGGTTGAAATAATATTGGTATAAGTAGTAATGATTCTTTTTTTGATTCATCTAATGAAGAATGATTAATAATTGATGATAATATATCACTTACTGAGCTTCATTTTGAATTCAATGAAAATATGAATAATATTTCCAAATAAGTAGTAACCTACATTTTTGTTCAAATAAATGTACTTAATTTTAATAATATACAACTAGAAAAGTAAGTTGCTGAATTGGTGAATTCACTATGTGAGAAGTTCATAAAGTGAATATCTTGATCAAATAATATTTAATTAAGAGATAAATCAACATAAATTTTCAATAGAATACTTATCCTTGTTGAAAAATAATTTCAATGATATTTTTTTGAGAAGGATTTATCTATGAAATTAATTTTGTAATCCATCTTTGAACTATTAAAATGGAACAAAATCTCTATGGTTGTTAAATATGATAAATTGGAGGTCAAATAAATGAAAAATAAATAATTTGATAACTCTTTACAATAATCAAAAATAGTTTATGTCGAAAAAATTAATAATATGATAGTGTATTGGAAAGACATACTAAAATCATTTTATGATGAAATGAAATACCTCAAAATGATTTTTTTAGAGTTGGAGGTGGTATTGAATAATATATAATCACCATAAGATATAACATCTTAAATTATAAGTAAAATATATTTATCCACATAATTTTTTTATTGAGAGGAATAAATCTAGTAAGTTCATGAGATCATATTATATTAAAATGGGAAAATACCCGAAATTGAAGGTATCTCATAACTTAGAAATTCTATTATTTACAAATTTTGAGTCACTTTATCATATAGGATTCAAACAAAATTCATTGAAAATATGGATCTTAAAAGGTAATCAAAATCCTGATATCATTGAAGGTGTGTGTGATAAAAAAAATTTAAATTCGTTTTTGAAAAATTTTAAATTGGGTTAGGGTTCCACATAATCATCGAAAGGTATGAAACTTTGGAAATCTGTACAGACAATGCCAGAAAATAAGAGAACAATGTTCATATGCTATAATTGGTGTTTCTAGAAGTTTGGGAATAATGAATTGGATGTTTGTTATAATATGACTAATTCATTAAAATAAAATAATTTAACAAACAAAGGTAGGAAAAATATAAATAAAATATAAAACATAAGACAAATATTTCAAAAACCACCCTAAGAATATACAGAAAGAATAAATGGATGGAATCATCCTATATGAAGAAGTGGGTAAGAAGAAAATAATTGAGATAATAAAGAGTAAATATTATATCACCATGATAACTATGCTAAATATAGAATATTACGATTCTAGTGAGATGATGGTTCTAGATAGTAAATCACAATTAGTACATCATATGTATTAATGATAAACTATATTTTTTAAATGTTTTGGTGATAAAAATAAATATGAAACTTCTTACACCAATGAAATAATATATTGATCCACTAATAATTCAAATTTTTAGAGTAATATTTAAAGAAAATAACATTAACCTTGGTTAAATTATGATATATTTTAACATGTACCACAATATAAAGAATATGTACATAGTATATATTAAGGTAGAAGATCTAAGTTTAGAGGCATTTACTAGTGATGTGAATGATACGGGGAAAAAATTACTATTATCCATACAAAATTTCATTTCTAGATATGGTGAATGAAAAAAGGGGGGATTCATGGAGAATAAATGACAATATATTGTCAATTAAATAACTAAATGAGTATAAATTCATCCAAGATACAAATATAAAATGGTTATGAATGATTAGACGAATTTTGTGGATGATGAATATTATAAGGTTACATAGTTGAGGTATAAATTTAATAATTTACTAGAGTGGATTTCTATAATAATAAAGTCAATAAAAATTAAAATAAAATAAATAGGAAGTCATGTACATTTCCGGTGTAATATGAGACACCCAAAATGGTTAATCATGAAAAGAACTAATGTTTGAGAGTTTTTCCAGATTAACTAAAAAAGGAAAAACAAATGGATAAAGCTAGAATATATAATGTATTTGAGGATAAGAAGATTATTTTAAAATAATATTATTAATTTTATAAGAATTACTCTACTGGTGATGATCTTGAGATTCAAAATAATCTATGTGAAATCTGGGGGGAATGGGGCATGAGATGAATAATTTAAGGTTAGTCCTAAATGGATGAGAATATAGAATGAAGAAGAGGAGTTAAAAAGGGAAATATAATTTCCTTAATATATAAAATTGATAAGCCACTTAACATGAACATTTTTTTGTTGGGAATAATGTTTGTATACAAGTAGTGAAAGATGATAATAGGAATAAAAGTACATCACAATATGAGAGGAATGGAAACAAAGAACTAACAAGGGTTGGAGGAAACTCTTAGCTCGAGTGCTACTTAAGAGGGACAAAGGGGTCCATTATTATTCACATATATATATATTCTTTTAAACTAACATGCATTAATTCAAGTAAATGGATGTATCCCTTAAAAGGTGGTATTTATGATTTAAAACTACCAAATCTTCACTATATAGTGAATGTGGAACATTTAAAAATATATGTAAAATTATTAAATAAGGTATGATAAAAACTCATTAATCCTAACTCTAAATAAATTGAAAATTTTTATAATCATGAATATTATATTAAGTTATGAAGGGGGAACTATATATTTTTTTCACTTTAAAATTTGAGGTGTTTTTTGAGATATGTTTGGGATAAAATAAATTTTAAACTCTCTAGTTTTCTAAAAAATGTTTTCCCAAGTAAACTTAGAGGTTTCTAGCTAAGCATAATTTTATTAGAAAAACATACGATTCCATACATATCTCAAAAGTCTCTATGTTAGATTCCTTAAATGAATAGATAAGAGTTATTATACAAGGACTCACCCATCATATATTTGCATTAATTAACAAAAAATGGGAAATGAATATTAACTCTATAAAGGGAATAATTATCAATATAATTTTTTTGGGGGGATATTAAAATAAAAACGGAATTGATGATTAATTAATGCTGTATTTATTTTCATTATATCACAATGTCAATGGATAAATGAGCCTTCCATTTGGATATAAGGATGATTGGGTAATTGGATATTATGATTAATAATGAATCTATGTAATTCCATAGTTTGATTGAGATTTATCTATGATTATTGGAACTAGTAAATGTTGACACTACTAGCTTCTCGCATTCTTGTTTGGAACATTTAATACAATGTTGAATTGGATGTCATGATTATATGACATCCATGTTAGTTTTGATGATTGGTTAACAATTACTATTTCATAAAAAAATGGTTTACATGGTTATTTTTTGGTATAATAAATAAACATATTGATAAAAAAAGATATGAATAAGAATAGTTGAAGAAAAGAGAAGTGTAAATTTGAATAATTAATTATTCAAAATGGTGTTTTTATTTTTGAAAATAATTTATATATGATGAGTAAACTTTTTTTTATAATTTATTTATATAGTGGCCCGTATGTTTGAGGTCTTAGTAGTTCACTACGTGTGGGATATGATCTTATACTAAAAAAATATCCATCCCTTAGCCAACAAAGTACCAAATTCAACCACACAGGTGGAACCACGGTCTACTATGTAGGAGGTAGATCAACCAAGAAATCCAAGCTGGAAGATAGCCTATGTTTCGGTGGATATTTCATGTGCACAATTTTCATTCTAGAATTTGGCGCTACTGTGTGGGTGGAATGATGGTGTTAGAGGGGAGTAGGAATGGGTTGGTGCTAAAGGAATCCTAGAGTTGACTAAAACACTCCTGATTATTGGGATAAATGAATGGGATATTATATTGTGTGTATCCTTTCTATGTTTAATTTTAATGTGGGATGGGTGAGTGTATGATGTTGTTCTTATGATTAAAATTAGATGTATACTACCAACATCATCGAATCCATTATATATGATTATTCTAATCATCATGGCATCATCTCCTACCTCATAATAAGGGTTTTTTTTATAATGTTTATTTCTATAAATCCACAATTCTAAGAATCATCTATGATCATACCAAAGGAAAGAGTCATCCTCAATTTCATAGAAATCATGAATGTAATCTATGTATTTCATGCATGTCATAATTTGAAGAATGATATATTTTTGAATAATGATACAATGCATCATAAGAATATTAAAAAATATAAATACCTAAATAATAATGGGTCCATCACTAAGAAGAAAGATATGTCACATTCATGTTATATCTCCACCATGAATTTGAGTACACAATCAGGTGACAATCAAATTATCCGCGTCACATGAGTTTGAAAAAGTTGAGAGGTCTAGAAATGCAAAATTTTAAAATATGTTGAGATTTGTGGTGATTAAAAACATTATTTAATAAACATGAGCTGTGTATGTTTGGGTTAATATACATCAAGGTCTATTGTGAGGGTAAATCTTATAAAAATACTATTAGGCTGAGTCCAAAAAAATTATGTTATTGTTCTAGTTTGAGTTGATATTTTTTTTTACAAAAAAATAGTGAATTCCCAAGACTCATAGCCTATTTGAAGAAGCTAGGAGACCCAATTATTATAAAAACATGGATGGAGATCTAGGTATTTCACATCATGAATTTTATAAATAACAATAAATAATCATTTCTATTTTTTATAAAGGAAAGAGGCAATGATTCTCTCTGATCAATGTAGTGGAGGACCGCATGCTTCAGTTGATTTCATTCTCATCACTTGCATGAGGAATAAAAGGATTATGTGTGATCCTTTTGTGAAAATGATAAATTTTTAAATTTTGTACATTTTTATGAGAATGAAAGAGATAAACCATAATAATAGTTTCAAATCAATGAAACAAATGAAAATCATGAATGATATAAAATCATTCATTCATACCATATATATACCTTGATAAATTATAAAATATTTTCAATATAATGTGTTAAGGTTGAAAATTTAAGGATGTATATATAAAATTAAACATAAACACATATAATACAAAGGATAATAAATTTGTTATGTGTTATGGGTTAAAATATCCCATGAAATGTTTATATGATGTTCATTTGAGAAGATTGAATAACGTTAGATTAAGATCAAGTAAGTTTAATCATGTTTAAAATATTATACAAAAAATTATTGAGGTCAATAAATTCATTACTATAAGTATAAAAATTTCCTATGAATTTCGATAACTGATGAAGACCTTATCATTTATTAAATATTAGAAGTTTCTTGGAAAATAGAGATATCCCAGATTATTATATGTGCAAGTCATTGAATATGATATATATTATTGTGCTAGACATTGTAATATTTTGGGGGAATCTCATTCATAGTAAGTGTAGAATCAACTAGGGGCTTCTAGAGATGTTTTTATTTATAGATCAACACAGAAGATAATACTAATTGGGATTTATAAACAATCAAAGAGAAGATAATATGGTTGCTATGTCTAACCAACCGAGGTAGAAGAGTTATAAGTTATGGTGTAGAACTAGGATCAACTAGATAATTGACTACAAGGTCATAAAACTAGTTTCATCATAATATATTTTAATTAATGATAAGCAAATAGTGGAGATTCCATGTTGAAGTTTCCAACCAACATGGAAAATAGTAGTTTTTAGTACAAAAAATTGTAAATACAGTGTGTTATGATCAATCAATTATCATTTATGTATAATATTTGAGGGTGTAGTAAAATATTAAGTGGATTGAGAAACATACCAGCTCTTTAGATGTAGATAAATGAATTTTTAAAGGAATACCACTGATTAACCCCCCCCCCCCAGTAGAACCTGCCCTTGGGTTCTATGCTATGTTTGATCTTAAACTACACATGGTAGTGTATGATATTAAGTATTAGATACACAATATTTTTAAGTATAAATTCATAGTAAACACAAACCACAAGAGTTTTAAATGCATTTTTTCAAGGATATTTAAATTCAAGGCAGTAAAAGAAAATAGAGTATCTCTATAACATCAATTTTAAAGTGATATACTCACCCATAAAAGGAAATAATGTTACTAATTAAATAATATATAATTCAAAATATCATGTGGATAATAATTTTTAGAATGGTTGGTTTTGAATGAGAATCAATGACATGTTATTACTAGACATGGGAGTAGAAATTTGATTATTGGACTTCATTTTTTATAGTCATTACCTAAGTGCTCTTGGATCAGTTAAATAAGGTAAAACAGTTATATTTTGAATGTAAATATAATAATAAATACCTAAATGAAGTATTCCATTTATGGTTTTATGGAATATTGGACAGGGTATTCTCTTTCTTATATTTCATGGTCGTCTTTTTAGTGATTTTTTCAGTAGGATCGAAAAACATTTCATCCTTATTATAGAAATATATACACTAGGTGACATAAATATACCATGAAATTATGTTTTAATTTATGTGGAATGGGTTTATGTGATATATATTTATTTTTATATCTTATTTCTTGACATATTATAAAATTAATGTTTTTAAAAAATAACTTATACGTATTTTTCATTCTATTTTTATATTAACATGGAAGTGTAAAGTAATTTCAATGTTTTTTATAATGATATAAAATATCTCTTATAAAAGGGATGTAATTTTGGTAATTATTGAACAAATCACTATGTAACACCCATTCATAAACTTTTTTTATTGGTTTATTTTAGATAAATTGGGTATGTTTTACATATTATTTCTTTTAAGTTCATTGGGTTTTAAAATATATTAATTAAGATATGGATATAAACTTTACGTATAAATTTTGAGTGGGACTTAACGAGAACATGGAATTATATTTATAGTATATTATGTATTATCATATATAAAATAATATTTAGAAATAGAGGATGATCCATATTTTAATATATATTCTGCAAGCGTGTGTCTTGGTTACTGGTGGATCAATGAAATACTGACTCCCCTTGACTAAAAATTCATAGAATAATAATTACCAAACCTTTATTTAAATGGGTTTTAATCAAATAATTAAATTATATAACTTTTTTGTGACCTATATTTTGGATTTAATAAGGTGAGACTACACTTTTGGAACCTAGTTAGATACTATAAACTAATAAACAAATCGAATTGATTTTAAAGATATTGAAAGTTGATAAAAGATGAATTTTCTTAAAGAAACCGTCACTGATGAAAATTTTAATTTATCCGAAAAAATATTTCTAACTAGGTTTTACTTCATTTATTATATCACTATCAAAAGAATTTATTTAAATCAATTCCTTTTTTGTTGTTTATTTTTAATTTAAATCATTGAGAGATTTTTGAATGTAAATTCTCAATTATTTTTACCACTTTGATATAATGATCTTGAAACTGTATTCAATATCTTTGAATTATGGAAGTATATTATATATCCTTATCATAATATCAATTAGAGAGTGTATGGTCTAGAAAATAGTTCATTTCTATAGAAAATTGAATAAATATTTTTGGATTGATAGGATAATATTCCACTCATGCATATGTCTTAGAAACACAACCAAGTGTAGGATGATAAATTGGAGGGTGGAACTCACATATTAAAATAATTGATATATATATATTCGTTACAGTAGGATCATGATGAATCTCTAAAGAAAGTAATATATAAGGTGGGGAGAATTCAGACATCTTAAATTTTTTATTCACAT
This sequence comes from Viscum album, assembly GCA_963277665.1. NCBI lineage: Eukaryota > Viridiplantae > Streptophyta > Magnoliopsida > Santalales > Viscaceae > Viscum > Viscum album. The sequence goes on from OY728161.1 coordinate 1,058,480,312, forward strand.
TATATGTGATTTTTTTAAATTTGTGTAAAAAATGATTTTTATAGCTTAATGGAAAGTATATGGTAAATGAAAAATTGACTAATTGAACGAAAAAATTACATCAATACTAGTTAGATATATTGGTATATTTATATTTAGGTTAGTAGTAAAATAAACATGCACTGAAATAAAACAGTCCTCTTATTAATATATACTGATAAATATAAAGTTAGGATTATACTTTAGAAACCATGAACCCAAATCATGAAACTTTCAAAATATGTTTACACATCTTCTCTATCACCTCTTCTCTATTTCCTTTTCTTATCTATTTTAAAAAGTAATTTTATAATACTAATGGGTGTTTTAGTTTGATTTGGTTAACAAATTGGATTTATTGTAATTGGGTGCTGGTAGATCAACGTAGTACTTTCAATCATCGATATTTTTCTTCCAACGACTACTAGAATATCAATTTGAGGTAGATAGAACATATTTTATCCTATGTATAAAACTCATATGTTTTTTTTATTATTTCTTTAAAATTAATTTTTTTATTTCAATTTTTATTTATAGATTGAATTTGGTTATTTTATTGATTCATTATCAAATTTCAATTAAATCGGTATAAATATAATTTTTTGTAAACCCTTTTTTCAACTAAAAATGGGTGTGTGGATACAACTTGGTGTTTTAAAGGTCCTATGTTGAATTTAAAAAATTATTTACTAGGAAAGAAAATTGGTTGGTTATTTTTTCAAAATTGAATTATGGGGGAATATTTATCCCTTATGATTTTCCAAAGGAGATATGTGATATTTTTTAAGAGAAACACATGTACGAGAGAGATGGTTTTGAACATGGGTTCTATACTCCATTCTGTGATGTATGGACAATAATTTTACCTTTTTCTAGATGAAAATTTTCATTAGGGTTCATCTACATATTTTCTAATATTTTTCCCTTTATCTATTAATATTGATGTCGCTGACATTGTTCCCAATTAATTGACTTTTTCATTAAGTGGATAGTGGTGTATGTAATGGTATGTTTGGTTTCTGAGAGAATTTATGATATTTAATGGTTTATTATTATAATTCATTAAATATTTATTTAATAAAATGTTCTAAATAACTCATTTATTATTATATGATAAATTTTTCACTTTTATAATTATTATGTGTATGTTATGGCCAATTTTCTAAAACTCATAATCGCATTCAAATTTTCATAATTATAAAATTATGAGAGTCACGTAGAGAAATATTATTTAACAATACTCACCCAATACATGTTTTCCTTTTATTTTTATGTATAAATTATACATCACGACTCCAGATAAGATAAGACTTCACTCTTTATCATTAAAGGATTGTATTGGTTAGGTAGAATTGGAATAACTAGAAACTTAGGATATTTTTATGATATTTTATTATCTTTTGAGAAAAAAAATGTTAGTTGGTAACTTAATATAACAATTTTCATAACTAAGGAAATATAGTAATCTTGAAATTACATTTTATAATAATAAATCATGGTAATAGGTGTAACATATTTCAACTTTTTATTATGAATGTGACAAGAGATATCACCTTTTTATGTGAAGTTATAATAATTTTGATTATTAATAATTAAAATTTAATAAAAATTTATAAGTAAATAAAAATATCATTAATTAATGAAATATATATTTTAGGCTAGTGGTTTTGGTATGTTATTTCTTCACAAACATGTGATGTTCAGAACCTTGTATATTTATTATTTTACTTATTTACCTATTTCCCAGATTTTCAAACCATGGAAATAGGCGTAAAGACCTATGAATATCTAGGGAGGTTTTCTCCTTTAGTCTTAGAAATTAAATAATAGTTTTGTATTTTGATTTGGAGATGAAGGTAGAGAAATTTGGAGTATGAATGGAAGAATAGGTGAGAACCCCTAGTACCTTCTTTCTACCGGGAACCTAATGGTTTAGAACTAAGAACCCGGTGGCGGTCCTAGATGTTTGGTGGTTGTTTTTTGAACCACCTAGTATATAGTTATATTATACCATGAACCCCATAGATTCTAATGTTAAATTAAATTAAATAAGTTCATTTTTTATTTTTTAAAATATTAATCATGATTTTTTTATGCGATCCCTAAACATATAATGAATATTGATTTTTGTAATGTTTGTTGGGGAATCATGATGTTTTCCACATCATTGAGTCTCAATAATTATATATTAAAATAAATATAATATTTTTAATATGATCATATGTGTTATTAAATTATCATAATTTCAGGTTGATAAGTTATTTTGATGAGAAATCTAACACCATAGTGATTTACAGTATATCGGTTTACCCTAGAAGCGATAAACCATTATTCACATAATTGTCATTAGGAACAGACTATTCTGGGTGAAATTAATTAGTAAAATAAATATAGGAAATTATTTTATTTAATGATTAATTAATTATTAACCTTAAACTCTAAATTAAATTTTATAATCATTTATAACATCTCTCTCTAGAATTATTTGTCACAAAACATTTCTTGAGAGAGAGATAATGTGTGTGGGTGAGGGGAAAGAACCGTCGATGGTGAGAATTGATCTATATAAAATTAATACCAGATATATGATGACATAGATGATTGGATAACTTGATGATGATGAATGAAACAAATTCCTCAAAAATGAATTGAAGAAATGGCCAGTTTTCCATGGGTTATAGGTTTTTGTTTATAATATTTTTTCTTCTTTTTAATTTATTATCTTATTTTTCAATTGAATCACGTATATTAGGTATTTAAATTACTTCATTGATAATTGAATATTTTTATTGGATTTCTAGTCCCAGAATAACATTTTTCGGGTATATTTTTTCCCATTGACTTTATTCCATGTGGATATATTTGTGGGGGGGGATTGATTAGTGGACCATAATCCCCATCACAATTTTTATTATTTGTGTACATCGATTCAGTGAGTTATTCTCCCAAAGGGAGAGGATGATTAAATTAGTCACCCTACATGGGAGTTGATACAATGGAATGGGATTCAGGTAGGTTAGAAACTGGTGATTCTAGTTTAGAGAATAGGAAATGTGATAGTTGTAGGGTGGTGCGATGTCGACTGACGACCTCGATCTTGCAGTGATGGTCGATCGCATCAGTGGTGCTGGTAGTGGTCTAGTTGGAGAAAGTAACTTGCCATTTAGATTAGTGTTTATGAATTAGAGTAAGCTTTGAAAGGATTTCCTCCATCATGGTTGATTGTTGTGTAAGGGGAAGTGTCTACATGATTTTCCACAACATCTGAATACATATGGGAGAGATTAGGGTTCTTACACTAACCTTCCAATAAATATTATATTAAATGGTTCTACACTTACAAAATTGTTGGTGGATATCCAAAAACATATCCCAATATTTAAGGAACTGGCCTTAAAACATTACATAATCTTGAAATATATGAATCATTCACATTGAGGATATTTTCAAGTTTATAATTTTAGATAACTAGGCCATAAATATTACATTTAAACTTGAATATTACAAGTAGAAACTACTACCCAATATTAATTTTATTATTAAATAAAAAATAAACATGTCTAGTTCTTTGTTTTTGACAGCATGAGTTTTCCTTTGATCTCATACTTGACCCTTATTCATATTAAATTCCTGTGGAAAACATTTCAAAAACATGGGAGGCGAATAAAAGGATTAGTAAGGTATATTAAGTAAAGAATGAAAAAAATATCCCGTCAATAAATAAAAAAATAACGAAACCATTATTTTTAATCATAACATACCTTATAAAATCATAATATTTATGAATAACAAAGAGAAATCATAAATAATAAAGGAAATTTAGGGCGTACATAAAATATATACATTATAGTTTTCACAGCTACGTAGAGAGTAATGTTGGAATACCGACCATAGTATATTCCCAAAATCTCTTAAGAGAAACATTAACGTTTACCTCTATCACGTTTCCATGCATTGGATAGCTATCTCGAGCTCACCAACCCTAGGTTTATAATAAAACCACCCATATATGTAAACAATTCCCATGAATCGTAACATATTCTTAAAACATAAAACAAGAATAAAATAACGATTACATTTCTATGTTACAATCACAACATATCATTTCAAGATATAGACATAATAAATTCTTTATCAAACAATTTTCAAAACCATTTAAAACATTTAATAAAGAGATTTTTGAATCAAAGTGTCCCATACCACATTGATAATTTTAAATAAATTATCATTTGAAAACATTAATGTCCATATAAAAAAAATCCTTAAATCCATTTATCAAACATATTCATTAATGATAAATATTTATAAGAATAAATATTTAAAACATTTAAAATGATATTTTAGTTAAAGAGTTTTTAACAAAATGAGAGACTCTTAAATAAAAATAATTAATGAATAACACTGAATAAGAACTTTATAATATCTTGAGAATAAAGGGATTCATGATATAATATTCCAAATGATTGTATATACCTCATATAAGAGAGAATTGGTGCATAACAATAATGAAGTCTCAATGGAATGTAAATTTAGACAAAATCTCTTATAAAAACTGTATCATTAGATTAAAGATAAATAAATTACATAATAATGTGTGAAAAATATAAATTCACTCAATATGATTGGATATTAATTGTAAATCAATCAGTGAAAATTGACACATATTTTTGTAAAAACAACACAATTGACTTGGAAGTGTATCTCAATAAATGGAAATTGAGTTAAAATTACTCTTATCAAGTTCGTATTGATAACCTGAGAATTTACCAATAGATTGATTATGTGTATCAGAAGTACATTAACATAATGGTTAGTTTAAATTACTACATAATTAAATAAATAGTGATTTTACACATAATCATGGAGTAAAATAATCAAGGAAGTCTGCATAAAGCCCAATGAGTGCAAATTGAAATTTAAAATTCCCTAACCTATTTGGTAACATACAAAACATACACCCTATGAAAGAAGGATCATAAAATTAAGATGTAATTAACCATAAATTAAAGTATATTACACCATGAATACAATAATGGTAAGTACATACACCACAGAAAAGGAAATAGTGGCTAATATATCATGAATCTCATGGAATTAAAAAGTGAGATTAAAAACCCTTACCACATTGTAATCAATCATGTCGTATGAACAAAAGTTAATAACCACCAAATGAATCACTAAATACCATTAATATATAGAGAATAATGATAATATATATCAAATTCTAGTACACAATACACCACATGCACTAAATAAGTGGTGAACAATGGAAACCTCATGGAATTAAATGTGAGATTAGAAACCCCTTTCCTCGTGACCGACATGACTTTTTTGTTCCTTGTCCTTCCTGAATATTACACATAGGTTAATTTATACTTGATTAAGAACCATTTTCAATTTTATTATTACTTTATATCAGTTATTCCCATGTTATAAACATTATGTAATCATTTAAGTTAATAATGGTCGTTTTGTCGATATTTGGTACTTGAGTCAAAAAAGAACACCTAATAATTACACGTTGTCCATGTTGTCAAGATTCCATTATCTATAGAATTATATTAATGATTTATATATCATATATATCATATATATCCAGTATATATATGTATTTATAATATTACATAACATTTATAGTTAAGAAATGAAATGCATCGTTCATGGAGACAGAATGTTGTACGTACAGATGAATGCCACTTTCATATCTAATTTGTATTCAACAGAATGAAAACATAATGACAAAAAAGTATATTATAATTATAGTATAATATAATATATAATTTCATTAACTCCATCTTTACACATCCCATGTATGGCATGAATGAGTCGTATCACATTAAGGAGAAGTAGTCCGCACTTCCTCAAATGAAATTATCTCATTTAGCCATAATGGAAACCATAAAGGTATGCTATAAATGAAAAAATACCAAATAATAAATAAAACATAAAAATAATGTGTGTCTATATATATATATCATATATAAATATAGTTCCATCATAATGGCCACCATGAGAGGTGGTAGGAGATACTTTAACAATCATCATTTTGTGAGGTAGTAGTTCGACTTCGACAGAAACAACTTGTTCTTTACACATTAGATGGACGTGCATGTAAGTGTAGCTAGAATACATCTAAAAACCAAAACTTAGTATATTGAGGATACATGTTTTTTTAATAAGGGAATAAAAAGTGTATAGTGGGGTTGGTGATGTAAAATTAAATAAAAGGACTTTAGAGAAGACGTTACCTTTAAATTGGGTATCTTCATTTGGATTGAACCAATAAAGTTTACATGAAGTGTAATCGGCCTAAGGTAAGGCTTCTAAGTGGAAGACATGGATCTTGAGAGATTTTTTGGGAAGATTTTGGATGAACCATAGGGCTTGAGAGGTGTGAGGAATGGGTTAGAAGTGGTGTCATTTTATAAGGGGGATAAGGGACTCTTAAGGAAAGTGTGAAAATAATATTTTATTATTTAATGATTTCCAGTTTCTAAATATCCAAAACTCATTAAAGTTGAAGATAAGATGACTCATGGTCGAAATAAAATTATACAATAATAATTGGATATATTTTGGTTTTTTTCTTTATAATCTAATTTATTTAAAAAATTTATTAATGTGGTAAACACTATATCATTATTTTGTTATAAATAATTTTTTTATTTGATGTCTAAAAATTATTAAAACAAACCATGAGGTAAGAAATAATTTTATTTTGAAAGAATATTTATTGTGGAAATGTTAACTTATATAACCCTCTGTAAAATTTATTTACTAAAAGTTATATGTTTTTGTCATTTTGGCCTTTATTTTATGTTAATTAAAATAAAGTGTCATTATCACTCTTAATTGGATCTATTGGGTCCCAAAATAGACCCAAGGATGCCAATGGTCGGCCATGACTCATCCAATATGGTTAGGACAAGTGTTAAGGTAATTTTGTATTATTAAAATGTTCTTTTTACCTTGAATTACCCTATTGACCTTTAACCGTGATAAATAAAAGTCAAAAGTTACTATTCACCAAAAATTATTTTAATCTTATTGAAAAACATTTTACTTACTAATAAAAACCATGTATGTTAGAATTTGTAAATTCTATTCAGAGAAGCGGTAAAATTTCATTTTAATGAAAAAGTAAAAATTTTAAATACTACTTAGTGGTTTCAATATTCATCAAAAAAATTATTTTTTTCAGAAAAAAAACCATAAATTCAGCCTAAGGTATTTTTGATATTCTGAATTAAAAAATGATGTCTATTTTACCAAATCCCAAACATAGAAGTTGGATTAATTAATTTGAAATTAATTCTCGTTTTCAAAATAAAAAGAGTGTTTTAAATAAATAATACCAAAATATTGTCACTTATTGATGCCCAATTTTGAAGTAAAATGTCTTCAAATGACCAAAATTAGATTAAAATTAAAAAATATAACCTAATAAAACATTAAAACTAATTAATAATATAATATAACTATATAAATAAATTATATTAAAAGGCATATTTGAATTAAAATACAGTATTTGTCCCTATTAATTAAAAATATATTTTTTTCAGAAAAATACCAAAAATTTACCCAAACTAAATTTTGATGTCCTAATTATAAAGAAAAAGTTTATTTTGTCAAATATAACATATATAAGTGGCCAAAACTAGATTAAAATAGTGTTTGACATCAAAAGGTAGTAAATCAACCTTTTAATGAATATGAGAGTATTTTGGTTTAATATCTAATTCTTTCTTATTTTAAGTCTCTATAATTTATTGGATAAATGTAAAAATATTTAACATACATGTATAATAATTTTTTAGTTAGTTCTGTTTATTCCTGCCAATAAAATATTTAGGCGTTAACTACTATTTAAAATAATAATATAGTTATATTATTTTTCTATACAACTCAACGTTGTGTGCAACGTAAGATTTCAAAGGAAACACGTTGTTGTGTCTTGGGTATGCCATCAATCATAGTATCCCATTTAAAGTAAAATTAATAATTACTTTAAAAATATTAATAAATATGAAAATTTCATATTATATATTTACCTAGAATGTTACATCTTTCCCCCCCTTTTGGTAATTGTATCCTCATAATTTTAAAAATTTGCTCGGAAATTTCATTTAATGTCCCAAATCAGGAAAAGAGTCCATAAATCTATCACTTTAAAATAATGTAAGAGAAGTACAGATGTCACCCAAAATAATAGATACTACGATTCCATAAAAACAATGATATGGAGTAGAAAAAAATATCCATCATGTTCGGTTGCAGAGTGATAGAAAACATGATTAGGAGAATGGTAACAACTAGAAAATTATAAAATTTTGATGGGTTAAACGGTCTTTGATTCACCGGTAGGAAAAGTAAACATAAAACGTTTCTGTTTGAAGTTAATTTCCATAAAGTTGAAGAATTTTTTTATGATATGGGAAAAAAACAAAAGGAACCATTCTTACTTGTCATGTATACTTTCATCCTTTTCTAAATTCCTACCACAAATGATTTTTTCTTCAAAGGATGAATATTCAAGATGACTTGTTTACAGTGAAAGTTCTATAAGAAACTTCTTGAGAATCACATAATCCACAAAAGATGAACTATATTTTTTTCCTTGTCTTTAGAAACTAACCAAAACCAAAATGGTTAGTATAATATCAGATAATCACCGAAAAGGAAAATCTTTTTCAAAAAGAAAAAATACTCTTAATCTCCAAAATTTATCAAACAATACCTAATGTTCAACAAAGACGACTCAATAAAAAAAATGACTATAAAATTGTTCAATGTAAATAAAACTATTATTGAAACCCTAAATCTCAGAAGGATTTAATCACATAGTCTATGTATATAAATCTTAACATTTATCTCCAAATAAAATCAGTTACTCTTAAAGTATCATATTGAAACATAATTAACCTAATTACATATTGTCCATGATAGGTTAATCATTTCCATAAATAACCCAAAATCAACTTATTCTTGATTCATAAAATATTCTAACAAATAAGAATTATTAATACTAACCAGGTACTTCACGTAGTCTTGTGGTAGGAGATAAATCTCAGTCGCACTTTGGTTGTGGGTTCGATTCCCACAACTTTGTCCGATGTGAAGGGTTGTCATTCATTCTGCATGTTTTACTTTTTCCAAAACTATATAATTTTATAACATTCCCAAAAACGTGATAAATTCATCAAAAATAACCATAACATATTTTAACCACATAGGTTATCTAATAACTTTCATTTTGCATCCAAATATGTATTTACCTATAATTGCCTCAAATTCCAGGATCATATAAACCAAAATGGTTCTTTATAACTATATCCATAAAAGAAAAGAGAATTCTTCCTGGAATGAAATTTTTATATATCAAAATTTATGGTTACACATACTATAAAATGTCTTCTGATGTAATCCCATAATCAAAAGAGACATAATACTTTTAAGTATTTCATCATCCTAAAATCTACCATAACACTTGAATCCATTATATGTTGACTTATTACTCATTAAATGTTCATCATGATCCATTATCCATTAATTTCCAACTTATTGTAGAATAATTCATTCCTAGAAACAAAATCATGAATTATATCTTAAAATTCAATTATGTCTAAACATCATTTATGAAATTATCTATACCTTTCATTGGTCATTGTTAGTTTCCTAATCCTCAATTGGAAAGGAATTAGGTATTGCTAAACATATTTTTGTATGATCCTAGTGATATCATTCCCGAAGCTTCTTCATAGGCATATGTTTGAATAATGACCATTCCCACCACATTTAAACCATTCAATTGATCCCTGAAAAATAATGTCCTTTCCTTTCCTAGAGTCAACTAGAAGCATCATTTTTCCATGGAATTTTATAACTTTATGAACTTCACTTCCAAATCTATAGAATCTTCCCGTCCCTTTGAAACATTTTCTTATGTGTTTATTTCGACATCCTTGAAACATGGGTTTTTGAATATACTTAACATTAGGATTATTACCTGAACATCCTTGGGTATTTTTTTCTCGCATATATGATTCCTTATAAAAATCCCCAAGGATCTGGTTGTCAATCATAACTCCAGATAGTTTTTTGAGAATAACCAAAAGATCTCTTATTGTAGCTCCCATTTTATTCAGTTGCTAATTTAGAAAACCATCACAGTTTTCTTCACATCCACTATTACTTTGGGGCCAGCTAGATCCAGCCATTTACATAAACCAAAAATTTATGTGTGAGTATATCAGTAAAATCATCACATAATAACTTATGTGGAGGTTAAATCCTAAGATATACTTATTCTTTTTATCCTAAAATCATTCAAATTATCTAAAATAACTATGAATCTTTCTAAAATATTAACCATTATGTTAATGTCACTTATTCTTAGAGAACACTCTAACCTAAAAAGTTTTCTATACTAACCTTTTATACTAACATTAAAGACCCAGCCATAAAACATTACATAATCTTGAAATATATAAATTATTCACATTGAGAATATTTTCAGGTTTAGATTTTATAGAATCAGGCCATAACTATTACATATCAACTTGAATATTACATGTACACACTACTTCTCAGTATCCATTTTTTCCTAAAATAAAAAAGATAAATTTCTAGTTCTATGTTTTAGACAGCATGAATTTTCCTTGATCTCATCCTTGACCCATATTCAAATTTAATTCCTATGGAAAACATTTCAAAAACATTGTATAATCATTAAAAGATCAGTAAGGGATATACAATAAAGAATGAAAACATTATCCCATAAATAAATACAAAACATTGAAACCATACTTTTCAATCATAACATACCTTATGAAATCATAAGATTTATGGAAAAACACACAAAAATCATAAATCATAAAGGTAACCTTTGGAATACTTAAATTACATACATTTTAGCTATCAAAACTATGTAGGGAGTTACATTGGAATACCCATCATATCATATTCCCTAAATCTCTTAATAGAATCATTAACATCTACATTTGTCATGTTACCAAATAAATTAGAGAGCTATCTTGGGCTCACCCTACCAAGGTTTATCACGGAACCAACCATATACATAAACAATTCCCAAGAACCACAACATATTCAAAACACATAAAACTATAAGAAATGAAATATAACATTTCCTCATTACAATCACAATATATCACTTCCAGATATAGACATAATCAATTCTTTATCCAACCATTTTGAAAACCATTTAAAATATTTATTTAAGATATTTTTGAATCAAAGTGTCCCATGACACATTGATGCTTTTAAATAAATAATCATTTAAAAACATTAATGTCCAGATAAATAAATCCTTAAAACAGTTTTTAAAACATGGACATTAATGATAAATATTTAGATGAATAATTATTTAATACATTTAAAATGATATTTTAGTGAAAGGGTTTTTAACAAAATTAGAGACTCTTTAATAAAAATAATTGAGAAATAACATTGAATTAGAACATTATAATATCATAAGAATAAATGGATTCAAGATATAATAATCCAAAGGATATTATATACAATATTTAAGAGTTAATTGGTGGGTAACAACAAAAAAGTCTCAATGGAATGTAAATTGAGATGAAATCCCTTATAAAGACTATATCCTTAGGTTACGGACAAGTCAACAACATAATTATGTATGAAAAATATAAATACAGTCAATATGATTGGATATTCAATGTAAATGAATCATAGAACATTCTCACATATTCTTGAAAATACAACACCAATGACTTGGATGTTTAACTCAATGAATGGAAATTGAGTTAAGATTACTCTTATGAAGTTCATATCAATGACATGAGAAATTATAAATGGAGTGATTATGTGTATCATAATTATATGGACACAAATGGGAGTTTAAATTACTACATAAGTAAATAAATAGTGATTCCACACAAAATATTGGAGTAAAATAATCAATGAAGTATGTGTAAAGCCCAATGAGTGGAATTTGAAATTTGAAATTCCCATCCCGATTTGGTAACTCACGAATCATCCACCCCATGAAAGAAGGATTATACAAAAAAGATTTAAATAACCATGAATTAACCTATATTTCACCAATAATACAATCATGGGAATTAAATACACCACAAAAAATAGTGGCTAATATAGCATGAATCTCACGGGAATAAAAAGTGAGATTAAAAACCCTTACCACGTTGTAATCAATCGAGTCATATGAAAAAAAAGATAATAACCACCAAATGAATCATAGAATAAAATTAATATAATTATAATCATGATAATATATATATCAAATGGAAGTACACAATACACCACATGCAATAAATAAGTGGTGAACAATGGAAATCTCACAGAATTAAAAGTGAGATAAGAAACTCCTTACCTCATGTCCGACTTGACTTCTTTTTTCCTTGTTATTCCTGAATATTATAATTAAGATAATTTATAATTGATAAAAAACCTATTTCAAATTTATTATTTCTTTTATATAACTTATTACCATGTTATAAATATTATGTAATCATTTAAGTTAATAACGGTCATTTTGTCGATATTTTGTACTTGAGTAAAAAATGAACACATTATAATTACAAGTTATCCATGTGGTGAAGATTACATTATCTTTAAAAATATATTCAATATTAATATATCAAATAAATCTAATATATATATGTATTTTTAATATTACATAACATTTAGAGGTATGAAATGAAATTCACCGTTCATGGATGAATGCTAATTTCATTTCTATTTCATATTTAACGTAATGAAAACAAAATGATACATACGTATATTATAATTCCAGTATAATATAATATATAATTTCATTAAATCCATCCTTTATACGTCCCATGTATGTCATGAACAATTCATATCACTTTGAGGGGGCGGTAGTCCGCACTTCCTCAAATGAAATTATTGATTTTACCCATAATGGAAACCATAAAGGTATTCCAAAAATGAAAAAAATACAAAATCATAACTAAAACACAAATATAATATATATATATATCATATATAAATAAATTTCCATCATAATGGCCACCATGAGAGGTGGTATGAGATATTTGAACAATCATCATTTTGTGAGGCTGTAGTTCACAGTCCAAAGAAACAGTATGTTCATTACCAATTAGATGGAGGTGTGTGTAAGTTTAGTTCGAATACATCTCATCACATCAACATATTATATTTAGGATACTGGTGTTGTAAAAAAATAATGGAATAAAACGAGTTTACTGGGGTTGGAGATGCAAAATAAAATAAAAGGACTTAAGAGAAGACGTTAACTTAAAATTGTGTATCTCCCTTTGGATTGAACAAAAAGGTTTACATGAAGTGTCGTATGCATAAGGTAATGATTATAGGTGGAAGAGAGGGATCTTGAGAGATTATTTTTGAAGGTTTTGCATGAGCGAAGGGGCTTGAGAGGTGTGAGTAATGAGATATAAGTGGTGTCCTTTTATAATGAAGAGGATGGTCTCTTTTGGAAAGTGTGAAAATATTATTTTATTATATACGGATTTTTGGTTACTAAAGATCAAAAAATAATTAAAGTAAAATATAATATGACTCATGGTGGAAATAAAATCATCAAATAATTATTTGACAGGTTTTGGTTATTTTTTTAATCTTTTTAATCAAATTTATTCAAATCGTTTATTATTGAGGGAAACACTGCATCCTTATTGTGTCATAAATAATTATATTTATATGATGTATAAAAATTATAAAAAAAATACCGTGATGTAGTTAATATTTTTATAATTCAAAATAATATATATATTTGAAAATATAACTAATATAACCCCATTTAAAAATTTATTTACTAAAAGATATTTTTTATGACGTTTTTGCCTTTACTTTATGTTAATTAAAATAAAGTGTCATTATCACCCTTAAGTGGCTCCATGGGGCCTCAAAATCAACTAAAATATTCCCATGGTAGTACATGACTCATATAATAATGTCAGTACAAGTGTTAAGGTAATTTTTTATTATTATAATATTTTTTACCATGAATTACCCTATTTACAATTAACCACAGTAAATAAAAGTCAAAATTTACTATTCACCAAAAATTATTTTAATATTATTGAACCAAATTTTACTTACTAATAACAACCATTTTTTGTTAGAATTTAGAATATAAATTCACGGAAGTCGTAAAATTTCATTTAACGGGAAAATTCATATTTTTAACTATTACTTAGTGGTTTCACTATTCATTAAAAATTAACATTTTTCAGAAAAATAACAAAAAATCAGCCTATGATATATTTGATATTTTGAATTTAAAAATGTTGTCTATTTTACCAAATATAAAACAGAGAATTTTGATTAATTAATTTATAATTAATTCCCGTTGTCAAAACAAAAAGTGTGTTTTTGAGAAATAATAACTATTAAAAGATTGACACTTGTTTATGGCCAATTTTGAAGTGAAATATCTTCCAATGAAAAGAATTGTATTAAATTATAAAAATATAATATAATTAAACTTTAAAACCAATTAAAAATATAATATAACCATATAAATAAAATATATTAAAAGGAATATTTTAATTAAAATACAGTATTTTTCACTATTCATTAATTATTGAATTTTATCAGAATAATGCCAAAAATTTACACAAAGTATATTTTGATATCCCGATTCTAAATAAAAATTTACTTTTGCAGAATAGAACATATAAAAGTTCCCAAAACTATATTTAGATAGGGTTCTCCACTAAAAGGCGGTAAATCTCCCTTTTAAAGAATATTAGAGTATTTATGCAAAAAATTGGATTATTTCTTATTTTAAGCTTCTAAAATAAATTGGATAATTGTAAAAATATTAAACAAACATGTATAATCATTTTTTAGTTAGTTCAGTTCATTATTTCAATTATAACGGTTAGGTGTTAATTACCATTTAAAATAATAATATTATTATATTATTTTTCAGTACCACTCAATGATGTGTGCAACGTAAGATTTCTAAGAAACATGTTGGTGTGTATGAGGTACACCATCTAAAATATCATCCCCTTTAAAGTAAAATTAATAATTAACTTACAAATATTATTAAATATGAAAATTTCATATTCTTTATTTACCTGGGATGTTACACAATATTTCTAAGAAGTGATCTTTCTTTTATAAATGGGATGGGTTGATATGTGGGTTCTATAGGAATCCCCAACCATAGGGGCCCAGGTGTTGGTCCATCTAACCCATTTTCCTAACCAAATATTCATGAGGGGGCCAAATCCCTATTTTGGTTAACCCAATTGGACCTGGAGAGTGTAGAATATTATAGGCATGAAGCAGATAATGGGAACACCCTACCATTCCACATATTACCACTTGGTGTGCTTAGGTTCTTCCATAAGGCTTGCTCATACCTATTTTTTGAGTCTTTTCATGAAGATGATGATGTAATGGTTGTTTTTTGTCATCCATTAATATTTAAAAGGTTAGATAGTTAGTAATAAGATTACTATAGGGATCTGGAATGGTGATCTAAGCATTGTATAGGTTAGACACCACCTCATAAGTTTTGTGCTACTCATTAAGGTGAGGTTCCCCAATATAATTGATAAAGATAGGACTGACCTTGTCTTTAGTGTGATACATGAGGTTTGAGTACTATATTTTTTTTTTGAGGAACTCAATTTTCTATTATGTACTACTATAGATTAGGTTCCTCTATATATAGAGGTAGGCCCTCTCTAGTATTTTGTGCACTACTTGATGAGGCACGGGTCCAGGAATTTAGATTCTATGAGGCGTGTGGGTTTCTATAATGATATGGTTTTGTACTCCCTTTTCCAAAAACAATTCATGTGAATGTTGTATATTCCATTATGGGATTTTAGATTGTTGACATATTGATGATGAATGGTAAGGTGTTGTGCTCTCTTGACTAATGAAAAAATCTTATCCAAGATGGTGTTCTATGTTGTTTATTCAAATGGAAGATTGGAAAAATGGATTTGTATACCAGATACATACAAAATTGTGGCACTTTTGTCACACCGTGGATTCCTTTAAAAAGCGATGTGCCACCAGCCTATCGACATCAAACATTATGGGAAATTAATAACACTTATAATCCCTTGTATCTCATTACATAAAAACATCATGGATTAAAGATAAAATGACAAAGAATTCTACTGGAATATTATATAAAGAACCATCTTTATCTTCCTCCCATTTTGTTTATTATGTTGGAGATCAATTTGAATTATTTATTTTTCTTCATTTACAGTTTTGTTGAATTATATTTATTATATCTATACTCACCCTTTCATAGGCTTTGTACCCACATGCGTTGTGTCTATGCAGGTGACACACAATTTAATGATGATCTTGTTATATGTGAAGCTGGTGTGGCCTTTTGGAAATAACACTTAGTGATGTATGGTAGAATATAGTGGTATGTGAGAGTATTGGTGATCATTTTAGTTTGAGATCGATCTAGGAGTAAATTAATTGAAAATTATATTCCTAGAGTCTTGTTCCTATCACATTTTAAGGACATTCATATGTTCTATTCCTAGTGAACATACCTTTGGGGTTTTGTTCTCATATTTGATATCTTATAAATGTATAGTATGAAGTTCAATTTTTAAATTGTATATACTACTAGTTTTGATATTTGTTTTATTAATTTTAGATATGATTTTGTTGTAGGTTGATATAGATTATGGACTCCCCAAATTTCTGATATTTCTAATTGTTTCATGTCACCCACCTTTGACCTATTAGAGCTGAGATTGTGGTCGAACACTTGGCTTAATACTATCCCCATATGTTCCCTAGTGTGTTGTTCCATAAGAAGTGGTATTATGGTGGTAAATTATTTGGGATGGAGTTTTGATTTAGTAGTCAGGTGAGGAATGGTTTGGTTATTTTTGGAAACGATATTAATGGGTTCTTGAGTCTGGTAATCAAATGAAGGAGACCATCACTGGTTTGGTGATCAATGCTTCCTTTTTGAATGACTCTAATAATCTGTTAGCCTACTAATATCTCCAAGACATCTTTTCAGGGCATAAATTAGTTATTAAAATAATTATATATTAGTATGTTATGATCATTCATTTACTTATCATATCATCTCATCCAGATATTTTCTACTCCTTGTGGCCTTATCCTATCAAATTAAGGGTGTTACCCACTAATAACAAACTTGTGTATTGATGCATGAGATTATTGATCTCATTCTTGTAGTTAGTAACCATTCCACTATTTAGCAGATAAGGATTAATTATTTATGATATATCATTGATAGATATATTTTCCCTAATACCTAGGGAATTTTCACTTCCCTCTTCCCTTAATGAATATATTCTAGTATAACATATTGTAGATCTCATTGAGTGAAGAGATACTAATTATAGGATGGATGTTTTGTGTTAAATTTAATAATATAAGACTCATATATTTTTAGAGAGATATATTCCCTTAGGAAGCATAGGTTCTGTTGGGGTTTGATACTCATGGTACAATATATTTTGGACACTCATCGGCCATATGAGGATTCTTTCATTAATCTCCCCGACTACATAGTGAGACATTATTAGATGTTGTTTTCCCGAAATCATTATATAACATCTCAATCATGTTTGGAATTTTATCCCTTATTTAGGATAAATATTTATTTATAGATTTTGGTCCCTCTTCAATGAATTTTAGTACTTCCCATGTATTTTATGAGGCTTATAGACCTCTCGATGTGTTTCTTGGACATGCTTCATGATCAATGTTTTCAACCTCAATGTCATGGGTATATACTCTGAAAAGGACTGTTACCAAACTATTGTTTTTATAATTCATAAACACCTATTATATTGTCCCTAAAATAATCATTAATGTTGGGTTCTCTTATAATGGATGCATAGTTCCATTTGGAGTCGGATAATGTTTCACCCATAGGTAGTTATAGTGGTTCAACAGATGGACCTATGGGATGGTGATAGCATTGAGGTTAAAGTAAAAAAAAAATTACCACTAGTTTCTTATTGGGAACCATTTCAGTGGATGATCTAGGGTTGTGAGAGAAATCAAAGATTAGAAATTTACCAACCAACTACCATGGACACCTCCTTTATTTACATACCATTATAGATGGGGTGTTGATGCATGGGCATTTAGGAATATGTGTGTGATTGAAAACTATTTTTAGTAACTAATTGATGCAATTTATAGTATAAATTATGTACCCTTTTCATATACACTAGTACTAGATCCTATAGGTTTGATTTATTCTTTCATCATTATATGTTTGAGAGATAATGATTTCAGTGGACCCCTTACATAGATCCATATTAGAAAGATATTTTTCATTGATAGAGAAATTATTTCACTCATCCCATTTTCTAAAGTGAGTTGATCCTTAGTGTATAACCTAGTATTTCATGAGATTCCACCACATTAAAGATGATATGTATTATTACTTTATTTATTAAGAATTAACTAACAATCATAGTATAGAATGATAATCTATAGTTGGGAAAACGAGTAGAGGTCAAAACTTACTAATGAGTGGGGTCACCTCATGTGTAGTAAGAAAATACCGCCCTCAATAATTTTTAATCAACTATATTGAATATGTTAAATATTTTTCTATGTTCGACATTCTTGGGTGATAATTCACTTCTATTAAATAAAGAGGGATATATAAATGCTTACAAATGGTGAAGTATGTTTATTCCTTGATAATATATTGACATGTGTATTGGATTTAATTCTCATTATGGTGTTCTAGTGTTTTTAGTTGATATTAAAGACCAAATCATTTAGTTTTTTGGTTCAAGTAATATCATGTTAGGTGTTTGAGGGATTTTTACAGCCTTAATGTTACAGTACCATATATGTTAAAATATATCATAGTCTGAGTATCAAATTCAGGGAGTACTGATTTGGAATCATGAGTTTGAAACCATGGAGGAATATTATATCATACTGGAATAGTAGAGGAATAATATATGATAATTATAGTAGAGTACTTTATTTTCAAAAGATGGAGTGGGTTAATGATAAAATAGATTTAGAGTAGTGTATTATTCTATTTAAAGGCATATTTTTCTCAACTTCAATCAATGATGGTGGTCCAACAATCATATCCTACGAAAAAGAGGCTTTTATTTGTGATGTGGTATTAGAGATCTTATGTTTCCTGAAATTTTAAGGTAGTGGGCCTGAAGGATACTCATAATGGTGTGGTGCATGTAAACCACTTCTTCAAGTACTAGTTTCCTAATTTTGTTCATATTAAATTTCAAGATGGAAAACATGAGTGGATACCACCAAAGTAAAGTACCACCCCTAGTGAGGTATATCTAGTGGATATTTATAGACATACCCATCACAAAAAAAATCATTATATATGGAGGAGGGTTAGTATGAGGTTTTCTATTGAAACTATGGGTATTCGTCACTATTGTTTTAGAGGTTTTTATCTTTTGGTTTGGACCCAATAATACATGTTCATCTATAGTCAGAACCATCAACATTAGACTGTAGAAATTTAGGACACCAGATGGACAGTGATGTTATGTAATAATGTTTGATGAAATATTTTTTATTCTTGAGGTTCTCATAGGTTTATTTTATGAAATATATATGAAAAAACAAATAGGTTTTCTATACTAGTGGATGAAAACCTCTTTTATATTAGGATGTGAACCGAGGATTCATATAGATGTTGATGTTGTGAAAGAATCCATGTGTCACCTTTATAATATAATATAAAAAATTACTCTATGTATCTTTTTTGTAGGGGTAATAGAGGAAATTTTATAGGTCGGGAGGATTATTTTTCATTGAAAAAAATTCGATTTTCATTAACACATTATTAAGTGTATAGTGGTAGAGTGTTATTTAAATGGTGTTTTCTCATTTGAAAACCATTGAGAACACTCTTTAAAGTTAGGGAGTGAAAAACCCCAAAAAAATTATAACCATGTAAATAAAAACTTATTGATATGGATATCAGTTGTTTGTCTATTAGCTTCATTACACATTGTGGGTTAACCTTCTTATAAGTAAATATTTTTTCAAAAAGACTTGTTGAGACTCAAATAGAGTGGATACATGTTTCCATTATGTCCTTGCCCTTAGATAATATATAAATAATAAATTAGGTGATGAAAGTGTATTCTCCCTTCTTGGTCAATTTTGTACTTTGTTTTCTTAAATCTAAGAAATTAAAAAATGAAATAGTCCTCTCTAAAGGGGGGTGGTTATCAAAAAAAGATGGTTTTATTATATTCTATCTAAGGTTCCCCTATTTTTTATTTTTTTAGGAAGAAAAGGTTTTATAGTGGGGTGTATGTGTCCAATTATTATTTTTTATTTTAACCATTAAAAAATTCAAAATATTAATTTTGGAGGGGTTTTTGAGTTCTCAAAAAATTTAGGCTTTGTGAAAACTCAAAAATAATATATTAAAAGTAATGTAATATGTTTAGATAGTGAAAAAATCTGTAATAATTGTTGTTTTTCTTCCATAGAAAAACATTTAATGTGAAATATTAATCCACTATTGCATCTAGAAATGATGTTTTTCCCTATGATTGGTATAACCATTTTTATGATGGGTTCCTCAAAAATGGACAATTTCTAGTGGAATGAGTTAATTAAATTAATCTAGTGAATTAATTATTTAATAAAAACCTAAAAACACTAAACCTCACATTATAGTTATATATATCCTCTTTCACATTGGTTCGATTTCATAACCCATTGAATTATATATGGGGAGAGAATGTAAAACGGGGGGATTCATCCAAGGATGTAATGTATCAACCTCAGATCCTGAAAAAATCAATGATAATAATGAAAATTATATCATGGAATGATAAATAATAGAATCAATATTTCAATAACAGAGTAATGAAATAAAAATTATTTCATGAGGTAGGGATTTTTAATTTAAAAATTTATTCATTGCATATACTTTTCTATTAGATTATTTTACTGAATGTTTTATTTCTATTTCAATTCAATCCATGATAACCAAATCCTATTCTTGAATTTAAAATCCATGAACTGAATATTTAAGATGAACTTTATTCCATGAATATTTTCCCGTACAGATATTTTCTTGAGTGTAAATTGATCGAAAGACCTTGATCTATATCCTCCTAGTTATTTTTTTGTTCATGCACTCATATTTGATAAGTTATTCACCTGAGGGTAGACATCGAAGATATGCAAAAACCCATAGGGATGCGGGACAATGGAAGGAGTTTGATATAGATTCACCTAGTGAGGTGTGGTGGATTAGGAAAATATGAGGCCCTTAAAATGAAATAAAACAAAACCAAAACATAATATGTATTTTGGGGTTTGATTTATGGTGGAAGTGATAGAAGTATGGTGGTAGAAAGCTAGACAATGACCCCAGTATAGTAATAGAGGATATCACATTGGCGGTTAATGGTGTAGGCGATGGCCTAGGTGGAGAGGGGAGGCTAGAATGGAAGGAGAGTGCGGTGAAAGAAGAATGTAATTAGTAGGAGGCCATCCTTCATGGAAGTCGTTGATGAATGGGGAATTATACACTTGGATCATTGTAGTGTGGGAAGAAAAATGGGTGTGGCTTGGGATCTACTCCTAGATAAATGATCCAACCATGGTTGAATGATGCTCTTCACACAAGATAGTGGTAGTAGGTTCATCCGACTAGAATACATGGATAATCATATGCATAGGATTTCTCATATTGGTTAAACCAATGCATACGACCCTATAGAGACCCATGCCATGGGGGCTCGGGTGATGGTAAAGTTGGCCAGGTAGACCAACTATATTTTTGGATGAGTTCCAAAGCCCATGTAATGTTTTTCTAACACTACCCATGGATCTTGTCATGCATGGGAACAATATAACCATGTTTTTCACATATGTGTGGCCTAAAATAGCTAGTGGGGACTCCCTCACCCTTCCAACCACACAATGTTCCATGGTCAAGGTACTCCACAAAGACTGCCTATATCTGTGTGGGGTGCTTTTCATAAATTCATAAACACATGTTAGATTTTGGAAAATTAAAAGCCTATACCGAGTATTTATTCATTTATAACATTATTTTGTGGGTTTTCTGGTCATCCTAGGATATTTTTGAGGAGATACGAGTTGCTTTAATATTTACCTTCATATGCAAAAATTTTAGGGATTGGGAATGCCAATCAAAGAATCATCTTTATTTGGAACCCCATAATTTGAGGTGTGATACTCATTGAGGGATGGTTCAACCATATTACTAATAAATTTGGACCACCCTCATTTTTAAAGTTATAATTGAAGTGCAGGCTCATAATCTATGAGGCTAGTACCTCCCTCATTTATTGTGTACTACTCAGTGTGTGGATCCTCTTTTTATAGAGGTGTGAACTCCCTCATCTATTATATGATACTTTATGAGTACACGAATGACATTTTAGATTAGGTGGTTTGAATCAATTTCTTTTCATGGGTGGATTCGAATATAGACAGTTAATACTCAATTAACTGAGAACCAGCCATGGGAATAGTGTCGATTCACATAATATTTTTGAGAATGATGGCATGGAGATAATGGATGGTAAGTTGTGGTCTTATCTTGACATATTTGTGTACCTCTCTGAGAAATGGGTTCCCCTTAATTGATTCATGTGTTGGTGTGGAATAATGATTGATAATATTGGATAATTCGAGACTTGTGAATCCATAAGAACCCCTTAGCATCCCTCAATATATGATATATGACTGGGCTATCAACATTAGGATTTTGGGATTTCTATTACTCCTAGCATCCTTATTTTCAGATAAGTTATGAATTTTGAGTATTAGAGGTTTTATTATTGAGAATTATAGTGGGAGAGTATATCTAGACCCTTAGATGACCTCCTCTTAGTTAATTTAATATATCACAGCTTGAGCTAACTTGGTTTTTGTTATTACTTTTTGGTTTCAGGGAATCCTACTAAATATGTTCATAATCACACATAAAATAAATTTTTTCCAACACATATTTTGCCTATAAAAGTGTTTAATATTTTTATGATATCCTTGGTAGAGATTTAGGTGGTGAGGCTTGTTCAGAGTTGAGAGAAAGTGATTCAGGGAAACACATGCAAGAGAATGGAGATAAATAATCGTGGTGATGACTATTATAGCTAGAAATCTAACTATGAGTATATATATTGATTAGGGTATTTATAGTGTCTGGTGTCAATTAGAATTGGAGGAATTTCAATTTTGATGGTCCTTATGTATTTTCATAAATGGAATTTTTCTTTTATTTTATGCCTGATTATTTTGTTATATACACTATATTTGTTTATATTTTCTATACTATTAGATTTTCTAGTTATTTTTTCATTAGATATATGTGTCTATTGTGATTTGATATAGTCTAATGCCTACCATATTGTGTGATATTCCTACTCAGTTTTAGTCACCTTACCCTGGTCTATTGGATGAAAAATTGGGGTGGCACACATAGATTACATTTGTCTTGGACGGGGGATCAGGGGGTCAGTATATGTCATTTTCATCCATAATTGAACACTAGTTATGGCCTTGGATAGTATTTCCTCTTAATTCATAGAATGTTCTTACTCTGAGAGGACCTCCCCCTATTTTCATACCACCCTTCATCCAATGGGTGTATTTTCTTCTGGATTCCTCATCATTTAGATATGCAATTCCATATTTTTTAAAAATAAGGTAGTATCCCACATCAATTCTAGTATTATATTACTTTGTATGTGTATTCATGTATCTCTGAATCTATACTTATTACATTGGTTCATGTTTAAGTTTATCCCTTGGAGAAACAACCTTTGGGTGGTATTCAGAGTCTGTAATCATTAAACATAATCTACATTATCTAGTATTGTTAAGGGATTCATTTATTTTTAAATGTAGGTTGTGATGTAGTCCCTAATTTCTTCGATCATAGGTTATTAAGTTCTACATCGGTGTTATATGTACTCTTTTACTCTTGGGGATTCACGTATACACAAGTTCTAGTGGGTGATCATCTTATCTTTATCTTATACTTTTAAAGGTTGGTTATTGTAGGGGAATGCGGTGGAGTAAAAATACACATTTGATGGATTTTTTTGGATAATAATAACAATAAAATGTTTTTATTAATAAAAAAAAGTATAAATGGGTTTCCCTATGTTGAAAACTGAGTCATCTGGAAAACTAATCCATCCCATATATATTCTCTTGAACTCTGGTGATCATAAAAATTATAATGGGGGTTCCTTTATTGGTGTTTGGGGAATCTCTCATTTAATATTAACATTTATTATTCTCAATGTTACCAATGATGAGTATGTCATAGTTTTACATTCCTTTCACATTTCATATAAGGTTAAACCATATATAGGTTGTTATTCAATTACCCAATTAGTATGGTGTGATTAGTCATTCCCTTTTTCCAAATAATTCACCAACATGACCTTATGGAATTTGAGATTCCATGATTTTGTATTTAATCCATTATTAATATTTATGTACGTATATTTATCATGAATAAGATATTATGGGTATTATATTTGATCCTAATGTATATTGAACATGCTAATGGATTTTTAATGGAAAATACTTCTTATTAATACATGAATATGGGATTCCATTTTGGAAGATCGCAGAATAAAAAATTTATGGGTATTAAAGAAAAACATCATACTTAGTGGTATATGCTTATGTATTTCCCTATTTGATTTGAAAAATAGTGATTCCATATCACACTTAATGTTGTAAGAAGAATTTCATAATTAAACATGATACCTTAAAGGATGTTAACATGATTCAAGATTTCAATATAATATTTCCAGGAATTATGTTATTTCTCTTTCATGAATTTAAATCTTATGGAATTATTTTTGATGTTGTACATATATAACCCTATTTTCATGTATGGTATATGTAGGTGTGAACATTGTTTTCCTAGTTCTAGCTTGAGGTCGTTGTACTTATTATACATGGGGATCTCATCCATACTTATGTTTATTTCCTAATGTATAGTATGGATAACATATATATACACAATTAGGATATATCTAAATATAAACATTCCTCCATATGATAAGAAAACCCCCCTATGCAAGAATGGTAATATACAGTAACACCCAAAAATGTCACCAATGTACTCTAAAGTTAAAGTGAGTATATATTCTTCCGAAGTAGTATGACTACATATATATATATATATTCATATTCATATTTATAAATGTATGAATACTACCAACTATAGAGGATGGATTTGGTCAGACATCTATAACTAGTAAGTCCCTTGTGGTGGATAGGTACATTTCCTTGATATCAAGCACATATCGTAGAATTTTGGGCTGATATAGATAAAAATGTTTTAAATAAAAATAATTTAACATGTTCCCCAAAATTGATTGGTTTTAATAGCATGCAAACTTTCTTAACATGAATAATTATTTACAAGACTATTTATGATTCATGAATTCAATGCTTTCCATTATACCAGACTGTATGAGGTTTGGTGGTGACTTCCATAAGGTATGATGTACTCACACCCTAAACATATTCCCCTAGGTATTTGTGAATACCCTATATTAGATGACCTCGATAAAGTAAAATAATGAGATTATGAGGGTTCAGAATATCTAAGCATGGGTAGTCACTAAATGTGGTGTGTGGATATTGGGTGGATCATATTCCCCTATCAAGGATGAGTCACTATATAATTGAAATTGATAAAAAGAAGAGATCTTGGGAATGGGATTGATAGTAGTTAAGAGATAAGGAAATTAATGATAAGTATATAACCCATAAATATGTCATTATAGAATAATTATAGTTGAATCTTGAGCTACCATGGTTTTTTCATGTTTCATTTCAACCTTTTCCCTAGGTCCATTATTTCCTTATCAGTTTTTGGTATTATGAGCGGATACATATACATTTTAAAAAAATATATTACATGTTACACCATACATTTTCCATGTATATTTATTTATTTTTTCCATGATATTGATTTTATATTATTTTAAACATCACTCGTAAAAAAATTATTAATTAATAATAAATATCTTAGTTGGTTTTAAAACCCCTTTATGATAAATTTTACATACTTACCTAATTATCATTAATATTAATTCGACATTTTCCATTAATTTTTTTTAACATGATAAACCATTAATTAAAAAAATTGAATATAAGACATGTGATATGTATACAAATTTCATTAATAATTTATAAATTTATTTTCTAAGTCACCCATTTCATTAAAATGGGTTTGATGTGATTTCATTATTTTGTATTTAATATACATCCAAATTATCTATAGGTTTTCCCAAAGAATGAGGATGGTGATCCTAATATTCCCACTAGGCTACAAGTTTATCCCCAAATTTTCTACGTTCTAGATCATCTACATGATGTAGTTTGTCAGGTAATGCAAAAAAATAGCACCCTTAGTTACTAATGACACAATGGATTTAAAGTTATGTCACCCTTATATGTTCCTATGTAAAGTATAACCATTGGAATTAGAGGAGTGGTGAGGCAACTTCTTTAGCTTCCATGTGTATACTAATACTCTAGAGAATCATCGAGATTATCTCGCTACATTCATGTTGGAATGTGAAGGATATTGTTGGTGGGATTCCATGGATAAGGTAACGGAAGATAAATATCTTGATTGGAAGGGATTTCATGGACTTTTAAAGAAATTGAATATTTTCCCCCTCATCAATTTAAAAAATGGTAATTTATAAATATTTAGTATAGATAAAAAACATTATGGAGTATACTACCATCTTCACTGAACCACTCTTCTTTGATCCTGATATGAGTCGAGACTATGAGTCCAAAATGGAAAAATTAGAGACATATATAATGGGAAATTTGAAAACCCAATTAGAGATGTAAAATATTTCAACATTATATATGGAATTAAAAAATGTGGTGTTAGATAAGACTAATTTTAAAAATATCATCGAGGCTAGTAGTTCTTTCTGTGGTCAGAATGTGCATCATGAGAAAGTCTGTCTAGGTGGATCATAGTAGGGCAATCCTAGACAAATCACTATTACCAGAAGTTATTGGGTACCATATATTAAAAGAATCAGTTAATAAATAAATACACTCTAACAAAAATTATTGTTATAAATCGATTCATTTCTACTAGTTATTTAGGTGTTCTCTTCTACAGTGGTTCTACAAGTATACACTATCAAAAAATAATTTCCATTACCCTAGAAGAGCATGAACTTGAAAATCAATGATATTGGGGAAGATTTTATATGATATCAAACTTCATTCAGAAGATTTATATGTTGTAAAAACATTTAAAGTAATTACAATAGTCAATGGAACCATCACCATGGAAGTGATCTTAGGAAAATGGAATATTGCACATGAATATTTTTCATGGTGATGTATATTATTACTAACACTAAGGGAACTTTGATGGTGACATGTATTGTTATAGTTTCTTCTATCCTTTAGTTTTATTTATTTATTACTAAATATTATTAATATTTTATTTTTATGTTTTTTATGTGTTTGGGATTGTCTATGTAATTAAATTAGAGTATCATAAGTATTGATACCCCTTTGGGTAAACGGTTAGAGAATGGTAAATAATTTATCGCATATACAATTATGGTGTGACCACTATGATATCTTTCTGAATTTATCACCAATGATATGAATCACATTGATATCATCTTGATCATGGATTGGTTGATCAGTTAAAATCCCTCAACGATTGCAATATAGGATAAGTATCATTATTTATTTTAAAGAGACCCAAAAATTCTAATTGGTGACTGGTACTAACCTGTGACTAGAGATGAGTGGGAGAAGAAGTAGGCTGGAACACCTAAAATATAGATTTAATGTCTATTTCTTAGATTGGTGGAAATACATATTTCAAAATATGTATATATAGTGTAAGGTTTCTTCTGAAATTTGTTTCCTGATAAATGTTCTTGATTTCCTCATAAGACTAAGGTGGAGTCAATAATCAAGCTACTGGAAGAAAATCAAGAATATTTTGATA
This sequence comes from Viscum album, assembly GCA_963277665.1. Classification (NCBI taxonomy): domain Eukaryota; kingdom Viridiplantae; phylum Streptophyta; class Magnoliopsida; order Santalales; family Viscaceae; genus Viscum; species Viscum album. Next base: position 1,058,508,354 of record OY728161.1, read on the forward strand.
AAGAATACCTTATATAACCAGAAGAATTTATAGAATTAAATGATAATAATGAGATAATAATGTTCATGGGTTTTATATGGCATAATACTTAACTTCTGTGTGTCACTTCCCTCTTCGTCATGATGTTTGGAGTCTACACATTTTAAAAGATAATTAATTGTTGGAAATGATAGTCATTACATTGTATCGATGACTTTTTTGGCCAATTCAATGGGTCCAAATGGATTTTGATTTTTGATTTCATATTAGGGTATCAGTAAAAACCTTTGAGACCTAAATATGTTGTAAAAATAGGATTACATAGTCAATATATGTATTATGAATATATGTTTATTTATTTTTCTTAACTAATTCACCATGAGTTTTTATATATATCATAAACAAGATATTATAACTATTCATATATTCCTTTTTAAGTATATTTTAATCACATCCTAGTATACATGGAAAATATAGAAGTAAATAGTATGTATTATTATGTGGTTTTTATAATATTAAGGTAATGTAATATTCATTGGAAACTTTCAAAAAAATATTTTTAATTCGACAAGTTAATTGTTTGGGCCATGTGGTGTCCTTGGAAAGAATTGTAGTTGATCTTTTTAAAGTGTACGTATTGATGTATTAAATATCTCCCATGAATATATCTAGGTACATATATTCATGGGTATGACTATGTATTACCCTCACATCATCTCAAAAATACCTCATATAATTTCCCACACAATTATGGTAATGAATAATGTGGTGAACATCAGTTGGTCTGAGTAGTGTGAGATAGATTCTTAAGAATTAATGACTACTTTTATTTCAACCCCTATACAAACTTTTTCATACATGGGGAAGTGCTTCTAGATATATTGAAAAACATACTATATGGGTCTTGGGGTGTACTATTATAGGACTCTCATATGGTATCCTACGACTCTAGGGAGTTAGGATCACATGATAATAAATCCCTAATCTATGACCATGAACAACTCATAGTGGTGAATGATTTAAATTGTCATAGTTACTTCCTATTAAAATAATTTTTAGGGTATATACTTACCAATAGAGACTTCAGGACATTTTATCACAAAGGGACCTTAATACAAGGTAGTTTTGTTTAGTTGAATATCTTCAATACTTTGATTTTATGATTATTTATGCTCTATTAAAAGGGCGTGTTTTAATTTATACACTAAGTAGGAAGCCATAAAACTAAAATATATATAATTCTAATAATTATTAATGGCTTATGTCTAATCCAGATAACATTAATCTAGATGTATCTTAATGTTGTGTTGGAATGTGTTTCTATCCTATAGACCCCAAATCAAAAGTTGTAGAATAATTGATGGTTTAAATATCATTAATTCGGATTAATTCTTTATTTGAGAGAGACATAATCTTGTGGAGATCTTGGAAGGATGGTCTCAATATTTTGATTTATTCAATTATGTCCAGAAAATACTGGTGGATCTCACTCATGTTTGGGAAGATGTTATCATGAATATGAATCCTCTCATTGGTATATACACCATGGAATCTAAAAAATGTATCGATAAATAAATGAAAAATGTTATAGTTTTGGAACATAGTGGGATTTATCAAGATTCTAGTCTTGATGGCTAACATGTTAGTAGGTCAAGTCATATAATCACATTTCGACTAGTATGTCGCAACCTATACTTTTACTCACATGAAAATGGGATGAAATATACAATACATTATGAAAATATTTACCCATACCTTGAGAGTAAAGGATTCAAAGCTTAAAATATTTGATCATTTAATTAAAACCCCTCACTTTTTTCATGATTTTGATGTTTATTCAATTGATTTTTTAGGAATTCCCGTTGTGGTTGATAATACGAAACTACATGTGGAGTCGAAAAGTATTGTACCTATATAGAACCAAAGGACCCCCTATCATTTTTTGAAAGTTCTATAGAACATTATTGGTTATAATGTAAAAATAATAATGGTATTTCATGGTTAGTTAGATGGATAATTAAATAGGACAAGTAAGACTCTATAGGATATGTTGCGAGCTAGTTTTTCAATTTTGATGCCTCTTACAAGATTCATTATAACATCCTAGGTAATTATCGAATAATAATGTTTTTATCTATTAATATTTATGAATTATATTGTGGTTTAAAATTAATGGGGATTCTATCTCTAAGAGTATACTTGATGCACAACGATGGGTTTCTCCAAAATATTACATTCCAGACAATACTGATTTATATAAAAAATACAATTATTATTTTAAAAAGTAGTTAATGAATTGTAATTGTTTTAGAGTAAATGAAATTAACTAATTATATTATTATTACACATGTTTATTATAAGTTTTTACATTTATACAATAATGTTTGGAGGCATAAAACGTGAATAAATACAATTTTAATCATAAAATAATCTAATATTTTTAAAAGTCAGTTTTACTGCATTTTGATGGAGAACCATTTTTAAATATATTTTTTGACACTTTTATAAGTTCTATTTGAAAAAATAATCTTCTTCTTTATAATAGGAACATAAAAATTTACTTTTTTTATGTTTTGGTATGTTCATGATAAAATTCATTTTTAATGTATAGTGAATGGTACTGAATTTTATTTGCAAAATGCTTTTTATTCTAATTTATTGATATAGTTATATTATTATTTTAATTGGATTTAAAGTGTAATTGGATTAAATTTTTATAATATAATAAAATTATTCCCAATTTATGTATTTTCACATTAAATTTCGATATAAACACATGTCAATATTTTTATGGTTTTTACTTTTCAAACCCTTATTTTATTGTTTTGTCAAGGAGCATTTATTTTAAATTAATTATTGAAACTATTGTGTTTCAAATTTTTAAAACGGATCCCATATTTGGAATAAAAAGGTCCAAAATATTTAAATATGTCCCTTTTATTTATGAACATTATGAATAGTAACTTTAGTAATTATTTTTATTTACCACAATTAAAGGGTAAATTAGATAAATAATGCAAAAAATAATATAAAACTACCCTAACAGGTGTCCTAATCCTATTGGATGAGATATGGACAAACATGGGAATACATGGGTCGATTTGATGACCCCATGGAGCCACTTGCATGTGAAAATGGCATGTTATATAATAATTAATTTCATATAAAGTGAAATATAATATAAACATGTATCTTTTTACTAAAAAAATTTTAAGGCGGGGTTATATAATTGATGTCTTTTACTATAAATAGTAATAATAAAGATAAAAATGTTTCATGAATCATGGTATTTTATTTATAAATTTTATAAATTAAATAAATAAATTTATTTAGGACACAATGATGAGGAAATGTTTACTTTAGTAATGAAAGATTCATATAAATGATATTATAAATATTAAAATAAATTTAATTTGAAAATTTTATGCCATACACGAATTTTAGGGAGAATTATTACATGTTCTGTTTGAGTCAATTTAGTTTTTTCAAATGAATCAAGATTTCATGACTTTAAAAAAATCAATTACTAAATAGTGTCAAAATTGACATAAATGAGTTTTTAAAACAAATATTATTTTAATAAATGATATAATTTTAATAAAAATATCTAATTAGAACAAATAACAAAGATAATTATAAAAATTCATTAATGATCCACCTGAGGTTTTCATGACATTTTATAGTAACTATATGGACAATATAGTGTAAAAATACATAAAGACGTGGTAAGAGTTGATTTATTTAACTAGGGGTTAATGGAAAAATATAAGGTTAAATTTGTGACCTAAACATGTCCAAAACCTATTATTTTAGTGGATTTCAACCCATACTCAAATAATTATCTAACTATATCACATTGGATCTATTATAATTTGAAAATCAATTTATTATAAAACAATATTTCTAGACATTCCTTAAGTGGCCTTCCCCCCTCTTATAAAAGGCCACCAACTCTACCCACTTACTCACACCATTAAAGCCCCTTGACTAGTACAAATTCAGCTCAAAAAATATATTAACATCAATAAATAAATCATAGTATCCTTTCTATTTTAGTAAATAAATTCTAGTTATCTTTTTGTCTAAGATCAGTAGGAGTTACCCGATTTAGAGGTAACATCTTCTCTTATACTACTTTCATTTATTCTCCTCCTCCAACCACCAATACTATCATTATTATAATAATTTATAAAAAACATTATACTAAATATACTATGCTATGTTTATGATTTGTTTTGGACCTAAATTTACACACACCACCATCTACTAGATATAGAACATATTCTTTATGTGTACGGCGAACTACTACCTCACAAAAAATGATTGTCCAATTTTATCCAACCATTTATCATGGTGAATATTATCAAGGAAATGTATTTATATGTGATATATGTTATATTTATATTTTCTATATGATTCTATAATTTTTATTTATGACATAACTTTAATCTTTCCATAATGTTTAAATACGATAATTTCATTTGAGGAAGTGTGGACTACCACCCACTCAAAGTGATATGACTCATTCATGCCACACATGGAATGTATAAAGGATGGATTTAATTAACTAATTTAAAATATATAACATTTATATTATACTGTGATTATAATTTACCTATGTATCATTTATTTTTCATTCCTTTAATATGACAAATAAATGAAAGTAGTGTTCATGTGTACGTACGACCAACCATCTCCATGAACGGAACATTTCATTTCTCATATAAATATATTATGGAATATTCCAAAAACATATATACTGTATATATATGATATTTATGTCATGAATATAATTTTATAGATTATGGACTTATGAAATCATGGATAATTTTTATCAAAACAAGTTGATTTTGGACTCAAGTACCAAACATCGACAAAACGTCTGATATGAACTCAAATAATTAACTAATTGTTATAAAATGTAAATAAGTGATATAAAAAGAATAATAATATTTAAAAATATTCTGAATCAAGTATAAATTAACATAATTTTATTATTTTTAAAATTAGAGAATAGAAAAAACAAGTCTGACTCAATGTAATGGAAATATTAACTCAATCTCCATTAATTGAGTTAAATATCCATGTCATTGGTTTTGTTTACAAAATAATATGTTTGAATGAACTATAATTGTTTTACACTGAATATCTACTTATATTTTGTTTATTTTCATTTTCACAAATAATAATTTCATTGGTTTATCATTAATCAAATGATACGATCTTTTTAAGGGACTTCATCTCAATCTCATTTAATTGAGGAATATTTTGATAATATACACATCATTATTTTATACAGTGTATAATTATACCATTTTTATTTTTCATTAATTAAATTTATACGTAAAGGAATATTTTTCTTCAAATAGTTTTACAAAATTTCAAAAAATGTCTTTTAATGTACACTGTGACAGCGAACTATTCTGTTTCTATGACCACTTTTCTATATTTGGATTCCTCTACCAGTCGTGTTGTTTTAAAAATATAAGTTAATAGGACACTCCTTATTTAGGTATTTTCATATTGAAAACTTTTTTGGTAATGGATTTATTATAACAACATTTTGTAAGGATATCTTATTATTTCAATTTTAGAATGTTATTTTTCCTTTATTCTTGTTCATGTGTTATGATTATGTTATGGTTCTTGGGAATTGATTATGTATATGGGTAGTTCCATGATAAATCAAGGGTGAGTTATCTGGTGATAGATCTCTAATTCATTGGGTAATGTGATGGAGGTAAATTTTATGGTTTCTCCTAAGAGATTTAGTGAATATATTGTGATGGGTATTCTAAACGTAACCATGTTGGTTACTCCCCATGTAGCTGTGAAAGATAAAATGTTAATATGATATGGATTCCACAAGTTAACTTTATTTATTATGATTTATGTGATGTTTTGTAGTAATATTATGATTAAATGATTTCCACTAAATAGTTATTTTTTATTGTTGAAAACTATGATTTTGGGAAAATGTTTTCTAGGGTTTTAAATATTCATAGGTTAACAGTTTTATCCCTTATTTTATATTCATTACTGATCTTATTATGCTCATCCCATGTTTTGGAAATGTTTTCCACATGGTATATGGATGGGTAGGAGAAAGGGAGAAGTTAAGAATATTTTTATCAAGATAAGAATTCATGTTTTACATAAGGATTTTTATTTTGTGAAAAGGAATGACAGTGAGTGGAATAGTAAAATTTGTAAATTCTGAGTTTTTATGTATTAGTTATTGCCTAAATCTCTAAAATTATAATCCTAAGAAGACCCTTAATGTAAATTTCTTGACATAACTCATGATTATGTAATGTTTATGGTTGAGGCGTTGTAGTTGGTATCATAGGATGGTTTAGAAAAATTTGGGGATTATGATGTTTTCTTAATAGTTAGGGATATCATAATGGGTTTATAATTTTATGTTAGATCGTAATTTCAATATACTATAATCTCGTTTTGATAATGAATGATCTGAAATATTATGTTGTCTAATGGTATTTCTTGAGACATTCACCCTTTATGGAATTATGGGTTAATAATTTTTGGGATCAAAATGTGAGATATGAGATAACCATTGAGGTTAAAAAAATTTATGGTTATTTTTTGGTATTTTAGCTTATTTTTGGGAAATTGAAATAATTATAGAGTTTTTTAAAAAGTAAAAAAAGCAGACCAGGTGACAACATATCACGTCACACAAATCTATGGGAATCTAACCCACAACCTAATGGTGCCAAGGGTGCGTCACCTGCAACTGGACTATATAAATTACCTGGTTAGTGTGACAATATATTTTTTTTAAATGATCTCATGGATTACTAATAATTGTATTTGGGAGATATATATTTTACTGAATGGGTATCCTTGGTATTATAAAATGATTTGGGGATTATGTAAAAAATGTTATATAGGAAGACGCTCACTATTTTGAAAATATTATATGATTAATTTAAATATAACACTATGGAATTTTAACAGAGTAAGGGTTGAAATATATTTAGGAAGAATCTATGTTTTTTATTATGGACTTATAGGAATTATGTTATTTATAGATGTGATTAACCTCTCATGGAGAAAATGTGATTAGGTTAATTTCTTATTGTCATGAGACATTAAGAGTGGTTGGTGTTATTTAGGTATAGATGTTAAAATTTAACATGGAAAAATATGTTATTAAACCCTTCTATGTTTTTGGTTTCAGTATTTGTTGGATTATTTAAAATAATTTTAAGGATAGTTATACATTAAATGGTCTGTGTTAAACTTTGGGGTCAATGTTTAATTTTTTTATATTAATGTTTTTTATCATATAATGCTATAGGCATTTTGGAGAATTATAATACCCTATACTAATTATTTTGGTTTTGTTCAATTTCTACATATAGGATAAATAGATAGTTAACCTATTGTAGATTATGTTATTCTCTAGATGTTGATTATATTTCTTTAGGCATGATAAATTCATCTTAAATACATATCGATCGGAGGTAAATATGATTTTATAGTGTAAATATACTAAAAGATGAAACATTACTTCAAAAGTAAGTATTTTATCTTATGTCTTTAGTCTAGGAAGTAAATGAATTCTTAAACTGTATGAAAAGGATATTAAAAAAATTGCATTTAATTTTCCTACTACAAAATCAAAGACCATTTAAACCATCACATGATTTTTGGTTTTCTAATTTTTACCTTTCTCCTTATCATGTTTTCTGTCAATCCCCATCAGAACATGATGGTTAGTTTTTCTTCTATATCCATGTTTTCTTTCAGGGAATCCTATTATGTCTTTTCTCATAAGACCTTTCTACTTCTCTTACCTTTTTTAAAGTATTAGTTTTATCGAATCTTTTCCGATGTTGGATTTTTATGTAGTGATTTTGAAAAGTGAATCCTTAGTTACTTAGCACAAAATTTAATATTGTGAGGACACAATTACCACGAGGGGGGAAGAATGTAACATCCTAGGTAATATCCCGATAATTATAGAAATAATTTTTCACATACATTAATATTTATTAATTAGATATTTGTTTTACCTTAATGGGTATGTTATCTCTAATATCTTACTTAATACATGACAACGGGTTTCACCTAAATCTTATGTTGCACACAACACTAAGTTATACCAAAAATTGATACAATTACTATTTTAAATAGTATTTAACACCTACCCATTATATTGCAGAAATGAAAATAAAAACTAACTATATTATTATTTCAAATGTTTTTTAAATGTTTTTCAATTTATCCAATATATTTTAGATGATTAAAATGAGTATAAATCCAATTTAATGCATAAAACACTCTAACATTTCTAAAAGGTATTTTTACTGCCCTTTGATAGAGAACTATATTTAAATTTATTTTTTAAAACATTTATTTGTTCTATTTAACAAAATAAACTTCTTATTTACCAGAGGGACATCAAAATTTTCTTTTTTTGAAATTTTGATATTTTAATGGTAAAATTAATTTTAATGAATAGTGAAAAAATACTACATTTTAATTCAAAACATAATTTTGGTCAGATTTATTTATATAGTTTTATAGTCATTTTAATTGATTTTAAACTGAAATTGGATTATGTTATTATCATTTAATTAAATTATGGTCATTGTATGTAATTTCACATTGAAATTTGATATAAATGTGTGTCCATATATTGATGGTTTTTACTTTTTTAAAAATAGTTTTATCATTTTGACAATGGGAATTAATTTTAAAATAATTACTAGAATATAAGTATTTTGAATTTATAAAATAGATTCCATATCTGGAATGAGAAGGTCAAAATATTTAAATATATCCCTTTTATTTTTAGACATTATGAATAGTTACTTTAATATTTTTTTTATTTCCCACCATTAAAGTGTAAATTAGGTAAATAAGCTTAAAAATAATATTATAATATTATAAATCTATCCTAAAATATGTTATAATCCTATTGTATGAGATATGGACACCATGGGTATCCATGGGTAGATTATATAACCTTGTAGAGCCATTTGGGGGTTAAAATGACAGGTTATAATAATTAATTTAAAGTAAAGAAACATATAACATAAACATGTATATTTTTATTGAAACAATTTAATGGTGGGGTTAAATAATTGATTTTTTCCTATAAATAGTAATTATAAATATATTCTAATTTCAAAAATCATGGTATTTTATTTATAATATTTAGGAATTAAAGAAAATAAATTTATTTATGACACAATGATGATGTAGTGTTTACCATATTAATGAAATATTAAAATAAATGATATTATAAATTTTAAAATAAATTTAATTTGAAAATTTTGATGAATTCCACAAATTTTATATTTTATTATGACATCTTATCTTCGATTTAATGTAGTTTTTTCTAATTAATATGAACTTCATGACATTAACAATAATCAATTTAAATAGTGTCTGAATTAACATAAATGGGATTAAAAAATACAATTTTATTAAATGATATAATAGTCATAAAAATAAAAGATTCTGAAAACAAACTTATATAATGTTACAAATATTATTATTTATCCACTTGATGTTCCCTTGTAATTTTATAGTAACTATATTAACCATGTAGTGTAAAAATACAAGAAGACATGGTAAGAGTTAATTTATTTAACAAAGGGTTAAATCCAAATGAGAAGGTTAAATTTGTGACCTACACTTTTCTAAAACCTATTGGTGGATATCATTTAGACTCATACTCATTTTATACTATAAATTTATCACTTTGGAGCTATTATAAGTAGAAAATTAATTTATAATGAAATAATATTTCATGACCTTCCTAAAGTTCCCCTCTTCGCTCTTATAAAAGGCCACCAACTCTACCTACTTACTCAACCCTATCAAAACACTAGGTTGGTTCAAATTATCCTCAAATAATTCCCTAAGTCTCTCCACTACTCATAGAAGCCGTACCATGAGAATAATTTAATTCCATAAATCATTTTTCCTAAAATCATAAGGAGTTGCCCAATTTAGAGGTAATGCCTTCTCTCAAACTCCATTAATTTATTTTTTCACCTTTAACCCCCCCAACTATCTTTATTACAATACTTTATAAAAAAGTAATCTAAATATTCTATGATATTTTTAGGCTATGTTTTTTACCTACACTTACACACACCTCCATCTAATGGATATAGAACATACTGATTTTGTGTACGACGAACTACTGCCTCACGAAACGATGATTGTTCAATTTTCTCCTACAACTTGTCATAGTGTTCATTAGGATAGGAAATTATTTATATATGAGATATATTATATTTATATAATATCTATTCTTCTTTAATTTTCATTCACAATGTACCTTTATGGTATCCATAATGTGAAAATATGATAATTTCATTTGAGGAAGTGTGGACTACCGCTCACTCAAAGTTATATGACTCGTTCGTGACATACATAGAACATATAATGGATGGAGTTAAGGAACTTATTTAAAATATATAACATAAATATTATACTGGAATTATAATATACATGTTTATCATTTAGGTTTCATACCTTTAATATGACAAAGAAATGAATGTAGCGTTCATGCGTACGTACTACCTACTATCACCGTGAATTGAACATTTAATTTATTATCTAAAAATATTATGGAATATTATATAAACATATATAAAATTTATTTATATATATATGATATTTAAATCATTAATAACATCATGTATATGATATACTTAAAAAACATGGATAATTTTCATCAAAAGAGGTTCATTTTTGACTCAAGTGACCAACATCGACAAAACATCTGATATGAACTCAAATAATTAACTAATTGTTATGACATGGTAATAAGTAATATAAAATTAATAATAACCTTCAAAAATATTCTGAAACAATTATAAAATAACCTAATTTTATTATTCATGATATTTAATAATGAACGAGTCATGTCAGACTTATGGTAATGGTAATAATAACAAAATCTCCATTCATTGAATTAAATATCCATTTAATGGGTTTTATTTTTCCCTAAATATGTGTGAAGGACCAATTATTGTTTTAAACTGAATATACTCCTATATTGGGGGAATTTTTATTTTCCTACATAATAATTTTATTGATTATCCCTTAATTCAATGATACAATCCTTGTAAGGGACTTCGTCTCAGTCTCCTTTCATTGAGGTATATTTTGATAATATATACCTCTTTCTTTTATATAGTTTATAACTATACCATTATTATTTTAATTTAATTAAATGTTTTTTAAAAAGGAATCATTTTAAATGAAGTGTTATACTAAATGAAAAAAATAATGCCTTTTAATGTACATCGCAACAATGACCTTTTCTGCTGACATTCCAACTTTTTGGTATTTGGCTCCCCTACAAGCCATAAAGTTCATTAAAAGAAAATTAAATACCATACTCCTTTTTTGGTATTTTGGTATTGAAAATGGTATTAAGAAAACTTTGATTACATCAATATTTTGAAATAATGTCTCATGATTGCAATTAGGAAATGTTATTTTTCCTTTATACTTGTTCATGTGATATGATTATGTTAATGTTATTGGGAATTGATTATGTATACTGGTGTATCCATGATAAAATGAGGGCGGGTGATCCCGTGGTAGCTCTCAATTTCATTGGTTATTGTGATGGGGGAAAATGTTGAGGTTTTTTCTTTGAGATTTATGGATTATACTTTGATGTACATTCCTAACATAACCACAAAAGTTACACCCAATTTAGTTGTGAAAGCTACATTATAAGTATGTTATGGATTTCAAAATTTAATGTTCTATATCATGAATATTATGAATTTTTGTAGTATTATTATGAGTAAATCATGTAAACTAAATAGTTTGTGCTTTATGGATAAAAATTATGAGTTTTTAAAAATAATTTCATGGGTTTTAAATATTCATGGACTAATGGTTTTATTCCTTATTTTATATTTCCTATGGAGATTATTATTCTCATCCCATGTTTTTGAACTATTATCCATAGGGTATAAGGATGGGTAAGAAAATGGAATAATCCAAAAATATTTTTATCAAGAAAATAATTCTTATTTTATTTAAGGAGTTTTATTTTTTTGAAAAGAAATGATAGTTAGTGGAGGAGTGAACATTGTAAATTTTGAGTTGTTATTTAATAGTTATGTCCTAAATCTTTAAAATTCTAAACCTGAAAATATCCTCAATGTGAATTTAATGACTTCACTAATGATTATGTAACGTTTAAGTATGGGGTCTTATATTTACTTTTCACTCATGGATGTTACTTTTAATAATAGATATCATCTTCCACATCAAAGAGAACCCTTTAAGGAACACTATGGTATGTTATTTAATTCCCTTCTTTGTGGGATATAGAGTGTAGAGTAATCATTTATTGTTCCTATCAAAGAAGAGTAGATGATGGAATCAGTGAAATTAATTTGAAGTAAATAATGGTTGTAAAATGTTTTTAGAAAACTCGTAGTGAATGGAGGTGATGACCCTTGTAATTTCAAGTTGGTGATTGGGAATTTATCCAAGTCACCCCACAATCAGGTCTCGGATGGATGATAAATTAATTGAAACTTAATCCTTAATTCATTGAAGCATTATAGATATTAGAGTGAACCAATTATTTAGCTTACATATTTTATTTTAGACCATGGTATTGTGAAATTCATACCCTTTTAGATGTCTGAATTCAATCAAATTATGTTCTGACCCAACACCTGGGGTTTGAATAATGACCTTGAGGTTAAATCGTATTGGTATTTTATAAAGAAACTGATTGTTTTCGTATAATAATGTGGGGATTCCTTGTAGGGAAGGGACATTATTTTGGAACATATATTGTGGAGTCCTATGTAGTATTTAGATGAGACATGGGAAAACGAATCCAAAACAAAGACCCTATGGTTGAGTATTCCCCTTTAGAAATATATGTGATGCTCTTCAGGGATGAGAAGCTAATTATATGTTGTTTTTAAAGATCCATTACATTCTATATGAGTTTACCACTTTAATTAAAAATTATAAATCAATTTCTTGGTGTATTTTCATATATATGGGGCGGTAATAGAATTTGGAAGAATATGGGAGTAAAAGGGGGGACTGTTATGACCTAGGGAGTAAAGGGTACCAAAGGTCCATGACATAGTAACTAGAAGGAATAAAAGAGTTGTGATGAATCTATAAAATTACGGGGTAACTTGTGCCATTGTACCTGATACTTGGTAGTCTTTTGGGTAAAAAACTTATAAATAATGGAATTTTATACTTTTTATATCCAAATTTAAACCAATATTATTCCCTAGGTTTGTTGTTCACTTTCATTAATAGTGTGTTTCATCCATTGGGAGATCATTTCTCTATTACCTTGTCATACCATCATCTTAGGCATGGATCTTCATCCAGATTCATCATCACATGATTTTTGAAATCCTTCTTATGCTTGATTAATTTAGTCTCTACCCTATATTAAAGCTGTCATATAATTTTTAATTGAATTCAAGTAACTCTCAATATCACAATATACCTATGCTTTGTATTTTAGGTTCTATATTCATCTAATATCCTTCCGGTCCTAGTTGGATTTGGTAATAAAATTTCCTAAGGTAAAGCTACTACTATATTGAATAGATTTCTGTTTTCTAAATTACGGGTGTGGCATAATCACTATGTTGAAAGATTTTAGTTTTTTATATTTTTTTTTTAATATTTATCATTTAGGGCTTGGGGTTTCACAACATCAAAGGTTTTGGTGGTGATCATATTCAATTTCTCTCTTAATATCAAACTATGGCCATTAAAGGGGATTGGGGTGGTTTGGGGAACACTTGATTTATGGTTTTTGTAAACAATAAATTTATCAAAATGTTTCTTTTAAATAAATAGGTTTGAAAGGGTAGTCACATTTTTACTCATAATACATAATTCCTAAGAATCACCACCATGACTACACTAATGAAATCTTATGATGAGAAATTCCATAATGTGAGTTCCCTTTTTGGTTTATGGCATTGTATATCTTAAAAATATATAAACTTTTTTATACCAATGATTACCAATGATTAAAATGCCAGGATATAAGTATTTGATCATATTTTTATATGGGTTAAAACTTATATATACTATTATCAATAACACCATTATGTTGGGTGTGATTAGGTGTCCCCTTTGACTTGACCACTCACTAACATGATCATGTGGCCATTGGGTTACCCTGATATGGTATTTAAGCATGTGTTTTTATAAATATAAATATTTTGATCTGGAATAATCCATAAAAATAGTTTTTTATAAACCTAATGTGGAGTGAACATGATCATGGATATTTTAGTAAAAATTCAAGCCGATTTATTAAGTGGATATGAGTTTTCTTTTATGGATAACATAATATATTATTTTTTCTGGTTTTTAATGGAAAAAACAATTTTTTTTGTGATATATTTAGGGATACCCTCATTTTATATCAATTATAGTGCTTTCCATGTCACACTAACTTCATTAATAATTTAATGATTATTTTTTATACGTTGAATTTTTTCACCTAGATTATTGATTTTAATATGACCTATTCTTGTGTTATATTATGGGTCTATATTGATCAATTTTTTTTTTGATTTCTTACTAATATTACACATTTACAAATTTCTATCTAATTATGGTATATTTAGGTCTGATCCTTCTTTTAAAGGTTTTATCTTGAGATCTGTGTACAACATATTCATAGGGAGATAACCTATACATATGTACATTGTCTCATAATGAAGAAGGAAAAGGTATATATATAATATATATACGAATATATCCCCTACTATGAGAATTTGGTGTCTCTAGGTGAGAATGACTATATATGAAAAAATACTAAGAAAGGGACACGTGACCTCCTAAGTAAGGATGAGTGTATTTTTATCCCTAAGAGGATGATAACAAATATATATAAACATATATACACTTATATGCATATATATAAATATATACACTTCTGAATATAGTGTATGGATATGGTGAGAAAACTTGCATTAGTATGTCCCTTATGGTTAATAGGTACCCTCCCTAGATTATAATCCCAACACAAACATGGTTTGTCTAATGTGGATAAAAATCATTACATCATTATCATAAGATGCTTCCCATTTGATTTTTTTGGTTTGAATTGCATACCTACATACTTATCATGGATAATTTTATTATATACATACTTTATATTCTTATAATACACACTTAATTACAAGGAACACATAATGACGTTGGGTGGTGACTTCCAAGGGGTATGGTGTATTTATTGAGTATATAGCTTAGATTTAGATAATTGGATTCTCCTTCTTTCGGTTCTCTAGTGTAGAAAAATATTATCCACCATAACAATCTTCCTTTCAAAAAATCTCCCCGTGACATTGACATCTATAATTGAGAAGTTTATTAACCAAATCCAATGCATCATGTCATCCTCCACCTCAAATTATGATCACCTAATGGCCTCCCTTATAATCAATGAGAAAGTGATCTTACACATGATGAAAACAAATATGAAATGACACAAAAAGAACAAAATATAATAATATTATATGGTTTTTAAATTGTGTCCTATGTCCACAAGAGAATATAAATATTCCATTAACTCATGGAAATAAATCACATTAGTGATTCAAGGATAATCAACTTCCCAAAATACTACACCAAGTACCAAAATAAGTCTTAACAATGAATTTTATTTTCATCTTCTTAAACTGCTCTTCCTTTTATTCCACCTTTAACATTTTATCTTTAAGAACATGGATTAGACTAAGTGTGCTACTTACAAAACAACATTTTTTTTATGTAACACCACATCAGTGATCTATCAGCCATTATTTTACAGGTGGACCAATCCAACATATATTGTATATCTTATCTTGACATCCTGTCACAACCACTTTCTTAAATTTGAGGGTCACCCACCATTGTATCAAGCTACTATCATTTACTTTAGTAATCCTCAACTTAACTACCAACTACCAATGAATTGTTAAAATAATCTTCCAATCAATAATAATGATTTAGAAAACATTTTATTTACAATTATCCTAGGAGGAATGATTTATCATATCATTTTCAATTCCTTCTCTCCATGAATTCAGGAAAACATTCATTGGCTTTAGAATAGATTTTTCATCTAAAGGTCACCCATTTTTTATGCATCAATGTTTCCTATGAAAAATTAACAAATTCTCTGAGGGATATTATAGATGATCCTCCTTTACATTTACATTAAATTACTCTAATGTTTTCTATCCACAGAACTAATCTATCCAGTTTTTTTCACTCAAATCACCTTCTGTTGACCTCATTATCCATCATCCTTTTATTGATATGAAACACTAAGGATCCAATAGAACATCAATTTTATGGAAAATATTAATTATTATGAACATATTTCCACTGCCTGATTTTAGATTCCCTATGGTTCTGATGTAATGTCTCCATCAAGTTCATAAAGTGTTACTTTTGGTAACTAATCTTCCATAACATCCAATACTTATCACAAAAAATAGTTCTCAAATAAAACCTAAAAATATATTACAAAGAAATTATTTTAATAGGTTGAGTTGAATAATATATTACTTTAAGACTACCTTATCTCACACTAATATATCATTGGTCATATTATATTTACCCTCCTTCCACAACATTAGTATTGTTTTCCTCTATGTAGCATTGGATCATCCATGATCCCATGGAAATCCCCCCCCAGTTATGCAAAACCAAAATATATAATTCTAATTCATATTGAAAACTGGCATTAATTACTCTATTATAACTCTCCAAATAGAATAGTAACTAACCCTGCATCCTACTACATAACTAAAATTCCATAAAAAAAATTGTAACATGCACACGATCCATCTTCCTGCTATTTTTAATTCGCACTTTTGAAACTCTAATTTCATAAACCATAAAAATCAAATATATTTTTAGAACATCAAACTAAAATTAAATAATAAAAATTTGTCTCCCTCTGTATCTTCTAAAAATTCTGATTTCATCTTCATGAAAAACACCCACTAAAAGATCCTTCAGTGTAACCATGACATGTGTATCCCATTTCCCCCAATGAATTTGTCAACATTTTAGATTCTTCTAGGACCCTAAATCCATTAATGAAGTATTTTCATTTCCCAATCTATATCCTGAGGTTTTATTCAATAGATTCAGAAGCTTACAATATCTTTATCTCCATTAATGCAATTAAATTTTTCCCAAGGAATCAGATAGTCCTTGTCAAGTTAAAATGATATTTTGGATGAATAATTCTAATGAATTTACTGATCAGGAGGAACCAACATTCTAATTTTGGACTTCGGAAGTAACTTATAAATGATCCTACCCTAAAAAAGAAATGAAACATTATACCACATCTCTCATAATAAACCAATAACTTGTACAACCATTTATAGAAACCACTACTTGACCAAAACCATCATGTTGACATCCAATACAATGAATACATTGATTGAAAACATGATTTTGAAATATATGAATTCATTCTATGACCCCATTAGTGTTTAATGTCAGTATTATTCAAATTAGGCAAGTATATATAGTAGCATTATATATGTCACACTACTCTGCAATCTCTCTTCTTCAATAAATTTCAATCATTCCTCCTACATCAATATTCCTATTACGTTTTTACAAGGGTAAATTGAAGTATGATGTATTTTTTAGTGTAATAAAACTATAACTTTAATTGGTTTTTATTCCCATTAAAACCTCCTTCATGTTTTTGGTCACCCTTTATAGTTTGAAATATTATATAATATTCCAATTTCTAATGAATCTTCCCAGGAATCAGGATTCTATTCTTTCTTTTACACAACCTCTCAAGTTCTTGTGGAAAATATTCCACATACTCCATATTCTGGTCATCTAATCCCCCAAATTACAGAACCCCTTTTATACATATCTTTCTATATATGGAAACTTATCTACAGGTTCTAAATGCATGAATCCACCTTGCCTAAAATTCAATTCCCTTCCACAATTTCTCATACATTACAAATGACCATATTTCAAAAAACTGGGATTGTGTCACACCACATATGAATTAATTCAACCTAAAAATAGTACTACAATTTTTCCAAATTTCTAGGGGTTTCTAAAAATAATATATAATCCCACGCCACAAACATTATGTGATAAAACGCCAAAATTATCATACCAAACTCATTTTGGTAATTGGAAAATAATTGGTAACATTTTAAATCACCTCCCATCAGCAAAATTTGTGTGGAACCATTAGATTTTTTCCTTCTATGAATAGACCATCTGAACCCAACCAAAATAAATTTACTAGAACTGAAAATCAATGAACCCAACACTGACACCAATTTTAGTGATCATATGGCATCTATCACAAAACTTAAATATTTCAAAATAATCCATGTTATTTCTTTGGCATTCTTCCAATTCTATTAACCTTAGTTCCAGCTGACATCTTCATTAAATAGATCAATAAACCATACATGACTAATAAATCCAAAAACCACCAAGATCTGTAACATTCACTATTACATCAATAAATTTCATTAACCCATTCCAACACCATCCTCCATAAATAGAATATACACCAAATCTAAATAGCATAAGATATCATAGTCTTTCAATTAAATTTCAACTATAATTACACCAAGTTCAGAACAAAACCCCAATGAATGAAATATTCCACATGAACCAATCCTTTAAATTATACTTTTGATATTCCTAGAAACACTAATGGTAAAACAAAAATCTTTTGATGGAATCCTTCTCGTAATGAAATCATCTATCTAATCGTGAGAAGGCTTAATTCTTCCAACAAGATCCTAATTTTTCCTCAAGGTCAAAAAACACCTCTGGTCTCATGTTGGTCAACAAAACATTCAATATCATAGAATCCCTATAGTACCACTACCATTATATGAGTGACACATCTCCATTTTCCTTGATAAATTAGTCCATCGTATACACTTCTACTGTTCACTAAAACCATACACTGAAACCAATATTTGATACCACTTTTTATTAAATGGGAACATATTTGGTGTAACACCTGAGACTTTTATGAGAAATATTTTTTTTATGATATATAAATAATCAAAGAAATCTTTCACTACACACAACACTAGCTTGGCTTGCTTTACAGGCAACTGCAGCCTTCCTCGATAGCTTGCATTGTACGCAATACCGAGTTTCACTAAACAATGATATGCTATTAAAATATTATTAAAACTAGTTGTTATGAATAGTAATACCCACTTTTTGAAATTTTGTAAATTTTATTTTTCCAAATGGACTTCAGTTTTGGATTCAGAATATCGAAATTAGCTTAGAGTGAAATTTTGGTACATTTCTGATAACTTTCATATTTTGATGAATAGTGAAAATTACTAAATTTTAATTAAAAACAACTTTTTTAATCGAAATAATTAATAGTGATAAATTATTTATTTGAGTGGTTTTAAATTATATTTATAATATATTTTTATAATTTAATACAATTTTGGTCATTGGATGTAATTTCACATTTAAACCAGACATAAACATGTGTCAATCTTTTGATAGTTATTATCTCTTAAAAACACGCTATTTTTTGACGATGGGAATTAATTTTTAAATTAATTAATGAAGCTTATATGTTTTGAATTTGGCTAAATAGACATCATTTTTTAATTCATAATATCAAATATAGATTAGGCCAAATTTTTTGAATTTTTTTAGAAACTTTCATTTTTTGATGAATAGTGAAACCACTAAGTGGTAGTTAAAAAAATTAATTTTCATAAAACATAATTTTACTACTTCTGTGAGTGGAATTTAGAAAATCCAAGAGACACGGTTAATATCAAGGACTAAAATGTTGTTCAATGAGATGAAAATATTTTTTAGTGAATAGTAACTTTTTACTTTTAATTACCACGGTTAAAAGTAAATACAGTAATTAATGGTAAAAATGATATTATTATTACCATAACACATGTCCTAATTCTATTGGACAAGTTTAATTCAACCAAAAACAACCATAGGAATAAAATATTACCATTTAGGCCCACTTGGATTAGATTAGGACATTTAATATTAATTTACTTAAAGAAGGGTTAAAATAGTTAAAATCAATGTTTAATAAGTAAATCATTTTTAATATAGGGTTATACATAATATAAATTCTACTATAAATATTCATTATAAAGATAAATTTTTTTTCTATATAATGGTATTTTATTTATAATTTTTAGACTTTATATAATTTAATTTATTTATGACACAAAGATGATGGAGTAATTATCATATTAATGAAATATTGACAAAATTGATGTTATAAATACCCAAATAAATTTAATTTGAGGATTTTTATGAATTAAACTAATTTTATAGGTTAATATTACAGTTTAGTATTGATTAAATTAACTTTTTCCAAACTAATCATTCTGTTATGATTTTCACAAAAATCAAGTACCAAATAGTGTCAAAATTGACATAAAATAGTTTTTAAAACAAATATTATATTATTAATTGTTATTTTATACCTAAAAATCTAAGGTTTGGACAAATGACTTATATAAGGATATATATATATTAATAATAAACAACTTTGGGTTCTTTTGGCTTGTTATAGTAAGTTTATTAACCTTATAATGTAAGAAAACAAGAAGACACGGTAAAAGTAAAATTATATAACTTATGGTTAAATCTAAATTATAAGGTTAAAAGTGAAACCTAAACTTGTCTAAATTCGATTGGATGAGATTATTTAGACCCATATCCACATTAGATTCTAAATAAATCAATTTTGAGCTATTAAAAACCGAATATGAAATTATAATAAAATAATATTTTTAGTTTTTCCAAAGGTGCCCCTCACCTCCCTTATAAAAGGGAACCTCCTCCCTCTCTTCCTCACACCACTTTCAGCCTCCAATCTCGTCCAACCCCTGCCCAATTCTATTCTCCACTTCCATTGAAACATCCTAGAGGTTCTGGTTTTCTTTAAATACCAATTTTTGTTCCCTAAGAGGAGGTCTCAAAGAGGCACTTCAAAGAAGAGGTAATGTCCGTTACCGATTCTTTCAACTTTATTTCTTCTTCCACTTCTTCTTATTTAGTTGTTTCATTATGAAGTAATAAAATCATTATCACTAATATACTAATATGTTATTATAATTATGAAACAACCATATCTCACCATCTATCCATCCAACGGAAAACGAAATCACCGCGCGTGCGTACGTACGGAATACCGTCTCCACGCCTTGGTGTAATCTATTTTCCGTCACCACCTTACATGGATGGCTATAATGGTGTAAATAATAACTATATATGATTATTGTAAAGTGATATTTATTCTGAATATTATACAATTCCACGATCATGGGAATGATATCATCACTTGTGCGTTCGTACGGAATACCGTCTCCACGACGCGATGAGATTCATTCTCCATGGTAACCATTCATGAATGATTATAACGTATATATATTAAGAAATCATGAAATATATGACATAATATTGATACTGGATTCATGTATATATATATATATGTCATCTACTTAATTATATTCAATTCAATAAGGAAACGAAAACAGCGTTCATGCGTACGTACGGCCTACCGTCTCCATGAACGGTGTATTTCATTCCATTTATCGATTTATCATATATATATGTATATGCTGAATATATATTACATATAAATCATGTTTTACATTCCAGAATTAAGTAAATGAGAATATAAGTGATAATATCAACAACAACAAGTCCAAACATATACGATAGATAAAACGATTTTACCCAAAACACTACATTAACATGGAACTTACCAAAGAACGAGTAATATAAAGTCATAAGTGAACCATATATGATATCATAACAATAAATAAGATTCTGTAATAAGTCAATGAAATTATTTAAATCATTATACAGGAGGTTCTAATACGTACGAAGCATATCAGACCAAAGGTAAGGGATAATTTTTCAAATCTCAATTTTATCTGAGATTCCTTATTCGTAAGTATTTACTGGGGTTATTGCTATCATCCATGTTTATGTTTTATAAAAGTGAATTCATGTATTTTTAAAGTCATTTTTACTCATTTTGATATTTACCACCTGGTATGGAAGGAATCTTTCTCTTATTTATCCTACAAGGTACTTTTGAACTTTTCTGACAATAGTACGAGAAGAATGTTTCTTTTTAACGTATACGGCATGAAAGGATTTTTACGGTTTTATAAAGACTTATTTTCAGGAAGATTCCTCCAAAATATTTCATGACTATTTTCAACAAAATCATTTTCTTTTAAAATTTCCGGACATTTTGTGAAAAGAAAATTATTTTGAAGAAAAATGGATATTTTCCTCAAGATTTCATTTCATGTTTTTTATCAAAACCATTTTCATTTAAGATGACATTATTTCACATCTGTATGTTTCAAGAATCATGTCTCTATGATTTTCATGGTTTCAATTTTCTTATAATGAAATATCCATTTTTTTATATATGGATTATGTGATGATGGGATGATGTTTATGAAACCTGTTTTATTCGTTAGGTTATGATGAATGTTTTATGTTTATTTTGTGGCACAAGTAAGAATGACTTCATTATGAGATGGTTGGGACCTATATCTCTCTCCAATGAATTGGGTAAAGATTTATATCTCATGAGATAGACATGGATTAACGGTAATTTAATCCGATTCAGTATTACAGGACTGAAACGAGGAGTGAACTCGATTCAGAAAGTGACTTTTTCCACTAAGATGGTCATGGCAGGAATGTCTTGGCTACTATGGAAGTCATTACATGTGCATAATGGATTCCACAATTACATGTTTCATTCCCATTTTATTTTATCATTATTTATGTTCGATTATGATCTATGCCTTATGTACTTCCATGTTTTATGTCAGTGCTCAAGATTTGGATGTTTAAACATTATGTTCATGTTTTAAAGTTCAAATGTATATGGTATGTTTTATTTTATCCATTCTTACCCTTACTGAGAATTTGAGCTCACCCTTTTTATGTTTTATTTTCCCCCAGGTTTAAAAGAAATGTTTTAGGTAAGGAAACAAAAAGGGGAAGATTGTTATGGGAGTTGTTGAAGATATGTCAACATGATTAGATGTTTATATTCAGAGTTTTTAGAGACACTAAACTATTACGGTCCTTGTGTGTCTGTTTTTTGTTATGTATTAAGTATTCCGCAAAAGTTATGTAATGTCCATGTACGTCAAGCTTCGGGACTTTACATTTGGTATCATAGGAAATGTTTAGTCAACCTTTGGAAACTATGATGCGAATACTTTAGTGATATCACTAGTGATATTTCTAATGTATGTTTAGTGATGTCCCTAAGGATAAGTATAAGTATAGGTTATAGTCCTAGAATTATGGTAACAATATTATATTTAACCTAAGATGTTAGATATTGAAGTTACTCCCCATTTATTATGATTTTTGTCTCTCACACTATTCTTTTTGGGTTTTAGAGAATGGCTGGAAACAAGATGATTCACGATAATATAGTATATGATGGACAATGGAATGATATTCTTCATGAGAAACCAAATGAAATGGGATTTGGAAGTCCAAACATCATTATTATGTCGAATCAGCAATCTCATAATATGATCAATAATCTCAAATTTGGAATGTTTCTGGACTCGGCTAATAAGAGAATGATGGAGATTCATGATGATCATAGTGGAAAGAAAGTTCAATTTCCCCTATGTAAATCATGTGGGAAGAGGCATCAAGGAGAATGTTTCAAAGGAACTGGAAGATGATTTGGGTGTGGAAAAGAAGGACATAAATCCATTAAGTGCAAAGGAAAAGGTTCAGTTAACACCATGGATGAGGATAACGGTATTGCTACAAAATCAACAATGGTTAAATGTTTTAAATGTGGAATGTACAGGCATTATGCAAACCAATTTCCTAAGGGAAGGTCCCTAAAAGAGAATCAGTATGGTCGTATGGGTAGAATTTATGTCGATGATGATGAAGACACTACAAATGATATGTGAGATGAAAGAATTGTTGATGCTCGTTCAATGGTTTAAGAAGGTAGTGGAATGATTACATGTTTATCAAGAGTAATGTTGTATAAGTAATCTCATGGTACTATGGAATAAATAGATATCTAAGGATTGTTATACTATTGTCTTTCCTTATGTTTTGAAAGTGTATGATGAATGGTACCACTAACCATGAAATGTTATTCAGATATTTTTGGAAAGTAGATGATTTGTGCATAATGAAGGGATAATGAGAAAATTAAATTTTTGATAGTATTCAGGAGCTCATGATTGATATAAGGAGAAGGTTATATCATGGCTTGAGTATATAGAATTTTTGGAAAGAGTTAACTTTTGACAGCATTCATGTTTTCACTAAGATTCAATGGGTATTCATTTTTCAAGAGAATACATGATTAAGGCCTTTGAATGTTTGGAATGTGACCAATAAGACATATCTTATGATATATGGGGATCAATTATGGTATTAACATGCTTGTTATATGAAATCTCTGGTAATCGTTTTCACTATAATATGAGAGTGGACTGCAGTATTATGGATAAGCCTAAATATTGGAATGGATTATGTTGGACATAAGTTAGTATTGTTTAAGGATAGAAGTTTTTTTGATATTATTGATGGGATGTTATAGTAATGTTGTTTTAGAAAAAGGACAACCTGCAGGACGGGCGACAGCCCATCACGTCAGACAAGGCTTTGGGAATCGAACTCACAACCAAAGTGCGACTGGCCTTTATCACCTACCACTGGCCTACAGGAAGTTCCTGTTTAGTAAAAACTAGTTTTATTATATTAAGCAGTATGATATATGAAGTATAAGCCCATTTTAGAAACCATATATGATTAATCTCACTATAGATGGACTTATGTATTTTTGATAACTTTTATAACCTTTTGTTTGAGACAGATGGAATGACCCATCATTCTATCACATGATCTGCTAACACTTCACAAATGAAAAATTCAACTTCATTTCTTTAAGAGATGAAGTGGAAATTTTCCAAAGAATGAACAACGATGAGACTATACCAAAATCACAAATTTATTTCGTCTAATTCTAATTTCATCAACTTTAGGGAAATGATCTTGAAAACCAAATATGTTTTCCTAGTGCCCTTATATTTGATTAATCATATGGTACCTTAGATCATCTCAAATCTATGGCTTTGTGATTGATGGCTTTTTCATAGCCATGTTCTCTACCACTCTCCAACAATACTCGATGGTTAGATTTTATTTCCATATCCATATTTTCCCCTATGTTCTCTTATGTGGAAACCCAGTGATTAGTTAATTTAGGTAACCATTACGTTTCATACTTTAGTTTTTAAAGCAAAGTTTTGGTATTCCTTTTTACGATGTGGGTTTCTATGAAAAAAACTTTCGAGTACTAAACCATTTATATCCCCGATGAATTTCGAGGGTGAAATTCTTTTTAAGGGGTGTAGAATGTAACCCCCGAGACTTTTATGAGAAATATTTTGTTTTTATGTTATATAAATCATCAAAGGAATCATTCTCTACACACAACACTATTTTGTCTTGCTTTACATGCAACTGCGGCCTTCCTCGATAGCTTGCGTTGTACGCAATACCGAGTTTCACTAAGCAACGATATGCTATTAAAATATTATTAAAACTAGCTGTTATGAATAGTAATGCCCACTTTTTGAAATTTTGTAAATTTTATTTTTCAAAATGGACTTCATTTTTGGATTCGGAAAATCGAAATTAGCTTAGAGTGAAATTTTGGTACTTTTCGGATAACTTTCATATTCTGATGAATAGTGAAAATTACTAAATTTTAATTAAAAACAAATTTTTTAATCGAAATAATTAATAGTGATAAATTATTAATTTGAGCGGTTTTAAAGTATATTTAGAATATATTTTTACATTTCCTAAAATTTTTGTCATTGGATGTAATTTCACATTTAAACCAGACATAAACATGTGTCAATCTTTTGATAGTTATTATCTCTTAAAAACATGCTATTTTTTTGACGATGGGAATTAATATTTAAATTAATTAATGCAACTGATATGTCTTGAATTTGGTTAAATAGACATCATTTTTGAATTCATAATATCAAAAATAGATTAGGCCAAATTTTTGATATTTTTCTGGAAACATTCATTTTTTGATGAATAGTGAAACCACTAAGTGGTAGTTAAAAAAACTGAATTTTTCATAAAACATAATTTTACTGCTTCTGTGAGTTGAATTTCGAAAATTCGAGAAAAATAGTTAATATCAAATACTAAAATGTGGTTCAATAAGATGAAAATAGTTTTTGGTGAATAGTAAATTTTTACTTTTATTTACCACGGTTAAAAGTAAATAGGGTAATTAAGAGTAAAAATGATATTATTATTATCCTAACACATGTCCTAATTCTATTAGACAAGTGTAATTAGACCAAAAACAACCTTAGGAATAAAATATTACCATTTAGACCCACTTGGATTAGATTAGAACATTTAATATTAATTTAGTTAAAGAAGGGTTAAAATAGTTAAAATCAATGTTTAATAAGTAAATAATTTTTAATATAGGGTTATGCATAAGGTATATTCTACTATAAATACTAATTAAAAATATAAAAAGAATTCAAATATAATGGTATTTTATTTATAATTTTTAGATATTAAATAATTTAATTTATTTATGACACAAAGATGATGCAGTAATTATCTTATTAATGAAATATTGACATAATTGATGTTATAAATACCCAAATAAATGTAATTTGAGGCTTTTATGAATTCAACCAATTTTTTAGGTTAATATGACATGTTATTAGGGATTTAATTAACTTTTTTTGAACTAATCATTCTGTTATGATTTTCACAAAAATCAAGTACCAAATAGTGTCAAAATTGACATAAAATAGTTTTTAAAACGAATATTATATTATTATTTGTTATTTTATTCCTAAAAATATAAGGTTCAAAAAAATGACATATAAAAGGATATATATATTTTAATAATAGACAACTTGGGGTTAGTTTGTCTTTTTATAGTATGTTTATTAACCTTATAGTGTAAGAAAACAAGAAGACACGGCAAAAGTAAAATTATTTAACTTAAGGTTAAATATAAATGATAAGGTTACAATAGAAACCTAAACTTGTCTAAATTCTATTGGATGAGAGGATTTCGACCCATCCCCACAGTATCTTCTAAATAAATCAATTTTGAGCTATTAAAACCCGAATATGACTTTATAATAAAATAATATTTTTTGTTTTTCCAAAGGTGCCCCTCTCCTCCCTTATAAAAGGGCACCTCCTCCCTCTCTTCCTCACACCACTTTGAGCCTCCAAGATCGGACAAACCCTACCAAATTCCCTTATCCACATCCATATAAACATCCTAGAGGTTCTGGTCTTCTTCAAATATCAATTATTGTTCCCTAAGAGGAGGTCTTAAAGAGGCACTTCAAAGAAGAGGTAGTGTCTGTTACCGATTATTTCATCTTTATATCTTCTTCCACTTCTTCTTATTTAGTTTTTTAATTACAAAGTAATAACATAAGTTTCACTCATATACTTATATGTTATTATAAGTATTAAACAACCATATTTCTATATATATCCATCCTACGGAAAATGAAATCACCGCGCATGCGTACGTACGGAATACCGTCTCCACACCGTGGTTTAATCTATTTTCTGTCACCACCTTACTATGGATGGGTATAATGTTGTAAATAATAACTATATATGATTATTGTAAAGTGATATTGATTCTGAAATATTATACAATTCCACGATCATTGGAATGATATCATCGCTCGTTCGTACGTACAGAATATCGTCTCCACGATGTGATGAGATCCATTCTCCATGTTAACCATTCATGAACGATTATAAAATATATATAATAAGTAATAATGAGATATATGACATAATAATGATACTGGATTTATGTATATATATGTGTGCGTCATCTACATAATTCCATTCAATTCAATAAGGAAACAAAAACAGTGTTCATGTGTACGTACGGCCTACCGTCCTCATGAACGGTGTATTTCATTCCATTTATCGATCTATCATATATATATATATGTATATGCTGAATATATATTACAAATAAATCATGTTTTACATTCTTGAATTAAGTAAATCATAATATAATTAATAATATCAAGAACAACAAGTCCAAACATGTACGATAGATAAAACGATTTTACCCAAAACGCTACTTTAACATGGAACTTACAAAAGAACGGGTAATATAAAGTCATAGGTGAACCATATATGATATCATGACAATGAATATTATTCTGTAATAAGTCAATGACATTATTTAAATCATTATACAGGAGGTTTGGATACGTATGAAGCATATCGGACCAAAGGTAAGGGATAATTTTGAAAATCTCATTTTTATCCGAGATTGCTTATTCGTAAGTATTTACTGTGGTTATTGCAATCATCCATGTCCTTGTTTTATAAAAGTGTATTCATGTATGTTTAAATTCCTTTTTACTCATTTTGACTTTTACCCCATGGTATGGAAGGAATCTTTCTTTTATTTACCCTACAATGTACTTTTTGACTTTTCTGACAAAAGTACGAGAAGAATGTTTCTTTTTAACGTATACGGCATGAAAGGATTTTTATGGTTTTATAAAGCCTTATTTTCATGAAGCTTACTCCAAAATATTTCATTACTATTTTCAACAAAATCCTTTTCTTTTAAATTTTCATGACATTTTTGTGAAAAGAAAATGATTTTGAAGAAAAAATGATATTTTCCTCAAGAATTCATTTCAAGTGTTTTATCAAAACCATTTTCATCTATGATGACATTATTTCACAAGTGTATGTTTCACGTATCATGTCTCTGTGATTTACATGGTTTCAATTTTCTTATGATTAAATATCCATTTTTTTATATATGGATTATGTGATGATGGTATGATGTTTATGAAACCCATTTTATTCTTTGGGTTATGATGAATGGTTTAAGTTTATTTTGTGGCACAAGTAAGAATGACTTCATTATGAGATGGTGGGACCTATATCTCCCCCCAATGCATTGGGTAATGATTTGTATCTCATGAGATAGACATGGATGGAACAGTAAGTTAATCCGGTTCAGTGTTACAGGACTGAAACGAGGAGTGAACTCGATTCCGAAAGGCACTTTTTCCACTAATATGGTCGTGGAAGTAATGCATTGGCTACTATGGAAATCATTACATGTGCGTAATTTATGCCACAATTACATGTTTTATTCCCATGTTATTTTAACATTATTTATGTTCGATTATGATCTATGCCTTATGTACTTCCATATTTTATGTCGTTGCTCAAGATGTTGATGTTTAAACATTATGTTCATGTTTTTAAGTTCAAATGTATATGGTATGTTTTATTTTATCCATGCTTACCCTTACTGAGCATTTGAGATCACCTTTTTTATGTTTTATTTTCCCCCAGCATTAAAAGAAATATTTTAGGTAAGGAAACAAAAAGGGGAAGATCGTTATGGGAGTTGTTGGAGATATTTCAACATGATTATAAGGTTATATTCCGAGTTTCCAAATACACTAAACTATTACAGTCCTTGTGTGTCTGTTTTTGTTATATATTAAGTATTCCACAAAAGTAATGTAATTTCCATGTACGTCAAGCTTCGGGTCTTTACAGTGGGTATCAAAGGAAAGGTTTAGTCAACCTTTGGAAACTAGGATGCGAACACATTAGTGAGATCCCTAGAGATATTTCAAAGTTATGTCTAGGGATTTCCCTAAGGTAAAGTATATGTAAAGACCCGTAAATTTAAAGGAAACTTTTTTCTTAATTTTCTTTCAAATTTTACAAGAACGCAGTTTCTGAAGGCACCTGATTCTGAGGCCCGGTGTGCCCGGAATCATTTTTCAAAGTTTGGCTCAGGTACGTTCAGTGAACGAATGAGTGAGTTTTTCTAACTTTTAAACCGGTGCTCGGAATCGAATTCTGAGGGCACTGATGGAATCGTAGCGCCAGTATTTGCTTAGAAATGCCTCTTTTGGAGTTGCATTTTCTCGGGTGTGGTTTTTAATTTTTGGGCTTAAAGTTAAGAAATAAAATAATTTGTACGACAAACTTTATTTTATTTCACTTAAAGCCACTTGAAAGCCACTTAAAGCTGCTTAAGCTGAGTTGTTGTGGATAGGGTGCTATCCAAAAATATCCTACCCCCTTGGTAGGATATTTGTGAGGTGGGGCCCGCACGAGACCCACCGTTTCTTTTATGCTAAGTAACGCACACGCGAAAACCCGTCATTATGAAAGTCAACAGATGAATTTTCTTAAATTCTTAACGTGCCAATTAATTGGGTGGTTTTATTCATTGAATTAAATCTACGAATTAATGGGTCGTTAATTAACTTATCTCTTTTTTCGATTGTTGGCATGTTAATAAAATAAGACCAATGCTATTCTTCTTAAGTGTTATTCGTTGAGAGGATTTGACAGAAACCTCAAGTTCTTCCTCCTTCTTCACGAAGAACGTGAAGAACGCGAAGAACGCCGGCCTTCGACGAAATGTGACGAAGAACACTGAACCAGCGGAGATCGACGATGTGAAGCCTTGTACCGTGACGCCAATGAATCTCCCTTAGCGACGCTTCTTCTGCGACGATCCAACCCCGCGACAACCTTCGATCGACAACGACAAAGTAGGGGGTTGCGCTCCTTTTTATTTTCTTTTTGGATTATAACAACAACCTGGATTTAATTATTATTAATTAAATCTTTATGTTCTTGAACCCCGGAGTCCGTCGACGCGACACCGTATTCCGCGACAACATGACGCCCTTCCACGATGACGCGAATCCCTTCCACAACGCGACGATCGCCTCCTTCCGCGACGATCAATTCCGCGAAGAACACACGCTCGACAACTACGGCGAGGTAGAAATTTTTATTTGAGAACAATCTTTGATTCTCGTGATTGTTTCTTTTAAAACAAAGAACCCGGATCAAAGATCAATTTTAATTCTATTAAAATTGTGTCTTGCTTGTTATTCATGTGTTGAATATTTATTTCTGATGGTTATCACCTAACGCGGAGGGTGTGGGCTAAACAAACACGGCCCGACCACCCTCCGCAGTTTTCCGTTGATGCGCGGATTGGCGGACGATGACAAACAGGGCCGCAATGGCGTTTTAAGGGCCTGGCAGTGAAGAATGGGACCCGGGAAGAACTTTGGTGTAGAAAAAAGTGGATTCGGACCACCAGAGAAACTCCAGTGGCCCGCGGAACCCACTGGTAGCGCGGGTTGCCGGCGCGGTGGCACCGGCGGCCAGAGGCGGCGGCCAGCAGACCCACGGCTGTGCGGGTCCGGCACTCACGGGACATGGCAAAGCCGCGTCCGTTGACTCAGCGCCGCCCCACATGGGGCTGCGACACATCAATGCCGCAGGGGTAGCGCCCACCCCATGGCTTCCTCCTCTCGGCCGGCTCGGCCGAGCCTCGTCGGGCTGACCCGCCGGACCTGGTCATGCCCAGGCCTGGCCGGGCCGCATCGCGCCAAACCGGGTCGGTCCCGAACCTGGGTCGGGTCGACCCGGGTCGGGCCGACCCAGGGGGGGTTGGGCCAGGTCAGACCGGGCCCAGACTCCCTGTTTTCGGACATTTTTGGTATTTCGCTCATAACTTGAGCTACATGCCTCTGAATGACGTGTCGTCAGCAGCGATGTGATCCATGGTTCGAGATGGTCGTTTCGGTATATCGCACACAAGGTTTCGAGACCCGTTCTTCCTGGCCCAGACCTTTGAGCAGATTTTGAGTAATGAGATCAGGACATCGCTGATCTCCCTCAACATTCCGACTCAGGAAGGAGTACTGGAGCGAGTTCTTTTGATCGGGAGCTTCTTTGTTGAGCCTTCATCAGCAGCGAGACCTACCGCAGGGCGGCAGGTAGTAGTGTCTTTCACAGTAGGCAGCTGACAGATGACTCAGGGGTCCAGGCAGACTAGACCCTCACACAGACAACCTCAGGACACTGGCTCAGCAGTGCGGGGCACGCAGCGTGGAGCCAGTCTTTCGAGAGGCAGGCAGTGCTACAGTTGCGACGGGCAGGGTCACATGGCTCATGACTACCTGACCCACCATGCCGAGGAACAACAGATAGTTGAGGGGCCACCCAGGAAGAGGTAGAGGGTCGACCGTGGCGGTCCGCAGGAAGGAGGCGGACGAGGCAGAGGAGCTGGCCGAGAAGCAGGTGGTGGGCGACGCTTTGAGGATCTACCACCCCCACCACCAGGAGGTCCACCCCGACCACAGGGAGCTGGCAGGCAGAGACATGCACAGCTCCAGGCAGTAGAGGCCTACGACCACGGCGCGCCCGAGATGATTCGAGGTATGATCTGTGTCTATTCCACCCTTTTTGTAGTTCTTATAGACATAGGATAGAGTCACTCTTTTATAGCCACTGCCCTTGTTCGGAGCTCGGAGATTCCGACAGAGCCGTTGGCTCGATCCTTACGGCTAGAGACTCCTACGGGAGCAAACTCGATGATTACACACTGGTGCCAGCAGTGTGAGATTATTCTAGGAGGTGAGATCTTCGGCTGGGATCTTCTTGTAGCGGGGTCGAGGCCTTACGACGTCATCTTGGGCATGGATTAGTTATCTATAGTTCATGATCAGATCGATTGTATTAGGCGCAAGGTGCGATGTGTACGTACCGACGGGAGCAGGTTCACCTTCACCGGTGAGAAGGGAGCCTTCGCAGCACAGGATGGACTTTCACAGAGGAGAGGACAGCCCATCACTCATCAGTTGGCTAGCCTCATCCTAGGAGTAGTTGATGTGTGGAGTCCTAGTTCCCCTGTAGTGGTGGATCAGTATGCGGACGTCTTTCCCGATGACGCTCCAAGGCTACCTCCTCGCAGAGAGGTAGATTTTCATATCGACATGTACCCCGGGACAACCCCGATATCGACTCCATCATATTGAATGGCCCCCGCTGAGCTTCGAGAGATATGGGTATAGTTGGAGGACTTGCAGGGAAGGGGTTTCATCCGACAAAGGGTTTCACCCTGGGCATCCCCGATATTGTTCGCCAAGAAGGCGGATGGGAGCTTGCGACTGTGTGTCGACTATCGTTGCCTGAACCAGGTGACAGTGAGGAACAAGTATCTGCTACCGAGGATTGATGACCTCTTCAATCAGCTCAAGGGATCATGGTGGTTCTCGAAGATAGACCTCAGGTCAGGATATAATCAGCTTAGAGTTCGGGACAAGGACGTGATGAAGATGACCTTCAGATGTTGGTGTGGCCACTATGAGTTCTTGATTATTCCATTCGGTTTAACCAATGCTCCAGAAGTGTTCATGGGCCTCATGAACATGATCTTTCAGCCATACCTTGATCGATTTGTCGTAGTCTTCATCGATGACATTTTGATTTACTCGACGACTGAGGAGGAGCAAGCCTACCACTTACGGGTTGTACTATACACACTCCGAGAGCACCAGCTTTATAGAAATCCCTCTAAGTGTCAGTTTTGGATATGTGAGGTCCACTTCTTGGGACACGTCATCTCTGAGGTGGGAGTTGCAGTGGATCCTGCGAAGATCGAGGCAGTGCTAGCTTGGGAGCCACCCAGGAGCATGACAGAGGTGCGGAGTTTCTTGGGACTAGTTGGATACTATCGGAGATTTGTGTCGGACTTCTCCAGAGTTGCGGCACCACTCTCAGCTTTTACGAAGAAGGGGAAACCCTTTGTGTGGTCAGTCAGATGTCAGCAGAGCTTCCAGGAGCTGAGACAGAGATTGACCAACGCACCTATCTTGAGGTTGCCTGAGGAGGGATTAGGGTACATAGTCTACTGTGATGCGTCAGGGACCGGACTCGGATGTGTCCTAATGCATGAGCGGGTAGTGATCGCATATGGATCACGTCAGTTGTGGCCTCATGAGCAGAACTACCCTGCCCATGACCTGGAGTTAGCAGCAGTGG
The DNA here is from genome assembly GCA_963277665.1 of Viscum album. Lineage (NCBI taxonomy): Eukaryota > Viridiplantae > Streptophyta > Magnoliopsida > Santalales > Viscaceae > Viscum > Viscum album. The sequence continues at coordinate 1,058,542,329 of OY728161.1, forward strand.
TCTTCGCTCTAAAGACATGGAGACACTATCTGATGGGAAAGCGCTTTACAGTTTTTTCTAACCACCAGAGTCTCAGGTACATCTTCTCCCAGAAGGAATTGAACCTGAGACAGCGGCGATGGCTCGAGTTCCTCTAGGACTATGAATTTGAGATAGTCTATACTCTTGGGAAGGGGAATGTGGTAGCTGATGCTCTCATCAGGAGGATGAGTATTCAGAAAATTGAGGAGGCAACAGAGCAGCTAGACGCTTTCCAGATATCCTTTGTGGATAGAGATGGAGAAGCCTTCCTTCAGTCTCTCATAGTCACTCCTCCACTACTGCAACGGGTCAGAGAGGCACAGCATGGGGACGCCGACTGTGAGACACGGCGTGCACAGATATTCTCAGGACAGGCACCTGATGGCTTCTCCTTTAGAGCAGAGCACGACATCCTTTTCAGAGGGAGTACCTTAGTACCAGCCGCTTTATGAGAGGAGGTGCTGAGAGAGTTTCACGCTTCTCCTTTGGCGGTACATCCTAGAGTGTAGAAGATGTACCAGGATCTCAGACGACAGCACTGGTGGCCGAGCATGAAGAAGGTTGTGGTAGAGTTCATTTCACAATGCCTCACCTGCCAGCAGGTGAAGGCAGAGCATGAGGTACCAGCAGGCTTGGTACAGCCCTTGGAGGCCCCGGAGTGGAAGTGGGATGGTATATCTATGGACTTCGTGACTGGACTTCCACGCACTTCCGGAGGTCACGACTCCATCTGGGTGATTGTCGACAAACTCACCATGTCGGCGCCATTTCTACCCATTAGAGAGCAGGGCTCAGTGGAGAGCTTGGGACGTCTTCAAATTCAAGAGATTGTATGACTTCACAGTGTTCCATCATCTATCGTCTCCGATCGAGATTCTCACTTTACTTCCCGGCTTTGTAAGGGGTTGCAGGAGGAGTTCGGGACGCAGCTACGTCTGAGCACTGCCTTTCACCCCCAGACGGATGGTCAGATGGAGAGGACCATTCAGACTCTCGAGGACATGCTCCGCGCATGTGTCCTCGACTTTGGTCACAGTAGGGGGGACCACCTACCCTTGGTGGAGTTTGCTTACAAAAACAGATACCACTCCACCATCGTGATGACACCGTACGAGGTGTTGTACGGTAGACCTTGCAAATCTTCTTTGTGCTGGACAGACCCTGGGGAGTCAGCACTTGTGGGACCAGAGATGGTCCGAGCCATGACAGAGAAGGTCCAGGTCATCCAGGAGCAGATGAGGACAGCTCAGAGCCGGCAGAAGTCTTACGCTGACAGGAGGCGGAGGCCACTAGAGTTCGAGGATGGCGACCACGTCTTCTTGCATGTCTGACCTCGATGTGGATTACGAAGATTTGGCCGAGGCGGCAAGTTGTCTCCATTCTTCATCGGACCTTTCCATGTCCTCATCAGGATTGGCGAGGTGGATTATCCCATGGCTCTACCACCTCAGTTGCACCGGGTGCATGAAGTCTTCCACGTATCTTAGCTGAGGAGATACGTGCACGACCCGACGCACATTATTGACCATGGGGAGCTAGATGTTGATGATGGGGCAACTTTTACGGAGGTCCCGATGGAGATCGAGGATCAACAGGAGTGGGTCCTACGTGGACGGTTGATTCCTCTTGTGCGCATCAGATGGCAGCACGAGAACCTCCAGCAGAGCACTTGGGAGCGGGAGGCTCAGATGTGTGCTCAATACCCACATTTGTTTCCCTAGTTTATGATGTATCTTTATGAGGATGTAAATCCCTGAGGTGGGAGTGATGTAAAGACCCATAAATTTCAAGGAAATATTTTTCTTAATTTTCTTTGGAATTTAACAAGAACGCAGTTTTTGACGGATCCTGATTCCGAGGCCCGGTGTGCCCGGAATCATTTTCTGAAGTTTAGCTTGGGTACGTTCAGTGAACGGACGAGCGGGTTTTTATAAATTTTAAACCGGTGCTCGGAATCGAATTCTGAGGGCACCGATGGAATCGCAGCGCCGGTATTTTCTTAGAAACGCCTCTTCCGGAGTTGCATTTTCTCAGGTCTGGTTTTAATTTTTGGGCTTAAAGTTAAGAAATAAAATAATTGGTACGACAAACTTTATTTTATTTAACTTAAAGCCACTTGAAAGCCACTTAAAGCTTCTTAAGATGAGTTGTTGTGGATAGGGTGCTATCCAAAAATATCCTACCCCCTTGGTATGATATTTGTGAGGTGGGGCCCGCACGATCCCCACCGTTTCTTTTCCGCTAAGTAACACAGCCGCGAAAACCCGTCATTATGAAGGTCAACACATGCGTTTTCTTAAATTCTTAACGCACCAATTAATTGGGCAATTTTATTCGTTGAATTAATTCTACGAATTAATGGGTCGTTACTTAACTTATCTCTTTTTTTCGTTTGTCGGCATGATAATAAAATAAGAACAATGCTATTCTTCTTAAGTGTTGCTTGTTGAGAGGATTTGACAGAAACCTCAAGTTCTTCATCCTTATTCGTGAAGAACGCGAAGAACGTGAAGAATGCCGGCCTTCGACGAAAGGCGACGAAGAATGCCGAACCTGCAGAGATTGACGACGCGAAGCCTTGTACCACGATTCCAACGAATCTCCCTTCGCGATGCTTTTTCCGTGACGATCCAACCCCGCGACAACCTTCGATCGACAACGACAAGGTAGGGGGTTACGCTCCCTTTTAATTTTTATTGGATTATAAAAACAACATGGATTTATTTATTATTAATTAAATCTATATGTTCTTGAGCCCCGGAGTCCGTCGACGTGACACCGTATTCCGCGACGACGCGACGCCCTTCCGCGATGTGACGATCACCTCCTTCCGCGACGATCAATTCCGCGAAAAACGCACGCTCGACAACTACGGTGAGGTAGGGATTTTTATTTGTGAACAATCTTTGATTCCCGTGATTGTTTCTTTTAAAACAAAGAACCTGGATCAATGTTCAATTTTAATTCTATTAAAATCTCTCCTTGCTTGTTATTCATGTGTTGAATATTTATTTTCGATGGTTATCACCCAACGCGGAGGGTGCGGGCCAAACAAACACGGCCCGACCACCCTCCGTAGTTTTCCGTTGATGCGCGGATTGGCGGACGATGAAAAACGGGGCCGAAATGGCGTTTTGAGGGCCTGGCAGGGAAGAATGGGACACGGGAGGAACTTCGGCACAGAAGGAAGTGGATTCGGACGACCGGAGCAACTCTGGTGTCCCACGGAACCCACTGGCGGCGCGGGTTGCCGGCACGCCACCAGACAGGGCCACCGCGGCCGAAGCAGCGGCAACGGCGGCCAGCGGGCCCGTGGCCGCGCGGGTCCGGCACTCACGGGATGCGGCAATGTCGTGTTCGTTGACTCAACGCGGCCCCACGTGGGGCCGTGACACATCAATGCCGCGGGGGCAGTGCCCACCCCACAACTTCTTCCGCTCGGCCGGCTCGGCACGGGTCACACCCAGGCTGGGCCGGGCCATCCTGGCTGGGCCGGGTCGCGCCAAACCGGGTCGGACCCTGACCCGGGTCGGGTCTACCCGGTTCCGGCCGACCCAGGGGGGTTGGGCCGGGTCGGTCCGGGCCCAGATCCCCTCGTTTCCGGACCTTTTCGGTCATTCGCTCATAACATGAGATACGGGCCTCCGAATGATGCACCGTCAGCGGAGATATGATCCTTGGATCGAGACGGTCGTTTCGGTATATCACACTCATGGTTTTGGAATACTTTGGGTTTGGCCGGGTTGGTTCGTACACGAAACCAACCGGGCCCTCGGAGCAGAAACGCTCATATCTTGAGCTTCAGACATCTAATTGACGTGCCGTCGATTTTGTTGTTTTCCTCTAAGTGAGACGGATCATTTGGCATACTCCGTCCAAGGTTTGGACGTAGGAGGAGTACGTTCTGGTTGGTTTTTCCTTAAAAACCAACCGGGCCCCTAGGACGAAAAAGCCAATAACTCTCAGACCGGGCGTCCGATTGACGTGTCGTCTGCGACGTTGAGTTCTTGTTGACGATACAAAACTTTTAGATAAATCAACTCTGGACTATGTGTCAGTTGATGTATCAGCCTCTCGGCTCGTGGAGCGGACCCTCCCGAACGAGCTTGCTATGTGTGGGAACCCTAGAGCTGGCTGCGACTTCTACTGTGACGACGACGATGGTGCAGAGATCCTCAGTGGATTCGATGGCGACGACTACAGCACTCACCGATCCTTTGTGGGTCAGTGCTACCGATCTTGTGTGGGTCCGATCCTGTGTGGGTCAGTGCTCAGCGGTCCTGTGTGGGCCAGCGCCTACAGGTCCTGTGTGAGCCCGATCCTGTGTGGGTCTTTGCCGGGGTTAGTTACCTATCGATCCTTTGGGGGTCAGATCCTTTGTGGGTCATTGCGGGGGTTAGTACCTATCGATCCTTTATGTGTCCGACGACTAAGATGGATCAGTGATCATCTCTATCGTCATTCGAAGAAGTATACCTGTGTGATCAGAAACCCTGTTTTACCTTCCCTTGTGGATTGTGTTGTGCTATCCTGTGTGGATTTACGTTTTACTTTCCATTGTGGATTGTGTTCAGCTATCCTGTGTGGATTATACGTTTTTCATTCTATGTGGATTGGGTTGTACTTGAGCTCGGATGTTGGAGCCGATCGAGAATTTATTACTTAGATATATGTATGGGCATATACCAAAGTATTGTCGGATGTTACTTCGTGATTGTATCTTTGCTTTGTGTTTATCCTTTGTGGATTCTGGGAGACCTTCAGGGGTCTCGGGGTCCCTACTGAGTAGCTTATACTCACCCCTGCACGGGCTATGCCCGCATTACGTTATGTTGGTTGCAGACGACAGACAGCGCTGATCGTGGTGGAGGCTTGCGGAGCATGACGATACGTGGAGGTGGACCACTGGGCGGGACGTACTCGGAGCGGTCGGCTGGACCCAAGGAGTAGTGGAGGCTTTCTGTACCCACCCTTCAGGTGGGATTTCCAGAGGATGGCTCAACGCTGCTGTTTTTCCTTTTAGTTGATGTTTTTCCCCTTTCAGTTGTACTTTACAGTTGGGCTTGTATTTTCGGCCCCCGTTAATTTTAGCACAGCTTGTTCCAGTTTTTACTTAGTTTTTACTTTTCCTCTTGCTTACTCTTTAGTGCTTGTTTACTTTACAAAGGCAATGACATACCTTTACTGGGATTTACGCCTTGGTTCTAGTCGCCAGCCCCTGGCCTATGGAAGGCGGGCATGGGGTAGTCACGACACGGGCCCCGAGGACGGGTCGTGATAGTATAAGTATAAGTTATAGTCCTAGAATCATGGTAACGATATTATATTAATCCTAAGATGTTAGATATTGAAGTTACTCCCCCTTTATTATGATTTTTGCCTCTTACACTATTCTTTTTGGGTTTTAGAGAATGGCTAGAAACAAGATAATTCATGATAATAGAGGATATGATGGACAATGGAATGATATTCTTCATGAGCAACCAAATGAAATGGGATTTGGAAGTCCAAACATCATTATTATGCCGAATCAGCAATCTCTTAATATGATCAATAAAATCAAATTTGGAAAGTTCCTGGACTCGTCTAATAAGAGAAAGATGGAGTTTCATGATGATTATAGAGGAATGAAAGTTCAATTTCCCCTATGTAAATCATGTGGGAAGAGGCATCAAGGAGAATGTTTCAAAGGAACTGGAAGACATTATGGGTGTGGAAAAGAAGGACATAAAGCCAGTAAGTGAAAAGGAAAAGGTTCATTTAACACCATGGATGAGGATAATGGTATTGCTACGACATCAACAATGGTTAAATGTTTTAAATTTGGAATGTACAGGCATTATGAAAACTAATGCCCTAGGGGAAAGTCTCATGAAGAGAATCAGTATGGTCATATGGGTAGAATTTATGTCGATGATGATTAAGAGACTACAAATGATATGTGAGATGAAAGAATTTTGGAAGCTCGTTCAATGGTTTAAGAAGGTAGTGGAATGATTACATGTTTATCAAGAGTAATTTTGTATAAGTAATCTCGTGGTACTATGGAATAAAGAGACATCTAAGGATTGTTACACTATTGTCTTTCCTTATGTATTGAAAGTGTACTATGAATGGTACCAGTAACCATGAAACGTTATTCAGATATTTTTGGAAATTAGATGATCTGCACATAATGAAGGGATAAGGAGAAAATTAAATGTTTGATAGTATTCATGATTTCATGACTAATACAAGGAGAAGGATATATCATGGTTTGAGTATATAGAATATTTGGAAAGAGTTATCTTTTGACAGCATTCATGTTTTCACTACGATTCAATGGGTATTCATTTTTCAAGAGAATACATGATTAAGGCCTTCGAATGTTTGTAATGTGACCAAAAAGTCATATCTTATGATATATGGGGATCAAAGATGGTATTAGCATGCTTGTTATATGAAATCTCTGGTAATCGTTTTCACTATAATATGAGAGTGGACTGCAGTATTATGGATAATCCTAAAGATTGGAATGGATTATGTTGGACATAAGTTAGTATTGTTTAAGGATAGATGTTTTTTCGATATTATTGATCGGATGTTATAGTAATTTAGTTTTAGAAAAAGGATAACCTGCAGGACGGGCGACAACCCATCACGTCGGACAAGGCTGTGGGAATCGAACCCACAACTGAAGTGCGACTGGACTTTATCGCCTACAACTGGCCTGCAGGAAGTCCCTGTTTAGTAGAAACTAGTTTTATTATATTAAGCATTATGATATATAAAGTATAAGTCCATTTTAGGAACCATATATGATTAATCTCACTATAGATGGACTTATGTATTTTTGATAACTTTTATAACCTTTTGTTTGAGACAGATGGAATGACCCATCATTCTATCACATGATCTGCTAACACTTCACAAATGACAAATTCAACTTCATTTCTTTAAGAGATGAAGTGGAAATTGTCCAAAGAACAAAAAACAGTGAGACTGTACCAAAATCACGAAAGTATTTCTTCTAATTCCAATTTCATCAACTTTAGGGAAATGATCTTGAAAACCAAAAATGTTGTCCTAGTGCCCTTATATCTGATGAATCATTTGGTACCTTATATCATCAAAAATATATGGCTTTGTGATTGATGTATTTTTCATAGCCATGTTCTCTACCACTCTCCATCGGAACTTGATGGTTAGATTTTTCTTCCATATCCATATTTTCACCTATGTTCTCTTATGTGGAAACCTAGTGATTAGTTAATTTGGGAAACCATTATGTTTTATACATTAGTTTTTAAAGCCAAGTTTTGGTATTCCTTTTTACTATGTGGGTTTCAATTAAAGAAACATTCGAGTAGTAAACCATTTATAACCCCGACGAATTTCGAGGGCGAAATTCATTTTAAGGGGGGTAGAATGTAACACCCGAGACTTTTATGAGAAATATTTGTTTTTTATGTTATATAAATCATCAAAGGAATCTTTCACTACACACAACACTAGCTTGTCTTGCTTTACACGCAACTGCGGCCTTCCTCGATAGCTTGCGTTGTACGCAATACTGAGTTTCACTAAACAACGATATGCTATTAAAATATTATTAAAACTAGCTGTTATGAATAGTAAAACCCACTTTTTAAAATTTTGTAAATTTTATTTTTCAAAATGGACTTCATTTTTGGATTTGGAATATCGAAATTATCTTAGGGTGAAATTTTGGTCCTTTTTGGATAACTTTCATATTCTGATGAATAGTGAAAATTACTAAATTTTAATTAAATACAAATTTTTTATTCTAAATAATTAATAGTGATAAATTATAAATTTGAGCGGTTTTAAAGTATATTTAGAATATATTTTTTCCATTTAATACAATATTGGTCATTGGATGTAATTTCACATTTAAACCAGACATAAACATGTGTCAATCTTTTGATAGTTATTATCTTTTAAAAACACGCTATTTTTTTGACGATGGGAATTAATTTTTAAATTAATTAATGCGACTGATATGTTTTTAATTTGGTTAAATAGAAATAATTTTTTAATTCATAATATCAAATATATATTAGGTCCAATTTTTGGTATTAATCTGGAAACCTTCATTTTTTTATGAATAGTGAAACCACTAAGTGGTAGTTAAAAAAACTGAATTTTTCATAAAACTTAATTTTACCGCTTCTGTGAGTAGAATTTCGAAAATCTGAGAGAAAAGGTTAATATCAAGGACTAAAATGGGGTTCAATGAGATGAAAATTTTTTTTGGTGAATATTAACTTTTTACTTTTATTTACCACGGTTAAATGTAAATAAGGTAATTAAGGGTAAAAATGATATTATTATTACCCTAAACCGTGTCCTAATTCTATTGGACAAGTGTAATTAGACCAAAAACAACATTAGGAATAAAATATTACCATTTAGGTCCACTTGTATTAGATTAGGACATTTAATATTAATTTATTTAAACAAGGGTTAAAATAGTTAAAATCAAAGTTTAATAAGTAAATCATTTTTAATATAGGGTTATATATAAGATAAATTATACTATAAATATTAATTATAAATCTAAAAAGATTTAATATATAATTTTATTTTATTTATAATTTTTAGACATTAAATAATTTAATTTATTTATGACACAAATATGATGCAGTAATTATCTTATTAATGAAATATTGACATAATTGATGTTATAAATACCCAAATAAATGTAAATTGAAGATTTTTACGAATTCCAAAAATTTTCTAGGTTAATATGACATGTTATTATTGATGTAATTAGATTTTTTATAACTAAACATTCTGTTATAATTTTCACAAAAATCAAGTACCAAATAGTGTCAAAATTGACATAAAATAGTTTTTAAAACAAATATTATATTATAAATTGTTATTTGATACCTAAAAATATAAGTTTTGTCCAAATGAATTATATAAGGATATATATATTAATAATAAACATCTTGGGATTTTTATGGCTTCTTATAGTATGTTTATTAACATTATAGTGTAAGAAAACAAGAAGACATGGTAAAAGTAAAATTATTTAACTTAAGGTTAAATCTAAATGATAAGGTTAAAATAGAAACCTAAACTTGTCTAAATTCTATTGGATGAGAGGATTTCAACCCAAACACACATTAGCTTAGAAATAAATCAATTTAGAGCTATTAAATATCTAATATGACTTTATAATAAAATAATATTTTTAGTTTTTCCAAAGGTGCCCCTCTCCTCCCTTATAAAAGGGCACCTCCTCCCTCTCTTCCTCACACCACTTTGGGCCTCCAATATTGGCCAAACCCTGCCAAATTCGTTTCTAAACTTCCATAAAAACAACCTAGAGATTATTGTATTCTTCTAATACAAATTTTATTGCCCTAAGAGGTGGTCTCAAAGAGGCGATTCGAAGAAGAGGTAATGTCTGTTACCGATTCTTTCAACTTTATTTCATCTTCCACTTATTCTTCTTTAGTTGTTTTATTATGAAGTAATAACATCAGTATCAATAATATACTTATATGTTATTATAAGTATTAAACAACCATATTTCACTATCTATTAATCCTATGGAAAATGAAATCACCACGCGTGCGTACGTACGGAATACCGTCTCCACGCCGTGGTGTAATCTATTTTCCGTCACCACCTTACATGGATGGGTATAATGGCGTAAATAATAACTGTATATGATTATTGTAAAGTGAAATTGATTCTGAAATATTATAAAATTCTATGATCATGGGAATGATATCGTCGCTCGTGCGTACGTACGGAATACCGTCTTCATGACGTGATGAGATTCATTCTCCATGTTAACCATTCATGAATGATTATAACGTATATATAATAAGTAATCATTAAATATATGACATAATAATGATACTGGATTTATGTATATATATATATGTCATCTACTTAATTCCATTCAATTCAATAAGGAAACGAAAACAACGTTCATGCGTACGTACGGCCTACCGTCTCCATGAACGGTGTATTTCATTCCATTTATTGATCTATCATATATATATGTATATGCTGAATATATATTACATATAAATCATGTTTTACATTCTAGAATTAATTAAATCAGAATATAAGTAACAATATCAAGATAAAAAAGTCCAAACATATACGATAGATAAAATGATTTTACCCAAAACACTACATTAACATGGAACTTACAAAAGAACGGGTAATATAACGTCATAAGTGAACCATATATGATATCATAACAATTAATATGATTCAGTAATAATTCAATGACATTATTTAAATCATTATATAGGATGTTCTGATATGTACGAATCATATCGGACCTAAGGTAAGGGATAATTTTGCAAATCTCATTTTTATCCAAGATTGCTTATTCGTAAGTATTTACTGGGGTTATTGAAATCATCCATGTCCCTATTTTATAAAAGTGTATTCATGTATGTTTACAGTCCTTTTTACTCATTTTGAATTTTACCCCATGGTTTGGAAGGAATATTTCTTTTATTTACCCTGCAAGGTACTTTTTGACTTTTCCAAAAAAAAATTATGAGAAGAATGTTTCTTTTTAACGTATACGACATGAAAGGATTTTTATAGTTTTATAAAGACTTATTTTCATGAAGCTTCCTCCAAAAGATTTCATGACTATTTTCAACAAAATCCTTTTCTTTTAAAATACGATGACATTTTGTGAAAAGAAAATGATTTTGAAGAAAAAAGGATATTTTCCTCAAGAATTCATTTCAACTGTTTTATCAAAACCATTTTCATATAAGATGACATTATTTCACATGTGTATGTTTCAAGTATCATGTCTCTATGATTTACATGGTTTCAATTTTATTATGATGAAATATCCATTTTTTATCTATGGATTATGTGATTATGGGATGATGTTTATGAAACACATTTTATTCTTTGGGTTATGATGAATGTTTTATGTTTATTTTGTGGCACAAGTAAGAATGATTTCATTATGAGATGGGTGGGACCTATATCTCCCTCCAATGCATTTGGTAAAGATTTATATCTCATGAGATAAACATGGCTGGAATGGTAAGTTAATCTGGTTCAGTGTTATAGGACTGAAACGAGGAGTGAACTCAATTCAGAAAGGGACTTTGTCCACTAAGATGGTCATGGAAGAAATGCCTTGGATACTATGGAAATAATTACATGTGCATAATGGATTCCATAATTACATGTTTTATTCCAATGCTATTTTATCATTATTTATGTTCGATTATGATCTATGCCTTATGTACTTCCATGTTTTATGTCGTTTCTCAATATTTTTATGTTTAAATATTATGTTCATGTTTTTAAGATCAAATGTATATGTATTGTTTTATTTTATCCATGCTTACCCTTACCGAGAATTTGAGCTCACCCTTTTTATGTTTTATTTTCCCCCAGGATTAAAAGAAAGGTTTTAGGTAAGGAAACAAAAAGGGGAAGATTGTTATGGGAGATTTCGAAGATATTTCAACATGATTAGAAGTTTATATTCCGAGTTTCCAAAGACACTAAACTATTACGGTCCTTGTGTGACATTTTTTGTTATGTATTAAGTATTCTGCAAAAGTAATGTAATGTCCATGTATGTCAAGTTTCGGGTCATTACATTTGGGTCATCATAAGTTTTGTATTTCAATTCTATAACATAGTAGAACATTTAAATCATAAACTAAGAACTCGATCACCTCATCCACAAAATCGAGATATCATTCACCTCTAGTTTCTGTCAACTCATGGTATCCCCTATAATAAATGAATACGATAAATAGACTATGATAAACACAAACCATTAATACTATGGAAGAAAAAGACACAAGGATTATGTGGTTCATACATGGTAACATCCTAATATTTTAAAATAATGTAACTAAAAAATAAGTCAATCTATTCGATAGCTTTCTCCACACACAAAACCAAAATTAAAACAAATCATGATATGTTTAGACCATTATATCATAGTCATTGTATTACAGAGAATGAATATGGGTAATAGATTTACGAAATATTGTTAAATATAATAAAGGACACTACTAATATAAATGAAATTCAATTTTTCTAAATAAAATATCTAATATAATAATGTTATGACTAAAAATTTAGTTTTATAAATATTGTATTTCTATGTGATACACATTTATATTTCATGAAACATATTTTTAATGATGATAAAATATATTTTATGTTTATAATTTGTAGATAATAATTTAATTAATAAATGATAGTAAATATAAATGAGAATGGTAAATGTTTTTAAAAATTTATTTTCCTATAAAAACATTGTTTCATTCTATATCATCTTCTTAATTAAAAGTTATATTATAAAAATATGAATTTTATTTTGAAAAAAAATAAAATTTATTTATTTTATTTAACATATTAATATTAGGTTAATATTAATTGTATATGTTTTCCTAAAAAGGATTATTTTTAGGTTAATAATGAATAATGTTTTATTAAAATAATATAACTTTTTCAAATTATTAACTTATATGTTAAGATCTTTTATGATGTTTTAGAAAAATGTTTTCATTTTTCTAACTCACTCTTATTAACAATGTTTTTTTTTCATATGGGTGAAAACATGCTAAATTTTGTTAAACAATGATTTTTATGATGTTGGATGTGAAAATCAAAAGGTTGGAAATTTTCCTCAATATTTTTAATGAACGTTACCACTATGTAAAGTGAAGTTATGTTTTTCTCAACTTATAGAATAACATGAATAAGTCAGGATACATTATTGACATTTTTACAAGGGGAAATACATTCAACTAGTTTCTGGAAAAACATATCCGGATGGACTTCACCAGAAGAACATTCCTAAAGAATGGATTTGTGAAAGTCTATAATTGAAATTTGATATGTTTTTACAAATGAAAGTTTTCAAAATGATTACATTAGGTAAAAATATAATTAAATTGACAAACATTATAGATACAAATATTAAAAATGTTTTCAAAAGAGGATGTTTTCAAAAATTCCATTGGAAGAACCAGATGTAGATCAAAAAACAAACCTAATCGGATAAAATGAAAGGAGTGGTTTTTTTCATATTGTGGAGTTCAAAATTTTATAAAATAAATATTATGTTTCAAATAAATTAAAAATATAAAAAATACTATGAAACTGTTTAATTCATAATTCACAAGGGTTACACCAAGACCAGTGGATGATGAAAATTAATATAGTATTTATTAAGGAGTAATATTTTGATATCACTACAAATTCAAAGGGAGAAGTCAAAATTATAAATTCAAAGAAATGTATCAAACAATGAAATTAAATTGAGTAAAACATATTAATAAGTTACAAAATTGTAGTTAACTATCTTCAGTTGGATCATGGTTATAATAATACATGTAGGTTTAGTTTTCTAGATACATATTCTGTATGATGTTTTTTTAGTGGAAATGTTTGTTTAAATGAAGAATTTTGAAGTCCTTATGTTATTAAATGATCTTCTTAAGGAATTATGTAGGAATAAATTTTCATAAGGAAGTCCATTGGATGATCATTTTTTAAGGAAGTCCATTAGATGATATTTTTTTAAAGAATTACATCAGATGGATATTTTGGACAATGTGGTGGGTAAATTCTGAGTTGAGGAAAAGTGAACAGATGATGAAACATTGATACATCAAACAAACATTTCTTATATCCATCAGACAATAATGTTTTAGGATTTATAGTATTCAAATTAATGATATGTAGGAGTTATTGAAAAAAGAGTGATCTAAGGGGGAATTCTTCATTGAACATACGTTTCCATCGAATGGAGTTTACTAAAAAAATTGACATAACATTGAAAACTCTCAATGAAGGGTGATTCTATGATTATCTTTGGTGTTTGTTATCTTGATGAGTTTAATGATGTTTTTAAGAGTTCCATAACATCTAATGATGTGTAAATTTAAGAAAAGTTGTAAACGATAGATAATTCAAGACGATTATATAATATTATAGAAGATATGATAATAATCATAAGAAATTCAAATGTGTGAGATATTCAGTTTGGGAATTGGTATTTATCAAGAATGTGAAATAAGATTCTCACTTTTTCCACTTTTAGAGAGCTACATAAAGGGGTGAAAATTGAATCATAAATCACCATGTTAACTAAAAAATGATGAAGGATTTTTTTCAAAAGTGAGTTTTTAATTAATATTAGTTTTATGTTGAAGATGAATTCCAGATATAGATTTTTTTAGATTATCGAATATAGTTTCATTACTAAAATTTCCAAAATAGAATTACATAGAAGAGTAATTGGGTATTTCTTTCTGAGTGTATTGGTTTTTACATGTTTTTTAAACCATAAAATGTTTTTATTATACATAATGTTCTGACTTTATTGAGTTTAAATAGATGGATATGCACTGGACAGACATCTAACAGATAAAGTTATTAGACAGAATTTCCTAAAAACCCATATTAGGGATTTTAAAATAAAAATAATACTACTTATATTTTGGATATATTTTATTATGAAAAACTAATGGGTTTTTTTATAATCATACCTATCACGAGATTTAACGATTCTGGTGTGATTTTACTCAAAATTTGTATTCACTTATTTCAAATACAGAATTTATATGGACCTACTAGAGTGCACATGTAAAAGATATATGATCTCACACCAACTTCAAACCTTATAAATCTTTTCTTCCTTTTTTATTTCATATATTTTAGTTATTGTGATATTTTTATAAAAATTGATAAGGAAATAACATTAATATGTTTCAGTGGTTAAATTTTAAAAAATTAAAAATTTGTTAAAATATCACCACTAATACACTCCCAGTAGTTCAACTGTCTTTATGAACTTCAATAAGTATGAATTAGATATTAATGAAAAAATATTATGAGGCCAAATATAGATTAAATGAGAGGATTTAAAATTTAAAACATGTTGGCTTTATTTATAATCCCATATTTCACATTTTAGAACATAAGTAATATTTTTAATGAAAAAATAATACATTAAACATGTAGTATTATAAAATTGATTTAAATGAAATTAATTATATTACTAAGTTTAAATAAATATTTCCATATTATATAATAAGGATCAATTTTATTTTTATCATAAAGGATAAAATATATAGGTAAAAACTAGTTACTATAGTGAAAACCAAAATGGAAAAAATTTGTAACCTAAGAGGTAAAGTTGAAAACATGTTTTTAATTAAGTTATTGAGGTTCAGATGGACCTTGTCTTTTCTCATATCATTATTTCTCATTTTTGGAGCAACATTCCATCATATTGACCTCCCATTATTGAAATATTAATGATATTTATAAAATACCATCCCTTTTCAGTTATGAAATGGATACTCCGATCCCCACATACCCTCATACCAAAACCCCCATGTTTTAAAAAAATCTATCCAACACACTTCTAAACACTCTAATCTAAATTAAGGGGTCGCTGGTCTCCTTAAAATGACATCTCTTAAATGTTTAACCCCTTCTCAAAGAAGATGGTTTAAATTGTAATGTATGAATTTTTAACTCATCCTCCCTTTTTCTATTTCTTTATTTGAATGTATTTTTCCTCAAATTTAGTTTCACTATCTTAAAATGTTAATATAAGTATATTTATCTAAATTGTATGTTATTATAATTATTGAACAAGAATAACCACCCTCCCCTTTTCTATTAATAAAAATTAATATTTTAGTTGTGTGTTGTGAAGACCAACACCTCCATGTTACAAAGTGTATAATTTTACTTCACAACCATTAAATAATGGTCATAAAATGAAATTTAATATATATGTATGATATTTATAATGTATTTTAGATTTTTAAATAACAAGGCATATTATACATTTCACTCATTATTTGGAAAACAAAATACTCGTCCATACATACATGAGGACTGCAACATATATAGAATGGTAGATTTTCATTTCTCATTTCCTCACCAAATTACATGGCCAGTCATTAGAATGGGTTTAATGGATAATTATGATGTTCATCAAATAATTATTTATCTATAAATAAAAATTGGAAAAAACATTTATAATATGTAAATGAAAAATCCTGGTAAATTCAATGGTCAAAAAGTGTGTTCTTAGAGAAATATTTTATTTATTCTTATTATTATATACCTTTTATAGGTTATCTTTTTTCATGATTCTTTTAAATTATCAAAAATGAATTAATTGGGGAATTTTTATTTTATGCATCATTTTTTCATTTCAATGGTTTAATTTCTTCTCATTGATGTATATTTATCATATATTTTTGGGAAATTCAATGCCAAATCAATTACATTTAAATTAAATTTCATTTGACTCAGTTGTTACTAAAGTTGTAAATATTTTTGGAAACTCAATATACATTAATTGAGTTGTGAATGTTTCTATTATTCTTATTTCATATATATTTGGTTTAATATACTCTTTTATTATATTATTTTTATTTTAATTATTCAAATTATTACAACATAAATCTTTTTTTGGTATATTTCTTACTTAATGGAGTATGTTTCCCATAAGTGATATTAATAACTCAAGTCACCTTTCCCTTAGTTATATTGTTTGATCATGAAATTATTTCTTCCATGATTATTTTCTCCCACAAAAATATTTTATTGTATGTTAATTTTTATACCTATATGGGGAATAAGATGATCTGATAAAAAATAATGTCTCTTTCTCTTTTAATAATGGGAATTTTGAATAATGTTATTTTTTAGGATATAAAAATGGTTTTTTCATATTTCGTTCATATATTTTTCTTCCTCTAATAATATATAATTATTACACATAAATAATTTTCACGACCTGATTATTGAATATTATTTTCAAAATAAAAATTCTTTCAAATATTTTTCAGTTTACCGTATGAAAAAGACTTTTATAAGTGACGTGTAACATATTTTTTTATGTTAATGTTACAAATGTTCTCTAAATTATCATTTATATTTTTTTACCACATAGATTTAATTTTAAAAATTATTGGTCGTAATAGTTTTTATTGTTTCACTACTTATAAAATACTATATATTTCTCTTTTTTGGGTAATAAACTCACGATACCAAACAATTCAATTCTCGATCCCTCCTTAGGTTGTATTGTTCATCAATTCCTTTGAAATGATGTTTTTCATCTATGTTAATAAACTTCTGGGTTTCCTTTATTACACTAGGGATATATTATTTTACAACTATCTATATTCTATCTCTAGATGGATTGTGATCAGGTCAATTTATTATTAAATTAACGGTATACTCATTACCATATAAAGTTTGAACATCTAATTTTAAAAATTAATATTGGGGAATGTTCTCCTAAATAGAAATTTTATTTATTTTCTAGGTAACTATAAATTTTTTTGATGATTACTGACTATTAATGTTAATTTATTTTTTATTCACATTCTAAATTTTTTGTTATATATATAATCGTATTTTTTATCTATTAGAGGTTCCTTAGTGAATGGTGTGAAATGAATTTTTGGATCTTATAGTGAATGAATTAGTCTTAATGATGTGATAGGTGGGGATAGACATTATATGTTAATACTCAGTACCTATTAGTCAAGAGTTGTTGGTTACATTATTTCATTGGCACAAGATACAAGGTATATAATCCCAAAGGACATAATTGTTTTTAGTCATAGTAAACTAGAAACATACTTGAATCACATATTAAAATTGAAAACATATAATATAACATAGTGTTTTCTTCTAACAAACCATTATTAACTTTCACATTTCCATTAATATCAATCATATAACACTGCCTGGTGTTATTGATAAACAAAAAATAAGAAATGGGTGATCTCTAATGCTCAGTAATGATATTTCTACAACAACATTCGTGACCTCGAAGCCACTAAACTTGTGCTCCATTTTTGTTCATTACATGACCTCAAACATACCTCCCCATATGGCAGTGGTTGTCGAATAGAAGCAAGGGTCTAGTATGCCACATTGTTATACTATACCCTCTATAACAGATTAATCTAAAATATATAACAATGAAATAGATTAAGAAATATGTAATAGTCAATAAACATGCATAACAACCCAATTCTCGAATAGGGTTTAAGACCACAACCAAATAGTAAATATGCCATGTCATAATAACTATTCTAAAAGAGAAAGAAACCCAAAATAAATAGAAAATATAAAATCCCCAAGATGGTCTGTAATCCATGTTTGGAACCTGATCCTTAAACATCCCATTCCCAACTCGACTCCCTAGCATAAGCCTTTTCACTTATCCAGAAATGTAACAATGAATTTTTCTTAGGTACCTAGTGGATGCCCAAAAAAGGTGTGAGTATAACTCAATAGGACACCCATAATGGGGTTTAAAATATATAAAATCTAGGATATAGTTCCTAAAAATAATTAATAAAATACAGGTAAACAATGTACAACTCGGGTGTCATTTTTTAACTATCTTTAATCTAACCCTTTCTAAAATTATTACCATATTTTTACTTATACCATCTTTATTACATAATCCATATTCATCATGGGTTCCATGTGTCATGAATTGAACTCATTCACACAATAATATAATTCATTCATCACTATGAATAATGTAGTATGACAAGACCCTGTCTCACTAGGGATAAGAAAATCACAACCAACACATTATCCTCACCTCAAAGCCTCACTCATAGTGAAATGAAACTATTGGCAGAAAAGAACTTCCTCCCCTGCCCTAACCCATGCATTGTGTGGTGGAGTTTAAAGAATCTTTCTAAATAATCCCTTGTGTATAGAACCTCATTCAATACGCCACACTAATAATCAATCTACACATGCTTATTTATCCATTCACCGCACACAAACAATATCAAAACCAAACATTTATAACAAAAATAGCAATTCTAATCCATAAAAATCAGTATGGGAATTGATTTCATTCCACAAATCATTAAAACATTTTCAAATTACATTATATATCCCATTTACGTTTCTTATGCCTAACTCTCTAAGAACATTAGATAATTCTCATACATTATCCTTGTTAGTATACTCATCAATTCTCACAAGCTTACCCATTTAAACCATTCCTCCTTTCACAAGTAACCCCCCCCCCCCTTATGCACTATGTGTACATCTCATAAGCTATTTGGCATGTTAAACGTAATCCAATTAACCAATTTAGCATATATAAACATATATATCAATTATCTATTTTACTCGTCCATTAAATCATGAGCCCTGACCAATTAAATAATTCTAATTTACATATCTGAACCTGCCTATCCCATCTATCATCAATATTCCTTAGAGCACCCATCAATTACCCTTTTTCATTTCCTGGCTCATATAATCGGTTATTATTTATCCAAATGACCCGTTAAGATATTATAAAAGTCTATAAACCTCTATAAATTTTCCTTTTGACTCAAATTGACATATTAACATGTTCTTCATGGGATCTACATTATCACATGTCAATTCCATGTTGACCACTACCAATATCAAGGGTCGTAAATATAGGGATACCACATGGGTGACCCTAGATCAGTTTAATCATCCTCCATGCACATAATGGGGTTTATGAGTGGTTAAATTCACCATTTAGACAACTATTTTACCAAAATTATCTGAATGTAACCAAAAGCACAACAGTTGATAACCATCAACACAACCAATCATGCACAAATCAACACAACTACTATGGGAAATAACTGGTACAAAAACTACCTCAAATTATATGATGAATGCACTATTAATTGTATCCTTATATCCATATGTAATCACAATTTGGATCCCCAACATAGATTCCACAATAAAAATTAAGTTTTAGGGGTTTAGGAGAAGTTTGGAAGATCTAAAAACCCTAATCCGGAAAAAGGAAGTAAGAGAAGTGTTAGACATAATTAGAGCTTCGATCGGCATCCAACAACACTCCAAAAGGAAAACAGTTAAAGGATAACAACCCTTGGGAATCTTGGATCAATTTGGTTTATCTCAAGGGTTGAGATGTGATGAAATTTGGGATAAATCAGGTGGGGATAAAAAAATACCGAAATGGAAAAACTGTAAATTTTCCAATTGTTAATGGGGTGCACAGTTTATCCACACGGTTTTCCCAATGGTGTGAATCCCATTTTAGAAGGGTTTCTGGGTCACACAATTATCTAGTTAGTCTGCAATACTTGAAAAAAAATTCTCCAACCATGAATAATTCAACTTTCCAAGGTTTTATGGTCTTCATTAGGAGTTGCACTATTTACTCAACTACGTGCCTTGAATAGGTTGGATTGATTTTCTTTATTCTAATGTCGCAAACCCGCAAAACCCCCCTGAGACCCCTCATACACCCAATAAACATTTAATTAATGAATATTGAGGAATTATAACAAAAATTTAAATAAGTACATACTTTCAATAAAAAAAGGATCTTACAACATCCCCACCTTATAAAGCCTCATCCTTGATTCGTACTCCCATGAGTCACAAAACAATATAGGTAAACAGATTAGGCCATTATGCCTACATATCTATCCCTCATTCCAATGTCTCCTAATTAACATTTATATGATACCTCCAAACTCTACCAATGGAATGGTCATTCCACACAATAATTCTTACTACGATCTACAAAACAAACCATATTCTCTTAAGAAGACTCATCAACCTCAACCATACATTAACCACCAAAATTCCATAGGGAGGCCTAGAAAACACTACCTAAATCAAGGACAAGTAAAATTAAAACTCATATTCCTACCATCATGGAAGTTTCAATTGGAACCCCACAGACCTGGTCCACTTCACAGCTCATCGCCCAAGTCACTTGGTGCCATGATACATTTTTTTCAATACTCTAATGATGACCCAAACTCAACACCACCCAAGAAACCACACAATCATTCTAAACCACATTTCAAGACAATTTTCAATAAATAACATGATCCCCAATGGTCCCATTCCATACCGAAACATCCAAAAAAACACCACAATAAAAGAAATCAACAGGTCAAGCCTGATTGAATTCTCTATATCCTTGAAACATCCCTTGGATAGTAATCACTCGAGTCCATACATCCTGAAACACTGATATCCATATCAACCAACCAATTTTCCACTATGGTTTTCTCTATTATACACTTTAACACACCCCTACCATCATCTCATTCTTGTAACCTCCACAATCGAAGATATAAATACATAACCCCAACTCAACATTCACATATTATTGGATGTACTCCCTACTCAACACGCCCAAACATCCATAAAGTCTTCACCCTACATTAGAATCCATCCTCACCCATTGAAAACAAATGAAGGAGTATCCTTACACCATCCATTCACATACTAAGAACCTAACCTCATTTAATTTCACCTTAATCTATAAAAAATAATTTCCACTACAACCTCAAACATTAGGTTTGTTACAACTCACTATATCCATTCCTCTTTCTATATCTTTTTGGACCATCCCTGATTGGACTGTCCCAAACATCATCTTCCACTACCAGCATGGTACCCCTTTTTACCACCCTAAGGTTCTTACTAACATGAGGACAATCACTATCCAATTTCTCCAATGGGGTTTTTTCTAATACATGAGGTAAAACTCTAATGTCACTGCATTCAAGATTATCCAAACCGTCACTGTGCTCCACTATACCCACCAGTATTTCCAACAAAAGCACTCCAACCATCCATACACTGACTAAAGACAACTATGTCCTTACACAAACCCCTTACCAACATTTAAACCCACCTTTTCACACCAAAACATCCTCCTAAGTTGGTTTACATCCCTTCACACTCTTTCCTTGATCCTAGTTGATTTGGGATTTCCCAGGATAACTCATCCTATAAACACTCGACTTCACTACTGGCACATTATTACTCCACTTGACCTAGATTCTGTCACACCTATGGAAAATCTCTAGTCAACTAATAAAAAATACTAGAATACAAGCTCAATATCCAATGATGTTTTTAACATTAAACCTCCATTATCACGTCATCATTAATTCTAACACGTGTATTTCGAATTACTCTTTGAATTTTCCTAATCCCATTGCTAATGATTAACATGGACAACCACTGGCCTATTTGAGGAACCAAATGTTCACCAAACAAGTTTCTCATTAGTATCTCGACATAACCACATCATCTCCATGCACTGATCCACACATCCATGAATAACTTATCACTCCCAACATAAGGACTGTTGTTACCCTCTTATTACCCAAGGAATTTCAACCACCATGGATCATGTTTGGATCTTAAGATAAACCTTATAAACATGGACTTATCTATCTAACTCTTCACATATTGTAAAAAAACTATCATCTGAAAGCCATTCCCATATTCTGGGAATGGAACCCACAGTGTTTGTTGATACCCATTCCATATTAAAGACCTCCCTCTTAACTATTGATGGAGTACATCCCACCATCTAGATCCACTTATATTTCTTTATAAACACAAATTCCATGATGACCCCCATCTAACAAAAACATAATATAGTTTATTGGAATAAATCCAGTGCATTCTCAGTATACCTCAGATGATGTTATGATGTTGAGCATGATCGTCACTGGAAAAATTTACTTTAGGATATTGTTGAATAAAATGACTAAAACTCATCCAAAAATGATTTCGCCTCCCACTATCGGAAACAATATCCTTCACATATTTTATGTAACACCCAAATAATACATGGTATGATTCTCTTTGAATAATATAGTAGCGTGTGTTGTACAAAACATCGAGATTCTAACACACAACGACCAATCAAAGTAGTCGTTATGAATAGTAATACCCACTTTTTGAAATTTTATAAATTTTATATCTCAAAATTAACGTCATTTTTGGATTCGGAATATCTAAATTATCCTAGGGTGAAATTTTGGGACTTTTTGGATAACTTTTATATTTTGATGAATAGTGAAAATTACTAAATTTTATTTACAAACAACATTTTTAATCAAAATAATTAGTAGTGATAAATTATGAATTCGAGTGATTTTAAAATATATTTAGAATATAGTTTTATCGTATACAACAATGTTGTTCATTTTACCTAATTTCACATTTAAACCAGACCTAAGCAAGTGTCATTATTTGGATAGTTATTATCTCTTAAAAACGCGATTTTAGTTTTAACAAAAGCAATTAATTTTAAATTAATTTCTGCCACTTCTATATTTTGAATTTAGAAAACTGGATTTCATATTTAGAATCATGAGGTCCAAATTTTGTAAATAGGAAACTTTTATTTTGAATAATTACTTCGGTAAATATTTTTTATTTACCATGGCTAAAGGGTAAATCCGGTAAATTAGGTTAACAAATAATACTATAATAATAATAAATTACCCTAAAACATGTCCTAACATTATTGGTGGATATATTTCTGACCATGGGAATCTTTGGGTGGATTTTGGGACCCCAAGGAGCCACTTTGTGGTGATAGGGACACTTTATATTAATTAAGTTAAAGTAAAAACAAAATGACAAAAGCATATATCTTTTAGAAAAACAATTTTTATATAGGGTTATAAAAAAGATAAATTCGATTGGAAATATTCATTAGAAATATATAAATATTTACTACATAATGGTATTTTATTTATTATTTTCATAAATTAAATAATTTATTTTATTTATGACACAATGGTGATGTAGTAATTACATAATTAATGAAATAATAAAATAATTGATATTATAAATATCAAAATAAATGTAATATGAGACTTTTTATGAATTAAACTAATTTTATCGATTAATATGACAGGTTATTAAATATATAATTAAGTTTTTTATAAGTAATCATGCTGTTGTGATTTTCACAAAAATCAAATTCCAAATAGTGTCAAAATTGACATAAAAGCGTTTTTAAAACAAATATTATATTATTAATTCGTATTCTCTTCCTAAAAATATATGGTTCGTCCAAAGGACTTATATAATGATAGTTGTATCATTAATGGACCACATTGGGGTCTCTTGGATGTATATAGTAAGTTTACTAACTATATAATATAAAAATACAATGTAACATGGTAAATTTCAGACTAATTATCTAAGAGTTAAAACTAAAAGATAAGTTTAAAATAATGACCCAAACCTATCTAAAATCTTTTTTTTTTGAAATAATTTAGACCAATACCCACCTTAGACTTTTAATAAGCCACTTTTTATCCATTAGAAATCGAATATTAATTTATTATAAAATAATACTTTATGTTTTCCAAAAGAGCCCCTCCTCCCCCTTATAAAAGGACACCACTTCTATCCAATTCTTCAAAACTTCAAATCCATTTGTCTCTGCCAAACTCTGCCCAAATATCCTCCCAAAATCCATCACTCCAACCTCGAGTTCTTATTTTGATCATAAATCCAACCTAAGTATCCCTTTTGATCAAATCAAAAGGAAGAACCCGAAGAAGAGGTAATGTTTTCACCACCCTCTTTCAAGTACCTTTCTTCTTCATCTTCATCTTTCTTCATTATTTATATTATAAAATAATAACTATAGTATCTATTATATATAGTGATGTTATAATAAATATGATACAACCATATTCAGTATTCTATTCATCCCTTGAATGACATGTCACCATACGTGCGTTTGTATGACTTACTGTCTCCACGTTGTGGTGTAATTGTTATTCAATACATTATTATTTGGATGGATATAATAATGATGTGTAACTCATGTATATAATTAATATGACATTATAATTATTCTTTGTATTTGATATAACACCCAATTATATATTATTTTAACATCAAAAGAATGATATTGTCGCTCGTGCGTATGTACGGACTACCGTTTCCACGAACGCGATGAGATTCATTCCTCATCGTATCCATTCAATAATAATATTAATTTGATTGTTAAAAATAATGCTTAAAGACTTAATATCATTATTTATATGAATAATATACATCCTATCCATAACAAACATGGTTTACATAACAAAGCATATAAACGAAAACGAATCTGTTAACACCCAAAACAATGATAAATACAAAAATATTACAAACAAAGAAATGTTAAAAGATAATATATGATATAATATTAATGAATATAAGTCTTGTATAATTTAATAACAATTATTTCACCATTATAAAGGAGTTTAACCTACCCTCAACCAAAGAAAAGTACAAGGTAATGGGTTTTTCATATCACTCCTTATTCCCGTGAGATTCATGCCATATTGCCACTATTACCTTTTGTGTGGTGTATGTACTGCCCATAATTGTATTATTTTTGTAACAAACTTTAATTTATGTGTGTTTACATATTCATTGTATGATACCTCTTTAATGGAGTGTATTTTATGTATGTTACCAAATTGGTAAAGGTTTATTTCACAATCTCTTCATTATCCGAGGTTGTTTATACGTCATTATCTACTGGGACCTATTTATCATCCACATCCTTGTTTCTTAAAAATGTATTTCTAAACATTATTAATATTTTACATAATATGTTTTAAAGTCATTTATACCCTTTTTATACTTTTTATAATAAGTTTATAATGTAATATTTCCGTCATTTTCCAAACAAGGTCTTTTTTAACCTTTTCGACAGAATTAAGGAAATAATGTATTTTTTAACTTACACGGCGGGTGAGGCTATTTTCAATTGATATAAAATCATTGATGAATCCATTAAAATCTTATAAGAATATTATTAAAGTAAATTTTTCCTTTTATAATTATGTGGCTTTTAAATGATTTCAAAAAAAAAAGAGATATTTCTCTCAAATAGTTTTGATTTCATCTATGTCAACATCCTTTGACAAATTTTACACTTCTTTGAAGTTTATTTATTATTATAAAAATATTCCATATTGTATTTAAGGGTTTGTGATATGTTTGACTATGGATGCATTATTTTTATGCCATTAATTGTTTATGATTAATGTTTTGTCATTTTGTATTCTAGTATTAATACAAATTTTTATGTTATATTTCATCCTTTTCATAAGATGAATGTGTTAGACTAGTTTGTTCCAGGTTGGGGACCGGTAAAAGTAAGCCCTCAGGCTTGGGGTCCGATTACAGTAGACCCCTAGGATTGTGTCCGGTTATTAGAGACACTCCGGGTTGGTGTCCAGTTATTAGAGGCACTCTGGGTTGGTGTCTTTTTATTAGAGGCACTTCGGGTTGGAGTCCGGTTATAGAGGCTCTCCGAGATGGAGTCCGGTTACAGAGGCTCTCTGGGTTGGGTTTCAGTTATAGTTATCTATTAGGTCTTGGCATGAGGCCTTGACACATAAATTAAAGTTCGGCATTATTCATTTAATTATTATGAAATTGGTTATTGATATTGCATACGTTTATTCGACTAGTAGAATATCCATGTGAATAAGTAAATGGAATTATTTCATTTTATCTTTTCCATATTATGATGAAGTTCAAGTTTAAAAGGATTTTGTTTAGTTATACATTGCCTTAAATATTTATTCTTATTTATGAATGTTTCCGCTATATTTTTATCCTTACTGAGCATCTGAGCTCACCTCTTTTAATGTTTTAATTTTTCCCAGGATGTGAAGAAGTATTTTCTGAATGAACTGCAGGGAATGTATGAGGGGATATTAAGATAAGACATGTTGTGGTTTTTTTCACTTTATGATGTAATTTAAGATTTATGAATACATCTAGTGTTTCCAAGGCTACTAAACTAATCATTATTTTGAGGTTTGATCATTTGGGATCATGCCAATGTTATGTAATAATGCACCGAATCTGGGTAACTGGGGTCTAGGCTTTACTATTGGTATCAGAGGAAGTTTAGTACAAACCATTGAAACTAGATTTAGATAAACTCTGATTTGAGCACATAGACCTAAGATGGACTTTGATTATTAGTAAATAAGAAATTCCTAAAATTTTGGTATTGTAGAAATTTTGTGAGTTTTCCGAGCAATACATCCCTATCTGGATACAAGAAGGTAGAGGCGGCTTTGGAATAGATATACCTAGGGGTAAAACCCGAAAACAACGCTTTGAGCTAGACTCGAACAGGAACTGGTGCACGACAATGGGGCTTGCTGCACTCTTGGTTACGACACTCCCGGGGGGGTATGCTTAGGATAATTCTCATTTTCATTAAAAAACATTATGAAGGGTTTATGAGTATATACTTCCTTAAAGAAAAGATTTTTATGATTATGGATTATATTCATAAACAGTTCAATTTATTTTAAGTGATTTACAAGTATGGAATTATGTATTTTGATTCATAAACTAATCTAGTTTTTGCCATTGTTTAGAAATGGAGCCTAGTGGAAGAAATGGAAACCTCATCAATGCACAAAATCCATGTAGGGATTTCCCTCCTACTCAATATAATTATAGTGGTGCTGGTGATGTAACTGGTGGTGATTAGCTAATCACCATACTGGTACAACCCACATCAGGTTATGAATAATAACCTTACCCGTATGGAGAACCATGATCCACATCTTTGAGGATAAATGTTAGATCTCTTCATGAGGCAACAACCACCAACATTAAATTGGAATACAAATCCCTTAGTAGCTTAGCAATGGATACGTTCCCTAGAGAAAATATTTCAGGCTTTGGGGATTAGTGAAAGGGAAAAAGTTATCATGGAAATTTACCGCCTCAATGGAGATGCTGATCAATGGTGGTCATTGATACAAAACACGAAGGAAGATGATGAAGTATCAAATATGGAGTAGAGGGAGTTAAAATATCTTTTCTTAGAAAAATACTTTCTCCATGGCCATCGAGCAGATATGGAAAGGCAATTTCTGAGACTGAGTGAAAAAGGAGGATGAGAATGTCGCAAAGCATGAGGCTAACTTTACAAGGTTAGAAAGGTATATTGTAGATTTTATACATAACCCAATAAGTATGATTGATTGTTTCTTTTATGTGTTAAAACCATTTCTCTTTCGATCTTTAGTATCACAATCTTTCTCATTATACGAAGATATAGTCTCATGTGCTATCAAGATAGAAAATTAATTATCTAAATATTATGACAATAAAGTAAAGTAAGAGAATAATAGAACGATAGTCCAACAGATAAATAAATAGAAAAAGTGAAAGAAGTATTTTCCATTATGTGAAAATTTTTCGAAGAAACACTCTGGTACTTGCCTAAAATGAATGGGAGTTTGTTGCAAATGTGGAGAAAAATGTCACTCGACTCGTGATTACAAGGGAAAGAAGGAGGCTGTCAATGTTGAATGCTAAAATTGTAGAGAAATGGGGCATTATGAGAATTAATTCCCTAAGCTCCAAGGAAACATACCTCAGAAAAGTTCAAGGGATGAAGGCCAATCTTATGTTGTTACTACAGTTGAAGTGGAATAATTAATTTATTTGTGTTTTTGGACTTAAGGATTATATTCTGTTTATAAGAATAATGTGATATATATAAGGATTACACTAAAGTAATTGTTGTTTTTATTAAGGTTTTAATAGGACTAAGGTAATCATGGTTTCAGTATGTGACAATAAGATAAACTTTACTTTGTCTGGGGAATCTGATGTGACAATTGATTTTGGAATTTAGATACCTTTTACAGAGAGTCTGGATAGAGGTACTTTGGATAACTATAATGTTTGGAGTGGATTAAGTTGAACTTTGGATAGCATCTTTTAAGGTTAAAACAATTCTTAAGATCAATTTATGGAAGATTATGATACTATAGATTTAGGAAAAGGACAACTTGCAGGTCGGGCGATAACCCGTCGCGTCGGACAAAACTGCCAGAATCGAACCTACATCCATAGTACGACAGGCCTTTATTACCTACCACTAGCCAGCAGGAAGACCCTGGTCATTACAAAGTATTTTTCTTCATTTTAACGGTATATGTTAATGTTTGGGTCCTTATAAGATTAGGATAAATATAATATTTTTGAGATCAATTATCTTTTGGAGTGAAAGATGAGTTTGTGGTTGAAATTAGGTGAAGGATGAAACTCCACATGTCAAGTGTATATATATATATACTTATCTCTTATTCTATGAATAAATTAATTCTTAAAACTTATTAAAGGGGTATTAAAACAAAAAATGTGTTATCTTAATACCTTATGTTTTGCTGAACTGCTAATATTTTAAATCACCACATATTGAAGGCTTTGAGGCCCTCAATTTTACACTTGTTTGTTATTGATGACATCAATCACTACACCTAAATATTTATGTTCTTTATACAATTATGTGTCTCTAATTTCCACAAATGTTATTCTAATAGAGATCATAATTTGGTGGTGACTTTTTCATTCCTCTTTCCTCTTATTAAGGCTAAATTTTATTAACCATATTTCTGATGTGGGTTTTCCACATAGGTATTTTCTATTTTAAACCATTTATTTTTGAATAAAAATTTAGAATTATGAGGACGCAATTTATTGAAGGAGGGGAGAATGTAACACCCCATTTTTCAATGGTACAATTCTCATTGAATAATACAATAGTGTGTGTTGTACACAACATCGTCATTCTAACACACCGCGACCAATCAAAGTACCCGTTATGAATAGTAATAAACACTTTTTAAAATTTTATAAATTTTCTCTCTCAAAATGGACTTCATTTTTGGATTTGGAATATTGAAATTATCCTAGGGTGAAATTTTTGTACTTTTCGGATAACTTTTATATTTTGATGAATAGTTGAAATTACTAAATTTTAATTAAAAACAACTTTTTTAATAAAAACAATTAATAGTGATAAATTATAAATTTAAGTGTTTTAAAATTATATTTAGAATATATTTTTACCATATAATACAATGTTGATCATTGGACAAAATTTCACATTTAAACCGGACATGAACAAGTGTCAATCTTTTCATAGTTATTATCTCTTAAAACATGCTTTTTGTTTTAACAATGAGAATTAATTTTAAATTAATTTGTGACACTTCTGTGTTTCGAATTTAGAAAAAAAGTATTCAATATTTTTAATTATGAGGTACAAATTTTGTAAATAGGTAACTTTTATTTTGAATAATTATTTCGGTAAATATTTTATTTACCATGGTTAAAGGGTATATATGGTAAATAAGGGTAAAAAATAATATTATAATAATAATAAATTATCCTATAACATGTCCTAACATATTGGTGTATACATTTCCGACCATGGGTATCATAGGGTTGATTTTGGGATCCCATGGAGCCACTTTTTGGTGATAGGGACACTTTATATTAATTAAGTTAAAGTAAAGACAAAAATGACATAAGCATATATCTTTTAGAAAAACAATTTTTATATAGAGTTATACATAAGATAAATTCGGTTTTAAATATTCATTAGAAATATAGAAATATTTCCTACATAATGGTATTTTATTTATAATATTTAGACAATAAATAATTTCATGTATTTATGACACAATGGTGATGCAGTAATTACCTAATTAATAAAATAATAAAATAATTGATATTATAAATATCAAAATAATTGTAATTTGAGAGTTTTTATGAAATACACTAATTTTACAGGTTAATATGACATGTTAGTATTTATTTAATTACGTTTTTTAGAATTAATCATGTTGTTGTGATTTTCACAACAATCAAATTCCAAATAGTGTCGAAATTTACATAAAAGTGTTTTTAAAACAAATATTATATTATTAATTCATATTATATTCCTAAAAATCTATGGTTCGGCCAAAGTACTTATATCATGATAGATGTATCATTAATGGGCCACTTGGTGGTTTCTTGGATGTATATAGTACATTTACTAACTATATAATATAAAAATGAAAAGTGACATGGTAAATGTAAAACTAATTAACTAGGAGTTAAAACTAAAAGATAAAGTTAAAAAAATGACCCAAACCTATCTTAAATATATTGGTTGAAATAATTTCGACCCATACCCACCTTAGACTTTGAATAATCCACTTTTGAGCCATTATAAACTAAATATTATTTTATTAGAAAATAATACTTTAAGTTTTCTTAAAGAGCTCCTCCTCCCCCTTATAAAAGAAGACCACTTCTAACCAATTCTTAACACCTTCAAAGCCATTTTTCTTGGCCAACCTCTACCAAAATATCCTCCCAACATCCATCACTACAATATAGAGGCCTTTTTTGATCAGAAATCAAACCTAAGGATCCCTTTTGATCAAATCAAAAGGAAGAACCCGAAGAAGAGGTAAGGTTTGCACCACCATCTTTCAAGTTCCTTTCTTCTTCAACTTCTTCTTTATTTTTTATTTAAATTATAAAATAATAACTCCAGTATCTCCTATATATACTGTGATATTATTATAAATATGGTACAACCATATTCAGCATTCTATCCATACCTTGAATGACATGTCACCATACGTGCGTACGTATAGCTTACCGTCTTCACGTCGTGGTGTAATTGTTATTAAATACATATTTGTTTGGATGGATATAATAATGATGTGTAATTCATGTAAATAATTAATATAACATGATAATGATTCTGTAAATATGATATACCACCCAATTATATATTATTTTAATATCAAAAGAATGATATTGTCGCTCATGCGTACGTACAGACTACCATCTCTACAAATGCAATGAGATTCATTCATCATCATATCCATTTAAGAATAATTTTCTTTTAATGGTTAAAAATAATTTTTAAAGACATAATATAATTCTGGATATGAATAATATACAACCTATCCATAAAAAACATGGTTTATGTAATAATTCATATAAAGGAAAAAGAATCAGTTGACACCCAAAACAATGATAAATAAAAAAATATTACTAACAAAGCAATGTTAAAAGATCATATATGATATCATATTAATGTATATGATTATTGTATAATTTAATAACAATTATTTCACCATTATAATGGAGGTTAACCTACCCTCAACCAAGGAAAATTACAAGGTAAGGGGTTTTCATCTCACCCCTTATTCCCGTGATATTCTAGACATATTTCCACTATTACCTTTTTTGTTGTGTATATACTGCCCATAATTGTATTCTTTGTGTAATACACTTTAATTTATGTGTATTTACATATTAATTGTATGATAACTCTTTAATGGAGTGTATGTTTCATAATTTATCAAATTGTTAATGGTTAATTTCACAATCTCTTCATTATCCGAGGTTGTTTATGCGTAATTATCTACTAGGACCTCTTTATCATCCACATCTATGTTTCTTAAAAATGTATTTCTATAAATTCTTACTATTTTACAGAATATGGGTTAAATTCATTTATAACCTTGTTTTACTTTTTATAAGAAGTTTATAAAGGAATCTTTCCGTCGTTTTCTAAACAAGGTCCTTTTTAAACTTTTCGACAGAATTAAGGTAAGAATGTATTTTTTTAACTTATACTGTGGGTGCGGCTATTTTCTACTGTTATAAAATCCTTGAATATTACATTAAAATCTTATTAGAATATTTTCAAATGAAAGGTTTCCTTTTATAATTATGTGACTTTTAAATGATTTCAAAAAAAGAGATATTTCTCTCAAATAGATTTGATTTCATATATATCAACATCCTTTGATAAATTGTACACTTGTTCGAAGTTGATTTATTATGATAAAAATATTCCATATTGTATTTATGGTTTTGTGATATGCTTGACTAAGGATGCGTTATTTTTATGCCATTAATGGATTATGATTAATGTTTTGGCATTTTGTATGCTAGTTTTAATACGAATGTTTATGTTATATTTCATCCTTTTCTTAAGATGAATGTGTTGGACTAGTTTGTTCTATGTTGGGGACCGGTAAAATTAAGCCCTCCGGGTTGGGTTCCAGTTATAGAAGACCCTCCGGGTTGGTTTCCGGTTATTAGAGGCACTCCGGGTTGGTGTCCGGTTATTAGAGGCACTTCGGGTTGGTGTCCAGTTATTAGAGACACTCCAGGTTAGAGTCTGGTTACAGAGGCTCACCGGGTTGGAGTCCAGTTAGAGAGGATCTCAGGGTTGGGTTACGATTACAGTTATCCCTTAGGTCTTGGCACGAGGCCTTTCCACAAAAATTAATGTTCGGCATTATGAATTCTATCATTATGAAAGTGGTTATTAATATTTCTTGTGATTATTCGACTAGTATAATATCCATGTGAATAATTAAATGGAATTATTTCATTTTATCTTTGCCATATTATGATGAAGTTCAAGTTTAAAAAGCTTTTGTTTTAGTTATACATTGCCTTAAATGTTTATTCTTATTTATGAATTTTCTTCTATATTGTTATCCTTATTAATCATCTGAGCTCACCCCTTTCAGTGTTTTAATTTTTCCCAGGATGTGAAGAAGTATTTTATGAATGACCTGCAGGGAATGTATGAGGGGATATGAAGACAAGATGTGTTGTAGTTTTTTCACTTTATGATGCAATTTAAGAATTATAAATACATATATTGTTTCCAAGTCTACTAAACTAATCTGTCTTTCGAGATTTGATCATTTGTGATCATACCAATGTTATGTAATAATGCACAGAATCTAGCTAACAGGGGTATAGGCGTTGCATTTTAAGGATTCTCACCCACACACATCTTATCATCACATAACCACCATCATTCTGGCATGATTTCCAACCATAAATCACCACCACTCCACAACCATTTTCCAATGTCCCTAAATCATGTTTTCCTTCGGCACCACTTCCACTACATCACTCAAGTCCTTTCAACATGAACTTGGAACATAACACCCAAAGACAATAGTTCACCACACAAACCAAAACCAATGGTCTCTTACATAGCCATGTTTCCCACTTTGGATTCATAGAGAATGAAAAGTTCCCATCTCGAGTCACCTGTTTCCCCATCCCAACCAGAATCTGACCATACCAGCATGTGCATACATCTAGACACCATCAGATTCATGAAGGTATTCCTTCTTCCTATGACCACACACTTAGACTAAATTAGATCACATGGGCATACATCACTTGATCATATCCCAACACATGCTCACTCTCTAAACCATGAATTCTAGTCAATCGACCCTATTGTGTTCAAGACATTCCCAGCATCTCACCAAAATACAAAATTGTTCATATGATCAATCCGAACAACATGACCAATCTCACCTCAGGTGTCACCTTGATAACAGATGAATCCATCTGAGCTCCAGCTACTGCTATCTTGTCTGTCCAAAACCAACATCAAGTCCCCATTAATAATCATCTAAATAGATTGTTCATACATAAAAATGTTTCATAACATCCCAACCATCTACATGTATTCTAGTTCCCTTATGAAGAAACCAATTCACCAACATACTAATTAAAAAAATGATGGTACTCATTGTGCCTTGATTCCATCCCGGAAGCATCTCGCCTTATTCATAATCTCATACACTAAGAACATTGGTCTAACCTCCTTCGTGGTAACCCATTATTATTCCATGAAATTAAACTCATTTTCAAAACTCAATTCAATCCTTCCCAAAACAATTGAACTTATCACTTATCCCTCTAGGAAAACTTGAACCTTTCCAAACTCAAAATACACACATGTACCACAGATTCCCAATAGAACTCACAAAAATATTTACCACTCTCTCATGGGTCACTCTTGATGGTTGAACGATACTATCTATCCAACAAGGGTTAAGGTTTACAAGTCACTAGTCCATATCTCTCTAAGAAACATGCTTCAAACCTCAAACAAATCTTCACTCACGAGGGGCTTTCCTAGCCTCATTTTGGAACACTGTATACTATTCCCCCCAGAAATATTAAATCCATGTCACTTTCCAATAAAAATTTCAAACATATGTTGGATCCAAAATAAGAAAACCCCACTCCTAGGATCCAAAACACAAATCACAAGGTCTGAACCCAAATGTGTCACCATGTCCATAATGAAACACCCATAACTGATAATTCTATAAACAAGACACTCATCCTTAATTCAAATGTACATCCCAGACAATTACATCCCACCATTTTTACCACTCTCACGATATGAGACTATAACTCAAAACAATCAAGGTAATAACCCTACTGAAATCATTAAAATAAAAACCCCCCTTTATTTACACATTGATACTCATCAAGGTCTCATCCTAGGGCACAATCACTGCCCAAACTACCCATACAAAAGATAGACAAGAAACACTAGGAATAATCAATACCATTCTTCACCAAAAATATAATCATTACACATATTTTATATTTAACATCACCATTTTGAAAACCCATAGAATTACAATTTAGAATGCTCCAAGTATCTAAAATTTTATAAAGCCCTACTTATTCATATTGATATTCTGAAATATTTTTGTAAAAAAAATCTCACTATAATTATAATCAATGAAGGACACAATGGAAAGTACATTTCCTACCATAGTCAACGTACTCTACATACACTATTACAATGGAAATGATCACATATCTAATTCAACCTTCAACCAATACTATCATGCTTTATTTTCAACAATGGGTAAAAAAATATTGTTCAGACAATTATTTCATTAGACACCCTCTTTTGAATTCATTCCCATTTTAGAAATGAATATATGTCCCCTTTTTTCACATTTAAAATTTTTACAAATTGTTACAAACCTATTAAAATTCATTCATAACCTTACAAAATATAATAATTCCATAAAAAGTTTACAAATAATATTAAAACCATTCTCTCTTAGACACCATTCAATCATTACAATTTATCACCACGGAGAATTTTAACATGTTTATTGCATTTACTTAAATAGACTATTCTTAAACCATACCCTTACACTATGTCCCTTTATATATTTGTATCATTATCATTAGAAAACATTTTATTCCTGAAATTAAAATTTATCCAACCTTCTATGTACCACAAACCCATGTTGTGTGTGCGTACCATGATTCAGTCCACATATGTCCCTTGGTGCCTAAAATGATGCATGAATTCACAACTTCATGCCACACAATACATGAGAAAAATATAATAAAATTGTCAATAATATGACATGTGAATCACCAAATACTGAAATATCATTAAACTATATCAAGGCCTAATAATAAAAATAATTCCCACCCTGGGTAACTGGTTTTTCCCATATACATGGGTTAGCTACACTCATGAAGAAGATCATTTCCAAGACCAACACTTATTAAACTACCATATACCATACCCAAATAGAAATATAGAGAAAAGGAATCCTATGATTCCACTTTCTAATTTCCCTAACCCAGAATGCACAAAATGAGTGCTCCAAGATGGGTCATTACATGACATCAAGCATGCCTCTCTGTATACCATTGGTTGATGAATAGAAGTGAGGATCTGTTAAGTCACATGGAGAAACTATACCCTCTTAACCAGAGTAATCTATATCATATAATAATAAAATATCAGAAACAACATGTAAGAGAAAATTAACATTCATAAAAACCCATTTACCAAATAGGTTGAAAGTCCACAATCAAACAGTAAGTATTCCATGTCATTCTAACTATACCAAAAGTATAGGAAACCCAAAATACATAAAAATAGTTGAATACCCATGAATGTCCCGAATCTGTGCCCAACACCTCATCCGTAAACATCACAAGCCCAACTAAACTCCCTAGATTGGCCTTTTCCCTTATCCAAACCAGTAGCAATGATGTATTCGTTGGTACCCAGTAGCATCCCATGAAATGTGTGAGTATAACTCAGTGGGACACCACCAACGATGTCTAAAAAATATCCAGTATAAATAAATAGTGTATTTAAATTTTAAATTAACAAAAAGTAAACAAATAAGAACTAAAGTTCCCTTAATTAACTATATTTACTCAAACCCTTTATATCATTATTACCATTTTATTTATTTTTACCATATTTATTACTTATTACATATTCATCATGTGTTCCATGGGTTAGGCATTTACATCATTGACACAAGGGTTTAATGAATTCATCACTATGAATAAGGGAATATTTCAAGTACTTATCTCACTAGGGATAAGAACTTCACAACAAACACGTTATCCACACCTTGATGGCTCAGTACAAGTGGAATGAAACCATATGGGGAAAATATCTTTGTCCCATTCTCTAACCAAAAACATTTTATGGTGGAGTTTAGATTATCATTCGAACTCAAATTGTGGGCGTAGAAACATTGTCAATACCCCCACACTACCAACCCATGTGAACATGATTATTTATCCATTCACTACACATAAACTCTATCATAATGAAACACAACCAATACATATTTCAATCATAATCCATAACAATCAACTTAGGAATTAATATCGTGCCCCATCCCATTAACACATTTTTTAATTACATTATATAGCCCATTCCCTTTTATTATCCCTAACACACTAAGCATATTAAATAATTTCCATACATTATCCCATTTATAATACTCATTAATTCCTATAAGTTAACTCATTTAACCCTTTCCTCATTTCACATGTAATAACCCCCTTATAAAATTTGTGTACATCTCATAACCCAATTAGCATGTTCACATTGATCCAATTAACCCATAAAAAATTTAATAATCTCAATATATTATCCATTTAACACTTCTATCACACCATGGACCCTAACCCACTCACTCATTCCCATTTACATTAATTAACACAACTAGCCTATTTATCATTCATAAGTCATAGACCACCAACTAATTAACCTTTTTTATTTTATGGCACATATAACCCATTCATATTTATCCAGAAGGCCCCTTATGACTTTATCCAAGTCTATAAACATGAATGTATATTACTATTTCATCTCAATGTAACATATTAACATGTTATTAATTGGATCTATGTTATCACATGTTAATTTCATGTTTTACAATACAAATTTCAAGGTTCAAGATTTTAGGTGCACCCCATGGGTGGGCCAAGACTAGTATAATTACCCTACATGCCTCCCATGGGGACCATGAGTGATTAAATTCACCATTTATACACCCACTTTACCAAATATCAACAAATTTATGAAAATTAAACCCACAAAAAACAATGAACATAACCAAACATGCCAAAATTAACTCAACAACTATGGGATATAACATGTAGACCACTTACCTCATATCTGAGAATGAAATCACTCTTACTTGTAGCCTTACATTTAGATTTATACTCTATTTGAATCCCCAACCTGGGTTCCACCAGAAGAATGATGTATATAGGGATTTAGAATAAGATGGGGGAACTACAAACCCTATTTTGGAAAAAGGAATCAATATAATCATTAGGCTTACCTAGACCTCAAATCTAAAACAAACTGTGATCCAGAAGGATATGAATCAAAGGATTACCACCCTTGGTATTCTTTGGTCGATTTGGTTCATCCATATTATTGAGAGGGGAAAATGATGGAGAAATTAGGTGGGAATCTAGAAATCCTGAAAAGGAAGAACTGTAAATTTTCTAAATGTTAAGGGGATGCACTATTTACCCACACACGTTTCTAAACTCTGTGAAATTTGTTTGCACATCATTGTATAAGTTATGTTGGGAAACACTATTAAGTAGGTATTCATTAAAATTTTAAAAATTGTGTGTCAATTGTGAATAATTCCACTATCCAAGGTATTATGGACCACTTGGGGAGGCCACACGGTTTACATAACAATGCACAAACTTTGTTCCACACACAAGTTGAACCAGTTTTCCATCTTATCTTGGTATGATCCCCTAGAATACCCCTGATACCACTCAGACACTGGGTGAATATTTAATTAATAAAAAATTAGGACATCATACAAAAAATTAAACAATGACATACCTCCAATGAAACTGGGATCTTACATGTACAATGGAAGAAATAACGAATAAATATGGAATAATCAATATATATAGGTATATAACTAAAAAACATTCCATTAAATAAATTACTTGAAGTTGAATAATAATATGGCAGGAATAAATAATGATCAAATAATTTTATATACATAATCATATAATAATAAAATTAATCTAATGATATCATAACAAATAATATAATCATATGAACATTAATAATTGAATTCATAATTTTGGATTTTGGAATTTGATACATTTGAAACATACCAGAAAGTCCTTATTCTAATATATATGAAATATCA
Source organism: Viscum album (assembly GCA_963277665.1). Lineage (NCBI taxonomy): Eukaryota > Viridiplantae > Streptophyta > Magnoliopsida > Santalales > Viscaceae > Viscum > Viscum album. The sequence goes on from OY728161.1 coordinate 1,058,581,340, forward strand.
TCAAGGCCTTGTTTTAATTCATCTATATTAATGTGTAAGACCTCAGAAAAAACCTAACCAAGTTTTTCTCAAGACACCTGCCAAAGCATCGAGGGGATATAGTGGGACCCACCTATCACATAATATGTCCAATGCATTTCATTTAAAAATGGATAGAAAAATAATCAACATAAACATTCATATTGAAAAAATGTCATATGAAATTTTAATATTTTCTCCAATAAATAAACCTAATCATAAACAATCCAAGGTACTATGGTGAACGGGATCCAAATATTACATCCCATTAAAACAGATCATAAACTATTCAGATAAATACAAAGTATGGTATCATTACAGAATAATCCAAATAGATCAAATGAAAAAATTAGGGCTTTTTCATTAATGAAAAGAAATACCATAAAAATTACTTTAATACATTCTTGATGAAAATATCCATTTCACTTTTATAATAGATTTAAAAAAAAGATTTTATAAAAGATTATAAAAAAACATTTTATTTCAAAATTGACTTAAAAAAATTTAAATTAACCCTCGATGAAATGATTTTTAGTGACGGTGGGAAATTCTATACACATGGTGTTCGTTAAAATAATGATTCATTTCCCATTTTTTGTAAGAAAAGGTAAAAGGTACCATGTTTGGAAAAAATCATAAGAATACTTTGTAAAACTATAAAAAAAATCAATAATGGAAAAAATATATTTAATAAACAATTTTTTTAATTTAAAAATAATTTTTAAAATACATGGACATGGATGAAAAATAATTTTTTTTCAAAAAGAGAAATAAATATGGATTTTCAAAACAAATTCTCAATCGTTTTAAGGTCAAAAGAGAGGAAAATGGTTCTAATACAAGAAAAATTAATCAGTAAATATATGATAATGAAATATATTGGTTTTAATATATTAATATTAAATAATTCCCCCTAGGGAGACATAAACATAAACAATATTTAATGATGATGTTATTGTGAAATAAACCCTTACCACATTCGTAACATTTGGATCATCCGCCCCATGAATAAAATAAATTCAAACAAAATTTTAAATACTATTGTGATAAATATATTCATCATATAAAATATAAAGGGATATATATATACACCATACAAAATAAAAAATTTATGAATATCATATATGTCTTATAGAAGTAAATGTGAAATGAGAGACACTTACCTTAGTTCAGATTTCCTTTATACGTGTTTGTAACTCCTGTATAACAAATATATTTTCTTAACTATATTAAAAAATAACACTCACCAATTTTATACCATATATTATTTACATATAGACTTTTAGGACCTATTTTTTAAATGCTCATTGTTAAAATCACTATTTTAGGTGATAATTCCATTGTTTTTCCTTAATGTTTTAGTCTGATAATTTCACTCCTTTAACATTTATTAGGGTTACATAATCTCTAGATTATAAAAAATGATATAAAAATAATATATATATATATATATATATATATTCATTTTATTTTTTTATTTTAATCTATAGAAGTTATGGATATAAAATGATTTGCATCACTCATGGAGACGGTAGGTTTTATGTAGGCAAGAACACTCTTTCCATTTTCTCAACCAATGTAACAAAAGTATAATAAATATTAATTGACCATTAATAAATATTTATTATATTATATATTTATATATATTAATCAAATCCATCTTTATTAACATCTATTCAAAACATTTCACATTGCTATGTGGAGGCGGTAGTCCAAACGTATGCATGCATGATGTCGTTGTTTCAAAACATATTTCAAGGTAATAAGTTATATTTAATATAATTTTTTTATTAATATTTTTAGGTAAAAAAAATCATATATATTTATTAAATTTTTCACTAATACCATCTATGTAGAGCATAATTGAAAAACGAATCACACCACTTCATGTGGTGGAAGTCTCTCGTATACACGAGAAACATTATCGTATCCCCCCACAAAATAAACTGTATGATGGTATATATTATATCAAAATTATAGATTTATAATAATCTCATAAATATAATATAAATATGTTAAATCCATAATTATATCAATCCTTTAAATGTGGTTATGGATAAAAACAATACATCAGTTAGTGATACATTAGTTTGTTCTACACAGGATCGACGGTTTCATTTCTCATTTGATGAAAGTAGAGATAGATATAGGTTATTAAACTAATATAATAACAACTAAGTATATATTATTTATTTTTGATATTATATTATATTATATGAATAATATTTTAACGATTAAAAAAATAAAACAAAAATGCACGTTTAGAATTTTACCTCTTTTTAAGAGATGCCCTTTAAGATTATACGTAAATCCATCCTCGGAAAGATTAAAAGAAAAACTTAGAACCATATGATATGGTTAGGGAATTTTGGAATATAGTTTTAAGGTATTTTCTAACCTAAATTATTTGGGAAGTGTGAATATGGGAGAAGATCGAGTGGCCTTTTATAAGTGGGTGAGAGGACACACATGGATGTTTTGAAAAGAAAAAGTTATACCGAAATTTTTGACATTCCAAAAGCCTCTAAAATGGTTCACTATCAGACCATGGAATTACTTATTTCTATATATGGCCATAAATTAAAATTTATATACGTTTTCTTGGTATTATTAACCTTTAACTTTTAGTTTAAGCCCTAGTAAATCAATTTTAACCCTAATGATGGTAAGTATTTTTTAGATTTTTTACTAAAAATTTTAACCAAAAATAATTTTAAACATATTATATAATATAAATTATTATAATTTCAAATATTCAATTCATTTTTCTCAATTCAATTTCAATAAGTGGAAAATCCAATTTAAAAGTAAACCTACAGACACGTCAAGAAAAACAATTTTTCCAAAGAGAATATTCAAAAGTGTAGACTATTTTTATGTGATAGTTCAATATAAAATTTATTAAAATGACCAAAAGTAGTAATATTATAATATAATTAAACAAATTTTACATTAAAAAAATTAAAATAGAATTTAACAATATAAATGATTTAAATGAAAATGTAGTTTTCAACAAAAAATAAAATTTTTCCTTATTCATCAAAAAAATTAACCTTTTCCAATAAATCTAAATAATTAATCCAAAAAATATTTTAACATGTAAATTTAAAAAATTAATTTTTTTTATTTCAATAAATTTTATAAAACTAGTAAAAAATAATTCTAAATTATGTGTACAAACCGTTTCTAATCCAGATATAAAAAATATAGCTTTTCAAAAAACATTTGTTTTTATATCAAATGGTTATTATTTTATTTCTAACAAATATATAACTATTTGATATATATTTTACATTTCTAAAACATATAATTTTCATAATTTCGTTATTTCAATTCATACTAACCATATTAATGGCTATGTTTTAATGGTCATGTCCAAATAATAATATTTTAATTGAGTATCATGTCTTATTAAACCTAGAGTTGTGTGAATCAGAAGCTATCGAAGAGATTAAATTTATTTGAAAATAAATATGTCATAAACTCGTGGGGTGATACATTCTCTTATAGAAATTTTGTTTATTTTCATATATTCTTTCAAAAATGATACCCCTATTTAAAATTATAATGGTGCTACATTAAAATATTTCTAAAAAATTCCCTCTTAATTTATTATGGATCTTAGATATCGAGGGTTTCATATTTAGAAATACCATTATTGGACACCCACATAATAAAAAGGGTTAATAAAAAAATAATGGATAAGAGATAAAGGTAAGTATGAATTTATTCAAGGATAAAACATTACTATTTTTCCAAGCATGAAAAAATTAGTTTTAATTGATGGATCGGAAATGGAAGAAAAGAATAAATAATTATGAAGACTCATAGAGATTAATCAGAAAAATAATGTGCTTGATCTAGAAAATTTAGTAAATATAAATCTGTAAGCCTTTGATATAAGTGATGGTAATAGGATAAATTCTTTTTTTAAACATCCTTATCTTAATGTTATGTAATTATATTACCATCTAGATGAAGAACATAACAAAATATAATTACTTGATATATTTCTATTTCATAGGAATAATTTCATCCTTCAGTTCTACATCAATAACTTTCCACTTCATTTCTTACTCTATAAAATTAGTATCCAAGATGAATTTATTATGCAAGAAGCATTGAAAATAAATTTTCATGGATCATAAGATCTAAGAATGAGTGACAAGTCCTTTCATATGCCTTTAAATATTTACCAAAACCAAAATGTTTTACATGAGTAATATAATAAAAAAAAAATATAAATCTCATTACTACCACATGAAGTTAAAATAAATCCTTTCCATAAATATTTATTGAACAAATAATTTAAGTAAAAATAATTTCATATTAACCAAATCCTCACATAGGTCGGTGGAAGTTGTTATAACCTTATCAACTTTTGATTTTGGGTTCAAGCGCCGCAGCATTACTGGATGTGACAAGTTGTCACCTGACATGTAGTTTGTCCTTTTCTAAAACCATATTCATATAATTCCTATAATTTTATCAAAAATATTATTAAAACCTTCAAAAAATATATTATTCATAAGATCACTTTTCATGTCCATAAATACCATTCAATATATCCTTTCAAATCAATAATAAAAAAACTACAGTAGTTCAATCATTTTACATTGAATGATTATTAAAAACATATCATCAGTAAAAATACTTCTACATCATAATTTTTGAATACAAATACACAATAAATTCAATCATTCCACTAAGGTTTTATTAATAACAAAATCATGACCTTAAACAATTAATTTTTCTAAGGTATATTCCCTTTATTCTTGGGGAATTCATTTTTTAGTTCCCCATCACCATAAAGTTATAAGAAAACACATTAGATTTTTTTGTCATACCATTTCAGAAACACCCAAGTTGTAATTTCTCTCAACACATCAACTAAACTCACATTCCATTAATGAATGTTCCAGGGTGTTTCTCTATACAATTTTCATATGTGGAAAAATACTTCTTTCATATTTTCCCTTTATCTAATTTTTCTTTTCATCATATTATTATCATGATTTCCTTAAAATACATAAGAAGTAGATAATTATTTCTCTATATTTATATAAAATGATATTATATCCTCATATGATGAGACATTTTACGATACAACATCCCTTCAAAGAACTAGCTTAACCAATCAAACAAACAGCGAATCATTCTCTTGGGATTAAATACGTAGTCAGCAGTATGAATTGTTAACCTTATAAAGTTTCTTCATACATAGAACTATTTTTCTATTCCCTTTCTCTTGGATGTGATTATTTATTCCTTATATTTTCTTAGTATTTTTTAGGACAATATAGTTCCAATAAATGTACCTTAAAACCATTCAACTCTGTGTTTTTTATTTCCTCCTCATCCTTAGTGCTTTAATTCAATAACCATCAAATATCCAAATCTATTGAAAGTTGATAAACCATCATGAAATCATTCTCCCTTTCATTAATTCCCAAAGTGAAAAATATATTCTTTTATGGAAGATGTACATCGCTCAGCTGTAAATTATTTTCATTCCTATTGAATTATGGAGGTCTTTGATGCCTGAAGCGGTCAAACATTATTATATCACGTGGTGTGTTAGATGTATTATCTCTATAAAAAGGTTAATACTCATAAACAGGTTCATATTCCCCAAAATAGTTATAATTTTATCAGTTCTAGTTATATCTCTAACTCCATCATTATTATATTTTCTAGGAGGGAAATCCAGATTTGGAGTAGGGTCATTGATATGGTTCCCATTTATTCCTCTATGAACCATTTCAATATAATGGAATACGCTAGATTATATTACAACATTATTAAACATAATTTGGAATCAAAAAATTTGAAACAGATAACATAAATTGAAAATTTTAACATAGAAAATCTCATGATCATAAACATGGTTTATTTTGGAATGTTTTCATATCATAAAAATATTTTCAAATAATTCATAAAGGTTTGTAAATAAAATATCATTTTTACAAATAATATCCATTGATATTTTCAAACATGATTTGCGGTAGAAGATTTTTTCATACATCATCTGATGATTACTAGAAAGCCCAATGCACCCTTTTTAGACTTATTACCCTTAGGTAAATCTGTGGGAGAAACACAACCACCTATAGTATCCAAAAAGGGACGTATTTGAAGAAGAATACCCTAAATAATATCTTCCTCACAGTAAAATAAATAAATTATTCTATACATATACACAAAGTATATAATAAGGTCTTATTCCATAATTTATGTATTAATAAATATAGTTTCCAAATTTTCTATTAAACTTCCTCATATACCAACTGTAAAGACCCCAACCCTAATAGCCCAGAGTTAGGGATTGCTTTATTATGTTGTCATAATATACATGGAACTGTATCCTGGAGAATTGAATAATTTAGTAGTATTCATAAACTGGATACATACTTAAATATAATATAAAAATTGAAAATAGAAAATACAACATGTTATTTACTTTTATTACAGCATCATTCCATTTACCATAGCCTTACATATGGATCATAAAAAACGTCATGGAGTCATGGGGAAGGGAAACATAATAATTGGGTGATTACTAATGTATAGTAAGGGTATGCATAAACTGAAAGATTCCATGAATAAATAATGAATAATTAATATGGAAAGCTAATTAAATGAAACACATGTCATTTAATTAATTACTTAAACATGAAGAATAATTTGGTAGGAATAAATAATGTTCAGATAATTCTATATACATAATCACATGATATTGAAGGTCATCCATGGATTTCACAACAAATAAAATAACACACAATAATCAATAAATAAATTAATAATGATGAAATTTATAATTTTTTACTTTGGAAACATACTATCAACTCCTTTTACAAAAACATCTAAAGTACCATCGGGGATTTTTTCCAAGGCTTATATATAAATGGGTTAGGAGTCGAATAAAAACCAATTTAGATTGTCTATTGATACCTACCGATGCATCGAAGGTCTATACCATGATTCACTCATCACTTACTATGTCCAATTAATTCCACATTTAAAATTAGTTAATAATAATCCACACGACCACTCCTGTTGAAAAACAATCATATAAAATGACAATAATTTCACCAATTAATAAACATAATAAAAAACAATCCAATGTACAATGGGGAATGGTATCAAAATAGTACATCCTAGTCAAAATATTTATAATCCATCCATTTAAATAATAATTAAGATATAATTGAATCATTTTACCAATGTAGCATATAATAAAATGAGGGGTTTTCATTAATGAATATAAATTCCATGAAAATCTATTATCTATTATAATAATTGTGTCTATCATTCCAAGTGTCACTCCATCTATCTAAACCTCCCACCCCATTTTTTCATTCCATAAAACCTAGGTCAGTTTTTCTTTGTGCCCCTCTCTACCTTTTCCTCCTCTCTATCTCCTGATTCCCCCTCGCTCCCACACCCCTTCACCCTTCCTCCCTCATCTCTCCATAGCCTCCTCCTTCAATGCATCCCACACTACCATGCTTCCCTTGATCCCCCACTCTCCCACTCCCCTACACCATGTTCCATGCTCTACATTCCCGACCATCCTCCTGTTGAAAATCCCCCCTCCCCATATAAATCCTCATGTACACATTTCAACTACCCAACTCTTCCTTTCATCTACCAGCCTCTACCTCCACCTCTCTCTCCACCTGCACCATCGCATAAGCCTCTACCTTTCAGTTATGCCTCTACCACTCTGTAGTCTTCCAAAATTCTATGTTCTAGGTTGGAACTCCATAAATCATAGCTTATTATTCCCATGTGGTAGGATTTATTTGTATGATGATTATTCAGTTTACTCAAATCTCATTTCTATTTCTATTTTTAGGGATTTGATTAACTATAATTTTTTCTGGTTTATCTGATGTTGCTTTTTTTCATGTATTTAAGAAGTAAAAGGATATTATCTCAATAGAACTTTAATTATTTAAATTGATTTACCTCAAAATTATGTTGTATTTCAAATTTTACCTTTTTTCCTAATTTCCATTTCTATAAAAAAGACAAGATTGTTAAAACGATGTTTCTTTGGTAGGAAGGTTGAGAAAACATGGCACGATTTAAAAAAGTGTACACAAGGATATATCTATTTTTTCTTATTTTAAATCTACATTTTCTCTTATTGATGTTGATGCAATAAGGTTTGTCTCTCAGGATTCATCTATAATGTTTTGGAAGTATAATTAGACTGGTGGTCCTCTCATTGATTTTCATAGTCATGATGCTTTATATCTATATCTAGATGTTTCTATTAAGGATCAATTTTATGATATTTCTATTTTTCCTGACCATGTTAAATAAATTATTAATAATTATTGTATTTCCTATATCGGTGATTTTTAGATCAAGGAACCACACCCCTCTAGTATTCTCACCTCTAAATACATCTACACTCATGCAAGTACTATTTTGTTAGGTTTGGATTAGATTGGGATGTTTAATAAGAGAATAATTCCCCCTTCTCGGCTCACATTTTTGGGGAGACTAGATCATGTAAAAGTCCCTACTAACTCTTATTTATTAGTATGTGGTATTTCTCTTCATTCTACTTGTATTCACTATCATCAGCAAATGGAGTACTTGGACCACCTTTTTCTGAGTATTTCTATAGCAACCGCTATGTGGAAGGAACTTTATGATATTTTTTAGGTTCAAATGGTTATTTTTTTCTGCTTTTCGAGACATTATTGAAGGTATGTTCTGCCATACATTATCTTTTATGTTGTTGATTCTTTTCCAAGGTGATTCTACTGAACATGTTCATTCCCTATGGATGGGGAAAAACTAAGGACTTCATGATGGAGTTGACTTCAACCTCAGGAGTTCCATGATATAATTGTTTTATTTCTCAAAAATGTAATGCTTCCTTGTAAATATTATTATCATGTCTCAGTCCATGATTTTCCAGTTCTTTGGCATATCAAGGTAAAAGGTAATTTTTGACCTCTTTTGGGTACTATGGAAGTTTTTTGGAATCTTTTTTTTTTGGTTGGATCAAAATTAACACTAATGGCTTTTCCGGAGGAAATCAAAATCCTTCAGTTTATGGTTTTTTCGAGAACAACTTCGGTGATGTTTTGGGTTTCTTTTTCAACTCTTGTGGTATTTCATCCTCTCTTGAGGCTGAGATGCTCGGAGTCAATTCTGCTCTAAAATATTGCTATGTAGAGTGGTTTTAAAAGGATATGGGTTGTTTGTTATTCCACCACAGTTGTTCATGAAATCAGAACCTCTTGTACTCATATTCTTTGGAGGCTTATGAATAGATGTTTTATTTTTGTATAGTTTCTCTTATTATTGAAATCATTATTACCCATGTTTTTAGGGAGGGAAACGCTATGGCTGATAGTCTGGATAACAAAGGAGCGGATGGGGGGAACCTTTCTTGGTCTGATCAAATATCAGAGGTTGTTATCCCTATTTTCCAAAGGGATAAATGTAGGTTTCCATTATTTTGACTGTTTTAACATGTTGGTATTATTTTATTAATGGGAACTATTTTCCTGAAGGTTCTCATTTTATTCAAAAAAATAAAAAATATTGAAAATAATTATTTTACTTCAAAATGGTGTTTTATTAAATAATTTTTTAATATTGTTCTCATTTCCTTTATCTTCCAAAAAATATAAGTTTTTAAAACATGTGTTTTGTTGGGTTGAAGTCTGAGAAAATATGAAAAGATGAATAATATGTGATCAATGAGACAATAACATTATATTTTTTATTTTTATTTTTTATTTTTTTTGTATTTACATTCATTGTACTAAATTGTTCTCCTATTAAGAGTGTAATAATTTCTACATTTCTTTAATATTTTCACTATTTTCATTGATATATGGGTAGTAATTTTTTATTTTTTAGAATTTTTTAATGTAATTTCCACCACCTATTATACATGTTTTATTTATTCATTTTTAAACACTTGTTTTTATGATGTTAGTAGGGATAGGTGTATCATGTTGAAATTATTTTTTTTGATGATGATGATGATGATGGATGGATGATCTGTTCTTTCTAGGTAACAATATCAATTTTAAATTGACTTTAACATATTAGGCTTTCCAATAAATTATTATTGTTTGGATGGATTGCATAATTGTGTCAATGCAACATGTTTTTTAATTTATATGGAATACCAATAGAATATTATATTTATCATCATTGATTGAATATTTGTTTTTCTCTTTATGGTTTATAAATTTTTTTGTCACAATAGTGAAGTATTTTACAACAATACTATTTATATAATTTAAAAAACAATATTATAATTTTTTTATACATACATTATGTAATATTTGGCCAATTCATCTCGGTTAAAAAATGAGTAATTTTTTTAATGCCTTCTATAAAAAAAATATTGCAATATACTTATTACATTCTGGAAATTGTATATTTATTATTATCAATGTTTTTGTAATTTTTTTACATTTTTTCCTATTAAATACAAATGCTCTTATGCATCTCTCCAGACTGACTAAACAAAATATTTAAAAAAATATAAATTTTGTAATTTATTTCTGAAATAATATATTCAAATTCTGATGTCACAATGTAAAGAGAAGGTTTCATTTTATGATAACCATAATGAAGGTATTTGGCCATGGTTATAAAACATAACTTGAATGAGGGGTTTGAAAAGGTGTTTTTAGATAAGGCTGTGATGGTTTGGTATTTTTGGAATTTTCAATGTATGATTATTTTCAACTAATTGGATTTCATTTACATTTCATTTAACATTGTCATTCAAAAGAATGTTATTTAAGAAAATTTATTCATTAATGAACCGATAGTATATATATATATATATATTTTTTGATTTATTTTTCTTCATTATGCTTATTTTCATATTGTGATACATCGTTATATATATAGATATATATCTAATATTAAATGTGTTTTGTGTTTTGATTTCATTCTCTATGTTTATTCATCAAGATAAACATTAATTTAATACCAAATATTATGTCCTGTACGTAATCATATGAATTACAATTCAGTATACAATGTTATGTACGATTTGAAATACTTCTATTCTATCTCAAAATATTAAAAAAATTCAAAATTTATTTTATTAAATATTATTCTTTATTGTTTTAATTACAAAAATATGTAGTTTGAATACATTGTTTCAATTTTTCATACTTGTATCATTATATCACATGAATTTTACAGAAAAATACTATATTGTACTAATTTCTCCAATTTATTTTCTACATTCTCTTACTATTTTAGAAAAATCAATTCATATGTCAAAGAAAATTATTTTTTCTCTAATAATGTTGTATTTAATTTTTTTTACTAGGTTAATATGTTACTACATTTTCACAATCCTGATGCACATAAAACAATTTATAATTTGGATTTTCATACTTCTAAAATGACTTTAAATGTTTTTGATTCTCCAACTACAGACATAATTATTTTACAGTAGGTAAAAATAGTTTTTTAATCTGGTTTTTTTAATTTAGATCCTCTATCATTATATTGCCCTACTATAGCACATTTTTCATGTGTTTTATCAGTAATGAAAAAATATTTAATTTTATTATTTCATCTTTACTATTAATTATTTTAATTTTTAATTATTAATAAACACATGTTTTTTAAGTTAAAAATAAACATCAAATGTTGTGCAATTTCATGGGGTAAATACTGGTTCCATTAAAAATTATGTAGGAAAATAACATTTTTAGTTTAAAAATATAATTTACATCAAATAAAATTTTCCAAAACATTAGTAACATCATTTTATTTGAAAATAATCTTATAACAATGTATATTAATATTCAAATCATTAGGTTTCATGATTAGGAGAAATTCCATAGATGAAGAGTGTGTTAATAAAAAGATTCCTTTCAAATTATTTTAATAATAGTAAAATAGTACATTATTTATAAAACAACAAGAATATTTCATTTAAAGAATTATTAAAAAATACAATAATTGGTATAAATTTATTTAATAAATAATCTTTATACTTTTAAAAAAACTAACACATTTTTAGAAAATATAGACGTGAATGAGAATTAATTTTTGGTTGAAAAGGTAAATAAATTTGGATTTTCATATAAATATTTTCTAAATTATTTAAAGTACCAAAGAGATTAAAATGGTAAAATTTCTTAAAATTGTCATGAATAAATATTTAACAATAAAATAGATAGTTTTGAAGATATAAATATCAAATAATTTCTCCAAGAGTGACTTAAACATAAAAAACCCCGAATAATGATGAGATTTAGAAATAAACTCATACCACATTGGTAAATTTCAGATCATAAGATCCATGGAAGAAATAACATCATATGAAACTTTAAAGGTAATGAAGATAAAAAATCTGGATAAGAGAATAAAATTTGTATTATATAAATCATAAAAATTAAATAAGTGGGGAATCTTCCATATGTCTCACGAAAATAAAAGTGCGATGAAAAACCCTTACCACATGTCTAATTTCTTTCATTCGTGTATATACCATTTATATAATAAATATAGATTTATTATAAATATATTAGTTAACCATCCTCATATATTTTATACCACATATTATTTACTTATACTTTTCTATAGCCTTTTTTATCAATAGTTCATTGTTAAAATCACTGTTTCATGTGATAATTAGTTCGTTTTTCCTAAAAAAAATTTGGTTCTAAAATTTTATTATTTTTACATTCATCGTTGTTACATCATATATTTAATGTAAAACATGAAACCATGTCATATATATTAATAATATACATATTTAGAGTAATCGATAATATTTAAATAAATAAAATTCTATACACTATTCAAGGAAAAGGTTGGTCGTACACATGCATAAACTCTATTTCCATTTTATTGATGGATGGAATGGATGGAAAATTATTATTAATTCACATTTTAAAATAATTTTTTTTATATATCAATTATATTAATAAAATATATCCTTATTACCATCCATCTAAAAATAAAATTAAAGAATCTCACATTGCTCTGTGGAGTCAGTAGTCTACACGTTTTCACAAGCGACGTTATTGTTTTCCAAAGTAGTGTAAGGTCATAAGATAGAAATGATATCATCTATATATTTATTTATTTATTTATTTTTATGTCATATATATCACATATATTCATTAAATTTATTCTTATCATCATCCATTTAAATCATAATAGAAAACCACATCACATCACTTCGCGAGACGGTTGTCTACCATACAAACAGACGATATTATCGTATCCACCCATCTGAAATAAAAAGAATGTATTTATGTGTTATATAATAATTTTTTAATTAAAAAAAATTCATAATATTAATATGAATATTTCAAACCTGTCATTATATCCATCCTTGATATATGGTGATGAAAAAGGGTTTACATTGGTTCCTGAGGCGGTAGCCTTTCGTACATATGATTGACGGCTTATTTTTCCATTTTATGGAATGGAAGATAGATATAAGCTATTAAAATAACATATAATTTTAAATTATATAATGGTTTAATTATTGTATTATAGTTCAATAATATTTTAATGATGTGGAAGAATAAATAAAAAAATATGCATGTTAGGAGCTTTACCTCTTCTTTGGAGAACCCCTTTAGGTATATACCTATAGCCATCTTAGAAGGGTATCCTAATCAATATAATGAATATATGATGTGGGAATGTAATTAAAGAAGATATTTTGTAAATCTTTTGTCTAAACTAAATGTATTTGGAAGTTTTAATATTTGAGGAGAGGGTGTGACTTTTTATAAGTGCTGGAGAGGACAATGTTGGAATTTTTTAAAAGGAAAAATGATAAAAACATTTTTGTCAAGATAAAAGACACAAATATCTATTATTGTCGAACCATGAAAGATATTAGGTCAAAATAAATACATCCATTTATATTTAGACAAGTTTTTGGTAATTTTTAAACCTTATATTTTTGTTTAACCCCCCCCCCCAATAGACCCATTTCAAATATAAGCATATTGAATGATTTTTACTATGTTTACTTTTAATTATTAAAAATATTGGTTTTAACTTACTATATAATATAATTTATGTTCATTAAAAATATTAAATAGATTTTTTCAAATGTAATTTCCATAAGTGGCAGAATTCAGTGTAAAATTAAACCCATATAAATATTGGAAGAAATAATTTTCCAAAGAAATGTTTCAAATGTTTAAAAAGTTTGTATATCATATTTCAATATAAAATTGATTCAAATTACCTAAATTGGATAAATTATAACATAATTTTACTAATTTTAATTTAAAACCAATTTTATGTATAATTTATCCGTGAAAATAATGTATATAAAAAGGTGGTTTTCAATAAAAATTAGTATTTTTTTTGTTATTTAGGAAAAATATATTTCCGAGAATGTGTCAAAAATTCATCCAAAGATAATTTTTACATGTGTATTTCAAAAAAAATTATTTTTAAAATAAACCATATAAATTTTTTAAATGTTTATTTTAATATATGTGTGAATGTTAATGTTAAACAATCCTTAGAAAAGCACATTTTAAAAAAATATTTATTTTTTCTTTCAGCTAGTTCTTATTTTATTTATAATCTATAGATAACCATTGAATTTATTTTATACATGTATAAACCCTATAACATTCATAATTTAGTCGGTATCCTTTAATCCCTCTAACGTGACATATATGATATAATGTTCATTTTGAAACAATAATATTTTAATAGAGTATAATGTTTCATTTAGACTCAGTGTCTCATGCATTATAGTCTATCAATGTGATTAAATTCATTTAAAAATAAATATATTGTAAAGTTTAAATGTGTTACATTCTTTTATAATCTTGATGTTTCATGTCATATATTCAACAAAGAATTATTTCCTATTTTAAAATATTAATGTGTTATATTATATATCCCTCAGTCCATCTACAAATCTCATGATACAAACAACTTGTGTTTCTTTGTATACCTATCCTCATATTGGTATAGTGTCTTGGAAAAATTCCATTACAATGTGTTTTTGATGTCTAGAATTTTGAATTCCATTAAAATCATATCATTAATTATTATTATCTTTTTTTAATTTATTTTCATGGATATTGAATGCTCTTATTTTCAACTAATTATGTCAATATTCAGATTATTTACTCTATCAATATAATTTCTGGAATGATTTATTGTGACAGGTATAGTTATTTATTTCTCTTACAGATCATTTTAGCTCACCAATTTCTTATGTTTAAATTTACCTAGCCTATAAATAAAATTAGTAAACATTATATGTCTAATAGGATAACTAGTTTGGATATTTTATGAGACATATTGAAGACAATTTGTGGATTAAGTGGATTTTTATATACTCGAAAAAATATTCATTAGTTGTGAAAGAAATGGATTTTATTAGTTTATCTTTTCACTAAATTCTCCATATATCAAATTCTAAAATATATTTTTAAATATATGTGATGAGTTTTATTCTTTAATTCATTTAATTATGCGATATTTATGTGTAGGAATCTATCGTTAGAATTAAAGACAATTTGTAATGTATGTGTTTATGAGAACTGGATCTTGGAGTGAGGGTAAGATTAGTCATATTTAGAATCATAGTAGGGTTTATATAGATTTTGAGATTATTATTTTTATTGAGTATAATTTAATGGTTTATATTTTATGTTTTATAATAATTTAATAGGTATAGATACCCCTTTGGATATTAAATTGTTTTAATGTTATGGTAAAAATGCACTTTTGTTTGGGGATTGTTATAAGAGAGTATCAGTGAAAATCCTATGAATAAGTATAACTACTAGATGACATCCTAATGTTTTGGTAAAATTTAAAATATTTTGATTTACAAAAAAATATATCATTATAAGGATACTAAATGTGGTTGGAAGCTCTTAAACAGATTCACCTAGGGATAATAACCCCAAAAAGGGTGGATTGGGAAACAACATGATCATCACTTGGTGCAAGATAAAAAGCCTAATATCAAATCTATTTTTTCACCCTGGAGGAATATGATTTGGTAAGAATAATTTCCTTTAATAAACTATAGTTATAGATTTCAGTATTATTTTAACTAAAAAGGATAGAGAAACTCGTAGAAGATGTCCATAGATTATAGAGGATTAAACAAAGAGAGGAATAGGTTGAATCAAATGTACCATAAGTTAAATATGAAGGTGTCAGAGGGAAAATTAATATTTTGATGGATGTTTTTATATTTATATTTTATATATTAACATATACTTTTTAGTTATAGATTTTTGTTGAAACATGATTAGAGAAAATAATCTATGAAAGGTATGTATCTTGAAGACAATATTATTTTAAAACAAAAATGGGGAATAAATAAATTGAAGATAATACCGATATGTTCTTCTTATGATAGAAAAAGGTGACTTTCATTATCTTACGTAATGTAAAAAATTTGATATAATAATAGAATATAAATCCTGATAATCTTATCTATATTCATTACTGATTTATAATTATCGATTATAATTTAATACATTCTAAAATGTATAAAGATTAGGTTAAAAATATAAGTATTTTTTGTGAAAAAGGTATATGTCATTCACTGAGGACATGAGAGATCATAGAAAGACTCACTGAATTCTCTCTTGCATCGATGACCTAGATCTAATACCGCTGGATTATGCTCCCCCCTCTTTATCGGAGGGGGGAGTCTCGTTCCTTCCTCGACATGGGAAGAATAAAACCTCTATAGATATCGATTCCCTTCTACCCTTCATGGAGATCCCTTTTTTGTTGAAGGTCCCAGATATCTTCTGAGCGGCACCTCAAATTTCACTGCTTCTAGTGGAGCTCAACAACGCCAATGATCTTTGCAAGGACACCATGGTGGCCTGATTCTGTCTCCATCATCCTTTGGTTGAATTGTTTGATCGGTTTGTCTCTAATTCATGGGACAAACCAGAGCATGTTGTCGTCGGTTTTCTTGACCAGAGGCACATCATTACCTGCTTTGGATCAGAATAGGATTTAATCACTGTCTGGTCTAGGGCCCCACAAAGATGCAACTGGTAATAATTATACCTCTTTCGTTGGATATTTGACTTTCATATGCGGTGTGACCCTTCGACCATTGTGACCTAGGTATGCCTCTCGGACCTTCTTATTTCTTTTCAAAACCATTATATCCTATGTACAATCAAGAATATGGTAGGTTGGTATTGTTTTTCTGATCATCTTAATGAGGTCGTATGTCTTTCCATTTGTCCAAGAATTTATGTGGAAGTCGATGTTGCAAGGTCACTAGTACATAGAATTTGGATTACGGATTATCAAGAGTTTAGTTGGAAATAAGAGGTGGTTTCTAAGTCGTGGATGCACTATTGCATGTTCTATGGTCAATTTGTTCACAGGGAATCAATTTTTCACAGAATTATGGTGATTAGATGATCATAAGTGGTGGAGATGAGATACAATGGAGGTTATGTTGCTGCTGGTCTGGATCCGAACATGTGAATGGGTCACAGTGAGGTTGTTTCACTAGTGAGAAGGGGTGAGGTTGTGGACAATACTATCCTTGAGGAGTCACTAGATTTTTCAATCATGGGGAAGCTATTGAGTAGGAATCTCAGGTGGGAGAATCTATAAATTTAAGTGCAGTGGTGGAGGAGAACTTGGATCCAGTTCTAACATAGGGGGTGAACCGAGATGGCGTTGCATCGACTCTGGTATGCTCTGCTGGAATGAAGGAGATGTCGGTGTCCAAAAATCCAACAGTTACAAATATTTTTGATAGATTGAGGAGTGTCATTGGTGTTGGATAGAATCCCTTTCTGGAAGTTACTACTGGTTTGTGCCAATTAGGTCCTAGTTCTGCAGAGCCTATTGACAGCACAGCTTGTGAAGTTGGCGAAATACAAGTTTTCATGAATTGAAACCAGTTTTAAGGACTGGAGGTTGATGAGGTACACTTTGTGGTTGAATGATCTCATTTAGTTGATGATTTTATGATTATTTCTAGGCCAACAGAGGCTGTTTAGGTTGAAATGGAGACGGAATTATGTGAGTGTCATGACACTATGTTAGAATCTCATTGTCTTGACCCAATTAACCATAATTGTCTTTCTTATATGATGGAAGGAGGTATCTTGGCTATTACAGAGGATTTTTGGGTTCCAAAGGATGATGGATGCAATGATCCTGTCTCTTTTAAGATCACTGGTAATTGGGGAAATGTTTCTGATAGTGATAAGGAAAATAGTGGATCTGTCCAACCTTCCTTCAATTATATTGTTCATAGTGGAAGAATAAAGGTGTCTGAAAGTGATGGAGTTATGACTACTCCACCAAAGAGAAGACCCAATAAATACTACTCTTATTTTTTAAAGCCAGTGGCCACCATGGCTTCATCTAAGTGGGATAGAAGGGCCACCCAGGGTCGTGCATGCAATAATGTGCGGAGAAACCCTCATTGGAGAAGTTGAATCTTAGAAAGAAGTACGCGAATATATTGAAGCAACATGAAACATCTTCAGAGTGGGAATCAACTTCTATGGAGGAATCATATATTTATGGATATGGATAAGGGTATGATTACTATGAAAATTATTTTTCTTCTTTTGGATAAAACCGGTTGGATCTGGGCAACTTGTTTTCCTGTGACATTCTTTTCGGTTTTTTTGTAACTTTTCCTTTGTTTAGTAAATGGTCAGGGGTCTTCCTTTGACTGAGCTTACGGGGTATAAGTATTTCTTGTTTTTAGATGTACTTTATATGATTGGAAACATATATAAGAATTTATAAATAATTTTGAAAAGTGATTTTATTACATGTTTATATTTTTTAGGATATCTATTGATGAACACATTATTTACAGATATATTACTCTTATATTTATAATATGCTTGATATTTATTTAATAAACTGGAAAGTGAGATAGTATTGATAGCCTTGGAATTTGTTATTGATTTAAATAAATATTTAACCATGATATAATTTTAGATATTTATCTAAATATTAGTATTATGATATATATATATATATATATTTATAATCACTAGTTTTTGACATTATTAATTTTTGATTAATACCTTCAAGGTTTAAATACAGAGTTAATTTTTGTAATAATATACAATCTCATTGTTTTTTAATGTTCTGGATAATCAAATCGATATTGGAAATGTATATTAATGAGAATATACAAATTCGGTATATAAATACTAGGGTATATTAATTTAGGAATTATTAATGTCATTTGAGGAAGGATAAGTAACTTTCTATAGCTTATGGTAGTTACTTACATAACATGATTGAATTTATATCTCAAATTATCAATATTATAAGAATATCCTGATATAATTTCATCTATGAGTAACAATATAATTTTCATAAAAACAATTTATTTATGTTGGGTACAATTTAATGCCCCAAAATTTTAATATATGATAGAATTTACATAAATTGGTTTTTTTGATATCCTTATCCACTCACAACACCAAACTAAACTGAATCTTTGATATGATTATTCCATTAAAACCTAGTATCTGGGTTTTTAGGAATGTGTTGGAGTAAACAATTTCAGAAATATTTTTAAATAAAATAGAGGATACTTTTATATGAATGATATTCAATTTTTCATAGCTAAAATGTCTAATATTATCATTTTATGCTTAAAAATGTATTTTTATAAAAATTTATATTATATGTGATATGTATTAATTTTTCAAGAAACTTTTGGTTGATGATAAAAGATATTGGATATGAATAATTTTTAATACTGATTTAATTCCTAAGTGTTAGAAACTATTAATGTGAATGGTTAATATTCTAAAAAATATATTTAACTATAAATAATATTTTTCATTATATTTCATCTTTATATTTAGAAGATAAATTTCTAAATTTTTGAATTTCAATTTGGAAAGATGAATATTGTTTTGTATTCATGTTAAGAATGTTAACTTAAGAATATTATTTGGAATTTTTTTAAAAAGGACTATTTTTTGGGGGAATGGTGTAAAATACAGTTTTTTTAATAACAATATATTTATGACATTATTAATTTATAAGATTGAATTATAAATTTATGACACCTATTTATAATAAAAAAATTTATTTTATGAGTTACTTTATAAGTTTAAAATATTTTGTTTTAATTAAACAACCTGTATTTGAAATATTAGAACATATGTTATATTTTTAAAAAATAATTAATAAATTAGACATTTAATATTTTAATATTTTTATAAAATTAATCCAATTAAATTTCTATAAATGAAATTAATCATTGGTTCTAAATTATATAATAATTATCATTTTATTTTGGGCATAATGGATAAATTACCTGGGTAAAAACTATTTACCGTGTTGATAACCAAAACGGTAAAAATAAGTAACCAAATGGGTAAAGGGAGAAACATGTTAAAAAATGTTTTTAATTGAGTGGTTGAGATTTTGATCAAAAATATATCGTCTTCTATAAATTATTTTTCTATTTTTGATCCACATTCCATGAGAGTGACTTCTCTTTATTGACCATTTTTGGTTATTTACAAAAAAAGCATCCATTTTCACTTATAAAAGGTACACTTCTATCATCAATTCTCCTCACACAAAAAGCTGATATGTTAGGCCCAAAATAGCCCCAAACATATCCCAACCCATTATATACATCTTAATGAGTTTTTTAATTCTCGAAACAGCATCCTTAAAATGTTTAATCACCTTTAGAGAGGAGATAATCCAAGTAGTAAGGTGTGGATTTCTAATAGCTCTTTTGTCCTTACTAATTATTTACACGCATTTACTATTCCTAAAATTTCATTTCACCATATTAAAATAAAAACATAAGTACAATTATTATATTTATTTGTTATTTTAATTTTTAAAAAATCATTAACCATCGTCCCCTTTTCCATTATGAAAAATTAATACGTGAATCATGTGTTTTGTGGATTATCACCTCTTGGAAAAAAATGAGGTTCATTTTACATAATTTATATACCGGGATAATTATATTATTGGATTTATTTTTTAACTATTATTTTAATATCATTTTATAGATTCCATAATCAAAAAATATATTATATATTTCTCTCGTTCTATGGAAACTGAAATCATCATTCATGTGCGCATGTGGATTACTACCTCCAAGGAACAATTGATTTCCGTTTTTCCTTTCATCACCACCTTAAATTTATTGTAATGAGAATGGTATTAATGGGTAAATTTTATTTTCATGAAATTATTGAGGTTCATTAATGAAAAATTGGACAACTTCTTAACAATATATGTAATAAACAATCTTGGTAAATTGAACTATCAAAAAGATAATTCAAATAGAAAAAAGTATTACGTTGAATTATGTAATAAATTTTTATAGAATTTATTTTTTGATAACTCATTAAAATTATGATATATAACCCTAATGAAAAATAAATATAGATAGTATTCATCTTTTATAATGATATTACATCTAATTCACTTCATAATCATCCATTAATTATGGCATGTTCTTGTTTAGGTTAGTTTAACCCCCAACATGAACAATGCTATGAATTTATATCATGGATGATTATGAGAACTTAATTAATTAAATTTTATTATATAAATACATATACAAGGATTTTATTACATTCATAGTGAGTATATATGAATATTTTATAGGTTAAATATGAAATCATCCTATGTTAATTAGGAATCACTAAAACATCCAAGTGGCCAATTTTACCCTCATTGATTGCAACCAAAACCACCATAAAATAAAAGTATGGATTTATAAACTATATTGAAGCATAATTTAACATACCTTAGTAGATATAATATAAATTTAATTTAGAAAAAAATAGATTCCAACATCTCTTTTTTTAAACTAGTTCAAAGAGATAAATATTACTTACACTTGGTGTTGAAAATGGTTACAAACTAACTTATATATTTGTATTTATAGAATGATTATAAATTGGGAGTATATATAGTTATAAATTTTAATAAGGTTATTGGGTATGTTTTTAATAAAATTAATATAATTATTCATGATAGTTTTTGCAAATGTAGAATGAATCCGGGCCAAGGTATGGGTTTTCATCTCAAATGACTCACTTGGAGATATGTTTACTATTACTCGCATAATTTTATATTTGTAGAGTATACACATCAAAATTGAGGTATAATATCATTAATCTTTTTTTAATCATGGTTTATTTGATAAATTAAAATCCTCCTAATTCAAGGATTTCTCATTAAAATGATACACAATCTGTAAGGGTTCTTTGTCTCAATATTTAATTACAGGAGGTGTGTATATGTTATGCACAATGTAATCATTTTAATTCTATAATAACAACCAATGTATGAATATTTATCATATATGTTCTTTATACTAATCCAATCTGTTTCATTAATCCAATTTTTATTAACTCAACTATTACCCCATTCTTAAGGATTTTTCTCAACACAGTTTTCATTCATTGAGCTCTGATCATTTCTCTTGTTCTTATTTCATATAATTTTTACATATTCTATTATTTTATTATATTATATAGTATTTACTTTTTCACATTATTATGACATATATTAATTTTTTAAAATATTTTGTAGTTTAAGGAGTATATTGACTATATGGAATATTGATAACTCAAGTCTCCTTTGCATGACTCATATAGTTTCATCATGAAATTATTTCCTCTATGATTGGGTTATTCCACCCAAATATTTTATTGTATTTTAATTTATCTACCTCTATGGGTAAAAATATATTTTTATAAAAATCATTTTTTATTTACTCTTTTTACAATGTGACTTTTGAACAAGTGTATTTTTCAAGAGATTAAAAAATAGTTTTCATTTTACTTTATTATGTTTTTATCCTATAATCAATTATCAAAGATAAATTTTAGGATTTTTAATCCCCTATTATTAAATATTCATTCCAAAAAATTAATTTTTTAATTATTTTTTATTTCATGTTTATAAAAATACTTTTAGAAGTGACCACTAACATCGTTTTTTATATCAATGATAAAAATGTTTTTTAAAATATCTTTTATGTTTTTCACTTCATTTTACCTTTTAATTTTAAAAATAATTTACCCTAATATAGTTTATGATTCACTAATTATACTCTAATATATATTTATCTTTTGGGGTAATCAAGTCACAATACAATTCATGATCCATATTTGGTTTGTATAATTCAATCATTCCTTTGTAAGGATTTTTTTAATTTATGTCAACATAATTTTAGGTGTCCTTTGTTACATTGGGGAAATATTTTTTTCAACCATAAAAATTAATTCTATAGATGTATACGGATCATTTTATTTCTATATTGACTTAATTGTATACTCATTACCCTATACAGTGTGTATATACCATTGTACAAATTCATATTGAAGTCTGTTCACTGAGGAAGAATGTTTATTTATTAGTAAGGGAAGTATTGAAATTCCAAATCATTATTGAATAATAATAAATGTTTATTATTTATTGACATTATATATTTTTTATTGTATGGATAACCATTTTTTATTCACCCATAGGTTCCTTAGATTATGATATAAAATTTATTGTTGACTTTAAAAGTGAATATACTATACATAATCAAGTAACAGGGGCTCCCAAAGTTATAATTCCCCTCAATGAATAAATTTGTCTCATGAGGAAAAGTAGCTTGGTTTTTAGTGTATAACTCTCCCATATAGGTATTGTAACCTTTCATAAGACCTTCATAGCATGTTTTTGATGTTCGACATTATTTATTCCATCAGTATGAGATTAGTAATTATTGTCATCAGTGATTTCATTTATTATCATGGATATATAATTATTTCTACTTCATTTGATTTTGGAATTATTAAAGTTATTTAATTATTTTATATTTTATATTTTATGCTTATATTTTTTATAGATCTAATTAAATGTTTTTTTATTGAGTATTTTATCTCACCACTTTATTATATTTTTATTTCCCCGGTTTATAAAGAAAATTATTACCCAAGATGAGTCTAATAAGATATCTTGTGTGAATAATGTATTTAAAATGATGAACACTTATTATATATAGATTTGTTTCTTATAAATTTTAAAAAAAATCCATCATTTGAGAAATACAAGTGGTTTATTGCTTTATGTTTTTTCTTAATAATCTAATTCAATAAAAATAAAAGGTACTGTGAAAATAGGTAATGTAATGGTTTCCTTAAGTAATGTAATTATGTGATAGTTATATCAGGGATTATATAATTATTATTTAAGATAGTACGTAAATTATGTGTTTATGTGTAGTTGATCAAGGAGTATTGGTGTGGTGTGTCACATACATTATGGCTTACATCCATGGGATAATGGAAGAATCTATTTTAGTCAAGACATAAAAGTCCATATAATTTACAAGAATATTAAAATTTTGATTATCCTACTTAGAATACTAGAAGAATTATCACTAACACCTTAGTTATTTCATCTTCCTACCTTTCTCCATCATTCATTACTCACTTGTTATTTGAGCCTCCAGTACAGGGATGTGCATAGGTTTTATCTTTATAGAGCTACCTCGTCTATGTGTCGGACACCCTTAGTGCTCTTATAGTCATCATTTCTCTTGGGTACCAATAAAACTTATATAGTGGGTCCCATTTGGCCATCTATTCATCACCACCTTATGAAACTTATAAATGATCCACTATTGGATCGGGCCACTTTTGATTTCCAAAATAAATCCTATTATTGATCTCCAACTCCTTGTGAATAGTGAACTTCATATTCCTATCAACACTAATGATTCGGTGGACATTTAGTTTTTTCTAATTTCATTATGAAATCTTCATCATGTTATCCTTAGTTCATTATCTTAATTAATTGTTCACAATATTCGTTTGATCTGAAACATGTATGATGTCTAGAATATGCCCCTTCATTATATATCAATGATTCTTATAGAACATGACGAACTCCTTTATGTGGTTCTCCATATTATCCTCATTTTTATTACACCACATAGACTCTTTTTTAATCCACCTTCATAACTCATATGTCCAACTACTTCTATTGGTCTCATCCCTGATTATCTCACCATCCAATGTCCTTCCACTGATCTAACACAATGGGGTTGTAGTCTAACTTTTATTCAACCAAAATTGATACTTTTAATGAAATAAATTTCTGTAATAGAATCCATATGTCCCATGTAATTAATATAATTCCTCTATATAGATCTCCTTGTATAAATTCTAGTGATTGAACTTTTAAAGCTTCCAACACTTAACCCAAAAAAGTTCTCACATCAATTCTAAATGTACTAATACCCTACATGTGTTTCCTTGTGGTTTTATATAGACTATTTTTTTCATGACTTGAGTAATAGAGAATAACCTACATGTGAGGGTTAATCATTCCATGGCATGGTTAGTCACTACACGTGATATATAGAGTTTTAGTAGATCATTTATTAGTTTCTAATGAACATTTTGGGATATTAATTGGCTTATCTATGGTTCTATGAATGGAGTGTTCCACCTTTGAATGTCCAATTTTTAGTTCCTTAAGAAATGTTTGGGTGACACATATTTTATATATATTTTTTATAGTTTAAACTTATGTGTAAAATTTAAGAGCGTTTTCACATTTATTTTTTATAAATACATGTTAATTTAGTTTTTATACATTATCTGGACCTGATATGTGTTATGTGGGGGTCTTATAACATAATAGTGGATTTTGGTCTCTAGGGTCTATCGACCAAAAAGTTCATGTTAGAACTTCGACTTGACATTATGTTTAATATTTATCATTGGTTTCAATTTATAATAGGATAATTAATCTCCCAAAAGTTTTTCATCAAACCCGTTATGTTGACACCATCCATTGGTGATTGTGAGTTGTGTTTTAAGTCTTTCTCTAAACCTTATCTGGTTTGTTTGGGTATATATATATGGTCTCATAATATGTGTCTTCAACCATAGTTTCTTTATACATTGTAATAGAAAAATTATCAAAAGTAATATATCAATATGTTATTAAAATATAAAAATATCCTATGTTTATGGTTTTGGGATCTATGTCCATGGTTTTGAACGGTGAAAATTTCATGATTTTGGAGTAATATGTGAAAGTGGTGGACCATAATGGCCGACACATGTGTATTATCTTTTTTCGTTTAGATATTTATGGAGATACTAATTTTGTGAAAGAATTAAATTTTTTTATTGAGTTATTTTATTTTTTGTGAATTTTAATAATTTCCCACATGATGGGTAAATCATAACTTAAACTTGAAAATAAATGAGGAAAAAAATTATTTCTATTTTGTTCTAAAAATATACTATTTACTATTCGGTGAATGTTTGGAATAAATTAAAGGAGTTTTAACTTTTAACATTTTAATTTCCTTATAAATAAATAAATTAACATCATACTCAATGTTTTTTGATTTTTTGAGAAAACCTTTGATATCATAGAAAACATAAAATAGATTGAAAAATCCATCCTTACGTAAGGATAATCAAAACCAAGAATAAAAATAAATAGAAGAAGGATATTTTTGTATCTCAAGGTGGGATTATGAGTAGATATTTTTGTAAAATCTTGTTATTTCACTCAGGTACATCTTACACTCATTTATTTAAACCCCTTTCTGTTTGGGTCTATTTAAGGGATGTTTAGAGCATGTTGGAAAAGAAAAAAAATCCAATTTCTATCAATAGTTTGCACTGTGGTAAGAGGATTTCGGAATGGAAATAGAGTTGTTTCACCATGGATCATCAGACTGTGGAATACGAGAATTAGTGGACTCTTTAAATTCGGTGAGAGCTATAAAGTAAGAAGTTGGATATTTTATTGAGCCATGGAGATTTATTTTCAAATCTAATACCATATTTAGCATAGCTACACCATGAATTATTGGCTATGTTTCTTTCCACTTATATTTATTTGTCCCAACAATGTGGTGTTCAATATATTGTCTTGTAACACCCTTGAAGAGGTGATACATAAAAGGGTTAAATGTCTCTACACATGTCAATGTGGTAAAACTTTCATTCTGAGACCCTACACGATTAGAAATCCCTATTTAAGCATTCATTCCTAGGAGTAGTGATCAGGATCTGAGACCTTCTATAAGTATCCCAAGCTGTGTGTGAGTAGGAAAACACACACTAAATGAAGAGGTGTTGGTCTATGGGGAGATTCATTAGTCTGATAGGTGACCTCGGTGGGTAATATCATGTGGTGCGCTGAAAAGGAAACCATGGTATTATAGCTGACCCATGGGGTCAAATTACTAGGTTCTTGGATATGCATATGTTGGGTTGTGAAAAATGGTATCAAATATAATTCCTTGTTGGAACAGTATAGGAACATTCATGTATTGAGGATTGTGGTCCACAAGGAGGTTTTTGTGCTATAATGGGGTGCATAGTGTAACACCCATGAAAAATTGAGACTTTAGAAGACTAAATGTAACTACCCATGTCAAAAAGGTTCACCTTTATTTCTGATAGACTACCTGATTTGAAGTCCATAGTTAATAATTCTAGTCCTGAAGTAGGGATTAGGATGGGTGACTACCTGGGAAGTTTTCTAGGGTGTGTTTGAGTGAGGACCAAATGAACTAAAATTACATGTGTTAACCTATAGGGACAGTCAACAGTATGATAAGTGATACCGGTGGGTAATAGACTTTGGTATTCTTATAATGAAACCATGGAATTATAAGAATACCTTGGGGTTAGATGACTAGGTTCATGGACCAGGGAAGGTCAAGTAGTGACGTGAATGGATGATTGAGTGAGCTGTTTGGGGTTCCATTTCATATTTTTTAATGGAAATGGTGTGGTTCTTGGGCTGTATTTTGGGATTACCTAAGGTTAATAGTATATAGGTGAGGCCTTCAGGGTGTTTTTAGAATTTCAGTTTACTAGGATGGGAAGTAATGTGTTCTATGGAGGTTGTGACTTGGTCTGGTTGTTTTTAGTATTTTTTGCACCATGGTTAATAGTGTTTTGGTGTGGTGCTTTCTTTTACAGTTTTAAAAATCTCATATCAATTTTAAATATCAATTTATCCCACTGAAATATTATTCATATTTTTTTTATTTTTAATTCTCCCAATCTTCTTTTTGACTCCTCTAACATCCATTTTTCTTGGATCAATGCTTTATTAAATGAGCCTGATTCCTCTCTAGTAAGTGATATCCCCTTGATTTTAATTTTCTTTCTATATTATCTTTTATCTTCCTTTGATATAGCTGAATCATCACATTATTTATGGATCTAGTTTTATTTTTTTAAATCACTATTTCTGGGGAATCCTTTTTTATCTTCCCCAACATCAATTATTGTTGGTGTTTCCATTTTTTGGTGTTGATAACAAGATTTAATTATAAAAGGTATGTGGGTTTGTATGTAATTTGAAATATTTTGTAACAATTATTTCATGTTTGGTTGAAATCATAATTTAATTGATTTTCGAACCCTGATTTGGATATGTTATAAGGGAATTGGTTTTGAAAGAAAATAATTTCTTAAAGGTTTGAGTAACTTATTGGATCCTGGTAAAAGATAGATTCACTTGAGAAATTATTATTATGAAATTATTTGACATGAAAATAAACTTAATGAATGGTGGTTTTAAAATGCATCAATTTGATGAAAACTGATTCTTTTCTTTGGAAACTGAAAAGAGTTGTTGAACCTGGAATTTGGTAAATTGAATTGTGAATGATGAATGGACCTTAAATGAATGATTTTACCAAAATTTATTGATTTATTGAAGGATATTTGAGAATAACATGAAGGTAGGAAACTAAAACAATCATTCTAGATATTATAATCCCTCTAAATTGATTAATGATGACATCACTAACTAAACCATGTTTGAAATGAATTGTCATGATAGGTCTCCTAATGAGGTTTTTATTGATTATCTCAATGGTGTGATCCATAGGAAGTGAACCCATATACTTCTGTCATGATAATGATTGAGAGGTTTTAGGATCTTATAGAGAAAAAATAATTTACCTTAAGGATTATGATAAGGTTATATGATATATTTTTACATAATCATTAAATTAAAAAAAATTTTGAAGTAACATTATTAATGGTAGATGTTCTATATAAAGTTTTTATATAAATGGTATTTTAATCTTGTTTTCATATATCTACCATATTTTTTTGAAGGAAGGTTTTGGATACAATTATGTAACTGACCTTCCATGCCTTGTGATTATTTGAAAATTATGAATAGATGGTATATTTGTTATGGAATTGATTATGGAAAACTTTTTTAGACCCTACTAGCCTGTTTAAACCATACCCTATCATTATCTTCATGCATTAATTTTTTTTTTTATTCTAGCTCAAGGGAAATTAAAAGTGTCACATAGAGGTGGTAGTTATGCTTTATATATGGGAATCTAGAGTGATGGTAATGAATACTAGAGATATGGTCTTTTAATTTCATAGGGATTGTGAAAATTTATTTGGATGGGTTTTGTGTCCAATTTTGGATAATGTTTTACTTTATGATGTTTCCTATCTACTTGTGGTGCATTCTTTTTGTGGGGTGTTTGTAATACCAATATTATATTAATTTACTATTCTATGTTTCATCATTCATGTTGAAAAATTGTTTAATTAACATTAATATAATCCTATGTTCTAGTTTCGAACCCATTTGGGTTGGGAAAAACCATCCAGATATGTCAGGACTAGATCAGGTATCCGTGTTATTGGTTATATGAGATGCTTCTAGGTAATGTAGCATCCAAAGTATAGGGTGTTTATGTTTACTTGATGTTGATATGCATCATGGGATGCCCTAGTATATAGGATGTATTATTTTTTTCCTTATTAGGTAGTTATGAGAAATTGACCATATAGATTTCATTATATTGAGAGTAAAGTCATCATGGGAGTTTGGTAAATTCATCTGTCATGAATAAATTGAACTAATTATTGTATATTCCTAGTTTCATCAATTTATCCTTGTTAGTGTTTTAGTTTTTCTATTTATTTAGTGTGATGTCATGCCTTAAATGAAACATTTTAATAAATTCAAGAGGAAGCTACAGACGAAACACAGAAGGTGAATCTTTTTATTGATCAAGATCTTATATAGATAGTGGTGTGTGTAGTCCAAGCTCAGGGAATGGTAGCTTCACCTATTCTTGTTCAGGTTCTTGTAGTGGAAACTACAAAAAAATCTCAAAGGACTTTTTTTATTAATTCTATATAATCCTCATTTTAATTGGATTTATGGGGAACCTTACTTAACCCAAATACCCAAGTAACAAGGCCCTATACATGGAAAATAATGATTTAGAGACCAAACACCCTACAGAAATCCCAGAGTAGATGATTTTTTAATTTTATACTCTAAAGCATAAAAAATGAAATGAAACACTGGAACCAATCCCCATATAGGACTGTATAGGTCCTGGTATGGAATGAAGATTCATAAACTCTCATTCACCAAATAAAATGTACATTATTGATGGTTTCATTCTATTGTAATCTCATATAGGACAATAGCTCATAATTTGACTTTAGAAATTTTATCCTTAATTTCACCTCCTTCCATCAATGTAGACCCTAGAATACATCACCTACTCCATCCATCTTGTATAATTCATCTTTCACCACCTGATCTATCTTACATCAATTTCATACATCCCTCCCAACATAGATCCATCCATCAAGGACTTCATATCTCTATTGCATTATCCATGCCATCATCATTGGAGATCCCAACCACCACTGATTTCACCATTTACTAAATCTATAATTATCACCCTCAAAGTAGGGTGACTCCATCACTATATAATACCAGTGATCCTAATGGACCTACTACTTCCTAAAGACCCCAATTGATCCCAGTTATTTTCTTCCCTCAATGGAACCCCCAGGATGCAAACATGTTGCACACTTGGGTTTCTACCTAGTCTAGCCCACACATGGGTTCCATTCCTCCAAAATATGCATTGCTTTTTAGACTCAAACATAGTGATTGATGAAGTATTAGAGGGTTTATTTTTTCAACTAGGCTATAACCTCATTTTCCTAGTAGTGTATCCACAAAAGGATTAAGATAAAGATCTTTATAAAAATATCATTTACAAAAAAAACACTATCTTTACAAGGATCGAATGATACTATATATTTTGAGTATTGGATAAAAAATATTGATCTTCTTTTTGAGTTCATGGAAAAATTTCAATCTATAAAGGTGAAGTGTCTGGACATTAATCATTAGGTACCTAGTGGGTGTTGGTGGGATTTGATAGTGAAAGAAAATAAATATTAATTCTTATAGTGGAAGGACATCTAGTCCCTTTTTACTGATCAATTAAATATATATTTTATTTTCTTGGTGAGGTCTAGAGATTTTATCATCCTCTAGTATGGTGACAGAGCTATGACTTAATATGGGAACCCCATTGTTGAACTTTTTATGTTTTCACCTAAGGTGATGATGAATGAGATTTTCAAGGATTATAGATTTGAAATAGGTCTTCGATCTGGATTGTCCGCTCTATTTTATCATTAAAAATTTTTTTAAAGTCCTTCCACTAAAATCCATCATGTTAAATATCATTTTTAATGTGAATTTACTGGAAAGATCATTGATGGGTGAGCTTGACCTTGTAGGTAAGTCATGATTGATGGGAGTTTATATTACTCCCAAGGGAATATTTTGTGGTCCCTTTAAATGGAATGGGAAGAATAATGAGTAATGTAGTGGTTCTAGATAGCATACATCATCCATACCACCTATAGTACTTGGAAGAGTCCATATGACATTATTTAAGTGTGGAATGGTTGTGTATTAGAAATGGTTTTTTTCTGAGTACCATTATATATGTGGTTTATTTGGATTCTTAGGTCACATGTTGAAGTTATACCACATATTTTCTACTCTACATAGTGAAATAGGCTCATAAACTCCTAAAAATATTGTGATGTAATCATATGATTCAATAAATAATGGTTTTCATCCACATGTATAAAGAAGGAAACTTTTTTAGTAATTGGAAGAGTCTCTAGATAAAGATGATATAAGTCTAGTGATATTGATAGGTACTGTCATAATAGCTTCATCTTTAGTGAGTAATTTATTTGATACCAGTTCCCCTCACTTGTTCATATAAGATCATTTTTCTAATTTTTTAAATCTTTATATATAAGCTTTATCTTATGCGATAGATATTACTATGCCCATAAAAATGAGTAGAGATCAAGGTATTTGATTTCCCTCTATAATTTTATCACCATTAGAGGTTTACATCAAATGGTGTTTCCATGTTATCAACATGAAAATTCTTGATTCCGTTTTTTCGATTGATTTTTGGATTGCTCAGAAGGTTCAGATTGAAAGTTATCCGTAGATGGTCTTTTTTACTGTAAAAATGGGGTGTTTCATGTTTTCTTAGGAGTAGAAGACCCAAGTTCAATTTGATATAGACATTATTTTCCAAAGTTATGTATGATTATATTAGTTTTTTATTTTGATCTAGGTGAGAATCATTAAGTGGGGATCTTCCTCTAGTGGTTTTCATATTTCCAGATTTCTTTCATTCTAACATTTATGATTTCTTACAAGTAAGGGAGGTGGATTATTCTATGTATTTGGTACTAGGTAGGAATCCTATCTCTATTAACACTTAACATATATCACAAGAAAAATTGAAAGAGTTTAAAACATATTTTTATGATATTCTAATGAATGGATTTATACGCTCAAGTGTTTCTCCTAGAGTGGAACATGTTCTCTTTATAAAGGAATCTGATGGGACACTTATCCATTGTGTAGATTAAAAAATAAATTTATTTATGATAAATAAAAATAATTCCTTACCATGGATTTATAATTTTATTGATCAATTGAATGAAGAAAATTGGCTCATGATTTTTTATCTTCAATTTGGTTATCACCAGTTAGGAATTAAAAAATATTACATTATGAAAACTACCATTCGATTTAGGTGTGACTATTATGACTATCTTTTTATTTATTTTTGTATAGGAAACACTCCTAATGGTTTTATGGAACTGATTAATTGTATATTTAATGACTACCTTGACTCATTCATGTTAGTCTTTTTTGATGATATCATGGTTTACTGTAATACTAAGGAGGAACACATTTATCTTCTCTGTATACTTCCATAAATTTTCATAAATCATCAAAAAAATCAAATCTATCCAAATGTTACTTCTGTATTTAGGAAGTGAATTTATTGGGACTCATAGTCTTTGAACATAGTGTTTCTATAATTCCTAAAAATGTAAAGGTTGTTATTTCATTAGATCTACCATGATAATTTTTCCAGATTTTGTGATACATGGGATTAGTAGGGTATTAATTTTAGTTCATCAAATATTTCTCAAATCCATATTCTCTGATGACTTCCCTCACTTGGAGGGGAATTCTGTTTGTTTGGGTGATACATTTTAGGGTTATTTTTTATGTTTAAGTGTAATATTACTTTTTAATAGTTTATCCTCCCTCAAGGGCTAGGTAGTGCAATGTGGTTTTTTGTGACGTATCTTGTTTTTGTTCAGGTTGAATCCTTATATAGGGTGATCTTGCGGTGACTTATAGTTCAGGAAATATTTTTTCACCCAAGAATAATTAACTAACCCATGATCTAAATGTCATATCTATGATTTATCCTCTTAGTAGATGATATAATTTCGTTTTTTTAGAATGGTTTACCAATTATTTAGAACAAAAAATAACAAGTTTCATATTCTATCAAAAATATTTGAACTTTCAATAGAGATGTTGGTTGGAGTAACTATAATATTTTGAGTTCTACATTTCCTATACCACTACGAATGTTAATTTTTAGGTTAATTAATTGTGTGGAAACTTATAACGCAATCTATGAAATAATCATCATAAAAGTGAAATTGAATGTATCTCTTTTCTTAGTTACATTAGGGAGTCTGGGAGGATGTTACTATAATTATTCTCACAAGTGTTCAGATGACCTCTCCTCTTCTC
Source organism: Viscum album (assembly GCA_963277665.1). Classification (NCBI taxonomy): domain Eukaryota; kingdom Viridiplantae; phylum Streptophyta; class Magnoliopsida; order Santalales; family Viscaceae; genus Viscum; species Viscum album. The sequence continues at coordinate 1,058,615,327 of OY728161.1, forward strand.
AAGATGATTCTTTAGGAACAAAAACATTATGAGGAATTTTTTACCATTAGGTACTCTATTAATGGTGGGGATACCAATGGTGAATATTCATTCTCTATTAAGAGTTTATTATGTTTCAAGAACTAGTAATTTGTGCCTTTTCCAATGAGATATTTTTTTTAGTAAATTACCATAATTCTCCATGGGTGATGTACCCAGATACTATGAAAATTTTTACTTACATGTAATGAAAATTATAGTAGTCATGTATGAGGTGAAACATTTTTTTCTTTCTATTACACCTTCCAATAGGTCAAAGTCGAGCACCTAAATCATTTGGGTTTGCATAAACCCATTTTTTTACTGACATGGATGGGGGGAAATATTTCTATGGATTTGATGGTTTGGTTTCCATGTACCCCATGAGTGAAGAATGTGATATGGGTTGTGATCGATTAGAAGAAAAAGTCATATATATTTATACCATTGGATATAAACCCAATTTTGAGGATTTGGAAAGTATCTATATGAAAGAGATTTCCAGACTGCATGGAGTTCCATATGTTATATTCTCTGATAGAGACCCCATTTTACATCTTGATTTTAGAAATCCCTCCAAGGGGAAATTGTATACTAGGTTTTATTAAGGATGTACTATCATTTTTAGATAGATGGTCAGATATAGAAAGCTATATAGATCATTTATTACATGATATGTGCTTCTATAAATTGATTAAATATAGATTAGGATAGCCACTTGAGAATAGTGTCGTGTTTCTATATTAACAATTATTAATCTGCAATTCAATAGCCTTATTTTTATCTCATATAAACAGCCTTGGAAATTTTTATATTGATGGTCAGAGATTGGTGAATCTTAGTTGGATGGATTTAGTTTGGTCCAAGAGACAATATTAATGATTCAGCTGATTCATAAGATAAGGAAGAAATTTCATGGCTAGTATAAATCCTATATTGATTTTCATAGATTCCATTTTGATTTTTCTATTGGTGACTAGGTGTTTATTAGAGATTCACCTTGGAGGAGTTAGTGGTGTCTTGAAAAATCGGGAAGTCTTACACCATGGTTTGTGGGTCCTTTTGAGATTGTTAAGCAGGTGGAAAATGTGGAATTCAATTTATCCTTTCCACAATAGTCGTAGTTAATCCCCAACAAATTTCATGTATCACATATCAAGAAGTGTCTTTATGACCCTTATAATGTCTTGAGATAGGAAGACCTTGTTGTTAACCTTTATTTATCCACTACAAATCATCCAGTTAGGATTTTTTGTACTAAGATTATGTTTCATCATCAGAAGACTATACCTCTAGTATATGTGATATAGATGCATGGTTCTAATTCACATAAGACTTGGGATCATGATGTGATTATTATAGATAATTGGAATCATCACTATGATATAGAGTTTCTTGATAAGAATTTGGTGGATATAAAATTCTTATTGCACAGAGATTCTAATATCCCATTACAACTATCAGGTTCATCTTACCCTTTTAATTTTGATCCTCTTTTTTGGGATTATTTTTTGGATACTAGGAGCTTCCAAAAAAGTAAAAATGAATCATTTCCTTTAGTATGTTTTTTTGTGGTGGGGGAATTGTAGCATGGAGTTAGAGGTGTTCTGTGTGAACCATATGGCTATGGTGTATAGAAATTATAGACATCTTACCATCCAATAAGGGATGAATCTTATGAGTTTTTCTATGACATGAATCACTGGATTTCAATTTTTAGTGATAATATATAATTAGATATAGTTATTCTAAAGATTCTGGGTTGCATCATAGTTCTATTATGGTGGTTTATACCTATGGCATGGATGTTTGAATATAGTGTTGAGGATCGAGTGAGCGAGTTAGGGTGTCACAACCTTTTTGGTGATGGTTAATGAGCAGTTCATGGGCTATGTTGTCTCCTTAACCTATGTTAATTGGATTTGTGTGAGGTATGTAACATGTATTTCAGAGGCTATTTTACATTGAGGTGTGTTGGATTGGTCTTGTGTGATTTCACTATAGTCTGTATTTTTTTCATCTTTTCTACTCCATATCGAAGGGGGTATAGCATGGTTCTTGTTTTTACAGTTTTAAAAATCCAATATAATTTTTAAGTCAAAATTTATCTAACAAAAACCTCAATCATCAATATGTATTTTGAATGTACTGAAGATGGTTTTTAACTCCTCCAACATTTATTCTTCTCATATCATGGATCGTACAAAAGTGTTTGAATCCTCGTTGGTAACTGATATTTCCACAATTTGGAATTTCCATATTTTTTAAATCTCTCCTACATTGTGTGTGATGGAACATTATGATATTTATGGTTCTAGTTGTCATGACCCACCTTCACAAAGATGAAGAAATGGACAGAAAACTACAAGACCATTTCTTTATCCAGTTGATGGAGAGATAATGATCCCCCCCCGAGTCATGCCATCAATAGGCCTCGAAGTGGAGAATAGAACCATGGGAATATAATCTCACATAATATGAAAGAAATTACCCTATTTATTTAATTAGATCATGAGATAAGATGTTAAATCCCAAAAAACTCCAAAAAGATAATGTAAATGTAAATCCAGAAATCCATTCCCATATGCATGTTCAAAATAAACTGATACAAGGTACAAGAAAACTCTGATGAAAGGTACCAAAAGAAAGAAATGTAGCAACAACAACTCAAAAAGGTAGATCTAGTAAGGTCTGACCCAGTCCTCAATGTCCTCCTAGAATCCTAAAATCAGTTTTATATATGTAGGGTGAGTGTATAGGTATACTCGGTAGGGAAAACCAAAAGTGTGCATATGGGGAGACATTCTAATTCCCAATGAGAAAATATTTATCCCAAAGAACTATTAAAGAAACTATCCATCCATCCTCAACAAGGCACACTCTCCAAATAACACAAGTTAGATGAAGTAATAATAATAAAACATCGATATATGGGTACCCCACACTGCTTTCCCATAGGTTATTTTGGACATCCAACATGTCATAACTCCCCCATAATTTGCATTACAGTCCCACTACCTCCCCAATAACAATCTTGTGGTCCACCACAACCACACATCCTGCCCACAGACACCTAGGCCACAATAACCACACATGACCATGCCCTCAGACACCCGGGCCAAAACTACCATCACCACACGAGAAGACACCAGGGCTATAGAAACCACTGTCATGACTGAAGACACATGAGCCTCATCCCGAAGACACTAGGGAAACAAACCATCCCACACACACATAGTCCAACCACCACTACACACCCTAGTCAAATATTTTTGGAACATAATAAACCATAGGTCATCATAACCTACATGAAAGGTCTTGGGCTACCTGGGAGAGGGAGCAGAAATGAGATAATAACCACCCACTTATATGCATGTTGGGAAAACACCCTCCCCCATTAAATGCGGGCCCACATCCTGAAGTTCTCAACAAGAGTGGGGTGCGTATAAGAAAAAAAGAACAAATAATTATACTTATAAATAATCACAAACTTATCCCAGTCTATGGGTTCCGTAAAAAATGACCAGCCCATACACAACCACTCTTGTTGTTATCCGTACACACAGGAAAAACATAACTACAACAACCATATAACAACCCAATTATGAAAAAAATTCCCCCCATTGTACTTGTTAACTTTATCATGTTCAAGCGATTCCATTTAAATATTACATCACTACTTGGAAACTAACATGCATAGATACGAGCATATAAATCAACTGAAGGAAAAACAGCCTAGCAGACATTTATGCATTCACACCAGGTTATCATGTAAAGTCAAAATAACAAAAATGATCTATGATATCCCTCTATGTACTAGAACCAAACCATTCCCTAACATACCCGCTCCACATGGACTCAAATTAATTGGCCAAAAATATCTCAACTAGAATATTCCACCCCCCCCCCTTTTTTGAGTCACCCTAAAAACATTAAATATAATAACTATGTGTATTACCAAAACAAAGCAAATAAGTGTCATATTTAGCCACACCATTCATTAAGTTACTTCGGTTTGGCTAATCGGGGTGATCACAAATGGGCTCTTGTTCATCGGGAATCCATTTAATAAACAATGTTTACATTATTAACCAGTTCCCATTTTATATCCAATGAATAAAAAGACTGTCTAGAAAAAAAGAGATTCATTAGTGCACAATAAGGGACCACCAATGGCCACAATTTTTAGTGTACATGAGTCCATACAATTCACAACTTAAAAAAAAGGTAAAACATAGCAATATCAACATCATCATTCCCACCCTTTTTTTCTTTAAGAGTATGTTAATTATGTTTGTTAAAGATGGTTTCATCTATGTCCTGATAAAACATCTCCATATCCACCCTACATGATGCACGATAAAGAGATATAAAGGAAGAACCCATGATTAGATAATCAAGGTTCGATGTTTTCTCTTGAAACCAAGATTTGGGGATGCATGACTTGCTGTGGGATAACTCCAAGGGCTCCAAGGCTGAGCAAGAAGGGATCCAGCATGGGCTCACAACTTGTCTTCGAAATATGGACTCCAACTGCACCACAGAAAAGAATGTTACAAAGGAATAAGAACATCTCAGTGTGATAAGGGCCCGATCCTAGAGTTACAGGATGTGAAATCTCAAAGTTAAAAAAAACTAGATTGTGATAGACCACGTGGATTAGTGGTTTCCAACACTGGGATTAATATATATTTAATAATTCCCTTAGAGATGTTAGAGATAGACTAGAATATGGTTATGAGTTGATGGATTACAAGTAAGAAAGAACACTATAGGAGTATTACTAGAAACGTGGAAAGGTTTGTGGAAATCATAAAAAGGATGAATGTTTTGGTAAGTCAGGGGTATCCCCACACTTAAAAGATTTAAAACATCATTCTTGGGATTCAAAATGAACATAAACTACATTAAAAGAGTAAATAATTCTTTGAAGAGATGTTATGGGAAAACTAGGGGAAAGAAACCCTAACACTCCACGGTGGCTGATCGATGGAACCGATCAGTGAGAGTGATCAATGTAGCTGATCAATGAAGTGGATTGGGGGAGCCGATCAATGAAGATAATCAATGAATAGGATTAGTGAACCTGATCAGTGCAGAAGATTGGTGAAGCTGATTGGTGAAGCTTATTGGTGGAGCTGATCCGTGAAGTTGATCAGTGAAGTAGGTTTGTGGAGTCGATTAGTGTAACTAATCAGTGGAGCAGCTCAATGATGTGGATCTGTGGAGCTGATTAGTGAAGTCGATTAGTGATGAAAATTGGTGGAGAAGATAAGTAAAGCATATAAATGGAATGGATCATTGGGTCCAATCAGTGAGAGGGATTGGTTAGACACCAATCGGTGAGACTGATGGGTGGAACTGATCGGTGAGACCGTTCGGTGGCACCGATTGGTGAGACCATGGTGACATGTTGCTACCAACACCAACTCCCTGGAACACCAAAATTTGATAATGTAATGAAATAGGAATATGTGGTCCATTAAATCATATGCCTCTACTATAATTCTTATCCTCGGGAATTATGAGTAAAAACGAAGAAACGAGAGGGGTCTGAACAACTACTTCATAAGATACCACTCAAGGACAGACCACACCAAGTTGTTCTAAGGCTAGAAAAAAACCTTTACATCCAAGAACACTTCCCCATAGCTACCACCCCAATTATCCATACGAAACCCAAGGATCACATTGTCCTGAAAGATGGATCAGGGAGGCATTTCCTCCATGTCAAGTTACTATCCTCTTTGTGAAGCACTAACTCGCCTACAAGGGTTTAATAACTTCTTTGCTGATGCATCTTGATTAGGAATTAAGTAATCCTTTCCCCACACATTGATAATTTACATACACATTCACAATGTAAAGTAAAAAACTCATCTCATAAAAAAACATGGTCAAAATTACATCATATCAAGTCACAAAAATAGGAACATCAATGAAGGATTAGAACAGAAACTCAAAATAGCTCTGGGTACTAGGTGCACATCTGTGCTTCTCACTGCCAAGTACTCTCCTCGAGGCCACGGGGCCTCCACAACACATGAAACAAAGGGATGGTATGTCCATGAAGCACTTTATCCTTTTGATACTCGATCGTTAATGGTTGCTCCATGAACGTAGATTCATACCCTATATCCAACACTCCCCATTAATTGACATGGGATTCATCTTGTAGATATCGAGAAATATATGAGACGTGGAAAATTTTGTGGATCATTTCTAACTGATGTGGAAACATCAGATGATATTCTACCTCACTGACTCGCCCCAAAACTTCTAAAGGCCCAAAGAACCTAGGAGAGAGATTTCTCCTTTTGACGATCCTTCACTACCCACATCTAGGGGAAACATTCAACAACACATGATCTCTAACCTCATACTCCAAGGTCGTCCTCCTATGATCATCATATGGCTTATTCTGATCCTAGGCTGCCTTCATCTTTTGATGTACAAGCTAAAACTTCTCTATTGTGCTTTACTCAACCTCTAGGCCAAGAAAATCTACCTCTTCAATATTATTCCAGAACACTGGAGAATGACGCAACCTCCTGTGAAAGGCTTCAAATGTTTTCATGAAAATATTAGAGTGATAACTATTATTGTACGAAAACTATACTAATGTAAAATCTCATACCCATGATCCCCCAAAGTACAAAACACATGCTCGTATCATTACCTCCATAATCTAGATGGTCCACCTAGTCTTCCCATCTGTATGGGGGTGGAAAGCGGTGCTAAGGCATAGCTACGTGCTAAAACCATGTTGTAATCCCCTCCTGATTCATGAGGTAAACCATACATCCTGATAAGAGACTATGTACCTCCGAACTCTATGCAACTGCACCACATCATCCATGTATCTTTGTGCAAAGGCATCCAATGCACTCAACTCCTTAATCGCCAGGAAGTGAGTTGATTTTGTCAGTCAGTCTACCACTACCCAGATAGCATCATAGCCTCCTTGAACCTTGGGTAGTCTTGTGAAGAAATCCATCTTGATGTTATCCCACTTCCACTGAGAGACATCAAAAGGCTTCAACAAACCTCTTGGGATGTGGTGTTTATCCTTCACCTACAATCACACTAGGCTTGTCGTCACAAACTCCACCAGTGCTCATTTAACCCTGAGCCACTAAAACTATTCCATCAGGCCTCTGTACATCTTGTAAACTCATGGTTGTACCAATAGGTTTGTGTTATGGAACTCATGGACAACTCCCTCAGGAGTCATCTTTGTGAAAAAAAAACTTATCGCGGAAAAAAATCTGATTCTGACCATCCTCCGACCACCCTTCTGGAGTATTGCCCTAGTCATCCCAATCATGCATCACTTCACTCTCTGAGTCTCCCCAATGAGACTCCTCCACCTTACTCAACATAGAGGAATACATTATCATCTAAAACATACATCCTTTACCACCATCCACCCTTGCAACCAGGTGTAAGACAACTAACTCCTCCATCGCCTTCCAAGCATCCACAGATTCCCAAATAGTTTCTCTCTACAACTTCCTTCTCAAGGAATCTTTCACAAAATTCCCCTTACCTTCCGCATAAAATATCTCAAAGTCATAGTCCTCAAGAAACTATACCCACCTTCATTTTTTTCAAGTTCATGTCCCACTGGGTAAAGATATGCCTCAAACTCTTTTGATTTGTAAAGACCACAATGTGCTCCATGGTGAGGTAATTCTGCCAGAACATCAATAATAACACTACTCCTACAAGATCTAGGTCATAGAAGGCATAGTTATGCTCATGAGTATGTACCATCCTAGAACCAAAAGAAATCACTCCCCACTGCCGCATCAGCAAAAACCCCTATCCAAGACCAGAAGTATCACAAAACAACTCAGACCACACCCCTTCCTATAGAAACCTAAGCACCATAGCACTGACCAACCTTTCCTTCAGATATCTGAATGCTTCTCAAAACTGCTTACTCCACATAAAGTCCTGGTCCTTTCTGTTCAATGCTATAAAAAGAGATGAAACTTGAGATAAATTGGGTATGAACCTCTGAAAATATCCTTCCAAACCCAAGAAACTATGAACCACCATCACACTTGTAACGCCCCGACCCCAGTTACCCAGAGTCGGTGCATTATTACATAACATTGGCATGATCACAAGAAAGATCAAATCTCTAAATACCGATTGGTTTAGTAGCCTTGGAAACACTAGATATATTCATAAGTTTTACATTACATCATAAAATGAAAAACTACTACAACAACATAATGTTTCCACAATCCACACTATTAACCCCTCATAAAAATCCCTGCAGGTCATTCATAACTTACTTCTTCACATCCTGGGAAAAATAAAACATAAAAAAGGGGTGAGCTCAAATGCCCAGTAAGGATAACAATATAGCAGAAACTTTCATAAATAAGAATAAACATTTAAGGTAATGTATAACTAAAACAAAAGCCTTTTAAATATGAACATTCAACATGGTATGGCATAAATAAAATGAAATAATGCCATTTACTTATTCACATGGATATTCTACTAATCGAATAATCACATGAAAAAATCAATAACCACTTTCATAATGTTGGAATTCATAATGCCAGAATATCATAACCACATAGCCAAGGCCTCGTGCCAAGACTACAAATAAGATTTTGTCAAGGCCTTGTGCCAAGACACTAGTTTGTCTCATGAGACCTACCGATGCATCGAGGAGCTATAGCGGGCTCCACCCGTCACATATTAAGTCCAATGCATTCCCATATGAAAAGGTTTAAACATAACATAAACATTCATATTAAAACTAGCATATGAAATGTCAATACTTTCACCATAAACTATGAATGGTATAAAAATAGCAAATCCACAGTCAAACATATCACAAAACCTTCAATACAATATAGAAGTTTTGTATCATAATAAATCAACATCAAATAATCTTAAAATCCATCAAAGGATGTTGACATAGATGAAATCAAAATTCTTTTTAAAGATATATCTCCTTTTATTTTGAAATAATTTAAGATCCATATAAAATAAAACATTTTCTTTGAAAATATTCTTATAAGCTTGTAAGGGAAGCTTTGAAGATTTTATAACGGCGGAAAATAGCCGCACCCGCCGTATAAGTTAAAAAAACATTCTTACCTTAATTCTGTCGAAAAGGTTAAAAAGGACCTTGTTTTGAAAACGACCGAAAGATTCCTTTATAAACCACTTATAAAAGTCAAAAAAGGGTATAAATGACTTTAACTCATATTCTAGTAATAGTAAAAATGTTTTGAAATTCATTTTTAAGAAACATGGATGTGGATGATAAAGACATCCCAGTAGATTATTACGTATAAACAACCTTGGATAATGAAGAGGTTGTAAAGTAAACCCTTACCTTGTACTTTTCCTTGGTTGGGGTAGGTTAACCTCCTGTATAATGGTGAAATAATTGTTATTAAATTATACAAGAATCATATACATTAATATGATATCATATATGATCTTTTAATATTGATTTGATACTAATATCTTAGTATTATCGCCGTTTCGGGTGTTAACTTACTCATTTTCTTTTATATGTTTTGTTACATAAGTCATGTTTGTTGTATCTTATTCATATCCAGAATGATATCAAGTCCTTAAACATCATTTTTAAATCATTAAATGATAATTATACTTGAATGGATACGATGGAGAATGAATCTCATCGCGTTCGTGGAGACGGTAGTCCGTACGTACGCACGAGCGACAATATCATTCTTTTGATATTAAAATAATATATAAATGGATGGTATATCATATATACAGAATCATTAACATGTTATATTTATTATTTACATGAGTTACACATCAGTATTATACCCATCCAAATAATATTATATTGAATAACAATTACACCACGACGTGGAGACGGTAAGCCGTACGTACGCACGTATGGTGACATGTTATTCAAAGGGTGGATAGAATACTGAATATGATTGTACCATATTTATAATAACATCACAGTATATGTGAGATACTGGAGTTATTATTTTAGAATGTTAAGAACAAAGGAAGAAGAAGTGGAAGAAGAAATGAACTTGGAGAAAGGTGGTGAAATCATTACCTCTTCTTCGGGTTCTTCCTTTTGATTTGATCAAAAGGGCTCCTTAGGTTGGCTTTCTGATCAAACTAAGGCCTCTAGGTTGTAGTGAGGGATGTTGGGAGAGTATTTGGGCAGATTTTGGCCGAACCAAAAGGCTTTGAAGGTGTGAAGAAATGAGAAGGAGGAGTGCCCTTTTATAAGAGGGGTGAGGGGAACCTTTGGAAAAGCTATAAATATTAATTTATAATAAATTCATATTCTGTTTCTAATGGCTCCAAAGCTTATTATTCAAAGGTTAAGGTGGGGATAGGTCGAAAACCACTCAACCAATAGAATTTAGACAGGTTTGGGTACTTATATTAACCTTATCTTTAAGTATTAACTCTAAGTTAATTAGTTTCACTTTTACAATGTCTCTTTGTATTTTTATATAATATGGTTAATAAACTTACTATATACATCCACGCGACCCCGAAGTGGTACATTAATGATGAACCTATCATGATATAAGTCTCTTGGCCGAACCTTAGATTTTTATGAATTTAATATCAATTAATAATATAATATTTGTTTTAAGAACTCTTTTATGTCAATTTTGACACTATTCAATAGTTGATTTTTGTGAAACTCATAACAGATTGATTACTTCGAACAAAGTCAATTAAATCAATCCGAATATATCATATTATCCTAGAAAATTAGTTTAATTCATTAAAAGTTTCATATTATATTTATTTGGGTATTTATAATATCAATTATTTTAATTTTTCACTATTATAGTAATTACTGAATCATCATTGTGTCATAAATAAAATAAATTATTTAATGTCCAAAAATTATAAATAAACTATAATTATGTAGGAAATCGTTTTAGCTTTCTAATTAATATTTATAATCTAAAATCCAACTTATATAACCCTATGTAACAATTGTTTTGCTAAAAGATATATGCTTGTGTCATTTTTGTATTCATTTTGACTTAATTAAAATAAAGTGTCATTATCACTTACAAGTGGATCCATGGGGTCCCAAAATCGACCCAAAGATTCCCATGGTCGACCATGTATCAACCAATAGGGTTAAGACACGTTTTAGGGTAATTTAGTATTATTATAATATTATTTTTTAACCCTTATTTACCGGATTTACCCTTAACCATGGTAAATAAAATATTTACCGCAGTAATTATTCAAAATGTCTAAAAATAAAAGTTACCTATTTACACAATTTGAACATCCTGATTCCAAATATGGAATCCATTTTCCTAAATTCAAAACACATAAGTGGCAGAAATTAATTTAAAATTAATTCCCGCTGTCAAAACAAAAAGCGTGTTTTTAAGAGATAATAACTATCAAAAGATTGACACTCGTTTATGTTCAGTTTAATTGTAAAATTATGTCCAATGACCAACATTATATTAAATGGTAAAAATATATTCTAAATATACTTTAAAACCACTCAAATTCATAATTTATCACTATTAATTATTTTGATTAAAAAAGTTGTTTTTAATTAAAATTTAGTAATTTTCACTATTCATCAAAATATGAAAGTTATCCGAAATGTACCAAAATTTCACCTTAGGCTAAATTCGATATTCCGAATCCAAAAATGAAGTCCATTTTCAAATATAAAATATATATAATTTCAAAATTTAGGTATTACTATTCATAACGGCTAGTTTGATCGGTTGTGGTGTGTGTTAAAACTCGACGTTGCGTACAACACACACTACTGTTTTATTCAAAGGAAAGCGTACCGTGGAAGCTTGGGATGTTTCATTTTAAATTTTTTGATGTCTCCATTTAGTCAAAAAGTTTAAAATATTGTATTTAAAAAGGTTTCACTATCAAAAGTTGATAAAAGTGAAATACTGAAAATGAATCTGTTCTTGCATTATGACTAAGAAACTCATAATATGGATTCTAAAATTATAAGGATTATATAAAGTTTAAAATGTAGTTAATACTATTCATGACCTCTTTTAATGGTGTGATTGAACTCGGTGTTGCGTGTAGTGCAAGTTATTGAATTATTTTTAAGAAATAACACACTCTGAAATCCTGGGGTGTTACAACACTCGTAGGTGCTCCCCAAGAAACAACATCTCGAACTTTGATAGATCCACCAAAAACCCTTGCTGAGACACCAAGTGTCCATGAATGTGCACTTCTTGTGTCATGAACTTTCACTTGGAAAACTTTCCATAGAGATGGTGGTGTTGAAGGATCTCTAAGACCATCATGAGGTTCTCAGTATGCTCCTCCTATGATCATGAGTAGTTCAAGATGTCTTCAATCAACAGAATGATGAACCGGTCAAGAAAATCACAAAAAACAGAGTTCATGATCCCCATGAACAAAGCAGGTACATTCATAACACCGAACAACCTGAAAATGATCACAAAGTTCCCCTACCATCACCTTCAAAAAATATTTTTGATATCACCATCTTTCACCCTTAACTGGTGATACCCAGACCATATATCGATCTTAGAGAACCAACCAGGACCCCTCAGTTGGTCAATGAGATCGTATATCCTTGGGAGAGTGTAACAGTTCTGGATCGTTACCTAATTCTGTCTTTGATAGTCTATGCATAGCCCGAGACCACCATTTTCATTCTTCATGAACAAGAATAGAGAACCTTATGGAAACACACTAGGTCAGACAAAACCCTTCGTCATTAGACCATCAATATGAATCTACAACTCCCATAACACGGAAGGATCCATCTGAAAAGGACCCATTGAAATTAAGCAGGCACCGGGTTATAACTCTATCCTGAAACCAATGTCGTGTAGAGGGGGTATAGTTGAAAACTACTTAGAAAAAACATCAATGAACTCTATAATAACTCCCATAACTACCATCATAACAACATCCACTTATTTTGTTAACAACTCATCCAACATAGAAAGAGGAGGATCCACACTTCAGCTCCCCACCTAACAAATTCATTCGTCATCAAAGGCCACATAATGTCCGTCGTCGTCAGAGAACATGACTCTTATCCATGATTTTTCGATAACAGTGTTCATAGAAAACTTCCAATTGTTTCCTAGGATAAAATTGTATGGATGAATTTGCAGCAGAAGGAGATCCCCACTAGACTGAAGCAGCCCCAACATCAGTCTGCATCCTCAAAAAATATCAAACAGGCTGGTCTGACCCCCAAATGGCATTCTCTTCACCTAGGTCATGAAGATTCTCTCTACATCTAGGACCAAGGAATGGGATAGATCGGGTGTAACAGAAGAGTGTGAAGCTTCAGAACCAAACAAGGCATAGGAAAGAGTACCGAACTTGCTGATCATACCTCAAATGACCTCCGGATCAGCTGGAACTACTAACTATATAGTGTGAAACCACCCACGCCCAGATCCTCTACCCCACAATTTTCGGCCACCCCACCAACCACACCTCAGTCGAAGTCCCTAAGGAGAGCCCTGAGGTTGGCCTCCTCTGGCACTGTCCACCATTGGTGGACCGGGATCTGGCTATCCCTGTTGCTTCTAAAAAGGTCTGGCTAGAAACTAGTGCTATTGTGGTGGGCACTGAACCTAACCACCCCCACTATACTCAAGTTGAGCTAGGCACTGACATTGGATGTCCTCAAAACCTCAATAAGAAACCGAACTCAGTCTTGGGGCCATAGTGAAGGTCTGGGGACCGGGAGATGAAAACTAGAACTATAGGGGCATGCTCTCTATAAGCCGAAACCAAGAAGGCCGTGATGCTGGAGTCCTACTAATGACAACCACCCCTTTTGATGAGCTTAACAAGTTCCCCTCTAAAGACACACCTCCCAGTGTGTGAATCCTCTCTACTACCTCAGTCTTATTCTGAACCTACAAGTACATTAGTAGAGTCAAGGGTGTAACAACATACTAATGGGAAGCTCAGAGTGCCTCATCTATGCGTGTTTCCCATGACTCCTCTTTCGGGAAGAGGTCTAGAGTAAAACAAATGAGATCTTTGAACTTGATCCCCAAATCCCTTACTAGAATACTCCCCTTCTGTAGGGAGAGAATCTCTTGCCTATTTTTAGCCTTAATTATAGAAGAAAGGAATTCTGCCCGAAACTCATTCTCGAATTCAGTCCACAAAACCCCAGTCTCCATCCTCTCTCTGAGGTAGATCGTCCACCACTGACATGATGCTCCCTTCATCTGACTAAATTCCAAAGGAACTAAGTACTCTATCAGAGCACAAATCAAGGTAAAGGTGATCTCTATCTCCTCAAACCATCCATCTGTCTCCAAATAAGAAACTCTCCCCACGTACTTCCCAAGGGTCTGTCCTTGTAAAGAATATAGAGTCTCCAATAACTTTTCATCCTCTTCCTCTCATTCAATCTGCCACTGATCAAACAAATTAGCCACCGGGGCCTTGATCGCTCGCACTACTCATGGACATCGTCTGGGTTCCATAGCTGCAATGTAAACATGAAATGCCTAATCTAAATTACTATAGAAGGTTCCTTTTTATATTTTCCTTAAACTTTGTATTCATTTTAAATTCAGAAAAAACCCATGAAACAGAAGAACCCAAGTCATTATAATTTAAGTAACTTTCCTAGGGACTCTACTTTAAAATCATTATAGCCTATCCTAGTCTTTTGGTAGGCCCATAGTCTTGCATAAGATCACGGGGGGCCTTAAAATCCCATGTCCTAGCTAGTCTTCCTTAGGTTATTTCATGAACCAAGATTTTCTAACACTATTTCCATACTACACCATGCAATCCTTACTATTCCTGACCTTAAATTCCATCATATATTTCAACCATCATCCTCTAATACCATTATATCCTGACCTACCTTCACCAAGATGAGGAAAGGGATAACAAACTATAAGACCCTTCCTTCGTCATGTTGAAGTAGAGATAACGACCCCTGAGTCCTGCCTTCAATAATCCACGGAGTGTCAACTACCACAAAGTGTATATTATCTAACGTAAAATGGACGGAATTTCTATTTATTTAATGATATTAGAAGATAGGATGGTAAATCCAAAACAACTCCAAAAATTGAAATTGAACGTAAATCCAAAAATCAGTTCTCATTTGTAGGATCAAAATAAACTGATATAAGGTACATGAAAACTCTGATGGAAGGTACCAAAAGAGAGAAAAGTAGTAATGAAAACTTCTGAATCAAGAGTTGGGAAGGTCTGGCATGGTCCTCAAAGTCCTACTAGAAACCACAAAGCAGTTTTAGATGTGTTGGGTGAGTATACATGTACGATCAATAGGGAAAACAAAAATCTCTCACGCACAAGTTGGGAGACATTCTAATGCCCCATGAGAAAAGAGGTAACCAAAACACCAATCATGAAAACTTTCCTATAAGCCTCACCAAGGCACACTCTTGAAATAATGAAATTTAGATGATGTAGTAGTAATAACAAGTCGATATTTGGGTACCCCACACCACTTTCCCACCGGTTATTTAGTGCATCTTACGTGTTAGACCTCCCACATAAGTTCCACTGCGACCCCAACGTTTCTCCAACTACATCCTTATGGGCCACCACAACCACGCACCCCACCCGACAAAACTTGTGCCACACCAACTACACATAACCATGCCCATGTTGAGTCAATAAAGTTTCCTTGTGACTTTTCCATTCCTTAATGTTTTGAAATTTACAAACACTCAATATTAAGGAAAATTTCGTTTCCCGTAAGATTTATCTTAATAAAGAAAATTTTCCTTCCCCAAGGAAAGATTATCCTCATCATGTTTTCATTGTTCATATACTAATTTCAGTAAAACTAACTCATTTTATTTCTAAGTATAAAATTCGGTTTCATATCTAAAACCTTGGAATCTTATAAATACTCAGATATAGAGCATTTGGTTTATAGGGTCCGAATTCAGGTTTCGAATTCCCTGAATTCAGACTCTGCAAATTCCAAGTTCAATCTCCAAATTCTCTGAATTCAAACACCGAACATTTTGAGTTCAAACTCCAAATTCTCTAAATTCAAACTCCAAACATTCTGAGATTAGAATATGAAATCTCTAAAATCAGACATAGAAATTTTTTAGTTCAGACACTGAATTCTCTGAATTCAGACTCTGAAATTTTTGAGTTCAGATTCTGAAATCTATGAATTAAGACTCTAAATTATATGAATTCATACTCCAAATTTCCGAGAAATTCATACTCTATAATTCTAAATAATTCAGGTTTTGAATTCTTTTGATGACAGAATCTGAATATTCATGTATTATAGACATTGAATGGTTTTTTTATTAGACTTACAACTTTTTATTTTTCACTTAGACTCTGAAAATATTAATTTGGTTGAGAAACCATATTTTTCCAACCATTTTTGTAGTTATGAAATGATGTCGTGCTTTCTGTCTCTAACCAATTGTTTTTTGAGTGACATGTGTATAGGTCCCTCCTAAATTCCAGGAAAAATATGAGTGTTGTAGTAGGGAGATGACCATTGAAGATGTTCCTATTAATATGATATAATTTGAACAAGATCAAATCGGTTGATCAATCTAGAGATTACATGCTGCAGAAGTGATTTCTAGAGAGAGAGACTTTATTGCTTTGTGTGTATTGAACATATTTTTCAGAATTGCTTCATGTGACTCTAAATGTTCCTGATTTCATTTGAGGAATTTTGAGGATAGGAAGATAGAGGTGATGACTACCTTGAAGTTCGATGGCTTGTGGGGATAGAAAAACAGACTATGATATTCGTATCGAGGGCCTACGCTGGTGTGGGTAAGAAATACTTTCTTGAAAGTATAAATCAAGGGACTTTTATCCAATTTTGTTGGATACCCTTCTCTTTGGGTTAAAATATTTACTACTTTTTAGTTGTATTATTTTTAGTTTTCTACATCATTTTGGTTGTTAAAGAAAGTATAATTATCTTATACTTTCTTATACTTGTACTCTGATTAGTAAAATTCTATACGCTCTAAGGTAGAATCATTATCTTTGTAAACTTTTCTTATGTTTCATTTTCCGAATCACATTTCCATAATCAATAATGTTTGTAGAACTAAGAGGTTTTATGAATTTACCTTGTTTAACTTTGTTAATCATCACCACCATTAAAAGTTACTAAGGAATTTTTAAAGTATACATTTCACCCCCCTCGTGTACATTGAGCATCTACATTCATTATTTCGATCCTACAGGCCACATACACCTGGGCCACAATGACCACCACCACAGCTGAATACACCTGATATAGAACAACCACTGTCATGCTTGAAGACGCCTGAGCCTCATCCCGGAGACACTAGGGAAACAAACCTTCCCACACAAACCATGGACAACGACCACAACCCACCCAACCCAAAGAGTCTTGGTCCTTAATAAATCTTATGTTTTTACAGCCTTCCTAATGGATCTTGGGCTACTTGGGAGAGGGATAAAAAAGGACCTAATAACCATCCACTCATAAGAATTATGGAAAAACACCCTACCCCATGAAATGAGGGTGCTCAGCATAAAGTCATCAATATGGGTGGGATGTGTATATGAATAAAAAGAACTAATCTTTATACATATAGGTAATAAAACAATCATCCCAACCTTAGTGTTTTGTAATAGAAAAATAGACCATACACAACCACTCTCGTTGTCATCTCTACATGCACAAATACATAACAGTCACAATCAGAGCCCAACCGATTTCTTGAAAACAACCCCCCATTGTACCCATTCTATTTATGATTTTCATGTTATTCCATTTAAATATTCCTTCACTACCATGAAGCTAATAGGATTTCCACAAGACAAAACAACAAAAAAAGTAAAAATATCCAATAAAAAATTTAACCATTCACACCCGGTTCAATTGTAAAGTAACAACAACAAAAGCGATCAGTTAGATCCCTTGAAGTAATGGAACCAAATCAATCCCCATCATACCGGCTCTACATAGACTTAGATTCAAAGTCCAACAACTTCTCATCTGGAATATTCCATCCCCCTTTTTATTCACCCCACAAATAATAAACACAACAACCATGAGTATTACTAGAATAGGGCAAGGGAGTTTCAGATTTAGGCACACCATTTGTTAAGTTCCTTATGATTGGTTAATCGAGGTGATCACATAGGGGCTTTTATTTATCACCACCACCACAATAAATTTTTTTATTTTATAAAAAACACATTTTGGGTAATTGGGAATCATACATAAAGATCTACAACAAAACTGATTAACCATTTTCCATGTTACGTCCAATGAATCACATGACTATCCATAAAAATAGAGCATCATCATGTGCTTGAAGGGACCTTCAAATGCCACTATTTTCAATGGACATGAGTCCATACAATTAACAACATAAAATGAAGGTAAAACACTACAACATCAACATCAACATTACCACCCTTTAGTTTATTGAGATTCCATTAATTTCTTTGTTAACATTGGTTTCATATCCATCCCGAGATAACATCATCATTCTTTCCACGCATGATGCACAATAAATAGAGACTAAGGAAGAAAACCTATATGGATGATCAAGGAACGATTTTTTTTCTTGGCGCCAAGAACTGGGGATGCGCGACTTGCAGTGGAAGAACTCCAAGGGCTCCAAGGCTGAGTGCGAACAGATCTAGCATGGGAACATGATTCGTCTCTAAAAGAGGGAATCCAAGTGCACCAAGGAAAAGAAAGGGACCAGTGAAGAAAAAGATCTCAATGTGATAAAGGCGTTATCCTAGTGTTACTGTATGTACAATCTCAAAGTGCTTAGATACAGGATCATGGATTGACCACATGGTATGATGGTTTCACACATTGGTATTAATTTAAAGTTAATAATTCCCTTGGGGATAGCCGAGATAGACCAATGTACATTTGTGATTTGATGTATTACAAGTATGAAAAATCTCAACATGGGTGTTACAAAAAACACAACAAAGGGTGTGGAACTCAAAAAAAGGCCACATGTTTTGGTAAGCCAAGGGTCACCCCATACATAGGGGATTTAAAACCTCATTTACAGGATTTAAAATGATTATAGTCTACTTTAATAGAGGAAATAAATATTAAATGACACATTATGGGAAAACTAGGGGAAGGAAAACCCAAAACTCAATGGTGGATGATCAGTTAAACCGATCAGTGAGACTGATTGGTGGAGCTGATCAGTGGTGGGGATCGGTGGAGCCGATCAGTTAAGCCCATCGGTGGAACCGATCGGTTTCACCGATCGCTCGAGATGATCAGTGAAATCGATCGGTGGAGTAGATAGGTGAAGCTGATCAGTGGATATAATCAGTGATGCAGATCAGTGAATCGGGTTAATGGAGCTCATTAGTGAAACTAGTCGGTGGATCTAATTGTTGAAGCCGATCGGTGGAGATGATTGGTGAAGTGGATCATTGAAGGCAATCGGTGTATCTCATCAGTGGATCTGATTGATGAGACACCGATCGGTGAGACTGATGGGTGTAACAGATTGATGAGACAGACTAGTGTAACCTATTAGTGAGGTCGATCGATGGCACTGATAGGTGACACCATGGTGACATGTTGTAACTAACACTGAAGCTCTAGGACACCAGAATTTGACAAATAAATGGACTTGTAATGTCTTGTCCATTACACTAGTTATCAATTTTGTTGGACTTGTGTCTCTAGAGAATCTTCATTGATCATTCTCAACTTCAACTCTCATTGGTACATCCTATTATAGGTGTTGATCATGTGATCTCATTATAAAATGTTGGAAGTTCCATAAAGATTTTTGAGTAATATGAAACCTTGATTTCTTCCTTGGTTCAACGTAGTTTTCAATAGCTTTTAACCATTTATTGGGCTATTTAAGAAATGCATAAATTTTGAATGAAAACATTTTTTCATTGGATTGATGAATCTAATGGATTTTTATGAAATATGGATTGACATGAGATTTGATTCCCACAAAATGATTTTACATGAAAATGGATTTAATGAAAGATGATTTTGAACGAATGAATATGATGAAATTATATTATTTGGTTTTGAAATGGAAAAGGCATGTCGAACATGAAATTTAGTAATATAATTTTGAATGATGAATTGATTTGAATTGAATATTTTTCCAAATATTGATTGACAGATTTATTAAAGCACATATAATACTAGGTAGTTTTCAGAAAAATAGGACAATAAATATAGAAAACTAACTCTCTAGTAATGGATTGATGATTATTACACTAACTAAACTATGTTTGTCATGGATTCTGATAATGGATCCCCTGATGTGGTGTTTATTGATTATCATGATGGTGTGATCCTTAGGTAGTATACATACATACTTGAGTTGTGATGATGATTATGAATTTTTAGGATTATATTGTCAAACCAAACTGACCTTAAGGCTTATGACATGGTTATAGGATATTTTTTTTACTTGATGATGACATTCCACTAAATTCTTGAACTAGTTTTATTCATTACAGTTATTTTATATAAATTTTTCATTTAACCATTATTTGTAATATTTTCTATATTTTTATTTAAAAACATGTTTTGGATTAAAATAAGTAAATGAGATTTTGTGAATTTTATATATTTAATAATTGATCATATAATGTTTACTTTTTAATGAATATATAATGGAATACATTTTAAGACCCTACATGGATATTTATCTCACACCATACCATTTCCTTTGGTTGTTTGTCGTTTTTGATATGCTTGGTCTATAGAAAGGGAATCATCCACTTGAAGGTGGTAGTTGTTCTTGATCTGGGGGACTCTAGAGTGATTGTAATGGCTAGTGGAGCTACAGTCCATTTATTTCCCAAGGATTGTGATACTTAGAATTGATGGGTATTGCATCCTATTTTTTATGATGTTTTCCTTTGGGATTTTTCTTATCTAATTATAGTACTTTTTCTTTATAGAGTGTGTGTTATAAAGAACATGTATTGATTTATCTTTTTCTATTTCATTTTAATTGTGGTAAAACTATGCCCATTATGTTTATATCATTGAAGGTGCACTTTACCAACACATGGAGATCAGGAATTCCCTTTAGACTATGTTAAGAATGGATCAGGTATTGGTGTTCTTGTGTATCTAGTATTGTTAGTGACATTTTATACTCATTCATATAGTTTAATAAATTAAAATTATATTACATGGTTATTAAATTAAAGAATAATTTCATCTTTCATTCATTAAATTCAATGATTTGGTTTAAATTTTTATATGTTATTAGTTTTTTTAAACTCATCATTCATTTTATAAGATTCTTTCAAATTGATTTACCCTATTTATATACACTCATTTATGACTTTGACAATCATTATTACAGACATACAATTTTTTCTGATCAATCCAACTAGTTAGTGGTATGATCCATTTTTATGTACCTAATTCATTTTCATGGAATAGTATACATGTTGTTTTACTTTTTTAGCATTTCATTTCAATTTATTTTTAAACCCATCTTGATTTTTTTAGTTGGGTGGGAATGATATGAGAAATGTTGTTCACAATAAGTTTGATAGACCTTAATATTTCTCAATGTCTTTTTCCACTAAGATTATCACCTATAAAAATTGTTTCAATACTCATATCGCTCTTGTGGCCTATGGTGTAGCTCTATATTTTATACCCATATATTCTTCCTTTTGTTATTTGAATAACCCCACCAATCATGGAAATCCATATGGAATTCGTCTCTTGTCCCCAACTATGCTCTTTGACTCATCACATATTCATTATGGCATGTAGTATTCTTCACCACTATTAATTCAATTCAACTACTTCATTTTACCTAATTTTTTTACAGAGTTAGAGAGAATTATCAGGTTTTGGTAGTAAATTGATGAAGAAAAATAATATTATGAGGAATCAAGAAACTAAGTATTCGCAATTATGTTCTCCCTTAAATATTCAAAATTCCAACCACCAAGAACTATTAATTCATTTTGGTATAGATTTATTGGATATGTAGTGTTCTTGAGTATTGGACAATGACACAACAAATTGAAGTAACCAAGCATCACTCCTTTTTTAAAAACTAGGTTTCTATAAAAACAGCTGGCTCGATCAGAAAATAATTTCTTCCTTTTAACATGTATTCTATTATATCATATTATTTTTTTGATTTCATGAGTTCAACCTTGAGCGGATGAAACAAACTCATAATGATGGGTTTTACTTCTACAAACTAGTTTAGTAAGGATAGAATCATTAAATAGTTTATCTCATCTATCTTCTTTTTCATTAATTTTTTATTTTATTTTTTACCTTATTTTATTCAAAACAAATTGTTTTCTAGGGTGGTCTTCTCATCATGAAAATAGGATCAAGATGATCTAAATCCTAAAATATCTTGGTGTCCATTTATAATTTTATGATTTTTTCATAATGTTGAATAATGACCATCTTTTTTAAAATTAATAAATGGTTTCATAATAAAATCTATTTACTTATTCATTTTAAATACATTACATATAAATTAATAGGTTGATTAAATTCATGTGAAAATCACAAAAAAAAATACCCCCAATATTTCATATCCAATAATTCAATATAAAAATTTATGGGGCCTTTAGAATTTTGGATATATAATGTTGATAATGAAAATTATTTCAACATGTGGAATATAAAATTTAGTACACATATAGAGAACAATGAACTAATTGTTTCTATTAGTGGTTCTAAAATTAAAACAACCA
This sequence comes from Viscum album, assembly GCA_963277665.1. Classification (NCBI taxonomy): domain Eukaryota; kingdom Viridiplantae; phylum Streptophyta; class Magnoliopsida; order Santalales; family Viscaceae; genus Viscum; species Viscum album. The sequence continues at coordinate 1,058,638,076 of OY728161.1, forward strand.
TTTTTTCACTCAATGAACAAACAAATATTACCTATATTTAGGTTTATAATGAAATCCTTCAGAATGGTTATATATTAATACATTTATTATTTATAAAAAAACTTCTTGCATAGGTTCCTTATGGATATATTTTCTAGTATTTGGTCTTAACTTGAAACCTTATAAATTATTAAATATCTTGTTGGTAGATTGTACAAAATATGAGATTATATACATTAAAATGTTCCTTGATACTATTATTAGGTCTCACATTGATGAATGTAATAAAATAATGTTATATGTTCCAATTATAGATATTTAATTAAAGGATGAGTACCATGAAGTAATATAGTTTATATTATTGCACTGCTGTTTTGATTAGATTAAAGATTACATGATGGATGATAATGGAAATATTACTCTAGAAGAGGTAAAATATTATTTATTATATAAATATATTCGATATAAATGTAGTGAAATGAATGAGGGTGAGGGACTAAATATTAGAGATATGGGTGATTCTAGGGATAGAATAATATAGAGGGATGATATTCCAAGAAAATGGTGTAAAATTAATAATCAAGTTATATAAAGGTTTCAACGTAAGAAACTTGGGCACATAATGAGGAAGTATCCTAACAAAAGACGTGAAAATAAATAAAATATTAATGAAATTCTTTTTAATAGAATAGGAATAAACTATTATTAGATTGTTGAATGTTAGTGACTTTTCCAACTATGAGGAATGAATCTTATATTTTGGATACTATTCCACATGTTTTTGAAAAGATAATACTTCACTAAAATGAGGGAATTTGAATTGGATGAGGTGTTCTTGGGTAATAATAGCAGTTATAATATAATGAGGATAAGTTCATTTTCTTTAGAACATCGTGATAGGACTATCAAAACACCGGAGTAGGTTAAATTGGTACCTGACATAAAAACAAGACTCATTTCCCTATGATTCTAAAATCAAAAATATTACACGTTCTAATGAGACACTAAAACCAAAATAATTTTCTATCAATACCTAATTATTATAAAGGGGAATTTATAAAAATGTTATAAATTAAATTATTGGTAAAAATAATAGAAAAAAAATTGACTTTACCTAGTGTTTATGGTTTAGTTATAACCACCCTTTGGTGTTTGAGGATTGACCATAAAAGTACGAATAGTCTTGATGAAATTTGGAAGAAAAATAAATATTGAGTGATGTTACTCCTAGTTGTCTTACATTGTTTGGGAATTCTGTCTATCATAAATATAGATGATTAATTTTTTGTATGTTTTCATAAAATGATTAAGTTCCTCTTAAGTGCGTCCACACTAAACTTTGGGGTCTTTTTAAGATGGCTTCCTATAGTAAAGGCTACTAAATTTTCATTTTTACTGAATATTGCTATTGAAAGGTATAGATTTACATTTTAAAACATATTTCTCATACATTTTAGAATGTTAATAACTAGAAATATTATTTCAAAAATGAATCTAGTGAGAACATGAGTTCATGTATGAGAAATAATGGGTTTGAGTGTCTTTCAAATTAATTTATTGAATTTCTAACTCAAATGGTGTAAAAAGATACAAGGCTATTGTGGAAACACCACAACCAAATTGATTATCAGTGTGGATAAATAGGGATGTATTGAAAATATTGAGATTTATTTTTTTTCAATTCAGGTTTGTCACAGTCAATCTAGGAAGATTATACTAATAAGGCAGTTAAATTGATTAATCAATGTTGTCCTTTGCTAGTACCTTCAAGCCACCTAAGGAATTATGGAATGTTAAACCCCCTACACTTTCACACCATAGGGTTTTTGGATACCTATATTATTTTTATATAAAAATGATAAAATGGAACCTAATGACACCAAGTGTATATTTTTGGGGTATTTTGATCATGTTAAGGGATACATGTAATCGGTAGATAGACCTAGGTCTCATAAATGAATTATAACTTATGATATAATGTTCTATGAGCCTGGTCTATCTAATGAGAAGTGTGATGATCCAAAATAATGTATGTTTTAGTCTATAGAGGAACCCCCCACTCCCCAACCTCTGGGAGTTGATGATCCCTTTTATTTGAGAGAGTAGCATAAACTTGGGGGTATATTTATTGACCTCCCACCAAAAACTCATGCTAATCCGGATTCTAATTCAGAATCTAAACATGAGGTTGATGAAGATAATAATATTTGTGATTATTAGTTTACTATATATTGATAATGGAGGGTCATTAGTCATCAATCTTCATTATTCTACACTGATGTGGCTACCAATGCATTTAATATTGGTCAAGAATCAAATATTGGGGAATTATAGACCTAATAAAAATTCTTAAGTCAGTAGAATACAAGTAGTGGTTAGATTCAATGAAATAATAAAACACATATTGTTTTACCTAATCATTGTAATGATAAAATTAATGGTTGAAAATGGATATTCAAAATAAAGTAGGATAATTCTTGGGAATCTAAAATAAAATAAAAATAACTATTGGTTAAAAATGGGTTAATTCAATGAGAAAGAACAAATTATAGTGAAATGTTATCACATATTTTCAATAATTCATCAATATTCATTATTCTTTCTTTTGTACTAAATTATATTTTTATATTGATTAACTAGTCATTAGGACTGGGTTTTTTCATGGTTCCCATGATGAATAAATTTACATATTTCATACTAGATATTTTTTAAATATCATCAAAAATATTTAAATTTGTTATTTAAACAAGTGCTTGTATGGACTTGTGATATCTTTAAGTTAATGGTATAATATTCTGGTTCCATTCATGATTGAATTTGATTTTAACAAAAATATGTTTGAACAATGTGTTTATTTTAATATTGTTTATCATTAATTTATTTTTCTGATTTTATATATTGATGGAATACTCATAATTTTTAAAAATATGAAGATTATAGACCATGATAAGGACCAACGTGATTCTATCATTGGGATGACATATCTATAAAATGAAAAATAATGACTTGGTATAGAAATAATAAGACATGGAAGGGAAAAAACATTGTATATATATTATCATGCATATATAAAAATGATTTTAAATAGTATGACTTTTTTCACATTAAAACAATTGAAATTCCCCTAAGGAAACACCATAAACAATCATTGAATCTGTATGCTAATAATGATGTAGTGGTTTCCTTTATAATAATATTTTATACACTAGTTTAATAGTAATTCTTATGTATACAGGGGTCTCTTAAATTCAAGATATTATTTTTTTTATGTATACTTTGAATAAGTTTGTGGGGAATCATGGAAAACCTCATTGGAACACATTAAAGAGACTCCTCAGGTATGTTTCAATGTGTTGTAGTTTTTTCATTAAAAAGGGAAGAAATGTATTTTTGATAATGACATTGTTGGATTTTTTTTATTTTTATTATATGGTAAATATTGAAACTCTTAAATCATTTACTAGTTCTGTGTTCTTGGTATATAGAGGACCAAACTCATAGAAATTCATTATAAGATTTGTTTTTCACTTTCCACAACTGAGGTGAAATATATAACAATTGTTAAGGAAATCATGGATTTTATATAGTAATGAGGTTTGATTAATGACTTATAATTATCTTCGGAAAGCAGAATAGTTCACCTTAATAGGCAATATGTATTAAATTTTATTAAAATCTTTGTTTTCTATCGTATATTAAAGTATATAGACATTAGGATTCATTTTTTTAGAATATTATAAAATATGGGATGGTGTGAGTCATAAATATACCAACTGGGGACAACATGAATGATAGTTTGACGATGTTTGGGCCTTTATCTATGTTCAAACATTTTATTAATGGTGATGAACAGAGTCCCAATATCCAAATACAGGTTGTCGGAACACCATTATGAAATCAATTTAATTTTTGGATGTATATTTTTAAACTACTTTGTCATGTTCTATGTTTAATTTAAAATTATTTTCTCTATTTATAAATGTTTGTTTCTTCCCCACTCAATCATTGTATTTTCACTAAATCTTTTTTATTTGACCACTAATGTTAGATGATTATTTAATCCAATTTCATAGCCCTGATGAATTTTTATGGTAATGTATACATGTGGTTTTAACTTTCGGTTTTCCCTAAAATTTAATTTTAATCTAAAATTTATTTTTCCTTATTACATAAAAGATGGTGGATTAAATGAGAATTATTAATTGAAGATTATTTGAATTCCATTACCCAGTCTTAATATGTGTGTTTTTTATTCTTATTAACTCTCTCAGAATGGAAATGATTACCATCACAATATCAAGGCCTATGTGATAAATGTGAATTTTTTCACATAGACGTTTTGGATTTAGTAATTCAAACAACCATATAAATTTAGGTCATTCATGAAGTAATCATCTTATGTCTATACCAGTGCCTGATAATGCCTCACATGTTCATTATGATGACCTGGAATATTTTTATATATATATTCTATTAAGATCCATCATTAAATATATTTTGGTAAGAGAACTACATAGTTCTTAGTGGGATATAAAATTAGAAAAAGGGTAACATAGGTTTTCTAGGAATTTTTCTCCATATGATGCTCATGATGTTAACGTCTTACAATCGTTCCTTCATTCTGGTGATTATTCAGTGGAGAAATACCGGTATTGATTGTTGGATGATGAAACAAAAAACTAGAGACACAAAAAGTGACTCTTTTCATCATAACCACGATTCAGTCAACAAAACTAGTTCTATAAGAAATTTCTTTCTTCTATTTATTGTGTTTGATATTATATTTCATCATTTGTGTGTGTGTGTTTGTGTTCATCCAAGAATGTGCTGCACCATAAATGCATGATAGTTTTCACCACCATAACCTAGTATAGAAGGGTCAGCCTCCTCATATAGTGCAACACATTGATATTTTAAAATAAAACTAGGTTTGATAGAGTATACAACAAGCAACTCCAACCATTAATGAATAATGATATCTTATTATTTTATAACCATTATAATATAGTCATTTAATTAGATGGTCTGAATAGAAGAAAAAAATTATTAAATATATATAAAGTCCCTAATCAATAAAAATTTATTGATAAATTCTTAGGAAATAAACAACAATGTTTTAGTGAAGACATTTTATTATTCAAAAAATGTTTTTCATCCCGAATTATTTTTTATTTATTTCTGTGAGAATATGTTATAATTAAATATTGGTACTTTTTAAAATGTATTTGATAAAAAATATCAATTTTTTTTATTAGTATATCCAAATTATATTAGTATAATTTTTTTATTTTTTTAAAAAGATTTATTTTCTAGTAAATAGTGAATAGTACTATTTTTCAATTAAAAATTTATTTTTGTTTCAAGAATTCACAATGTTTAATTTTATTTTACAATGGTTATATAGTAAATTAGTTGTGTTATTTTATGAATAATCCAACTATTTACCTTTGAAATATATCTTATTTTTGAATTTTGTATAAAACATTTTTTATACATAAAAAGGCATTTTTTGAAGTATAAGAAATTATATTTTGATGGGTATTTTGTTTTTATCATATGTTAATATCTACCACTTCAATAAATTGAAACCTAAAAATTTTGTTTTGTGTTTGGAATCTAGGGTTTAATGTTTTTTGAAATATTTCCCTTTTATATTTTCTTTATGAATAGTAACCATAGTAAATGTTTATTATCAAGGTAATGGAAAAATGAGTCAATTAGGGTTAAAACTAATTTGATAGGATTAAAATTAATTAAGAAAATTTAATTATTTCCTTTTATGAGTCTATTTAATCAATAATCATCAAAAAAATTAAATTAAACCCTTTTTTATTTGTGTTTGATGTTTACCTTTATAGTATTTAAATAAAAGATAAAGTCAAAAATATCATTGTTTTCATTTAATATCTATAAAAAAAGTGGTAGGGATAAAAATAACTTAAATTAAGTTATAAATAATTATTTTAAATATGAATTAATTAATTTATGGTGGTAATTTATTATTTAATTTTGTTTATAAAATAATTACATTAATGGTTTACGAAATTCCAAAAAAGTGCTTGTATAAGTAGGAGAAATATCAAGTACATGATTTTGAAAACTCAAAAAATAATTTATTTTACTAATTCAAAGTTTCTAATAAATTTTAGATGTAAATTTAATATAATTTATATGTTATAATGTTTTATATTCAAATTTTATTTTTTTCATGATGTTTCCAAAGTATAATTATGATAATAGTTTTTAAAATGAGAATAATATTATATTCTGTTATATATTTTATTAATTTTTTTAAAAAAATATAACTATGAAAATATGAAAATTATGATTATAAATGGTTTAAAATTTCTTCTACATTCCATTTATGATCTATTTTTAACCTTATCAGTAAAATTATAACCATTTATTATTAACAACTTCATTATCACGGTTTTGATTACAATTATCTAACCAAGAGGTTAATCCAAAATATAAGGTTTAAAATGATATCTGAAGTTTTAAAAATTTTATTCGATGATTATATTAGGACACCATATATCTTATATTCAAATTCATAAAATTTTAGAAACATTTTACATGATTTAGAGACATACTATATTATATTATTTCACAAAAGTCCAAAAATAAAATTTATGAAATTTTATTATAAAAAATATTTTCTTAAATGATTTAATTTCATTAGAGTGATGTATTATACCAATAATCTCTATTAACTTTAATTATCATGCATTAGTGGTTTTTGTATTCTAAAAAGATTATCCCACCAGTTCCTAAGCAGGAATCTAAATGATACCTAACCAAGATTAAGTAATCATCTTGCCCGACCTCTTTAAATTTATTCCTACTTTTACCTACTATAAATCCATGGGATCCATTATAAAATAATTAAATAAGTATATTTTATATAATTTATTATTATTATGATAAGAACCATAATCCACCTTCTATCACTCTATTGGAAAATGATAACTTCGTATGTGTGTATATGTTAATTGTCCCCTCTATATCACCACTACAAAAGAGGACTTTAATATAATTGGTGTTTATCAATGTTTGTAAAAAGTGAGGAAAAAGGATCCATTAATTAGTAATTGTTTAGAGTTGACAAATTGTATCTTTTATTAGAACATTTTTTACCACCGATAAAGGGTAAATTTTATCATCCATTCCCATTAGCTTTAATAAATGGTACCCTTTATTATCAATTTATGTTTAGTACTAATAAAGGGTTCCCTTTATCAAAACTGTATTATTAGTGCTAATAAAAAGATCCTTTATCAGTGCTGATAAAGGTCCGTAATAAAATGAAATAATTAAAAAAATAAAAATGTGTTTATTATAAAAAATATAAAAAACATTACTATTAAATAATTATGGATAAAATGAATAATTTGATTATATTATATTTAAATTATAAATACCCTAAAATAGTATATATTAAATATATAGATATATGTATTATAAAAATTTAACAAATAAAAATTAAAAATAAGTAAATTAAGAAAAATATTAAACATTTTACTAATTAAATAATTATTGAAAATATTAATAAATAGTATATATTAAATATATAGATATATATTAAGTTATGTAAATATGATTTATATAAGGAAAAATATTTATGATTTACATTAAATAGTCATATATTTTATTGAAAATGGTTTATTATTACAAATTAATATGAATAAAAAATGCTGACTAATTGCCTCAAGTAACGAACATAATTGAATGTCCTTTTTCCAATTTAACATATATCAAAGGTGTGTTATATCAATTTCACATATATATACCTAATTAATTAATTTTTTACACAACAGAAACACATAAATATTTACATAATTAATGAAATTGTTTTGCAATTAATTCAAATTTAAGAATTCATTTTAGAATTTCATTAAAACATGATAAATTTAATATATCATGTCTCTAATCAGTAAATTTAGTTAATTTAGTATTAATTTTATTACAATTATTTTTTAATTCATTTTTTATATTTCTTATTTTTAATTTATTTATAATTTAATACATTTTTATTATTTATTTATATATATTAATTTACTATGTATTAATATTTTAAATATGTATTAATCATTATTTCAATATATTTCAATTTTTTTAATAATTCATATTTAATAATAAAATTTTTCCAATTTATCAATATTGTTAATTTGTACTCATATTTAATTATTCAATTTCACTCATTTTATCATGCATGCACTTAAATTTAAATATTAATTAATAATATTGAAAATATATTTTTAAATATATATTTAACAATAAATATATTTTTAAATTTACATTTAATATATTTATAAATTTATATTTTAATAATTATAAGTAAATAAATATTATTTTTTAAAAAACTATTTTTATAATTATAAATAATTAATTATATATATATAATTAAAAAATTATTATCAATTAAATTTAATTATGAATATATTTACTATATTTATTATACATATATAAATATATATATTTATATAATTATAAATAAATAATTACATATTTTAGTGAATATAAAATTATAATAAATAAATTTAAATGATGAATATATTTACTATATTTATATTTATATTTAATTACTATATATATATTACAATGTAAATATATTTATACTGAAAATTGAAGATGACCATCGTGATTTTACAAAGTTATTTTATAACTTAAATAGTTGTGCTCAGATACTATCGTAGACCAGTTATAATAACTACAGAACATTTTCAGAAGTACTGAAGATAACTAACTTGAATGCTGATAGTGGATGGAGTGACAGAAGATTTAAATAATTATATGGTCTCATAAATGATATGCTTAGAAAAGAAAATGATCTACCATGTCGATAATATTAAAATAAATGAATGCAATATTCAATGGGAATGATATCTAAAAGATACAGGCTTTCCAAAATGATTGTATAATGTTTCACAAGGACCAAGAATCACTCATAAAATTCCCTAAGCATGGTGTAGATCAATGTAAGAAAAATGATAGAAGTCCTTCAAAATATGTCTGGCACATTCCTATCATTCCATTGTTTAGAGGAGTATATGGATGTTAAGAAACTATAAGACAATTAACATGGAATATGTATAAAATAATTAAATATGGGAACCTATGTCATCGACTATAGTCTCTTAAGTGGAAGAAAATTATTTATGAGTATCCTGAATTTGGAAATGAGCTGATAAAAATTATTATTATGTTATATATTTATGGAATAAATATTTTTGGGGTACAAAATAGTATTAAATGTTCATGTCCCTTCATATTGGTAAATTATAACATTCTGAAATGGATATGGATTAAGTGGAAATACATTATATTTTCTCGGCTTATATCAAGACCAAAAAAAACTCAATAATGATATTGATGTCTATTTGGATCAATTGATTTAATGTCTAAAATTGATGTGGGAGACAGGTGTTACAATATATGATGATCATCGAAATAAATATTTCAAATTTATGACCATGTTTTATGGGATGATAAATAACTTCCTCTACAAATGAAATTTATCATGATATAGAATTAAAGGGATATTGGGGTGTCCCATTTGTAAAATATGAATACACTCATTTATGTTTAAACAATCCCCAAAGGCTGTGTTTTTAGGACATCAAACAAATTTACGTTGAAAAAATAAATATTGATCATGGACAACAAAATTCTTTGGTAATATCAAACATAACACAACACCATATCCAATAATGGTTGATCAAGAATTTGATAACATAAAATATACTAACACTATTTTTTGAAAACCATTTTCAAAAAACATTATGAAAATTGGTTTGAAGAAGATGTCAATTTTATTTGAATTAATTTATTGAAAATATTTCTATTTCAGACATTTTATTGATGTCATTCTTGTAGAAAAAAATGTATTTCATAATGTTATTTTCATGTTACTAAATGTTCCTATAAAAACAAAATATGTCATCAAGGATAGGTTAGATATCATTTACTTGGGGATAAGGAATGATTTGGTACTAATGAATGGTTAAGGGTGGAATTTTTATCCTCCAAAAGTATACACTATATCCAGATAGAAAAATTTTCAAATTTTTCTTTTCCATAATAGTGTAAAAGATCAACATGGGTATTAGTCAAATATCAATAATTTCATTTAAATGAAGAATTTAAAGTTATAGGGTCTAAAATCACCCGACAGTCATATTATGGGAATTCGAGATGTTCATCAAACAATAATTCATTAATATAATTGTACAACTAATTGTTCACATGATTATAGAGGTACAAATATATGTTCTTCTCTATTATAGATTGATGTACCCCATTGAATGGTATATGGAGATTCTGAAAGGGTATGCCATGAATCATATTCATCCATAATTTTTTATTGTAGAATGATATATTATTGAAGAAAATGTTGAATTATTTTCTTATTACCTACAATATGTTGACATCATTGGTCTCCTAATGTCTCTCAGAAAAGGATTCGTTATAGGTGAATTGATTTATGGAAGATATTTTGTTACAATTACCTTAATATAGAGGGAGCAAGCACATATTTACATTTTACATAATAATGAAGATGTTGATTCATACATTGAATCCAATAAATAAATTCTTTGATATCTGAATCTATAAAGTGATTAAAGATAGATATCAAATGACCATAATTAATAGCTCATATAATGGTTATAAGATCATATTTATAATGAGTTATCTAAAAATATGAATTAAAATTTTAAATTACATTGATGGATAGATGGGGGAGAAAATAAAAATTTTATACCTCACACTGGTTTTTTAATCGATGTTTATACATTCTACAAAAAAAAATTTAGGTACAGTATAATGAAAAATTGTGTTATTACACAAGTGGACTAAGTGATGATCATATATGGTTCCATGGATAGATATCTAATTTATGAAAATATGTCATATTTTTACATTATCAAATAGATTTATGAGTTGGATTATACAAAATTTCATCTTCTAATTTTATATTCCAAATGTGTTTACAATATTAGTGAAGTGTTAGTTGATGAAATGAGCTTCATGAAAGTAAATTTTAGTTTGTAAGAGGGAAAAGTTGAGTCTTTAATAATGGAATTAAAATCAGTGAAATTATTTTATTTCTCATATCTAGAAAATAAGAGTTGGTTGATTATCTTGCTACTGACTAAAAAAAATTCAGGTCAGATAAAAATTCCATAGAGGATGGTAGTTTAACTAGGAGATCATATTCGATTTATACATGTATCAATGTAGACAATGTATTTTATGTTATATGGGGGCACAAAGAGGGGATTTGGATTCTTGATAGAGTAAATGAATCCTTAGATCCATTATTAAGAAATAATGATCAATGATAAGGTAAAAATTATTTTTAATATTCTATGTTTTCTTTATAATATCATTTATTCTCAACTACATTAACATAATCGAATTTGTTGACTAATTGTAAAAAAAATTATATTATACACATGTTGATATTACCAATCTTGTGGGAGAAGATAGTATAATAAATGAAACACTTTGGGAAGATATAAAGGTAATGTTATAATATACTTCCTCTATTTTATAGAAAAATTATATAATTAATGGTTGATTTGTTTTTCATTATTCCTTATAGAATTTTTTTTATTTTAGATTTTTTATGTCCATATTTCATGCCTTTCTACACCAAAATATTGATATACTTCTTATCCCTCAAAACCATTTCACCCCTACATTTTTGGCATTGATCACTTTCCTTCAAGTTCCCTCCAATACTAAATCGATGAGTTTATCATTATATATTCAATGTAATATAATTATGTATAAAATTAATGCATTTTTTCATATTTATTTTTAATTTATTTCTTAGTATTATTCACATAATAATTTTTTCTTTGAAAAGTGGATTCTTTTGTTCAAGATAGGTTGGTCTCTTCAAATCTTCTCATACTCAAGATATATTGGACTTCAAGGATGAAACTAATATAATAGAAATAAAGGAATTGGTCAAGAATATATAAAATCATCCTGAAAATTTTTATTCCTACATCTTATTTATATAATTTTGTTATCATTATACCTACAATATGTAAGTTAATTTCCTTGTCCTCTTTGTCAAATAATTATTTAGTTTTTTAACAGATCTTCTGGGACTCCATATTCTCATAGTTCCTTTATTTTAGAATATTTTTTCCATACTTCATTCCTTTCAACCCCAAAACATCAATAAATTTCTTCTCCATCAAAACCTTTTCAACCCTGGAGTGTTGAAATTTATCACTTTACTTCAAGTTCCATGGACTCCACAATCATAGATGTAATCTTGATTTTTTTACAGTAAAAGAATTTTACATATAATTAATATATTGTTTCATATTAATGTTTAATTTAATTATTTTTATTTTTACTCATATAACAATTTTTTCTTTTGAATTAGTACACTATTGTACTAGTTGGGGTGGTTTGGTAAAAGATTATCATTCTCATGATAAATTTTACTTGAAGACTATAATCGAGATAATGACCACATGGAATATCATCAAGAATGTGTACATCCATCATGAAAGGATGAATTCTTAATACAAATTTAATTATTTTTTCATCATTTTATATAAAATTTTTATGTTAATTTCCAAAACATTTTTATCTAATACATAATTAATTTTGTCACATATCATTTCGGAAGTCATGTTTTTCTCTCAACAATCTACAATAATACATAACATAGAAAAAAAATTCCCTACCTTTCAATGTTACCATACATTCCCATGGATTTATTTGTAGAATTAAAACACTTTATATCAACTAAATGTTCATAGGAAAAAACGTTTTTTATATATAAACATCGACTCAATATGTAGTTTTGGATGTTCGACAAATAAATCCAATGGAATGCCTATGACATAGATAGTGGTTATTTTTTTTTGATTCATTGGGACATGTAGGAATCAGTTCCTCCTCAATATGGAATATGGTGTTACCAGTATGACTCTAAGTGTAACATTTTTTTTTAAAAATTGACATTAATTTTATTAAAAAAAACAACTACCATACTCAGAAAAATTAATAAATATTCATATTCATTTGATATGTTAGGATAATGATCCAAAAATCATTTTTTATGTTTAAGAATATGTCACACCATATTCTGAGACACGATGTGGCCAGTATGGATCAAAGTGTCCATTATTAATATAAAATATACATTTTAGTTTAAAAAGGTACACTCACTGAAAAATAAAAAAAACATAGTAGGATTATCTTGATAATTTAAGAAAACAATAAATAAAATATTTTTTGTGTGTAGAAATTAGTCTTATGTAAAACTGATACATAGTGTGACTAATATAATTCAAATTGCATGTTTCTAGTTTAAAATAATAATTTATTAAAAACAAAAAGTGACATACTCAAAAATGGTAAAATGAAATATTGTTGATTTTATACTTTAGTATAATGATAAAAAATTAATTTTATACCTATAGGAATCATCCTTACCTCAATCCTACACACGGTGTGATAGGTATAACTCTAAGTGCATCTTTTTAATTGAAATTTACATCAATTATAGTAAAAAGGGACAATTAACCAGCATAAAATTGAGAAAATTAATTTATATTGTATTTATAATTCATAAAATGATCCATAAGTAATTTTTGAAGTGTATAAATTAGTTTCAGTTGAATTTGATACATGATGTGCCCAGTATAAATCTATGTGTCTGTTATTAGTTTAAAATCAACATTTTAGTTAAAAAAGTATCACTCATAGAAAACCTAGAAAACACACTCATATTGTATTTATAAAATAGTAAAATGATTCATAAAGCATTCACGAGGTTAAGGAATTCCCCTCACATAAAAATGACACATGATGTGACCAATATGAGTCAATGTGAGTGTTTTCTATTTAAAATGACATTTTAGTGACAAAGACATGAAACATACTCAAAACAAAGAAAACCTATTCTTATTTTTTTATACATTAATAAAATGATACATAAGACATTTTAGATTTATAGGAATCGATCGAACCTCAATCTGAGGCACAGTGTCACTGGTATGAATCCAATTTCATCTCTTTATTTAAAATTGACATCAATTATTATAAAACAATCAAATGACTTACTCAATACATAGAAAAAACATACTGATTGTTTTTATAATTTATTATATTTATCTTTTAGTAATTTTGGATTTTTTTGGTATCATCTAAACCTGAATATGATATACGATGTGCCCGATATGACTCTATGTGTCTCTTATCAATTTAATATTTTCATTTCTATTTATAAATTTCCACTCCCCGAAAACTAATAAAATATGATCATATTATTTTTAAAATTTAGTAAAATTATTCATTAATCCTTTCTGATGTGTAGGAATCATTTTCTCATCAAACCTACACACGATGTGGCTAGTATGGGTCAATGTGCATTTTTCTGTTTCAAATTATATTTTATTAAAATAATAAAAGTGACATACACAAAACCGATAAAAACAACTATTTTGTTTTTATACATTATTTAAATTATCCTTATTTCATTTGAGACTTATATAAATTAACCTCACCTTAATCGGAAACTGGTTGTGACTAGAATGACTCAAAGCACATCTTTTTATTTAAAATTGACTTCAATCTTAGTAAAAAAAGATAACTAGGCTACTCAAATCCAAAAAAAATAGTATTGTTTTTATAATTTAGGAAAACAAAACATAATTCATTTTTGATGTGTAGGAATCATACTCAGCTCAATACTATAAACGATGTTCCCTATATGAATCAATGTGTCTATTATCAGTCTAAAATCAACATTTTAGTTCAAAAAGTGTCACTCACTGAAAAATGAGAAAACACAATAGGATTTTCATGAGAATTTAGGAAAATTATTAATAAATCAATTTGGATGTGAATGAATCTACTTCATGTAAAAATGACACAGTAACTGGTCGGTATGAGTAAAAGTTTGTTTTCCAGTTTAAAATCACATTTTATTAAAAAAAAGACAAGTAAGATACTCAAAACCAGGGAAAAATGAGAATGTTTTTATGCCTTAGTAATACAATCCATAAGTCATTTAAGAATTTTAGGATTCATCCTCAACTCAATCCAACACACATCGTGATCAGTATGACTCCAAGTGCATCTTTTTATTTAAAATTGTCATCAATTTTAGTAAAAAAGGAAACTGAACTGCTCAAAAATGAGAAAATGAATTTTAATTGTTTTGATAATTTATTAAAAATATTCATAGATAATTTTTGACATGTAGAATAATCATAACCTCAATAATATGTAAGATGATCCCAGTATGACTCAAAGTGTCTGTTATCAGTGTAAAATTGACATTTTAGTTCAAAAAGTGTCACTAAATGAAAAAATATTCCTCATATTGACTTTATAATATAGGAAAACAATTCATAAATCATTTATGACATGTTTTAATTAGTATCATGTTAAACCACCACACAATATAACTGTTATGAGTCACGGTGTGTGTAATCAGTTTAAAATGATATTTTAGTAAAATAAACATGTGACGTACTAAAAACAAGGAAGACACATTCAGACTGTTTTGACACTTTATTTGAATGATCCATATTTCATTAATGATTTTTAGGAAATATATGAACCTAATCCTAACACATAGTGTGACTGCTACGAAACTATGTGTTTTTCAATATATAACTCCCATTTTCGTTTAAAACGTGTTTCATTTCACCAAAACAGAGAAAGCAAGCCTATATTGTTTTCATATCATTATATATACTATTACATAATTTATTTCCTTATAATTTTTATATTATACTTATTTCATTCATTTTCATAGAGATAATTATTTAAGGTGAATAAGAAATTGTGTCACATTTATGAATCAACTACAATTCAGTTGGATACACAATATTCATGGTATGATTGAAAGACTAGTTAAAAATTAACATTAACTGTTAATTAATGTCCTGATATTATTTCTAACATAATATTTTTTTATTAGGTACATTATTTCATTATCTTGATCATGGGTGGTTTGTTTTGAAAAATCATGACTTCGGATAATTACCAAAAAATAAAGGAACATTGAAATTTTTAAATGTATATCATAATTTGTACTTATGTAATTGTATAACCAAGGTTTAAAATTCCTATAATATATTTCCTTTTATCATATTTTTTTGAATTTTATTTCATTTTAATTATGTAATTCTACTTTATTCTTTGCGATATGTTGTGGTAGTTTTTCGTGTTGTGATTTGTTGTTACAACACACTACACTAGTGCTGCAGTGTGTTGTTATAGCACAGTGCAGAATGATCCTTTATCAGCACATTTAAAAGTGATGATAAATTATAACTTTATTATTTATTTCACAATAACTGATAAATAACCCCTATATCATGACTTCTATAAGTACTGATAGAGGTGTCCTTTATTAGAACTAAATAAAAGTGCTAGTAAATGTTTTCATTTGTCAATGCTTCTAAAAGTGATGAAAATGGACCCATCTATCGGTGATTTTTTAGTGATGATAAATAGAACATTTATCAGTTATTTTTTTAGAATTGATAAAATCCTAGGTATTTTAGTCACTCTTCATTATTCAAGTCTTCTTAAGCATAGATAAAGGCCATTTTTAGCAAAATAAAAGGTCTATATTGTGATAGTGCATGAAGTGAGATTTCTGATTTAAATTAATGGTAATAAGGATATATTTGATTAACATATAATGATTATTTGATATAAAAATTATCCTATAAATTAGAATTATTATTTACCTTTTTTTCTCCATCCATCAAAAAATGAAAATATTGTGCATTCATACGTATAACCTACCATCTCCCTGAACGATGTAATTAATTTTTCTAAATCTATATTCCATCGATGACTCTAAATATATCTATAATGAATATATATTATATTTATATAATTTATAATATTATTAATATTATTATACCATGATCAATGTATAAGGACCATAACTACCGAACCAAAACTCTCATGAAAAAAAAATAGTGAACTCTTGAAAACGGTGGTTTTAATAATCAATCATTGAAAATTGGAGTTTAAATTTTATAGGTGGGTAATATATGATATTATAAGTATATAAAATATTATTTATTATAATTATAATAAATATTAATTAATTATATATAATTTTATAGCACTTTTTAATAAGGTCAAACTTGAGGTAAGGGTTTCTAGCCTCACTTTTATTTATGTGAGACTTATTCGATATTCACCACTTTTTTCATTTGTCTGGTGTATATGCTACCCATTATATTAATTTATTATTATTTAATTATTTTTTATATATTTAAATTTGTATAATTTTTTTGGTTTGGTGTTTTATATGGATATTGCAAAAGCAATAACAGTTTTATCTTACCGTCTCATTATTTACCGGGACTGTTTATGATTAAGTTTATGATGGAAAACTTGTATGATATACCTATCAATAAACATATGAATTTTAATATCAAATCTTTTGTTGAATACATGTTTTACTTTAATTTTACTTTATTTATGTATGAAAGCAACTGATAGAATTTTTTTAAAGAAAACTGAATTTTTTTCTATATTCCGTAAAAACCCCTATTATTCAATGTCCATGTTTTCTAAAAAAACTATAATTTTTTTTAGTATTATAATATATTAAAGTAATTTCACACATTTTTTAATTATAAAAAAATTAATGCAATGTTTTGTTCATTTTTATAATGTTGTACTTTGGAATTTTTATCGAAAATGTGAAAGGAATATTTTTTAACATATAAAGTATGAATATAATTTCCCTTCAACATTAATTCTAAATTATTTGAAAATTCTTCTACATGTTTCCATGTTTCTTTTCAAATAAAATTTTTTCATTAATATATTATTAATTTATTCATTTTAAAGATGTGATTTTAAAATTAAATGGGTTTTTTTCAAGAAATATTCTATGTATTATTTTAAATACATTTTTCATTGATTATAACATCCTATGATGTTACATATACTTTATAAGATATACAATTAAACGATACCATCCATATTAATATTCTTGATCATTTATGGAAATGATATATTTATAAAAGTAATTTATTTTCTATGGGTTATGTTATGATGAAATGTTGAAATGTTTATGAAACCGACTTCATTTTCATGGGTTATTATATAATGGATGTTTTATGATCTTCTAGAACACATATATATGACTTTCAAAATATTATGGGTGGTCCTAGAATTATATAGACCATTAATTCATAAGGTGAATGTGGATATCTCATGAGATAATAAGGACAAGATTGGGGAGTGAACTTAGTTCTGTACTGGACTTTTTCCACTATGATAGCCTTAGTAGTAAACCATGACAAAGGATATTATATAATAATAAGTGAATCAAATCCAATTGTATAGCCTTGTAAATTATCCTTAACTAATTAATCAAATTTATATGATAATTTTTATGCCAAAAACTTATGTATTATTCCAATGTTAATATATCATAGATCAAATTTATTGATTTCTTTATAATTCATTCCTTATGAACTGATAAGCTATATTACATAATAAATGATTATGATTTATGATGTGTCTGTTTTTATTTTAAAATATTATTCACATATTAACTTATCCATATTTTCTTATTATACATAATTGATTATTGATATCTCCCTTGTTTACACATAATGAGCATCCCTGCATAGCATTTTTTATGTTTCTTTTCCCTAGGTTATGAAGAAAGTTATTACGTATAATATGTCTAAGAAGGGAATATTTAATAATTAAATTATTGGGATATTATATAGATATATTAGAAATAGGGTTTCTATGTATCTTATTTTCCCTAGATACTAAACCACTATGATTCTTGTGTGGATCATGTTGTTATATTTTAAATATTCATATGAAAAGATATTATATTTATGTCTGAAAAGTTTGGGTTGTAATATTCTGTATCTGAATAAGGCTTAGTAAATATTTAGAGATTATGAGTAGATACATTTTTTTTATAACCATGTCTATATACCAATGTATATGATAACATCATAAATTTAGGGTAATATATAGATTATGTAGTCTTCCTATCAATTCATCCTTATTTGGAAACTGAATGTGGAGGTGGTTTTGGAACACATGAATCTAGGGGTAATAGTCATAAATATAGTTTTTCATTGTATATTTAGCCCATAATTATAGTGAAATTCGATTATTCCCTTATTGTGAATTTTTTTTGAATGTATCATGGTATATTCTTGGGTTAACTGACATTTTCCTTATGAACCATTACGATGGATTTGAATGGATAATAATCAAGTATAACCTAGGTTAAACATACGGTTTCATAGATTGAAAATATGGTTACCTTATTTATACATCCAATGAATGATTTTTTATGATTAAATTATTCATCATAATGAATATTGTTTCTCACATATTAATTTTTCATTTTGGTTGATGGTTAGAACAGAATTGATTGCTATTAATATAGAATTTAATGGAATAAGAAATGATTATCCTCATTTGAAACCAAATAAAATGAGATATGAAAGGGGAAACATTGTGATTATATATAATTATCTATCTCCTAATATAATTAAAAATTATAAATTTGGTATGTATCTTAACACAACTAAAAAGATAAAAAAGGAGTTTTATGAAGCTAATTTAGGGAAAAATATTATGCTTTCTGTTTGTTAAATATATATGAAAATTTACTCTGGGAAATTTCTTCGAAGAATAAGAAAAAAATTTATGTCTCTAATCAAAGGGTATAATAAAAGTAATTGATGATGAAAATTTAATATTATGATGTAGGGAAATGAAGTTCATCTTAAGGAATCATTTTAATCTCAATGTCTTATGTGTGGGAAATATGGGCATTATTGGATCCAACTCTCGGATTGAAATGTTAATACCTAGACCAAGAATGGATCTATGATATGTCAAATGTTTAAGTGACACTATTGAAAAATACATGTATTGGGATTAAATAAATTTTTTAGAAGTGTGATATAAAAAATATTTTGGATATAATAATGATGAAACATATGATGATTATTTCATATATATTTTTTATAAGGATTTGAGAACATATGTTGAATGGTGTAAATAACTAAGAATATATATTTTGTGGTATAGATAGAATGATTATGTGGGATAAATAGATGATTGAAATTGATGATGTAATTGGGATATTATTGGTAACCCTGAAATTTAGAATTTATTAAGGTCATATTTGATAATGTTTATTACAATATTTGATTAAAATAATGTATTCAGTAGTCTGTGATTTTATTTTTTGAATAAGGAGTGTGTAAATTTTTGGAAGTATATTTGTTTTCAGGTCAGGTTAACATAAGAGTAATAGATACCATCAAGGGATTATAACTTTAAGCTTCATCATATGTTCAAAGGCATAGATTATGCTTTTTAAGTTTTATGTTTTATTATATTTAGGTGGTATGAAAATTTTTATAGGTTTTATAAAGAATACAACATTTTGTATTAAATAACCCTTTAGTTTCGTATAAGATTTTTATATGTTAATTATTTTATTATTGGATAGTTGGAAATAGGAAATGATAATTGATGCAAAGTGATTCATTGAAAAAGTGATATTTTTAGAGGTATTTATTTTTTTTCTAAGGATTAGCATTCAATTTAGTATCTAAAATTAATTCATTATCTTTTTGTGAAGTTCACTAAATTTTAATATTATAAATAGATTTATCATGCTTATTAAAAACTGTATATTTTTTCAGGAAATCAAAAGTTACATTTTATTAATTGGTTTTAAAGTGACATTTGTTATATTATAATATTATTAATCCAATTATGTTCATTTTATTTAATTTTATGGCCTCATTTAATATAAAAATATTTTTGATATATAAAAAGGTATTTTTATGAATAAAAAACTATTTTTTATTGTGATTTTTTGTTTTTATCATAAATTAATTTCTACCTCTTGTAGAAATTGATTCTGGAAAATTTTATTCCATATTTGGAATCATGATTCCCAAATTTGATAAATAATTCTCTCTTATGTCAGTTCATTTTTAATATTAACTATTGTAAAAGAAATACCATGGTAAAGGTATAATTTTTTCATTATGGTTAAAAATAATGAGATGAGGAAAAAAATTCATTAAAAACATGAATTTATTTAATTATATTTTTATATTTTTTCCATAATAATCCAAAATTCAAAAATATTAACTTTTTCCATTTGGATTTTATTTTTACATTAATAATATTAAAGTAAAAGATACAGTGAAAATTGTCACTTTTTTTGTATATATATTATTTTTTGACAGGGATCAAAATAACATGTGTTCTGTTATAAATGATTATTTTAAATGTTAGTAATTTTTTATAGTTTTAATTTATTGATATTTTTTAATGATGAAATAGTTACCTTAAATTCGTACACAACTCTGAATTCTATTTATAAGACGTATATAAGATATTAGAAAGGTTTAAAATTTTAATATTTGAATTCCATTTCATTCATGTTGTTTTCAAACACAAATTATAATAATGATTATTAAAATGATAGTAATAGTATATAATGTAAAAGATATTACATTATATAATTTAAATATCATAAAAATATTTTATGTGGAAATTTAAGTCATAAAATGGTATAAAATTTCTTAAATTTATCATTTATAAAACAAGTTTTACTTTATAAGTGAAATGTTAACCCTTTAATATGAAAAACAATTGGCACGTTTATGATTACAATTGGTTAACCAAGGGGTTAAACAAATATATAAGGATTAAAATGATATCTTAACCAATCAATGTTTGATTCTATGATTATATTATGACCATATATTCCTTATCATTTAATACAAATCATTTTAGAACTATTTTTCAATAGTTAGACACATATTATATTATAATACTACTTGTATTTCCAAAAATGACATTAAATATATTTTATAATAAAAATTATTTTAATGAATTGAATAAAATTTACAGAAATATGATATTCTTCTAATTTAATTTATTTGGTTTAAAATATATACCATAGTCCATTTATGGCTCACTTTTTATTTTATAGTAATTCTAGGACCTTAAAGTGTAAAAAACATTGACATCGTGGTAATTTTGAAAATGATTAACATAGGGTTAAAAATAAGAGATAAGGTTGAAAAAAAAACAAAAACTTATCAAAATTTATTAGATGAGATTATTTTGACTCAAGATCATATTATATTCTTGTTATATAAATTTCTATAAATTTATTCAAAAAAATTAAATTATATTAATTTAATACATTAATTAATTCAAAGTGTCTCTCTCCTCTCATTCATAAATGGATACCTCCTATCCTTCATTATCCACAATATTTTAGCCTTATATTTGAACCATAACCTACACAAATCTCTAATTAAATTCCATATTCATGAATTAGAGGTTCTATACTTATTAAAATACCATTCCAATAATATGTATGAAAAATCTAAAGGAGGTCTACCAAATAAGAGGTAATCACCATACCCAACCTATTTCAATTTATTTATTCTTCTACCTCATGTAAATCCAGCATATCAACTTTAAAATAATTTATTAATATATTTAATCAATTTCATTATTATGATAATTGAACATCCATAATCCACTTTCTTCCCATCCTTTGGAAAATGATAATGTTGCTCCTGCGTACGTGTGGACTACAACCTCCATTAAGCGATGCGATTCATTTTTCATTTCCATTTTATATGGATGGTAATAAAGATATATTTAATAAATATTCAATATATATATATATGATATATTAGTGATACTAAAATGTAGTGATTATAAAAATATCTTTTATTTTGTCCGTCTAAATTTGAAAACAACGTTCATGAATATGTATGACATACCGTCTCCATGAATTGTGTAATTCATTGTCTACCAATATATTTTATGGAATTATATATATATATATATAATGAATATATATGATTTGTATATCATGGTTAAAAATCTAGAGATTATGGAATAATCACCAAAGTATAGGGATCAAAACCACTGAACCAAAACTCTCATGACTAACAAAATAGTTATCAACTAAAAATGACATATTTAATAAATAATAATTGAGAAATGGGAGTTGAAATTTTAAATGAATCATATATGATGTTACAATTTTAAATATGATTCTATTATATAATTATAATAAATTTGAACTTATTATATATGATGTTAGACCACTGTAGATGAAAATCAAATTTTAGGTAAGGGTTTCTCATCTCACTTTTATTTCTATGAGAGTTATGTCATATTACCCACTTGTGTCCTTTGTGTGGTGTATATAATTCCCATTAATTTATTTTATTTTATTTCATGAAAAATATTTGGATTTAAAAATCAATCCAAGTATCTATCTTTCCGATGTTTTTATATTATATTTATAAGGGTTTTAATTTAAAATCACATTATTTACCGGGATATTTTATGATTACGTTTGAAATGATAAAAAATTATGATATAACTATAAATAAACTCATGAAATTTATTTTAAAATGGTTTTTTTGGAGATTACATGTTTCAATTTTATTTTCAACTCTTTGAGCACTCAAGAGACTGATAGAATATTTTTATGGAAACTCGAATTTATTTCTCTCTTCAATCAAAATTCTATTTTCTTTCTATATCATTGTTCAATAGAAAGATATCAAATATTTTTTTCTTATTCCACTATAATTTTTAAAAGTGATTTTCACCAATTAATTACATTTTAATATATTGTTTGAAAGGAATCTTCTTTTCTTTTTGCGAATGTGGTGTTATTGACATTTTTTAGAAAATGTGAAAGGTATATTTGTTTTGACATACCTGGAAAGAACATAGTTTTCCAATACTATGAAAACTAGATGCTTTGAATCATACTTTATTACTATACATGATTCTTTCCAAATAAATTTTTTTTATTTTATTTTATAAATTTTCACAATTTAAATAATATATTTGACAATGAATATGGTATTTTACACAAAACTATTCCTAGTAACATTTTAAATGAATTTCTCAACTATGATAACATTCAATTATGTTACATATTTTTTACTAGATGTATTATTTAAGGATACCATACATATTCATTTTATGGATGGTTTATAGTGATGATATATTTTTAAAACCTATGTATTTTTCATTAGTTGTGTTATTATAAACTATAAAAATGTTTATGAAACTTATTTCTATTATATATGTTGTGATATGATTAATGTTTTATGATATTTTGGAATATATATGTAATATTTTCATTATTTGGTAGGTGGGACCCAAATTATATAGAAATATACTGCATTGGGTAAATATAGATATCTCATGAAATAATAAAGAGTGGAATGGGGAGTGTACTTAGTTCAGTAAGGGACACTATACAATATTATAGTATTTGGGATCACCTTGACTAAGGATATTATGGAATGGAGTGTAAATCCAATCCACTATTATTTTATTGGAAATGAGCCTTGACTATGGAAATTATTTTCTATAATTATTTATATTCCACTAACTTATGTATTATTCACAGGTTATCCCCTCGAAGAAAATGCTATTTGATTCCTTTATGATTTATGCCTTGTCAACTTCCAAGATATATTCCATGACACATGATTATGATCTATGATATAATTGGTATGGTTTTCCAAAAAAATTCTAGGGTTCTCATACCCTTATGTTCATTTCATTCTTAATTGATCAATGATATCTTCCTTTTTACCTTTACTAGGAATATGAGCTCACATTTGATTATGAACAATTATTTTATGTTTCCATGTTTCCAAATACACTAAACCAATAATATTCTAGTAATCATAATAATTTTATTTATTGTGTATTAATATAAAAAGATCTAAATTTATGTCTAAAAGGATTCAATCACTATATATAGTATCTCTCATCTGTATTCTTTTTCATTTAATTCTATAATTAATTTTTTTCATAGTAATAATCTTTGATGGTTTATTTTGTTCTCGCCGTAAATATAGGATCAGTGTGATCGAATGAGAATAATATCATGATGTTAATTTATTGTTTTATTCATTCTATATCCATTATCATGAAGAAAAATCAACTTTTTGTTAAATTACATCAATATATTATAAAAAATTACATATTAATTTTATAACTACCATATACATTTTAATTTTTCTGGTCTATTATTGGGGATAGACATGATAATGATCCCCCCTAGTAGTTTGTCGCCACTATTTATCTTTTTCTTGATTGGATAGGTGTGGTGATCTCAGGCCATACCAATAAATAAACTTCCTACAGCCCCCTATTCGACTTTGTTAAAAATTTAATGGGTCATCTACCTTTAAAATTGGTGGAAAAGTTTGTCTATGAAATGATATATTGTCTTTGGGTATTCTTTTAATGGTAATAAAAGGAGAGGATAATGATTGAATCACTGATGAAATAGCTATACATAACTACAAAACAAAGATGGGGTGTTTGGTATAGGATCGGGAAATGTATAATAGTTTATATTAGTGGTATGTGGGGTGTTTGTAGAATAATTAGAAGGGTTCAATACGTTGTGGAATTGTACAACAGAAGAGAATATATGTGGAGGTACGTCAAGTGTTGCTTCAAGGACCATCTACTCTAACTGAGAGCTAATATAATTTATAGAGAGAGAAGATTATTAATCGAACTAGATTTTGTGTCCAATGGGAAATAATATAGGTATAAAGAATAATTTTACCAAATTTGATGGCATGTGAGAAGAGTTGATGGGGAGAAGATGGTCATATAAAATGGTGTGTAGAATTTAGGTTCAATGTGGAGTGGTTCCCTCAACCGATGTAGCGGGCAAGATCATATAGAAATTTGAGGTTCTGCATGAATAGGTAAGTGGGAAATGGGTTTACATTCTTTCAGTTTAAATTAAATTTAAAAGTATATCAATGTGACTAGTATCTAGTAGATTAAATAGTGGGTTATTTGAAGAGGGGGGTCATTTAATAAGTTCAATCAACTTTTATTTGATATTAAATTTTAATTTATTATTGTATACCTATACATGTATTTTTGACACACACACTCCCACACATATATCTTTATCTGTATGAATTGGGTAAAATAAAATTGTGATGACAATATATATATGTATACCTTTATGATTTCTAATAGGAGAATATAATAAATAGAAAATAAACCCAAGATAATAGTATACATATATTTTCATAAACAAATAATTGTATATATTTTTATAATTTAATGAATTAGATTTTGATAAATATATATTTTTTTAAAAATTGAGGTAAATTTTATTAATATTATTGTTAGTATAGGTAATAAAAATAACGATATTATTATATATTCTATAGATCGGGCCATTCTTGAGTGGTAAAATCATCTCGTAATTCAGTATATGAATGTGGTTCAAACTCTGAAATCCTAAATTAGGGCAGATTTCTTGTTTACTTATGGAAAATGATATTGGAGGTGATTCAGGTAATAATAGAGATAGGGGTGAAACCCCATTTATAATTATGATCTAATTCCTCTAACCGGGACATTCTAATCGCAACACATAATCAATTCTGGGTTTTAATCTTAAAACCAATTGGTTATAGGAGGAGTATCTCATCCAAGATAAAATTCCATCCGACACTCATTATGGAAACTTTTATTGGATAAGTTTATCACACCTAAAAAACCCCCTTAAAACAAAAACCAATCATATAGTACTCTCTCTCAATGATAATCCACTAGATTCGAACATCATGAACTATTATTTTCCCTCATCATCGGTACTCATCGACAAACCACTCCTATCTTGATGACTTTAAACACACGGCACTTCGAATCCACATCCTACAATATAGATATCATTATCACTGTTAATATGGGTTGGGGAAACACCAACCATATCACACCTTGGGCTAAATCATGGATTTGATTCCACTTTAAAGTATCATATTTCCTCTATCCCAATCCTTCCTAGCCCAACACATATTCCCTCACAGGGTCACATCCTAAAACCAATAGGAGATAGAACGTGTATACCATACAAGTTAACAATTCATCAACTAATAATTATTGAAAACATTGTGGAATTTGTTTTTTACATCCAATAATCCACTCCTCAAACTAAAGACTTCTCAATAAATCCCCCCTTAAACTATAATACACCATATCTAAATAACATTCACCATTTCTTTCTCATCATCATCTCTTATCACCAAATCACTATTAGGGGGAGTACTTTTAACACAAGGATCCTTTGATCAAAATTCATCAATTGAGACACCAATACCATTTTCAATTTCTTGTGGATATTCTACACATAACACACCTAGTTTACATCATGGCTCTAATACCACTAATTAGGATCCAATTCATCAAACCCATCACTTCTAGGAGAAACACATAATACCTTATAATTCTTCATCCTAATCCCCATTGAGGATAAGTTGGGTACCTCGTCCAAGTTTGTATTACATCCACTAATCCTTTTGGATAGACTTTGTCTCAATATTATAATGGAAAACACTTAAAAAGGTTCTATCGTGAATAAGTATTGAAACAACTCATAAAAATCACTCAAAAAAGAAATTGTAATTGGGTGATGGTGAATTTAGAAAATAGTGAATTTTCATATGGGGAGATATTTATTTTATATCGAACCCTTACCCGCTAGACCATACCTCTAAGAAAAAATTAGAGGACTCTAAATAATGGGGGAGTCATTTCAATTTTACTAAATTAAAGTGGGAGTCATTTTTTTCATTTTAAAAAGTCTATTTACATGTCTTCTATTTGATTATTTGTTTAAGATAAAATAAAATATCAAAAATTTCTTTTTAACTATCAACCATTGTTCTAATATATGTACAACGATACTCAAGGATCTTCACTATCTGAAATTATCAGAGTCGATCTCATTCGTCATTAAATCATTTAGATTTTATATAATATGATTGTGGTAAGTTTCACACACTCTTTTTCAAGTATATCTTGAAAAAGGTGATATTATTCCCTAACTATCACAATATATTATAAGATGCTCTTATCAATGATGAGATCCTCTAATAAAATTATCATCTAAATAAAATATTTCTATTCTGGTGTCGTTATCACATACATCTTCTCAACCATGGATAAATAAAAAACTAATTGTAGTATTCAAATATATCTCATAGATCCTCCTATAAGAGTAAATAAATAATGATTATGGATTTACATTGAAAAAAATAACCTACAATATATGAATAATCAAATCCTAAAATAGTGAAATTTAGTATTCCATAAATTTATGTAGAATCTAAGGTCCCCATGATATATCTCATGATCCTATTCAAAATGTTCTGATGCTTCCATTATGGATTATACATATACCTATTATCTTGTCCCACTTCATGTGAAATTCCTAGTCAAGTACACACTATAGTGAACATTGGAATCCCAATATCTCATGAATATGGGACATAACATATCACTATCCACACTACTTCATATATTGAACTAATTATTTAAGCTCACATGAAATTAAAATGTAGTGGTGTAGATATTGTCTTATAGTCTTTCATGTTGAATCGCTTCAAGAATTTCATCAAGTAAATATTGACAGAAAAATTGTCTAATTATTTCTATCTGAGTAAATATACAACTCAATAATCATGTTTTTTGTTACAAAATCTTTCATTTTATTCATCTTATCCAACCATGCCTTTATATCATGGATATTATCACTTATGGGGCTTAAAACAATAATTTCTTCCAAGTAAAATAGAATAATGATAAAATTATTACCATATAAACCCTTGAAATATTCTCAAAGATAAAAATGGATTATTATGTAACTAAGACTCAGTCTATAGGAATAAAATCTAATGTATCAACAACTCATCTCCTTATTGAGACCGTAAAAATGTTTCTTCAACCATTACACCAATTTCTGTTTATATTCTTCTACAAAACCTTTAAATCAGAGCTTGTAGATCATTTCATCTAGATCTCCATGGGGAATATTTTTCTTCAAATATAGATTCTCTATTTGTATAAATATATTTATATAATACATCACCAATACAATAGAAATATTTGTTAGTATAACAAGATAAAAAATAATTAAAATAAATGATTCAATATCTTGTGATTATGTAAGGGTTTCTTTTATCAACATAAATTTGAACTTCCATCTAGTGGGAGGGTTGTTTTAATAAAAGGAGTTTGGAAGAGTATTTAAAATTTTTTCACACCTCAAAAGGAATTTTTGAACATTGAATCAGGGTCGAAGATAGTTCAGAGTATTCGAAAATACCAAGGGAATATATAGGGATGAATTAAGTTACTAAAAAACCTTCATCTAGTTAGTGAATAGCTATAGGTTTGATGGTGGAAAGGGAAGAATATTTACATTCATCATGGGCTCACTGGTGGCCTCGAGAAATCTATAAAATGGGATACTATATTTCTGATGGACTGCAGGGATGTTTTTTATTGGGATACCACTATAATTTTTCCAGGGGGCCTATTTTTACCTCTCAATAGATTTTCCCACCTCACCCATGGCTAGTATCTCATACCCACACCCATTATTAACCATTTGGATGGATTGATGAATCTCCCTTGTTCTTGGAATGATTCTACTTTCATCAGATGCATTGGTGTGATTATGGTAAGTTTATGACTCGTTTCCTCTCATGCATTTCCCTATCAATTTATTTTTCTAATTAGGAATTATTGTATGATCCCATTATTAAATTATGGAATCATCTCATGATGATGTGATTTATGTAATTTCTCGTTAAAAAATGTCCCGAGAGAACATTTTCACGTTGTATCCCATTATTTTGGTAATGGTATATTATCTTTTGGGTTTTTAATGTGTTCTGGGTTAAATTAAATTTTTTCTTATGATCTCGTTTCCAGTTGATATAGAATTGGTTGTGGTTACTGTCTAAAGCATGACACGGTCCTCTAAAGGAGGGTTGATCTACGTTAGGTGCGATGAGATAACATGGTGAGTCAATTATCATTTATTAATAAGTGAGCAATGTTTTTTATCAATCATAAGTTCATAATTAATTATATTTTGATTATAATTAATTGATTTTAGTTTTTAAATTTTTTTAGTATTGTGGGAACATTGATAATTGGTCATCGATCATAGATGATTTTGGGAAACTAGTTGTTGAACTTGGAATCAAGAATATAACGAATATATGATTGAGGTTGGTGGTCACTTTTAAAATTTACCCATATTCGTGCCTTAATGATTAGTGGTATCCTATGTGGTCAGATCAACCTCTCCTTGCATTGATTTTTTTAACTTATATAATTAATAGTGGATTTTAAAATGTTTAAACAACATAATAAATCTTTTTGAAACTAAAAAACAGAACATCCGAGAGGAATTCAATGAATATTGTTGTTTTAGGTAATGGTTATGGAAATTGACTTTGAAATAGAATTGTTCAATTATCTCTTGTGACTTATTTTATAATTTTTTTCTATGGAAATGACGTTATGTATATGTTTTTATTTAAATTATATAAGTTTTATGCTTGTCATGGTTAAACTGAGGGTGAATGTATCCCCCAAGTATGTGTTGGTAATGAATGGATAAAAATTGGGTGAATATATCCCCCGAGAGGTTATCACGATTTTTTGTTGAACCCAAGGTGAAAATGTCCCCAGGATGGATTTTGGGATTGATGGGTAAACATTCGGATAACATAGTCCTGGGAGAAAATTTTGGCCCTAATGATGGTTACATTACCCCCTGGGTACCAATGGTTTGTTTGGGGGTTGTAATTTTAACCAAAGAGGTAGTTAGGTTGGAATGGTCATTAAAACATGCTTAGAGACACCAAATTATTAGATGAAGTAGGAATGTACCATTCCTGGGGTGAATCTGGCCCCAGTTTTGGTGATTGTTATATTTATTTATATTTAGGTATTCTAATATTCAAATTTTTAACTTCTTACATTAGTAATTTTTGTTTCATTTTTATCAGAATAGTTATATTTATTGACACTATTGGTGTTTTCCTTCTGAGTTTTACTCACACCCATTTCAGTCTACTAGAGAACCCGGGTACCTGAGATGATGCTACATGCTTGCAGGTCTGGGATAGACTACAAGTGTAGATCCTAGGGGTGGGAATAGGTATAGGACCCAAGGCCGTAATTATAGATTTTCTTTGTTTTTTCTTTTAGTAATTTGTTTATTGTTTTATGATTTCTTGACATGTGCATTATATAGTACATTTTTTCAACATGATTTAATTTTGATTATTGTTGGAACATTCCTATTTGTAATTATTTTACTTATTTTTATATATAATATATATAATAGGTTTTACATTAATTATTTTTTGTTCTGCTATGTGGGTATATTTTCCACAATATACTACCTTATCACATGTTCTAAGTCACTTGTATCTAGAATATGTGGATATCTTCCTGAAGAATGGCAGTGTTCCACTGGTTTGGTTGTTAGACGGTGGTCAATGGTGGAAGGATAATACAAAGTTGATTTAATGAATTTTAATTTTTCTTCACTACTTGGAAATGAGGGAAAGAGTAACAATAATTTTTCAAAGTATGGTACATAACTTTATCTATTGACCTTCCACCCCACATGTGAGAAAAATTCATGTTTCCATGGGTGGTATTTTTGTTCATGTAGTTCTCTTTTACGGTTGATTTGGTATTACCACGAGTGATGAATTTGATTGTGATGTTATTGATTTATTGGAATTTATCTCTTAGTATGGCATGGAAAGAGAGGGTGAGTTAAATAATAATAATAGGCATGTATAATTTATATTTCATTTTCATGATTCCTTGTGATTGATTACATATTTACCAAAACTATGACCTAGGTTGATTATTTAATGTGTATTATTCCATTAAGATGTTGTGTCCATATAATTTTATGTTTGAATCATACATATCCAATCCCTTAAATTGATAAAATACATGTTATGTGATTGTATGGATCGATTACTATGATGTTTCAGCTAAATAAAATGGCAATTACAACATAAAGAGTGTTTTACTCCATAAATTATAATTAACATCTTATTTAAGTGGGGAAAACTATAGAGATTTCATGTTAAAGTACATGGTTAAAATTAAATTTTATGAAGAAATATTTTATTCATTATATGGTTTCAGATAAAGAACATATAAATATTTTTCCTCTCTAACTTTTACTTGATGTTTTATTTTTCAGAGAACTTGTTATGCAAATATATGGTTAATGTAAAATGGATGATTAAAATTTTGAATCTTATATATATATGGGGTGGACAAGTATTTGACCCGATAAATGTATATTTGGGGTTATTAAGATCCCTTAGGTTATGTGATATTGCTTTGTTGTTGGGAACCCTGTTTATAATGTAAATCCAATATGTTATAGGTCATAGTGTGCATGACCTAATCTTGGAAATTTTTTGAAGGGAAAGAGAGAGTTATTAGCTTTTGAGACCATTGGGGGTGTGTCATGGAAGCTTGTAAGTTTGTGTTTTGTTTCTGACATGGGAATGGGTATGGTGGTTTAGATTCAAATATGTTTTTTGAGACCTTATATTGGGTTTTTTGGGAAATATTATGCCATGTTACCCTGATAGGGAGGTTTGTTACACCCAGAGTTTTGGTATATGTGGGGCTTAGTGTACGGGATTGGTGGGAGATCAAAGTGAAATTATATAGTATGACTCTATATTTGGGATTTGGTGCCTTTTGACCTTTGTGGGAAACTTGTGAGAAGGATCTTTTAAGACTATGAGTTCCCCTAGGTACATGGGGTTGTGGTAGATATTCCAACTTATAACATCAGTACATGAAGGGTGTTACTGGGTATGTGGTTTTGGAAAATTAAATGGATTCTTAATTCTATGGTTAGAGCAATTGGGCTAGTTACATTAGTATTCGGGATAGTTTTTGGATGGGAATACTCATTCTTATGTCTATTCTGAGTAACTCTAATATGTTGTTTTGTGTGGGTTGGCAGATGAGGATCATAGATCGTAAATCTGGAACCAGTGAGGTGTGGTAAAATTTGTGTTAGAGACCAGTGCGTGAGAAGAATTGTTAGTGTGTATTAGATGTAACACCTTCATATTTTATATATCAAAATTCAAATAAATTTATTTTCATCAATAGATTACGTTACACATAACATCGAGATTTAATGAACCACGATATACTATTAAAATATTAATATATGACTATTAATGAGTAGCCATTGGATTTGTGTGAATGAATAGGGATAATTAAATAATAAAAATTTTAAAATTTATAAAGGTATAAATTAAATTAATTGTTTATAAATTTATTATAAATAAAAATAATATCATTTAAATATAAGTGAAATATTTTTCTATAAAACTATTTTTATGCTCACAAATATGTTTTATATTAATAAATTATGTAAATCACCATTTTTGAATTATTTGACTGAAATTTATATATTATAAACTTAATAAAATGTTTTATCATTCATTTTATATTTTTTTATTCATGGAATATGAATAAAATCATGTTTAGTACTTAAATATATATTTTTACAAAAAGAAATTATTCATTGTGTGTAGATCACTAATTTAAAAATTTATTTATTCGACATAAAAGTATTGAATTTGATAAATTAAATTCCACATTTGGAATCATTATGTCCAAATTTGATAAATAGACCAATTTAATTGTTGTTCAATATGAATAGTAACTATAATAAAATTTATCTCCTCGGTAAATGGTAAATCAGGTTAATCTAAGAAAAAATTAAGTGACACTGCCATAACATTTTTCATACTTACTGTTATATTATAAATTTAATTCAACCCTTATCACCAAATTCTATAATTTTGGTTTTTTAGTGAATTCATTTCCTTGAAAATTACTTATATAATATTTAAATCCAATAAATTTTCAAAAATGTCACTCACTTAGTTTTAAATATATATTATTTCTTCACATTGGGATTAAAGAATGTCATGAATGAGTATAAGTGTATATATTAAAATTAATGAAATTATTTTCATGATGTAAATTTATTTATAGTATGTAGTATTATATAATAACATAAATTTATAATGAAACACAAATGCAGTATTTCTCTAATTAATAAATATATATATATATAATGAATTGAAAAATATTAAATGTAATATAATTTGAGTGATCAAATGTGTGCCAACATATATATATATATATATATATATATACATATATGAAATATTAAGGATTTTTTGAAATCGTTATATTCTAATTCCCCATTTTTCTAGATTTATTTAAACTCAAATTAAATTAATAATGATAACGAAATAATATTATTGATATTTTTTAAACAAAATATGTTATTAAATGATATAAAAATAAAAAAAAAGGTTAATTGATTCCTAAAATTGAATTAAATATGGTTTTAAAAATAAAAAATAATCCATTTAGGATTTTTTTTTATTTTTTTTAACATCATTCACACTTAAAGGGTATACACATTAATATTACAGTAATTTTCAAAAGGGATAACAATGGGTTGAAATAAAAAGACACAGGTTAAAATGTGATCCAAACTTGTAAAAAACTTATTTTATAGGATTATTTAGCATTAAAATCATATTATATTTTAATATTATTAATTTTGAGGCATTTTTAATTCAAAATAAATTTATATTAATTTAATATTTTGATAAATTCCAAGAGTGTTCCTACCGTCAATTACAAAAGGGCACCCCACCTTTCTCTTCTTCATACTAATGTGAGACTTCTGACTCAACTAATGTCTCCCTAGTAGGATTATATAATTACGAATAAACATTGTAGTGGTTACTTTATTCAAAAGAGACCAACCTTATATCCC
Source organism: Viscum album (assembly GCA_963277665.1). Taxonomy (NCBI): domain Eukaryota; kingdom Viridiplantae; phylum Streptophyta; class Magnoliopsida; order Santalales; family Viscaceae; genus Viscum; species Viscum album. The sequence continues at coordinate 1,058,672,838 of OY728161.1, forward strand.
ATAAGAGGAGATCTAAAAGAGTTATTTCAATGAAGAGGATTTCGCCTACACCAATAACTTTATTTTAAATTATTATTTTACCTCATATAAATTTTTTCAATTCATCATAAAATAATAAATCAGGTATCCTAAATATACTTAAATTTAATTATTATTATAAATCCACTATTATTCACCCTATTTATTTCAAATGGTTAGAGAAAATATCTCTCCTACGTATGTATGGCTTACCATCTCCACATTGAGATAAAACTCATTTCTCATCACCATATTTTATGGATGGGTATTGTGATGGTATTAATGTATATATATTCTAATTATGACATAATTATATTTCAATAATGATAATATAATATCTACCTTCTTACCTTCCAAAACGTTGGACTTTGATAATATGGATCATGCGTACGGGTGGACTACAAACCACATAAAGCGATGTGATTCGTTTTTTGTCTTGGTTTTCCATAGATTGTAAAAATTAAGGACTTAATGAATATATATGATATATAAGATATAAATATTATTATTTTAAATTGAGTTATTATTTACCTTTCTTTTTTCTATCCTTCGAAAAAAATGAAAACAGTTTTCATGCATACGTACGGCCTACTGTCTTCATGAACAATGTAATTCATTTCTATATATATATATATATTATGAATGAAACCAAAAATATGTATAATTAATATATATTAAATTTATAATATTAATAAAAGTATGGATATTATGTAACCATGATCAACATAGAAGTACCAAAACATCGAAACTAGAATATACATGAAAAACAAAGCATATATCACCCTAAACAATGATTTTAATAAAGTGATGTTAACAAACAAGTGATAAACGGTTATAAGTAAATAAAATATGGTATTATATAAATTATTATGTATTCATAATATGTTTAAAATTAATATATATTTATTATATAGGATCTTTAAATGCGTACGAAGGAAGTCGAAACTATGGTAAGGGATTTTCATCTCACATCTACTTTTGTGGGACACATATCTTATACACCATTTGATTATTTTTTGCCGCTTATGTACTTATAATGAATTTATTTTATGATTATTATCATTAAATTTATGGGATATAAATATATATTTACGGTTTTTTCTTTCGTGTATCTTATGATTCAAAAGTTACAAAAGTGGTAATGATTTTATCTTTCAATGTCATTGCTTATCGAGATTGTTTATTATTAAGTTTACGATGATGAAATATTATAATACACATATCTAGAAAATCATGAATTGTTTTCTTATATAGATAGTTCTTAAAAATAAATTTTTTCCTATCATTTTCTCCCCTATAATTACTCAATATATCACATGATTATTTTTAAAGGAAAATCAATATTATTTCCCTCTTCGATTGAAAACCCATTTGCTTATATATATGTTCTCTAAAATTGTTTTAAAGAAGGTTTTTACTATTCTTCTATGATTTTCGGAAGTCATTTTTAAACTAAATAATTATTTTAAAAATATTTTTTGAAATTGAAAAGGAAATTTTATTCAATAAATGTTCATCATGATATTTCCAAATCATTTTCCATCTAACATGACATATTTGACGTTAATTATTATTTAATGGGGATAATATCCAATGATACCACTATTATTCTTTCTATGTATGGTTAATTTTTATTTCTATGATATTTCTATTGAACCCATTAATTTTCAATGGGTTATTTTATAGTGAATTGATGAAAAGATTATGAATCCCATTTTATTTTCATGGGTTATGATGTGATGATATAATGAATTGTTTTGGATTTTAAATGGAACTTATGTTTGGTTTTAATTATGTGACAGTGGTTATATTATAACCAAGTATAATGGTTATGTTATATCCAAGGATGGTGGTTACGTTAAAGCTAAGGATGATGGTTATATTATAACCAAGGACGGTGGTCATGTTATAACAAAGGATAGGTGGGACCTATATATCCCTCTAATACATTGTGTAAATATTGATATCTCATGAAATTAATTGGACTATAATAGTGAGTGAACCTAGATCAGTAAGGTAATTTTCCAATTACAATAGTCTTGGGGGTGAATCGTGACTACTATAATGGTTGGAGAGTGAACTCATTCCACTATGACAGTCTTTCTAATGATCCTTGACTACTAAGGAAATGATTTCCTATGCTTAGTTTTATACTGCAAACTTTTGTATTACTCCAAATTTATCCTCTCATAGCTCATGTCTTTTTATTCCAGTATGATTCACATCTTTTAGACATTAAATATATATTCCCTGAATCAAGAGCATGATCTATGATATGAAGTGTCTGATTTTATAATGTTATAATCATGTTTTCATGACCTTAAGTTCATGTTATGCAGAAGTGATCATTTATATCTACTTTTATTACCCTTATATAGCATTTGATCTTTCCCTTTTATATGTTTCCTTTTCCTTGGTTATGAATAAATTTACTAAGTATGATATGTATAAAAAGGCTTCTAGTTATGAAGAAATCAGTGGTAAATGATTTTGATATTTTATGAACCTATTATTTATGATTCTATGTTTCCAATGTCCCTAAACCTATAAAATTCTAGTTTGAGTCATTATTTTATTTAATAAATAATCATCTATTGACATGTGATGTCTTTGTATGAAGAGTATGTGCCATTATAGTTGGTAACATAGAATGTTTATTTGGACTATGAAAAACAGGATGAGATAACATTAGTGAGAACCCCATAGGTAATTATAATTATAGGAAAACATCTTAATGTTTTAGTTATAATCATGGATGGACTATGTTAAACCTATGGTATAATATATTGAAAAGAATGAACCTTAATTTAGACATCTTATAAATGACTTATCAGGATTTTGTGATTTTCCACTAACATTATTGTTTCCCACACTCTGATTTTTTTTATTTATTCATTGTATGTAAGATAATGGATTCTTGTTAATGATGAGTTTTATAGACAATTTCATGGTTTTCCTCTTGAGAAACTAGATGTTTTCACAAACCAACTCATATCAACCCCGATCTAGTAACCCAAGCCGACCATCTACACGGCCCAATGGGTATTATTGATCCTTCCCAGATGAAAAATTGTTTTGAGAATCAATGATGATACATTTGGGAATGATTTTAGATCATAAATAACTGATAAATAAAACAAGACAGAGTAGAAAACATAAACAGGAGGAACTAATTCTCTGAACATAAAGAAAATACATAAACAGATTCAGATATAACTGTAATGGAGCTAAACAAGAAAAAAAAAATTGAAACAGAACCCAAACTAACACAATCTCAATGTGGCCTCTTAGTCACCACCATCCATACGGCCATCACACATCATAGGAAAACTTGACTAAAAAATAACCCATAAAATAGCTCGATTCTGTTGACGACGAGTGGAATAAATAGGGTTTAATCATAAAAAGTACTAGAAATAAATCATCTTTGGACCCTATAGATGATTTCAAGGAACCCCATGATAATATTATAAATTATAATTAAATTTTCATCACATTCTTGGAATTAAACAGAACTCATATATTCCACTGTGTATGACTTTTCTAATCCATAGATCCATCTATAAAAGGGCCCACTCATTATAAGGATGGCCATAGGGATACCCATCATACATATATACTTTCAAATTTGAAACCAATTCCTTTATGATATATTAATTTTAAACCAACTTCCAAAACATCACAACATACAAAATGTCCCTTGACGTTTAAAAATCCAAACCATTTACATTTAAAATAATTGTCTTATCAATGCCATTTCCAATACCATGGTGAAAACATAATTCATGATTCAAAGGTTCTATATTGAACAAGATTTATAAAACACATTTGAAACCCAAATTTTTGTTCACTATAAACTAAAAAACCATTTAGAAAACTTTTTGGTTTTTAGATAATATTTTGGGAGGATATAAAGAAATGGGGGAGGGTGTTTCAAAAACTGGGTTTTCAAGACGGTAATCTTTATGGATTCTCCATTTATATGCATTTTCCAATATATATGTGGACCACATGAACTTATAGATATTCCTTCATTCATCAGCCTCTATATGGATGACCATAAAAAATACCCAAGTACAATTAATGAAATCACATGAACTTCACAACAAATCACAAGGATCTTTACAAAAGAACTAAACCATAAAAAGCACCAAAACCCCCACACGAATATCATTTTCAGATGTCTCCAAATTAAAAAGGCTCAAAAATGTCACAAACAATATCAATGTACTCGAATTTAATTTATAACACTAATTAGAATATTATCAAATACCTTTTATACATATACATATAATTATAACAAAGAAATCCTTATAAAACCCATTTTCATGGAATATTCATCATGGAAACACCGTAATAAATTAAATAAGGACATCATAAACATGAATAAAATATTTATAAATTACTTCATAAAGCTCCAGAATAAAATCGAATGTTCCGAAAAATAATTGTATGGAAACACCTACCTCAATAATGTATGAACATGATGGATCTCCAAGAGAATGAATAAGAGAGCACAATGTGAAAAACTCACACCCTAACATCAATTAAATAAACCCACATAATCCAAAACTCACCCTAGGGTTCAAAAAAGGTTTAAAGGTAACTGAAACAATAAGAATAAGATAGGGAGTGAAGAAGATGATAGAAATGACCAAAAATAAAGAGAAACTCACATATATTTAAATCCCAATGATCCAAAGAGAGACAGCCAAAGGAAGAGGGATTTGGGGGCCCATTTTTGTTACAAAAATAAAAAATAATTAAGGAGGGTCAAATGGGGAAAAAAATAATGTGGGAAAACTAGGAATTTAATGTTTTTAAGAATATGGGTAAGTCACCTAGTTTGGTGGCATAGTTTGACAAATTGTGCCCCAACCATGAACACCTTACAAGAAGGAAGGGACAAATGTAATGGATTTTTGAAAGGTTTTGGAAGCCATGTTCCAAAAATTTCAATCATCTCTATCAAAATTATGTAATCCCTCACACTCTTGTCATAAGGTTTCCTCTAACTGTTCCCAGACCATGTTCCAGGTCTCAGAAACCACTAACAAGTAGCCTAGTTACATCTTTCCCATGGATGGTTTTGTCCAAACCAAGTGAAAATAGTGTAATAGAAACCATGAAAAACAAAATGAACTTAAATACCATTAGCCTCCCAAATATACATGGTTTCATCCAAAAATAACTACATTAATCATGTATATGGCCAAAAACTAACAAAAACCTCCAAGATGTGAAAACAAACAGCAGGAACATAAACTGGACCTCAACTAAAAGATAAAAACCAATAAAGAAATAAAGATAAGTGAAATAAAAAACGTGGGTAAGGGTGGTAAGATTATCCACCCCACAAAACAATACTTTCCCTATAAATTCACCTAGCCATAAGAGTACAAAATCAAGCACTTGAAAATAAACAAGGTCAAATGAAACCATGAAACTAAGTGTGACCTTTTATCTACAAGTCTCACTTGACCATATATAGAGAATACCCTAAGAAGATAAAATTTGGGTCTCCCCATCATTTATAATTCTTCCAACATGGACTGACACTGGATCTCCCATCAAGAGGAGAAACCCAATTACAGAAATTAAAACCAAACCATGAATCTTCACTTCCACAAGACACAATTTTCTATAAATTCACACTACCAAAAACATATATCAATCCTTAAGAAGGATAACCATATAGTGATTCACATCTATAAAGAATATCAATATAAATTTCTATGAATAAAATTGAAACATCTTTAACGTCTTACTATAAAATTGGTAGCCATACTGGTGGATTTCATGGCCTCAAGTGCATCTCCCCATATTCCATATGTTGTCGACTACAAGTGGGGGTCTTGGGAGGTGATAGTGGGGAGACAATAGCATCTTATAAAATATTCATAGTGGAATAGCAGAATATAAATAGAAGATAATAGTTTAACTAGTATAATGAAATAATTAATATAGAAGAAGACATATTTTATATAACTGAATAAAAAGTGTCCAATGCTAGCATATAATGCATGAATGTATAGATGCTAATACACAAGGTAAATTAGTAACCATAAAAAATTATTTTCCACAAATAAAAAATATTGTACACATGAGAAGAAAATAAATAAATTCCCAAAGGTAATATCTATGAGCATTCTGAGCTTCAGCTCAGTCCTTTACTCTTAACTCCTTATGTACAAGCTTACAGCAGAAACCCTAGGTCCTATTGATATATGGTCTACTTAGGTACCAAGGGTAACAGAGAAGGGTGTTAGAAAAAATATCAATAGGTCGGGACCCATGGTTTGGAGCCTAATAGATATAGTTCTGTATAAGGTAATGAGTGTGAAGCTATACATAATTTAATAAATATAAATGTGTAAAAAAATAAACATCCACCCAAGTTCCTAAGAGACACTTGACAACTATACCAGCTTTGAATTGTTATTGGGTTAAAAGTCAAATCATGTCACTATATAAATATATAGTATATATAGGTACATATATTTATATATATATATCAAAACTAGAATGGGGTATGAATGCCTCTCATCCATACACGTACATATATCCCATAACTAGAATGGGGTAAGAATATCTCCCATCCATAAACTAATATATAGCTGGCATGGGGTAAAAATTCATGCAATCCATTAACAATTATGTGGCTGACATGGGGTAAGAATGTCTCCCATGCATGAATGATTATATAGTCGGCATAGGGTAATGTCTTCCATCCATAAATTATTATAATATCATCATGGGGTAAAACTGCCTCCCAGCCATAAACATTTGTAGTTAATTATATAGTCTAAACACATTTACGATGGAATCCATTAAGAAATACCACTCATTCTTTTCTTTATCCATACTTGGTCCCATTTCAAATAATCCATGTAATTTAAACTATTTAATATGATGAAATAATTATAGTGTGATACCTTCTAACCAAGGTTGTCTCATTCAGTTTTCAAAAACATGGAAATTTTTTTAAGGTACAAGTGTCAACGTCATCCCCTTCAATAGGTGTAAATATCTCATTTAATCCATCTTATAAAAACCCAATTACATTAACAAAATCATATCACACATTGGGTCATGGAAATTTTTAGTTTAGTCTTAAGGTACGTTTCATAGAAAAAACTGAAAATCATACTTGGGAAATACCAAGCCTAAAAAGTCCAAATTAAATAATTTACACATGATACAACGGTTATTTCATTCGGAAGTCGTTTTGATATCCAAATCACCACATAAAGTCATAACATTCTATCTATCAAACCTAACATCAAGGTCTAAACAAATTCCCAAGGAAATGAATTAGGAAAACATAACTACATTTCCTACTTTCTAGCTTGAAGATAGTGTAGCTCCATTGTATGGGTTTTATTATAAAATCAAGATGTTTCTTATCAAACAGTCAATTATCACATTTAAGCATTTTATTAACTCTACTAGAGGAAGAATTTAATCATAATCAGATAGAGTTTATTAAAATCTATGTTCAATGGGATAACCAATTAATTAATGCATTAATAAAATTAAAGGGAAAGGAAAGCAATCCTACCTCAAGTTGTAACCTAGATGAACGCTTCATCTCTTGATTCTTTCTAACTCAAAGTTTCTGCAAAACCAATAGAGTATATGCACCATAACACATATATAATGACATTTATCCCCTGTGAACCTATTCTCATGGGCCATTAATTTGTAAATGTAGATACTTACATATATTCTTATATGCGAACACTCATATCCACTCACACATGTATGCATTTTTATATTATACTCAAGCACACTTATCCCTATATATTTATACTCACCACCATGGATGAATATACATTTAATGGGAGAACTCATGTATAAATATGATTATTGATGTGTAACTTGGAGTCACCTTTGACTCTAGTTGCTCGGACACACCTCAAGGATGATCCAAAAAACTACAAGCAATACTAGGGTATGAAAATGGCCATGTCAAGGTTCAACACACTCAATGAAAAAAACTGGGAACCCATAAAAATCATCAATTATAAACTGAGAAACAAAGGATGATAGAGGGAAATCTTACCCCAAATCAACGATGGCTGACTGATATCCCCAAACCGCTTCGTATTCAACAATGGTTGTCATAATCTTCACAAATGGGTACTGAGAGGCCCTCCGTACAACCATAAACCAAAAGGAATCCAAAAATTCATTTACCCCAAATCCCAGGGATTCAGTCGAACCTCTATGAGGGCTGAAAGATAATAAAAATGGTCAAGCATTCAAGGAAAACGAAGAAAAGAGTATTACCATGGAGATATGAGAGAGTAACCTCAATAAATCTGATGAATTTTATTGTGATAAGAAAATGACAAAGGAGGGGGTTTGTGTGTATAAAAGGAAGAAGGGGGTGCATGTGTTGCACGAGAATGGGGGATGAGTGGTGTGGATTTGTTTAAATTTAATTTATAAGATATTAAATTTTTGAATATGTTTCCATGCACAGTTTGGGACGCATGGTTCACAAAACAATGTGCCAACTGTGTGCCCCATTACTAGAAACCTGGGGCACCAAGTATGATCTAGCTACATAGATTGGAAACCGTGCACCAACCATGGTGTGAATAGTGTTTAGCTACTTCCCAAATCCAATAAATGTGTTTGATAGGTTCATGGTTTTGAAAACCATGTTTATCCCATGAAACAACCTCTTCCCTCCTAATAAAGATGCATAGTTTCATGCTGGTGGCCTTACATTTTTAGACAATCTGTGCGCCTAGTGCGGGTTCTTTGTAACTTTAACGTTTCTGGTCCGGCACCCCCAAAACTCATACAAACATCCAAAAACACCTTGGGCCTTATCCAAATCCCAAAGTCCTTATCTTGATGTGATACAACTCTTGGAATTCTATTTTGAAGTGCTGTTTTAAATTTGGACCATCTATTAAATGAAAAAGATTACAATTTCATCAAGATTTTAGTCAGGTTCAAAACATAGATCGGTGCATCCTTATCACCATAGTGCTTCTCATCTTGGGGAATCCTTCAGGAACAAGGTAAACAAAAAATTATCAACAAGGGTCATTAAGATTCATTCAAATGGTCACATTTAGTTTCCAAATTCCCAATACCCCTTATTCATTTCAAATGTACATTGCACAGAAGCCATAAAAACTTGATCCAATGCTCATTATCCAATCAAAAATTTGAAACAACTCTTACCCATTCTTGTTTACCTAGATAAATGATCACATCATCGTCTCATTAAGAATCTGGTAAAAGGTACATCCCACCTTATGAATTAACATTAAGGGGAAAATTATGTACCATGGATCAATCCGTCATTGGAATTTCCTTACAATCATACCTCAAAGTGTAATAAGGACACTTCCTGCATGATTATTGAAATGGTTTAAAGTAGTCGATCGCAAACAATTTTAAATCCCAAGTCAAGACTTTTATAAATAAAAAGCACCAGATGACACAAACTACACTCATACCCACCTAAAAACGTGACATAAACAGTCCCTCATTAATCGCTTTATTGAATAAGAGAAACAACTAGTGTGTCCACTATGACCGACAATTCAAGAGGAGGCTTATCCAAGATGGTCGGAATCCTACAAAAGGAACCACAATACCTTCTCCCAAGGCATCTCACATTCACTGGGAACATGTCCACCATATTACAAACCTAATTAGAGATGATTTTTCAGACTGAACCATCGAGGAAATCCCACATCCAATGTGAAACACCTATAGATAACCACCAAACAATCCTGAAAGTTGTCAAAGATTTTAGTGCAGCCTAATACAAATGATCTCTTAGTGCATATAATTTTATTTCAATATATGGGACACGTTTCTCACTTATCAGAATGCACTAACAGGATGTTAAATATTTCAAAGAAGATCAATCAAACCATAGATAGTCAACGTCAAAGAGGAAACTCAACTTCAACTTTCGACGCATTGTCATTAACCTAACACATTCCATTACCACCCAAAATCATTACCTACTCATTCCTGTTACCAACAATGTATAACCATGACCAACGATGTATCTTAAGGATTTCCTACACCAAAAACATAGTCAATTTCGTACTTCCAAGAAAGCATTGATATTTACAAAACCCAATTGGCCCATGGTCTTTTAAACAAGATCGATCATTTCCAAATGGTCCTTCTTTGTGAGTACCTTCTACTGGGAAAGGGATTTTTTATTAGAAGCCACACAATACTACCCGCTTTTAGAGTGTCCTAGTCATCAACAGAAAAGAAAAACTAGATTATCATAGGCTTTCCCGATTTCGGTTTCCTTAAATGAATGTGTGATGCTACTTCGAGACATGATCACCACGTTAAGCATACATGAATTCAAAACCAATGAGAGATGCATGAAAATACAACCATGTCTTTATAAACTCCATCCCAAGTATTGGAAAAAACATTATTCATTTAATGCTCAGGTCAATCTACTATGGAGATGACCTAGGACCATACACAGCTGCACAGGGCTCAATGATTCAAATAAATTTACCAAGTTCTTCATACACATTAGACCTCAATGATAATGAATTCATTAATGAATACAACCCAAGGAAAAGAAAATGGGTAAAACAACATATAAAGTTGTTGACCATACTTGAGGAATGTATAACCTACTGAAATTGAGTGTTTCCTAATGTTTATTCAAATAAAAAATGTCGGAGATACCATGACCACCGATATAAAAATGGTTTCATTAGAAAAAAAGTTCCCACAAGGGACAATGAAACCCGAATAACACCAAGTTTCAGAAATCTCATGGTACAAGAAAATCATTTAAACTCTAAGGGTGCAACCTAACCTGGCTAGAAACTTACAAAGAACAAATGTTGACCCAAGAATTTGTTCATTCCAAAGAAATTCAAAGGCTCAAAAATCTAACAATTAATCCATTGATAAACAAGAGAAATACTATGGCAAACACCTATGGTTCCATTCCAAGGAAACTCAAGGAGAACATAAAATACACTTACACAGGGGTATCAAACAAAGGACGCCACTATAGGAGTCCTTTCCAAGACCATCACATTTACTGAGGAGTGGGTGGTACGTCTAATGATAAGTAGAAACTAATAAGAGAGACTCTTCCAAAATGGATTCATCTAGTTTACACTTCTCTATAGATGGGTAACCTTCACAATTCCAAGAGAAACTGAACTTCCAGCTACTATAGACTACAATTCATTAACCAACTCATATAAAAATTCCTCATCCATTAGTTTCTCATATATAAAATCCTAGTATGATAGAAATCAATCCATAATCATTGGAAGAGTAATCCAGATGAATCAAGGATATTTCAACAAATCCTAGGATACTATGTCTTTAGAAAATGAAACCATATCTTTTGAAGTGATCATTATAGGCCTTCACCAACTATTGACCATTTTGAACACTAAAGATATCTTCCACCATCTATACCTTAACATCATTAGGTATAAACCATTGGATGAATGTTGTCTTAAAACTTCCAATGTCATCCCAACATGAAATGATGATCAAACGATCACCATATATCAACCTAAACCTGGCCCCTCAAACAATCCTAGAATACCTCACACACTCCTGACTTCAGGAGTTCCCAAGTACCTAAAAACACTTTTGAATTTCTCAAGTCACTATGTACCCCATTAGAAAACCATGATCCATAAAGGAAACTAGAAAAGGCTAAGAAGAACCCAACTATTCAACCCCAATAGTATTATAGGTAGGGCCAGTGATTGAACGAGACCTTCTAGGAACCTCGTGAATATTTCTAGGTTCCATACTCTATATGAAAAAAAGGAACCAAAATTAATCAACATCAAACCAAAATTCAACTTAAATAACAAATCAAGAAAAAACCCACACCCATGAACCACAAATTAATAAATAAAATAAAATGTCCTCTTTTAAAAACCACCATATTCATTCCAAATTAAAAATAACTTTATTCCAAGGACTATTAAAACAATAAAACCCTCTTCCAAATACAATTTAAACACTCAATCCTAGTTTCAAAATAAATCCAAGTCCTGGTATAATTTAACTTTTGAAAAGTATTTATAAAAAACCCATTTTCTATTCAAATTCTTCTTACACAGAAAATAATAAAACCAAAGATTAACTCACACTAAAAATACTAAAAAATGGAACTTGTGGCAATGCATAAACCAACCACATGGTTTACCAGACAATGCCCCAATAATTAACCAGCTACTAGATGAATTGTGAACATTGCACTCAGGCTCTATAGGGGTTTTTACTCTATATAATCCAACCATTTAACACTGGCTCACCTCCCTTTTCATTCACCAACATGCAAAAAAACCTCATCAAACCAAATAAGTACCAAAAATATAAACACAAAATAAAAATGAAATATGTAACCCAATAACCCATGGATACTTGAGGATCGGAATGAGTAATAATTGGTGATGCCCTTCCCCTACCTCTCATGTTATGAAAATCCAATCAATAGATTGCCTGATATTATAAATAACAATGTCTCCATTGATGCCATTTTTTTCTAAACCAACACAGGTTAACCCCAAACTAGTCAACTGATCAGGCTTGAGACAATACATGACATGTGTTCCTAATCCTACCAGGTGGGAAAATCGTGTTGATCATTAAAGATAACAAATTTGGGAATGATTTTATCCCATAAATAATCGATAAATAAAATAATACAAAGTAAACAACATAAACATGAAGAACAAAATTCATTAAAACAAATAAAATACCCAAAAAGATCTAGATATATCTAAGTTGATTATAATATGAAGAAAAACATAAATGAAACCATACTAGAACCAACACAAACTCCATATGACCTCTTGGTCACCGTTATCCATAGGATCAACCCACAACAAAAGAAAACTGAAAAAACATGAAACTACAAAATAGATCATGTTTACCTACACTGAGTGGAGTAAGTAGTGTGTGAGAATTAAATAGTTCACTATGTAATTCCACATAATCCAAACATACCCTTTCCCAAAATTGTTAATAAATTCTTATTTGAAAATATATATAGAAAATATTGTTTTTATCACTTAAAGTTATAAGAAAATACAAAATTATAGAAACCTTGTTTTAAAATGATATAAAAAAAGTACATACTTATGTAATTCATAAAATAATGGAAAATAGGAAATTTGTGAACGTAGCAAGAAAGAGTGGACTAAACAATAAATAAATTAAATAGTAGAAGTGTAATAATATAACTACCACAAGATCACGTATCTAAAGTGATAAAAAAAGAATATGAACATACACATAAATAATTGAAGAAATTTCATAAATATACCTAGTTTAAATTCCTATATGTACACAATTCATATCCATCTGTCGGAATATGGTACACATCGGTAGTCAATAACCAAACTAGTTGATCTAATATAGCCTCACTAATGGAAAATCCCACATATACTATCTTCATTATAGAGGGTTATAATCCATCTAAATGAGACTATAAATCCCTATATATTACTTCTAGAAACCCCATCATAACATATTAAAGTATAATGAGAAGATGATCACAAGTTGGGCATTAAACTTAACTCATATATGCCACTATTCATGCCTTTCCCAATCCCTAAGACCATATATGAGGAGGAGCTTTCATCGAAAAGATGACCATAGGGATTCCCAAAATACATTGAACCTTTAAAAAGTTCCCACTATGCCTTCATGTCATATGAATTGAAAACCAACTTCCAAAAAATCACAAATTATAAACCATTCATTATCATTTACAAATATAAACCATTTCAACGGAAAATACTTTTCTTCTCAAATTCATTTCCATGACCGAGGTGAAAACATATTTCATGATCTACAGGTCCTAAATGCGAAAATTTTTAAAAATAACATTGAAACCCACATTTTACTACAATGTAAACCAAAAAAACCATTTATAAAACATTTGGGTGTTTATAGAACCATTTGGGAGGTGGTGAGAAAGGAATTGTGGGACGGTTTTTCGAAAACCAGGGCTCCATGATGGAAATATTTATGGGGTCACCATTTATATGAGTCTGCCTATATATCTTTTCACCCCATGAACATATAGGTATGAGCACATTCACTGGAATGTATATGGATGATGATAAAAATAACCATGTCCATTTAAATAATTCATAAGGACATTAAAACCAATACAAGGATCTTCATATAAGCCCCAAACCTTAAAATGGAACCAAAACCCACACAAAAATAATATTTTCACAAATTACCCAATTAAAAAGGACCAAAAAAGGTCACAGATATTATCAAAGTACTGAAATTCATTTTAGAAGGCTTATTGGCATTTTATCAAACACCTTGTATACATATACATATTGTCATAACTGTGAAATTACATTAAAAACCCATTTTAATATATTTTCAATCATGGAAACACAATAATAAATCAAACTATCACATCATAAAAATGAATAAAACATTTAGAAATTATTTAATAAATATCATTCAAAAAAATTCATGTTATATAGTTTCAATGGATTTAAAAACCTAGCTCAATAATGTGTGAATTAAATGAAACTCCAAGAGAAGGGAAAATATTGACCAAGGATTAAAATGCACACCCTGATATAAACTAAATCAACCCACTTAATCCAATTTTTATCTAGTGGTTCATACAGAATGTGGAAATGGTAAAAAAAATAAGAATAAAAATAGAGGAAGTGAATAATATTCAAAAAATGACACAAAACATTAAACTCACCTTGATTTTAAGGAGGGGAACCAAGGATACTTGGAGATCTAAAGGAAGAGAAATTTTAGAGCCCCTTCAATCTCCAAAAATGAGATTTTTGGGAGGAGTTTCGAATGGTGTTAAAACATATTATGAAAAACATGGAATTTCATGCTTTTAAAAATCTGGGTAAGTGGCACGATTTGGCTTCATATATTGAAAAGTTTTGTGCAAATCATGTGATCTTGACAAGAAGATAGGGACACCTGATGAGCTAGTCACATCGTTTGGAAAACCGTTAACCAACCACAAAAATATTCTCTATTATAAATGTAGAATCCCTCACATGATTTCCACACAGTTTCCTCTAACTATGTGCAAGCCAAACACTATGCCTCAGACACTACTAAAAAAATCATAGTTACTTTTTTAGATTTCATGGTTTGGGCCAAATTTTCTATATGACATGCAATACAAACTATGATAGAAAAAAATAAGCTAAATAACACCCTCTATATCCACAATCCACGTGATTTCTTCCCAAACCATGCACACTAGACATGAATAGGGAGAAAAACAACTAGAAACCACAAAAATTCAAAAATATTATTGAGAACTAAATCCAAACATAAAACAAAAGATAAAACACTAAGAAATAAATAAAATATTTGAAATAAAATAAAAATGAGGTTATGATGTGAAAACATTTGTGGGATCTAGAATGGAAAATCTTGTTTCTATGATAACACAACTTTCCCAAGATACGAATCATGCTGAACATTCAAACGTGCAAAGGTGGAAGAAGAGTTATATTGTGTTCTTAATGATGATAAAACCACCTTATTTTAGTTATTATTTTAACCCACTAGTTGTTTATAAGTGGATCATTACCATTGTAAATATATTTTCTATTCTCAAGTTCACTGAACATGGAAAATGGTTCAATGAAATTTATCATTTTGATGGAGAAGCATATTAGTTGTGGGATCTTATTAAGTATACGAGATTATAGGAACAACTTTACTCTGTGGATTGGGATGGGTTTAAGAATATATTTTTCGAAAAGGAAATCCCTTTTATTCTACACACAATAATGGATAATAAATTTCTTGAACTTAAGTAGAAGGATGATGAATCCTTTGGTAGTTATATGCTACAGATTTAATCATCATTGCTGAACGTAAAATTGATCGATTATTTGGTGGATTGAAAATAATTCTCTAAAACGAATTATCTTTGAGATACTTTAGAAGATATGAAGAAATATTTTAATGTTCACTATAAGTATAAATGGTAATTTTAGATTCCTACATATCATATGGTTTTTATAAGAAAATAAAGATTGCGTCTCTTGAGAACTCGAATAAATCACATGGTGGAAAATATTACAATCACCTACATGTAATAAGTGGGGTAAATAACATCATAAGAATTACATGAGTGGAACTAAGAAACATTGTAAATGTGTAAAGGATAATCATATATAATGTAAGTGTTCACAGGCCGTGAAAATCCTAAATGATACAATGGAGGAAGTGAAGACACAAAATAATTCTCCACCAAATGTACAATGCTTAAAATGAAAGGTGTTTTGGAATTATATGAATTAATTTACTAATCCACTAGACAATGTGAATAATTAGGCACAACAACCTATGAAGATCAAGGATAAAGGGAAACATTATAAAATCACAATAACTAATGTGAATCCTGATAATTAGGGAACCATTGTCCTCTACTATAGATTTACGAATTTCATATAGGAGTTTTTAGAAAAAATAATTATGAAAATATTATTGTTCACCCTTTATTGAAATTTGATTTGATTCTAAGAATTGAATATCCCACTCTATATTAATTCTAGAATAGTGAAATTGCATTTGATATTATATTGATCCAAGGATGAACCCAGGCTTCCAATGGAGATGTTTTTATCTAAGATAGGGTTTTATATAAGGAGTAAATATTGAGTTATCTTTTAGAAGTATATATGTATCCATGTAATATTAACTTAAGAATTAAGGATACTATCATGGGTTTATTATGTTAAGGTCAATCATAAGTTCAATGTTTTAAACTCCCCTCTTAAGGTTTTATGTGATGGATGTTTATCCAGATTGAGGATATTTTAGAAGGAATTTATTGCAATACAACCCTTTGGTTTTCTATATGTTTTTAGTGAGAAATTTATTTTAGGAGGAATGCATTTAAATTTTATAGACATAATATTAATGATATTTTTATCCTTTAGGGTTTATTTTATCTATTTTATTGATATAATTGTGTGTTATTTTAATTTTTGAATTATATAGGAATTATTTTAATTTTTTTCTAAAATTGATAACATGAATGTCGGGTGATAACATATTACATATGGTAAAATTTCAGGGCTTGAACCCACAATTGAATGGTGAAAGGGGTATATTTACTACTATTGTTCTATATGAAAGAGTATTTTGAGTTGTATAATATGCATAAATATATTATTTATCATATACATCGATGTATGTTATGTTACCTAGTTAAGGTTGATAGACAAAAGTCTCATAGGATTATTCAACTATTATCCATTAAATAATGAAAATGGGAAAATATCACCCTGTATTTTATCGTCAAACTCCAAAAAAATCTAAATTATATAATTCTACTTGGGTTAAATTTTACCATACTATGAATTCATTATGATTCATTTCTATTATATAATACTTCTCACTTGATCATATTTCTAGAATATACATTAATAAAGTATTATGTTTGTATGGAGTATCACACTATACTATATATGTTTAGGTTCTGAGGTTTACCTTGAATTTTTGGGTTAGTATTTAATAGTCTCTAAAATCAAAAACGGATACCCAATGTGCTTGTTAGTTTAGTGCATTTGGAAACATGGAAACAAAAACACTTGTATATATATGTTCCACATTTTCTCCCACTAGGCTCTTCATGAAAAATCACCCTTCTTTGACACATCATATATATATCATATCTTCATATCATGGGGAGAGAAAACATGAAAATGGGTGATCTTATATTTTAATTAAGGGTAATCAAGGAAGATATATAATCATAAATATAATGAAACAGGTTTAATATACATGGATATTACATCATTGTAGATTAATATTTAGCACATTACAAAAATACATGCATGTGGACTGTAATAGTTTACTATATTTGGAAACGTGGAACAAATTCTTTTAATTTGGTGAATGATATTAAACATATCCCCTAAATATCTTCAATGTTATTACTCTTGGTTAAAACCTTTCTTCATAACATGGGTAAAGGAAACATAAGAAATGGGTGTGCTTGAATTCTCGATAAGGGTAAATAAAGGAAATATGTAACCACAACATGATCCTAAGGGTATTGGGACATGAGAATAACATTTGAATATCATACCCCGCATAAAAATATCATAATAATGAGATATGGATTAATGATTTGAAGTTCATATGACACGAATTATAAGATAATGAGAAACATTAACCATGTCATAATATCAAATCCATAAGACATAGAATTTCTATAATATATATAAACATATAGCATCGTTCCCTATAATTCAAGGATCATTGCCAAAAACATATTAGGGAACTTCATGAGGACTAAACCGATAGGGATGGGCAGACCATTATCCCCAGTCATATTCATTTCCTTCTAAGGGATCATCTTCCCAAATTCTCATAGTGGATTAGGTTTCCCCATCATTCCATTGTGGATCCTTTTTTTCCATGTTATGTAGTGGATCAACCTCATTGACTTTATTTCCATCATTATCTCCTCATATATACATAATTACCCAATTCATTGGTGTGAGATATAGGTACCAACCAACTCATTATTAAATCATACATACATTATCCATAAGATCATAAAATGTCATATCATAACCCATGAAATGAAATTCAAGTCATAAAAATGTAATCATTTCTTAACATGTAAAAAAAATACAGGTTTTGTAATCATTTTATCAAATCATATCCCATAAAAAGAAGCGGGTTTCATAAGAATATATACCCTTTAAAGAGAAATGTGTTTTATAAAAAACATTCCATCAAAATAGAAACCATTCAAAGAAAGATTATTAATGTATCATTTCGATCATTTCCTCATAAATTAATGAGCCACACCAATAGATGTCATCTTATATGAAGAAAAAATTAAATATCATTTTAAAAAACCTCTTGGGGAAAATATCCTTTACACTTTGAAAACATTTTTATTTAAAAACATAAATCATTTTGAATACCATTTTCCTTGAAAACAACCATAAAAACGTGTAAATAACATTTAAAATATACTGAATATATTTTTCCTTTAGAACTTCTAAAATAATCTTGAATATTTTTTTAAATACAATTTTCTTGGAATGTTATAAATTAAGCATTAAAATGTTTTGAAAACAATTTCTCTTGAAAACTAATAAAAAATATA
Source organism: Viscum album (assembly GCA_963277665.1). Lineage (NCBI taxonomy): Eukaryota > Viridiplantae > Streptophyta > Magnoliopsida > Santalales > Viscaceae > Viscum > Viscum album. The sequence continues at coordinate 1,058,692,006 of OY728161.1, forward strand.
GAAAAAAATTGATAAAAAAATATTTGAAAATAATTTGAATCTTTATAAGAGAATAATTGAGATCATTTACATCCATTTCCTTTAAAACCACCTCTTGAAAACAAATAAATGAGTCTTTTAAAAGCATTTAAAACACTTTTTAAACATAAACGTTTTTTTGAAACCCCTTTTTCTTTGAAAAAAATTTAAAATCGATATATTTAGAGACTATTAGGTAGAAAAGTTTCCTAAAAAATGACATTGTAAATATAAAATGGATGCATCAAGGAAATTATGGTCATGATGATGGAAAAGTCCGTACATTTTGAACATTAATTTTTCATCTTTAATCTTTAGAAAAGTTCCTTGATCATAAAATGAAATGAATAAAACATTCAAAATCAGTTTTTAAGTTAAAACATGGGTAAACATTTCCTTTATACATCATAGGATAATATTGAAATATTTTTTAAAATATTTTTAGAAACCACGATTTTGAAAGAACATAGATTTCCGACCTAAAGGATAAATAAGATCATATTTTCATAAATTAGTATTTCATAATTATATTAAATACTAAAAATTTGTAAAATTGTAAAAAAAAAATTGTATATAACAAGAATAACCAAAGGGTATAAAAATTCATTAGAGTTTTTTAGATACTGGGTATAATATTTCATGAATTTAATTATAATCATTACCAATGTCCATAAATGATGAGATTGTAGCATTTACCCCTCACCAATTTAGCAAAATTGAATAATAATTAAATAGGAAGAATAAAATTAAATAAAGGTTAAAATATCATTAAAATAATTATATTCATGATATAACATTCACAAGTTAGTATATATACCTAATATAAAAATATAGGTTTATATCATTGCAAGTGTCACAATAAAATAAAATTGAGACAAAATTACTTTACCAATTTGGTAGCTTTTGAAACATAAACACCAAGAATGAAATATCATAAAATGGATATGTAAATACTAAATAATTTAGGAATAAAAATCATAAAATACATCCACATTCAGTATGAACACCACATATAAGAAATAATATGTTTTCATAACTCGTTTCTCATGGAAAATAAAATTGAGTTGTGAAAACCCTTACTATAAGTCATGACTTTCTTCGTACACATTCAAAAATCCTATATAATTTATATATGTTTATTATAAATCTACCAAGTAACAATATTATTATATCTAATACTATATATTATTTCATTATGACCTTATTTTACCCATTTATTAACAATTCCATATTAACGTTACATTTCGGGTAATATATGCACTATTTTTTGTATCTGTTTTGATTTATTATTAAGGATATACTTTAATAATATCTTGATTTACTTATTTCATGAATTATAAAAATTATTTATATATCAAAAAAATTCTTTATATAAATATTTATAATAATTTATTAAAAAAATAAATATGAAATTGAATACACCATTCTTGGATACGGTAGGTCGTATGTGTACATGAATGTTGTTTCTATTTAGTTAACATATTGAAAGAAAGAAAGTAAATGAAATATATGTATATGTATAACAATTATATTTGATTTATTATGAATTATATATCATACACATTTACTTAACATGTCCTTAATACATTCCATATAGAGTTTGTATGAAACACATCACTTTGAGGAGGCGGTAGTCCACACTTCCCCAAACGAAATTATCTTATTTACAAAAAATGGAATGTATTGAAGTATGTGTTATATAATAAATAAATAATAATAAATATATCCTAAATATAATATATATCATATAAAAATATATTTTCCATTATAATTATCAGCCATTGGAGGAGATAAATGAAAAACGAACGACATCGTTTCGTGAGGCTATAGTTCTCCAAAACGAAGAACGATAAGTCTGTTACCCATTAGATGGAAGTGTTTGTAAGTGTGTGTAGAAACATTGTGTTAAGAAAATATAAGTTTAATTATTATACTTTGGTTATTATATAATCATAGAATAAAAATATTTTAGGGAGTGTATAATGAAAATAAAACAAAGGAAAATGAGGAAGGGTGTCACATTTTCTTAGGGTAACCCCTCATGGTTTGCACAAAATGGATGTCTTGGATTTATTTATGCCCAAAGTGAGGATTATAATTTTATGGTAGAGATTTTGGGAGCATATTTTAGTATATATTTATAGAGGAAAATGTCTTGAGATGTGTTAATAAGTCGGAGGGTTGGGTGTCATTTAATTATAGAGAAGTGGCATTCTAGTAAATTACTAAAGAGGAATTTAATGATAATTATTCCCATGAAAATTGGATACAATAATATTCCAAAACAAATAAAATTTATTATTTGGTCTATATATTAACATAATGTTTTTTGGTAATGTTTTTAGGTAATTTTTGGCCTTATGTTTAAGGATTAGTCCCTTATAATGCTAAATTTTCTCTTAATCGTTGTAATTAATTGTAACCACATTAACTATTATTTTTGGTAAAAAAACTAATTTCAACATATTATAAATTACGGACTATGATTATTTAAAATAGTTGATCTATTTTTTGAAATAAAAATAACGTAATTGGAATAAATTAATTTAAAATTAATCCTACAAATGTGCCATGACAGTGGGTTTTATGTGAAAAGGTATAATAGTTTAAAATGATGACCTAAATTGGATTATTTTAGTTAAATATAATTTAATAAAAATGTAAAATAAAACCAAAAAATATTTTTACTATATAAATAATTTAGACCCAAAAGTTGTTTTGAATTTAAATTCAATATTTTTCACTATTCATCCAAAAATTTAACTTCTCTGAAAAATACCAAAACGTCAACCAAATAAATTTTGATATTACTCTTAAAAAATGAATATTATTTTTCCAAATAAAAATTAATAAATATTAAAAACTCATCATTAAAATGGGTTATCAATTAAAAGATGGTAAAATTACATTTTAAAAGGATAAATATTTTTTTAATAATATTTGTTTTATTCTTATCTTATACCTATCAAATATTTTGGATGAGTATCAAAAATTTTGATTGAAAATATAATATATATATTTCATTGAAAAAATAAAGATAAGTGGTTTGTTTAATTTATTGATATAAAATTTTGTTGCTACATAGAAAAATAGTTTTCTGGGGAAAGTAATTTCTATATTTTGAAATTGTTTTCACATTAACTTATAGTGATTGATAACCAAAGGATTAATTTTATATATATTTTTATATTATATTTCCACAATTTAGTTAATCATATTCAAAATATCCATTCCAACAGAAAGGTGTTAACTATAATAATATTTTTATATTAATATTAAGAGTAAAAAAATCAGATAAAACTATGCATTTCTTGTAATGCAATATATCTAAGGGATTTGGTATTGTGTGTAATAAAATCCAAACATAATTTTTCATGTACTATAATCTAATCTATGTGTTTAATTTAGTAAAATATTAACCTGGTGTTGGTATAACACAGGCCAAACCTACTTATTTAGTGTAGCCATAGTTATTTTTAGTGATGTTTGAAATAAAAAATATCAACAAATTTAATTAATACAAAAATAAAAATTCAAATATTCTCTGCGAATTGTTTTTTACCACCATAATATAATTTTCCCTCAATATTCCTTTGGGTTATTAAAATTTTGATACATGAATGTTCCTTTTATAGATACCCACATCATAAAAATGAATACTAAAACTTCTATTAAAAGGAAATGTTGAAAACATATTGGTTACCCAATGTATCGCATAACTGGTTTCCACATTGAAGAACATATAAAGGAAGGGAAGATCGTACATGGATGAAAATAATGAATAATCATAGATATTGAAAAATTTCACTGATCATAAGAAAGTGGGTGATTGGGAAAAGGTTATCAATCACCAAAACATGAAGTGAAGAGGCATTAAAGAGGTCATTGATATTATCAAAAATGTTTATAATATGTCAAAAATTTATGTCAAGATCATTTTCCAAAATTTTATTAACTTATTTTCAAAAGAAGATATACTTACTTGATTTCATTCCCTTTCATAATTAAAATCTCACCCTTTGTTCATGTCTTGAATCACTTTACCTCTTTCTCCAAAAAGTAAGGTGCATGTTTCATTCCAAAAGCACTAAGAGATCATGAGATCTATGAAAATCATCCCATACATCATCAATTATCACCAAAACAAAGTTATTAGAATTGGTTATCCAATGTGTATAAATCTTCTTGTGGTGAGATGTTACTTTAATCTCATAACAACCGTCCAATGTTTAACTTGAAATTTCATTAAATTATTAACCATATAACCAATATGAAAGATGAAAATCCAAAAAATTCGAAATAATACTAAAAATAATCTTACCATTGATCCCCTGTATATCACAAAGTACCTCTTCATTGTCACATTCCAAACATATGAATACCCTCATCATATATTCTATTGAAACATGGTAATAATTTGAATTACCATATATACATTTGTAAAAAGTACATTCTCTCTTATTCAAAAGATTACTGCATAAATTACATAAATCCAAGAATTTGTAAATATGATCCATTATGAAATAGATAACTTTTTCAAAAAATAAATAATATCTTCTTGGGTAATCAGTACTATCCAATTTACTTTATCAATATCAATCGTATATTTATCTAATATAAACACAATTCTCTCAACATAATGAACACATTAAGGATTACCATCCCTTATTTAAAAATATATCATTTCCATTAAATTACCATTCGACATATATTTTTCAATAATTACTTAAAAACTTATATGAAAATACTTATATATTTCTTGATTCATATAACATAATCATTGAATTCCAAAACATATACACTTCAATAATAAAACTTTATTCTTAAACCATTACTCAGGCTCCATCATCTTATTCCTTAGTACACATTGTCATATAATATAAAATATGAATCATTTCATAAGGATACTCAACCTTAATCTAATCATGATCCATAAGTTTAATGTAAAAAATACTATTATAACATTCCATAACATTCACATGACTTTTGAGGTCTCTTTATCTTAAAAAGTATACCATTACTCGTACCACCTTACTGATTCTCTCCATGGTGTATTAGGACATTGATTTTCAGGATGCACATACGTTAAAAATCTAAACCATTTAATGTTAACCCAATTCATTCATGTTCCTGCTATTCAATTGCACCAAAAATCATACTGTGAGAAACACATATCATAGAAAAAAACTATATAATCAATAAAAATATAACTTATAGGATTTGTAAATCGTGACACCTACTTATTTAATCTATAACACCTTTATTTTTTCCAAGGTTGTTAATAGTTATCTTCTATTTAAATCCTTCATTATGGTTCATAAAGATTTTGTAAATTCCTAATGAATTCCCCCCAAGAGATTCAAAACAGGTGTACAATAAGGCTCGTTTTTGTACACAAGATCTCAATTGAGTCAACATCAATACATTTTTTTAGGGATATTACCCCTATATAAATATATGCTAGAGCCACATCCAATTGTAATATCCAGATAGGGATGTATTTCTTGGAACCAATCTCCCTATCCTTTACCAAAATTTTAGGTTATTTAACATTAACATATCCTTAGAAATATCCCTGGAGACATACCTATACATATCCTTAGAAATGTTTCTATAGATCTGAGTAAATATTTACAATCCTTTCTTCATAAGGTTGATTATACCTTTCCTTTTATACTAACTATAGTGGCATGGGCTTAACATACATTGATGTTACATAATTTTATATTAATATTCACCACAAAACTAAAATACATAACCAAGGATCATTATAGATTAGTAACTTTAGAGACATTGAACACATTATTCTACTTTGGTGAAAGATCATCAACATCTCCCTTAAAAATATTCCCCTTTTGTGCTCCTTCTGAAAACCATTCTTTATAACCTAGGGAATGAAAAACATAAGAAAAGTGTGAGCTCAAAAATCTCAGTAAGGGTAAATAAATAAAATAAATAATCATAGAAGGAGTTTAATGGAATGATAACATGAGAATAACATTTAAAAATTATACCCTGTATAAAAATTTCATAATCAAGAGACATGGAAAAAATATTTGTAGTTTATAATACATGAATCCGAAGATAATCAAAAACATGAATCATGCGATCATATAAAAGGCAGAAGACATATAATGTGTGAAAGATGCATTAATATTTAACATCCTCCAGATAATTCAAGTATCATATCCATAAAATTATCAGAGAATTTCATTGGGATTGAACGTACTGGGTGGGACACACCACCATTCCCATTCACAGTATGTCCCTTATAAAGTATTAGGTTTTCGTATATTCCCAAAGTGGATCATGTTTCTTCATATTCAAATGGTGCATTGGGTTTCCCCGCCTTCCGATAGCGGATTGGGTTTCCCCTTATACCATAGTGGATAAATCCCAACGACTTGATTCCAATAATTATCTCTTGAGATATAAATCTATACCACATTCATTGGAGGGAGAGATAGGTCACACCTTTCTCGTAATGAAATCATACATACATGTTCCACAATATCATAAAATATCATATCCTAGCCCATAAAATTAATTGGGTTTCACAATCAAGTAATAATATCTTAAACTATGGAAAAATATTGGCTTTATGATCATTTCATCAAGGCATAACCTATGAAAATTAGTTGGTTTCATAAGCATATAACTCGCGAAAGTGAAATGGGTTTCATAAAAATCATTCCACCAAAACATAAACCATTCAAAGGAAAAATAATAATACACCCTTTAGATAATTTACCCATAAATGCATGACAAACACAAATAGATGTCATCTTATATAGAAAATAATTTTGAAATATCTTCTAAAATAATTTCTTGAGGAAAATATACTTTATGCTTTGAAAAGCATTTTTTTTAACATTAAACATTTTGATGTCTATTTTCCTTGAAAATAACCTTGAAAAAAATATATAATCTTGAAAAAAAAATGGGAAAAAGTTTTCTTAAAAACTTTTAAAATATTATTTGTATCATTTAGAAAATCCTCTTTCATGAAAAATTATAAAATATTCATGACCTTTTTTTGGAAAAAAATATTTTTATGAAAAATATAAAACAAACTTAAAAACCTTATATAAAAAATTTTCATTGAAAATAAATTGAAAAATTATAAAATAATATTTTATATCATGGAAATTATTTTCTTTTAAAGTAACATTTTGGAAATATATAAGTGAAAATTTGAAAATCATATTAAACTATTTAAAAAAACAATTTTTGAAAACCCTTTTTTTAAAACAATTTCAAACATGAAAAATTTAAAGAATACTATGAAAAAATTATTTTAAAAATAACATTTTAAACTTATAAATGAAAAATCATGTAAATCATGGTCATGATGATGGGTAAGACAATACATTTCGAATATTTCTTTTTCACATTAAAAGCCTAGAAAAGTCCCTTGATCAAAAAATGGAAAGAATATTCGTTTTGAAGTTATTTTTTAAAAAGTAATAAATGAGTAAAAAGTTTATTTAAACATAAAAGGATAACATTATATTATTTTTAGAAAACACAATTTTCAAAGAATACATATTTTTGACAAAATGAAAAAATAAAGTCTTATTTTAATAAAGAAATTATTAATTATCTTACATAACAAAGAATGGAAAATGTTACCATTACTTAGATATAACATGAATAACCATAGAGTAAAAAAATTCATGATATTTATTGAGATATGTATCAAAATATTCCATCCACTGAATCATAATAAAGAATAATCTTGATAAACGATGAGATTGTAATAATAAACCGTTACGACTTTTATAACATTGAATCATAATACAGTGGAAATAATAATATTAGATGAAGATTAAAATATCATGAAAATAGTTTTATTCATGATATAAAATTTCCATGTTAGTATATACACCACTTAGAAAAATTTAGGTGTATAACATGTCATGTTTTCCAAAGAAGAAAAATTGAGAAAAAAAATTAATTTACCAATTTGGTTGTATTTGAAACATAAACCCCATGAAATAATTATCTTAAAATGGATATCTAAATGCCAAAAAAATTATTTATAATAATCATATAATAAATCTATTATTATTATACACACCACATATAATAAATAGAAGGTGAAAATATATTAAAAAATTAGAAGATTAGCGCTGGTTTTTTAAAAGAGGTTATGCATAACCCCTTATAAATTAATTTTAAAGGGGGTTCTCCACAACCCCCTCTAATCATCAGATTTAGAGGGGTTCACAACCCCCACTAAATTTTTTAACATTTTTTCATTGTGATATTTACTAGGATTTTAGAAGTTGTAGGGTCAAAAACAAAAATGGCTCTATATGTTCAGTTTGATTTTAGAGGTTATATATATATATACAATATATCTTTGGATATATATTAGAGGCTATATATAATGCATGTAAATTTATTTTTTAAAGATAATAGTGGGGGTTCACAACCCTTTCAAGTCTCTTAAATAAGACGGGAGTCCATGAAGTGTCATTAATCCCTTGGATTTGAGGGGGTTTTGAACAACTTCTAATTTTTAAAATTAAATGGGGTTGTGAACCCCCTATAATTTATTACATTTGAGGGGCTTTCAACCCATCAATAATTACATAAATTAGAGGAGGATCATGAATATTCGTTAATCCCTATGATTGGAGGGGTACTTTAACCAGCTCTTAATTTTTATTTTATTTTTTAAAATAAAACTCATATAAACACAAATTTTATAATATATATACGGGTGTGCATGTGTGTGTACACACACACAAACACATATATATATATATTACATAAAAACATTATATTAAATGCATTATAAATATGTATATATATAATTAATTATATAAATAATTCTAATAAATATATATACCTACAGAAACTGTATACATATATAAACATTGGAATACATAATATAAATTTAATTATAAATATATTTATTCAAATATAAAAAATTTATATATAGTTTTAAAAATATCATAAATCTATAATATGATTTATATTATAAATATATTATATTATATAAATTTTTATTTTATATTTGTGTGTGAATACATTTATATTATATTATGTATACAAATAAATAAAATATAAAAAATTAAATATAAAAATAAAAATAAATTTTATATATTTAAAATATTTATATTATATTATAACTATTCTATTATATATAAATTTATATATTTTATATAATTATTATATTTATATTTTAGTATACCATATTAATTTTAAATTGATTTAGTAAATATATATATACATATATATATATCATTTAATTATATTATATATTTCTAAATTATATGATTTAATTTAATTATATATATATGTATCTATAAATAAAATTTTATTATATTATATACATTTATATATATTTATTTGTATAAAATTCATTTCATATAATACTAATTATATATCAAAAACATAACCATATTATATAAATATATTCAAAAATATAATTTATTTTAAAAATAAATCTTAGAAAAACACAATCTTTTATTTTTTTTAATTTATATTATAATAATAATAAATATATTTTTGAATAAATGGTTTATGATATTATATTATATATAATTAATATTATATGATATTCAATTTCTACAAACAAATATATCTAAATGTACACAATATTATACAACTATATTTATTGAAATACATATATATTAATGTATATAACATTAAACAATTATATTTATTGAAATACACATATATTAATGTGAATAATAATAAATATGTTTATTAAAATGAAATATATAAATATTTGTGTAAATTGTATTTAATAAAACATTAATTATATTTTTGTATAAATTGTATTTTTAATAACATTAAATAAATATTTGTATAAATTTTATATCATATATAATATTTTTCAAAATTAAATTTCATGTAATATTAACTATATAATATATAATGAAATTTATACAAAGAAAAATATATTAATTTACATAATAACAAATATATATTGAAATACATTATATAAATATATTTTTAAAGACATAATAAAAATTTATTAAATAAATGATTATATATAAATGTTATATAAATGAACATGTAAATAATATATAAATATGTATTTATGTTTATAAATAATTTACATAAATATATTTACAAATATATAAATAAATTTATAAATATTTAAATATATGTATATATGCATAACATGAATAGAATTATAAAATCTATAGTAAAAAGTATGTAAATAAACATATAATATATATTTTATATAAAAGAATAAATTTAATATCATATTATTGTATTATAGTATAAATACATTAATTAAGAAATAAAAATGTTTATATTAATTTAAATAAATATATACGATTTTATATTGTATTGAAATAATACTTATTTTTATTAGTTTCAGAATATATATAAATACAATGATATAAAATTATATTAACAAAATTATATCAGCATAGTGGTGTAGGCGGTTTAGGGTCATAAAGGAGGTCCTGGTTTCAAACCATGCATTTGTACTATTTTATAAGGCATCGTCGGTTCGCTGGTGAAATGGAGAAGTTGTGGGATGGAGCCTCTCACATCGATAACAAGGAGGGATGGGGTCACTCGTGTTGGAGAACCAGACGGGTGTTGTGATGGTGGAGAATTAACTGGGGTCCCCCATGTGTGATTGTGCATAACCGTTGGTGGATCGGTCGATTGCATGGTTGATATGGTGGATAACCAGTGGCACCCTGTGGGTGAGACAGTAGAGAACTAGTAGGGAGGGGGGACAGCCTCTAATATGGATTATTTAGAGGGGTTTGAACCCCCTCTAAATAAGAAATAATAAATGGTGGTTCCTAGAAACGCCTCTTTTATGGCTCCAGAAACTTATCTATCAGCAGTTTCTAATCACCGCTACATTAATCAATAATTTATAGTGAGTTAAAACTTCCCCAAAATTGAGATTCTATGGTGACATCAGTGGGGTTTTAACCGCCACTAAATGAACTGCTGCTAAATTTTACACCTCATTACCAGTGGTTTGTCAAAACTGTCTCTGACAAGAGTAGGCAGGCACATTTGTAGTAGTTTGTCATAACTGCTAATAATGTGTTTAGAAGGGGTTATACCCCCTTTTAATAGGGTTATTTTCTTTTAGTGATGGCTTGTGTCTCACAAAAAAAATAAAATTAAAAAGTGAAAACTCTTACCTTATGTCATGATTTTCTTCGTATGAATTCAAAACTCTTATATAATCAATATTAGTTTATTGTACATAAACCATTGAACCATATTTTTATATCTAATAGAATATATGATTTTATTATGTATTTATATTACCAATTTTTTAATAATTTCTTGTTAACATTGCATTTCATGTAATATCCATGTTGTTTTTCATATATGTTTTGGCTGGTTAATTTTTATCATTTATCATAGATCATGATAAAATTATTTTCAGAATAGGAAACATAATTTAAATATAATACATATTATGTATAATATAATTTATAATAATATATTAAATATATAAATATTAAATTAAATACACAATTCATGGAGACGGTGGGTCGTACATAGGTATGAATGTTGTTTCCATTTAATTATCATATTGAAATAAAGTATGTAAATGAAATATTTATATATATATATATATATTATAATAGAATTATTATTTCATATATATCATATACTTTTACGGAACTCATTTTTATTACTTTCCATTTAGGGTGGGAACTAATCACATCGCATTGAGGAGGTGGTAGTCCAGACTTCCCCAAACAGAATTTTCGTATTTACAAAAAATACAAATCATGAAGGTATGTGTTATATAATAATTGAATAATATTAAATAAATATTAAGTGTCATATTTATCATATGAAAATAGATTTTACATCATAATTCCCAACAATGGGAGGTGGTAAATTGATAATAATGACATCGTTTCATGAGGTGATACTTCATCGTATAGTATAATGGTAATTTTGTACACATTATATTGAAGTGCATGTAATTATAGGTAGAAATCATAGAATAAATAAATATAACTATATTTACTATAAATATTTTATTATATACACATTTAATAAGAATATTTTTGGGGATGGAGAATGAAATTAAAATAAAGGAACTTGAGGTAGGGTGTTGCCTCTTCTTTAGATAACACCTTATGGTTTTCACAAAAGAGATTCCTAGGTTGAATATTTTCCCAAATGGAGACTCTTAAGATGAATTTATAGATTTCTGGATTTTATGGGAGATGATTTTAGGTCATCCAAAGTTATTGATGGTTTTGAATAAGTGGGATGGTGAGTGCCTTTTTATCGTGGAGTTGGAGTGCCATTATTGAAATCTTTTTAAAATGGAAATCCACTATTTTTTCTCATGAATTTTTGCTCCAATAATGGTATAAAATTGAAAAAATTGAATATATAGTCGAAATATGAACATCCAATGGATTTTTGATACGTTTTAGGTCATTTTGGGCCTTTTCTTTAAGGTATGGTCCTCTGTTAAACTAAATTTTCTCTTAGTCGTTGAAATTAATTTTAATCAATTTCACTAATATTTTGGGTAAAAAATAAGTTTGCATTATTAGAAATTATAAATTATACTAATTACAAATATGGAATCCATTTTTCTAAATTCAAATCACTGAAATGGAAGAAATGAATTTAAAATTAATCAAGAATATGTGCCATGTCAACAGGTTTTTAAGCGAAAGGGTTCAAAAATTGAAATGTTTTTATATCAAACATCAATGTGAAATTTTTTCTAATAAAATAATTGAGATTCATTGATTTATAATTAATATAATTAAACTTTAAAACCAGAATAACATTTAATTTAACTATTTAAATAAATTAGACAAAAAATGAAGATTTGAATTAAAATTCTATGTTTTTCATTATTCCTCAATAAATAGAACTTCTCTGGAAAATACAAAAAATTCACCCAAAAAAATTTATATTAAAATTCAAAAAGTAATGTTTATTTTATCAAATAAAAATTATAAAATTTTCAAAATTATATTTTAAATGGGTTCCCCATTAAAAGGCGATAAAATTTACTTTTAGAATAATACATTTTTTCATTCATAAAATTACATTTATTCTAATCTTATACCTATCAAATATCTTTAATGAATAATTTTTTTAATGAATATATATTATAAAAAAATTATTTAAAAAAATTATCAAAAGTGGTTTGTTTAATTAATTGAGATAAAATAGAGTTTTTATGTAGAAAATAGTTTTCTTAGAAAAGTAATTGCTTCATTTTAAAACAGTTCTTAGATTAAATTATAGTAATTGATATCCAAAGGAGTCATTTTATATACATGTGTAAATAATATTCTTCAAATTTAGTTAATTTTATTTGTAACATTAATTCTAATGATTATGTGGTAAATATAATAATATTTTAATATTAATATTAATTTTATATTATAATTCAGTAAAACTTAGTCTTGCAAGTAACGTAATCTATCAAAGAGACTTGGTATTGTTTGTAATACAAGAAAAAAATTGTGGTGTGTGTACCCCGAGATAATCTATGTGTTGGGTGTAGTGAAAATATGACTTGTTGTTGCATATAATGCAATCAAAACATAGTGAATTTTTCTAAAAAAAGCTATATTTATTGTTTTTTGAAATGTAAAATATCATAAGATTAAATTAATTTGAAAAAATATTAGTGTGTTAAAATAAACATGAGCATAAGTGTATGAGAGTGTGATCATAACATTAGAAGATCTTACAATAAATATAAATAAGCATAAAAATGAATTATGGAATAAAGGATAGCAGTTCATAAGTCATGAATCGTAGTGGAATCAGGATCATAATCCATTAATTCGTAACTTATGAATAAGATGTGGAATGTTGGTAGACACATGAACATATAGAACGACTTCCATAGTAGTCAAGGAATCCCTTCCCATGCTATAATTGTGGAAAAGATTCACTGCCCAAACCATATTAGTTGTCAAGGTTCACTCCCATGAACATCTTAGAAGACGTAGTCCTTTACTAAACCGAGTTCACTCTCTATTCCATCAATTTTTATCTCATGATATATAAATATATACCAAATTCATTGGAGGGTGATATAGGTCCTACACATCTCATAATGTAGTCAAACATATGTGTTACACTAAATCATAATCATTCATCATATCATAACACCAGAAATGAAATAGGTATCATAAATATATAATCATATCATAACTAATGGAAAATATTCATGTTTAAAAATCACTTCATCAATGTATAACCCATGAAAAGAAGTGGGTTTTGTAAAAATATAACATATTTAAAAGAAACGGGTTTCATAAATATCATGCCCTAAAACATAAACCATTCTATGAAATAATTAGAATGGAACCTTTTGATAATTTACCTATAAGAGAATCAGTAACACAAACTGATTTCATCTTAGATGGTAAATAATATGAAAAAATCCATTAAATATATTTCTTTAGTAAAATATTTTTTCTGCATTAAAAATCGTATTTTTTAAAACATAAAACATTTTTGAAATAATTTTTCTTTTAAAATATATTTTAAAAAATTAATATAAGGCTTTAAAACCAATAAAACATTTTCATGTTAGTTGTTTCTTGAAAATTATCTTAAAATATATTTTTAAAAACATTTTTAAAAAATATTGAATACAATAGATTTTTGACCAAAGAGAGAAATAAAGTCAAATTTTATTAAACAAATTTTCTTAATTACCATTAGTGACAAATAGTTTAAAATGGTACTAATACATGAATATATCATGTATAACCATAGAATAATAATATTTAATAGTTTCCTTGATATATAGATCATAAAAATTCATCAATAGAAGTATAATCAGAAACAATATCAAAAAATGATGAGATTTTTGTAACAAACTATTACCACATTAGTAACATTGAATAAAAATACCCATGTAATAAAATGAAATTACATGAAGATAAAAATATCATGAAAACAATAATATTCATGGTATATAATTTTAAATTCTAGTATTTACACCTTGTAAAGTAATATAGATTTATAAGAAAACATGTGTCTCAAAAAAAGAAAATTCAAGCAAGACCACCTCAATCATTTGGTAAATTTTGAACCATAAAATCCCATGAAATAGAGATCATAAAATTGGTATATAAATAAAAGTAATTATAAGTATAATGATCATATATCTTACACATTTTAATTATATACACCACAAAAAAAGAAATAGGGGGTTAATAATGCATATGCCTCATAGAAATTAAAGTGAGACTTGAAATATCCTCACGACATGAGTAACTTTGAATCATGAGATACTTGAACGAATAAAAGAAAATTAAAATTTTAATATAATTCAATAAACTAATTTCATTATATAACATGTTATAGGGATTTATATGAACCACATAATAAGAGTCAATGGTGGATGTATAATATATCTCACTAAATTAAAAGTGAGACGATAAAACCATTACCGTAAGTCTTGAATTTCTTCGTACACATTCAATACCCCGGTATAATGAATATAATTTTCTTATAAATATTCCAAATAACCATATACTTATATCTAATACCATATATTATTTTATTATGACTTTATATTATTTCTTATTCCCAATTCTATGTTAATGTTGTGTTTACGGTAATGTCCTCTTTATTTTTCATATATGATTTGACTTATTATTCAAGATCCTATTACATGTATCATGATTTACCTATTTAAAAAATTTAAAATTTGATAAAAAATTCATGTATATTTATTATATATATTTTTATAATAATACATAATATATAGAAATATGAAATGTAATACAATGTTCATGGAGACGGTAGGTCATACCTACACAAGAATGTTGTTTCCATTTTCTTATCGTATTGAATGAAATAAAGTAAATTACATGTATTTATATGTATATATTATCATTATAGTATAATTATTATTCCACATATATCATATATGTTTACTAAACTAATCTTTAATACATTCCATTTAATGTGTGAATGAATCACATCACTTTCAGGTGGTGGTAGTTCTCACGTCTAAAAATGAAGTTATCGTTTCCCAACTAAAAGAAAATAATGAAGGTGTTTATTATATTATATTTTAATACGAATAAATAAATAATAAATATCATTTTTATAATATAAAAATTGTATTTATAGAAAAATTCCCAGCCATGATATGAGGTAATGGAAAAAAATTACATCGTATTGTGAGGTGGTAGTCTGCCGTACACATGAACAGTAAGTCTGTTACCCTTTTGTTGGAAGTGTGTGTAGGTGTAGGTAGAAACCATATAATAAAAAATCCTCAGTATATTGATATAATATTTTTATTATAAAATATATTAATAAGGATAATTTAGGGGTGTAGAAGGAATATAAAATAAAAGATCTTATGGAAGGATGTTATCTTTTCTTTGGGTAACTCCTTTTGGTTTGCATTAATGCGATTAATTTATTGGATTTATACCCAAACTGAGGATACTAGGATGATGGTATGCAATTTGGGGGTATATTTTTTCATTTTTTGTCTTATAAAATGTTCTTTATAGGTGTGAATAATTGATGGGGTTAGTTCCCTTTTTATAGTGTAGGAGTGGCAGTCTGGTAAATATAAAAAGAAAAACACTATTAAGTGGTCACCCTTACATTATGTACCTACAATAACATTAAATTTTAGATAAAATTGGTTAATTTATGCATATGTTTTTACCCAATGTTTTCAACTTATTTCTAGGTTATTTGTCTCTATTAAATTTATTTTAACCTGTTAGTAATCTTGTTTTTACTCTAATCGCTGTAAATAATTTTAATTACTTTTTATTAAATTTTTTGTAAAAAAATATATTTGAAAATTTAGAAATTAGAAATTATTTGAACTCCAAATATTGATTCAATTTTCAAAATTATAATCATTTAATTGGTTGAAATTAATTCAAAATTAATCTCTCAGATGTGTCGTGAAATCTGGCTTTTAACATGAAAAATCCAAAATTTTTGAAATTTTTTTATATCCAATTTCAATGAGAAAATGGTTCCATTGAACTAAATTTAATTACTTTATGTAAAATTAATGTAATTAACCTTTTAAAAATTTAATATATAAATTAACTACATAAAAAAATTATACAAATAATTAGTTTTGAATTAAAATTCAGTACTATCTACTGTTCATCCAAAAATGAGGTTTTCCAGAAAAATCCCAAAAATTCAACATAAGATAATTTTGAAATTTTGAATTAAAGAATTATTTTTTTTTAAATTGAATTTATTAACATGTATGAAATTAATTTTATTATTTTTCACAATATTCTATAAAAATAAATTCTTTTGAGGAAATAGTATTTTTCAAAATTTATAGACTACCAAAAATTATATTTTTTTATTATCAATATGTTTTATTTATATAAAAAGTTATAAATAATAATTAAATGTTCCTTATTAATATTCATATTACTAATTATAACTGCTATGTTATAGATATATCATCTAATTAATTATATTACTAAATGTTGTTTTGAAGAAACTCAGTGTTAAATGTAACACAAGACAAGTCAGTGTTGCATGTAGCACAAGATTATGTTGGTGTATATTATAAAGAAATATTATCTTGGTGTATCATTAAAATAAATACCTCAATTAAAACTAATTTATCTGAAAAAAAAAGGTTTATAAAATCTCAGTGTGATACATTCTACCCCCTTCAAATGAATTTTTCCCTATAATTTTTTTGTTAGGATACAAAAAATGATAATACTTTTGACTCATGATATACTCAAATTCTAATGTATTTTCCTATAAACATTAATTTCTCCAGAAAATAATGACTATGTGAGTTATCTTGTTTCATAGAACACTCTCTGTACTATTTGCAATTTCAATAGGTTGTTCCTCATAAAAATTCATACTCCAATGGTATGGCCTCTAAGATCAGTACATGTGAAGGGTCGAGTATGTGCTTCATATTAGAGATAAATTAAACACATAAGAGATATGAGAGATATTTGGAGTGAGTTATGTGTGACAGGATACCGTCTTGATATGATCAATAATTTTAGTGGTACTGATATACCAAGGGTATATTTTCCACCTCTTCCAGAATCGGATAACCTTCTTTTTGGAGCGATTTGTAGAAAACATTTCTCACCAACTTCATATTCTAGATCACACTAACAGTTATCAACATAACGTTTCTGCTGACTTTGAGCTATCTTTATATGATTATAATTGGTTTTAACCTTCTTTTCCATTTCAATAATTTTATTAGGTCCCAATTGCTTTCATCCTCCAACTTCATCCCAACACAATGGATCTCTACATTTCCTCCCATTGAGGGATTCATAAGGATCCATATAAATTCTTGAGTGAAGGATATTTTTTCCTAAAAAAGAATCTAGTGGATTGTTTTTATCCCAACCACCTTTCAAATCCAATGAACAAGATTTGAACATATCCTCTTGGGTTTTAATTATTCCTCTATACTTACCATCCATCTGAGGATGATAAGTACTACTAAAAATAAACACTAAATCATGTTTTTACTGAATACACCTCCAGAACATTGATGTAAACCTCATATCTTGATCTGATACAATAGAATTTAGTACTCAATTCAAGATAATTTCTTTTATAATGTACATCATCTCAAGATGATCCATAGAGATTTATTCATAAATAGAAATGAAGTGTTCTTATATTCTAAAGTGATTAACTACTACCCATATTTAATTAAATACATTAGTGCTTTCAGGGAGTCCAATAAAAAATGATATAGTGGTGTTCTCCCATTCATATTTTGTTTTGGGTAATGGATGTGACAGCCTTGTATAATTTTCTCTTTTGGCCTAAACATACTAGAATACCAAGAATGAATACACAAACTCTATGATATTCATTTTCATTCCATACCACCTTAAGTAATATTTAAAGCCACTATACATCATTGTACTTCTATAATGAATAGAAAATGAAGATCCATGAGCTTCCTTTAATGGATCCTTCATCAAATATTGTATGAATGGAACACATACATGGTTCCTAAACCATATCTTTCCATCCCGATCATGGTTAAAGTCAAGAATATTTCTATCCTTCTTTTGATGTTCAATATCTTCTTTATTTGAGTCTTTAATCTTTACTTGAATAGAGGGTTGAATATTCAATCAAAAAAATATAATATTCTCCCCTTACATTTATATTTCCATATCCATTATTTAAAAATCCAGAAATTTTTGATCTATTTCAATCCTCACCATGGATAAGATACCATGATCCTTTCAACTGAAAACATCAACTACCATATTCAATTTCCTAGGGTGGTAATGTATTGAGTAGTCAAAATCCTTTATCATCTCTAACCATCTTATATGGCTCATGTTTAACTCCATTTATGTGAATAAATATTTTATAATTTTACGCTTGGTATTTATATCCCAATTTTCTCCAAACAGATAATGTATCCATATCTTTAATTTGAAAATTACCGATGCTAACTTTAAATCATGAGTTGGGTAATTTTCCTCATCAATATTTAATTTTCATGATTTATATACTAAAACAGTGTTATTATACATTATAAATCATACCAATCCCTACTTGGAAGCATCCCTATATATTAAAAACTCTTCTAAACTATAGGGTAATGTAAGAAAAGGTTCACAAACTATCCTTATCTTATGTTCCTTGAAATTTTCCTCATATTACACTATTCTAGGGGAACATAGAACCCATCTGATTTATATTGGTTTGAGGATTATATAGTCATTATAAATTATATAAAAACAATCGACAATATATAGAAAAATCAAGAAAGATACATTTGTCAGCCATTGTGGTACGTCTAGTATAACATTCAATACCCTTTATCTTTGATGGATCTACTACAATGCTATCTCTTTACATTATATACCCAGAAAAAATGAAAACATTTTAAACCAAAATTAAAGCATTGTAAATTTTCCATATAATTTCTCTTTCCTTAGGGTCTGTAGTATAATTCTGAAGTGGTCTTAATTCCCTTCCTTGATCTTTGAATAGATAATAATGTCATCTATGAATACTACCAAGAACTAATCTAGTTAATCTCAAAATACACTATTCATCAAATTAATGAAGATAGAAATGGAATTTGTAAGGAAAAAAGGCATCACTATATATTCATAGTGTCTATAACATGTACGTAATGTCATCTTGGTTATATATGCCTTCTTTACCCTCAATTGATGATACCCAAAATGAATGTAAATCTTGCAAGAGTATTTAGCTCTATGTAGTTGATCAAAAAAATCATAAATTTAGGGAAGATGATACTTGTTCTTGATCATAAAATTGTTCAAATTCCAATAATCAATTTTGAGTCACATTTATCCATATTTATTTTTCACAAAAAGTATAGGTGCACCCCAAGGTGACACACTTCACCAAATTAATCCATTATCAAGGTTTTGTTTTAGTAGATTCTTCAATTCCAGCAACTCAATTAGTTTCGTTCTATACAGAGTCTTTGAAATTAGTGTGGAAATAGTTATGAGTTCTATTTAGAACTCAACTTCACTTTTTAGTAGAATTATAGGAAACTATTTAAAAAATACATCCACAAATTCTTGAAAAATAGTCATATCATTGAAGTCAATTTTCTCCCCAACCATTTGAGCGAAACATCCATTCTGAATGGGAATTAAGACTCATACACTTGATAAAATATCTAGTGTAAGTTCATAATTATAATCACATTGATATATGGTCATATGTTTATTTTAAATATAAAGAATAACTTTACTTCCTTGAAAATTGATATGGGATTTATAAAAAGAAAGAAAATCCATGCCTAATATGACATAAAATTAAACTAGATAATTAATGAAAATATTTATAACAAGTGATATCTCAAAAACATATATTTGAGTGGAATTATATAATTGAGATTAAATCCTTATACCAATATGGGTTATCCTTACTAATTACACATCTAATAATTTTGGTGGAATATTAATACAATTATCAAATTATTTTGATATGAAAGAGTGAGTAGATCTAGAATAAAATAAGGCATTATCAATTCTAGAGTTGATGGTAACTTTGCCTTTCACCATTTCATTATTTCACCCATTGTTATAAATAGAAATCATATGAGATTCCCCCTTGTACCTCATCTTAATAGGTTTCTAAAATAATTCATCATCATTAACATTATATTTTGGGAATTGGTTAGAATAATTTCCATTCTCTTTACACTTTTAGCACTAAAGTAAGGGAGGTATAGACTATGTAGCTTTATCTATATTTTCATTGTTTGATAACTTATTCACATCACTCTAAAATTAAAATTCTTTTTGAACATCCCTTTCACACTTAAAATATTTATTAGACCCCTTAAGATAATTTCATCCATACATAATACCACCTTATGAGAATAAACGAAATATCATCTTGTTGTATCCATGGATTTTATATTATTATTTGGACACCATATTCCTTTTATTGTCAAAACTATGATATCGACACATAACTCTGAGCATAAGGTTATGAGAGAGTGATCATAACATTAGAGGATCTTACTCTGCAAATCAAAGATCGTATACATGAATCATGGAACAAATATTGGTAGTTTATATGACTTCATCCATAAGGGAATGAATATAATAATCCATAAAATCATAACATATGAATAAGATAGGGACTTTTTAAGGCACAAAAATATATAAAATTATTTCCATATTAGTCAACGAACCACTTAAAAGGCCATCTTCATGGAATGGTTTCACTCCCTAAACCATCTTAGTAGTCAATGTTCACTACCAAGACCATCTTTGAAGAAATATTCCATTAATCAACTCAGTTAATTTCCCATTAAATCCATTTCTATCTAATGAAATATAAATATTTACTCAATAAATTGAATGGAGATATAGGTATCACCCATCTCATAATGAAATCATACGTATGTGTGCCACTAGATCATAAACATTCCTCATATCATTGCCCATGAAATGAAATGGGTATCATAAACATGAAATCATATCACAACATGGGAAAAATAGGCAGGTTTCATGAATACTTCATCATATCATAACCCATGAAAAAAAATTGGTTTCATAAGAACATAACCCATGGAATAGAAATGGGTTTTATAAACATCATTCCATCGAAACATAAACAATTTAGAGAAATTATATTAATGGATGTTTTGGATAATATCCCTATAAATTCCTTAGTAACTCCAATATATTTCATATTAGGGGGAAACTCATTTTTAATGACCTTTAAAATCATTTCTTGTGGAACATATCCTTTCTACATTGAAAATTGTTTTTTAAAAACATAAAAATTTATTGAAAACATTTTTCATTGAAAATAAATTTGAAAAATTATAATAGAAGTTTTGAAAATATTAAAAAAATTAATGTCATTTTTCCTTTAAAATGATCATAAAATATCATTTCAAAAAAATTAAAATCATTCTTGAAGGCATGGTTTTTTACGAAAACTGATTTTCAACTGAATAGATAAATATGGTCCGATTTTATTAAACAATTCTTAATTTTCGTAAGTACCAATGTGTAAAAAATGGAACTAATACATGATTATATCATGTATAGTTTAATTATAAGATAATTTATGATTTTTCTTGATATATGGATCATAATATTTCATTAATAGTAGCATGATCAAAAATAATCCGGATAAATGATGAGATTGTTGAAATAAACTATTACCACTTTGAAATTTTGAATAAAACAAACCATATAAAGAATGAAAATACATATA
Organism: Viscum album; assembly: GCA_963277665.1. NCBI lineage: Eukaryota > Viridiplantae > Streptophyta > Magnoliopsida > Santalales > Viscaceae > Viscum > Viscum album. The sequence goes on from OY728161.1 coordinate 1,058,714,725, forward strand.
GAATAAAATTTAATTAAAATAAGGTTATCTAATATATAACAAGTCTAATAGAATTATATAAACCTTTTAAAACAATATAGGTGTAATAAAAAATATATTTCTCAAAGAAGAAAAATTAAGACAAAACTACCTAATTAATTTGGTAACTTTTAATCCATAAAACTCCATGAAATATATATTATAAAATCAGTATGTAAATACACAAAAATATGGGAAAATTTTCATATATTAAATTCATAATCATTATATACCCCAAAAAATAAATTAATGGTGAATAAGGCATAAATCTCAAAAAATAAAAGTGAGACACTAATCCCCTTAGAAATTGAGTTACTTTAGAATCATAAGATATGTAAAAGAATAACATAAATTGAAACTTTTAATATCATTAAATAAATTTAATTCAAGATACAACCTCTCATAATATGGTATATACACCACAGAACAATAATCTGTGGTGAATATATAAAATATATCCTAGAATTAAAATTTAGACTAGAAAACCCTTACCTTAAGTCTTGAATTTATCCGTACATGATAAAAACTATTGTATAAGAAATATAAGTTTATTATAAATATTATAAATAACCATAGTATTATATATAATACTATATATTTTTTTGACTTTATATTACATATTTATTAACAATTCTATGTTAATGTTATGTTATGGGTAATATTTTCTTTGTTTTTTGAATATGTTGCGACTGGTTATTGTTGATCCCATTTAATATATCATGATTTACTTATTTAAAAAATGTCTAAATTATATAAATATCATATATATTCATTATAAAAATATTAATAATAATCTATAAAATATTGAAATATGAACTGGAATACACCATTCATAGAGACGGTAGGCCACACGTACGCATGATTGTCGTTTCCATTTTCTTATTATATTGAAAGAAATAAAATAAATTAAATATATATATATGTGTGTGTGTACACAAATATATTATAATTTAATTATAATTATTATTTTTAATGTATCATATAATTTTACTAAACCCATTTTTAATACATTTCATGTATAGTAATAATGAAACATATCTCTCTGATTATGTGGCTGTCCAAACGTACAAAAACGAAGTTATCATATTCCAAAAAAGTTTAAATCGTGAAGGTATGTGTTAAATAATAATTAAATAAGCATAAATAGATCATAAATATCATTTATATAATATAAAAATAGTATGTAAATTATAATTCACAACCATGAGTAGTTGTAAAGAAAAATATAATCACATCATTTCGTGAGGTGGTAGTCCGACGTATACACGAATGGTATGTTTATTACCTATTTGATATAAGTGTGTTTAGGAGTAGGCAGAACCCATATAATACTAACATATTAGTATATTTATGATAATTATCTTATTATATATGAATTTAATAATAATAATAATAATTTAGTAGTCGATAAGGAAAAGAAATCAAAAGAGATTGCGGAATGATGTTGCCTCTTCTTTGGAAAACTCATTTTGGTTTGAACCAAAGGGATTTCCTAGGTTGTATTTCATCCAAAATTTGGCCTATAAGGGTGATGTGAGGGAAGTTTAGAGGATATTTTAGTGGGTATTAATAGATCTAAAGGGAATTATAGGTGTGATGAAATGAGGGGGTGAGTTCCCTTTTTATTGTGGATGAGGAGTAGCATTCTCGTAAATATAAAAACATAAACACTATTGAGAGGTCTCCCTTGCATAATATACCTCTAATATGTGCCTATTTTCGATAAAGAAATGTAAATTGTTATAAATATTTCCATATTATGGATTTTGTACATGTTTCAAGGTAATTTGACCCCTTAAATTAATGTTTAAACACAAAGTAATCTTTCTTTTACCTTAGTCATTATAATTAGTTATAATTACATTTACTAGTAATGTTTTTAAAAAACTATATTGACCTAATTAGTAATTATAAATTTTTTAATTCCAAATATCGAATCCTGTTTTTCAAAAATATAATCACATAATTTTAATAAACTAATTCAAAATTAATTTCACATACCTGTCTCAAAAGCGAATTTTTAATGTGAAAATGTCCAAAATTATGAAATGTTTTTATTTTAAATATCAATGTGAAATTAGTTCTAATTACCTAAAATGGGTTAATTTAGGAAAAATTTATATAATTAAAATTTAAAAACAAATTAAAGTATTATTTATCTATATATATAAATTATAAAAAAAATAGTGTTTGAATTAAAATTCAATATGATTCATTATTCATCAAAAAGTGATGCTTTTCAAAAAAATCCCTAAAATTTAACCAAATATAATTTTTACATTTTTAATTAAAAATTAATTTTTATTTTATAAAATAAAATTTATTAAAATGTGTAAAATTAAGTTTATTATTATTCATAAAAGGACATAAAAAGCATTTCTTTTGAGAAAATAATATTTTTCAAAACATATAGAATTTACCAAAAACTATAAGTTTTACTATCAACATGATTTATTTATATAAAACAATTTTAAATAATTTTGAAAACTAAATGTTACTATTCATATTAATAAGTATAATAGATATTTTATAATTAACTTGTTTAAATAATTATAATAATAAAATGTTGTCTCATAGAAACTCAGAATTGTGTGTAACGCAAAACAAGTCAGGGTTAGATGTATAGAAATTTTATCTTGGTGTAGTGTACAATGAAATATTAGCTTGGTGTGGAATTAATGGAAATACATCAATGAAAATTAATAAATTCGAAAAAAAGGTTCATAAAAACTCAGTATGTCAAATTCCACACCCCTTAAAATGAATTTATACCACAAAATTTATCATTATGATACAAATAAATATGGGTAATTATGCCTCAAAATTTTCTCAAGTTCCCATGTATCTTCCTATAAATAGTTATTTCTCCAAAAAAAACATTGACCAAGTGAGCAGTATTGTTTTGTAGAACATTTTTTGTATGATCCAAAATTTCAACTGGTTATTCCTAATAAAAAATATCCTGATCTGACACTATCACCACTGGGTTCAGTATATGTGAAGTTTAAGGTATGTACATCCTTAGGAGATATACATTAAAACATTATGAACTTGAGAGAGATTTGGATTATGTTATAATCGATATTTTTTCATCATGATATGATCATTAATTTCAAAGGGATGGATATACCTAGGCCTTAGTTTCCCTTTATACCTAAACCTAATAACCTTCATCCCGGGAGAGATTCATAGAAACTCCTTCTCACAAAATTCAAATTCAAGAGCTTGCAAATGGTTATCAATATAACTTTTCTACCAAATTCAATAAACCTTGATATTCTATTGAATAGTTATAAACCTCATGACCATTTATTGAGTGATATTAGGGTCCAATATATTTCATTATCTAACTCCATCCCATCACATTGGAGCTATATATTTCATCCCATATAGGGTTAATAAGGATCCCTATAAATTCATTAGTTGGAAATTGTATAAATAAAACTCAACTAGAAGATGGTGTTGATCTCATCCACCTTTAAAATTCAACGAACAAGATCTCAAAAAATCCTTTAGGGTTTTAATTATTCTTTTATAAGGGTCATCCATATAAAAATGATTAGTCGTTCTGGAACTCAATTATATAACAAGTACTTTCTAGAGACTTCTCTAAAACATTGAGGTAATCCTCATATCCTGGTATGATATAATTGAATGTTGTACTCCATGAAACCTTACCACTTACATAATGAATATATCCTACAAATTTGAACCTAAGATAAGTATTATATGATAGTAGTGAAGTTTGATGAGTTTGTAAGGTGATCGACTACCAAAAATATAAAATTAAACCCTTTAGAGTTTTTGGGGAGACAAATGAAAAAATCTATAGCGATGTTCTCCCATTTCCATTCTATTATGGGTAATGGATGTAACATACCTTTAGACTTTTGACTTTTATCCATAACTTGTTGGAATACCAAGCACCAAGAGACAAACATTGCAATACCCATCTTCATTCCGTCACAACAAAAGTTTTATTTCATGTATCTATACAAATTCATACTTCTAGTATGAATAAAACATGAAGATCTATGATCTTACATGAACATATCCTTCTTCAAATTTAGTATGTATAAAACATATATAAAGATCTTGAACCATATCATTCTTTTCTGATCAAGTTTAAACTTAGAAACATTTCTAAACTTTTTCTTTAGTTCTACATAATCCTTATTCACCTCATTAATCTTTACATGGATAGATGGTTTAACATTCAATTGAGAAAGATTATATTTTTCCCCTTACTTCAAAATTTCTGCATTCATCATTTGAAAATCCATAAATATTTGACCTTTTTCAATCCTCATCATGGATATTCTAGCATTATCCATTCGATTCAAAGAATCATCCACATTGTTCACTTTCTCATGGTGGTAATGTATTGAGGTTTCATAACCCTTTATCATATATAACCATCATTATTGGAACATGTTCAACTCATTTTCCGTGAATATATATTTCGGACTTTTATTTTCAGTATATATATATATATATAACTTTTCTCTATAAACATAATTCCTCCATATAATTAATAAAAACATTATCACTGCTAACTCTAAGTCATGATTGGGGTAATTCTTCTCATGAATATAAATTTTTTTTAAGGCATGGTCTCTAACAATGATATTCTTTATAATAACATATCTGAATCCCTTCTTATATGCATCACTATATATTCTAAACCCTTATACAATATATGGAAATGTATGCACAGGTGCACTAAATAACCCTAACTTAAATTCCATGAAATTTTAGTCACATTCATCTATCCTAGGGAACTTTTCACTCATTCTAGTTAACATAGTTTCAGTATTCGATAGTTATTGGAAATTCTCCACATTTAATCGATAATATCTAGATAACGCAACAAAACAACAGATCTTAGTCATTGTGGTTAGTCTAGGCCAACAATCAATAGCCTCTATCATTAATGAATCTACTACAATACCTTCTCTTTATATTATATAACCCAAAAAAAAACCTTTTACAACCAAAATTCACACTTTGTAAATTTTATATTCTATTTCTCTTTACTTAGGGTCTTTAGTAAAATTCTCTTGTGGTTTTCATTCAGTTTCGTAATATTTAAATAGATAAGAATATCATCTATAAAGACTACCAAAAACTAATTGATGTAATCTCTAAATACATTATTCATCAATTCAATGATTCTAGAAAAGAAAATTATTAAAACTAAAATGCATCACTATATATTCACTATGTCTATAAATAGTTTGAAATGACATCGTTAGTATATCATACTTTATGGCCTATAATTAATAGTATTTATAATGAAGTTAAATCTTAGAAAAGTATTGAGGTTGGTGAATTTGATAAAATCAGCCATTAATATGGGGAATATGATATTTTCTCTTTATCATGATCTTTGTCGACTCCCGATAAACAATGTAGAGTCAGATAGATTCAACTTTATTTTTCACAAAAAGAATAGGTGTAACCTAATGTGACACACCTGGCTGAATTAATACCTTATCTAGGTTTTCTTGGAGTTTCTTTTTTAATTACTATAAATAAATTGGGACCATTATATATGGTGTCTTTGAAATTAGTGTGTAACCGGGTATGAAAGCTTTTGATAACTCAACTTCACATTTTTGTGGAAGTATAGAAAAATATTCTACGAAGACATCCTTAAATTCCTGAAAAATATTCATACCATCAAAGTGTATTTTCTCCACAACCATTTGAGATAAATATTCCATATAAATGGTAATTAAGACACATAAACTTGATTTAATCTCCCTGGCATGTTCATATTTATCATCACGTTAATAATAGATAATAGGTTCTTTGAAATATAAAATTCCACATTATATCCTCAATAATTGATGTAGTCTATATTCGTAGAAAGTTAAACCATTCATAATACGACATAAAATTAAACTAGATGAAGAATAATAAGATTTTATGGAAGAACATTCCCACAAACATAAACTATAAAGGAATCATAGACTTGAGATTAAATTATCATATCATTAGGTGTTTTCACTACTAATTCCACATATAATTGTTTGTGTGGAATCTTAATACCCTTAGAAAATTATTTATATACGATAGAGTAAGTAGAACTAGAATCTAATAAGACATTTTTAATTCTACAGTCGATGGTAAGTGTACCTTGAACCACATCATTATCACACCCCTCGTCAACGATCGCATGATATTTCAACTTGTCCCACATCTTAAGAGGTTACTAACATTGATCAATGTCATTAACCTTATAATTTGGGAATTGGTTACAATAATTCTCATTCTCTTTGCACTTGTATCACTAAAGTGGGGGAGGTGCATTCTATACATCCTTCTCTCCATTCTCAATTTTAACTAACTTCCTCCCATCACATCGGAAATCATATTCCCGATGACCTTTACTACGACACATAAATAATTTATTATACCCCTTAATATAATTTCATCTATACATTTTCCCACTATTAGAGCATAAATGAAATATTATCTTCTTTTATCCATGGTTTTTATATTTTTCTTTGAAAACCATCTTCCTTTACATGTCAGAAACATGATATTGATACATAACTCCAACCACCATTTCCACCTTGATTTCAATACACACAATCTCTTTACAGCTAATAAAAGATCTTTTTTTTCAATTACCATATAAGACTTGGATTTAATCCAATGAATAACCTATCAATATTACATTCCGGTTGGATGATAATACCAAATTTGTACCACACATGTCTTGTGAAACTATCCTTGTAGGTACCAATAGATTCATCATAAATTTCCTCTAACTCAAGGAACTCATTATCCATCTTTGTACGAATAATAAGTGCAAAATAGTTACTAAGAAAAAAAGTTCTTAAACTCATCCCAATCCATGGATTCAATTTCATTTTACTACCTCATATTCTTGATTAGATTCCACTACAAGTCTGCTTTTCCTTCTGACTGATAACCATCCCGAATGACATTCTAATGTTCAAAACACTGGAGAAAATAGAATATATTTTTAGTGGTAATTATCCATTATTTAGTAACAAGTTTTTTCGAAGACCCACTGAAAGAATGTGTACTTTGACACATGAAGGACTCAATATAATTTTGTTCCCTATTTTGATAATTTGGAAGTCCATTATGAATTATAGATTTAGAATGTTGGGTGGGAATATAAATGATATTGTTTATTCTAGTTCACATAGAACTGGGATTATTATAAGAAAAAATCATTGTATTTCCCACCACCCTAAAAATTTATATGGTTCCTTATTATTCTATCCATTGACTAAAATCCAAAATCATAGAGTATGAAATAATAATCATAGTGTGGAGCCATATAATCATGAAAAGAAACAATAATGATGTCTAAATTATGACACCTTCTTTAATATATGGAACCTAAGGTTTATCCCTGGTGATTCATAGCCAACATTTATTTGAATACATCATGATGGTTTTTATTTTTAAAAATTGAATTTCTATTTCATACCCCCCAAGAGTTTTAAAACAAGTGTGCAGAAGGGCCCATTATCAAGCACCAATTTCCAATAATGTATTGCTCAATACTATGGTTTGTGGGTGGTTACGCCTATGTACATATGTTCCTAATCCAACTCAACTTGTAGTACTCAAAATGGAATGTATTTCTAGGTAACCACTAAGTCAATAATTTAAAAAAATTCTAGGACATTTTCCTAAAATTTTCCTCATCCTTAGACATATCCTTATAGAGATGTTCTTAGGGATGTTGCTAGGGATTTCTCATCCTAGTCTCCAATGATTGACTAAAAATTATATATAATACCAACTATAGTGCTGTTTTCATAACATGAATATCCATTACATAAATATTTTTTAATACTTAATACATTAAAAAAATAGAAATTGAAATATCATATTAGCTTATAGAATTTGGAAACATGAACATTGGTATATAAATGAGTTATATTATCTCTCACTAGGTATAAAATAATTACATAGGAATATCAAATATATGTTTTTAAGACACACAAAATTATAAAATTATTTTAATACTAGTCAAGGAATCCCTGCCGGGGCCATCTTAGTGGAATGAGTTTACTCCCCAAACCAACTTAGTAGTCAAGGTTCAATACCAATGCCATATTAGAGGATATATTCCTTTACTAAATTGAGATCATTACTAGTTACTTCCATTTCTATCTCAATATATATAAATCATTAATCAATAAATTAGTTGGATACTTATGCCCTACCCATATCGTAATGAAATTATACATATGTGTGACACTAGATCATAAATATTCATCATTTACTAACCCATTAAACGAAATTGGTATCGTAAAACTGTAATCATATCATATCCTATGGAAAATATATATTTTTCATAAAAATTTAATCATATCAAAACCCATGAAAAGATGTAGGTTTCATAAGCACATAACCCAAACAGTAGAAATGGGTTTCATAAATATCATGCCATCAAGAAATAAACCGGTAATAGAAATAATATGAGTGGAACCTTTGGAAAATATCCCTATAAATTCATGAGTCACACAAAAGAATGACATCTTATATTGAAAATAATTTTTAAAGATCCTTTTAAAAGAATTTCATGAAAAAAAATATCATTTATTTTTTGAAAAACTCTTTTTTTACATAAAACATTTTTGGAAACCATTTTCTATGAAAATAGATTTGAAAAATTATAAAGAAATCTTTGAATATCATAAAACGTTTTAAAAATATTTTTTACTTAAAAATGAACATAAAATATAATTTTTTTTGAAAAATGATTTTCAAATAAAATAGATTTCCATATGAATAGATATATAATGTTAGATATTCTTAAAAACATTTTCCTAATTATGTAAAGTGCGAAAGAGTGAATTTTTTTTAATAATACATGATTATATAATGGGAAAACGTATTATAATAAAATTAATTAGTGTTATTGAGATATGGATCATTATATTTCATCAATTTAAGCGTAATCATAAAATGTTGAGAAAAATGATGAGATTATTGCAATAAGCTCTTAAAAGTTTGGTAACATTGAATAAAACTCTCCATGTAAGAAAATGAGATTAAATGAAGATTAAAATATCATTAAAAAATTAGATTCATGATATAACATGTCAAGTGGAAGTATATAAACCTTCTAAAATAATATACGTAAATAACAAAACATGTCTCTCAAATAAAAAAATTGAGACAAAACTACCTTACAGATTTGGTTACTTTTGAACTATAAAAATCACCGAAATAAATATCATCAAATGGTTATGTAAATACACATAGCGTAAGGATAATTATACTACAGTACATTCATTGGAATTATATACACCTCACAAAAGAAATGATTGGTGAATAAGGTATAAGTCTCGCAGAAATAAAAGTGAAACTAGAAATCCTCTTACTACTTATTTAACTTTGGAACCATGAGATCCTTAAAATAATAATGTCAATTAAAAATCATAATATAATTAATAAATTAAATTCATGATATAACATTTCTTATAGTGTTATATAAAACACACAATAAGAATAATTGATGAATATAGCATATTTCTCATAGACATAAAAGTGATATGAGAAACCCCTTACCATCTGTCTTGAAAATCATAAAACACATTCAAACTTCCTATATAATAAATATAAGTTTTTTAAAAATATAACAATGAAACATATTCCTATAAATAATACCATATATGATATGATAATGAATTTATATTACATGTTTATTAACAATTCCATGTTAATGGTATGTTATGTGTAATATCTTCTTTGTTTTTTGTATATGTTTGGCTTGTTATTATTGATATTCTTACATAAATGATGATTTAATTATTTAAAAAATGTAAAAATGATATAAATATATTATATATTCCATACATAAATATTTATAATGATCTATTAAATATAGTAATATGAAATGGAATTTATCGTTCATGAAGTATGTAGGTTGTACGTACGCATGAATGATGTTTCTCTTTTCTTATCATATTGAATTAAATAAATTCAATTACATATATCTATATATATATATATATTATCATTATAATAGAATTATATTGTATTATATATCATATATGTTTACTAAAACCATCCATAATTCATTAAATGTAATGTGTGAATGAATCATATCACTTTGAGGAGGGAGTTTTCCACACATCCGAAAATGAATTTATCGTATTCCCAAAAAAATGGAAAGCATGAAGGTATGTTTTATATAATTATTCATAAAGAATAAATAAATCTTAAATACCACATATTTCATATAAAAGTATTTTTTCTATCATAATTACCAACCATGATAGGGAGTAAATGAAAAAAAATGATATCATCTCGTGAGGTGGTAGTTCACCATACCTATGAAGGGTAAGTTCATTACCCATTTTATGGAAGTGTGTGTAGGTGTCAGTAGAATCCTTAGAATAAAAAAATAATAGTATATTAATTTTAGTGGGTTTATTATGTAATCATGTAATAATAATAATTTAGAGTGTGGGATATGAAAATAAAATAATGGAGATTGCAGAAGTATGTTACCTCTTTTTTGGGTAACTCGTTTTGGTTTTAACAAAAGGGATTCCCTGGTTAGGTTCCATCTAAAAAAGAGGAATCTATGATGATTTAATTGAAATTGGGAGGATATTTGGGTAGGGGTTGGTCAAGTCTTAGGGCTTGGGTGGTGTGCAAAAGTGAGGGGGATGAGTTCCCTTTTTATAGTGGAGGGGCGGTGAAATTATTATAAATATAAAAATGTAAACAATATGGTGTGGCATCGCTTACAATATACTCCTCCAATAATTTTCCTTTTTTAATCCATGAGAGGAATTTTTTGAAATATATCATGTCCATAGATTTTTGACATTTTTCTAGGTTATTTTTCCATTAAATTAATGTTTAACTAGTAATTAATCTTATTTTAACCTTAATAACAGAAATTAATTTTAATTATGTCCTCTAATCATTTTGGTCAAAAAATATTTACCTTATTATTCATTACAAATTATACTGATTCAAAATATGGAATCCAATTTTCCAAATTTTAATCATAGAATTTTTATAAAATATTTGATCAAAAATTAATATAATTACACGTTAAAACATGTTAAAATATAATTTTCCTATATAAATAAATTATATGAAAAGGTTGTTTTGAATTAATATTCAATATTTATCACTATTTACAAAAAACAATGGTTTTTAGAAAAATACCCCAAAAAATCCCCAAAATATAATTTTGACATTATATGTTTTGAAATGAGGTTTATTTATTCAAATTAAATTTCTAAAATTGTGTAAAACTAATTTTATTATTTTTCATAGAAGGACATAAAAAAGCATTTCTTTTCAGAAAATAGTATTTTTCAAAACATATAGACTATACCAAAAAAATTATTTTTTTAATATAAATATATCTTATTTATATAAAACAATTATAATAAATATTTCAAAAAAAAATTTCTCTATTCATATTACTATGTTTAATGGCTATGTTATAACTCTCTCATTTAAATAATTATAATAATAAAATTTAATTTTGTAGAAACTCAATGTTTCTTATAACATAAGACTTGTCAATGTGTGTGTAGAACAATCTTATCTTGTTTTACCATATAATTAAACCTTAACCTAGTGTATCTTATAATTAAATACATCAAATAAAAGAAATTTATTTGAGAAAAAAAATTTCATAAAAACTCGAGGTGTTAGTTACTCCCCCATGATCACGATGTGTTCTATGTATCTCTCCTGGGAATTTATTTAGCTAATCTATCACATATACTAAATTAAAAGGCCATACCATTGTAAAATTATATTCTTATTATGAAAATCAGTAAAAAAATATTAGATTTTGGAGATAAGGTGATAAAAATGATTACTCACCTAGTGAAAGATCTCTATAGAAATACAAAAATTAAAGAGGTTACAAGGGAAGCAGAGGATGTAATAAAACAAAGATATATAGATTTTTTTTATTAATAATGGAGAAAATTTACGTTGAAATTCATTTTAATTATGGTCTAATCTAACACCCCAATATTTTATGAATTTTTTTTAAAAATATTATTTAATTAAATTTTTTAAAATTCATATTTTATTTTTTCTAGTCATGGAATAAAAATAAAATCTAGGTTAATACTTAAAAATTATTATTCTAAAAAGACTCTTTTCACCGCATGTAGCATTCTTATTTTAAAATAAATTTTCTATAATAATAGGTACAGAATTTGATAAAATGTATTCCATATTTTTAATCAAGTGGTCCAAAAAATTTTAAATAGTTTTCATTTATTTTTTTAGTATTAATAGTAACTATGTTAAAATTTATCACCCAAATAAATGGTAAATCAGGTTATTCTTAGTTAATATTAAGTTATAAGGAAATAACATATTCATAATAACTATTATTAAAGAAGGTAATTTTAACCCCATTATCTTAGACTTTTAATTTATTTTTTTAGTGGAATATTTCAATAAAAATGACTTATGTAAATTTTAAGGAATGAATGTTACAAAATTTCACTCTCTTGGTGTCAAATATCTCTTATGTGTCCACATAGGGAAAAAAATTATGAATGAATATATTTATACATTTTGATATTATTAAAATTATTTTCATTATATATACTTTTAATTTTTATTAATTATGTAATGACTTAAAATTATTATGAATCATGGATGTAGTATTTATTGAATTAATATAAAATATATAAAATGATATTAAAATATTTAAATGTAATATAATTTGAGTGAGATAATTTGTGACACAAATTTTACATATCTATATGAAATATTAGGGTGGTTTTAATGTATTTTAGTCAAATTCACCCATTTCCTTGATGTATTTTATGTCAAATTAAATGAATTGCATCAAAAATGACATTAATGGTATTATATATTATTTGATTTTTTATTAAATGAGATACAACTTATAAAAATAATAGATTCATAAAAATGAATGATATATGGTCTCAATTCTTAAGATATGGTCCAATTATGGGTTTTTTATTCTATAGTAAAATTATTAACCCTTATATCACTGAAATCATTAATAATATGGTAATTTCCAAAAGGATTAACAAAGGGTTAGAAAAAATATATGGGAAAAAATGTGATCCAAAATTGTATGAATTTTATTAGATGAAATTATTTATACTCGTAATAATATAATATTATATTATTATAAATTTTTATCCATTTTGACATTAAAATTAATTTATATTAACTTAATATTTTGATAAATATCATGATTTCCCCTCCCCACGATTATAAAAGGGCAGCTTTCATTTCTCCTATTCACACCACTTTGAGTCTTATATCTCAAAAAATATATAATTTTTTTTTAAACTTCACTATACAAATTATAGAGGACATATTATTCCAAAAATACCATCCCCATGGCCCTTAATAGGATATCTAAATGAGTTATTTTAAAGAAGAGGTAATCACCTTAACCAAACACTTTCTTTTTAATTATTATTTTTCCTTCTATAAATAAGTTATATTCTTTTTTAAAATAAATATTTTGGTATAATTAATATAATTAAATGTTGTTATGATTATGAAACTACCATTATTAACCCTATACACATCAAATTTTTGGTCAAAATATAGCTTCTGTGTACGTACACCTCACAATCTCAGCATAGATATACATTTCACTTCTCAACACCATATTTTATGGATTGATTATTTAATGATTTTAATGATTATATATGATAATTATGACATAATTATACTTATATAAGTATAATATCATATCTACATTTTTATATTATAAACCATTGGAAAACAATAACATCAATAATGTGTATGTGCGGACTACCACTCCCACAAAGTGATGTCATTTGTTTCTAATTTATGTTTTAATTAGATGGTAATAAGGATGGATTTAATGAATATATAATATATATACGTAATATAATAATGATTCTTTAATTTTTATTTATTATTTTCCTTTCATTCATTCTATCCTTGAAAAAAATAAAATAGTGTTCGTACTTGCATACGGTCTAAAATATCTATAAACGATGTAATTGATTTTTCTATCTCTATATTATATGAAAGAATCTTAACAAGTATATGATAAATTTATATTATGTTTATATCATTATTTTCATTAATTAAATTATGTAACCAAGATCAAAATACAAGAACCAAAACTGTTGGACCAGAATATACATAAAAACGAAGCTGATATCACTCTAAACAGTTATTTTAATAAAAAAGTGTTAGAAAATAGGTTATAAAAGGTTATAAGTAAATTATATATGGTATGACATATATGATTATATTTATTTAATATATTTTAATTAAATATATATTTATTTTATATTATTTTCTAATGCGAATAAAGGGAGTCTAAGCTATAGTAAGGGATTTTCATCTCACATTATTTATGTGGGACACATGCCTTATACACAACTTGTTTATTTTGTTTGTTTTATATAGTTACAATGAACTTATTTTATGATTATTATCATGAAAATTATGAGAAAAATATGACCATAGAATTTTATTTCTTTTATAGGGATTATGATTCAAATGTTACCATAGTGGTAAGAATTTTATGTTATTATCTCATTCCTTATCAGGATTGTGTATGATTATGTATCCTATGATGAAATATAATAATATACCACTCAATAAACTCTTGAATTTTGTTATACTATATTTATTTATTTATAATACATTTTATTCTTTCATTTTTTTGTTATTATGTACAAATGATACTGGAAAAAATGTTTTTAAAGGAAAATTGACACCATTTCTCTCTTCAGTAGAAAAAACATTTTATTCAGTAAGCATGTTTACAAAAAATGTTTAAAATAAGGTATTTAATATTATTTGGTAATTTTTAAAATTCATTTTTACCAATGTCTTAATTTTTACAAAAAAAAAATTAAAAGTGGTCATTTTAATTATCCAAATGGGGAAATTTTTGAATTTTCCAACAAAAGTGTAAAAGGAATGTAGTATATTGACATATACATTATGAAAATAATTTCCCAACATCGTGACTGATAAATTCATTAAATATTAAATTACATGTTTCAAATATTATTTTCAAATAAAAAAATTCCATAATATTTGGAAACTTTTTTGTTTTAAAAAAAGCTTTCTCTAATTGAAAAGAATATTTTCTGAAAGAAATGTCCAAAGGTATATTTCAAAATAATTTTCCATCTAGGATGACATATTTGATATTATTTATTATTTAATTTGGAAATGATCCAATGATAAAATTATTCTATTTTCTATGGATGGTTAATTCTTATGTTTATGAGATTTTTATGAAACCAGTTTATTTTTCATGGGTTATATTACAGTGAATTGATGAAATGATTATGAAATCTATTTTCATTTAATTGGTTATAATGTGATTATATAATTAATTTTTTATGATATTATGTCAAACATATGTATGGTTTTTAATATGTTATTGTAGTTACATTATAACCATGGTTTTTGGATATGTTATAACTAATGATTGTGGTTACATTAAATATAAGGATGGTGGCTACATTATAACTAAGGATGGTGGTCATGTTATTACCAAAAATGGGTGGGACATATATCTCCTTCCAATTAATTTTTTTATTATAGATATCTCAATAGATAAATTGGAATGGAATTGGGAGTGACGATTATTTCGTATGCGACTTTTTCAACAATGACAGTGTTGAGAGTGAACCTTGAAAACTACAATGGTTTGGGGAGTGAACTTATTCCACTATGATAGTCTTGGAAATAAGCCTTTAACTAAGTATATGATTTTATATGGTTATTTTTATTCAAAAAAAACTTATGTATTATGAAAATTTCATTCTTTCATAGATCATGTTTTGGGATTCCTTTAATGGTTTATATATTATGAACTGCCAATATTTAATCCATGACTGAATATTGTGATCTATGATATATAGGGTATGATTTTGAAATGTTATGATCTTGTTATCATACCCTTAATTATATTTTTATGATCAAGTGATCATTCATATCACCTTTTTTACCCTTATAGATCATTTAATCATTACCTTTCCAATGTATATTTTACCTAGGTTTTGAATTAAAAAACTAAGTATTATATTTATAAAAAGGGTAATGGTTATGAATAATTTAGTGGGACATGATGTATATCTTTTTTGAACCTGATGTGTATGTGACTATGTTTCCAAATGCACTAGACATATACAATTATAGTTTGTATTTTTATGTTTTGTAATGAATATTCATATATTAATATATTATTTCTATGTATAAAAATTATTGAACATTATAGTAGTGGTTGATGTGGCTCATCAAGAGTATTTAGGCCTATGTTTCATTATATTTTTGGATAACATTATACAGGTTTTGGAAGAAAATTTGGGTTCATTGGGTTGTTTCATTTTAGAGACCATCATTAGAGGGTAGGGTCTTTAAAATTATCAAACTTGTGGTTTTGTTATACAGATGTACAGAATGGTCATTAGTTACCTTATATGGTCTCATATAAGGATAGAATAGTATGGATCTAGGCATCGAGTTTAGAATGATGGTCAGATTATGAGAGGTCATGTGAATAGATTTTTCTTGGTGATATGTTTTGATTCTAATAATTATTAAGTGTGCTCTTCTCATGGTGAGACTGGCATGACGTAAAGAAATAGTCAGTGGATTAAATGTGGGATTCATGTTTTGGAATGGTGTGAATCACTGGAGCTAATCCATGACCTTATGATAAGGTTTTGTAGAAGTGTGAAAATTTTGAGATTTTATGAGATCTCTGAGGAAATCATTTTTCATGGATGCATTGTTTTTTGGTCTTTTTGTTTGGGTTATAAAGAAAAATATTCCAATTATGTGGAAATTAGAAAGAATTCATGTGTGTGTGATGGGGTTGATGTGTTCTCAATGTGAGGCTTAAAGGTATGGTGGCTCGAGTCCCATGGGTAATATTTTTGACGTCCTAATGGTGGGAACAATAATGTGTATGGATTGGGTTGGATGACATGGTTGATACAGTTTTGAACCTCAAAAAATTCATCATTGGTAGATGTTCCAAATGGAGGAGTGTGGGATGAGGGATAGGGAATAATTTGGTGTTAATGAGACCTATTTGTCTCTATGCTCTAGAATCAGTGAAATATGATTCATATGTTGTCGACTACATTGTAAGTCATTTAAAGGCGTTTCCCTAACTACTGGTGTGTTTTTATTCAATATACAAGGGTGATGTTCCTATGATTCAGGAATGGATAGTGGTCTACCTTTCATAGAGACACTCATGGATGATCAGTAAAAATATCGCTTATCCAACATGTTTGGTGATAGATGGAAAATTGGATGTGGATATGAAAAAGAGGTTCAGTGATGTGATGAAAGGAATAATCATATGGTGGGGAAAAGGAAGTTTGTCATGGATATGTCACCCATAATTGAGGAGGATTTGGGGTGAGTGTGACTGATCTATGGTGACTGTTATGTAGTTTTGTTTTTTGTTATTAAATGATATCAAATTAAAAATATTTCTCAATGAATTTAAGTTATAGACTGATATGTGACATCATATTGGTTCTAAACATTTTCCTTGTTCCAAGATGAAATGAATTTATCCAAGAGAGGTTATTTCAGTGATACTTCATCCCTAATAGTTTGTAATGATTGTTTATATGGTCGGTTAAGGATTCAATATCAATATCTTCATAGAATGTATGATCGAAGTTATACATGCCTATAGTATAGCATGATGATATTTATGGAAATAAACTTTTTTAATTTTGGGATTCATATAGAATATGGGGCATCAAATTGATGTGTGTTAGTGATGCATTGATAGGGGAAGACATATGTGTTGAGAATGTTCATCTGTTGGAGGTTTGCATTTTGTTATCATGTGTAGTTTGATGTAGTGAGATGAATACAACATCGGTCATGTTGAATTATGATTTGAAAGGTTAATTTCAAGTGTTTTATAGGATTTTCGGGGAATATTCGATGTTTGGAGTGGATAGTGGACTTCCATACATTTATTTTTTGGGATTAGAAACTTAGATTTATGCCAATCTCTAACCAGTTTTCCATGGGTGATCAGACACTGTCCTTTGGAAACTACATCAGTAAAATCATGTATTTTATGGTTCATATTCTGGTGATTCAATACATGGTAGGGAGGCAATATGGAATAGAATTAGCTATCGTGGGCTGATTCTTATGGTGGGTACCACCATAGGAGGATTGATTTTCCAGATAAAGGCACCTAAGGAATCTCATGTTAGATGGGTGTGGGTGAGATTTATCTTAGTGATTATATAATGAGATCAAGATGTGGCTTGTTTTTTTGTATTTTAAGAGCTTCAATTTATGGTTTTGATCTAGAAGCACATTGAACATTCAGGATTTGAAGATGGGAATCAACTGATAATTGGTTACTGAAATGGGACATATGATCCAATTAGACACTCTTTAGGACTACTTAGTAATGAGAAATATTATGGTGTAGAGTTTAGAATACTACAACAGTGCATAATAGTTTGAATTTTCAATGGAAATATGAACATTTATCTAGTTGGTGGGTCTTTTTACGAACTGGTGTTTGGAAGAGTATTCCAAAATTCTAGACACCTTAAAAGGGGTTTTTAATAAGGAATCACATTCATAAGGTGATTGTAAAAAGTGGGAATCACTAAGGGAATAGTTTTGTTTGTAGTAATTTACTTCAGCACCATTGAAATATTTTTAAAAATCCATAGTTCAGTCGATGGTATGAGAAGAATCCCTATGTTATAACTTGGATCATTGTCTACTCAATGACCTAGGAGTGGCTAATTTTGGGGCTATCAGTGAGCCATTGGAGGCTATTTTCTAGATTTTGGCCTCCAAGTTAGTTTTTTATAGGTTTAGAACAATAATTTTCTATGGGTTCCATTGTTTACCCCCTAAGATAGTTTTTCCCCTGCCCCTTGGCCAATAGCTTATCCACATTCCCCTTATTCTTCCTTTAGTGGGATTGGTTGATCTCCCATAGTATTGGTATATTTCTTCTTCCATCAGATTTTTTATGGTGCTTAAACAATTCAATGACTCCCTTCCTCTCATCCTTTTCCATATATAATTTTTATTGTTCTAATCAAAGATTTTTGTTTTTCATCTACAGGATAACGGTGGAATCTTCTCTGGATGATGGGACTTCTGTTCTACATAGTTAAAGGATGTACGGATATAAATTCATCACACCACCACACATCCTTTTGATAAAGGTACATCACCACATTAGTTTTCAAGTAGTTTTTAGTTAAATTAAATTTCATTTTTTATGATATTAGATTCAGTTGATTGGGATTTATCTTGCCCTAGTTCTTAAATAATGACACATACCACCATATTAGGATTGATCTCTGTTATGTTTGATCGGAGAATTTGCTAATTGAATTTTCATTTATTCTTATTGGAACTAAGTTGGTCAATTAATTTTAAGCCATTACTTAATTATCATTTAATTATAATTATTTAATAAGAGTTGTTTTGATGTGCATTATGACTATGGGAGGTCTAAATTTTTTTCCTACAATTGATGATCTCAGGTAGTGGGTCTTCGGGCTTGACATAATAAAGACATGTAATCTTTAAATGAGTTTGGTGGTTCCTTTAAAATTAACTAATAGTCTTTTCTTAATTTTTAGGGTTGTAATGTGCATCCATGTCTTACATTATGTACAATTATAATTGTTTCAAAAATATGTTTAAGAGTACATTTACCCTATTTTTAATGACCTCATAAATATTTAAAACGCAAAAAAAATAGAACATCCAAGAGGACTTCCATGGATATGGTTTGGACCAAAGAATGGAAAAATTAATGAGTTATTTTTTCATGTATGGAAATGTCTGATTTGAGAGTACCAAAATCCAGATCTTTTAAAATGAGTAAAAATTTTAAATGGATTAAAAATAGAATTCTGATATGAATCAATGGTTGGGAATTGGGATTTCACAATCATAGATAATTTTAAAAGGAGGCTAACCTCGTAATAGCACCAAATTATGTGTTGAATAGTTTTTATAATTTTAATTAATTAATTAGAAATGGAATTGAATTTTATAGTGGAATTTGAAAAATACTGAATGTTCATATAGGATTGGGTGTGAATGGTAAATTGGAAAATGGTATTTTGATTGTGGTTTCAAAATTAGTACAATAAAATTTTAATCAGAAGAGGAAATTGGGAATGGTTTTTCAAATGGTTTTAGGTAATAAGTTTTTCAAAAAAAAAAGGACCTAAATTTTAAATAATCCCTCAGGACTTGTTTTTTTGGTATTATATAAATAATTATATGCTTACACTTATATTTTAAATTATATGTTTTTTTCTCGTAATTGTTAAACCCGGGGAGAACATAGAACTTGGGTGGATGTTGGGAATTGATAGTTAAACTCAATTCGAAAATGACCCCTAGGTGGATGTTGGGATTACTGGTTAACCCCAGGTCAACACAACCCCGGGGTGAAAGATAGGATTTATGCTTAAAAGTAGGGTAAACATAGACCATAGGTGGATGTTAGAGACTTTGGGATGGGTATATTATCCTTTAGTGTCGATTGTCAAGCTAAAGATGGGTATATTTACCCTAGAAGTATTTAGGTTGACATGATCATCACAACTTTCTCAAGGACACCCCATCATTGGATAAAATAGGTATTTACCATTCCCGGGATAAATATGACTTCTAGGTTCATTTTTTTGAAATATTAAGATTTGAATGTTCTAATGGTTGTATTTATAATTGTTAAAATTAGTAATTTTCATTCATTGTTATTAGACTGGTTATATTTGAGACTCGGTTAGTTTTGGCATACTGAGTTTTAGAAAAACCATTCTCGAGCTTCAATAACACTTTTATACCTAAGAAGATACTACTTGCTTATAAGTCTATATTGGACTACTCGGGTAGAGAATGGGAGTTGGGAATCAGTCTAGGAATTAAGATTGTTGTTGGAGTTTTACCAAATTTAACTTCTAGTATTTTGGGTCTTATTATATGAAACATTAACATGTACATTATATAGTTCATTTATTTGAATGTGGTCTATTTTGAGTATTTTCTTCACGTTCCTGGATATTAATATTTTGCATATTAATCTAGATGTTTTGTCTGACTCGTATTATTACTATTATTGTTTACTCTGATATGTGAGTATAGTCACCCCACTATACCAACTTAGAATAATGTTTCAAATTAATATCCTTCGGAATATGGGGAGGTATACTTGATGTATTCTAGTGTTCTATCATTTCGGTTGTTGGTAAATGGGCTAAGGTAGTGGGATGTTACAAATACCTTCCTTTTGATAATTTCCATATAATCTCTTATGATATCATTCCACATTTTTATTTCCAACCTTCTTGATCATAAAGACCCATTTTTATCAATAACATTCCATCCATGAGGTAATGAAACAAGATCCCAAGTCTTATTAATTTATAGGGATTCAAGTTCCACCTATTTTGATGCAATCCATGAGGATAATTTTTAAATTTGGGTCACCTATATAAAATAATACTAATTTTTATACATCACTAATAATAATTAAACAACATTTCTCTCAGTAGCATAGTCTAAATTCCACATTAGTGGTCTTTTCTCCCAAGTTGACCATCATGGACTTTACTCTACAGGTCCTTGATAATCAATATCCAATAATTCTTTAGAGGTAAAATGTTTTTCCTTCAATTTATCATTTACCAAGCCTTTTTTTTAGTTTTTGTGTTCTCCATACCAACCTACACATTAATCATCATTTGTTATTTTTATTATATAAAAACAACATCTCTTTTGATGAAATGTTTTTGCCCAATGGGGTCACACAAAAAATACTGCTTCACTATATCTGTGTATCCCAAGAAGATTCATTTCGTGGATCTTGAATCAAACTTTTATCTTTAATTTCCATTAAAAAATGAATATATAGGGCATTAAAAATAATGTAACTGTAAATAGTTAATGTGTTAAATAGTCCACCTCTCCATCAGTTTTTTTAAATCAAACGACACTGAAGGAGATCGATCGATCATAGAATAGGAAGACTTTGTTGTTTCTTCCCTGAACATCGTGGAAACTCCTACAGTCTCTAACAACTCTCTTGATTTATCCAACATGGATCTATTTATCTAAACTCCCAAATAATTCAACTAACGATTGTATGATCTCATGAACTATCCCTTGATGCATTCCTATTAAAATCTGTCAAAATGATCAATTATATATTCTCCAACATTGTTAGTCCTCAAACACTTGATCTTATTTCTAGATTTAATATATTAATGTGATTTGAATGTTTTTAATACTTCATAAACATCTACCGTAATCATGATTAATGAAATAAATGGAGGTCATCACATCAATAAAAATATAATTTATACACCTACACAAGCATATATGTGAATGGTTATACCTAATAGAAGTAGGGGGAGTGTTTTTGGGATTTATTTCATCTCTAAACTAATAAAAACCATAGGAAATTCATTTATTTTTGAAGGTGAGAGGTACTATTTTTTTGGTTGTTTGATGTGTTAGTGATGTATGATAACGATGTTAATGAGTTTTAAATAGAATATTCCATTGGTTTTAATGATTCCTGGAAAAAAAGGATAGGAACCTAGAGAAAAATTAACTTTACTGTTTGAATGAGTATCTTCTTCATATAATTAATTTGAATTTGAATTTTCAAAGACAAAGATTAATATCCCTTTCCATGATATTAAACCCATAAATTAATCAATATTAGAGTTATCCACTTAAATAAAGATAAAAAAATTAATTGATTTTAGGAAAAAGTAATCAGATGCGACTCATCGATGTTTTATTAGATTTTGAAATAAATGTTTGAAAGAACCAATTAAATTATCTGAAATATAATTGATCTTTCTGATCAGCACTGAATCTTGGAAAAAAAATTAATTAAGAATAAGTGGAATAAATAACTAGTATATTTAAAAAAAAAATTATCAACACTAAAATTTATTATCCAAGGATCATAGTATATTCATAAACAAAACAATTAATTTAAAAACAAAATGAATGATGAAAAATAAAGAAGATTTATCCTCCGATCTGTATCTATACTTCTCTTCTCTCCCTAGTCTGCCTCGGTCATCCTCCTCCGGGTCTCCAAGAATCTCTAGTAAGTGATTAAATTATTGAATTAATGAATGATATCCCACCTCTTTTGATGCATGACTCTGTATTTTAGACGTCTATCATAATCTTATTGGTCACCAATTCCTTTCAGTGACTCATTTTTGTCTCTATTTAATTCACTAAACATTTATCTTCATCTACTAACATCCTCATCACTCTAGAAATTCCCTCTAAAAGAATGTATCTAGGTGTAAGGAATGAACTTCAATGCATCTTGAGTTTGTAACTGCATCTGAAAAAATAATGTAAGTAAATAATTAGTTATTTTTATGTTTTCATCAAAATATTTCTATAATATATATAAGAAAAATATTATTAAAGTAGTTTTTAAACCAATTTATTATTGATGCTATAATAGGGAAAGGTCTATGAAAATATATTATTAATTCAATTCCTTATTAGATTTAAATCATAATTAACTATGTTTAGTTATTTAAATTTCTTCATTTTAATTAATAATTCTAATATTTTCTATATAATCATTGTAATATAAATATGTATTAGTATAACTATAAATATAATTTATATAAAAATAATAATGTAAACTATTATTATAATAAATTATTTTTAATGTATATTATTTTATAATAAATTAAAAGATTTAATTATTTTTATATAATTAAATTAAATTTATTATTCAATATGATAATAATAATTATTATTAATTTAGTTTTATTATCATAATTTAATTTAATGTTTTTTTATTTCTTTTCACTCCCTTTTCTTCTTCCAATGGGGTCAGCCTCACATAGAGGCGGAATGGAGAGCTCCCTCTCCTTTTCAGCAGTGGCATCTCCATCGGTGAAATCTTACGGTGGTGGCTCTCTATGGATTCATCTATCTCCATCACCTCGGTGTTCAATATCTTTTTCAGTTCTATGACACTATGGTGTGGGGGTCGGTTCCTTCAGTGACATCTACCTCAAATGGTGGTAGAATGATGAGCTCCTCCTTTATATCAGCAATTGGTGAAGTCTTCTTCTCAAACTAGAGTTCACAATGGTGTAAATGGGAGTCAACCTCGCATAATGGTGGTTTTGGATTTCTCAGGAGGAAAAAAATCTCGGAAGGGGTTTCATATTTGGAGAAGACATGTTCATCTTTGGTGGCTCTATCAGTGGTATGTAGATCTGCAGGAATTGATGTTTTGGTTTTTTAACATTTTTCATGGTGAGTGAAGAAGACGGTGAGTTGTAAAGGATTTGGTCTAGCGGGGAGAAATTTAAGATGGTGGTGTGCCATGGTAGTATAAAGTGGTGGTATCACCTTATGGGGGACACTCCCAAATTTGGGAGGAATCAACTAAGGGAGTCATGGTCAGCAATAACCCAGATGTAAAGTCTCATTGGGAAATCACCCTTCGTGGATGAGCTACTGGAAGCAAGAAAATTTACGAGGTAGATGAACCACCTCATCCATCGAAAAATTTTGTTTTCATACAAATATAACATGGGATATGAATCCCATGAACTTTGAGGTGTAATATGTTGCAATTTTTTATTCCTTCGAAGAGATCTGGAGTGAATGAATATAGAATTGGCCCCCTTCTCTTGTGGATGTAGGTTATCTGAACAAACCATGTTAAAATTTGTGTTTTCATCAGTTTTTCTTTGTTTATTGTGTCATTTGTGGTGCCACGCACCTCTGTTGCAGTTTTACCAGTGGTAGAAGATGGATCCAAATGGTGGGAGTTTGAAACGAAGGAGCGACATTGAGTTTTCTAGTGATCCAAAAATTAAAATTGGATGAAAATTTTCTCTAAGCCCAGATATGTGAAGAGGATAACGAGACGATTCCAACATCACAAGCAGCATGGAAAACAGAGTTCAAATGAGCCATTTAAAGCCGTTCATAGTTCCAGTCAAACTATGGGTCAATAGTTACCCCATGCTAGAGAAGACGGAACTATTCACGCCACTAGTGAAATTTTCGGTGAGATTTGGGTTACTGCTTCGGTATTCCATGTCAGTAGGAAATCTGGACCGTTCAATTTTTTTTAGTGATATCTCAACCAATTAGACTCTATTTTCGATGATCCATGAGTATATTCTCACTTTTTAGACCATTCTAGATGCATCTGTGTGGTTATTTTTTTTTATTCACACTACATCAAGTTGTTTTAGAAGGGTAAAACTTCAACAATGGTGATCATGTTTTTCGACATCGATGATGGATAGTGGTGATACACTGCCAAAGTATATGATTGATAAGTTTGATGGTTGGAAAAACTTTGGATCATAGAAATGAAAATTGAAATATATTCTCATGTAGCATGTCATGATCAGACCATTGATCATAGAAAATCTCGGGACAACCAGTGATGATCATTGGAAATAGCTCGAGATGTAGTTCATCAGCACAATCCTACTATGTCAGAAGATTGACCTAAAATACTTTCTTTAGAGGAGACCTCACTAACTAAGATCTAGAAGATGTTAGAGCAGTTATATAAGGTAAATTATCTTACCAAAAAATTATTCTTAATGAAAAAATTGTACTAGTTTCTCATGGATAAGGGAAAAAATTTGTTGGGTCACACCAACAAATTCAAGAAGATCCTAACGGAATTATTAAGGCTTGGAGTAGAGTTTTTAGATTAAGACAAAGACCTTTTTCTTTTATCATCTCTAAAAATATCATTTTATGGTCGTGAGATTGAATTGATCGTCGGGAATGAAACATTATAGTTAGACGAGGTGGTGGAATCACTTCAAGATACAAAGGTATTCTGAAGACTCGTGACACATTCATGTGAGAAAATCAGGGTGATGTGAGATTATCAACATGGGAGGAGACAATATTGGAAGTTAGGAGGTAGATAATAGCATAAAAATTTGAGTTTAATTGATCCTCACAAAATCACATTTTTTTGGTGCGAGAAAAAGGGTCCTTATAAAAGTGACTATAGAGATCTCAAACATTACATTTCAAGGAAAGTGAATGATGAATTCATGGTTGAAAACATCACAGAATTATTGGAAGATGATGAAGTTTTCATGAAAATCAGAATCTAGGACACAAATGAGATATTTTAATGGGGAGAAGTGTTGTGTAATTACTACATAAGTTACCAGCACATGAAGTGGGAATGTTGATTTTTAAGAAGGAAGAATGAGCAGGCTCAAAATCAAAATGAATGTGGATGGGTACTAGATTTTTAAATTTAATCACACATATGTATGAAGAAAAGTGAATTTCATACATTTCATCAGGTATGAGATTCGGTGAGACATGGTGATGGGTCAATATGTGAGGTTCGAAGTGTCAGGATAGTGAAATTCAAGACACCTGATGGAGGAGTATGAAAATTGGTTGACGTGAAATTTCTTCTGAGAATGATATGAAACTTGGTATCATTAAATAGGATCAATTATTGGGGATATAAGATTTCTATAGAAAGTGGAGTGTTCAATGTCTCACATAGCGATTCAGTGATGCTTGCGGGGAAAGAGTCTCAAGGTTTGTATCATTTGAGGGGGACCGCAGTCAGCTCGATCTTGATTAAAGATAGTGGAAGAGACACTCCATCTAGAAAAAAAGTCATGTTTGATTAACTGATGATGTTTTCGACATCTATAAGGAGACTACAAGTAAATCTCTTACCCAAAATTAGTTATGATGGGGATATTTGTGGGGTAAAATCCCAAATTTGGGAGGAATCAACAGAGGGAGTCATGTTCAGCCACAAACTAGATGTGAAGTCTAATTTTCCAAGTGTCATTCATGGATGAGTAGTTGGCCGCAAGGAACATTTAGGGGTCGATGGACCACCCAAACCAAAGGAAAAAGTTATTTTCTTTCATCTATAAAACGGGATATGAATCCCATGAAATTTGAGGTGTAATACTTTGTAATTTTTTATTCCTCCAAAGAGATCCAGAGAGAGTGAATAGAGAACCGTCCCCCTTCTCTCTTGGACATAGGTATTCTGACCAAACCATGTTAAAATTTGTGTGTTCATCTGTTTTATCTAATTTTGGTGTGATTTGAAGTTCCATGTACCTTCATTGCATCCATACAAACCTTTGAGTAGTGGTGAGAAATTTTAATGGTGATACATTAAATATATAGTCTGTGATGGTGAGAAATTTTGTGTTGCTGGATTATTTTTTCAATGGTGACTCGAGGTTTGGCTGTAAGAATATCCTAAAGTCGGTAGTGACTTGGATCATTTTTTGTTGGTAGTGCAAAAATTGATGGTTGTGGTGGAAGGTGGAATTGATGACGGTGAGAAGTGTCTCATGGTAGTCTGCTTCCATGTGGCGATGAGAAATGTCTCATCGTTTGGTTGGGAATTTATTTAAGGTAAAATATTTAGTGGTGACACATCATAATAGTAACTAATCTACAAATATAAAAGATAAAATTATCAATAATCAAATTAACACCATTAAAAATTAAATATATTAAAATGTAAAATCTAAATTAATTAATTAAATAAATTAAACTTAAATTAAAAAGGGACAATCATTATTAATTAGAAAAATATAATAATTTTGTTTTAGATTGATAAAGTGAATTAAAACTTTAAATTTAAAAGAATTAAATTAATTAATAAAACCTACAAAAATATATTATTAAAAAATTTATATTATATTATATTAATAAAAAAATTAAAAGATTAAAAATTATATTTCATATTTGTTTAATTAAATAAATGGATGAATTATTTAGTTAATAAAAAGAAACGATCCTAAAATTCATAAACTACCAGAATTAATATTTAATTCAAATGATGTAAAATAAAATAACCAAAATCCACTATAGAAAAATTTAAAAAAGTTAGCTGCTAAAAAAATTAAGTATAAAATTTATTAATTAATGAATTAAACCATGAAATTATTAAAGTGAAATCAATTAAAAACATAAAAAAATTAAATAAATGATTAAAAATAGAAATAAAATGTGAGGAAAATAAATGTATTTTAAGTCCACATCAAATTCTCTCACAATTAATCATTGATTGTCCTCGATGAACTCAATGCTTTTTGAAATTTCAAAATAGAGATGTGTTTTTTACAATCTTCTCAAAAAAGAACAATTAAAGGTGTTGAAAATCAAATGAACAAAAACAGAGTGTTAGACTTTTCAAAATAATTATACAAATGAGGTCCTATCTAATTTCAAATACCTACTAGAATATTGAAGAAGAAAAGAACCATTCACTATTGAGGATGCCATGCCTCATATTTTAAGGCACTTTTTAACTTACCTTAATTCTCTTCTGTGTCCAAAATATAAGAGTGATAACATGTTTCAAATAAGTTGAAATACAATCCGATCAAATTGAACATTCTACATTGACTTTCTCCAAGGTTCCAAAAAGAACAATTTAAATTAATTTTTTTAATATCTTTATTGATACAACTTAAATGTTTTTTTATACAAGTGAATTGTCCCCTTCTTCATCATGTGTTTAAAATTCCACTCACTTTAATGAGTTTTTTTGTTGACAACTAAGAACTTTTTAAATTTTTTTTACCCAACTATGTAACTTCTTCAAGGAACTGTGTATATGAAATAATTAAAAATGTAAAAAGGGCATACACACACACTATTCCTAGTGTACCATATGTTCAATATGGGTTCCCATTTTCCCATTTTACTCAGGTTTAAAAAGACTTAGATGACTACCATTAATGTTGGATCATTAAGGTGATTACAATTTTTTAATAAAAAAGTGTGTCCAGTATATTGAAGAAAAAACATCTAGTTTCTTATGGTTATGACCATAACTACACATATAACTATCCTATATCACTATCATACATAGTTCATAAATAGACTATTCGTAAAATAATTATGCATCATCACTAATCAGTTTTTCATCCTCAAAAATTTCATATTCAAAGTTACCCTTAAAACTAGTAAGTTCTTATCCATTAGGAAAGCCTGAAAGAATGTTCGAAATAAATCCTAAATATATACAATTTAATAACTAAAATTTTAAATAATTGACTTTTTTTATAAAAATATTAGATGAATTTTATGGATTTAGTTTTAAATAACAAATTAGATGAGATATTGAAGACCCTCTCACCCACACTTAAACCTCAAAATTTTCCCCAAAGTTGGAATCAAAGGTGGAAAATAGTTTGACTTTAAAATTTCAAAAAATATTTTTAATTCAGTAGTAGTGTTATAATTCCAAGGGTCACAATGAATTACAAATAATATGAGTTTTCTATAATAAATATCATACAACAGATTCACCATAACTCAAGCATAATCATTAAATATAGTGAAAAAGATATTTTTAATTAAGTTAGAATAGTAGAATATGAAAATTGACTTTATAGAGAAATGGTGTAAGAAATTTTAACAAATTTATTTCAATAATATTTTCAACATAATGGAAAAACTTTATTCTAAAAACCCGGGAAAACAATAACAACCCAAAGGTAGACATCTAGATACCCACACCCCCACACATAATTTTATAAAGTAAATAGTTTTTAAAGAAATGAATATGATACATCAAGAAAACAAATAAATATGCATAATGGTTTCCATAATTAGAAATAAAAATCGACTAAGAAAATATGTCGAGTCAAAATTCAAAGATTAAAATAAGTAAATTCCCCACTTAATTTTTATCCAATGAGGTTCCACCCAGAAGCTCCATTTGATTTGAAGAAAAAAGGGAATTGTGATCATCATTTATTCCTCAACAACAACCTTCTCTAAGAAAAAAGAATAATATTTCCAATAAATTGTATCCAATAAGAACAAAGAAGAAAATGGCATACCAATAACAACACATTATTCTTTAAAAATAAGAATAAAAATAAAAATAAAGAAATACTATGGGGGACTCCAATAAAGCACTGAATTTTAATTATTTAGTGCTAATTTATTTAAATGGAAAAAAAATATTAAAAGCGATAAAATCATGGGTTTCCTCTCTTGCAGCTCTAGTTTTGTGGTCCATAACCGAAATCCCCTAGAAACTAACAAATTTCACAAGGTGGATGTCATTTCCTAAGTGTGAGCCACCAAATTTGGACAGACCAAATTATTTTAAATGAAAATTCAATTCTATAGGCTTTTAAAAATCTAAGAAAACAACCCAATCACCCATAAAATGAACAAAAACCTTGAAAAACACCCTTTCTAGAGCTAGATGGAATATTTTCACTTTCTTATATTGAGAAATAATTTACACATCTAAAATTCTCAAGAAGAAGCATCCAAGTACAGGGTCTCTCTAGGAATTTATCTCGATTCCAAAAAACCACTTCCTTATAAGAGAGTATTAAATTATCAAGATAAAATATGAAATTAGAATATTTTTTAATGAAAATTTCATGAAAAGGATTATAAAATTCTATTTTAAGGGATTTTTAAGGATTCAAAATCAGTTTTGATTCTTCTTCTACTCTTATCTCTACTTAAAAATAAACAAAAAATTCCCTTATTTCAAGTGAATACAATAAAGGAGTCTGTATATTTGTAATGTAATAAAAAATATTATTCTCAACCTCTATCAGGAAAAAATTCACAACCAGTTGGGTTCTCAAATCATTTACATACTTAATAGGTGTGTGTTTTATAGCCAAGAAAGATCTTTTATCTCATCCTTCTAAAATTATAGTTTGTGAACAATTAGACCACCTTGATTTCCAAAATCATGAATTTTAGATTCATTTCTATGGATTATTTCATCATTTGAGCTAATAAATAAGTTTTTCAATTTATAACTTTTTTCACAAATCATTTTTAAGATCAATATTTTTTTCTTGTATTCAAAAATTTAAAATTTTACAAATTCAGAAAAAAAATTCACTTCATTGTTAACAAGTTTGAAAAGGTTCTAATTATATGTATCCAAAAAGGACAATTTATTACTATACATTCTAGATAATTCATCACAAATTTACCACAACTCATTATCATTATGATACACTGAAAAAAAAAATCTTCTGTGATTACCTCCAAAACACCACAGTCATTATCATTTAATCAGTTATAGAAACATTGTAATAGAACATTCGATAAGATTCCATGATTGGGAAATTGAACTAAAAAAACATTGAACCTATCACATGCCCCACTAAAACCCTCCTCTTCACTCTTAATAAAGTTAGTGACCAAAATCCTACAATACTTACAACTTTGAATTAAAATTCTAATCATTTTTTTAAAAAAAATTGGGTTGTGGTATAAGTGTAGAATGATTCCCTAGAAGTTATACATGAATGAGAACATGTAAAAAAATATATTTCAATACAAAATATATAAAAGTTACAATTTTAGCAGCATTTTATAAAAACTTTCAGCACAAATTCACAAAAATAATCCAGTTTCAAGGGTTACTATAATGATCAAAAAATTAAAGAAATTAGTTTTTTAAAAATATATATTTTTTATATGTTTTATTTTTGTTTTTTATGTCTACTTTTTTTTAAATAGCCCAAGCTAGCTCAATGTCATGCCCTCTCCAGAAATAGTGACAAATTTTGTTAAGTATGAAGGTCATCACAACATTTAAAATGTCATTTATAGACCTATACTACCATAGTAGTGAAGTGTAAAACCCATGGGATGAGGGTGACTTATCTAGGTCTTTATTTAATCTCTAATATAATAAAAATCATTTTAAAATCATTTATGTTTGAATGTGAAAGGTACTGATTTTTTATGGGGTGTGCGATGTTTTAGCGATGTATGATAATTATGATATTGAGTTTAAAATATATTATTTATTTCATTTTAATGATTCCAAGTAAATCAAGACATGAGACAAGGAAAAAATTAACACTGCAGGTTGAATGAGTATCTTCTTCACAAAATTAAATTGAATTTGAATATTCAAAGAAAATATATGATTAATCTCCATTGTCTGGATAGTAAAAACAAAAATTAATCAATCATGGAGTTCTCTACTTTATTAAAGATTAAAAAGTAATGAATTTCCTAAAAAATTAATCAAAAATGATCTCATTGAAGGTTTTAGATATTTTTAAATCAATGTTCGAAAGACCAAATTTGGTTACCCAAAATAGAATTGATCTCATTGATCAACACTAAATCTTGAAAAGGAATTAATTGTGGTTATGTGAATGAAATAACTAGCATATTTAAAAAAATCCCAAGATAAAAGTTACAATCCAGGTATCATATAAGATTTAAGAGAAAATAAATACATTTACAAACTAAATTAATTAAGAAAAAGAGATAATACTAATCCTTTAATAAGTATCAGTGATTCCTTTCTCCCCCTATTTTACCTTGGTCTACCTCCTCTGATCTCTATTAAGTGATCAAATAATCAAATGAATGAATGATATCCCACTTATATTATTGTCTGACTCTATATTTTATCATTTTTTCATAATCTCTTTGGTCACAAATTACTTTCACTGATTCAAAACGGCCTCCTTTTAATTCATCAATCATATATATTCATCTACTTTTATCCTCGTCAGTATATCAATCCCCTATAATAGAATATATCCTTGTGGAAAGAATGAAATTATATGTATCTTGAGTTCGTAACTACATTTGAAAAAATAGAGCAAGTAAAAACTTAGTTATTTTGATGCTTTTATAAAAATACTATTATTATAAATATAAGTAAAAAATATTATCAAAGTAGTTTTTAAAAAAATTATTATTGATCTTATAATATTTAATAGTTTATGAAAATATATTATTATTTCACACATTCAGTGTCTATAATTTTGTAACTTAATTTCATAATCAATGTGATTAGTGTATTTAGGTTATTGATTTGGTCATTAGGGGTTGATGAATCAATCATTCAAAGAGTTTATAACTTTATCTTCAAGAAAATTTGGTTGTGTAGTGAAATGGACTTGTATAACTTCATCAGTCTATCCTAGTTTTCCTTCATCGCCTTTTTCTATCAAATTATTGATAGGACCTCAAATTCAAAATACAAATAGATATTGGAAATATAATTCCCATAATTTTATTTAAATTTCTATTTTATCACAACAATTGTTTTTTCTGAAATAGCCTTCTGAAAATTATATTTCCACAACACTAATTTAATCTTCATTTTACACAGTGAAAACATATCTTCCTTGAAATATTTAATCATATATTTCACCACTATCAAGACACATCGTCTGTCTAGATGCAATGACCCAAAGTTTCTTTAATGTAAAATCTCTCTTGATCCAGTTAAATGTCTCTTTATGAAAAATGTTTTTATAAGATGTCAAATTCATTGGTTTTATGTAATGAATTGTGACCGTTGTTAATATAGTCGTTGAACAGTGATCACTTGATTAGTATAAATATAAGGCTTTAATGAGCCCAATTTTACTCAGATAAAGGAAGCGATGGCCTCATCCAGTAGAATTACCCCATACGAAGCACATTTTTCGGAGCTCGGAAAAGAGGTGGCATCCTTGGGCTTCTCCCTTGACCAAACCCAAGCTGAGCTTCGTTATGTCAAGCTCGAACGTGAGTTTCTATGGGAAAACTGCAAGTTGATTGAAATTACCACTCGAGCGATGTTATCCGAGCCACCCCAAGAGTCTGTCACCATCGCACACCTTACCCTTAGGTCTTATGCGGCTCTTTTAAGGGGTTATGTAACAAATAAGTACTACTATGTTCATTTACATTATTTTTTGTATATAATAATGAATATAATTTCTAGTCATTTTTGATACATTGTAAATAGTTTTTAAAGTACAAATAGTGTTTTTAGTTATTATTTAAATAAGAAATATATTTTTTAAAATTAAGAGATTTTTGAATTAAATAATATTTTAATAAAATAATAATATTATTATTATATTAATTTTTATTAAATATAAATAGTCTTATAATTTTATGAATGCAATTAAAATTTTTATTAAGGTTTGAAAGCCATTTCTGTCAAAACTCGTGAATTTTCGATAAATGTTAGTTTTTATTTTAAAAGTGAAAATTCAAATATTTAGAAAATTATTTAGATAAAATAAATGTCATTTTTGGAATCACGACGTCGAAATTATCCAACGGTGAATTTTTCATAATTTTCTGAGGTAGCCAAATTTTTGGGTAAAAATTAAATACTGTTTAAATATATAATGTGTTTTATGACATCATAATGACCCAATGGTGATGTAATAAAATACCATAAACGTTATTTTCGTCCAATATATGTTTTATCATTAAAATATTGTGATTTTGGGTTTGTTTGACTTACTTTTCAAAGCATTAATGGACCCCTCAAGACTTATTCAACACTTTTCTTTTTTAAATTAATTTCCATGGGAGTGTGACCCACCTCCACATAAGAAACCCTAATATTTTAAAAAGTTCGGACTTTGGTCTTATAAAATAATGCTTTCCTCTTCCCTTTTCCAAAAACCATGGGCAAAAACCATGGGATGGTTTGTGTTCTGTATTAATTTAATGTAAGGGGGCCCAAACCTAAATAATAAACAATTCCCTCATCTTTCCTATATAAACCCACCCATGCTCCCACTTCCTCCCCACTAAAATCCCTTGGAGTTCGTCCAACCTTTTCCCTAATATCTCTAAAATCCTCCCAAGGTGACCCAAGCTCCCAAGAAGCCTCTCACAAGCCTCTCTCTAGCCTTTTGAAGCACACATCCAAGTAAGGGTTTTTTTCTTCCTTTCTCATTTTTGTCAATTTTCATTAAGTTGTATTGCCCTTTTAATTTCAATTATGAATATTGGGGTATGGTTTCGCATCTCCCCCATACTTCCCTCTTATTTTTTGAATGATGGGAGATCCCTTTCTCTCTCATTAAATTCATCCCATGTACATCCGTTACTATGCCGAAATTCTGAAAGGAACTTCGCTCTCTTCTTTTACATTCAAGCAATACACTTGTATCATGAACCTAAATTCCATTAAAATTTATGTTACATGTATCTATATGACCTCCTTACTGTGCATTACATTTAAATATGATGAGTAACCCCTTTCTCCCTCATCAACCATTCTTATGAATTCTTATGTCACACCGTTACGCTGCAGAAATCACACCGATTTTCTAAGCCAATGTCATTGTGTAGTGGATACCATTCCCATTTCTCCATCAAGGGAATCCACCTTTATGAACCTTTACTTATTGATTACAAAGTTTCATGTATGAATTACACATTCCTTTATCATGGAATAAATGATTATGTTTTATGAATCCGTGTTTTATGATCCATGTGGCACACTTATGCATGAAATGAAATGTTTAAGAAGGGTGCGCCCTTATAGAACTCCAATGCATTGGGTAAAGTATAGTATCATGGTACGTCATTTGAAATGAGTGTTTACTCATGATAATTCAATTGCAACGAGGGTTTACTCGTTCTTCATGTGCAATGAGGGTTTACTCATGCTATATGTGAAATGAGCCTTGGCTCATTCTAATTCCATGTTAAGTGTTGTTGCCACATTTCCATGTTATGATTATCATGATTTATCATGCCTTTATGTTCATGTTTCTTTTATGGTATATTGATATGCCTATTTTCTAACATGTATTGTAATCCTCATGTTATTCCATGTGTACTCCCTTACTAGGCTTTATAGCTCACCATTTTCTTATGCATGTCCTCAAGTTATCCCATGCAATTCTAAGTACGAAGGAATGTAGTGGTCATGAAAAGGAAGTTTTCAATAAAGATATTGTATTTCATGTTTAAAGTTTTTATGTAATGATCCTAATACCCAAAGACACTAAACCTATTGATCTTCTATGTTGTATCAAGTGAAGTTTTATGTAATAAATCGTGTTTAAGTTGTAATAAAAAGCAGGGTTGTCATAGTTGGTATTAGAGGATAGGTTTAGTTATTTTTGGGATTAGGAAAACCCTATTAAAGACTTAGATACAAGACTAAGTATAATAAATACATCCCTATGTTTTGGTAAAAACTAATTAAGTGGTTTATCAAACAAATACATCCCTGTCTGGATACGAACAGGTAGAGGTGGCTCTGGCACAGATGTATCCTAGGGGTAAAACCCGAAAACACTGCTTTGAGCTAGACTCGAACGGGAACTGGTGCACGACAACGGGCCTTGCTGCACTCTTGGTTATGACACTCCAGGGGGATATGTTTTGATAAATTCACAATCTTAGTATGAACCCTTATTAAGGGAAAAATTCCCCTAATAATATATGTTAGAAAGTAGATCATGAAAAGCCTATATTGAAGCCTATAGACTCATGAGTTATGGAATTAAAAGTTTATTTATTATTCATCAACTTTTTTATTTGGATTACCCTTTATGTGTTACCCATAACTTTCCTTTTATTCCAACCAATGGCCAGTAGTAGGAGGAATCGGCCTATCAATCGATGTGAAGATCAGTGTGATGATTGTACTAATGAGATTCCCAATCCAATGGGAGCAAGAATTGCGAACTTTGTCATGATTCTCTCTCAGCTAAGTCAAGCATTTAATAGAAACACGGGTCAAGAGGAACGTTCAACCTCCCCTAATAAATAACATGTCGCTATCGAGAGCTTCATTAGACAAAGGCCTCAACTTTTTATGGATCATCTGATCCCACGATCGCTGAAAATGGATCAACTCAATTGAAAGATCTTCTCCATCCTCCAATGTTCTGAACAAGAGAAGGTTCTTCTAGCTTCTTATCGTATGGAGGGTGAAGCTGATCAATGGTGGACGTTGATCAAAAATACAAAGCCTGAGGAGGATATCGAGGCTTTGGAATGGAAGGAATTCTGGAAGATGTTTTTTGATAAATATTTTCCGCACACCCTCTGGATTAAGATAGAAAGGGACTTCCTTTCCCTCAAACAAAAAGATGAGGAATCTGTTGGAGCATATGATGAAAACTTCACAAGGCTTTCATGATACGCTTCTGGATTTTTCATTACCCCTGAATGCAAGGTTGACCACTTCTTTGGTGGGATGAAGCCTAGCTTGTGGAAATCATTAGTGATCCATGACTTCGACAGCTATGAGGAAATTGTTCGATGTGCCCTCAAGGACGAAATGGAGATCGGAGAATCACAGGGGTATCATGGAGATAAGAAGCATAAGGTAGACTTCAATGATGGTGGTCTGATGGATAAATCCAATGGCACTAAGAAGTTCCAGCACCCCACTTTCCAAAAGTGCGGAAAGAATTACCCTGGAAATTGCCTTAAGGGGATGAGAAAATGCTTCAGGTATGGAAGAGAAGGGAACCTACCTGTTAACAGTCGGCAAGAAGGACCCGTGGTTGCGACAGAGGAGAGGAACACTACATTTGAACCTCAATGCATTGTTCAATGCAATAAATTCAAATAACCGGGTCACTTTGAAAATCAGTGCCCTAATCCAAGGGTTATCGGAGGCAACCAATAACCTCCAAGACAGCAAGGAATAGCTTTTTCCATCACTTCTGCAGAAGTGAACCCCGACAACGAAGTGGTGAGAGGTACGCTAGTTATTCATTCAAGAATAGCTAACGTACTTTTTTATTCATGTTCTACGCATTCTTTTATATCTCGAAAGTTTAGTAGAACAATCCCAGCACCACCAAAAATCATGGAAGTAAAGATGTTGGTGAGTATGGCAAATGGGGAAATCATTGCATCCCATGAGTATAAGTCCTCCCCTGTTATAATATGTGGATAGAATTTCCGAGCGAACCTCGTCATACTCCCTTTGGTGGAATTTGATGCAATTCTTGGCATGGATTGCCATTCCCTATATAGAGCCAACATAAATTGTTGGGAGAGGGAAATCACACTCCATATGGAGAATCGACCCCCGATTCTTTACAAGTGTCAGGAGGAAGATGAATCTCCTTTTTCTCCCTCATCTCAAGCATGGATATTAATTCCCTATGAGCATGCGTATCTGGCTCAGATGATTGAGTCCAAAGAAGAAACCATCCTTGAAGAAATGCCTATTGTGAGGGAATTCGTGGAAGTGTTTCTCGAGGAACTGTCTGGTCTTCCACCTAGAAGGGATGTTGAGTTCTCAATTGAACTTATACCTGGGGTATTAACAATTTCCAAGACAACATATATAATGGCTATTGTTTATCTTGAAGAGCTAAAGAAACAACTACAGGAGAATCTGGATAAAGGGTTTATACGCCCAAGTGCTTCACCATGGGGTGCACCAGTCCTCTTCATCAAGAAGAAGGATGGGTCAATGCGGCTTTGCATCGATTATCGTGAACTTAACAAAATCACAATAAAGAACAATTATCTTCTCCCATGAATTGATGACTCGTTCGATCAGCTGTGTGGAGCACAATACTTCTCCAATGTGGACTTGCGGTCGGGATATTATCAAGTAAGAGTGAAGAAGGAAGATGTCCCCAAGACTATTTTTCTTACAAGATACGGGCACTATGAATTCTTAGCAATGCCTTTCAGACTCACCAATGCTCTAGTAATATTCATGGAATTGATGAATATAGTATTTAGATATTACCTTGACAAATTTGTGGTAGTATTTATAGATGATATTCTAACATAATCCAAAACCAAGGAGGATCATGAAGAGCATTTAAGAACTGTACTGGAGACATTGCGCAAGGAGAAGCTCTATGCAAAGTACAGAAAGTGTGAGTTCTGGTTGAAGGAGGTCTCATTCTTGGGCCATATCATCACAAGCAATGGGATATCTGTGGACCCCTCCAAAACAGATGCAATTGAGGGATGGCCGAGGCCAACATCGGTAACGGATATCCGTAGCATCTTGGGGTTAGCTGGATATTATCAATGATTTGTGAGAAATTTCTCACGATTTTCCGACCCTCTTACCAAGATAAATCAAAAGGGAGTAAAGTATGTTTGGAGTGATGAATGTGAAGAAAGATTCAAGGAGTTGAATTGGAGGCTTATCACTACACCCGTGCTCACTTTACCAACAAGTGGGGAACTATTTGTGGTATTCAGTGATGCTTCAAAGAAGGGATTAGGATGTGTGTTGATGCAGAATGATAAAGTGATATCCTATGACTCAAGGAAGTTGAAAATCCATGAGCGAAACTATCCTATGCATGATCTGGAGTTGGCGGCTGTGATGTTTGCCTTGAAAATCTGGCGGCATTATCTCTATGGAGAGAAATGTGAGATATATACTGACCACAAGAGTCTTAAATATATATTCACACATAAAGAGCTTAATATGCGCTAGAGAAGATGGATAGATCTCATCTATGATTATCACTATTCAATACATTACCACCCAGGGAAAGCGAACAAGGTGGCAGATGCCCTAAGTAGAAAGGATCCATCAATTCAGTCAATGATGATAATTGAGAAGGATCCAATCTTCTTAGACTTGATGAAGATGGACGTGGGGATCATAAAGAAGGGAACATCATCAATCCTTTCACATGTGATTGCTCAACCATATCTTTTGGAAAGGTAAAAGGATGCTGAAAAGGATGATGTGGGAATTCAAGAAAAAGTGGAAGCTATCAAAAAGGGTAAATCCTCATAGTTTAATGTTAATGAAGAAGGAATTGTGCGGTTTGGGAAAAGACTATGTGTTCCATCAAGTCTGGAGCTGAAGAAGGAAATTTTTGATGATGCATATAGTTTAAATTTCTCTATTCACACAGGGAGCACAAAGATGTATTGAGATCTTCGAGAAAAATTTTGGTGGGATAATATGAAGAAGGAGATCGCTAAATATACATCAAAGTGTCTCGTGTGTCAGCAAGTGAAGGCAGAGAGGCAGAAGTCTAAGGGGATGATGCAACCATTGCCCATACCAGAATGGAAATGGGATAACGTCACTATAGACTTTGTCACCGGACTTCCGAGGACATCCAAAGGCAACAATGCAATCTGGGTTGTTGTGGATCATCTTACAAAGACTGCACACTTCATTGCTATTCGGGAGGATTTCTCATTGGATCAACTGGCGCGGATATATATCAGGGAAGTGGTAAGGTTGCATGGAGTACCACTATCTATTGTGTCTGACCGAGATCCAAGATTCACCTCTATGTTTTGGAGGAGTCTTCAACATGCTCTGAATACTGAACTGAACTTCAGTATGGCCTATCATCCTCAAACTGATGAACAATCCGAGCGGACTATCCAAACACTTGAGGATATGTTAAGAGCATGCTCGATGGACTTTAAAGGAGGATGGGATCAAAATCTTCCTCTGGTTGAGTTCTCTTATAATAACATTTTCCACTCGAGCATCCAAATGGCACCATTTGAATCCCTATATGGGAAAATGCATTGAACACCTGCATGATGGTATGAGGTCAGTGAACGTAAGCCTCTTGGACCAGAAATGGTCGAGGAAATGGTAGAGAATGTGAAAACCCTTCAGCAGCATATCAAGGCAGCCCAAATTCGAAAGAATAGTTATACAGATAATCGTCGACGAGACCTTGAGTTTTAAGTTGGAGAAATGGTGTTTCTACGCATATCTCTGTGGAAGAAGGTCATGAGGTTTGGAAAGAAAGGGAAGTTAAGTCCAAGGTACATCGGCCCCTTCGAGATTCTTGATCGTGTTGGGGCTCTGACCTATTGACTATCACATCCACCTACCATGGCCAAGCTGCATGATGTCGTTCATGTATCCCTCTTAAGGAAGTACATACTGGACCCTTCACATGTACTCTCATTCGAGGTGGTACAATTGGAAGATGATCTTTCTTTTGAGGAGAAACCAGTGAAGATCGTAGATTGTAGAGAAAAAGTTCTATGAAATAAGACAATACCCCTCGTCAAGGTGTTGTGAAAAAACCACAAGTTTGAAGAACCGACTTGGGAATCAGAGGAAAAGATGAAGCTGAGTTACCCACATCTGTTTTAGTGTGGGAAAAGGAAAAATTTTGAGGGAGAAATTTCTTAAGTGGGGAATATTGTAACGACCCAAAGTTTCTTTAATGGAAAATCCCTCTTGATCCAGTTAAATGTCTCTTTATGAAAGATGTTTTTATAAGATGTCAACTTCTTTGGTTTTATGTTATGAATTTTGATCTTTTTTAATATAGTCATTGAACAGTGATCACTTGATTAGTATAAATATAAGGCTTTAACGAACCCAATTTTACTCAGACAAAGGAAGCAATGGCCTCATCCATTAGAATTTCCCCATACGAAGCCCATTTGTTGGAGCTCGGAAAAGAGGTGGAATCCTTGGGCATTGCCCTTGACCAAGCCCAAGCTGAGCTTCGTTATGTCAAGCTCGAATGTGACCATCTATGGGAAAAGAGGAAGTTGATTGAAATTACCACTCGAGTGATGTTATCCGAGCCACCCCAAGAGTCTTTCACCATCGCACACTATACCCTTAGGTCTTATTCAGCTGTTTTAAGGGGTTATGTAACAAATAAGTAGTATTATGTTCATGTAAATTATTTTTTGTATATAATAATGAATATAATTTCTAGTCATTTTTGATACATTGTAAATAGTTTTTAAAGTACAAATGGTGTTTTTAGTTATTATTTAAATAAGAAATATATTTTATTAAATTAAGGGATTTTTGAATTAAATAATATTTTAATAAAATAATATTATTATTATTAAATTAATTTATATTAAATATAAATGATCTTATAATTTGATGAATGTAATTTTAATTTTTATTAAGGTTTGAAATCCATTTCTGTCAAAATTTGTGAATTTTCGATAAATGTCAATTTTTATTTTAAAAGTGATAATTCACATATTTAGATAATTATTTAGATAAAATAAATGTTATTTTTGGAATCAGGATGTCTAAATTATCCAACGGTGAATTTTTCATAATTTTCTGAGGCAGTCAAATTTCTGGGTAAAAATTAAATATCGTGTAAATATATAATGTGTTTTATGACATCATAATGACCCAATGGTGATGTAATAAATACCATAATCCTTATTTTCGGCAAATATATGTTTTATCATTAAAATATTGTGATTTTGGGTTTGTTTGACTTACTTTTCAAATCAATAATGGACCCCTCAAGACTTATTCAACACTTTTCCTTTTTAAATTAATTTCCATGGGAGTGTGACTCACCTCCACATAAGAAACCCTAATATTTTAAGAATTTATGACTTTGGCCTTATAAAATAATGCATTCCCCTTCTCTTTTCCAAAACCCATGGGAAAACACCATGGTATGATTTGTGGTTTGTATTAATT
The DNA here is from genome assembly GCA_963277665.1 of Viscum album. Lineage (NCBI taxonomy): Eukaryota > Viridiplantae > Streptophyta > Magnoliopsida > Santalales > Viscaceae > Viscum > Viscum album. The sequence continues at coordinate 1,058,756,966 of OY728161.1, forward strand.
TAATGTAAGGGGACCCAAACCTAAATAATAAATAATTCCCTCACCTTTCCTATATAAACCCACCCAAGATCCCACTTACTCCTCACTAAAATACCTTTTAGTTCGTCCAACCTCTTCCCTACTCTCTCTAGAATCCTCCCAAGGTACCCAAGCTCCCAAGAAGCCTCTCACAAGCCTCTCTCTATCTTTTGGAAGCACACTTCCAAGTAAGGGTTTTTTCTTCCTTTCTCATTTTTGTCAATTATCTTTAAGTTGTATTTCCATTTTAATTTAAATTATGAATGTTGGGGTATGGTTTCTCACCTCCCCCATACTTCCCTCTTATTTTTTGAATGATGGGAGAACCCTTTCTCTCTCATTAAATTCCTCCCATGTACACCCATTACTATGCTGAAATTCTGAAAGGAACTTCTCTCTCTTCTTTTACATTCAAGAAATACTCTTGTATCATGAACCTAAATCCCATTAAAATTGATGGGACATGTATCTATATGACCTCCTTACTGTCCATTACATGTAAATATGATTAAGAACCCCTTTCTCCCTCATCAACCATTCTTATGAATTCTTATGTCACACCGTTACACTGCCGAAATCACACCGATTTTCTAAGCCAATGCCATTGTGTAGTGGATACCATGCCCATTTCTCCATCAGGGATATACACCATTATTCACCTTTAATTATTGATTACAATGTTCCATTTATGAATTCCACATTCATTTATCGTGTAATAAATGATTATGTTTTATGAATCCATGTTTTATGATCCATGTCGCACACTTATGCATGAAATGAAATGTTTAAGAAGGGTTCACCCTTATAGCACTCCAATGCATTGGGTAAAGTATAGTATCATGATACGTCATGTGCAATGAGTGTTGACTCATGATAATTCAAGTGAAACGAGGGTTTACTCGTTCTTCATGTTCAATGAGGGTTTAATCTTTCTTTACGTGCAATGAGCCTTGGATCATGCTAATTCCATGTTAAGTGTTGTTTCCACATTTCCATGTTATGATTAAGATGCTTTATCATGCCTTTATGTTCATGTTTCTTTTATGGTCTATTGATATGCCTATTGTCTAAAATTTATTGTACTCCTAATTTTATTCCATGTGTACTCCCTTACTGGGCTTTATAGCTCACCCTTTTCTTATGCATGTCCCCAGGTTATCCCATGAAATGATAAGTACGAAGGAGTGTAGTGGTCATGAAAATGAAGTTTTCAATAAAGATATTGTATTTCATGTTTAAAGTTTTTATGTAATGATACTAAGCCCCAAAGACACTAAACCTCTCGATCTTCTATGTTGTATCAAGTGAAGTTTTATGTAATAAATCATGTTTAAGCTGTATTAAAAAGCTGGGTTGTCATACTAGAACCTCCTCCGGAAAGAACCAAGAATTGATACCACGTGATGGGGTATTTTTTCCATATCCTAGTCCAAAAAATACTAATACATATTTCCTTATAATTTTCCTTCATAAAACCAGTTAGTTATAGGGGAGTATCCCATTTATGATTATATTTCATCCACCACTCCTTACAGAAACTAATATTGTATTTGGTTTTCACACCCAATAGGTATATAATGGCACATTATTGGATGTATGTATGGTAATTTGGTCGATGTTGGAGAGGAATTTGGGATATCAAATATTTTTCTTTTGAGAATAAAAATTGTAATGGGGTGGTTATCAAGTGGTTCAACCCTTATAGGGGTGTGATATGTCCTTTTTGACTAGGGGGAGTGTGTTTGTTTTCATTTCTTATAACCTCAAATTACAAAAAAATATTATTATATATTCTTCATATTACATGGGTTTAAATCCGAGAATCCTCCCTTGAGAGGGATTTCTACGCTATTTATAGATGATGACACAGGTGATGAAATTGGAAAGGGTGCAAACCCAGGTACAATTGGTGTAACATATGATGTAGGTAAGGGGACTTTGGTCTATGATGAAGGGCACTTCAATCCATTAAAATGTTGGCCATATATATTTAAAATTATAATGGGCTAGATATTGAATAGGTCAACCATGATAGGGGGTGAGATCTTTTATTTGTAGCCCAACGGTGTGTATATTGTTTCATTCCATGGAACCTATATAACCATAATTAAAATTTTATATAAATAATATAAAGAATTTATACTTTTTTTATAATTTTTAAATATTATAATTAGTTAGGTGAATTTAGATTTTTTATCTAGATTGTGAGGGGTATGATTTAGAGTTTAAAAATGGTCATTTAGATGGTTTTTTTACAAATTTAAAGTATTTAATGTTGTGGTTGATGGTGATGTATCCTTTGAAATTTTGGAAATTAAAAAACTTACCTGTTTTTTTTAGTATATCACAATCATGCCAGGGATTTGAGTTATTTATAAATCCTGAGATGGTGAAAATTATAACAAATTATGCAGATGAAAATAATGGTGTGGATAGATGATTTATTTTATAGTAACTATGATTCCTAAGGAGATCTTGGTGTTATTTTTGTATTAGAGGTATTATAATGACATTTATTGATTAATAATTGATTATGATCAGGGGGTTTAATAATATTCGTTAGAATTAAATTCTATAAGGACCCTTGGGGGTGTTTTGGGTCAATTTCTAATTGTGAATGGATTGGGATGGCAACATAGTTGACATGAATACTTAATGGTGTGATAATTTTATATACCATTGTTTTAATACGGTAAATATCCCATTGTTATGTTATAACCTAGATATGTTGATGAGTTTTACATTATCATATTTATTGTGAACAATTATTGTATAACGTGATTTAACATGGAATGTTTGCTCGTATGTGTACTACAATGCGACAACACGCGTTGTAATATGTTTTCTCTTTATAGTCTTTATTTCTATAGGGTATTGTCTAAAAATTGATATTATTTTATCATTGAAGGTTTATAAAATGGTAAATTAGTTAACTATGATAGAATATTGTGATTTCCACTAGTTTCATATGTCATTTACCCACTTGTATTATTATAGAGTATCAGTCTAGAATGTTCTCTATTTGGAGATTTTTGATTTGATGATGATATGGAATACTTGTTCTAAGGATAAGTATATTATTATCCCTATAAATTTTTACACATTATAGGTTAGTGTTGTGATTACTATCATTAGTACCTTAATCTTGTTGAATCTAAGAGTTGTAAAGCAATGGTAAAATGGATAGCATAATAACACTATGGATATAATGAATATTATGATGATAATATTGGTTACAAAAATGTTTTGGTGATGAATTATGTGAGGGTATTGACTATGGGTATGAGATCATATGAAATATTAGTTATTATATTCCTGATTTAATTTCAATGATGGCAGTACATTTCACTATGTAACCATCCCCTCATGGAAGTTTTCTCATGTGTGATGTGATATTTGGATTGGTGAGTAGATCGGCTGGATGGCTAGACTAGTATACACTCACTCACCCCACTAATAGGCACATACTGGTATATATTGGATAGAGATTAGATATGTTTTTTACTTTTTCTTACATGGAATAGTATGTGGCGTGAATATAGATTTGGGTGGGTGATATAATGTTATTCATTAAAGATATATATATTAGATAGTGGGAGTTGGTTTGTGTGTTATCACACCCACAATTCATTGTTGCATTAAATTAAATTAAATTTATAATTTTTTTATTTTAAGATATTTTTTGGACCCTTTTTTAAGATTTATAGAGGCTAGATGGACTCACCACATCATGTTCATCCAACAGAAATTGGATTGGTGCATCAGTGGTTTGTGAAATAAGGAAATGTACCTTGGTAGATGGGTGTGTGAGTTGATATTTTTTCCAATGGGATTTCCATGTGTCTTTTTTAGGGGTGATTATACCAAGTAAGAGTTTATGTGGGTGTTTTTAAAGAACCATGGGGAGTTACTGTAACACCCGAGACTTTTATGTTATATAAATCATCAAAGGAATCTTTTTCTACACACAACACTTGTTTGGCATGCTTTACATGAAATCTCAACCTTCCTTGATAGCTTTCATCTTTTCAATACCGAGTTTCACTAAATAATGATATGATAATAAAATATTATTAAAACTAGCCATTATGAATTGTAATAACCACTTTTTGAAATTTTATTTTTCAAAATGGACTTCATTTTTGGATTCAGAATATCGAAATTAACCTAAGGTGAAATTTTGCTATTTTTCTGAAAACATTCAATTTTTGATGAATAGTGAAACCACTAAGTGGTAGTTAAAAAATAGAATTTTTCGTAAAACATAATTTTACCGCTTCTGTGAGTGTAATTTCAAAAATCAAAGAGACACGGTTGATGTCAGTAAGTAAAATGTGATCCAATGAGATGAAAATAATTTTTTTGGTGAATAGTAACTTTTTACTTTTTTTTACCACGGTTAAAAGTAAATAGGGTAATTAAGGATAAAAATTATGATATTATTACCCTAACACATGTCCTAATTCTATTGGACAAGTGTAATTCGATCAAATACAAACTTAGGAATAAAATATGACCATTTAGGCCCACTTGGATTAGATTAGGACATTTATTATTAATTTATTTAAAGAAGGGTTAAAATAGTTAAAATCAATGTTTAATAAGTAAATAATTTTTAATATTGGGTTATACATAAGATAAATTCGACAATAAATATTCATTATAAATATAAAAATATTTCCTCAATAATGGTATTTTATTTGTAATTTTTATACATTAAATAATTTAATTTATTTATGACACAACGATGATGCAGTAATTATCTTTTTAATGAAATATTGACATAATTGATGTTATAAACACCAAAATAAATGTAATTTGAGACTTTTTATGAATTCCAATAATTTTATAGATTAATATGACATGTTAGTATTGATTTAATTAACTGTTTTCTAACTAATCATTCAGTTATGATTTTCACAAATATTAATTACTAAATAGTGTCAAAATTGACATAAAATAGTTTTTAAAACAAATATTATATTAGTAATTGTTATTTTATTCCTAAAAATCTAAGGTTCATCCTAATGACTTAGATAAGGTTATATATATTAATAATAAACAACTTGGGGTTTGTTTCATTGCTTATAGTAAGTTTATTAACCTTATAGTATAAGAACACAAGAAGACACGGTAAAAGTAAGATTATTTAACTTAATGTTAAATCTAAATGATAAGGTTAAAATAGGAACCTAAACTTGCCTAAATTCTATTGGATGAGAGGATTTAGACCCATACCCATCTTAGCTTCTAAATAAATCAATTTTGAGCAATTTAAAACCGAACATGACTTTATAATAAAATAATATTTTTTGTTTTTCCAAAGGAGCCCCTCTCCTCACTTATAAAAGGGCACCTCCTCCCCCTCTTCCTCACACCACTTTGAGCCTTAAATCTCGGCCAACCCCTTCCAAGTTCTCCCCTCCACTTCCCTAGAAACATTTTAGAGGTTCTGGTCTTCTTCAATGACCTATTTTAGTGCCCTAAAAGGAGGTCTCAAAGAATCACTTTAAAGAAGAGGTAATGTCTATTACCGATTCTTTCATCTTTATTTCTTCTTCCACTTCTTCTTCTTTAGTTGTTTAATTAGGAAGTAATAACATAAGTATCACTAATATACTTATATTTTATTATAAGTATGAAACAACCCTATTTCACCATCTATCCATCCTACGGAAAAAGAAATCACCGCGCGTGCGTACGTACGGAATACCGTCTCCACGCCGTGGTGTAATCTATTTTCCACCACCACCTTACTTGGATGGGTATAATGGTGTAAATAATGACTATATATGACTATTATAAAGTGATACTGATTCTGAAATAGTATACATACACTCCAATACAATTCCATGATCATAGGAATGATATCATCACTCGTGCGTACATACGGAATACCGTCTCCACGATGTGATGCGACTCGTTCTACATGATCTTCATTTCATAATGATTATATAAATGAATTGAATGAATGAATATGATATATATTATACTAATACCATTCTGGAAATGAGGTATCTATAACCAAAAGAGAAGAATAAGAATTTATTTGACAAAATATGCATAAGAACAAAAAGTTATAAAAACCCAAATAACAAGTAGCAATGAAATATTACTACTAAGAAGCTAAGAATATGACCATATATGATATAATAAAAATAAGTATGATTCTGTAATAAGTCAATAACATTATTTAAATCATTATACATGAGTTTTGGACACATACAAATCATATCGGACCTAAGGTAAGGGAAATATCACAATCTCATTTTTATCCGAGATTGTTTATACTTTGGTATTTACTGGGGTGTATTTTATCATCCACATCCATGTTTCCTCAATCTGTAATATTTATATCCTTATACAATAGTTTATATTCAATTTTACCCTTCGGTGAGTTTTTAGTAAAATATATGAAAGGAATCTTTTGTCGTTTTTCGTACGAGGTACTTTTTGACTTTTCCGACAAAAGTACAAGAAGAATGTTTTTTAACTTATACGGCACGATTGGATTTTTTCGGTTTTATAAAGCCTTATTTTCATGAAACTTCCACAAAAAAAATTCATGACTATTTACAAAAAAATATATTTCTTTTAAAATTGCATGGCATTTTGTGAAAGGAAAATGATTTTCAAGAAGAAATGATACTTTCCTCAAGAATTCATTTGAAGTGCTTTATAAAAACCATTTTTCATCTAAGATGAAATTATTTCACATGTGTATGTTTCAATTTTAATGTCTCTACTATTTACATGGTTCACTTTTCTTATGATGAAATTTCCATTTGTTTTATATGGATTATGAAATGATGGGATGATGTTTATGAAACCCATTTTATTCTTTGGGTTATGATGAATGTTTTAAGTTTATTTTTTGGAACAAGTAAGAATGATTTCATTATGATATGGGTGGGACCTATATCTCCCTCCAATGAATTGGGTAAAGATTTTATATCCCATGAGATAGACATTGCTGGAATGGTAGGTTATACCGGTTCAGTGAAACAGGACTGAAACGAGGAGTGAACTCGGTTCCGAAATGGACTTTGTCCACTAACATAGTCATGGCAATGAGTCTTGACAAATAAGAAATGATTCTCTATGATTATGTGTGTATGACACAAAGTTTCATGTTTTATGTTATGATTATTGGGATTACATTTCACTACTATGATTTATCCCATGTTATGAAATTATGATCTCTTTTGCAGGTTAAGATTTCCAAAAGTTATGTTCTTATGTATATGATGTGATGGATATTTCTTTTGTTTACCCTTACTGAGTATTTGAGCTCACCCTTTTGTATGTTTTATTTCCCCAGGTCAGGAAGAAGGTTATTAAGTATAATATTCCAAAAAGGGACTCTAGATATGATGAAATAAATGAGAGGCAAAGTAGATGCTTTATAAACCAATTGTTTATGTTTCCCAGTTTCTAAAGACACTATACCTATATGGTCCTTTCTTGGTTTTGTTATATTTTGTAATAAGTATGTTTTAATTCTGAAGTAATAACAATGTATGTAAAGTATGGTTCGTTATAGTTGGTATCACAGGAAAATGAAGTAGGAATGTATACGATCCTTGGGAACTCTCACATGTGAGCGTTGGACGAAGCATGACTCTCCGGCCAAGGGCTTCATGAGGAAATGGCTGCCACTGGGGATGGTGGTGTGTCCCGCCCAGCGGGTGTAGCCACCCATGGAGTGCCCTGATAGGTATCAATTATAGTCCACCGGGAGTAATTCCAGACCGTTATAGTTGGTATCAGAGGAAAGGTATAGTCAACCTTTGGAAACTAGGATGTGAAAGCCTTAGTAAGAACCCTAAGGATAAGTCTAAGCATAGAACACAATCTTAGTGTTTTAGAAATGGCCATGAATAACCTAGGATAAGACCTTAAGTGTGGAATTTTATTCTTGATTATGTGGTTTTCCTATTATAATTATTGTTGCTCACACTATTCTTCTTGGTTTTAGTCAATGGCTGGAACCTGAAGGAACCGTGTTAATGCGGAATGCGACGGGCAATGCAATGATTGTCGTCCTGAGCAACCAAACGTTATGGGAGCTAGAATGAAAAATCTTGTAGCCATGCTCACACAACTTTCTCAAGCTATGAATTATGCAGGACTTCCAAACGATCAAAGGAAGGAGGAACATTCTGTTGAATTCTTCATGAGACAACGTCAACCTTTATTCAGCTGGTCTACTGATCCATTAGTTGCTGAACAATGGATTAGTACTACTGAAAAGATATTTTCAGTTCTTCAATGTTCTGAGCATGATAAAGTCATCTTAGTAGTTTATCGTTTGGAAGGTGATGCTGATCAATGGTGGAATCTTATTAAGAATACGAGGCAAAGGGATGAAATTGAGTCCATGGAATGGGACGAGTTCAAGAACTTATTTTTCAATAATTAATTCCCTCGTATTCTCCGAACAAAGATGGAGAAAGAGTTTATTGAACTAAACCAAAAGGATGATGAATCTGTTGGTACCTATGAAGCAAATTTTACAAGACTTGCAAGGTACGCTTCTAATATTATTATCCAACCTGAGAGTAAGATCGATCGATTCTTTAGTGGCTTAAAACCAAGTCTTCGAAGGGCCTTAGCCATAAGGGACTTCAATAGCTATGAGGAAATCATTCGATGTGCACTCAAAGTTGAGATGGAGATTGGAGTAACCCATCAGTCATATGAGTTTGATAAGAAGAGGAAAATGGAATTCAAAGGAGAGTCTAAAGAGCACACTGAAAAGAAGATGAGCTTTCCCTTATGCTCAAAGTGTGGAAAGAAACATGGAGGGGGTTGTCTTAAAGGGACAAGTAAATGTTTCAAATGTGGAAAGGAAGGTCATCAGGCATTTGAATGCCGCGATGATGGGAAGAAGATGTCTAATGATGCAAAAAAGTAAGGGATACACAGAATGAACCTACTACACTTCAATTTTTAAAGTGCAAGGAGATGGGACATTATGCCAATAAATGCCCTAATCCAAGGGTTAATGATGATGGTCGACGTCAACAATCTCTTATGGCTGAAGACAATGGAAAGTCATATGCAATTTTTATCAGTGATGTGGAGTACGATAACGATGTGGTGAAAGGTACACTTACCATCCACTCTAAAGTAGAAAATGTTATATTTGATTCTAGATCCACCCACTCCTTTATTTCTGAAGAATTTTCTAAGGGTATCACCGTATTACCTCAACAATTAGATGTTGAGTTAGCTGTGACAACACCTAATGGCACAACAGTCACATCAAAAGTATATAATTCTTCCCCGATTGAAGTTTGTGGGAAAGTGCTTCCTGCAAATCTTGTGATCCATCCTATAGTGGAATTTGATGTGTTTCTTGGCAAGGATTGTCTTTCTATACATGGAGCTCATATCAATTTCCAAATAAGGGAAGTCACATTTCATATTCCAGATCAATCTATGATCGTCTATCGATGCAAGGATGAACATAACCTTCCAGTGGAAATTTCTTCCATTTTATGGGTATTTATTCCACTAAATGAAGGTTATTTATCTCAAATGGTTGGTGAGAAACTCACGATTAAGAATATGCCCATTGTATGAGAGTTTGATGATGTCTTTCTAGAGGAATTACCAAGTCTTCCACTGAATCGTGAAGTTGAGTTTTCAATAGAACTCGTACCGGGTGCTTTTCCTATTTCAAAGAAACCATATAGAATGGCCCCAATTGAGTTGCAAGAATTTAAGAAGCAACTCCAAGGGAATCTTGATAAGGGGTTCATACGCCCTAGTGCATCACCTTGCGGAGCACCTGTTCTGTTTGTTATGAAGAAAGATGGATCAATGAGACTCTACATTGATTATCGAGAACTTAACAAGATCACTATCAAGAACAAATATCCTCTCCCGCGCATTGATGACCTATTTGACCAACTACACGGAGCTCAATACTTTTCCAAGATTGATTTCGTTTAGGGTATCATCAATTAAGGGTCAAAAGGGAGGATATACCGAAGACGACTTTCCGTACAAGGTATGGACACTATGAATTTATAGTGATGCCATTTGGTCTTACTAATACCCCTGCTATCTTCATGGATCTAATGAATAGAGTCTTTAGAGATTATCTTGATCAGTTTGTGGTAGTCTTTATAGATGATATTCTTGTCTATTCAAAGAGCAAGGAAGAACATGAAGATCATTTGAGAGTTATATTGAATACCCTGAGAAAGGAGAAGCTTTATGCCAAATTTACCAAGTGTGAATTTTGGCTTCAAAAAGTTTCATTTTTGGGTCACATAATCTCAAAAGAGGGGATATCTGTGGATCCAGAAAAAACAGAGGTTATCGAAAGATGGTCGAGACCAACAACAGTAACCAAGATCCGAAGTTTTCTTGGTTTGGCTGGATATTATCGACGTTTTGTGAAATATTTTTCACGATTATCTAATCCACTCACCAATTTGACTTGGAAAAGAGTTAAGTTTTTTGGACAGAGGAATGTGAAGAGAATTTCAAGGAGTTGAAAAGAAGGTTACCCAGTGCACCTGTGCTCACACTTCCTTGTAGTGGAGAAAGTTCTGTGATCTACAGTGATGCATCAAAGAAGGGATTGGGTTGTGTTCTTATATAAAATGATATGGTGATAGCTTATGCCTCACGACGGTTGAAAATACATGAGAAAAATTACCCAACTCATGATTTGGAGTTAGCTGTGGTAATCATTGCATTAAAAATTTGGAGGCATTACCTTTATGGTGAAAGGTGTGATATTTATACTGATCATAAATGTTTAAATTATATTTTCACACAAAAGGAGCTGAATATGCGCCAAAAAAGATGGTTGGAGCTGATTAAGGATTACGAATGCTCAATCCATTACCACCCTGGGAAAGCAAACAAGGTGGAAGATGCATTAAGTCGACAAGACCATGCTAGTTTATCCATGATGAGGATCAAAAAAGATCCAATATTTATGGATTTAAAAAGGATGGATCTTGGAATTATAATGAAAGGGGAAAAATTGTATCTTTATCAAATGAATGTTCAACCATCTATACATGTGAAGATTAAAGAGGCATATAAAGAAGTTTTTGAGTTACAAAAGAAGGTGAGAAATGTTCCTGAATTAAACCTTGGTTGTGATGGGATAATAAAGTTCAGGAATCGGGTTTGTGTTCCTCCCATCCCCGAATTAAATAAGGAGCTGCTGGATGAGTCTCATAGTTCTTCATTCTCTATTCATCTTGGAAGCACGAAGATGTATAAGGACCTGAAAGTGTACTTTTGGTGAGATGTCCTGAAAATAGATGTTTCTGAATATGTCTCTCGATGCTTGGTTTGTCAACAAGTTAATGCTGAGAGACAGAAGTCTAAGGGGATGTTACAACCATTACCCATACTCGAATGGAAATGGGAAAACATCACTATGGACATTGTCACATGACTTCCTAAAACATACAAAGGAAATAATGCTATATGGGTCATAGTTGATCGTCTTACAAATTCTGCACACTTCATTGCTTTTAGAGAGGATTTATCTCTGGACCAGATTTCCAGGATATATGTAAAAGAAGTGGTAAGATTTCATGGAGTACCACTTTCTATTATATCTGATCAGGATCTAAGATTTACCTCGATGTTTTGGCGAAGTCTTCAGCATACTCTGGATACAGAGTTGAGTTTCAGCACTGCTTATCATCCTCAGACAGACGGTCAGTCTGAGAGAACAATTCAAACTCTAGAAGATATGTTGAGAGCTTGCTCTATGGATTTCAAAGGTGGTTGGTATCAACACCTACCTTTGGTGGAATTTTTTTATAATAATAGCTTTCACTCCAGTATTCAGATGGCTCCTTATGAAGCTCTCTATGGAAAGAAATACAGGACTCCAACTTGCTGGGATGAAGTTTGGGAAAGAATGCTATTAGGACCTGATCTTGTTGATGAAATGGCAGAAAAGGTTAGATCTATTCAACAACTCATAAGAGGAACTCAGAGTCGAATGAAATGTTATGCCGACAACCGAAGAAATGACCTAGAGTTTGAAGTGGGTGATAAAGTGTTCTTACGAATATCTCCCTGGAAGAGGGTCCTGAGATTTGGAAAGAAGGGAAAGTTGAGCCCTAGATATATCGGTCATTTCGAAATATTGGATCGTGTTGGGAAGGTAGATTACTGATTGGCACTTCCACCAAATCTCTCTCAAGTACACGATTTGTTCCATGTATCTCTCCTAAGAATGTACATACCAGATCCTTCACATGTACTCAGCTCAGAAGTTGTACCGCTGGAGCAAGATCTTTCTTATGAAGAACAACCGATAGAGATTCTGGATCGTAGCGAAAAAGTCCTACGAAACAATACCACTTGATTGGTGAAAGTTTTATAGAGGAACCACCAATTAGAAGAAGCTACATGGGATCTTGAGGATATGATGAGGGAGAGGTATCCTCATCTGTTTGTTACAAAGTGATGAATTTCGAGGGCAAAATTCATTTTAAGGGGGGTAGAATGTAACACCCGAGACTTTTATGTTATATAAATCATTAATGGAATCTTTTTCTATAAACAACACTTTCTTGGCTTTCTTTACACTTAATCGCAACCTTCCTCGATAGCTTGCGTCGTATGCAATACCGAGTTTCACTAAACAATGATATGCTAATAAAATATTATTAAAACTAGCGGTTATGAATAGTAATAACCACTTTTTGAAATTTTATTTTTCAAAATGGACTTCATTTTTGGATTCGGAATATTGAAATTAGCCTAGGGTGAAATTTTGGTATTTTTCTGAAAACTTTCTATTTTTGATAAATAGTGAAACCACTAAGTGGTAGTTAAAAAAACTGAATTTTTCATAAAACTTAATTTTACCGCTTCTGTGAGTGGAATTTCAAAAATCCTAGAGACATAGTTGATGTCAGTAAGTAAAATGTGATTCAATGAGATGAAAATAATTTTTTGTTGAATAGTAACTTTTTACTTTTTTTACCACGGTTAAAAGTAAATAGGGTAATTAAGGATAAAAATGGTATTATTATTACCCTAACACATGTCCTAATTCTATTGGACAAGTTTAATTCGACCAAAAACAATCTTCGGAATAAAATATGACCATTTAGTCCCACTTGGATGAGATTAGGACATTTATTATTAATTTATTTAAAGAAGGGTTAAAATAGTTAAAATCAATTTATAATAATTAAATCATTTTTAATATGGGGTTATACATAAGATAAATTCGACTATAAATATTAATAAGAAATCTAAAAATATTTTCTACATAATGGTATTTTATTTGTAATTTTTAGACATTAAATAATTTAATTTATTTATGACACAAAGATGATGCAGTAATTATCTTATTAATGAAATATTGACATAACTGATCTTATAAACACCAAAATAAATGTAATTTGAGACTTTTTATGAATTCCACTAATTTTCTAGATTAATTTGACATTTTATTATTGATGTAATTATCTTTTTTTGAACTAATCATTCTGTTATGATTTTTACAAATATTAATTACTAAATAGTGTCAAAATTGACATAAAATAGTTTTTAAAACAAATATTATATTAGTAATTGTAATTTTATTCCTAAAAATCGAAGTATTGGCCAAATGACTTTGATAAGGTTATATATATTAATAATAAACAACATGGGGTTTTTCTGGCTGCTTATAGTATGTTTATTAACCTTACAGTATAAGAACACAAGAAGACACGGTTAAATTAAAATTATTTAACTTAATGTTAAATCTAAATGATAAGGTTAAAATAGGAACCTAAACTTATCTGAATTCTATTGGATGAAAAGATTTCGACCCATACCCACCTTATCTTCTAAATTAATCAATTCGGAGCTAATTAAAACCAAACTTGACTTTATAATAAAATATTATTTTTAGTTTTTCCAAAGGAGCCCCTCTCCTCCCTTATAAAAGGGCACCTCCTCCCCCTCTTCCTCACACCACATTGAGCCTTCAAGCTCGGCCAAACCCTGCCAAGTTCTCCTATACACTTCCCTAGAAACATCCTAGAGGTTCTGGTCTTCTTCACGGACCTATTTTAGTGCCCTAAAAGGAGGTCTCAAAAAAGCACTTCAAAGAAGAGGTAATGTCCGTTACCGATTCTTTCATCTTTATTTCTTATTCCACTTCTTCTTCGTTAGTTGTTTCATTATGAAGTAATAACATCAGTATCACTCATATACTGATATTTTATTATAAGTATGAAACAACCCTATTTCACAATCTATCCATCCTACGGAAAAAGAAATCACCACGCGTGCGTACGTACGAAATACCATCTCCACGTCGTTGTGTAATCTATTTTCCACCACCACCTTACATAGATGGGTATAATGGTGTAAATAATGACTATATATGACTATTATAAAGTGATACTGATTTGGAAATAGTATACATACACTTCAATACAATTCCATGATCATTGGAACGATATCATAACTCGTGCGTACGTACGGAATACCATCTCCACGATGTGATGTGACTCGTTCTACAAGATCTTCATTTCATAATGATTATATAAATGAATTGAATGAATTAATGTGATATATTTTTCACTAATTCCATTCTGGAAATGAGGTATCTATAACCTAAAGATAAGAATAAGAATTTATTCGACAAAACATGCATAAGAACAAAAAGTTATAAACACCCGAATAACAAGTAGCAATGAAATATTACTACTAAGAAGCTAATAATATGAACATATATGTTATCATAAAAATAAGTATGATTCGGTAATAATTGAATAACATTATTTAAATCATTATATAGGAGGTTCAGACACATACAAAGCATATCAGACCTAAGGTAAGGGAAATATCACAATCTCATTTTTATCCGAGATTGTTTATACTTTGGTATTTACTGGGGTGTATTTTATCATCCATATCCATGTTTCCTTAATCTGTAATATTTATATCATTCTACAATATTTTATATCCAATTTTACCCTTCTGTGAGTTTTTAGTAAAATATATGAAAGGAATCGTTTGTCGTTTTTCGTACGAGGTACTTTTTGACTTTTCTGACAAAAGTACGAGAAGAATGTTTTTTTTAACTTATACAGCACGATTGGATTTTTACGGTATTATAAAGCCTTATTTTCATGAAAATTCCACCAAAAAACTTCATGACTATTTACAACAAAATATCTTTCTTTTAAAATTACATGGCATTTTGTGAAAGGAAAATGATTTTCAAGAAGAAATGATATTTTCCTCAAGAATTCATTTGAAGTGCTTTATCAAAACCATTTTTCATCTAAGATGAAATTATTTGATATGTGTATGTTTCAATTTTAATGTCTCTATGATTTACATGGTTCAATTTTCTTATGATGAAATGTCCATTTGTTTTATATGGATTATGAAATGATGGGATGATGTTTATGAAACCCATTTTATTATTTGGGTTATGATGAATGTTTTAAGTTTATTTTGTAGAAAAAGTAAGAAAGATTTCATTATGATATGGGTGGGAACTATATCTCCCTACAATGTATTGGGTAAAGATTTTATATCTCATGAGATAGACATGGCTGGAATGGTAGGTTGTACCAGTTCAGTGAAACGGGACTGAAACGAGTAGTGAACTCAGTTCAGAAATGGACTTTGTCCACTAAGATAGTCTTGGAAATGAGTCTTGAATAATAAGAAATGATTCTCTATGATTATGTGTGTATTACACAAAGTTACATGTTTTACATTATGATTATTGGGAATACATTTCACACCTTTGATTTATCCCATGTTATGAAATTATGATCTCTTTTGCAGGTTAAGATTTCCAAAAGTTATGTGCTTATGTATATGATGTGATGGATATTTCTTTTGTTTACCCTTACTGAGCATTTGAGCTCACCCTTTTGTATTTTTTTATTTCCCCAGGTCAGGAATAAGGTTATTAATAAGAATATGAAAAAAGGGACTCTAGATATGATGAAATAAATTGGAGGCAAAGTAGATGCTTTATGAACCAGTTATTTATGTTTCCCAGTTTCTAAAGACACTATACTTATACGGTCCTTTATTGGTTTTGTTATATTTTATAATAAGTGTGCTTCAATTCTGATGTAATAACAATGTATGTAAAGTATGGGTCGTTATAGTTACACGTCATCATTCCTTTAATGGTGTTTTGGAGTCTCCTATTATCTGAAATAGTGAGTAATGGAGTCCCAATAAGTGGTGGTCGAGCATTTTGTTATGACTAGGATCATTCCACAACATAGTAAGGGTGTACATACTATTATGAGACTGTGTCCTATTTCTAAAATAACTGATTACATTCCATTTATACCCCATTTTTATATTATCGTGGTGTATACCTCATCCTCCCTAATTTTATTTTGAATACTAAGAGGCTTGAACATTGGAAAAATCCTATTACATTCACTTATATTTGAGACTCCAAACCTTTTATTTCATGAGAATTTTATTGCAAAACCCCTCTTTAATTTTCTTTATTACTTTATCATTTCCTATTATTTTAATTTCCCCAAACTTTTATATCCCATAATGAACTATAATCACTATATTTGTTGGATTTTGGGTTTTGGGTATCCCAATCATGGGGTTTTTGTTGTTAATGATTTTAGAGGTTGTTTCCTCATTCTGGTGTTCACCATGGATGGTGGTACATTGGGAATCAATTTTACTTGGGTTGAGGTAAGTGTTTTTGTACATTTTATTTAAAATTAATGTCATTAAATACATTATTATTTATAATTTTTTATTTTTAAAATTAATTAAATGTGATAGTTTTAGTGGAATTCAAAAAAATTAAGGTTTTTATCACTTTGAATAAAAGTGATCAATGGATTTCTAGTTTTATGAAGTAATGTTTTGAGTGATGAGTGATTATGAAGAATCCTAAATGTATTATTTCAAATGAATTTAAATAATAAAATCCATTTGACCTTATTTCGTTCTTTGTATGGTTAAGGTGTGGTTTTTATTGAAAAAATGGTGTGTTATGAATTTTTAAAATGTAGGAATTAAAAATGTAATTGATCCTTAAATCAATTTCAATGGTGGTTTTACATGAAATATTTTAAAAATGGTTTCATAAATTTGTTTCCAGTTGTATATAATTTCTTGAAAAATATGAGTTTGTTTTTCATAAAGGCATCTTTATAACTTTATAAACGTGATTTCATGAAGACTATGAAACCCTAATGAGAAACTTTTTATGTTTTTTTACCAGATTTATCTTAATATGGATACAGTGAATGGGGTTGTTTTTTCATGGGTGTTAAAGGTGAAGTGATATTTAAACTTATTACCATATATTGATTAATTCATTACTTATTTATCTCTAGTTTATTACTTTCATATGAACTTGTATGGAGGTTCATATTTATGATACACTTATTATCTCTAAAACTATATAGTGTTCCCCGGTTGTATATTATTCCTTAACTATGAGAGTTCCCTGTAGAGGATTGTGTTATTGAATCAAGTAGATTATGGTTTTCTTTGGATGAAACATAGATCAATAGTTGTTCTTGTGTTATTTTTATCTCTAATATCATCTCACCTTATGAGAAAGTTACTTTTCCATGATACATAGATTCATTGATGATATTTTTTATGGTATCCCCTCATTATTTATTTTATACCCTTGATCAATTGAATTATATTTCACAATTGTGCGGTTATTCTTTTTAGATTACTTTTATTCCACTATTTATATGGTGTCTTGTTTTTTGATATTGTTTTCTTATGATTTGGGCTATTTAAAAAAAATATTTCACGAGTGGATTCGAATAGTTTATTTCAAATTAAAGAAAAAGGTTTATTTTATATCTTCAGCATGTTTCAAAAAAACATTAAGAATTTTAAATTTTTAGTTCTAAATAAATATTTAAAAAAATGGTTGATTCCACAATATTTTTCTTACAAGGTGGAATTCATTTATTTTTTGAATTTAAAAATGTAATTTTACTATATTTTTTATATTTACAGAAGGAAAAAATATTTCATAACTATAATTAAAAATATCAATGATGAAATTTCTTATTAGAGGAACTAAAAGAACACCATGGTGGGATTTTATAGCAGCCACCAAATGTGACCATCTAATTATATAAAATAAATTAAAATTTTCATTATAATATATTCCCAATTCTTTTTATGTTTAAATTTTAATAGAATCAGTACAAAAAATTATCTATGAAATCTCATGTGTTTTTCTACAAATTGAAATTTTTCCAGTATATAAGAAACGTATTAATCTAAAATAATATTTCAACATCTCCCACTATTTCTCTACATAAGACACTCATATAGAAATTTCATTCTTTTCTTATCTTCATAACAATGGGAAACATAAACAAAAGAGTGTGGTGATCTCAAATTATCATAAAGGGTAAACATAAGCAATAACATTAAAAATCATAAGTGATAAAAAAATAGGATATGGGTATAATCAAGATACATATGCAAATCCTACCCAATAAACCCAAGATCATAAATCCTAAAATAAATGTAAAAATAAAATAATCCATGATTCAAAATAGTTATTTAATAAACATGAGTAATGGGGTCATGATTTTTCATGATAATAATTATAAAACTATGAAAAATATTTCAAATAAAGTACATTAATTATTATAAAGAACATATGTTTCATGATCCAAACCATTAGTGTACATTCTTATGTAAAACTAAAATGTACATGTGAATACATAAATTCTAAGATATAAACTCTTAAACAATGCATTAGAGGGGGTATATAACTCTACTCATCAAAAACCATAAATTTGAGTGCAATGACAAATAAATCGTTCATTATTTCATAAAGAACCCATTGTAGTAAAATGTGTTTCATTCAACAAATCATAGAGA
The DNA here is from genome assembly GCA_963277665.1 of Viscum album. Lineage (NCBI taxonomy): Eukaryota > Viridiplantae > Streptophyta > Magnoliopsida > Santalales > Viscaceae > Viscum > Viscum album. The sequence continues at coordinate 1,058,775,857 of OY728161.1, forward strand.
ACCCATGGAATGCAAATGGGATTCATTCAACACATAATAAAGAACTAGTGGAAAGAAAACATGTGTCATTCAATACATCATAAAGGACACATGGAAAAAAAATTAGGTTTCATTTACTATATCATAACAAACCCATGAAAATAAAATGGTTTATATATCTATTTAAAATGAATTTACATAAGTAAATATTCCATAATTTAATTAGTAATAATAACATGATAAACCCATGGAAAATAAATGGGTATCCCATAACATGATGTAAAATTCTAGGTAAATTTCATTCAATCAACATAATAAGGAATATGAAATTTAAACCATATAAAAATGTGTATATGTTTAATACATTAATTATTCCCAAACAATAAATGTACAGAATTTATGTGAACACACATTAATCAAAGGAATTGAGACTATGGTATTAATAGAGTAAATGAATTTGATGAAAAATTATGGTTATTAATTAAAAAATAATAGGAAATAAAAACATATTTATGTATCATTTCTACCAAAGATAAGGGAATTACATTATCTATCCAAATAAATAATATGGGTGATTACATTAAAAAAACATACTTGGTCAAGTGTAATATATGTCAAAGGAAAAAGACTTAGATAAAAAACAATTTTAAGGAGTTTTAGAAAAATCAATTTTGAAATAATAAATATTCATAATATTTTGAAATAATTTTAAAATATATATTTTTAAAATCTTGGAGAAATATTTTTTCCTTTTAGAAACCATGTAAAAATAGAGACAATGTTTTAAATAAAATCAAAAATTTAGTGAAAATATGTGTTCCAAGAGAAAATATTCAAATAGATCATTTTCAACATGTTTCTAAAATGAAAAATTTATATGTCACTTTTAAATTTTATTTAAAAAAAGTAAATCAAAACCTTTTGAAAACAGTTTCTTTATAAAAGTAAACTTTAACAAATTATTCTTTGAAAAATAAAAAATATTGTCAAAAAAATGTGTGGTTGAAAGTATTTTGAAATATCTTTTTTTAAACCACGCCATAAAAAAGTGAATTACATTTTCCATTTTAAAAGGGGTAAATATGATTACTATAATCATTGAAAATATTATTTTATGTCATCTATCCCAAAAATAAAGGTTGACATTGGAGAGAAGGTAAATATCCACTAGAAACATAGAGAAAATTAAGATATTAGGGTTTGTTCTTGATAACGTTATTCTTTTGGGTGAGGTAATAATCAAGTAAGATGATTTTAATAACCATATTAATTCCCCAAATAAATATAAAAGATAACATCGTATAAAGTGATAAATTATTTAATAAAGATAATATTTAAGGTTGATGTTCAAAACAAACTATATAACTCAAAGGAATATATTTTAGTAACCAACGTTCATTAAGAAAACATAAGTTCATAAAATAAGAATCTTTTAGAAAATGGGTTTATGTGGTATAAATATAAATCCATAGAGGTAAAAAAAAATAACACGTAATAAAATTATATGGAAGTATTTACCCTCTTATATGAAATATGTTGAAGAAGAATAATTATAACCGGATGAATGTGATTTGAGTTGACCAAAACCCCTACAAATTATATAGAATTTACAATAAAAAATCATGACCTTAAATATCCATGAATAAAAGGAATTTAGTTATATAAGATCTAAATTAGTTATCATATACACCTCATAAAATAAATTTTGTGAAAAATACAAAAAATTTCTCCAATAGAGTAATTTGAGACAAAAATTCGTACCCTAGACTAGATTCATTCACCAAATTTGGAAAATGTCATAGATAATTAAATTATGATTATTAATAACATATAAACTAAAATTATTCATATATATAACCATATTTACTCACCATTCTTATTAATTACATAAATATACATATTAGTTAGTTTTTACATATTTCCTCACATAGGGTGTTTTCAATTTGAATTGTTTATATTGGTTTTGTAAGAGTGGTGTTGGTATTTACTATTATTCTAAAGTTAAACCTTAAAAATTAATTAATTTTATTTTTATTGGTTATTTATATTGGTGTTTTAGGTTTAAATTTCCTTTCATTATTACTTTGGTCTTTATCCTAGAACATGAAAATGACAATGAGCATTTTTCAATGATTTTTATCTTACAAAGGGTTCTTTTTAAATTAATGATTTAAATATAGATGTATCCTTCATATAACCAATAATAATATTTATTTACATATTTATAACATATTTTATTATTAATTAATTTTTCATAATCATACGTGATATAATTTCATAGTATTCTTCATGTAGGAGGCCAAACTGACCAAAACATGAAAATTCCATGATTAATGGATTATTATGAAATGATTAATTTGGAGTACCATTATATTAGTATAATAATTGAATAATTTAGTTTATATTATTGTGATATACCATAATTATAAATTATTAGAATTATAATATACATAAATAAAGTAATTTCATATTTCAAAAAATCTATTTTCCTCTAAGATTTTTTGTTTATGAGAATTAATGTTGATAATAATTGTTTACCATTCATATCAACAATTGGATAGTATATTTTTTTTACTGAATAATTATTCATATCCTCAAAATAATATTTATCCTCTAAAACTATCCTTATATCCATCCCTTAATGGTTTTACTAAAAAAAACTTTAACATCGCTTCATTGAGTTGGAAATATGCATGTACATAAGATCGATGGTTTGGGTTTTTTTGCGAATGGAATAGAATGAATAATTGTTAATTAATTAAAGTAATAAAATTTAAATATTCTAATTATATTTATTTTATTATATTCATAGGTTTATAGAAGTATTAGACAGTAAAAATTATGAAGTAAACACTTCGAAGAATTGGATATTCATGACAGGGACTTGAATTTTTGCTAGGAATTATCCTCTGAAAGAATTTTATTATGATAAAGAACTATAAAAATTATATTCTTGACTTGGTATCTGGTTATATTAAATGTAATGTGGAATATTTATAATGACAAATTTTATGGGGACGTGAGTATTTTTTGTTATGCAACTCTTTTCTTTTTATAAGTGATGATAAGGGTAATTTTGGAAGTAATGATTACATTTTCAATATGTGATAAAACTATTTAAAATTTATATGGCCAAAAAAGGTGAAAAATAAGGAGGGTAAAGTGATTTTGGGTCTAAAATAACCTCAAACACTCATTTTGGAGATAATTTTGACTATCTTAGGGCCAGTTATTTTAAAATTTTAACTTTTATCCTAATTTGATATAACCTAGGTAATTAATTTTGAACCATAGTAATTATTTTTATTAAATAATTTAATATTTAAAATTTTAATTATTTTAATATTTTTATTTAAAAAATTATAATAATTTTATAAAATTAAATTTCTAATGGTTAGAAAATTCGAATTTAACATCAACACACATGACTCCTAAAAATATTTTTTTCAGAAAAAGTTTAATTTTAATCTTAAAATTTTTGTGTAATCCATAGTTATTAATTTTATTATTTACCATGAATTAAAAAAATTTATTATAAAAAATAATTTGTATGATTATTTAATGTAAATTCTAACTGAATATCACCTTGAAAATACATGATTCAAAGAAAATATAGAAAAAAAGTATTTATTAAAATAACATTTTAATTTAATTTTAAAAATATTGGACACGAGATTTATAAGTTCAAATAACATTTTAAAGTAAAAAATTTAATACATTAAATACGTATTTTATTAATTAATTTTTTAAATATTCTAAAATATTCATACCTATTGATAAAATAATAAAAATATAACTTTTGGTAGAAACCTTATTTTTCATCTGAAAAACAATATTATTATAAAAAATTCAAAAATTGGTACTAAGAAGAATTTGATGTGTGAAATTATCAAATTTGAATTATAGAATTTTTTAATTTAGTTTTGGAAATAATATACATAATTTTATGAAAATTACTTATATGGAAAATAACCTTTTCAATATTAACCCATATTAATTATTTGACTTCTAACGGTCCAAACATTTAATTGTTTACCATCTTACTTTTTATTTTAGATTTATTAAAAAAATTATTCTAATGTTTTTAATTTTTTTCAATATTTTTATTGTGTAAATGATGTTTTAGAAAATAAAAAATATTTTAATGGGTAGAATAAATTGGTTTGTTACATTTTACCCCGCCTAAATAAATCTCCTCCTTTATGTTTTCACTATTACATAAGTATTAAAGTATTTGAGTGTATTATTAACATTTTCATTATTCTAGATACATATTGAAATGTAACATCTACCTTATTATCTTATGTTATATCAACATACCTATTTTTCTAAAAAAAATCATTGATTGTTTAGACCCTAATCATATATTCTCCAAATTATTTCTCTTCCAAAACTACCTAAGTCACTTTATCATATAACCATAGTGAAATCATATATTATTTAAAAAATTAATTCAATATTTAATCCTCAAATGATATTATGTACTTGTTCAACAAATCTCACAGTATACAATATATACCACAATCCAAAAAATGTGATAAACCTCACCAAAAATATCTGGAATTGTCATCAATTGTAAAAATATTGATACGATATAACATAAATATTCAAAATCAACTATCCCTTTATTATATTTTCATAAAAAATATACTAAACATAAAACTTATCCATCCATAAAACGTGTGTTTTTAAATTTTTATCTTCAAACAAACAACCTAGCTATAAAATCATTTCTCAATGTTATTCATATCATTTAATTTATTATTTAAAACCATTAATGAAAAAATACTAAAGGATGATCTTTATATGTTTTTTATAATCATAAATAACATGTAGAATATACAAAAGTTTTATTGATAAATATCACATAACTAATTATAATAGCTAAGAGAATCAAGATTTAATATGTATTAGGATATCGACCACATTAAAATAGGTAAGACTAGAAATCTCACTTTTGCATCATACCAGTCATATACTTAGATTTATCTATTTATGTATTATCCCTTGATTGGTTATAAGACATTAAGGTTTCTATATTTTTACCATTATCAAATTCATTTTCATGATCCTTTTTCAACCAAACATTAAAATAATAATGGTCATGATAATATCCAGAATATGAATATGAAAACTTCAATCAAAATATTTATTCACTAATAACACCTATTATTATCATATAATAGACTCAGTTTAACCAAGGATACATTAGGTTTTGTTCTCTCATACTTCTTATCCTAATACCTTAAATTAATTAAAAATAAATACATCATAATGGTATGAAAAGATAATGTGGGTAACAATGAATATCCTATGACAGTGTCAACCCATGAGTGTAATTTGGATTTTTTTTTATGCATTAGTTGACAGTTGAGTCAATACCCAATATGCCATATTCAAGATTTTTACCCCCAAGAAAATCCTTGATAGGGCATGTGTCCACTTTTAGTATCCATAAAAGGATGTAATTTCTAGAAGAACCATAGAATCTTTACTTTACCAATAATTCATGACTTTATCCTATATATAGTCTTATACATTAAACTTATCTTTGGGGTTTTCTCTAATGTTCTCTTATCCTAATCCAAAAAAAATTCACTTTTACCAAAACTAACCAAAACGGTAGTATATATTGTAACATAGTATAAAAACATAACTTATCAAACTTCAATGATAATTAAATGTCCCAAATTATCCAAAAATGATAACATTAAAATCATTAAATTTATCTAAATACTATTTTGAAACCAATTATAATATCCCTAAAACATAACTATTTAATTATATGAAAAAACAAAATAAATTATAATATATTCCCAAGACCTTTTAGGTTTAGAGTTGTAGATAATTAGCAAAAAACATGAACTAACAAAACTCATGTATTTTGTAAGAACCAGGATCTTATTCTCAAGTATGTCTTCCTTTTTTGGTGTTTTTAGAGAAGAAGATGAATTTCTGGAAATTTTTTAAGTAAAAAATGTGTACTTGTTTACCACAGGTAGCTACGGGTTGTCCGTGTAACCGCCATGCACCCGACCATGTGTGGTGGCCTAGATACCATCTAATGCGGGAGCCAGTGAAGGCAAGTACACACTGTGTACTTATAAATTACACATTGTGTATTTAAATACCTGAAGCTTGACGTACATGGACATTACATTACTTTTTTGGAATACTTAATACATAACAAAAATAGATACACAAGGACAGTAATAGTTTAGTGTCTTTGGAAACACGGAATATAGACTTCTAATCATGTTGAAATATCTTCAATAACTCCCATAATGATCTTCCCCTTTTTGTTTCCTTACCCAATACCTTTCTTTTAATCCTGGGGGAAAATAAAACATAAAAAGGGTGTGCTCAATTGCTCAGTAAGGGTAAGCATGGATAAAATAAAACATACCATATACATTTGAACTTAAAAACATGAACATAATGTTTAAAAATCAAAATCTTGAACAACGACATAAAACATGGAAGTACATAAGGCATAGATAATAATCGAACATAAATAATTATAAAATATCATGGGAATAAAACATGTAATTGTGGCATCCATTATGCACATGTAATGATTTCTATAGTAGAAAAGGCATTGCTGCCATGACCATCTTAGTGGACAAAGTCCCTTACTGAATTGAGTTCACTCCTCGTTTCAGTCCTATAACACTGAACAGGATTAACTTACAGTTCCACCCATGTTTATCTCATGAGATATAAATCTTTACCCAATGCATTGGAGGGAGATATAGGTCCCACCCATCTCATAATGAAATCATTCATACTTGTTCCACAAAATAATCTTAAAACATTCATCATAACCCAAAGAATAAAATGGGTTTCATAAACATCATTCCATCATCACATAATCCATATATAAAAAATGGATATTTCATCATAAGAAAATTTAAACCATGTAAATCATAGAGACATGATACTTGAAACATACACATGTGAAATAATGTCATCATAGATGAAAATTGTTTTGATAAAACACTTGAAATGAATTCTTGAGGAAAATATCCTTTTTTCTTCAAAATCATTTTCTTTTCACAAAATGTCATGCAATTTTAAAAGAAAAGGATTTTGTTGAAAATAGTCATGAAATCTTTTTGAGGAAGCTTCATGAAAATAAGGCTTTATAAAACCGTAAAAATCCTTTCATGTCGTATACGTTAAAAAGAAATATTATTCTCATACTTTTGTCAGAAAAGTCAAAAAGTACCTTGTAGGGTAAATAAAAGAAAGATTCCTTCCAGATCATGGGGTAAAAGTCAAAATGATTAAAAAGGACATTAAACATACATGAATACACTTTTATAAAACATACACATGGATGATTGCAATAACCCCAGTAAATACTTACGAATACGCAATCTCGGATAAAAATGAGATTTGGAAAATTATCCTTTACCTTAGGTCTGATATGCTTCATACGTATCTGAAACTCCTGTATAATGATTTAAATAATGTCATTGACTTATTACTTAATCATATTCATTATTATGATATCATATATGGTTCACTTATGACTTTATATTACCCATTCTTTAGTAAGTTCCATGTTAAAGTAGCGTTTTGGGTAAAATAGTTTTATCTATCGTACATGTTTGGACTTGTTGTTCTTGATATTATTACTTATATTCTGATTTAATTAATTCCAGAATGTAAAACATGATTTATATGTAATATATATTCAGCATATACATATATATATGATAGATCGATAAATGGAATGAAATACACCGTTCATGGAGACGGTGGGTCGTACGTACGCATGAACGCTGTTTTCGTTTACTTATTGAATTGAATGGAATTAAGTTGATAACATATATATATATACATAAATCCAGTATCATTATTATGTCATATATTTCATGATTACTTATTATATATACGTTATAATCATTCATGAATGGTTAACATGGAGAATGAATCTCATCACGTCGTGGAGACGGTATTCTGTACGTACGCACGAGCGATGATATCATTCCCATGATCGTGGAATTGTATAATATTTCATAATCAATATCACTTTACAATAATCACATATAGTTATTATTTACACCATTATACCCATCCATGTATGGTGGTGACGGAAAATAGATTACACCACGGCGTGGAGACGGTATTCCGTACGTATGCACGCGCGGTGATTTCGTTTTCCGTAGGATGTATAGATGGTGAAATATGGTTTTTTCATACATATAATAAAATATCAGTATATTAGTGATACTTATGTTATTACTTCATAATAAAACAACTAAATAAGAATAATAGTAAGAATAAATAATTTTGAAAGAATCGGTAACGAACATTACCTCTTCTTTGAAGCGCCTCTTTGAGACCTCCACTTAGGGCACTAAAATTAGTATTTGAAGAAAACCATAACCTCTAGAATGTTTCTATGGAAGTGGAGAAGAGAAATATTTAGGGGTTGGATGATCTTTGAGGCTCAAAGTGGTGTGAGGAAGAGAGGGAGGAGCTGCCCTTTTATATGGGAGGAGAGGGATACCTTTGGAAAAACAAAAAATATTATTTTATTATAAAGTCATATACGATTTTTAATAGCTACAAATTGATTTATTTTGATTCTAATGTGGGTATGGTTGAAATCCTCTCATACAACATAATTTAGAAAAGTTTATGTTTCTATTTTAACCGTATCATTTAGATTTAACCTTAAGTTAAATAATTTTACTTTTACTGTGTCTTCTTGTTTTCTTACACTATAAGGTTAACAAACATACTATAACAAGCCAAAAGAACCCCAAGTTGTTTATTATTAATATAGATATCCTTATCTAATTCATTTGGCCTAACCTTAGATTTTTAGGAATAAAATAACAATTAATAATATAATATTTGTTTTAAAAACAATTTTATGTCAATTTTGACACTATTTGGTAATTGATTTTTGTGAAAATAATAACAGAATTATTAGTTCGAAAACAGTAAATTAAATCAATAATAACATGTAATATTAACCTATAAAATTATTGTAATTCATAAAAATCTTAAATTACATTTATTTGGGTATTTATAACAACAATTATGTCAATATTTCATTAATAAGATAATTACTGCATCATCTTTGTGTCATAAATAAATTAAACTATTTAATTTGTAAAAATTATAAATAAACTACAATTATATAGGAAATCTTGTTATCATTCTAATGAATATTTATAGTAGAATTTATCTTATGTATAACCTTATATTAAAAATTATTTACTTATTAAAATTTGATTTTAACTATTTTAACCCTTCTTTAAATAAATTAATATTAAATGTCCTAATCTAATCCAAGTGGGCCTAAATGGTCATATGTTATTCCTAAGGTTGTTTTTGGTCGAATTACACTTGTCTAATAGAATTAAGACCTGTGTTAGGGTAATAAAAATATCATTTTTACCCTTAATTACCCTATTTACTTTTAATCGTGGTAAATAAAAGTAAAAAGTTACTATTCACCCAAAAAATATTTTCATCTCATTGAACCACATTTTAGTCCTTGATATTAACCATGTCTCTCGGATTTTCGAAATTCTATGCACAGAAGTGGTAAAATTAAGTTTTATGAAAAATCCAGTTTTTTTAACTACCACTTAGTGGTTTCACTATTCATCAAAAAATGAATGTTTCCAGAAAAATACCAAAAATTTAGTCATAATCTATATTTGATATTATGAATTCAAAAATGATTTCTATTTAACCAAATTCAAAACATATCAGTTTCATTAATTAATTTAAAAATTAATTCCAATCGTCAAAACAAATAGCGTGTTTTTAAGAGATAATAACTATCAAAAGATTGACACATGTTTATATCTGGTTTAAATGTGAAATTACATCCAATGACAAACATTGTATTAAATGGTAAAAATATATTCTAAATATACTTTAAAACCTCTCCAATTAATAATTTATCACTATTAATTATTTCGAATAAAAAATTTGTATTTAATTAAAAAAATTTAATTTTCACTATTCATCAGAATATGAAAGTTATCCAAAAAGTACCAAAATTTCACCCTAAGATAATTTCGATATTCCGAATCCAAAATTGAAGTCCATTTTGAAAAATAAAATTTAAAAATTTTCAAAAAGTGGGTATTACTATTCATAACAGCTAGTTTTAATAATATTTTAATAGCATGTCGTTGTTTAGTGAAACTCGGTATTGCGTACAACACAAGCTATTGAGGAAGGCCGTGGTTGCGTGTAAATCAAGGCAAGCTAGTGTTGTGTGTAGTGAAATATTAATTTGGTGATTTATATAACATAAAAACAAAATATTTCTCATAAAAGTCTCAGGTGTTACATTCTACCCCCCTTAAAATGAAATTCGCCCTTGAAATTCGTCGGGGTTATAAATGGTTTACTACTCGAAAGTTTATTTAATAGAAACCCACATCCTAAAAAGGAATACCAAAACATGGATTTAAAAACTAAAGTATTAAATGTAACGGTTACCCAAATTAACTAATCCCTGGGTTTCCACATAGGAGAACATAGGTGAAAATATGGATATGGAAGAAACATCTAACCATCATGTTCTAATGGAGAGTGGTAGAGAACATGGCTACGAAAAAGCCATCAATCACAAAGACATATATTTTTGATGATATAAGGTACCATATGATTCATCTGATATAAGGGCACTAGGAAAACATTTTTTGTTTTCACGATCATTTCCCAAAAGTTGATGAAATTGGAATTAGATGAAATACTTTCGTGATTTTGGTAGAGTCTCACTATTGTTCGTTCTTTGGACAATTTTCACTTCATCTCTTAAATAAATGAATTTGAATTTGTCATTCATGAAGTGTTAGCAGATCATCTGATAGAATGATGGGTCATTCCATCTGTCTAAAACAAAAGTTTATAAAAGTTATCAAAAATACATAAGTCCATCTATAGTGAGATTAATCATATATGGTTCCTAAAATGGACCTATACTTCATATATCATACTGCTTAATATAATAAAACTAGTTTCTACTAAACAGGTACTTCCTATAGGCCAGTGGTAGGCGATAAAGGCCAGTCGCACTTCATTTGTGGGTTCGATTCCCACAGCCTTGTCTGATGTGATGGGTTGTCCCCCGTCCTGGAGGTTGTCCTTTTCCTAAAACTACATTACTATAACATCCCATCAATAATATAGAAAAAACTTCTATTCTTAAAAAATACTAACTTATTTCCAACATAATCCATTCCAATCTTTAGGCTTATCCATAATACTGCATTCCACTCTCATATTATAGTGAAAACGATTACCAGATATTTCATATAACATGCATGTTAATACCATAGTTGATCCCCATATATCATAAGATATGTCTTATTGGTCACATTACAAACATTCGAAGGCCTTAATCATGTATTCTCTTGAAAAATTAATACACATTGAGTTGCAGTGAAAACATGAATACTGTCGAAAGTTAACTCTTTCCAAAAATTCTATATACTCAAACCATGATATAACCTTCTCCTAATATCAATCATGAGATCATGAATACTATCAAACATTTAATTTTCTCCTTATCCCTTCATTATGCGCATATCATCTACTTTCCAAAAATATTTGAATAACCGTTCATGGTTACTGGTACCATTTATCATACTCTATCAAAACATAAGGAAAGACAACAGTGTAACAATCCTTAGATGTCTCTTTATTCCATAGTGCCATGAGATTACTTATACAACATTACTCTTGATAAACATGTAATCATTCCACTACCTTCTTAAACCATTGAACGAGCTTCAACAATTCTTTCATCTCACATATCATTTGTAGTCTCTTCATCATCATCGACATAAATACTACCCATACGACCATACTGATTCTCTTCATGAGACTTTCCCTTAGGTCATTGGTTTGCATAATGCCCGTACATTCCAAATTTAAAACATTTAACCATTGTTGATGTCGTAGCAATACCATTATCCTCATCCATGGTGTTAAATGAACCTTTTCTTTTTCACTTGCTGACTTTATTTCCTTCTTTTCCACACCCAAAACATCTTCTAGTTCCTCTGAAATATTCTTCGTGATGCCTCTTCCCACATGATTTACATAGGGGAAATTGAACTTTCTTTCCTCTATGATCATCATGAAACTTCATCTTTCTCTTATAAGCCGAGTCCGAAAACATTCCAAATTTGAGTTTATTGATCATATTATGAGATTGCTGATTCGGCATAATAATGATGTTTGGACTTCCAAATCCCATTTCATTTGGTTTCTCATGAAGAATATCATTCCATTGTCCATCATATCCTTTATTATCTAGAATTATCTTATTTTCATCCATTCTCTAAAACACAAAAAGAATAGTGTGAGAGGAAAAAATCATAATAAAGGGGGAGTAAATTCAATATCTAACATCTTAGGTTTAATATAATATCGTTACCATAATTCTAGGACTATAACCTATACTTCTACATAACCTTAGGGACATCCCTAGACATACCTTAGAAATATATCTAGGGATCTCACTAAAGTTTTTGAATCCTTGTTTCCAAAGGTTGACTAAACCATTCCTTTGATACCAACTGTAAAGACCCGAAGCTTGACGTACATGGACATTAAATTACTTTTGAGTAATACTTAATACATAACAAAAATAGACACACAAGGACCGTAATAGTTTAGTGTCTTTGGAAACTCAGAATATAAACATCTAATCATGTTGAAATATCTTCAAAAACTCCCATAACGATCTTCCACTTTTTGTTTCCTTGCCTAAAACCTTTCTTTTAATCCTGGAGGAAAATAAAACATAAAAATGGTGATCTCAAATGCTCAGTAAGGTTAAGCATGGGTAAAATAAAACATACCATATACATTTGAACTTAAAAACATGAACATAATGTTTAAACATCAAAATCTTGAGCAACGACATAAAACATGGAAGTACATAAGGCATAGATCATAATCGAACATAAATAATGATAAAATAGCATGGGAATAAAACATGTAATTGTGGAATATGTTATGCACATGTAATGATTTCCATAGTAGACAAGGCATTGCTTCCATGACCATCTTAGTGGACAAAGTCCCTTTTTGAGTCGATTTCACACCTCGTTTCAGTCATGTAACACTGAACCGGATTAACTTACCATTCCATACATGTCTATCTCGTGAGATATAAATCTTTACACAATGCATTGGAGGGAGATATAGGTCCCACCCATCTCATAATGAAATCATTCTTACTTGTTCCACAAAATAAACTTAAACCATTCATCATAACCCAAAGAATAAAATGGGTTTCATAAACATCATCCCATCATCACATAATCCATATATATAAAAATGGATATTTCATCATAAGAAAATTCAAACCATGTAAATCATAGAGACATCATACTTGAAACATACACATGTGAAATAATGTCATATTAGATGAAAATGGTTTTGATAAAACACTTGAAATCAATTCTTGAGGAAAATATCCTTTTTTCTTCAAAATCATTTTTTTCACAAAATGTCATGCAATTTTAAAAGAAAAGTATTTTGTTGAAAATAGTCATGAAATATTTTGGAGGAAGATTCATGAAAATAAGTCTTTATAAAACTTTAAAAATCCTTTAATTCCGTATACGTTAAAAGAACATTTTTCTCGTACTTTTTTCGGAAAAGACAAAAAGTACCTTGTAGGGTAAATAAAAGAAAGATTCCTTCCATACCATGGGGTAAAAGTCAAAATGAGTAAAAAGGACTTTAAAAATACATGAATACACTTTTATAAAACATGGACATGGATGATAGCAATAACCCCAGTAAATACATATGAATAAGCAATCTCAGATAAAAATGAGATTTGCAAAATTATCCCTTACCTTAGGTCTGATATGCTTCGTACGTATCCGAACCTCTTGTATAATGATTTAAATAATGTCATTGACTTTTTACCGAATCATATTCATTGTTATGATATCATATATGGTTCACTTATGACTTTATATTACCTGTTCTTTTGTAAGTTCCATGTTAAAGTAGTGTTTTGGGTAAAATCGTTTTATCTATCGTACAAGTTTGGACTTGTTGTGCTTGATATTATTACTTATATTCTGATTTAATTAATTCAATAATGTAAAACATGATTTATATGTAATATATATTCAGCATATACATATATATATATATGATAGATTGATAAATGGAATGAAATACACCGTTCATAGAGACGGTGGGTCGTACGTACGCATGAACGCTGTTTTCGTTTCCTTATTGAATTTAATGAAATTAAGTAGATGAAATATATATATATATATATACATAAATACAGTGTCATTATTATGTCATATATTTCATGATTAATTATTATATATACTTTATAATCATTCATGAATGGTTAACATGGAGAATGAATCTTATCGCGTCGTGTAGACGGTATTCCGTACGTACGCACGAGCGATGATATCATTCCCATGATCATGGAATTGTATAATATTTCAGAATCAATATCACTTTAAAATAATCATATATAGTTATTATTTACACTATTATACCCATCCATGTAAGGTGGTGAGGGAAAATAGATTACACTACGGCGTGGAGATGGTATTCCATACGTACGAACGCGCGGTGATTTCGTTTTCCGTGGGTTGGATAGATGGTGAAATATGGTTGTTTCATACTTATAATAACATATCAGTATATGAGTGATACATATTTTATTACTTCATAATTAATCAACTAAAGAAGAAGAAGTGGAAGAAGAAATAAAGTTGAAAGAGTCGGTAACGGACATTACCTCTTCTTTGTAGCGCCTCTTTGAGACCTCCTCTTTGGGCACTAAAATTGGTATTTGAAGAAGACCAGAACCTCTAGAATGTTTCTATGGAAGTGGAGAAGAGAATTTGGCAGGTTTTTCCCGATCTTGGGGGCTCAAAGTGTTGTGAGGAAGAGAGGGAGGAGGTTCCCTTTTATAATGGAGGAAAGGGGAACCTTTGGAAAAACTAAAAATATTATTTTATTATAAAGTCATATTCGGTTTTTAATAGATTGAAATTGATTTATTTCTAATATAATGTGGGGATGGGTCGAAATCCTCTTATCCAATATAATTTAGAAAAGTTTAGGTTTCTATTTTAACCTTATCATTTAGATTTAACCTTATGTTAAATAATTTTACTTTTACCGTGTCTTCTTGTTTTTTACACAATAAGGTTAATAAACTTACTATAACAAGACGAACGAACCCCAAGTTGTTTATTATTTATAAATATATTATTATATAAGTCATTTGACTGAATCTTAGATTTTTAGGAATAAAATAACAATTTATAATATAATATTTGTTTTAAAAACTATTTTATGTCAATTTTGACACTATTTGGAACTTGATTTTTGTGAAAATCATAACAGAATTATTAGTTCGAAAAACGTTAATTAAATCAATACTAACATGTCATATTAACCTATAAAATTAGATTAATTCATAAAAAGCCTCAAATTACATTTATTTTCAGATTTATAACATCAATTATGTCAATATTTCATTAATAAGATAATTACAGCATCATCTTTGTGTAATAAATAAATTAAATTATTTAATGTCTAAAAATTATAAATAAAATACCCTTATATAGGAAATATTTTTAGATTTCTAATTAATATTTATAGTAGAATTTATCTTATGTATAACCCTATATTAAAAATTATTTACTTATTAAACTATTATTTTAACTATTTTAACCCTTCTTTAAATAAATTAATATTAAATGTCCTAATCTAATCCAAGTGTTCCTAAATGGTCATATTTTATTCCTAAGATTGTTTTTGGTTGAATTACACTTGTCCAATAGAATTATAACATGTTGTAGGGTAATAATAATATCATTTTTACCCTTAATTACCCTATTTACTTTTAACCGTGGTAAATTAAAGTCAAAAGTTACTATTCACCAAAAAATATTTTCATCTCATTGAACCACATTTTATTACTTGATATTAACCGTGTCTCTCAAATTTTTGAATTTCCACTCACAGAAGCGGTAAAATTAAGATTTATGAAAAATTCAGTTTTTTTAACTACCACTTAGTGGTTTCACTATTTATCAAAAAATGAAAGTTTCCAGAAAAATATCAAAAATTAAGCATAATCTATATTTGATATTATGAATTCAAAAATGATGTCTATTTAACCAAATTCAAAAAATATCAGTTGCATTAATTAATTTAAAAATTAATTCCCATCGTCAAAACAAATAGCGTGTTTTTAAGAGATAATAACTATCAAAAGATTGACACATGTTTATGTCTGGTTTAAATGTAAATTTACATCCAATGACCAACATTGTATTAAATGGTAAAAATATATTCTAAATATACTTCAAAACCGCTCAAATTAATAATTTATCACTATTAATTATTTCGATTAAAAATGTTATTTTTAATTAAAATTTAGTAATTTTCACTATTCATCAGAATATGAAAGTTATCCGAAATGTACCAAAATTTTACCCTATGCTAATTTCGATATTCTGAATCCAAAACTGAAGTCCATTTTGAAAAATATAATTTAAAAAATTTCAAAAAGTGGGTATTACTATTCATAACATCTAGTTTTAATAATATTTTAATAGCATATCGTTGTTTAGTGAAACTCAGTATTGCGTACAACGCAAGCTATCAAGGAAGGTCGCGGTTGCGTGTAAAGAAAGCCAAGCTAGTGTTGTGTGCAGTAAAATATTCCTTTGATGATTTATATAACATAAAAACAAAGTATTTCTCATAAAATTCTCGGGTGTTATAGTGTACTTTATTTCTTTTTCATTAAACGTACCGGGGTCGCGTCTAATAGACTGAAACACCTCCTTCTAGTTCTAGTTCGTCTGTAAGAGACCGTTCAACCGTGATCTTTCCCCAAGCCCCCGATTGAGCATCCATTCTCTGAATCGACCACCGTCGATTGTGTTGGGATCACCTCGGTAATCTCTTCCTTCTTCTAGAGCTTTGTTTCTTGATTTCTCCTCTTTTTCATGTTATCTCCTGTGAAATAATTTAGATTTTTTTATAGATCTTTGGTGTTCTTGGGAGATTCAACGCTTGAGGTTCACATATAACGATCCTACAACAACAAGGTATGTGTTTTGGGCCTTTCGGATGAAATTATTTGAATTATATGTGCAAAATTTCCCAATACCCATGAATGAGGTATTGTGTGTTTACGGTTTTAGACCTGTTAATTGAATGCTATGATTGGATTCTTGAGTAGAGGTTAATTGAATGTGAATATGGATAATTTTTTAGCTTTGAAGGTTTTTTCCCATACATGTTTTGTTTTGTAACTGATTGGTCTTGTTTAGCCTGTTAGGTTGCCTTGTTGTTTCCCATGCCTAGTAGTATAGAATAGAGTGTTTATTATCTAACATGTTGTTGTGATGTAGACTAGTTATCCAAGTAGTTCTTGAGGTCTACTTTGGCCGCTTTGAATTGCTATTCTTGTTTCACTTAGACAGGGTCATGAGAAGATGGTGTAGTGGACCAGGGAGTGAATAGACATAAGGGCTTCTCCAGAGTGTCCATATTATTATTATGATGTGAGACCATAGGGGGAATTGACGAAAGTGCTTCCTCAGAGTGTCTGTAGTTCCTCGACGTGGGCCATAGGGGGAATTTGACATAAGTCCTTCCCCAGAGCGCCTTTTAGTTACCGATATGATACTATAGGGGGAATTGACGACGAGTGCTTCCCTATAGAGTCTATACTAAAGTTAAACCAGATGCGTTAGAATATGTGTACCTCCCATAGGGATGCTTGTGTATGCTAGGTAGGATTAAAGGGGATTATCCTCTGAGTATATCCTAGAGTGTTACCTATTGGTGATTATTTGTTTACTTGCTGGGTGGTACTGAATGCTTTGAAACTCTGGAATTGTTTAATTTTGAGTGCTTCCTTGTTTACTACTTCCTTTCTGGCATATTTCCCACCATATGTATTCACTAACTGTTAAGAACAGATCGTCTGGTGGTTTCCAACGAGATTTAGTCTCACATCCAATTTGGTTCATCCTTTTGGGCCCAAACAGATTATATAGTTTCAGGTATAGACAAGGGAAAGCTCCTTTATACTTCAGGTACATGACTGCTTTGGAGCTAGAGTGCATGGGACCAAGCTGAGGCTTGTGATGTTGGGGAGTTGTTTACCGTTTCCTTTAATACATTGGTTTAGTACTGTATTTAAGCATTGTGACGTGATTGGATGCTTTCCTAGACTTATGTATCATGAAACATTAAATATGTTCTCCAACTGCTTATTACTTTCAGTCTTCCGCTGTTTACTATTTTATGATATTATTACTGGTTTCTCTATTGTTATATGTTTCTCTTCCATTGTGTTACTCTTCCAATGAGGGAATAGTTTCCCCATTATCACACCCAAGGCCCTCACTGCTAGTCGGCAGTGTATGGCATTAGCGTAAATGGACTTGAGGCCATGTGACCAACCCGGTACATGGTGCCTCCGGGTGGCTTATGGAACCGGGATGTTACAAAGTGGTATCGGAGGAATTATTTTCTATTGATTTACTGTTTGGAGCCTATAGACTGGGATAGGATGGAATTAGTGCTTGGTAATAATATGTGCCTTGGAGTATCTAACCCACGTATAGGGAAAATCCAATCTACCTCGTTTATTGCAATGTTTTTGGTTTTTCAATTTTACAGTTGATTTTATTTTCACCGCTGAGTGATTCACATCTTTTTTGTTGTTATTGTTGATGTTATTGAGTTTCTATTTCGATTTCAACCTGATGATATGGGGGTATTCCATCTCATGCATCATATAGAAATTTTCTAAAAATCACATGTAATGTATTCTTTCCAGGACATTTAGGGAGCATTAGCAATTGTATGTTGATGTGATAGATTTTGTGCTAGATATGGATGTTGTTGTGATAGATGACTTGATAAAATAACTTTTATTTGATCGGGTATTGTTTTTGTAAGTTTTTGTTTGAATTAATGCCAAAAATTGGTTCTTGAGGTGTTATGGGCCCTCATGGATAGGAATTTGGTGGATCATTTCATTGTTTTCCTTGTATATGGAATGTATAAGATGCCAAGCTTTGATTCGCGGGGAGTACGGGCCCTCACAGATCGGAATTTGGCACTATAATTTTTGTTTCAGTGTTTTTATAGGGCTCCTAAGTAGTTTCTGAGGACTAGTGTCCATAAAAATATAAAATACACGCTGTGCAGTAAAGAATACATGCCAGGTGTTCTTCTGTTCTGGTGGAAACTATTTTTCATAAGTACACACTGTGTATTGTATGTACACACCATATAGTCTCCAACCATGTCACTAGCTGTGTGGGCAGAGACATTGGGTTGGGTAATTCTTGGGGGAACACGTCGTGTACCAGTTGTACATGCCGTGTTGTGTA
Organism: Viscum album; assembly: GCA_963277665.1. Taxonomy (NCBI): domain Eukaryota; kingdom Viridiplantae; phylum Streptophyta; class Magnoliopsida; order Santalales; family Viscaceae; genus Viscum; species Viscum album. The sequence goes on from OY728161.1 coordinate 1,058,795,248, forward strand.
GAACAAGTGTCCACTCATGTGACTAACTACACGGATGGATATAAACTTAAGCAATACACGTTGTCTTCGTGTAGACCACGCCATGTAGTGTGAGCTGTGTATCCGGTCGTGTCACTAACTACACGGGTTGGTGAAAATCCTTTAGTGCACATCATGTTCATCTCGAACATGCTCTGTTGTGTTAGCCTTGTATTCGTTCGTGTCACTAACAACATGGGTCGGTGAAGCTTTTCTAGTACATGAACATTGCATGTAGTCTTATTCTTGGAGGACCGTGTAGATTAGTCGTGTAGAAGGACTCGGGTAGAGAAAGATGATTGAAGTACATGCCGTGTGTTATGAAAACATGTCATGTGTTTTGGGGTGTTACACAACCAGTTTTAAAAAAAGTACATTCCATGTGAAGGCTTAAGGGAACATTCCATGTGGTTAAGTATACATGCCATGTATCCATGTTTTGTAAAACTTGAATGCTTTCTTTATCCTATTCCCTTATAACTCTTCTAGTTTTCAGTACTTGAAAATATTGATCTAAGGTGTGCACTTGACCTTGCAGATTCATGCCACCGAGATTTTATTTAGTTGTCCACCAGTTACAGGGCATTGATCAGACATTGGACATGGTTGGTCAAGGACTTCGAACAGATCCTCCAGTTGTGCCTGTATTTGCAACAACCATCATTCTAGACACAGGGGTTGATTCACAGTTCAAAGTGGGTTTCATTAGGTTCATTCAATCCTTCTGAGAAGTACTGCATCCTTCCCCTTCTATGGCATAGATGATGCGGGTCATTTGGTAGAAGCATCATCCAACTTTTACCAGGAAAAGGGGACCTCAGGCTGCAGAGTCATGGTTAGAATCCATGATTTCTATCTTCGAGCATCTGGAGATGACTCCAGAGAGGAGGGTCAAGTTCACTATATACATGCTTCGGGACTCTACCAAGAGATGGAAGAATGTGATCTCACAGGCGGGATGACAGCAGGTTATGGAATGGGATGAGTTCCAGTATGACTTCTACGACTACTTCTACCTAGAGACTTTGAGGGACGATTAAGCCCGAGAGTTCATGAGTTTTGATTAGGGTATTCTTTTTGTTATGGAGTATTCTTCTCGCTTCATAGAGCTAGAGCGCTTTACGCCCATCCCATGAGGTGATGAGTTATCCTTAGAAAGCATGTTTTAGGATGGTCTAAGGCATGACATCTAATCTTAGGTTAATATATTCAGGTTGACTTCTATCACTTCTATTGTCAACCAGGTGCTGATCACAGTTTCTAATCTGAGGGATTCTAGAGTTGTGATCTAGGGCGGTTTGACATCTGAAGTTTGTATCCCTCCTACTAATTGCAGGAAGCGTCCTAGTGAGTCTTCATGCGGTGATCCAAGGAGGCGAGACACTTCTTATGGTATCCAGGTGGTGTGTTACCAATGAGGGAAGAGTGGGAATACAAGGCCACATTTCCTGGGAGACCCAGTGGAGTGCCAATATTGTGGCAAGATGGGTCACCTTCAGCGGTTATGTTATCTCTTATCACCAACAGCTGGTGACAAAGGTTCTTCCTTGACTCATCATTCTGGAACAGTGCCACCAGTTTCTCATCAATATGGGAACTAGAGTTCTTCCAGCCATCCAGGCGGAGGTAGAGGTCAGGGTCATGGTATTTAGTCACCGTGCTTTTAGCAATAATAGGGCGGATCAGCTTAGAGTGGTTAGGTAGGATCTCAGGGCCGCAGTGCAGGTCATACTTTTGCAGTGGATCAGACCCAATAAGAGAAGGATCCCAGACCCTCTACAGTTCGAGGTACAATTCATGTTGCCTCAGTTTTAGCTTCTTCTCTTTTCAATATAGGGGCTCCCCATAGCTTTATATCTATTTCTATTGTGAGGAGCCTTGGGATTTTCATATTATCGTCCGCTGATATCTTGACATTGGACATATCGTTGGGGAGAAGAATGACTAGTGTACGTTGGTGCAAGAAGGGACCTCTTAAGGTTGGTGGGTGTCACTTCTTGTGGGACCTTTATGTCCTAGAGATAACGGGGTATGATGTCATTCCTAGATTGGACTGGTTAGTTCCCTTCCAGGTAGTTATTGATTACTATCATCGTAGGGTGAGTTTCACATCATCAAATGGAAGATCATTTCTTCAAAAGGGAGAATGGTATATCCATGTGCACAGTGCGGGACCTGAGCATCATGGGTTGGGAAGAGTTATAGCCCAGATTACTAGTATTTATTTGGATGACCAGGGGACATCACAGATGGACTTTCCCCCAGTGGTGGATCGTTTCAAGGACATATTTCCATAAGACTTTTCAGCTTTTATTCTGAAGCGATAGGTGGACTTTTCTATTAAGCTTGTTCCAGGACCAACACCAGTGTCCATTCGTCCTTATAGGATGGCTACACCAGAGTTGCAGGAGCTCAAGAAGTAGTTGGAGGAGTTTTAGGAAAAGAGTTTTATCTGAACTAGTGCTTCTCCATCGGTTCGCCTATCGTGTTTTCAATAACGGGGGACGGTGCCCTTAGACTTTGTGTTGATTATCAGAAGCTGAACTAGTTGACGGTCAAGAAACAATATCCCTTTCTAAGGATTGATGATCTATTTGGTTAACTTCGAGGCGCCTGAGTGTTCTCAAAGATTGACATGAGATCCGGTTACCATCAGTTACACGTTATACCATCAGATGTACCTATTACAGCCTTTCGGAGAAGGTATGGCCTACAAGAGTATGTGTTTATGCAGTTCATTCTCACGAATGCACCTGCAGTTTTCATGGCACTGATGAACCGAGTGTTCTATCCATACTTGGATCCTTTCGTGGTAGTCTTCATGGACAATATCTTGGTGTACTCTCACACTCAACACGACCATGCCACACATCTTGAGATCATTTTGAGTACACTGAGAGAGCATCTGTTATAAGATAAGATCTCAAAATGACACTTTTGGATGGACCAGGTTATATTCTTGGGTCATGCTACCTTGAAGACAAGAGTATCAGTAGACCTAGAGAAAGTGAGAGCAGTAGTTTCTTGGGAGCAGCCGAAGAATGAATTTGAGGTGCGAATTTTTACAGGGCTGGATGGATACTACATACGTTTCATACAAGACTTTTCACGTTTATTTGCACCACTGATAGGTCTGACTAAGAAGGGTGTGAAGTTCTTGTAGTCAGATTCTTGTGAGTCAGCCTTTCAAAAGCTGAAAGGGAGGTTGACATCAGCACTGATAGTAGTTTTTCCAGAGTCGGGCAAGAGATACACAGTGTACTTTGATGCATCGGGAATCGTCCTGGGAGTAGAGTTTATGAAGGAATAAAAAGTCTTTGCATATAGGTTTCAGTAGTTGAGGCCACACAAGAGAAATTACCCAATGCACAATCTTGAGTTTGATGCAGGTGTTCATGCCTTATGTTGTTGGAGGCATTATCATTTGGGAGATCATTTTTTGGTGTTTATGGACCACAAAAGTCTCAAGTATATGTTCAATCAGGGTGACTTGAATTTGAGACATCGAAGGAGGGTTTAGTACCTTCAGTACTATGACTTTGATCTTTCTTATATGTCAGGTAAAGGCAATGTTGTGGATAATGTGTTGAGTAGGAGGACTAAGATTCAGGAAGTTCAAGAGGCCAGTAGTGAGTGGCAGATTATGGCTATATTCTCTGAAATGCATGTGTAGGTGCACGATAGATTGGGGTATATGTTTCTTTCTAATTTAGTTGAAAACTCTACTCTGCTTGATCAAGTGCGAACGAGGCAGCCATCAGATTCAGAAGGCCTAGTCCTACGGGAAAGTGTGTCAGGAGAGGACCCTATTAATGGATGGACCATAGGTGAGTATGAGATCTGGAATTTTCATGGGCGTGTAAGGGTGCTAGCAGACATACGCGAGGAGTTGGAGTGGGACTTTCATTCCTCAGTTTGGGTAGTTCATCCTAGTGTCACTGAGATGTATCATGATCTACCCCGGTAGTATTGGTGGCTAGGTATGAATAGAGATTTTGGTGGTTTTTTCATGAGGTGTTCCACCTTTCAGTAGGTGAAGGCAGCATCAATGATGAGCAAGGATTTTGCAACAGTTACCCATTCCTGAGTGGAAGTGTAATGATGTCACGATGTATTTTGTGATAGGTATGTCGAGGCTCCTTGAGGTAATGATGTAGTTTGGGTTGTCATTGATAGACTCACGAAGTTTGACCACTTTCTGTTGGTCAAAGAAACATTCAGTGTTGATGATTTGAATGGTTGTATATCCATGATATTGTATATCTACATGGATTTATACACTTCATTGTTTCAGATAGGGATTCGCATTTTACATCTCGGGTCTGGCAGGGACATCAGAAGGCCTTGGGTACACAGGTACTTCTGATTACATCTGACCACACCTAGATAGATGGTTAGTCCAAGCGTATGATTCAGGTTCTTGAGGACATGCTTTGTGCATGCATCATGGATTTTGGAGGTTCTTGGTAGAATCACATACCTCTTGTAGAGTTTTACTACAAAAATAGTTTTCATGAAACTATTCAGATGGAACCTTATGAGGCCTTGTATGGTAGCCATTCCAATCACCCTTATGTTGGATAAAGGTAGGAGAGGTATCTTTGCTGGGACCTTATCATGTCCAGAAAACCACAGAGTAGATAAAGTTGATTCGGAAGAGGATGGCTACTACACAGTCACAATAGAAGTCTTATGCTGATCGATGAAGATAGCCTCTAGAGTTCAAGTTCTGGGATCAGGTTTTTCTGTGTGTCACACCGAGGTTGGGACAAAAGAGGATTATGAGATAGGGAAATCTTTCACCGAGGTACGTCGGGCCATTTAAAATTTTGGAGTGAGTTGGTCTGATTTCTTACTGGTTGTAGTTACTTCAGAGGTATCAGGCTATGCACGAAGTCCTTCATGTTTCTCAGTTTCAACATTACTTCTCCGAAATGTCTCATGTTTTTCAACCCAAGGAGGTTGAGTTAGAGGTGGACGCCTCATTTGAGAAGCATTCTATCTAGATTGTGGATTGAAGTACGAAGGTTCTTCGTGGATGGTTTGTTCCTCTAGTGCAAGTGTTATGGCAGCACGAGCGAGTATAGGATGAGACTTAGGAGAGTGAGGTAGATGTATGATCTTAGTGGCTGTATAATTTCGAGGATTTTTCTTCTACGCCACCTTTCTAGGAAAATTCTTTGATGAATTTCTTTAAGGGGGATGGTTTGTAAGAACCCACATCTTCTTCTCATGTATGTTTTCCTCATTATAGTGTTTTTGGAGAAAATAGAGAATTTCTGAAAATTTCTTAAGTACACGTCTTGTACTTTATGAGTACACACCGTGTACTCAGTTAGCACAGGTAGCTGGGTGTTGAACCTATAATGGACATGCACACAGCTGTGTGTCGAGACATGGAGACTGCCAAATGTAGGGGTCGGTGAAGTAAAGTACACGCCATGTACTTCTAATATAAACGCTGTGTACTTTCTATTTTTTCATTAAACATACCGGGGTCGCATCTGACAGACAGAAACACCTCCTTCTAGGTCTGGTTCATCTGAGAGAGACCATACAGTCGCGATCTTTCCCAAATTTCCCAATCAAGAATCCATTCTACGAATTGACTATCATCAATTGCATTGGGATCACCTCGTTAAGAGCTTATTTCTTCTAGAACATCGTTTCCTTATTCCTCCTCTTTTTCAAGTGGTCTCTGGATGAACGCTTTAGATATTTTTGTAGATATATGGTGTTCTTAGGTGATTCAAGGCTTGAGGTTCACGTATAAAAATCCTACAATACTGAGGTATGTGGTTTGTGTCATTCTATTGAATGTATTTGAATTATATGTGAAAAATTGCCCAATACCCTTGAACGGGGTATTGCGTGTTTATGGTTTTAGCCCTGTTAATTGCATGCTATGCTTGGATGTTAGAGTAGAGGTTAATTGAATGTTCATAGGGTTAATTTCTATAATTTGGAATTATTTTACCTAGCATTTTTTATGATGGATTGGTCATTCTTAGCCTGTTAGGATGCCTTGTTGTTTACCATGCCTAGTATTATAGGATGGAGTGTTTATTATTTGACATGTTGTTGTGTTGTAGACTGTTTAGGCAAGTAGTTATTGAGGTTTACTTTGGCCTCTTTGCATTACAATACTTGTTTGAATTACACAGGTCCATGAGAACCTAGTGTGGTGGAACATATGGAGAATAGACGTAAGGAATTCTCTAGAGTGTCCTTATTAATGTTATGATGTGAGACCACAGTTAAAATTTATATAAGTGCTTCCTCAGAGTGTTTTTAGATCCTCGACGTGGTCCATAGGTGGAAGGTGATGTGACTGCTTCCCCAGATCACCTTTTAGTTACTGATATGAGACTATAGGGGGAATTGACAGTGAGCATTTCCCCAAAGAGTGTATACAAAAGCTGAACCAGGGGGGGTAGACTGTGTGTAATTCCCATAGGGTTGATTGTGTATGCTAGGTAATACCAGAGGGGATTAGGCTGTGAGTACATCCCATAGGGTTACATGTTTGTGATTATTTGTTTACCTACTTTGTGGAACTGAATGCTTTGAAACTATAGAATTGATTACTTTTGAGTACTTCCTTGTTTACGAATTCCTTTCTTGCTTATTGTCTTCTATATGTATTCACTAACTGTTAGGCGTAGATCTTGTGGTCATTGTCTACTAGGATTTAGTATGCCACCCTATTGGGTCATGTTTTTGGTCCCATACAGATTATATGGTTTCAGGTATAGACAACAGCAAGCACCCTTCTACTTCAGGTACATGAATGCTTTAGAGCTGGAGAGAACAGGACGAAGCTAAGGCATGATATACTGAGGATTTTTTTACTGTTTCCTTTAATACATTGGTTTATTACTGTATTTTAGCATTGTGACATGTTTGGATTCTTTCCTAGACATATGTATCATGCATCATTTTATATGTGATCCATCTGCTTATTACTTTCAGTCTTCCGTAGTTTACTGTTCTATGATATTATTTCTACTTCCTCTATTGTTATCTTTTTCTCTTTCACTGTGTTACTCATCCAATGAGAGAATAGTTTCTCCACTATCACACTCAAGGACCTCGATTCTATTTGGCAGCTTCTGGCGTTAGGGGAAATGCACTTGAGGCCATGTGACCAACCAGATACAAGGCGCCTCTGGGCAGCATCTAGAATCATGATGTTACATCTTTTTAAACTAATGGATATTGTTTCCAATATATAAGAAAATACATAATCTATAATAATTAATCAATATATCCCACAAATTCTCCATATAATATAATGTTTTAGAAATTTAAATGCTTTCTTCTGTTTATAACCCTAGGAAATTGAATCATAAGAAAGGGGTGAACTCTGATGCTCATAAAGGGTAAACATAAGGGATAACGATAAAAAATAATAAGTGAACATAGATAAAAATATTGGTGTAGTCAAGATAAATACAAAAATCATTCCCAAACAATCATATGTTGTAAATCATGGTATAAATATTGACATAACATAATAAATAAATGAACATATTATTTCAATAAACATGATCCATGAGATCGTAAATTAGTCATGATAATTAGAATAAAATAATGAAACATCATTAAAATAAGGAACACAAATTTGTATAGGGAACATAGATTTCATAACCACACCATTAGTTCCCATGATTCTGATAAACTTTAACAAATTCTTGAATAGCTCTCTCTTGTGGTATAAAATCTTAACTAATGAATTATAGGTCCATATATGACCCCACCTATGATCATTCATACATATGAGTTCCATAATAAATCAATCATAAATATCCCATGACATTGAAAATGGTTTAATTAAACACGTCATAAAGAACCCATGGAAATAAAATGGGTTACATTCAACACACAGTAATGAACCCATGTAAAAAATTGGATACATTCAACACATCATAAAGAACCCATGTAAATAAAATGGGTTTCACATTATTTTACCATGGATTCACATAATGAAATGATTCATAATTCCATAAATAATCATAACATGATAAACAGATGTAACAAAGGATAATCCAATGACATAAATTATACTTCTATATAAATACAATTAAATCAATACAGTAAGGCATTTCATATTTACACTGTATAGATAAAGGGTATATGGTTAAGAATATAAGTATCCTCAACAAATAAATTTATAGAATATAGGTTAACACTCTTAAATCAGAGGAATTATGAATTGGGAATTCACAAAGGAAATTAATTCGAATAAAAATTACAGTTATACGCAAAAAATGATTTGGAAAGACAGAGTATGTGATGGGTAATTCTTCTAAAAAAGAAATAAATTTAAAGATCTTCCTAGAGAAATCATTTTGGTGATTATATTTTAAAAACACTCATGATTATGAAAAATATTTGTTAATGGAAAATGACATAGAAAAAATAATTTTGGGGAGTTTTAGAAAAATAAATTTAGAAATAGAAAATATCCTTGATCTTTTGAAAACATTTTAAAATAAATATTTTATAAATATAAGAAAAATATTAATTTCTTTTTGAAATAATGAAAATTTTGTGTGAAAGATTCATATAAAAAGAGAGAGAAATTAAAAGGGATCATTTTGAACATATTCATAAAATGATGATGTTATTGGTTATATTAAAAATTTATTTTCAAAATGGTGAATTGAAATATTTGAAATCTTTTACCATTTAAAAATAAACTTCAATAAATGATTCCTTGAAAAATCATACTGACAAACGAATGAAATGGGGTGAAAAATATTTTGAAATACCATTGTTTCTAAAACAATATAAAAAAGGGTACGATATTTTTCATTTTAAAAAGGGTAAATATATTTATTAGAATAATACAATATAATATATATTTAATGTCCCAAAAAATATATGAAAACAATTTAGGGAAGGAAAGTATAGCCTTGAAAAGAAGATCCAATAAATATAGAGAGGTTCGTTCTTAGTAATATTTTACATTTAGGTGAGGTAAAAATAAAGTAATAATATTTGAATAAAAATATAAATTCACCCTATATAAAAAAAAGATTACATTATATAAAAGGGGAAATTAATTAATAATTATAATATTTATATACAGAGTTTAAAACAAATCTTATAAATCAAAGGAATAATTTGAGTTACCAAAGTCCCTTATGGACAACATAATTCATGAAGTAAGAAACATTTCATAGGGGGTTTATGTGGTGAATATTTCAATCTATAGAGTTCAAAAGAAGATAATAAACAGTACAATAATAGATAAGTATTTACCAACTTATATGAAAAATATTCAAGAAGAAGAATTATAACTCAATGAACATTAATTGAGTTATCAAAAACCCTTAAACCATAAGGATCCTTTAAATAAAAACCTCTTGAACTTAAATTACAATGAATAAAATATATTTCCTGATATAATAACATAGTTTGGAGTCATAAACACCACATTAAATAAATTAGGTTCACAATATGAAACATGTCTCAAAGATAGAAATTTGCGATGAAACCCCTTATTTTGGTCCTGAGTAGTTTTTTACTTAAAAAACCATAATGGATAATTATATTAATATTATTAATTAAATATTAAATGAAAATATTAATAACTATAATCATTTATACTACCTATTGATTATCATTCCATGCATATATATATTTTAGTTTTTACTTATTTTCCCCCATCGAATGTCTAAAATTTTAATTGATTATACAAGTTTTATTCAAAAAATGTCATTATTTATTAATATTATAATATTTATATTCAGAAAATCATCAAAATTGTTATAAAATATAATTTATAATTATTCATTAATTTTAAATTTCATTTTATGAGTACTCTACTCATTATCCTAGAAGATGAAATTGACAATGAAAAGTTCTAAAACAAATATCCTAGAAATGGTGTTTTATTAATTAATCAGATAAATTTTGATGTATCCACTAAAAAAATATTTGTTATTTACATAATTATATCATATTTTACTATTAATTAATTTCTCATAATCATCCATGATATAATTTCATTGCACAGTTCATGTGGGTGGTCAAACTGACCCAAAAAAGAACATGCTATGATTAATGGATGATTATGAGGTGATTAAGTTACAATATCATCATACTAGCCTCATAATGAGAAAAAATAGTTTTTATTATGGAAATATTTTATAATTAAAAATAATTTTCGGAATAATTTATGGATACAAACCAATTTCATATTATGAGTAAATTATTTTCATCTCCGCCCACTTACTAAAGATAGTTATTTTTTTATAAATGTTTTTCATTCATAAAATTAATTTTATATTTAATTTTTACTACAATAACAATATAGATATCTTAAGAATCATATTTATCCTTTAAATAAATTCTTAGAAATTTCTTCTAAACTACATCAATTTATGGAGGCGGTAGTCCGTATTTACGAATGATCCATGTTTTGGTTTTTTAGTGGATGGAATGAAATGAATAACAGTTGATTAATTAATATAATAAAATTTTAATATACTAATGAAACTTATTTCTTTCATAATTTTATATAAGGTTATAATAGTAAAAATTAAAAACTAAACACTATGTAAATTGGATTCTTATGTTTGGGACTTGAATTTTCATAAGGAATTCACCATTGAAATGAAGGAGTTATGATAACTAATAATTAATAGATGATTTTGAAAGTGGTATAGGATAATATGAGGAGAAATTTTACATAGTTTAATTTATAAATTAAATGTTAATGTGAGTCTGGATGTGGTGGATGTGATACTATTTTATAAGTGAAGATAAGGGTAGTTTTAGAAGTAACCAGTATATTTTCAATAATGTAATGTAACTTTACAAATTTCAATGACCAAAAATTGTAAATAGGAGGGGAAAGTGATTTTGTTTAAAAAATCACCTAAACCACTCATTTTGGAGACAACCTTGACTATTTTAGTTCATTTTTTTAAAATATTTAACTTTACCATAATTAACATTTACTATAGTGATTAATATTTAACCTTATCAATTGATTTTAATGAAAAAAAAATTAATATTTAACTTTTCAAGTAATTAATTAATTCAGATTTAAAATTTTAAAAAAAATTATCAAGTTAAATTTCTATTTTTTTGAAAAGATAATTATAATATTAGTGCACATAATGTGTAAAGGCTGTTTTTTTAGAAAAAGAGTGATTTTTAGCTTAAAATATATGTGTAATACCTAGTTAGTAAAATTATAAATTACCATATCCTAAATAGGGTTATGATTTAAAAATAAATTTTATGGGGATTTCATGGAAATAAAACCCAAATCTCACCATGAAAAAACACAATTCCAAGAAAAGACTGAAAACAGTTTTAATTAAACTTTCATTTTAATTTAGTTTTAAAAATGTTTGTCATAAGATTTATTAGTTCAAATAATATTTTAAAATAAATAATATTAATACTTAAATAAATATTTTATTACTTAAATTGTTTTTTAATCTTCAAGTATATTCTTACCTAATGAAAAAATCATAAAAATTATATTTTTAAAAAAATACTATTTTTCAATAAATATCAATTTTTAATAAAAAAATCTAAAAAATACTAAGTGAATATTCTTGCGAAGAATTAAAGAATAAATTTTATTTTATTAAATTTTAATTATAAAATTTTTGAATTTATTTTTTACAATAAATTATCCACATTAAATAAAATGACTATTATTGAAAATAACATTTTTCAATATTAACTCATATTAATTATTTATCTTTCAATGGTCATAACTTTTAAATATTTACCATATTACTTATTATTATATAATTATTAAAGATAATTATATCGTATTGTGGTTCATTTATATTTGGTGTATCATGTCAATCAAATTTTATTAGATAAAATATATTTTATAGGATATAAAACTCTTTCCATTAAAAATCTTATTGAGCTCAGTTTCACCCACAACCAATATAATCATTTAGGTGTATATAGCTATTATGTTTATTTCTAAGTACCCTTGTTGAGTTTTCTTCTTGATTAATGTATGAGTTGGTCTGATGGTGTATGGTTTGGGATGAGGTGAGTGACCATTATAAAATGCAAGTGATCGGTGGTTATTTGAGATTGGATTACTTTGTACTCTTAAGATGTTGATGTGCCAACGTTGTTTGACCAAACCATTCATTAGAATACTTTTTATCTAAGGTATTTTTTATTTATTTTTGATCATTCATGTGATGGCATATTTATTATAAATATTTTATTTATTCTTGTTTCATTATAATCTCTTTTCATATTTCACTATTATTGATACTATTCTTTTAGGATCTTGGGAATCCATTATATAGACAGGTCCTATTATATTTTCAAGAGGAATACTTTGTATGATTATTGTTATTATAATGTGAAATAATTCCCAATAATATATTCTCTATACCTTTGATCTTGTTTCTATCTTATGAGTATTGGAAATAACCTTTGGGCCTTGTGGTGAGTTTAGTCGGATGATATGTTTGGTTGACCTGGTATATTTCCTTATAAAATAGTATCAAAGCCCCATATTGTTATTTTGGGTGAGTCTTGGTAGAAACAATATTATGATCATCATCAAAAATCAATAGGTAGGTCATGAGTATGTTTCTAATCACAAAAAAATGTGATGAAACTTGATTTACCATTGTAATTTGGGTTATGAGTCTTGATTTTGCGTTCTATTTTATTATCTTTTATTCATTTAAAAATGATATTTTGATATTTTGATTTCCATTGAGTATAAAGATGATCTTGGGGGTCAGTTTATGATTTTTTAGTGAAAATAATGGACGAAAAAATGATTTATTGGTGTCATGATTGTTTAGATAACCATATGTATCACTTGTAGTTAGTTATAGAATCAAACTTAGAGGATGTTTCTGGGATGGAACATTATTTTCAAACCCATGTAGCCAAACTATCCACAGTTATTTTTTCCCCTAGATTTTTTTTTATCCCTAGATTTCTAAATTGGATATAATAGTGCATACAATTATTATGGGGTTAGATGAGGGATTTTTTATTATAAAATTTATTTTATTATGTGTTGTTTTTACAGGTATTTATTCCGATTTTTTGGATTTTTTTCCTTTGATGTCTGGTTTTATTTTTTTGATAACTTTTTTTAAATGGTAAAAGGATGAGTTTTAAAAACAATGTGACCTATGAAGCTAATTTTTATGGTAATTTCAAAATAATTTGTGACCATAATATGATTTTAAAAGAAATATATGATTCAAAATTAATTTATTTCAAAGTGAAATTTTTTTATTGTTTTGAGATATAGTTTCTTTACCTAATTATATGGTTTTCGTTTTCAAAGATAGCGTGGGTGTAATGAATTCTGTAAATGGGAAGCTCAAATAAAGATAGACTTTTATCAATGGTGAATTGTTAAATTATAATTCATTTGTTTTATAAATTTTTTCGAAATGTTTTAAGGGACTCAATATATTAAATTTGACATGATTTAAATAAAATAGTTTCTAAATTTTTATAAAAGGCTTTTGGTTTAATTGGGAAAAAAATTGATTAATAGTTTTGTATGATATTTTTTGACTTACTTTTAGAGAAATTAACTAATTGAGTTTATGTTTCATGTTATTTAGAGTATATTTCTCATAAATCCATATAAGAAGAGTGTAAATTCTACTCTTGGGGGTATTCAACTCATTTCTTTAGAGTGAGTCCTCTATTTGGTGATACTACCAAGACTCAAAACTGAGTGGTGGTGTTAAGGTCCTCCTAATTATTATACCCTACGTAATTATTTTGAAATAATCATCTATATCAATTCCATGGTGATCAATTACCTCTTGATGTAATAGAGTGGCTATATAATATTTAGGAAATCATCAATTTTCTTGAAACTCTTGACGCTTCAAGGGTAAATACAACCATTAGCTTATTTGAAGGACTGAGCCAAGTGTAGTGGGGTAATTTTCTAATTTCCATGATATGTTATGTAATTTCCTGATTATTTTATAATATTACGGTCATATAGTTGTTTTATACCAATCATGTAAAAGTTAATGAGGCTACAGAACTCACATGTCTTCAATAGTATGATCTGATGGTGGGTGGATATGTAGATCATTTCTTGGAGTCATTGTTCTTTTCTCCCAATGTTTTTAGTAATGAAACATTAAAATATCATTTCTTTAGAAGGATAATTCATCAAATATTTATACTATTTGTGGAAAAAATAGAAATTTCATCAAGTGTGGAAGTTATGGAAAGGGAAATGTCAATGGAATTTGATTAGACTTGGCATCATAGGGTGTAGTTTGTTTTGGGGTGATTATTTGTTTTGGAATTTATTTTTTTGTATATATTGAACTAGTTCTATATAGTATATATTGTATATCATTTTTTTTGTTTTTTGTGGATGGAATGGACATAGTTTAGGTGAATAAATCATTATTCAGTTTTTGTTTTATTTAGGGATGATATATTCATCTTATTGGTTGTGTTGGTTGGATTATAAATGGTGTAACCTGGGGAAATCCCTTGTTTTTGTTATAAATTAACTATAAAATGTGATTAATTTATTTAATGGATCGCTAGTTGGTGATTTTTTTGTGTATTCACCTATGATGGTGTTTCAAGGTTGAGGTATAAGGTTACCCTATTGTGTTGTAACATATGGTAGGAACCCAGGTCTTCTTTGAGGAATATATGTGGTTTTTTTATATTCTATTTAAGGTTAGTAATTTTAATAGATTCAGGGATTAATTAATTTTATTTTCATTAATATGAATATATTTACGTACCTTTCCTTTTCTATTTGGAAATAATTCCTTGGATGGTTGTTCAAGATTTCTTGAAATGGTAATATTTCTTTAGGTTTTTTGGTGACATATTTAATTGGGTTTTTCATTTCATTGTTTCACTCCAAGTGGTGGGGAGACCAATGATGAGTATTTATTTACTTTAGTTATTATAACCTTTAATTTCTCATGTGTTATAATGGATATGTTTAGTGTTTTTTTGGATTCATCTAATATTACTACGGGGTTTTTCTCTATTTAGTGTTTCCCATCCTTTAGACCTGCTATATTTTTTGGACCCTATTATTTTTTTATGAGTTACCTAGGATATATAGAATCACCATGCTATATTAATTGAAAATAATGGGTGTGGTATGGCTATGGGTTTTGAAATAGTGTATTGTACCCTCTAAGATAGTTATATCAGTGGTTCTTTAGTAAATGGGGGTAACTATGACTTGGTGGAACTAAAGTGGTAATTTTGATAGAACTATGGGGGTATCTATGTTGTGGTAATTTTTATAGTATGTTGAGTATCATATTATCTAAAATATTGAGTAAGGGAGTCTGATGTTTTAGTGGATATATATTTTTTGTTTTCTAGGAGTGCATCACATCATGGGAAGGATTTCCAAGTCATGGTGAGTCTATGTCCAAAACTCACTCCTCCTAGAACACTACAATGTAATAGTGTTTCTGAAAGGATGAGTCAACTGTTATTAGATAGGGTTTGATCCACAATGAGTTAGTGTGATATTCTTGTCATATTCAAGGGTTATTCTCTAGATACTATTTTACTCCTACTAAACTATATTCTATCTAATGAATTCTGAAATACTCTCTAAGAGATATGGGAAAGTAAACCTCTGTATTTTTCTTTTATGAATATTTGGGTAAGAGAAGAAATTGTATGAAAATTAAAATTTAATAATATTATCCCTATTTTTCATAAATTGTTATTTATTGGGTATCCTTAGTAAAAAGGGTATATTATTTATAAAAACTTTATGAAAAAAACGTTTTGTGGCCTGAAATGATTATTTTCATGAAAAAAAATACATAAGTCAAGGTTTTAGTGGGAGGAAAGTTTTACTAGGAAAATTTCAATACCATAAATTGGAATTTTTTCTGATAGAGGGGTTTAGTTCGTTCCACAAATAGTTATAGTGGAAGAAATGAATCAAGCAACAAAAGAACATCAAATGTCGGGTATGATTCTTTCAGAACTCAATAAATATGGATTTATCATAGATAATGATGATAAATTAATGTTATTTAAAAATGAAAATAGTTCTTATAAGGAAGCCATAGAGAGTTTAAATTCAAATAAATAGTTAAAAGGGAATCTTAAATGGGCTCCATATATACAAAAAATGTTTCGAACTTGGTGGATGAACCTAAAGTGGTGAGACTAATAGGATGAAAGTGGTTTTTCCAAATGAAAAATGAGATTAATGGTAGAGTGTTAACCTATAAATAATTCCTAGTTATAAAATATTACAATAAAAATCATGGTATTGAATATGAAGAAACCATTTCTCCTATTACAATGATAAATTCTATTCGAATATTCCTTACTATAGAAGATTAATTTTTTTATGAGATATGTAAAATAGATATAAAATTTTTTTTCCATTATTTGAATTAAATATATGATATATATACTTTGTAGCCAAAAGTTTTTTATTTTCAAAATGATACTGCTATTGTTTTCAAGTTACAATGATCAATTTATGGATTCAAGAAAGAATCTTAGAGTTGGAATATCATTTTTCAAGATGCAATCAAAGAGTATGGTTTCATCAAAAACATGTTTTATTCTTGTATATAAAATAATAATAATGTATTATTTTATTATTTATGTTATTTTATGTGGATGATATACTGATTATCGAAAAAGGCATCTCGGAACTTAACTCAGTGTTGATATGGATAGATAAATTCATCTTGTTGAAAGATATAGATGAAGATACACTTATGCAAGATAAAAAGAGATAGATATTGGTGGTTTCATGTACTTGGTCAGAAAGTTTACATTAATGAAGTGTTGTTTAGGATTAACATAGAGGTCTCCAAAAATGGGTATTTGATAGTGTTAAATGGTATGAATATTATGATAATTCCAGATTATTCAAAGGAGTTAAAAATAATGGATATAATTTCATATGTGTTTTCAGTAAGTTCAATCATGTACTCTATGTTGTGTATATAACACAATGTAACATATGATCATAAAATTACTTCTAGATACGAACCAAATCTTGGTGAGAGTCATTGGATTATAGTGAAGAAGATTATTATGTACTGGATAAGGACTAAGCATATTTTCTGGATGTTTAGTGAAGCGGTTGAGATTTTTGAAAGTGTTACACATGTGAACGTTTCAAATTTTATACAGATGATATGTAATCTCAATTTGGTTTCATGTTTTTTCCTAAATGGTCAGGCAATTAGTTGGAATAGGTGCAAAAAATCCACCTTAGTGAACTCAATAATTGAGGTAGAATACATCACTACATCAGAGATTGTGAAAGAAGTTGGTTTTATCAACATTAGAATCATTGAACTTGAGGTGGTTCCTAACTTTGAGGCAGTGATCAAGCATTATTATGAAAAAAATAGAGTTATTTATCTAGAAAATAAACCATGGACTCACTAATGGGCCAAACACATCCTTGTAATATACCATATTATATGATATATATTTCATAGGGGTGATGTTAAGATCTTATGGGTGGAAACATAAGATAATATAAAAAATCCATTGATAAATCTATAATCATAATCAAAGTATAAAGGTGTTATGGAGTCTATTAGTATAAAATAATAAAGTGGTTGATTTAATCAATTAATAATATATCATGTATTTATAATAAAGTAAATATCCATTTATCATTCATTGATATGTGTTGAGATTTATATTACAAGAATTATGGAATTATAATATCCCCTCAATGTGTTCCTTATTTTGTACCTAATCAATGGTCATCATAAAGTTGTATAGATTTTAATGATATGTTAATATTTGTATGAATAGTGGACTAATAAGGTAATAAGTATAGACTTATTTTTTGTAATTTCCCTTCAAGTATATCTCATTGAATTTTATGCATATATCGAAATTCTTAGGGGTGTATACTTACAGTAAATAATTCTTATCTATAATTGGGGAGATAACTCATATGAGAACCTTCTTTATTTTATACTTTTATTGTGAAATTCATTGTGACTTATCTAATTAGGGGTTATTTGGGTATGTTGTTAATCAAATATTTATTTTTACCATAACCAACATGATCTTTTTCCACTTATATGATTAGAAAAAAACATATATCCCTTTATTGAATTAATTTGACGAACTGTATGCAAATTATTAGTTGACATAGATGGGATGTGTTTAGATACATAGATATGGGAAATGATATGTGATAATTATGTAAATAAATGACATGTGATATATTCATCTATAATGTTAGTCTTTTTTATAGAATCAGGAAAGTATGAGATAACCTATACTGGATTGAATTTTTTTCTTCTCTAATGATCGCATGATATGTTGAGAAAATTATTATATAAGTATACATAAAATGTACACGATACATCTCTTGATGGAAATATTCATCTGATATATGAGTATGTTTTATATAGATCACATCAATCCCCTTTGAGGTTGTAGTATCACTAATGCTTTTTTCTAGAGGTCGCTCTTTTATTAAATCTATGAAATATAGATTTCATACTTTTTTGTCAAATCTACTAAGGATTTTATGGTCACATGGTTATTACATTGGATAAGGATTATGTTTTCAAAAAATATTTTATTACAAAGATGAAGAACATTCGGTAAATTGTATCCAAAAGTGTTTTGTATGAATTCAAAAATATTTGTGATGTTTTTCATCAAGTATCTATGGGATTAAAGTCCAAGTGTGATATAGTCAAGTGTAATCTTAAATGGGATATATCAAAAAATTATATTTTTCATAAATCATGTAAAATATTATCAATGATATAGATATTATAACATATGATACACTTGAATCATAATAGATGCATGTGGATTTTTTTTCTCCTATATCGTATAGTAGGATAAGTAATAAGATTAGCATGAATGGGATGCACGAACATTTCATTATACCACCCAGTTGGTTTTTATTTATTTTTAATCTATGATAGGGATTATTTATGGAATCTAAATTATTAATTTAATGAGTCTAATAAATGAATTCCAATGAGAAATAATGTTTAGTTCCTTGAGTTGGCACATGATTGCTTACATAGTTCATTAAATGTTAGGAATTGAGGAAGGATTAAAAAAAGATAATACTTCCCTTTATTGGTAGTGTCCTTGGATTTTTTATGGTTGTTTTATTTCTATTTCCCCTGGAATATTTTTCATCACTTCACAGTGAATATTATATCACCCTTTCTAGTGTACTGGAATCTTCCAGAATCATTTTCGGATCATCTGGAAAGTGTAATCTCATGAAGGCAGGACGCAAAGGTGTGTTTCTACTATGATCATAATCAAATTGTACTACAGAGGGTAAAATATATATTACTAAATGAATATATTTCTCTATTTTGTTTGTTAAACATTTCACTTTGATTCCATGAAGATATATAAATCATTGTTTGGGTTTTTTTTCTACCAATGATCATGATATAAACCCTAAAATCTATCAACACCACTGAATGTTTAGTAATCTAGGTGGAACCAGGTACTCGATAGAGGGAACTAAGTATTATTTGTAATGGGTGATTTTAGATGTACCACCATGTATTTGGTATCCCTATAAATGGTACCATGTAGGCTCATGTTGAATTTTATTTAAAATAAGGATAATTTGGTATTTCCCATTATTATTTTTAAATTTTTTTGGGTTATACTTTGTTTTCATTTCCATATATAATCTTCAGATTCCCTACCATGTGTTTCCATTTTCATATATCTCTCCTTTTCTTCCCATGATTCAAAGTGAATTTAATGCTCTTTCTCAGGACATATCTAGAGTAAAACTTGCCCTTCTCTTTCTACTTCCATTCTTTTTTCTTTCACTCTAATAATTTTTTCTTAAAAGAGTAATTTTGATACTAATTTCATCATTTTATGTTATAACACATCCCAGATCATGGTACTTCCTTTCATCTTTCTTCAAAGAGGCTTATGTGGGTGTTTTACTAACCTCAAATCACAATTTTGGTGGAGATCAGGTGATTTACTAATTATTTAAGGTATTTTATGGTAAAATTTAAGAATATTGTTTTGGTATTAATATGTAGTTTTGGCAGATGTACTATTTGATTTATTTGGGAAGTGGATCACATAGTATTTCATGTGATTTTTTTACTATATAATTTTGTGATCTATGTAATTAGGATCTTGGTTAAGCATTTTTTTTAATTCATATTAAGTGATCAGTAGGATTGGAAAATATATCCAATGGTTATGGTATGTGGTCTTGAGCCTCTCTATGATTCTTAGTTTATCCCATTAATAACTATGATGTTTGTTATTTAAAATAAACCTATAAAACTCATCATATATTTTGGGCATATGAATAAAGGGATATCAAATGATTATTTTGGTAAAACCTAGAATGTTTTCAATGATATTTCCTATATTATTAAGTATGGTAACTTGTTTTCTATTTTTATTTTATAGACATAGTTGTCGTTATTTTTGTGGTTAATTCTAAGCATGAATTTCCTCTAATATTGAATTTCACAAAACCTAAGAATTTAGTGGTCCATGTTTATGTTATACCTTATGACCCTAGTGAGAAAAATATTCATAAACTCCCTTATAATATTAAAATATTTTAAAATGGAATAATTAAGGATTTATATGTAACAAAATACCCTAAAGATAGGTTGTAATCATAGTGTGGATTCTTAGAGTAAACCTTTCTAGTTTTCCATAACATATAAGAAGTGAATCATCTTAACCCTATATACAGTTCTACAAAATCTAATCTACTCTTTACACTTGATCCTAAATGAACTATAAGTCAATGAGCCACATGGTTCTTTAATGCAGATATGGTGGCTTGGTTGATTAAGTGAATGGAAGATATTAGACCTAAATAGAATAATTGTTTTCATTTAAATATAAATCATTGGTTTATGATGATCAAAATAGATTTTATAATTCAAAATATGAGTGGTGAATTATATTTGAAAACAATTATAGGTAAAATAATTATTTTGAAATCAATTTCCCTGTTAAACACCTTCTCAATTAAATTGTTTTTTAAAACATGTTTACAAATGCACTCACCATATTCTTATTTATCCTCTCACTACTAATTTTTTTTTCTAGATATTTGTTTTAAAAAATTAAAAAAATGATGACTCAATAAGTGAGTTTCCAAAACATTATAGTTCAAGGGTTTTTTTAAGTTGTTAAATATTTGACTCATGTATTCTATATAAATTTTAGTTTTATTTAAAAACTAGGCCTTAAATTAATAAAATGGGGGTTTTATAATTTTTAGTAAAACATGAGACTAAATAGGGATCTTGAGCCAACCCAATTATGAAAATTTTCTTTTAAAAAATGCACTTATGATTTTTAGATATTATTCACCCACTTTTTAATTGTGATTCTACTAGTGGGATCTAGTTAATTCTTTATTTGAGTTTTCCATGAAATTTAAGAGGCTATTTTATATGTCACTAATAATTATTCATTTGGAATAACCATATTATTTATTAATGGTTAGGTATTTCATGTCACGAACCAACTCAAGTCGACCCTAAACCGGACACCCGGGTCACCTGAGTCGGCCCGCAACATGGCATCAAGCGCGTCTCCCCTTACGCCAGAGGTTTCCAACTAGCGGCGAGGGTGTAAGGTAAGTCAGGGGGAGACTATACCCTCTTATCAAAGTGGAGCTAAGGGACCAAAAATATAGCAACGGAAGTAGTGTAAATATTAATAAGAAAGCAACGGAAAACATTTTTCATTTATAAGGTTTGAATAAAATTGGCGAACGGCAGTTTATATAAGAGATGCATTCAAGACATGCTAATGATACAATGGAAGAATTAAGTCACGCGACATACTTACACATCAATTCAAATGTAAATGAACAAAAGTCTGAAGCCCCGAGGGTGATCTCCATGAGCATCCCGAGCCCCAACTCGGTCTTTTTCTCCCAACTCCAAGTACAAGAAACAGCAACAACAAGGTCCTGCAACAAAATGGAATCTACTCGGGTACCCCAGTGCAATGGCGGCCCGAGTAGGGTGTGAGATATATATCTCAGTAGGTCGGAACCACTGGGGTCTATCTCACTCTAGACCATGAAATATAATTAAACAAAGTGCTGGTATATTGAACAATAACGACAAAATACAAACAATAACGACACAATACAAACAATAAACGCCCATCCAGGTTCCAAAAAAAGACACATGACGGTAATACCTACTTCGGCCCATAGCCGGGATAAGAACCTGTTTAAAACAACACAAGTAAATTTGGTTCAAGCAGAAAAACACTTTTTATCATTTTTCTCACTTACTCTATTTATTCACTTATCATTTCAACTCATACTGGAAATCCACTCATTCTTACCTTTCTTTATTTGATCACAAATCACTCGGGTTTTACCCACATCTCTCATTCTCTTCATAAATCCTTATTATCATTCGTTCGGTGTAGATCGCCATGTCTAACACCCCGTATCACATTTGGTGTAGATCGCCGTGTCTAACACCTAGATAATCGTTCGGTGTAGATCGCCATGTCTAACACCCCGTATCACATTTGGTGTAGATCGCCATGTCTAACACCTAGATAATCGTTCTGTGTAGATCGCCATGTCTAACACCCCGTATCACATTCGTTGTAGATCGCCATGTCTAACACCTAGATAATCGTTCGGTGTAGATCGCCATGTCTAACACCACGTATCACATTTGGTTTAGATCGCCATGTCTAACACCAAGATAATCGTTCGGTGTAGATCGTCATGTCTAACACCCCGTATCACATTTAGTGTATATCACCATGTTTAACACCTATATAATCGTTGGGTGTAGATCGCCATGTCTAACACCCCGTATCACATTTGGTGTAGATCGCCATGTCAAACACCTAGATAATTGTTCTTTGTAGATCGTCATGTATAACACCCCGTATCACATTTAACTATCCAAATCAGATCTCAACTTTTATAATCAATTCTCATAATTAATTATCCTTGTTCAACATTCTGGAACTTGCACGAGCAATAGAAGGTAAACAAAAGCGTATGGCATCAACATGCCTCTTTGTTAGGTGATTAATGACATTAAATGGTACATGCTAACAAACTTGTTCAAGCAAGGCATTTAGTTCAATCTATCACATTAAATTTATAACTTAAAGAACAAGGAAAAAGGGGCATTTAGGCAGGGCACACCCAAAGGGGTGTCCAAGAGGCAAGGCGAGTACCTAGGGTGTACTTTACTATAAACGAAGGCCATAAAGGGCATGAGCAAACCACCCAATCATTTCAATAATAAATAAAGAGGCATCGCCGGAAGGTTGCGACAAGCGACACAAGACGTGGCATGACATAAGCACCGAAGTAAAGGGAAGTGGGTAAACACCCTACCCTAAAATTTCTAATTACATGTTAAGCCATGAACTTAGGAGGTGTCATGGCTCATTTATTATTTCTCAAGAAGCAATGTCATTTGAGGTAACGAGTAAGGTACAAGTATAAGCTTGTCATTTATCAAGTATAATGTCAAGCATAAAGATTCATAAGACTTTTAAGCAAGCAATCACAAAAAAGGGAAATCTACTACTACACGTTTATTTTGAAGGCTTCTCACCTCCATTGGAGGAGTTTTATTGGAAAACATGTCATTAATTTATCAAACAATTCATTTAGTGATATTTAGCATTTACTTTAAAACTCATTCAACACTTGAAAAAGTTAAGAAGCCAAACAATAAGGAAGGCAATCATGAAATTCTATTGCTACATTTTTAGATTGAAGGCAGCGCACCTCGAAAGAGGGGTTTTATTATTAAATCGTTAGTTTAGTGACCAATCAACCTCTTTTATCTTATTCCTTCAATTGACACGATTTACATAGAATCATTTAATCGGAACTAAACTTGCATAATTAAAATGATAATTGCAATATTAAACTCACTATTACTATACGTAAATTTAAAGGGCAAGGAGAAGGACCCTACCTCAAGGTGGATCCATCCGTCCACTCCGGCTCTTGGTGCTTTCTAACTAAAGTTGCCGCAGCTGCTCCCCCACGAGGCATATGTGATTTCACATACGTATAAGGACACCTAGCCTCTATGCACGCGCTCCGCATGGCCATGACCGTGCGCAAGAGGATCCTTACACATATTCTTATACACATAATTCTGTCTCCGCTCACCTGCACAGGCACTTTTTATATATGTAATGGGGACAACTAGCCTCGTACGTGTATATTTGCTGCCATGGACAAATATACGCACGCCGGGGGAACCCACGAACATATAAATACGTACCTATGCCTGCGCGTGTGAGTCGC
The DNA here is from genome assembly GCA_963277665.1 of Viscum album. Lineage (NCBI taxonomy): Eukaryota > Viridiplantae > Streptophyta > Magnoliopsida > Santalales > Viscaceae > Viscum > Viscum album. The sequence goes on from OY728161.1 coordinate 1,058,819,561, forward strand.
CCAAGCTCCGGCAACCCGAAACCAACTCCAAAGGCCCAACGCACTATCAAACAACCACATCCAACCTTAACACACAAAGAGAAACCAATTTAAGTGAGGCAAGACCATCCAATGGTATTAAATCCTTACCTCAGGTGTTAGCGACAACGCGAAACGAAGGCGAACCCACATCGCGAGCTCAACACACTGCCAACATAAAGCCGGGGCTCATAAACATCAAAAGCCCCAAATTTAACATGTGAAAAACAAAGGGAAAGGTGAAAACCTCACCCCGAAACCATTCCGACAATCCAAAACCACCTGAACCGCTTCGCCTTCGGCGGTGGTTGTCGGAACGCTCGCCAAGGAGTCCCAACGGACCTTCCGCGCCGACCTAGAACAAGATAAAGATGAAAAACCGGACCACCTCTATGCCCTAGGGTTCAGCCGCACCTCACCGGGCGCCGATTGGGTAGAAATAAAGCTGGAAACAGGGAGGAGAAGGGATAGAATAGCTTACCGTGGCGATTCGAACCGGAAACCGGTGGAGATCCGGTGAAAATCGACAAATGAAAGAGGTTGTAGGAGGGGGTGTCGAGCGCGGCTCACGGGAGAGGAGGGGGATGCGTGCGGGTTGAGTGAGGGTGAGGGAGGTGTTTAGTTTAGGTTTAATTTTTTTTTATTTTTATTTTATTTGAAAATTAATCAATAACCCAAAACACACCCAAGCGCACGGTTTGACCAGCACCGTCTGAAAAACCGTGTGCAGCCCGCGCGCCTGCTACCGGACACCCGGGGTATCCCGCACGGCTAGTCCGCACGGTTAAACCTACCGCGCACAGTCCGATATCACCGCTTAAAATGGCTCCAGACCTCGGGACCTCGTTCCAAAGCTCTGTTTTAAAACAACCCCGCTGATAAAAGAAAAAGTTCAAAAACCTTCGAATTTTATCCGCTCTAAAAAAACGGTTCGTTACAAAATACCCACCTAAAAAAACTTCTTGTCCCCGAGAATCCTTCGGAAAACAACAAAAACATCACCCGACCTACAAGGGTCTTGAAGTTTCATTCAACCGGTCGCATTGCATTTCCAATGCCCAAAGCACCTTTAAAAAATTTCTAAGAAAACTACACTTAAGCCTTTACAACTCGAGCCAACGCTCACGTTACAACTGAAACATCAAATCAGAGCTTACATCTGAGGCCATTATAGGGACCTCAACCAATTAAAACGGTCGAATCATGATCTACTAACTAAAATTGGTCACACAAGATTTCCTCGAAAGATATCGCCAACCCGAACAACACACTCAACCTTAAACTGACGACATGCTTTTAAAACTGTTCTGTTATCAACTACGCGTACACCGAATTCCTTACACGACCTTTGGTGACATTCTCAAGTCAAGCCATCACAAGACTATTATAAAATTATTGTGCCTCAGCACGAAGCATAACTCCAAGAAACCGTGCATCCCACGCACAACCAGAGAGAGATTACGAAACAAACCAACAACTTTTAAACATTAGTGCGGCGTATAACTGACACTATCTTAGTGTATCCAAGACGACGTCAAGATGGGGGACATGCTCATCTCATCCAGTAGAGTACACTAAGATTAAACCAAGGTCACTGAGAAGATCAATCGGACCAAACTCTGATGCCTATACCACCCGAGGCATTCATATTCGTCCAAGCTTAACCACTAAAACTCTTCCCGCACTAACGGAGTTTTTAAAGTGTTGTACATACCGCCAACCTTATCAAAGTCATGCTTCCAAGAAAGCACTGACATGAAAATAGGAACTCATGTGACACTACCCACCTTAGGAGTGTCCATGTCATCGCAAGAACTAGCCGCTCACCGGCGCGCTATTTTTGAAACACTTTAACACACGGGTGATGTCCCCCGAACTACGATCACCACATCATAAGCTCACACTGAAAACAAGGCAACTCAAGCTCTAAGGGTACTACCTAGCACGAGCTAGTCCCTTATGAAGCACACGCGTCGACCCTAACTCTTGGTCATGAAAAACAAGGATTACTAGGCTAAAAAACCCCTTTCTTTTTTATTCATTTCATTAATTAATTTCAACCTTTAATCATTTGAAAGAATATTTTAACAAACCCACAAGTACTATTTCACAACAAAGTACTTGGTTGTCAAACAACACCCCACGGGAAAAACAGGCAACTTGTAACAAACTCCCTCTTCAACATTTAACATTTAAACTTTAGCATCCATCTTTTAAAAAGTTCGAAAACACGATTTACCCTTTTCCCAATTATAAGGCGCCCATACACCTTATAATGGAAAACTAGCTCCGTCACAATCGCAACCAACAATTTCAGCCAAAGCAACCAAGCGCTTTCCAGCAAGCTAATAAGCCACTACAAACAGCTAACACAAAGCAACAAGCAGAAATCACTAAAACATGCTATAACACAGAGCATGACACACAAGCAAGATAGAAAACATGACATATTATCACCCAAACATGTTAAGTATCACGGAAACATTCTTTCTAAAGAGGCGTGATAAATAAATCCAGACATGACATATTTCCAAGGCACACAATCAAAATCAGCAGGCATCCTACTAATGCAACTACATGGCATGGCACATATGCATGACATGTGAATCTATAAGTGTCTACTATGATGCATGCAATTCAATTTCCTAGCCATATCGGGCCAAGGAAAATTTTCAAAACCTCCTAATAAACAAATAAGCAGTGGAATGTACAAAATTCACCCAAGGTGAAATCACATCAACTGTAACAGCAAACAACAAGAACATCAATTCCCAGCCCTGGACACTTTGTCATTTACCGTACGTGGGGTGATCAGTCCCAGACATGGCTATTACCCAAGCGCCGACACATTCCTAATCTCCTGTCTACCAATCCCAAAATAGTAAGACAATGAAAAGAAATAAACCTCCTATGATACCATTTTTTTCACGAACCAACTCAAGTAGACCCTAAACCGGACACCCGGGTCACCTGAGTCGGCCCGCAACATGGCTTCAAGCGCGTCTCCCCTTACGCCAGAGGTTGCCGACTAGCGGTGAGGGTGTAAGGTAAGTCAGGGGGGAGACTATACCCTCTTATCAAAGTGGATAAAAGGGGCCAAAAATACAGCAACGGAAGTAGTGTAAATAATAATAAGAAAGTAGTGGAAAACATTTTTCATTTATAAGGTTTGAATAAAATTGGCGAACGGAAGTTTATATAAGAGATGCATGCATGACATGCTAAAGATACAATGGAAGCATTAAATCACGTGACATACTTACACATCAATGCAGAAGTAAATGAACAAAAGTCTCAAGCCCCGAGGGCGATCTCCATAAGCATCCCGAGCCCCAACTCGATCATTTTCTCCTAACTCCAAGTACCAGAAACAGCAACAACAAGGTCCTGCAACCAAATGGAATCTACTCGGGTACCCCAGTGCAATGGCGGCCCGAGTAGGGTGTGAGATATATATCTCAGTAGGCTGGAACAACAGGGGTCTACCCCACTCTAGACCATGAAATATAATTAAAAAAAGTTCTGGTATTTTCGAACAATAACGACACAATACAAACAATAAACGCCTGTCCAGGTTCCAAAAAAAAGACACCTGACGGCAATACCTGCTTCGGCCCATAGCCGGGATAAGAACCTGTTTAAAACAACACAAGTAAATTTGGTTCAAGCATAAAAAAACTTTTTATCATTTTTCTCACTTACTCTATTTATTCCCTTATCATTTCAACTCATACTGGAAATCACTCATTCTTACCTTTCTTTATTTGATCACAAATCACTCGGGTTTTACCCACATCTCTCATTCTCTTCATAAATAATTATTATCATTCGTTCGGTGTAGATCGCCATGTCTAACACCCCGTATAACATTTGGTGTAGATCGCCATGTCTAACACCTAGATAATCGTTCAGTGTAGATCGCCATGTCTAACACCACGTATCACATTTGGTGTAGATCACCATGTCTAACACCTAGATAATCGTTCGGTGTAGATCGCCATGTCTAACACCCCGTATCACATTTGGTGTAGATCACCATGTCTAACACCTAGATAATCGTTCGGTGTAGATCACCATGTCTAACACCCCGTATGACATTTGGTGTAGATCGCCATGTCTAACACCTAGATAATCGTTCGGTGTAGATCGCCATGTCTAACACCCCATATCACATTTAGTGTAGATCTCCATGTCTAACACCTAGATAATCGTTCGGTGTAGATCGCCATGTCGAACATCTCGTATCACATTTGGTGTAGATCGCCATGTCTAACACCTAGATAATCGTTCGGTGTATATCATCATGTCTAACACCCTGTATCACATTTAATTATCCAAATCAGATCTCAACTTTTATAATCAATTCTCATAATTAATTATCCTTGTTCAACATTCTGGAACTTGCACGAGCAATAGAAGGTAAACAGAAGTGTATGGCATCAACATGCCTCTATGTTAGGTGATTAATGACATTAAATGGTACTTGCTAACAAACTTGTTCAAGCAAGGAATTTATTTCAATCTATCACATTAAATTTATAACTTAATGAATAAGGAAAAAGGGTCATTTAGGTGGGGCACACCCAAAGGGGTGGCCAAGAGGCAAGGCGAGTACCTAGGGTGGACTTTACCATAAACGAAGGCAACAAAGGGCATGAGCGAACCACCCAAGCATTTCAATAATAAATAAAGAGGAATCGCCGGAAGGTTGCGACAAGCGACACAAGACGTGGCATGACATAAGCACCGAAGTAAAGGGAAGAGGGTAAACACCCTACCCTAAAAGTTCTAATTACATGTTCAGACATGAACTTAGGAGGTGTCATGGCTCGTTTATTAGTTCTCAAGAAGCAACGTCATTTGAGGAAACCAGTAAGGTACAAGTACAAGCATGTAATTTATCAAGTATAATGTCAAGAATAAAGAGTCATAAGACTTTTAAGAAAGCAATCACAAAAAAGGTAAATCTACTACTACATGTTTATTTTGAAGGCTGCTCACCTCCATTGGAGGAGTTTTATTGGAAAACATGTCATTAATTTATCAAACAATTCATTTAGTGATATTTATCATTTACTTTAAAACTCATTCACCACTTAACTAAGTTAAGAAGCCAAACAATAAGGAACGCAATCATGAAATTCTATTGCTACATTTTTAGATTGAAGGCAGCGCACCTCAAAAGAGGGGTTTTATTATTAAATCTTTAGTTTAGTGACCCAAAAACCTCTTTTATCTTATTCCTGCAATTCACACGATTTGCACATAAGCATTCAATCGGAACTAAACTTGCATAATTAAAACGCTAAGTGCAATATTAAACTCACTATTACTTTACCTAAATTTAAAGGGAAGGGAGAGGGACCCTACCTCAAGGTGGATCCGTCCATCCACTCCGGCTCTTGGCGCTTTCTAACAAAAGGTGTCGCAGCTGCTCCCCCATGAGGAATATGTGATTTCACATACGTATAAGGACACCTAGCCTCTATGCACACGCTCTGCATGTCCATGAGCGTGCGCAAGAGGATCCTTACACATATGCTTATACACATAGACCTGTCTCTACTCACCTGCACAGGCACTTTTTATATATGTAATGGGGACAACTAGCCTCGTACGTGTATATTTTCTGCCATGGACAAATATACACAAGCCGGGGGAACCCACGTACATATAAATACGTACCTATTCCTACGCAGGTGAGTCGCCCAAGCTCCGGCAACCCGAAACCAACTCCAAAGGCCCAACGCACTATCAAACAACCACAGCCAACCTTAAGACACAAAGAGAACCCAATTTAAGTGAGGAAAGACCAACCAACGGTATTAAATCCTTACCTCGGGTGTTAGCGACAATGCGAAACGAAGGCGAACCCACATCGCAAGCTCAACGCACTTCCAACATCAAGTCGGGGCTCATAAACATCAAAATCCCCAAATTTAACAAGTGAAAAACAAAGGGAAAGGTGAAAACCTCACCCCGAAACCATTCCGACAATCCGAAACCACCCGAACCGCTTCGCCTTCAGCGGCGGTTGCCGGAACGCGCGCCAAGGAGTCCCAAAGGACCTTCCGCGCTGACCTAGAACAAGAGCAAGACGAAAAACCGGACCACCTCTAAGCCCTAAGGTTCGGCCGCACCTCACCGGGCACCGATTGGGTAGAAATAAAGCCGGAAACAGGGAGGAGAAGGGAGAGAATAGCTTACTGTGGCGATTCGAACTGTAAACCGGTGGAGATCCGATAAAAATCAACAAATGAGAGAGGTCGTAGGAGGGGATGTCGAGCGCAGCTCACGGGAGAGGTGGGGGCTGCGTGCGGGTTGAGTGAGGGTGAGGGAGGTGTTTAGTTTAGGTTTAATTTATTTTTATTTTTATTTTATATGAAAATTAGTCAAAAACCCAAAATACACCCAAGCGCACGGTTTGACCAGCACCGTCTAAAAAACTGTGTGCAGCCCGCGCGCCTGCTATCGGACACCCGGGGTATCCCGCACGGCTGGCCCGCACGATTAAACCTACCGCACATAGTCCGATATCACCGCTTAAAATGGCTCCAAACCTCGGGACCTCGTTCCGAATCTCGGTTTTAAAACCGACCCACTAATAAAAGAACAAGTTCAAAAACATTCGATTATTATCCGCTCTAAAAAAATCGGTTCGTTACATTTCATATAAGTGTTTCCTTTGGGTTTATACTTGTACGCTTGTTTGCTGCACTGTTTTATTTTATTTATGTGTATATTGTTAGTTATTTCATGCTTATATACAGTGTTAATTTCTATCATGCTAGTATGACACTATAGTTGTGTATATTGATCATGTGCATTACTGATTCGAGGTTCACCTTGTTTATGGATTTGAGATAGAGTATTTATATTGTTTAATTCTTAAATTTAATATATAAAGTTTTTATTTCTATGATGAAAATAATTTTTAGTATTTCGATACATAAACCATGTGTTCTGTTTCCATCATTTTATATTGATATGATTAAAAATTATATAGTTTTCCATATATATTTTCATATATGTATGGCCCTAGTTTTTTTTTGTATTTCAAATGTATGTATTCAAATATTTTTTTGAATGTTCTGGATTGAGGTTTATATACAAGTTACATATAGAGTATGTATGTTATATATAAATAGTTTCTACAAATGATTATAGTAGAATCATATATTGGATAGATACATATATGTATATAGTTATGGGTTTGTGTGTGTGTAGTTGTGTTCCTTTCTAAGAGAATATTCGTGGAATCCTATGTGAGCCAGATGTTTTTATAGTTCCTTCCTATGAAAAGGTGAGTGGTATCCAAGTTAAGGAAAATATTTATTTAATTTCATACTATGTGAAGAGGAGAAGACTCCAAGGTGACACATAATTTTATACAATTCCTCCCTAAAAGGATCTGAGAATCCTCTTAGTTGAAGAATATTTTCATACAATTCCTTCCAATGAGGCAAGAGTGGCCACCCAGGGAGGTAGATATCAGACATGCAAACACACACACAAACACACAAACACACACAAATATATATATATATATATATCTGTGTGTGTGTGTTTTTTATGTGTGTGTATATATAATATATCTACTATATAGGATTGTAACTAGCATATATCCTCGAAACAAATAGTAATTTGTGGTGGATTGGTGCACTATAAAAATCCCATGTTTTTTCAAAATAGGTAACTTATATATGGAGCCTTTCAGTGTAATAATTTAGTTGTTATATCTTCTAGCATCATATTACTTGATTCAATTTTTATATCATTCATGATTTGTTGATTTATTGTAAATATTTTTTTATATTTATATAAATGGGTATTCATGTTTATTCATACATAAGCTTATTTACTATTTTTTTAGATTTTGTTTATAATGTCCTTTTGAGTATTTATTCTCACACAATCTGTGGTCACCATGGTGGATATACAGTATCACTCACTTCATTTCAAGGATTATAACATACTTTATAAGGTGTTATAAGTTCATGATTTATAGTCATTTTATTCCATAGGGTTGAGTTATTCCCCACTATAGTGGTGGATCTAGATTAGGGGATGGTTGGAGTTTACATTTGAACATAACCCATACATTTATGTTCCCCCTTTCCTTAGGACCTTATTTTCCTTAACATTTTATATAGTAAGCATGTATTTTTTATTCATTTTTTACATTGATTCATTGAGAATTCATATAGAATATTGTAGTGTGTTTTTATTATTTTTTATTCTATTATGGACTATTATGTATTGATTTTTTTCTTTTTAATCTATGACTTGTGAATGATCTATATAGGGCCTTCATTATAATCAAATCATGATTACTATTTAAATAATTAGTGGTAAATCATTCTGAATTAGCATATCAAGACCCATGGTGCTATTCCTCATCCCCAGGGGGTTGGGGAACACCCTTGGGGTTAGTAGCACCATGACATGGATTCTGATTAGGAATCAGGGTCAGGGTCGCTAAAAAATATATTTATTAATATTTTATTTCTTTTATTATTTCTTATGCAAGATATGTTGGATTAGTTTTTTTATTTTATATGGCCTATTGAGTATATAAATTTACATACCCTCACTCTTACATACATGTTTTCATGGTAATTTTAATGGAGTTATCAAGTTTCATTATCTCAGTAGGCAATGTAGAAAACAAGAAATATTTTTTTTGGTATTGTACATGTACCACTTAAATATACCCGTTGTTTAGGTTTTTATGAATTTTAGGTTTTTTAATGGTTTATCATAGTTTTAGTCATCGTGTAATTTTATTGTTTTTTACGAAATACATGAATTAAACATTTATTAATTATATTAGTTTTTTTATATTTTATCATGTATGGTTTTGGTTTTCATTCTATATTATAGTATTATATTTTATTCTATAGGTGAAATACCTCCCATTTGGGAGATTTTTACCATATGTTTTATCCACCAACTCAAGGGATATTCTTTTGGAGTTAGTTCCCTAGAAAAAGCTACATTGTAGTTCATAATTACATATATTTTCATGATTTTAAATTCTAAAAATGTTTAGACCACACCATGATTTTTATTCTTTGTGACATTAAATGAGATAATTTATTAAGGATACTTTTCACAATGAAAGGTAATATAGGTTCCCTTCTATGATAATAACCTTGATGTGCTATGAAATTGTTCATAAACACATGTTTAATGTTCAGATGAAATTGTATTACGAGACACAGTTCATATAGTCTATCAAGGGTAGGGGATCATAATACATTGATACTTCTGCTCATGATTTTTTCCCTTGGAAATATCTAGAGAGGAGTTTATAATAAAAGACTAACCAGTAAGAAATCCACATTTTATATGTTCTATTGGATATTCTTATTAATTAATGCATGTATTGATCATTAGAATTTATATTATAAATAATGTATATCATGTGTTTTGTATTTTATTGTGTCAGTGAAAACAAAAAAGATTTATGTTCATAGAGAAGTATCATATGTTGGGTGTGTCATGAATGGTAGAATTAATGATTATTTCAATAAATTATATCTCATGTTTGATTTAACATAAGTATATATGTATATGAATTTTATTGTAATAAATCTACCTTAATAAGTCCGTGGACATGGTAGTTTTATTAGAGAGTTTATTCTTAAAATGTCAAATATAATATATATCAAGTGTATAGGATGTATGGCACAAGTGATGAAACCTGTGACAATGATCTTGTAGGTTGGTGGTAGAGGCTCTTTCGTGGCATCCAAAAGACCTAGGATCAAATCCATGTAGGGTAGAAATTATTGAGTACTGTAAAAATAGTGTACCAGATACTATAAATGTATTGTAGAAGCAGAGTTATTATAGTAGGAGTGGCACTACAGCGGTGTCAGTACTGTACCAGGAACTGTATCAGCCTTGTAATTGTAGTAGTATAATTCACCGAAGGGCCCTTTGAGCCAAAAAATATGCTTTCATCCTTGTTTCAGGACACATTTCCTTGGACCTTCAGGCTGTGTAATGTGTCTCCCTATACCCATTAAAAAAGTTGTCTTTACTTTAATATTAAATGAGGCTTTGTCCACAACAATTTTTTTAAAAAGGTGATGAAACATGTTTGATAATATATCCAAAAAATAGGATTATATTACATAGTGATAATTTATAGGATGTTATTTCTACTATGGAATCTATCACATTTTTCATTGGGTACATTGGTATGTTTATAGATGATATTATTGGACTCTAGGAAATTTCTTCCTAACGCCATTGACAAAGAGGCTTAGTGGATCACACACCCATTGTATCTAGAACCTCGGTTAAAAACTACATGAAATTAATATTATAAAATAATATTATTCTCCAGTTATGAGAATAAATATTTATTCAGGATATGTTGATCACATATATTTCTTAACCAGTTATTCAGGTGAATACATCTGTGAGTCAACTGTTTAAAAAATATTTATTCACCAGTTTAGTGAAAATAATATTTATTTATTGAGTGAATAATGAAGTTATGTTTATTTATTTAAAACAATATTCATTATTATAGGTTTCATAAATATCAAGGTGGAATTTCGGCCCAAGTTAAGGGTATAGTGGAAATTATATACTAAATATTCATTTATTTATATAATAAATAAATGTATATTATCCATGAGTATTTCACATTTCAATAAAATATTATTATCATTATTATTATTTGACATGGGGTTCATTAAGGATTAAGTGAACAACAAAGATAATATATATAATTATTTATTCTCTAACCTAACTTTATAAATACCTAGTTATATATTTTCCTACGGTTAGTCACAAAAAAGTTTATCATACACAACGAATACTCTATATAGGATACTCTTAACCCTTGAGAGAAATTTTTCAATAACACTCTCAATAATAGAGATATCAACCCCTCTTCCTCTCTCTCTAGTCCCATGAGAACCAAAAATTATCCTTCAATCCTTGAATTAATTCATATTATAATCAATGTCGAATGACATAATAGTTAGAGTCATATATTCTAGTACCATACATTTATATTGTAACGCCCTGACCCCAGTTACCCAGAGTCGGTGCATTATTACATAACATTGGCATGATCACGAGAAAGATCAAATCTAGAAAGACCGATTGGTTTAGTAGCCTTGGAAACACTAGATATATTCATAAAGTTTTACATTACATCAATAAGTTAAAAGCTACAACAATATATTGTCTCCATAGACCACACTCATATCCCCACATACTATCCATGTAGGTCATTCATAAATTACTTCCTCACATCCTAGGAAAAATAAAACATTGAAAGGGGTGAGCTCAAATGCTCAGTAAGGATAACAATATAGCAGAAACTTTCATAAATAAGAATAAACATTTAAGGCAATATATAACTAAAACAAAATCCTTTTAAACTTGAACTTGAACATAGTATGGAAAAAGTAAAATGAAATAATTCCATTTACTTATTCACATGGATATTCTACTAATCGAATAATCACATGAAATATCAATAACCACTTTCATAATGATGGAATGCATAATTCCAGACTATCATAACCACATAGCCAAGGCCTTGTGCCCAGACTACAAATAAGATTTTTCCAATGCCTTGTTACAAGACACTAGTTTGTCTCATGAGACCTACCGATGCATCGAGGAGCTATAGCAGGCTCCACCCGTAACATATTAAGTCCAACGCATTCCCATATGAAAAGGTTTAAACATAACATAAACATTCGTATTAAAACTGGCATACAAAATGTCAATACTTTCACTATAAACCATGAATGGTATAAAAATAGCACATCCACATTCAAACATATCACAAAACCTTCAATATAATATAGATGTTTTTTATCATAATAAATCAACTTAAAATAAGCTTAAAATCCATCAAAGGATGTTGACATAGATGAAATCAAAACTATTTGAGAGAAATATCTCTTTTCTCGAAATCATTGAAAATCACACATTTATAAAGGAAGTAATTTAAAATAGATTTTTGAATCAATGTGTCCCATACCACTTTGAAACTTTTGAAAAGAAATTTCATTTTAAAACCTTCATGTCCGTATAAATAAATCCTTAAAATAGTTTTGAAAATATGGACATTAATTAAAAATATTTAGAAAGATAAATCATTAAAACATTTAAAATTATGATCTTGATAAAGAGTACCTTTCAAAAATTCTTAAAATATTCATTTTGAAATCATTTAAAAGTCACATAATTATAAAATAAAACATTTACTTTGAAAATATTCTTATAACCTTTTAAGGAAAGCTTTGATGATTTTATAATGGCGGTAAATAGCCGCACCCACCGTATAAGTTAAAAAACATTCTTACCTTAAATTTGTCGAAAGGTAAAAAGTGCCTTGTTTGGAAAATGACAAAAAGATTCCTTTAAAAACACATAAGGGTATAAATTACTTTAACCCATATTCTTTGTAAATAGTAAAAATGTTTTCAAATACATTTTGAAGAAACATGGATGTGGATGATAAAGATATCTCAGTAGATAATTTTGTATAAACAACCTCGGATAATGAAGAGATTGTGAAATAAACCCTTACCTTGTACATTTCCTTGGTTGAGGGTAGGTTAACCTCCTGTATAATGGTTAAATAATTGTTATTAAATTATACAAGATTCATATTTATTAATATGATATCATATATGATCTTTTAACATTTCTTTGTTAATAATATCTTAGTATTATTGTCATTTCGGGTGTTAACATACTCGTTTTCTTTTATATGTTTTGTTATGTAATCCATGTTTGTAATGGTTATGTTGTATCTTTTTCATATCCAGAATGATATAAAGTCCTTAAACATTATTTTTAAATCATAAAATGATAATTATACTTGAATGGATATGATGGAGAATGAATCTCATCGCGTTCGTGGAGACGGTAGTCCGTACGTACGCACGAGCGATAATATCATTCTTTTGATATTAAAATAATATATAATTGGATATTATATCATATATACAGAATCATTATCATGTTATATTTATTATTTACATGAGTTACACATCATTATTATACCCATCCAAATAATAATATATTGAATAACAATTACACCACGACGTGGAGACGGTAAGCCGTACATACGCACGTATGGTGAAATGTTATTCAAAGGGTGGATAGAATACTGAATATGGTTGTACCATATTTATAATAACATCACAGTATATATAAGATACTATATTTAATATTTTAGAATGGTAATAACAAAGAAATAATATGTGGAAGAAGAAATGAATTTGAAAAAGGGTGGTGAAAACATTACCTCTTCTTCGGGTTCTTCCTTTTGATTTGATCAAAAGGGCTCCTTAGGTTGGCTTTCTGATCAAACTAAGGCATCTAGGTTGTAGTTAGGGAATTTTAGAGAGTATTTAGGTAGATTTTGGCCGAACCAAAATGTTTTGAAGGTGTAAAGTAATGAGAAGGGGGAGTTCCCTTTTATAAGAGGGGTGAGGGGCACCTTTGGAAAAGCGTGAAATATTAATTTATAATAAATTCATATTCGGTTTATAATGGCTCCAAAGTTGATTATTAAAAGGTTAATGTGGGGATAGGTCGAAAACCATTCAAAAAATATAATTTATACAGGTTTGGGTTACTATATTAACTTTATCATTTAGTTTTAACTCTTAGTTAATTAGTTTGACATTTACCATGTCACTTTGTATTTTTATATTATATAATTAATAAACATACTATATAAATCCAAGAGACCCCCAAGTGGTCCATTAATGATACACCTATCATGATATAAGTCTCGTGGCTGAACCTTAGATTTTTAGGAATTTAATATCAATTAATAATATAATATTTGTTTTAAAAACTCTTTTATGTCAATTTTGACACTATTCAATAGTTCATTTTTGTGAAACTCATAACAGAATGATTACTTCGAAAAAAGCCAATTAAATAAATCCTAATATGTAATATTATCCTATAAAATTTTTTTAATTCATTAAAAGTCTCATATTATATTTATTTGGGTATTTATAATATCTATTATTTTAATTTTTCACTATTATGGTAATTACTGCATTATCATTGTGTCATAAATAAATTAAATTATTTAATATCTAAAAATTATAAATAAAATATAATTATGTAGTTAATCATAGTAGATTTCTAATGAATATTTACAATTGAATTTATCTTATGTATAACCCTATATTTAAAATGTTTTAGTAAATAAACATTGATTTTAACTCTTTTAAATCTTCTTTGAATTAAATAATAATAAATGTCCTAATCTAATCCAAGTGGTCCTAAATGATAATATTTTATTCCTAAGGTTTTTTTTGGTCTATATAAACTTTTCCAATAGAATTAGGACATGTGTTATGGTAATATTAATATCATTTCTACCCTTAATTACCCTATTTACTTTTAACCTTGGTAAATAAAAGTATAAAGTTACTATTCACCAAAAAATATTTTCATCTCATTGAACCACATTTTACTTCTTGATATTAACCGTGTCCCTCGGAGTTTCGAAATTCCATTCACAGAAGCGGTAAAATTATGTTTTATGAAAAATTCAGTTTTTTTAACTACCACTTAGTAGTTTCACTATTCATCAAAAATTGTAGTTTTTCAGAACAATGCCAGAATTTCACCCTAATATATAATTGATATTACGAATTCAAAAATGATGTTTATTTTAAAAAATTACAAACATATAAGTTTCATTAATTAATTTTATAATTAATTCTCGATGTCACAACAAATAGAGGGTTTTTAAAGAACAATATTTATCAAAAGATTGACAATTGTTTAGGTCCAATTTCAAAGTGAAATTAATTCTAATGAACACCATTGGATAAAATGGTAAAAATATATTATAATTATACTTTAAAACCACTCAAATACATAATTTATCACTATTAATTATTTTCATTAAAAAAGTTGTTTTTAATTAAAATTTAGTAATTTTCACTATTCATCAAAATGTTAAAGTTATCCGAAAAGTACCAAATTTTCACCCTAGGATAATTTTGATATTAAGAATCCAAAAATGAAGTCCATTTTGAGAGATAGAATTTATAAAATTTCAAAAATTAGGTATTACTATTCATAACGGCTAGTTTGGTAAGTCATGGTGCGCTTTAACTCGGTGTTGCGTGTAGTGCAAGTTATTGAATTATTTTGAAGAAATAACACACTTTGAAATCTTGGGGTGCTACATTCTCACCTCCTTCAATAAATTGCGTCCTCGCAATTTGAAATTGTTTTTCGAAAATAAAAGGTTGAAAATAAAAAATATCTTTGTGGGAAAACCCAGATCGAAAATTGGGTTACTAAAATTTAGTCTGAATATGAGGAAAAGAGAAATGAAAGGGTCACTGCCAAATTATGATCTCGATTAGGAGAACATTGGTGGAAATTAGAGACATATAATTGGAGGAAAAATGTAAATATTTATAGGTAGTGATTGAGGTCATCAATCACAAACAAGTTTAAAATTGAGGTCCTTAAATTCATCAATCTATGATGATTTGAAATACCATCGGTTGAACAAAACATAGGGTATTAGGATAACACATTTTTGGTTTTAGGATTACTTAAATAAAGTATAAGAATTAATTTCTTCATATAATAAGAGAAGAAGAAAAAATATATTCTTGACAAGTAGAGTTCCATACTTTAACTAATTTCTACCACAAACTCATCTTTCACTCTAAAAGATAATAGAACGAAAAAAATATTCTATTTATCCTATTCATATAGGGTTCCAAAAAAACGAATTTATAATTCATCTACCAGATCTTTAAAGAAAACTACATTATTTAATCCCGGACATCACGTGGGTCAGTGGTAGGTAATAGACCCTTGTCGCCCTTCGTTTGTGGGTTCAAGTCTCGCGGCCTTGCCGGACGCGACGGGTTGTCGCCCGACCTCCGTGTTGTCCTTTTATGGAAATCCAAAATAATCCAAACAAGAACTATACAAAATGCTTCAGTCCAAAATTTATAAGGAAGGTAAACACAATAAATATCCTTTTTCCACATAATAACATGTGAAAACCTTCATCATATATTCTTTTAAAACACTGCAACATCCTGAATTACCATAAAACCTTATTGATTACATTCATGATCCCTTATTCCTTAAAGAATAATAGATATACTCATTCAATCCAAAAATGTTTTAAACCCCAACAATGATGTAATATACAAATCATTAATCAGTTTCAAGGTAGTCAAGAATATCCAATATAATTTATCCAAATCAATCATGTATTAATCCAAAATCACTACCTTTGTATCAGAACTATATTATGGTTTATCATTCTCTCAAACATATATTTTCCAAGAATTTATCCTGCTATTGATTCACTTTTCTTTGTTCCACACAATCTCAAGTCCTTAATGAAATAGTAATGTAGTATTATCCATATATACTCCATTATTATTATAACAAGTACATTGTTGATACAACACTCAAATGACATAATCAACACAAGAACCCTAATCATTCCTCTTCATCTATGGTAGTATCATAACGTGATTATTATCCAATAGCATCATTTTCGGCATAGTCTGATGACTGGGACATAGGTTCGCGTAGTGTCCAAACTCCTTGCAAATGAATCATTGTACATTTGAAATATTTTTCTTACCCTTGCAGTCATGTACTTTGTTCCCTTTTACTCCACACTTATAACAAACTCTCATTCCATTCAGGAAAGTTCCAGGGTGTTTCTTCCTACAGTTATCACATATGGGAAAATTCTTCTTTTCCCTCTTCCCTTTATCCATCTTTCTCTCTTCCATCCTTTTCTTCTATTGCTTCCCTTCAAAGCCATAGGACTCAGTAAAATTTTTACTTATCTTATCAACACATTATATTATTTCTTCACATGATGATAATACATGGGAGACTATCTCTCTTATAAATTCTGGCTTAAGACCATGAATGATATGATCCTTCTTTCTCTTTGGATCATGTGCATTACTGGAGATCTCATTCCTTCTACTGGGTGCCATTTCTAAACAATGGCATACACTAAATTAGTTTATGAATAAAAATACCTAATCCCAAACTTGTAAGACACATAACGTAAATTAAATAGTTTATGGATATAATCCATAATCATAAAAATTTCTCCTTTGAGGAAGTATATACTCATAAAACCCTCATAATGGTTTGTAAAGAAAATGAGAATTATCCTAAGCATATCCCCCGGGAGTGTCGTAACCAAGAGTGTAGCAAGCCCCGTTGTCGTGCACCAGTTCCCGTTCGAGTCTAGCTCAAATCGGTTTTTTCGGGTTTTACCCCTAGGTACATATGTGCTAGAGCCACCTCTACCTGCTCGTATCCAGACAGGGATGTATTGCTCGGAAGACTCACAAAATCTCTACAATACCAAAATTCTAGGAAGTTCTTCTATACTAAAACTCAAAGTACATCTTAAATCTATGTGCTCTAATTAGAGTTTATCAAAATCTAGCTTCCAAGGTTTGTACTAAACTTCTTATGATACCGACTGTAATGCCCCAACCCCAGTTACCCAAAGTTGGTGCATTATTATATAACATTGGCATGATCACGAGAAAGATCAAATCTCGAAAGACCGATTGGTTTAGTAGCCTTGGAAACACAAGATATATTAATAATGTTTTACATTACATCAATAAGTGAAAAGCTACAACAATATATTTTCTCCATAGACTACACTCTTATCCCCACATACTATCCCTGCAAGTCATTCATAAATTACTTCTTCACATCCTAGGAAAAATAAAACATTGAAAGGGGTGAGCTCAAATGCTCAGTAAGGATAACAATATAAAGGAAACATTCATAAATAAGAATAAGCATGTAAGGAAATGTATAACTAAAACAAAAGCCTTTTAAACTTGAAGTTCAATATAGTATGGCAAAATTAAAATGAAATAATGCCATTTACTTATTCACATGGATATTCTAATAATCGAATAATCACATGAAATATCAATAACCACTTTCATAATGATGGAATGCATAATGCCAGACTATCATAACCATATAGCCAAGGCCTCGTGCCAAGACTACAAATAAGATTTTTCTAAGGCCTTGTGCCAAGACACTAGTTTGTCTCATGAGACCTACCGATGCATCGAGGAGCTATAACGGGCTCCACCCGTCACATATTAAGTCCAATGCATTCCCGTATGAAAAGGTGTAAACATAACATAAACATTCGTATTAAAACTAGCATACGAAATGTCAATATTTTCACCATAAACAATGAATGGTATAAAAATAGCACATCCACGGTCAAACATATCACAAAACCTTCAATATAATATAGAAGTTTTGTATCATAATAAATCAACTTCAAATAAGCTTAAATTCCATCAAAGCATGTTGACATAGATGAAATCAAAAATATTTGAGAGAAATATCTCTTTTCTCGAAATCATTGAGAAGTCACACATTTATAAAGGAAGTAATTTAAAAGAGATTTTTGAATCAATGTGTCCCATACCACTTTGAAACTTTTGAAAAGAAATATCATTTCAAAACCTTCATGTCCATATAAATAAATTTTTAAAATCATTTTGAAAACATGGACATTAATTAAAAATATTTAGAAAGATAAATCTTTAAAACATTTAAAATTATGATCTTGATAAAGAGTACCTTTGAAAAATTCTTAAAATATTCATTTTGAAATCATTTAAAAGTCACATAATTATAAAATAAAACATTTACATTGAAAATTTTCTTATAATCTTGTAAGGGAATCTTTGACGATTTTATAACGGTGGTAAATAGCCGCACTCATCGTATAATTTAAAAAAACATTCTTACCTTAAATTTGTCGAAAGGTAAAAAGTGCCTTGTTTGGAAAAAGACGGAAATATTCCTTTAAAAACACATAAGGGTATAAATGAATTTAACCCATATTCTTTTTAAATAGTAAAATTTTTTTGAAATACATTTCGAAGAATCATGGATGTGGATGATAAAGAGATCCCAGTAGATAATTGTGTATAAACAACCTCAGATAATGAAGAGATTGTGAAATAAACCCTTACCTTGTACTTTTCCTTGGTTGACGGTAGGTTAACCTCCTATATAATGGTGAAATAGTTGTTTTTAAATTATAAAAGAATCATATATATTAATATGATATCATATATGATCTTTTAACATTTCTTTCTTAATAAAATCTTAGTATTATCGTCATTTTGGGTGTTAACTTACTCGTTTTCTTTTATATGTTTTGTTACATAATCCATTTTTGTAATGGTTAGGTTGTATCTTTTTCATATACATAATGATATCAAGTTCTTAAACATTATTTTTAAATCATCAAATGATAATTATACTTGAATGGATACGATGGAGAATGAATCTCATCGCGTTCGTGGAGACGGTAGTCCGTACGTACGCACGAGCGACAATATCATTCTTTTGATATTAAAATAATATATAATTGGATAGTATATCATATATACAAAATCATTATCATGTTATATTTATTATTTACATGATTTACACATCATTATTATACCCATCCCAAAAATAATATATTGAATAACAATTACACCACGACGTGGAGACGGTAAGCCGTACGTACACACGTATGGTGACATGTTCTTCAAAGTGTGGATATAATACTGAATATGGTCGTACCATATTTATAAAAACATCACAGTATATATAAGATACTGGAGTTATTATTTTAGAATGGTAATAACAATGAAAGAAGAAGTGGAAGAAGAAATGAATTTGAAAAAGGGTGGTGAAAACATTACCTCTTCTTCGGGTTCTTCCTTTTGATTTGATCAAAATGTATCATTAGGATGGATTTCTGATCAAACTAAGGCCTCTAGGTTGTAGTGAGAGAAGTTTAGAGAGTATTTGGGTAGAGTTTGGCCGAACAAAAAGGCTTTTAAGGTGTAAAGTAATGAGAAGGTGGAGTGCCCTTTTATAAGAGGGGTGAGGGGCACCTTTGGAAAAGATAGAAATATTAATTTATAATAAATTCATATTCGGTTTCTAATGGATCCAAAGTTTATTATTCAAAGGTTAAGGTCGGGATAGGTCGAAAAACATTCAACAAATAGAATTTATACAGGTTTGGGTTACTATATTTACCTTATCTTTTAGTTTTAACTCTTATTTAATTTGTTTGACATTTACCATGTCACTTTGTATTTTTATATTATATAATCAATAAACTTACTATATATATCCAAGAGACCCCCAAGTGGTCCATTAATGATACACATATCATTATATAAGTCTCTTGGCCGAACCTTATATTTTTAGGAATTTAATATCAATTAATAATATAATAGTTATTTAAAAAACTCTATTATTTCAATTTTGACACTATTCAATAGTTGATTTTTGTGAAACTTATAATAGAATGATTACTTCGAAAAAAGTCAATTAAATCAATCCTAATATGTAATATTATCCTATAAAATTAGTTTAATTCATTAAAAGTCTCAAATTATATTTATTTGTGTATTTATATTATCAATTATTTTAATTTTTCACTACTATGGTAATTACTGCATCATCATTGTGTCATAACTAAATTAAATTATTTAATGTCTACAAATTATAAATAAAATATAATTAGGTAGTTAATCTTATTATATTTATAATGAATATTTACAATTGAATTTATCTTATGCATAACCTTATATTTAAAATGTTTTAGTAAATAAACCTTGATTTTAACTCTTTTAACCCTTCTTTGAATTAAATAATAATAAATGTCCTAATCTAATCCAAGTGAACCTAAATGATAATATTTTATTCCTAATGTTGTTTCTTGTCGATATAAACTTTTCCAATAGAATTAGGACATGTGTTAGGATAATATTAATATCATTTCAACCATTAATTAACCTATTTACTTTTAATCGTGGTAAATAAAAGTAAAAAAATACTATTCACCAAAAATTATTTTCATCTCATTGAACCACATTTTACTTCTTGATATTAACTGTGTCTCTCAGATTTTTTAAATTTCATTCACAGAAGCGGTAAAATTATGTTTTATGAAAAATTCAGTTTTTTTTAACTACCACTTAGTAGTTTCACTATTCATCAAAAATTGTAGTTTTTTAGAACAATTCCAAAATTTCACCCTAAGATATAATTGATATTACGAATTCAAAAATGATTTATATTTTAAAAAAATTACAAACATATAAGTTTCATTAATTAATTTTATAATCAATTCCCGCTGTCACAACAAATAGCGTGTTTTTAAGAAACATTATATATCAAAAGATTGACAATTGTTTAGATCCAATTTCAAAGTGAAATTAATTCTAATGAACACCATTGGATAAAATGGTAAAATATATTCTAATTATACTTTAAAACCACTCAATTTCATAATTTATCACTACTAAATATTTTGATTAAAAAAGTTGTTTTTAATTAAAATTTAGTAATTTTCACTATTCATCAAAATGTTAAAGTTATCTGAAAAGTACCAAAATTTCACCCTAGGATAATTTTGATATTCCGAATCCAAAAATGAAGTCCATTTTGAGAGATAGAATTTATAAAATTTCAAAAAGTAGGTATTACTATTCATAACGACTAGTTTGGTAAGTAATGGTGCGCTTTAACTCGGTGTTGCGTGTAGTGCAAGTTATTGAATTATTTTGAAGAAATAACACACTATGAAATATTTGGGTGTTACATATATGGTGAGATTGAGATGTTCATGAATCTTGTTTGGATCACTTATAGTGGTATTTTACCCTTAAATAATTCATTTCAAGGATGATATGGTAAAAAGAGACCAATCACTTCAAAAATGAAGAATTAATTTTGAGTTCGGTAATTATTTGTAATATAAATTAATAATAAATTATATGTCATGATCGTGTATTAATGGACTTTGGGGTTATTTTCACCTAGTCATGAGGATTAATCTGAAGATGTTTACAAAAAACCAATTTTGGGAAAGGGTCTGACGGCTTCCACTATACCAAAAACAATCAAGTGGTATCAGAGTTCTAACATGCTAATTTATAATTATTTGTTAATCATTGATCACTTTATGCATTTGATAAGTGGATTTCCTTTCAAGTTAATTCATTATTAATATGAATGTCCACATTACATGTTTTCTTACCTTAATATAATCGAGAATATATGGTAAAATAAAAAAGATACCATTTGGTGGGTTTAGAGATTTTTGCTATATGATACTATTACACATTATATAACTGAAATGTACACATCATGTAGTCTAGTAGACCACACTAAGAGAAATTTGGAATACACACCTGGGAACCCCATATGTTTTCAACAATTTCAGAGTAACCATATGTTAAAATATTAATAATGTATTTATTACACAATGTTTGTAGGTTGTAATACTAAGAAAAATAGGCTAGACATAATTAGATGGTCTACATCTGGTGTACATGTCATGTAATGTGTTTTATCTCATATAGAGTACATGTTGAGCCCCTATGTGACACGAACCAAATCTGGTCACTGTTAAAATTGAAACTCGACCCAGCCCATGGGAAGGATGAAAATAAAATTACCTATCCCCATGGGAAGGCACAAGTTCTCTGGTTTCATGTATTATGGTTTGGTAATTATTTACCCAATTTTAGAATCATTTAACAAAAAAAACAATCAACAAACCAAATCTGAAAATTTATGACAAACATTCCTAAAATAAAATCATGAAGTGACCACATAAGTTTAAAAATGATAAAAGAGGTCCATATATACATAAAATTAGTAGAAAAACATCCTAAGGGACTCCACACTACAAGGGGTTATCAACCACAAACCTTCTCCAAAACATCGCACCATGGGAAGAAACTAGCAACAAGAACCGCCATCACCCAAGGCCTTGCCTTTACCTGCATCTAACATGATCAAGTACACTTACACCCAAGGGGTGTAAGTAGGGTGTGAGCCAAATTCAAATAGTATATCACCCTAATGATTCCATATATTAAGCAATACAATATGAAAATAATGAGTGTTTTTTATAAATAAGAAATGGTGGTAATAAATTCTAAAGAATGAAAATTTTAAAGGTCAAAATTTTTCATAGAGAAATTTCAATAAGTGAACACATTTAATTAAAACATGTAAGATAATGAATTTTTTCTTTCCAAAAAATACCCTAAGTCAATGGAAAATACAAAAAATACAATGCGCAATAATTTCGGGAACACCCCTAGGCCCTAGTTAGTTTCGGGACCCTTGTACCTCATATCTTAGTATATATTAACCATAGTAATAGATTTTACCATGAATAGTACAGTAGTAGGGAAAATAACAATAACGTATTTATCCCCAATAATCAACAATAAAGATTTTTTAGTGTTGTCAATGTCCATCTTTCTAAGTGAAACAGGGGTAAAATTGCTCTGGATCACTAGCATACAAGTACACGTATACCCATCTAGATACTCAGGTTCCGCCCCTTGTTATAAAAAAATTTCCACATGTTTCCAAAATCCAATCAAACATTAAAACCCCCTAAAAAATTTTCCACATGTTTCCAAAATCCAATCAAACATTAAAACCCCATTTCTAGTCATAAACATTCAAAACAGTATCTATGCATGCTTTGCACCATTTACACAACTCAATAAACAATGAAATGATTTCACAAAATAGCTTCAAGGTATACCACCAAACTTTGCCCATGAAATCTATATAAGATCCCACTTTAAAAACCAATTTCACATCCATATTACTCCAAAATTGAGTTGGTATAACTAAAATATTTTAATAAAACCATTACATGAGTTATAAAACCGCCCCAATTTATATAACATTCAATGGACATATAAAACACCCATTTTCACACAAAAACGGAACATAAAAATCAATTCCTTAAAAAATTCCACCGAACAAATTCAGAAAGATAAATGAAGTAGGATTATAATAAAAATATAAATCCAGCAATTCCAACTCATCTAGTAGAGCTTACACATGTAACCACGTTCCACAAGTGTTAAAACACTAAATCCATGGGCGAGATTTCACTCGTACCACTATTGCACCATAAGGGAATTCAATCAAACCAAAAAAAACTATATCAGAAAAAGAAACCCAATATCAAAACCTAGATACAATGCTCTACATTCTAGACATTATGAACTTCATGAAAAGTGGAATAAACCCTAAGTAAATGGGAGGAACATGGGAGGAAACTCACTTAATGGAAAAACATTGAAGAAATATCCCCAAATACACAAGTAGATGAATCTCCAAACTGCCAAAAAAGAAATTGAGGTTTTCATAAGGATGAGGAGGTCTTGTAGGAACTAAAATGCAAGAAAATAGTTAAAAATGAATGAGGTATGAATTAAAAAAATTACATTTTCCAATATGTATGATTTGAGAAATCTTGAGAAATTTTTCTTTAATCTGCGATTAAGATGAAATTCAAAGTGGGATAAACAAACCTGTGGTGTGCCTAGGTTCAGTGGGATTAGGTGAGAGGTGTAATCACCAAATAAGATTAAAAAATATTAATATGTTAAAGAATTGAAAAAATTAAAACATAAAATGGGCTTATGTGTTGGCCCAATTCCTAAATAAATAACTTAAATCCAAAATGATAATGAGTACTTAAGGGGTCCAAATGGCTATGCTGGTTTTAAAACGTCAAGAGGGGCCATGTGGGAAGGGTAATGGGTGAATATTTTTTAAAATTATTTATTTATTAAACAAAAAAATTGTTTTTAAATCTGTAAATGTAACACCCCAAGATTTTATAAGATATATTCTTTTTAATTTCTTTCATATCTTATATTGTATGCTGCAACAAAGGAGTCTTTCACTACACGCAACCCTGACCTGGCTTGCATTACACGCAATCGCGACCTTCCTCGATAGCGTGTGTTGTACGCAATACAGGGTTTCACTAAACAACGATATATGGTTATAATATTATCATGAACTAGCCGTTTTAATAGTATTAACTACATTTTTAATTTTATAACATTATTATTAATCTTACTCGTTTTCTAGAACATGGTATGAGAATGAAATAATTTTTTCGGGTAAAATAAGTATTTTTCAAAAAATGCAGTTTTTCCACCTTTTGATTGCGCACCCACATTAAATACAGTTTTTGAAATGTTTATAAGTTCAATTTTACAAAATTAAATTATTCTTTGGAATCACGATATAAAATTTTTCCTTTGATAACGTTTTCATATTTTTATGATTACTTTCATATTTTAATGAATAGTAAAAACACGCTATATTTTAATTAAAAACAAATTTTTTCATCATAATAATTTTGAGTGGTTTTAAAGTATAAATAGAATATATTTTTACTGTTCAATATAATGTATGTCATTAGCATTTAATTTACATTGAATTCATAGGTAAAATCGTTTCAATCTTTTGCAATGTTTTAACTTTTAAAACTCGATTTCTTAACAATGGGATTAATTTTAAATTAATTTCTACAACTTTTGTGTATTGAATTTAGAAAAATGTATTCCATTTTTGGAATCATTGGGTCCAAATTATGTTAATAGGCTAATTTTTATTTTTGGCGTTATGAATATTAAGCACGGTAAATTTTATTTACCAAAGTAAAAGGTAAATCGAGTAATTAAGGGTAAATATAATATTATAAAATTACCCTAACACTTGTCTTAATATAATTTTATTCTTATATTTCGTCCTAAGACATATTTGGGTCAAAATGGAATCCATTGGAACCCACTTGGAGGTGATTAATTCCTTTAATTTATTTTATTTAAAGGAAAGTGAAATATGTCTCACTCAACTTTAATAATTAAAGTATTTTAAATATAAGTTTATACAGAATATAAATTAGGTTATAAATTCTAATTTTAAATATAAAATGTTTTTCTTTACCATGGTAATGTATTTATAATTTTTAAGAGATATTTAATTACTTTAATAGTGTATACATTAATGATGTAAAAATTATTTATTTAGTGAAAACTAAGTAATATAGGTTTTATTAAAGTATTAATACACATTAAAAGACTCAAAAACCAGACCAAAACTTATTATAAGTGTATATATACACCATAATCATCCAATGACCGAATCTATTACCGTTTTGAGTCTTATGGAACTGATTATGACACTTATATTATTTTATTTTATATGATGTTAAAGTTGTCACCTTCAAAATTTAATAAATATAACATTTTAAAATTTGGGTTTTTAGACGATAAATCCGACTAAATGTATTATTATGAAATATATAAGATTTATCTTCATCCTAGTATTTTATTTTAAATTTTTATGAAACAAATAAGTATATTTAGTAATTATACAAAAATGTTGTAGTAATTATTTTATTAATAGAAATATCAAATAAATGGTTTTAAAAATAGTAAAATAAATATTATATGAACTATTTTATGTGCTCCACTAATTTTATAGATTACTATGACATTATAGGAACCTATTAAATATTATATTTAGAATATATTCTCTATGTTGATTTTATTTAAATTCAAATAATTGAATAGTGTCAAAATTGGCACTGTTTTTATTTTATAGAAATAAAATATTATTAAATTTTTTAAAAATCAAAAAAATATTTAAAAATTATAAATTGAAATTTATATAGTCTAAAATGTCATAAATTATCTAATTATGGATAATTCAATGCACATGAGTAATTATTTATAAGAATTTATAATTTATAATCTTATTACTACATATAAAATTTAATATATTAAATAAGGATAAATCAAGTTGATAATGTTTAAAATTAATTCCATACATGTATAATTTAATTGTATGATGCAATTAAAACCCTATCTCATCTAATATTATAATAGGAGTCATTTTGTTTGGTTTTTAAGTGTGGTTATATTTCTTATAAATTTTTATTTTTAAGATTCCCAAAGGTGCCCATCTCCTCCCTTATAAAAAGGGAACCACTTCCCACTTCTCTTCACACTATTTGAGCCTTCAAGCATGACAAAACCCTGCCCATTTCCCTTCCCAAATTCCCTAGAAACATACTAGATGTCCTGGTCTTCTTCAAAGACCACTTTTAGTATCCTAATAGGAGGTTTCAAAGAGGCGTGTTGAAGATGAGGTAATATCCTTTACCGATTATTTCAAATTCATTTATTCTTATGCTTCCTCTTATTTGGTTTTTTCATAATAAAGTAATAATATCAGTATCACTAATATACTTATATGTTATTATAAATATGAAACAGCCTCATTTCACCTTCTATCCATCCTACGGAAAATGAAATCACTGTGCGTGCGTACGTACGGAATACTGTCTCCACTCTGTGGTGTAATCTGTTTTTCCACCACCACCTTACTTAGATGGGTATAATGGTGTAAAGAAGAAATATATATGGTTATTATAACATCATATGGATTCTAAGATATTATATCATCCACTCCAATTCCATTCAATAAATATGGTAACGATATCATCGCTCGTGTGTACGTACGGATTATCGTCTCCACAACGCGATGAGATTCATTTTCCATGTTAACAATTAAAGAATGATTATAAAGTATATATAATAAGTAGTAATGAAATATATGGAATAATAATTCTACTGGATTTATGTATATATATATTTATTTCATCTACTTAATTCCATTCAATTCAATAAGGAAACGGAAACAGCGTTCATGCGTACGTACGGCCTACCGTATCCATGAACGGTGTATTTCTTTCCATTTATCTATCTATTATATATATGTATATTCTGAATATATATTATATATAAATATTGTTTTATATTTTGTAATTAATTAATCATGATCTAAGTAATCATATTAATAATTACAAGTCGAAACACGTACGATAAATGAAACGATTTTGTCCAAAACGCTGCTTTAACATGGAATTTACAAAATAACGGGTAATATAAAGTCATAATTGAACCATATATGATATCATAACAGTGAATATGATTTTGTAATAAGTCAATGACATTATTTATATCATTATATAGGAGGTTCAGATACATATGAAGCATATCGGACGTAAGGTAAGAGATAACTATTCCAATCTCATTCTTATCTGAGATTGTTTATTCATATGTATTTAATGGGTTTATTTTTACCATACATGTCCATGTTTTCTAAAAATGGTTTCATGTATTTTTAAAGTCATTTTTACCCATTTTTTACTTTTACTACATTGTATTTAATGAATCTTTCTTTTTTTACCATACGAGGTACTTTTTGACTTTTTCGACAAAAGTACGATGAGAATGTTATTTTTTACTTATACGGCGTGAATGGATTTTTATGGTTTCATAAAACCTAATTTTCATGAAGAATCCTCTAAAAGATTTCATGATTATTTTCAACAAAACCATTTTCTTTTAAAAATTCATGGAATTTTGTGAAAAGAAAATTATTTTGAAGAAGAAAAGATATTTTCCTCAAGAATTCATTTCAAGTGTTTTATCAAAACTATTTTCCATATAAAATGACATTATTTAATATGTTTATGTTTCGAGTGTAATGTCTCCATTATTTACATGGTTTGATTATTCTTATGATGAAATGATATCCATTTTTTATATGGATTATGTTATGATGGCATGATGTTTAAGAATCTCATTCTATTACATGGGTTATGCTATGATGTATGATTTATGATTTTGTGGAACACGAAAGAATGATTTCATTATGAGATGGGTGGGACCTATATCTCCCTCTAATGCATTGGGTATAGATTTATATCCCATGAGATAAACATCGATGGAACGGTAATTTATTCTAGTTTAGTGACACAGGATTGGAACGAGGAGTGAACTCGATTCAAAAAGGGACTTTGTCTACTAAGATGGTCATGGCCATAATGCCTAGGCTAATATGGACATAATTAAATGTTCTTAATGGATGTCACAATTACATGATTTATTCCCATGCTATTTTATCATGATTGATGATCCATTTTGATCTATGCCTTACATTCTACCATGTTTTATGTCATTGCTCAAGATTTTGTTGTTTAAACATTATGTTCATGTTTTTATGTTCAAATGTATATGGAATGTTTTATTTAATCCATGATTACCCTTACTAAGCATTTGAGCTCACCCTTTTTATGTTTTCCATTCCCCTAGGATTAAAAGAAAGGTTTTAGGTAAGGAAACAAAAAGTGGAAGATCGTTATGGGAGATGTTGAAGATCTTTCAACGTTATTTGAAGTTTATATTCCAAGTTTCCAAAGACACTAAACTATTACGGTCCTTGATTGTTTGTTTTTGTTATGTATTAAGTATTCCGCAACCGTAATGTAATGTCTATGTACGCCAAGCTTTGGGTCTCTATAGTTGGTATCAGAGTAAAGGTTTGGTTAACCTTTGGAAACTAGGATGCAAAAACATTAGTGATATACCTAGAGATATTTCTAAGGTATGTCTAGGGATGTCCCTATGGTTAATTATAAGTATACATTATAGTCCTAGAATTACGGTAATGATATTACAATTAAACCTAAGATGTTAGATATCGAAGGTACTCTCCCTTTATTATGTTGTTTTCCCTAGTATGATTTTTGGCCTCTCACACTATTCTTTTTGGGTTTTAGACGATGGCTGGAACCAAAAAAAACCATGTTGATCAATGTAATGGACAATTCAATGATTTTCCTCCTGAAGAAACCAATGTTATTGGAGATGGAGTGAAAAAATTTATTCTTATACTTACGCAAGCTATAAATCATTCTGGACTTCCGAATGAGCATTGAAGGAAACAATATTCTACTAAGTCCCTCATGAGGAAACGTCCACCTTCTTTCAGTGGGTCTTCTGATCCACTTGTTGTGGAACAATGGATTAGTACCATTGAAAAGATATTTTCCATACTTCGTTGTTCAGAACATGATAAAGTCATTCTAGTTGTTTACCATTTAGAAGGTGAAGAAGACCAGTGGTGGACTCTAATTAAGAATAGAAGGCCCCAAGATGAAATTGAATCCATGGAATGGGACGAGTTCAAGAACTTGTTTTTCAATAACTACATCCCTCATATTCTTAGAAAAAATATGGAAAAGGAGTTCCTTGAGCTTAAGCAAAATTATGATGAATATGTTGGTATATACGAAGCAAATTTTACAAGTCTTGCAAGGTATGCATCGGGCTTTATCATCCAACCTGAAAGTAAAGTTGA
This sequence comes from Viscum album, assembly GCA_963277665.1. Lineage (NCBI taxonomy): Eukaryota > Viridiplantae > Streptophyta > Magnoliopsida > Santalales > Viscaceae > Viscum > Viscum album. The sequence goes on from OY728161.1 coordinate 1,058,849,714, forward strand.
TCGAATATTCAGTGGCTTAAAACTAAGTCTTCGAAGGGAATTAGCTATAAGATACTTCAGTAGCTATGATGAAATTTTGTGTTGTGCTATCAAGGTAGAAATGGAAATTGGTGTTACATATCCATCTCATGGTTTGGCCATAAAATGAAATATGGAGTTCAAGGAGAAATCTCAGAAAAAGGGTGAAAAGAAGATGAATGTTTCTTTATGTTCAAAGTGTGGAAAGAAGCATGGTGGAGATTGCATAAAAGGTACTAGAAAATGTTTTAAGTGTGGAAAAGAAGGTCATCGAGTAGCTGAGTGTCGAAGTAATGGAAAAATGGTTGCTAATGAAGTGAATAAAGAAAAAACTGTAGAGAACGCACCACAAACACTTCAATGCATCAAGTGCAATGAAATGGGGCATTATATTAATCAATGCCCTAATCCAAGGGTTAATGATGATCGATATGAGAAACCACTTAAGTCAAAGGACAAAGGGAAGTCACAAGAGATCAATATTGGAGATGTTAAATATGAAAACGATGTCGTGGAATGATTAAGTGTTTATGTAATGGGATTCCAAAATAATGATGTATATATTATCGTGGAATATTGGAATATTTATGTGTTGGTTTATTGTGGTTTTCAATAATTTTATGGTACCGGTAACCATGGAAAGTGATTGAGATATTTTTGGAAAGAAGATTATATGCACAATAATGAAGGTATAAGGAGGAAATGAAATGTTTGACAGTATTCATGAGCTCATGACTGATATAAGGACAAAGTTATATCATGGTTAGAGTATATAGAATTTTTGGATTTTGGTATGTGGAAAGAGTTAACTTTTAACAGCATTCATGTTTTCACTAAGGTTCAACGTGTATTCATTTTTAAAGAGAATACATGATTAAGGAATTCACATGTTTGGAATGTGACCAACAAGATATATCATGTGATAAATGATGGTATTCACGTTCTTGTTATGTGACCTTTCCAGTAATCGTTTTTTTATACTATGAGATTTGACATATGTATAAGTCTAAATATTGGGAAGGATTATGTCGAACATCAGATAGTATTGTTTAAGGCTAGAACTTTTTTTTTTGAAATTATTTCTGTAATGTTATAATACTGTAGTATTAGAATAAGGAAAATCTGTAGGACGGGTGCTAACCAGTCGCATCAGACAAGGTTGTGGGAATCGAACCCACAATCGAAGTGCGACAGGCCTTTATCGCCTACCACTGGCCTACAGGAAGTCCCTGGTTAGTAGAAACTATTTTTATTTTATTAAGTAGTCTGATAACGGAAGTATAAGTTCATTTTTGGAATCGTATACGATTAACCTCACCATAGATGGACTTTTGTATATATTTCATAACTTTTTCTAACCTTTTGATTGAAACAGACAGAATGACCCATCATTCTATCACATGATCTGCTAACACTTCATGAATAACAAATTCAACTTCAAATATTTAAGAGATGAAGTGGAAATTGTTCAAAGCACGAACAACAGTGAGATTGTACCAAAATCAAGTAAGTATTTCTTCTAATTCAAAATTCTCAACTTTAGGGAAATGATATTGAAAACAAAAAATGTTTTCCTAGTGCTCTTATATCTGGTGAATCATATGGTACCTTAGATCATCACAAATTTATGGCTTTGTGATTGATGGATTTTTCATAGCCATGTTCTCTACCACTCTCCATCAGAACTTGATGGTGATATTTTTCTTCCATATCAATATTTTCACCTATGTTATCCAATATGGAAACCCAGTGATGAGTTACTTTGGGTAATCGTTACGTTTCATACATTAGTTTTTAAAATTATGTTTTAGTATTCCTTTTTACGATATGGGTTTCTATGAATAGTAAATGATTTATAACCCCGACGAATTTTGAGGGAGAAATTCATTTTAAGGGGGGTAGAATGTAACACCCCAAGATTTTATAAGATATATTATTTTTAATTACTTTCATATCTTATATTGTACGCTGTAGCAAAGGAGTCTTGCACTACATGCAACCCTGACCTGGCTTGAATTACACGCAATCGCAACCTTCCTCGATAGCGTGTGTTGTACGCAATACTGGATTTTACTAAACAATGATATTTGGTTATAATATTATCACAATCTAGTCATTATTAATAGTATTAGTCTAAATTTTGAATTTTATGACATTATTATTCATCTTTCTCATTTTCTAGAACATGGTATGAGAATAAAATAAATATTTCGGGTAACATAAGTATTTTTCAAAAAATGCAGTTTTGCCGCCTTTTGATGGCACACCCACATTAAATCTAGTTTTTGACATGTTTATAAGTTCAATTTTACAAAATAAAATTATTCTTTGGAATCAGGATATAAAATTTTACCTTGGATAAATTTTTCATATTTTTCTAATAACTTTCATATTTTAATGAATAGTACAAACAAGCTATATTTTAATTAAAAAAAACTTTTTTCATAATAACAATTTTGAATGGTTTTAAAGTATAAATATAATATATTTTTACCATTTATTATAATGTATGTAATTAGCATTGATTTTACATTTAATTCATCGGTAAAATCGTTTCAATCTTTTGCAATGTTTTAACTTTTAAAACTCATTTTCTTAACAACGGCATTAATTTTAATTTAATTTCTGAAACTTTTGTGTATTGAATTTAGAAAAATGGATTCTATATTTGGAATCAGTGGGTCAAAATTATTTAAATAAGATACTTTTTATTTTGGGGCATTATGAATAGTAACTACGGTAAATTTTATTTACCATAGTAAAAGGTAAATTGGGTAATTATGGGTAAATATAATATTATAAAATTACCCTAACACTTGTCTTAATATAATTGGATTCTTATATTTCGTCCTAAGGCATATTTGGGTTGAAATAGAATCCATTAGAACCCACTTGGAGGTGATTAAGACCTTTAGTTTATTTTATTTAAAGGAAAGTGAAATATGTCTCACTCAACATTAATAATTAAAGTATTTTTAATATAAGTTTATACTGAATATAAATTCGTTTATAAATAATCATTTTAAATATAAAATGTTTATATTTTTCATGGTAATTTATTTATAATTTTTAAGAGATATTTAATTACCCTAATTTCTTATACATTAATGATGCAGAAATTATTTATTTAGTGAAAAATAAGTAATATAGTTTTTATTGGAATAATAATACACATTAAAAGGATCACAAACCGGAAAAAAACTTATTCGTAGCGTATATATACACCATAATCATCCAATTACCAAATATATGACCGCATGGAGTCTTATAAAAGTGATTATGACACTTATATTATTTTATTTTATATGATGTCAAATTTGTCACCTTCATAATTTAATAAATATAAAATTTTAAAATTTGGGTGTTTTAGAAGATAAATCCGACTAAATGTATTATTATGAAATATATAAGATTTATATTCATCCTAGTGTTTTATTTGTAATTTTTATGTAACAAATTAGTATATTTAATAATTAGAAAAAATGTTGTAGTAAGTATTTTACTAAGAGAAATATTAAATAAATGGTTTTACAAATAGTAAAATAAAAATTATATGAACTATTTAATGTGATCCACTAATTTTATATATTACTTTGATATTTTAGTAACCTATTAAATATTTTAGTTCGAATATATCCTCTTTGTGGATTTTATTTAAATTCAAATAAATGAATAGTGTCAAAATTGACACTACTATTATTTTATAAAAATAACATATTATTAAATTGTTTAAAAATCACAAAAATATTTAAAATATATATATTGAACTTTATATAGTCTAAAATGTCATAAATTATCTAATTACAGATAATTCACATCACATAAGTAATTATTTATAACAATTTCAAATTTAGAATCTTATTAACACAAATAAAATTTAATAGATTAAATAAGGATAAATCAAGATGATAATGTTTAAAATAAATTCCCTACATGTCTAAATTTTATTGGATGATGAGATTACAACCCTATATCATCTAATATTTAATTATGAGTCATTTTTTGGAGGTTTTTAAGTGGGGTTAGATTTATTATAAATTAATATTTTTAAGATTTCCAAAGGTGCCCTCAACTCCCTTCTAAAAAGGGAACCCCTTCCCACTTTTCTTCACACCATTAGAGCCTTCAAGCTCGTCCAACCCCTGCCAAATTTCCTTCTCAACTTCCCTAAAAACATTCTATAAGTCTTTGTCTTCTTCAAAGATCAATTTTAGTGTCCTAAGAGGAGGTTTCAAAGAGGTGTGTCGAATAAGAGGTAATATCCTTTACCGATTCTTTCAAATTCATTTCTTCTTCTACTTACTATTATTTTGTTGTTTCATAATAAAGTAATAACATCAGTATTAATAATATACTGATATGTTATTATAAATATTAAACAGCCACATTTCATCTTCTATCCATCCTACAGAAAATGAAATCACCTCGCGTGCGTACATACGGAATATCGTCTCCACGCCGTGGTGTAATCTGTTTTTCCACCACCACCTTACTTGGATGGGTATAATGGTGTAATTAATAAATATATATTGTTATTATAACATCATATTGATTCTAAGATATTATATCATCCACTCTAATTCCATTCAATAAATATGGGAACGATATCATCGCTCGTGCGTACGTATGGATTACCGTCTCCACGACGCGATGAGATACATTTTCCATGTTAACAATTCATGAATGATTATAAAGTATATATAATAAGTAATAATGAAATATATGACATAATAATGATACTGTATTTATGTATATATATATATATATGTGTGTGTCATCTACTTAATTCCATTCAATTCAATAAGGAAACAGAAATATCGTTCATGCATACGTACGGTCTACCGTCTCCATGAACGGTGTATTTATTTCCATTTATCGATCTATTATATATATGTATATTCTGAATATATATTATATATAAATCATGTTTTATATTATGGAATTAATTAATCATGATATAATTAATCAAATTAATAATTACAAGTCAAAACACATTACATAAATAAAACGATTTTACCCAAAACGCTGCATTAACATAGAATTTACTAAAGAATGGGTAATATAAAGTCATAAGTGAACCATATATGATATCATAACAATTAATATGATTCTTTAATAAGTCAATGGAATTATTTAAATCATTATACAGGAGGTTCAGATACATACAAATCATATCGAATGTAAGGTAAGGGATAACTATTCCAATCTCGTTCTTATCCGAGATTGTTTATTTGTAAGTATTTATTGGGGTTATTGTTATCATCCATGTCCATGTTTCCTAAAAATGGTGTCATGTATGTTTAATGTCCTTTTTAACCATTTTTTACTTTTACTGCATGGTATTTAAGGAATCTTTCTTTTGTTTACCATATAAGGTACTTTTTGACTTTTCTGACAAAAGTATGAGGAGAATGTTATTTTTAACTTATACGGCGTGAACGGATTTTTATGGTTTAATAAGGCCTCATTTTCATGAAGATTAATATACAATATTTCATTATTATTTTCAACAAATCCAATTTATTTTAAAATTTCATGGCATTTTGTGAAAAGGTAATTATTTTTAAGAAAAAAATGTATTTTCCTCAAGAATTCATTTCATGTGTTTTATCAAAACTATTTTCCATCTAAAATGACATTATTTAATATGTTTATGTTTCAAGTATAATGTCTCCATTATTTAAATGGTTTGATTCTTCTTATGATGAAATGATATCCATTTTTTATATGGATTATATTATAATGGAATGATGTTTAAGAATATCATTCTATTACATGGGTTATGCTATGATGTGTGATTTATGATTTTGTGGCACACGAAATAATGACTTCATTATGAGGTGGGTGGGACCTATATCTCCCTCTAATGAATTGGGTAAAGATTTATATCTCATGAGATAAACATGGATGTAATGGTAAGGCAATTCGGTTCAGTGATACAGGACTGGAACGAGGAGTGAACTCGATTCAGAACGGGACTTTCTCCACTAAGATGGTCATGGCAGTAATTCCTTGGCTACTATGGAAATCATTACATGTGCTTAATGGATTCCAAAATTACATGCTTTATTCCCATGCTATTGTATCATGATTGATAATCCATTATGATATATGCCTTACGTACTACCATGGTTTATGTCATTGCTCAAGATTTTGATGTTTAAACATTGTGTTCATGTTTTTAAGTTCAAATGTATACGGTATGTTTTATTTTATCCATGCCTACCCTTACTGAGCATTTTAGATAACCCTTTTTATGTTTTCATTTCACCCAGGATTAAAAGAAAGGTTGTAGTTAAGGAAACAAAAAGTGGAAGATCATTATGGGAGATGTTGAAGATCATTCAACATGATTAGAAGTTTATATTCCATGTTTCCAAGGACACTAAACTATTATGGTCCTTGAGCATTTGTTTTTGTTATGTATTAATTATTCTACAACAGTAATGTAATGTCTATGTACGTCAAGCTTTGGGTATCTACAGAAAATAGGATCATGGTTTTCCCCAAATCCTGAAAACTCACCCTTTACTCCAAAAATGAATGGGAAACCTTAGAAAAAAAGAAATAATGGAAATTAAATGAAAAATATCTTTAAAATAATTCATGTATGTGACAATTATCCCTACCATGAAAGACTTTCCACCCATGAAATTCATCCCGAAGCATGATCGAAAAACCGGAATGTGTACTCTTCATCAACCCATGACTTCTTCTCCCATGTATCATGTTTATCATTACCATGCTGGAAAAGAATCTAAACAATTTGAATTGACTTTCCCCAAAGCACATTCTCTTGGGAACCAACTATTTGCATTGGACACTCAAAAATAGACAAATTGGTCTCTATTTCTTGTTCTACCCAATTTGGCACATGGGATGGATATAGGTTGTGCATCTTCAACTGGAAGATGTGGAAGATTTCATGAATGGAATTCAACTGAGAAGGAAAGGCTAACATGTATTTCACAAAACTAATATTCTCAGTGATCTCAAAAGGACCTACATATCATGGAGTCTTCATCCCTTCTTTCCCAATCGATGATGGCCCAGAAGAGGGGCCACATTCAATAATACCTTGTCACCCACAGAAAACTCTAGGTCTCAACTTCTCTGGTTATCATAAGATTTATGATGACTCTAAGATTTCAACAATTACTGCCAGATCTACATGACCTTCTCAGATGTATCCAACACAAGGCTCGTCCCCAACAGTGAAGACTCACCTACCTCATCCCAACATAGGGGGGATGAGAAGGCCAACTATATATCACATCAAAAGGATCCATTCGAATCTATAATTGGAAACAATTATTATAGTAAAATTCAACCAATCCCAAATTGTCATCCCATGCACATATATTTTTCAAAACACATTCACAGAGCATGTCTTGCAGGATCTGATTCACCCGCTCTATCTAACCATCCATTTGAGGTTGGTAATTTGTGATCATCTTAATCTATGACCCCGATACCTTCTAAATGAATTCATAAAATTGAGAAGTGAAATGGGGGGTCATTAACTGAGATAACTACTGACAACACACCATGAATCCTTACCACCTCCTAGAGATCAAAATGGACCAACTCATCTACATTAGCAATATCTGTGATCGGAATGAAGTGATTTATTTGGTAAGATGATCAATCACCGCCTAAATGGGATTATTACCCTATGTAATATGAGGTAATCCAACTATGAATTCCATGGTGACCTTGTCTCACTTCCAGGTAGTAATGGGTAATGGTTGGAGAAAACCAAAGGGTCATTGGTGCTCTGCTTTCACCTACTGACATGTGTAGCAATGTGACATGAAGTCATCTTTGTCTGTCTCATACATGGCCACCAGAATTTTCATCTCACATCATAATACATCTTGGTGGAACCAATATGGACATCCCACTAAGACTAGTGGCTATCCAGCATCACCACCTTCCATAGAGACGACGACACTACGGAATAGACCTTGAAGCACAAGATGCCCTCGAGAGACGATGACCAATTAGAAGATGTCTCCCCACCATGAGTAAACATACTCAACTCCTGAAAATATAATCATTGGGAATTTATTTTTGAATCAACTCCACGAGAGAAGGATTCAACTGAATGTTCACTAAGAACACACCTCGATCGTGTTCCTTGATCTCCACATGCATCTGAGAAAAAGCAACATCAGAGTCTTCTCATCACTAGACTTCTTCAAGGCTTGCATTGGTACTTTTCTACTCAAAGTATCTACCACCACATTACCCTTGATCGGGGTATATAAAATGTCAAATTTGAACCCCTACAAGTACTCGATCTAGAGGAAATGTCTTAGATTGTGATCCTTCTACAAGAAGACGTAGGCCAAGATTTTGTGATTATAGTAGACCAAAAACTTCTCCCCAAAGAGGTAGTGATGCCATGTCTTCAAAGCATGCGTCATAACTTCTAACTCCAATTCATGGGTTGGATATTTCTTTTCATGTGGTTGGAGTTGGCGAGAACCATACTCTGCCATGTGATGAATCGGCATAAGCACACACCTGAGACCCATACCTGAAGCGTAATAATACAACACATACCCCTTTCCATCCTCTTGCTAAATCACCATAGTGGTAGTAATAAACCACCACTTCATCTCCCTGATGTATTCATGACATCCTAGCCCCCATAAAAACATAACCCCTTTCTGAGTTAGTGCGGTCATGGGAGAAGAAAGCCAAGATAAATCCCGAACAAAGCACATGTAGTAACTAGATAGGATGAGGAAACTCATGATATCGAACATGTTCTTTGGATAATCCCATGGAATAATTGCACAGATCTTTTTGGGGTCCACAAAACCCCCCTTTTTCAAGATCACATTCCCTAGAAACTTCACATCCCTGATCCAAAAAGTCCACTTGGGATGTTTTTCATAAAGGAGATGATCTCACAAAGTTCCCAACACGATCCGCTAATGATGATCATACTCCTCCTCAGATCCAAATTAAACCAAGATGTTTTCCATGAATACCACAAAAATAAAATTTGAGATAATGGTGGAGAACCCTATTGATGAGTTCCATAAAGAGATTTGGAGCCTTGGCCTATTTGAAGAGCATGACCAAGTAACTAATGTGGTAATACCTACTTCGAAAGGCTGTCTTCAGGATGTTTTCCTCATTCACACTGAGTTGGTGGTAACATAAATGCAATTATATTCTAGAAAACCACTTTTCGCCTTTCAAATGATTATACAAGTCATCTATTTAGGGAAATTTATATTTTTTATTGATTTTTACCTTGTTCAGCTTCCAGTAATCAATACACAATCAGAGGTATCTATCAGCTTTCTTCGCTAACAAAATAAATGCAGCCTAAGGAGAGATGCTCATGCGAATGAATCATTTGGATTCTATGTCATCATATTATATATTTAATTCCCTCATCTCTATGGGGTCCATACGATACGATGGGAGAGATATTATCTATGTTACTGTATCTAAATCAATTGAGAACTCCACATCCTACTCTGGAGGTAAGACTAAAAAGTCATCTGGGGATAGCTTTTCAAACACTTCCACTACATGAGGTAGTCCACCTTCAGGAGCTCAACCATCCTCCTCTAGATTGAGTGAAGATAATTAGAAGATAAGATACCCCAACTCTAGAAGTGGATGTCCTACGTGACCTGACTGAGGATCCCAATCCCCAAGGAAAACATGATGACTCCCATCTGGTGTCGTGAAACTAACTTGTCTCTTATAGAAATCGATGTGTGCTTGAAAGTGTACTATCCAATTCATGACAATTATCACATCAAAAATATCCATATCTAAGATTTGGAGGTCCCACTCCATCTCAACCCCTGACACGGAAAGCGCACATGATGGGCTCCCAAGACCCTTCTCTATTCCCAATGGCATCACCAAATCCATCGCAAAAGAAAAAATCTCTTTTGGAAAATTTAGCATGTTCAAAAAATTGGAAGAAATGAATGAAATAGAGGAATTGGTATCAAAAATATCATTATTTATAGATGATGTAATTAAAAATGTTCCTCGAACTATCGATGGTCCCACCTATGATCCTGTTGGTGCCAGATCCACCACATGAAGATGTCTAGTCTCTTACTGGGAAAGGAAAATAGTATGGGGCTATTCTATTAACTAGCTCAACCCATTGTATGATCTTTCCCTGCCACCATGACCACCAAAATGAGATCTCCCTATCCTCGACAGCTCTAACTAAGCTGGCACTCCCTTAGAATATACTGATCCTTCCCCACTTTGGAGTGGATGTGCCATCCTAAAAAAGCACCGCAAGCCTCCCATACCACCACACTGATAATAGGGTTTTAGAGGAAAATTACATTCTAGCTAGATGATCCCTATCCTCCCACACATGTGGCACAAATCGAACCACGCATCAGAAGTCGATGAAAAAAACTTCCAGGAAGGTTGGCCTGGGCTACCACGCCCCTTCATTCCCTTCTTCTACAAATTTCTTTTCTTATCAGAAGATATTCCACTAACCATATATGATATCTTCTCAGAAAAAAAATCCCTCCCCTTGTGTTCTATCTCTATCATACATGTCTGGTCATCAACCTATGCATATGTTTTTATCTTGAATAGGATGACATGGGAATATATCTCTGTCCGCAGACCCCTCTCGAACTTCTAGGCCTTTATCTTGTCATTAGAGATCATTTCTAGAGAATATAGGACCAACCCCAAAAAATGGTTCACATAATCCATCATAGAAATATCACCTTGAAAAATCTCTATAAACTCTCAAGATTGAGAATTTTCCAAATATTCCGGGAAGTACTAGTCGTTGAAGATAACCTTGAAGTCTATCCATCTCATCTTCTCATGCTTCGTAGCTTGATGCAATGCTTCCCACCACCTTTGGCTAGGACCCTCTAATAGGAAGGACATACATTTCTCCCTATCCTCCTCTCGTGTTTCAACGAACTCAAACATATGCTCGATCTTTTTGATCCACTCCTCTACATTCTGGGGTTCTTTGATACCTCCGAAAGTAAGGGGCTTGTTTTTTAGAACTCATAGACTTTTCTTACCTAGGACTGGTCTCATATTCTTAAACCAGATATGGACTGGAGATAGTATCTATCCCAGATCTAGGACATCCTAAACTACAGCCTCTACTAGCCTCTGATCAAGTGGCGAGGGAGAAATATCTATAGCTTCCTTCTGTGAGTGCATGGGTTGTTTTAGGGGAGGCATGTTGCTACCAAAGACCACAATCACAAGAAAAAAATAAGTACAAAAATTATGAAAATTTCATCAAAAAAATCAATTATAAATATTCCAAACACAATACAACAATAAAATAAACAACTACTTCACCCCTAACTATTGTCCACGTGCAGTCTGCAGCCCACACGTCTCACCTAGAAGTGAATCAAAACAAAAAATACTAACAAACCATGGTGATTTGAGTTCTGTCAGAAGTGGTGTGGGCCAGGAACCCTACTCACGACCAAACATTGATCCCCAAAAGTCTTATATCTTGTCTAGCCCGACTCATCCCAAAATAATAATATAACCCAAAAATAATAACCTGCCTTTGATACCATTTCTGCACGAACTGAATCTAGTATCCATTAAAAACGGCACATGACCTAGCCCATGGAAAGGCCTCAAGGTAATTCCCTATCCCCACAAGCTGACACAAGTTCCCAGGTATTGTGTATAATGGTTTGGAAATGATTTACCAGAGTTTACAAACATTTTACAACAAAAAACAAACAATAAACCAAATCTAAAAATTTATTTCAAACATTACTTAAATAAACTCCATAACTGAACACATAGGTTCAAACATGACATGATATGTCCAAATATATATAAAAGTATCATGAAAACATCCCAAGGGACTCCACACAATAAGGGGTCATTAACTACAAGTGGTCTCCACAACACCGCACCAAGGGAAGAAACTAAGAACCCAACTGCCATCACCCATGGTTTTGCCTTTACCTACATCAAACCTGATCAAATCTACTTACACCCAAGGGGTTTAAGTATGGTTAAAGCATAATACCAACATAATACCACCCAAAGGATTCCATATAGTAATCAATACAAGATGAAAATCATGCATGTTTTTTATAAACAACAAATGGTGTCAATAAATTCTAAAGAATGAAACATTTAAAGGTAAACAATTTTCAAAGGGAAATTTAAAAGAGTGAACACACTTAATTAAAACATGTAATATACTTAATTTTTTCATACAAAAACACCCTAATTCCATGATAAATAAGAAATATATAATGAGAACTAATATCGGGAACACCCATATGCACTAGTTAGTTTCGGGTCCCATGTACCTCGTATCTCAGTGTAAAGTAACCATAGTAATATGTGTTCCCCTGAACGAGCCAATAGTAGGGAAAATAACCATAACCTATTGGTCCTAAATCATTATACATATAGTTTTTTAAGTTTTTTAAATGTTAAACTTGCTATGTGAAATATGTAAAAACCTATCCGAATCACTAGCATACTAGTACACATCCTCCAACCTAGATACCTGGGATTCCCCCCCCCCCTTGTGTAAAAACAATTACCACATGTTTCTAAAATAAATTTTCACAAAAAAAATCCCATTTCTACTCATACACACTTAAAATAGTAGCTACACATTCTTTTCACTATTTACCCAACTCAATAAACAATGAAATGTTTTCATAAAACTGCTTCAATGTATACCACCAAACTTTGCACATGAAATCTGTTTAAAATACACCTTTTGAAACCAATTGCACAACAATATAACCTAGAAAGATAATTTTAATTTCTAAAACATTTTAATAAAACCATTACCTTAGTCATAAAACATCCCCAATTGGTATAACAATGAATGGACATGTAAAACACTCATGTTCTCGCAAATATTTCACATAAAACTCAATTGCATAACAAATTCAAAAAAAAACAATTTCCACAAAAATATAAATTAGGGGGGATTATGATAAAAAATATAAATCAAGAAAGTCTGACTCATCTATAAGTTATTACAAATGGAACCACCTACCACAAGTGTCAAACACCAAATCCTTGTGTGAAATTTCACATGCACCACTGCCGCACGAAGAGGGAGTTCAATCAAACCTAAAACCAAAATATTAGACCAATAACCCCAAGATCAAATAGTATATTCGAATCCCTACATTATGGACATTAGTAACATCAAGAAAAGTGGAATAAACCCTAATAAAATGGGACTAACATTAGAGGAAACTCACTTAATAGAGAAACATTGATGAAATCTCCCCAAATACACTAGTAGCTGAATCTCCAAACAGACAAAAATGAAACTGAGGATTGAATAATGCTGAGGAGGTCATGTTGAAACTTAAATTAGGGGAAAAGATTGAAAAATTTAGGGGTTATGAAGTAAACAAATAACTCTTTTAAATCTGGACGATTTGAGAAACCTTGAGAAGTTTTTCCCTAATGCATGATTAAGATGATCTCCAAAGTGGGATAAATGAAAGTGTTGGTACACCTATGTTAAATGGGCTTGGGTGAGAGGTAGAATCACCCAAAAATAGTAAAAAAATTAATATGATATTAATGAATTAAAACAAAAAATTAAAATAGGAAATGGGTTTACGAGTTTAGGAGTTCGCCCAATTCCTAAATAAATCACCCAAATTAAAAATGATAATGAGTTTATAAGGGGTCCAAATCGGTATTTAGGTTTGAATAGGTCATGTGAGGCTGAGGGAGAAGTGGAATGGGTCAAAATATTGAACAATGAAGGATTTATTAATGAAAAAAAATTGTTCTTAAATTTGGAAATAGGTCGGTGGTTTGGCCCAAATATTTAGAACTCACCATTTCCACCAAAAATTCATAGGAAACCCCTAAAAATAATGGAAATTAAATTAAAAATTCCTTTAAAATAATTCATGGATGTGAAACTAGGTTTTTGGTGTGGGATTGTATGAAGAGTATTACATGACCATGTAGATGAAGCATGTGTTGTGTAATCTATTTGATTTCACACTAGACATGCTACTTTATAGTAATTCCATGTGTGTAATTACAAGTGTATAGTGTATTAATTTCTTTATTAAATGAAACTTCAAGGGTTGTTGTTGGTTCACACACCGTGTGACACATGTTCCGATAATTTTTGATAAAATTATTTATTTTACTCATTATCTTATATCACACATTGTGTATATTGTTTTTACATGTTGTGTGAGTAAAAAAGTGTGGCATTGACCATATTACCTCCAGTACTCAGCATGCAACTAATCATTAGAATACACATCATGTCCCTTGTTAAAACATATTGTGTCTCTTTATAATTTTAAATAAGTTTATTTTGTTGTTTTTTTAAATAATAATGGAAGGGTATTTTTTGTACTTTTCATATGGATATATAAGATAATTAAAATAATCAATTAATAAGATAATTAAATTATTAATTTAGGTGGTTTCATTTAAAAAGAATTACTATAAGTGAATTTTGGTAAGTTTTATTATATTTTTATGTCTTGATTTCTTTTCATAATGATTATTTCATGGGTTTTGTAATAATTATTATTAAATGAAAATTATGTTCTACATATCATGCCCTCCTTTTATTGTGTAAGGGTCCACATTTCCAATGTTTAATAATGTAATATCATGTACCGGATTCCCCTCATCGACATATGAGTAAAGAGATTATAAAGGATAGATCTCTCAGGAAAATAGATGTGGTTCCTATTCAGATTTGATGTGAGACTAACAAATGATATACATAGGAGTATGTGTGGAATGCTTCCACTAAAACCAAGATATAGTTCCATGAATTATCTCCCTAGGTTCAGTGACTAATTAATGGTATTCTTAATAAACAAACCATTATAAATATCTTGATCATGACCCATTAATTTGTTTTATTTATATCAAGTGCGTGATTAATTTTTATGTATTCCCTATCATGATCACATAGAAAATTTATTTATCAATCGTGTAATATGTAATTAAAATACATCAGATTATGCATTATTTTTTTATCAAGACATGGTTAATCACTTGTGTAAAATGCACATAATATTAACATTCATATAAAATGATAATATAGGAAATAATTTTTTATAAATAAAATATCACTTAAAAATATTAAATTGGTATAGTCTTCCATTACTTTGTCCAAAATACATCCTTAGTTTAAAGTACATATCTGGACCAAGTCAAGATGCTTTCAATTATAAGGGTGTTTTGAACAGGATTTTTGGGTTGAATTATAAAAGATTACATCAAAGGTTTCTTATAAAATTTGGACTTGGTGTACCTTAGAGGTAAATGTTGGGAAAATAAAATTTGAGGATTCTAAGATTAGGGAGTATACTAAATGGATCAAGGAGTCATGGATTAATACAGTTAGAAATATATACCTACCTAAATACCTTTGAATAGCATATTAGAACCAAGTCTAGTTTATGAGAATAGATCATCACCACTAAAATATCCACACTATAGGATATTTAAAATCTAATTATGTGGTTCATTATGACTTGAAAAAATAATATAATTTTAATTAAAAAAATTTATTACATCACTTTTTTTTATAATCTAGATAATGTGATAAAATTATGATTTTATTCATTGCATAAAATGGTAAGAAATTTAACTTTATCTCTATCACTCTTATCCAAATTAGAGAAATAGAATCGTTTTACCAACATGAATTTCCAAGAGTGGTACAGGAGCCTGTGTGCACTATTATTCCAAGAGTACAAATTATACATGTTTGAATCCCTTATTCCTAAATCACTTTCTATAGAGTGTGTTGAGGTGGGATTCTCCCTTTACTAAAAAAACATGAATGATGTTATAGATATATAATGTTCTATGTTATTATTCATATTTACTGATTTCCATAAGAAACATAACGAAACATATGTGTATAGAATGATATCGCACCTTTAGTATATTTATTAAGAGATGGTGATAAAGGATAGATATGAAACCTTCAAGTAATGTTTTACGTCCAAGCTTGGAGCAGTTGTGACAGCAGGGCCTCATGTAGTCTAGTTGATTGGATATATTGAGTTCTTATACATATTTAGTGTTATGTTACTAGATTAGTTTTTGTAACGCCTCAACCCTAGCTTCCCAGAGTCGGTGCATTACTTCGTAACATTGGCATGATCACAAAAGATCACGTCTCGAAAGACCGATTAGTTTAGTAGCCTTGGAAACACTAGATACATTCATAAACATTACATTACATCATAAAAATGAAAACTACAATAACATGGTATCCCTAGTCCACACTCATATCCTCACTGAATATTCTTGCAAGTCAGTCATAATACACTTCTTCACATCCTGGGAAAAATAAAACATTGAAAGGGGTGAGCTCAAATGCTCCGTAAGGATAACAATATAGCGGAAACCTTCATAAGAAAACATAAGCATTTAAGGCAATGTATAACTAAAACAAAAGCCTTATTGAACTTGAACTTCAGCATAATATGGCAAAAGTAAAATAAAATAATGCCATTACTTACTCACATGGATATTCTACTAGACGAATAATCACATGAAATATCAATAACCACTTTCATAATGAGGGAATGTATAATGCCAGACATTCTGAAACATTTTGTCAAGGCCTCGGCCAAGACCTCTAAAATAATTAAGGCCTCGGCCAAAACCATAAATCAAATTGGGAAAGGGCCTCGGCCAATTCCACGTCTAGTTGTCTCATGAGACCTACCGATGCATCGAAGAGCTATAGCGGGCTCCACCCGTCACTTATTAAGTCCAATACATTCCTCATATGAATAGGTTTAAACATAACATAAATATTCGTATTAAAACTAGCATACGAAATGTCAACAGTTTCTCCATAAACTATGGATGTTATAAAAATAACACATCCACAGTCAAATGTTTCACAAAATTCTCAATGGAAGTTTTGTATCATAAATCAATTTCAAATAAACTTAAAACCCATCAAAGGATGTTGACATGGATGAAATCAAGGCTATTTGAGAGAAATATCTCTCTTTTTTGAAATCATTTAAAAGTCCCATAATTATAAAATAATACATTTACTTTGAAAATATTATTATAAGCTTTTAAGGGAAGCTTCGACGAAGTTATAATGTCAGAAAATAGCCGCACCCGCCGTATAAGTTAAAAAAACATTCTTACCTTAAATTTGTCAAAAAGGTCAAAAAGTACATTGTTTGGAAAACGACGGTAAGATTCCTTTCAAAAATGTATAAGGGTATAAATGACTTTAACCCATTTTCCATTTAATTGTAAAAATGTTTTGAAAGACATTTTTAAGAAACATGGATGTGGATGATAACGAGGTCCCAATAGATAATTATGTATAAACAACCTTGGATAATGAAGAGGTTGTGAAGTAAACACTTACCTTGTACTTTTCCTTGGTTGGGGTAGGTTAACCTCATGTATAATGGTGAAATAATTGTTATTAAATTATACAAGAATAATACACATTCATATGATATCATATATGATCTTTTAACATTGTTTTGATAACAATATCTTAGATTTATCGTTGTTTCGGGTGTTAACTTACTCGTTTTCTTTTATATTTTTTGTTACGTAAGTCGTGTTTTTCATGGATAGGTTTTATCTTATTCATATCCAGAATGATATCATGTCCTTAAACATTATTTTCAAATCATCAAAATATAATTATACTTGAATGGATACGACGGAGAATGAATCTCATCGCGTTCGTGGAGACGGTAGTCCGTACGTACGCACGAGCGACAATATCAATATTTTGATATTAAAATAATATATAATTGGATATTATATCATATATAAAGAATCATTATCATGTTATATTTATTATTTACATGAATTACATATCATTATTATACCCATCTAAAATAATAATATATTGAATAACAATTACACAACGTCGTGGAGACGGTAAGCCGTACGTACGCACGTATGGTGATATGTCATTCAAATGATGGGTAGAATACAGAATATGGTTGTTACATATTTATAATAACATCACAGTATATAGCAGACACTGGAGTTATAATTTTAGAATTGAAATAATAAACAAAGAGGGAGTGGAAGAAGAAAGAAACTTGAAAGAGGGTGATGAAAATGTTACCTCTTCTTCGGGTTCTTCCTTTTGATTTGATCAAAAGGACTCCTTAGGATGGCTTTATGACTAAATTAAAGTTTCTATGATGAAGGGAGAGAAGTTGGGAGAGTATTTGGGAAGAGTTTGGCCGAACCAAAAGTCTTGAAAGTGTGAATAAGGTGGTAGAGGTGGGGGCCTTTTATAAGAGGAGAGGAGGGGCTCTTTTGGAAGGATTGAAATGTTACATTATTATACAATGCTTTTCGGATTCTAAAGGTCCCAAACTTATATAATTCGTCGCTAAGGTGATAAGGGTTCGAAATCTACCCATCAAATAGTCTTTGGACAAGTGTATGCCTTGGATTTTACATTATCTTTTCATTTTATTAAAATCGTTAAATAATGAGGTCATCGATGCATCATAATGATGTCATAAATAATTTAATTTTTTTAACGTCTAAAAATTATAAAAAAATACTATGATGTAGGAAATCTTTTTATCTTTCTAATTAATATTTATAGTCAAAATTTGGACTTGTGTAACCCCACTTAAAAACTGTTTTAGTAAAACAACTCATGTTTGTGTCAATTTAATTTTAACATTAAATAAATATATATTAATGTCATTTTCCAAACAAAGTGGCTCCATGGGGTCCCCAAGTTGACCCATGGGTTGTCTTGGTCGTCCATGACTCATCCAATAGGAGTAGGATAAGTGTCAAGCTCATCTCATATTATTAAAACATTATTTTTACCTAAAACTACACTAATTACCTCTAATCGCGATTAAGAACTTAAAAGTTACTATTCACCAAAAATTATTTTAATCTCATTGAACCAAATTTTACTTCTTAATGACAATCATGTATGTCGGATTTTTTAAAATCAAATCACAGAAGTGGTAATATTTCATTTT
The DNA here is from genome assembly GCA_963277665.1 of Viscum album. Lineage (NCBI taxonomy): Eukaryota > Viridiplantae > Streptophyta > Magnoliopsida > Santalales > Viscaceae > Viscum > Viscum album. The sequence goes on from OY728161.1 coordinate 1,058,868,739, forward strand.
AACGAAAAATCAGTTTTTAACAACCACTTAGTGGTTTCACTATTCATCAAAAATTGAAGTTTTCAGAATAAGGCCAAAATTTCACCCTAAGATATAATTGATATTCTGAATTCAAAAATGATTTCTATTTTACAAAATTCCAAACATATAAGTTGCATTAATTAATTTTATAATTAATTCCCGCTGTTACAACAAATAGCGTGTTTTTAAGAAACAATTTATATCAAAAGATTGGCAATTGTTTATGTCCAATTTCAATGTTAAATTAATTCTAATGACCACCATTGGATAAAATGGTCAAAATATATTCTAGTTATACTTTAAAACCACTAAATAGTATAATTTATTACTATAAATTATTTTGATTAAAAAAGTTGTTTTTAAGTATTTTTCACTATTCATAAAAAATTAGAAGTTCTCAGAAAAATACCAAAAATTCAACATAGGCTAATTTCGATATTCCGAATCCAAAAATGAAGTCCATTTTGATAAATAAAATTTATAAAATTTCAAAAAGTAGGTATTACTATTCACAACGGCTAGTTTAATTAGTTGTGGTGTGTGTTAGAGTTCGAGGTTGCATACAACACACACGATTGCATTATTCGAAGGGAAACGTACTGTGGAAGCTTGGGGTGTTACATTCTCCCCTCCTTCAAATAATTGCGTCCTCGCAATTTCTAGGGTATTACTGCATAAAAATACTCTGGTGGTTCTTCATCATAAGTTCCTCAGGTTCCCACGTTGCCTCTTCCATTTTATGATTTCTCCACAAAACCTTTACCAGACGAGTCGTCCGGTTTCTTAGCACCTGCTCCCTCACATCAAGAATTCTGATGGGCTCTTCGCAATAAGATAGATCAGGTTCTAGTTCTAATTCCTCATAGGTAAGTACATGTGTTGGGTCGGGCATGTATTTTCTCAATAGCCATATGTGGAAAACATCGTGAACTTTGGAGAGATTTGGCGGCATCGCCAAACGATAAGCTACAGCCCCAATACGATCTAGAATTTCGAAAGGTCCGATGTACCTGGGACTCAACTTACCCTTCTTACCAAAACGTATAACTCCCTTCCATGGAGATACCTTTAGGAAAACATGATCTCCCAGCTGAAATTCCAAAACCTTTCTTCTGTTATCGGCATAGCTCTTCTGCCTACTTTGAGCTGATTTGATGTGGTTTTGGATTACCTTCACCTTTTCAATTGTTTCATCCACCAGTTCTGGTCCCACAAGTTTTCCTTCACCAATGTCATCCCAACAGGTTGGTGTACGACATCTCTTTCCGTATAACGCTTCATAAGGTGCCATCTGAATGCTTGAATGGAAGCTATTGTTATAGGAAAATTCTACCAGTGGTAAATATTGATCCCACATACCCTAAAAGTCAAGAGAGCATGATCTCAACATGTCTTCTAAGGTTTGAATAGTCCGTTCTGATTGTCCATCTGTTTGAGGGTGATAGGCAGTACTCAAACGAAGTTCAGTATCCACGGACTTTTGAATACTTTTCCAAAATTTGAAGTAAAACGAGGATCACGATCAGAAACAATCGATATGGGTACTCCATGAGGTCTTACAACTTCATTAATATATAGTCTTTCTAGACGCTCAAGTGGTAGATCCTCCCGTATAGCCAGAAAATGTGTTGACTTAGTAAGATGATCAAAAATGACTCATATTGCATCATTCCTTCTAGGAGTCTTTGGTAGTCCCATTACAAAGTCCATCGTAATATTATCCCATTTCCACTCAGGTATGGGAAGAGGTTGCAATACTCCACCAGGATGTTGCCTTCCACCTTTCACTTGTTGACAAACCATACACCTCGACACAAAATCCGCAATCTCCCTCTTTATATTGTCCCACCAAAAATGTTCCTTCAAATCTCTATAAATTTTGGTGCTCCTAGGGTGTATAGAGAAATTGGAACTATGAGCATCATCCAGCAATTCTCTTTTTAGATCAGGTATATCAGGAACACAAAGTCTCTTCCCGAATTTCAAAATTCCATCCTTATACACAAAGTCCCTCAATCTTCCATCATTCACATGTTTAATCTTCTTCTGAAATTCTTCATCATTGGTCTGAGAACTCTTAATCCTTTCTAGTAATGATGGTTTGGAAACCATTTGAAAAAGCATTGATGTTCCACCTTCCCTAGTTATTCCCATGTCCATCTTCACTAGATCCATGAAAATTGGATCCCTTTCAATTCTCATCACATTCAAAACTCCATGGTCTTTTCTACTCAAAGCATCTACCACCTTGTTTGCCTTCCCCGGGTGGTAATGTATCGTGAAATCATAATCCTTGAGTAGTTCAAGCCATCGCCTTTGCCTCATGTGGAGTTCTTTTTGTGAGAAAATATACTTCAAACTCTTGTGATCAGTATAAATCTCACATTTTTCACCATAGAGGTAATGTATCCATATCTTTAAAACAAAGATCACAGCTACTAACTCAAGATCATGAGTAGGATAGTTTTTCTCATGAATTTTTAGCTGTCGTGATGCATAGGCAATAACTTTATCATTCTGCATAAGGACACAACCAAGTCTTTTCTTCGATGCATCACTATAAATAACAAACCCATCATTCCCCGATGGTAGAGTCAATACAGGGGAGTTGACTAATCTTCTCTTCAGTTATTCAAAACATTATTCACACTCTTTTGTCTAGACAAATTTAATCCCTTTATGTGTGAGCTTTTTCAATGGGTTAGCCAATCTGGCAAAATTCTGGACGAAACGTCGATAATAACCTGCTAAACCAATAAAACTGCGTACCTCAGTTATACTTGTCGTGCTGTCCATTCTTGGATTGCCTTGGTTTTAGAAGGATCAATGGAAATTCCATCCTTAGAGACAATATGGCCAAGAAAAGAAACCTCTTGAAGCCAGAATTCACACTTGCTAAATTTCCCATATAATTCATGTCTTCTAAGAGTCTTCAGGATAATGCGTAAGTGATTTTCATGATCTTCGTGGCTTTTGGAGTATACCAAGATATCATCAATAAATACCACTACAAAGTCATCAAGATATTCCTTGAAAACTCTATTCATTAGATCCATGAAAACAGAGGGTGCATTAGTCAATCCAAAAGGCATTACTGTAAACTTGTAATGCTCGTACCTTGTTTGAAATGCTGTCTTTGGAACGTCTTCCTTCTTAACACACAACTGATGGTATCCAGAACGAAGGTCAATCTTTGAAAAGTATTGAGCTCCATGCAGTTGGTCAAAAAAATCATCCATGCGAGGTAGGGGATACTTGTTCTTTATTGTTATAGCATTGATCTCCCTATAATCGATGCACAACCTCATAGATCCATCTTTCTTCTTAACAAAAAGAACAAGGGCTACCCAAGGAGAAACACTAGGGAGAATAAATCCCTTATTACTCAATTCCTCTAGTTGTTTCTTTTGTTCAACTAATTCCCCAGTGCCCATTCTATAAGGGGTCTTCGATATGGGCCTTGATCTAGGAATTAAATCAATGGAAAACTCAACATCTCGTTCTGGAGGATGTCCAGGTAAATCTTCCGGAAACACATCAACATATTCTCTCACAATAGGTACATCCTCCATTTGAATATTCCTTTCCTCACCCTCATTAATTTCCTTCTCTTCCTCCCCAATAATTGAATTTAGTTGAGCTACTGGGGGTGGATCTAGATAAGAATTATGTGGCGACGATTCTGCTCTAAAGATAAGGTGTTCCTTATCATCATCATCAAGAATTGTAACCTCTTTCCTCTTACAATAAATTTTTGCATCATGGTTCGAAAGTCAATCCATACCGAGGATTATATCAAATTCAATCATGGGTATGACGATGAGATCAGCAGGTAAAGAACATTTAGGTGCTCTAATGGGAACTAATCGACAAAACTTTTTTGCAACAATACTTACCTTAGGGGTTTTGATCGACAACTCCCTTGTTAAATCAAATTGGAAATATCTAATTTTATTAGCAAACTGGGAAGATATGAAACAATGCGATGATCCAGAATCAAATAATGCATTTTCTAAACTTGAGGAAACCATTAAATTACCTGCCACCACGTCTTTCGGAGCTTCCACCTCAGTAGTAGTGATAGAATAAGCCTGGCCCTAATCCCTTGGCCTCTTCTGAGGTAAGTTCCCCTGACGCTTAGGAAATTCATTTGCATAATGTCCCTTCTCTCTACAATTATATCATTCCACGTTGACAGCCGCTTTCTTTCCCTTGCATTCATGAGCTTGGTGGCCTTTTCCACCACACTTGTAACATACTACTTTTCCTTTTAGACAGGCACCAGGGTGCTTCCTACCACAATTATCACAGGGTGGAAATTCATTTCTACCCTTCTTCCCTGTTTCCTTATTTCCTTTCCCAGAGTTTTCAGCAGATCTCTTCTTATCTTGCTTTGATTTAAAGTCATATGACTTAGAGAATTCCTTTTCCGTCTTGATAGCGCACGAGACAATACCTTCGTATGAACAGAAGGTTTGTGATACTAAAGCTCGACGGAGAAATGGTTTTAACCCATCAAAGAAACGATCAGTCTTACTTCTTGGGTTACGTATGTAATCTGCAGCATACCTTGCTAACCTTGTAAAGTTAGCCTCATACTTTGCGACATTCTCATCCTCCTTCTGCCTCAGACTCAGAAATTGCCTTTCCATATCCGCTCGATGGTCTCGAGGAAAGTATTTTTCTAAGAACAGCTCTTTGAACTCCTGTCATTCCATGTTTGTTAATTCATCATCTTCCTTTGTGTTTTGAATTAGTGACCACCATTGATCGGCATCTCCAGTGAGGCGGTAAACTGCCATGACAACTTTCTCCCTTTCACTACTCCCCAAGGCATGGAATAATTTCTCTAAGGAATTTATCCATTGATCAGATACTATAGGATTTGTACTCCCATTGAATGTTGGTGGTTGTTGCCTCATGAAATGATCTAGCATTTATCCTCCACGTTGCGGATCAGGGTGCTCTATACGAGTAAGGTTGTTATTCATAACCTGCGTGAGTTGTCCCAGTACGGTGAGAAGCTGATCAGCACCAGTTGTATCACTAGCTCCACCATAATTATCTTGAGCAAGAGGGCAATCCCTACACAGAGTGCGTGCATTGATACGGTTTCCATTCCTTCCACTAGGTGCCATTTCTAAATAATGGCATAAACTAGATTAGTTTATGAATCAAAATACAAAATTCCATACTTGTAAAACACTTAACATAAATTGATCTAATTATGGATATAATCCATAATTATAAAAATGTTTTCTTTGAGGAATTATATACTCGTAACCCTTCATAGTGGTTTGTAAATAAAATGGGAATTATCCTAAGCATATCCCCCGGGAGTGTCGTAACCAAGAGTGCAGCAATGCCCGTTGTCGTGCACCAGTTCCCATTCGAGTCTAGCTCAAAGCGGTGTTTTCGAGTTTTACCCCTAGGTACATCTGTGCCAGAGCCGCCTCTACCTGCTCGTATCCAGACAGGGATGTATTACTCGGAAAACTCACGAAATCTCTACGATACCAAAATTTTAGTAAGTTCTTCTATAATAATCCTCAAAGTTCATCTTAGGTCTACGTGTTCTAATCAGAGTTTGTCTAAATCTAGCTTCCAAGGTTTGTACTAAACTTCCTCTGATACCAACTATAACGCCCCAACCCCAGCTTCCCAGAGTCGGTGCATTACTTCGTAACATTGGAATGATCACAAAAGATCATGTCTCGAAAGACCGATTAGTTTAGTAGCCTTGGAAACACTAGATACATTCATAAACATTACATTACATCATAAAAATGAAAAGTACAATAACATGGTCTCCCTAGTCCACACTCATATCCTCACTGACTATTCTTGCAAGTCATTCATAATACACTTCTTCACATCCTGGGTAAAATAAAACATTGAAAGGGGTGAGCTCAAATGCTCTGTAAGGATAACAATATAGCGGAAACTTTCATAAGAAAACATAAGCATTTAAGGCAATGTATAACTAAAACAAAATCCTTATTGAACTTGAACTTCAGCATAATATGGAAAAAGTAAAATAAAATAATTCCATTACTTACTCATATGGATATTATACTAGATGAATAATCACATGAAATATCAATAACCACTTTCATAATGAGGGAATGTATAATGCCAGACATTCTGAAACATTTTGTCAAGGCCTCGGCCAAGACGTCTAAAATGATTAAGGCCTCGGCCAAAACCATAAATCAAATTGGGAAAGGGCCTCGGCCAATTCCACGTCTAGTTGTCTCATGAGACCTACCGATGCATCGAGGAGCTATAGCGGGCTCCACCCGTCACTTATTAAGTCCAATACATTCCTCATATGAATAGGTTTAAACATAACATAAATATTCGTATTAAAACTAGCATACGAAATGTCAACAGTTTCTCCATAAACTATGGATGGTATAAAAATAACACATCCACAGTCAAATGTTTCACAAAATGCTCAATGGAAGTTTTGTATCATAAATCAATTTCAAATAAACTTAAAACCCATCAAAGGATGTTGACATGGATGAAATCAAAGCTATTTGAGAGAAATATCTCTCTTTTTTGAAATCATTTAAAAGTCCCATAATTATAAAATAACACATTTACTTTGAAAATATTATTATAAGCTTGTAATGGAAGCTTCGACGAAGTTATAATGGTGTAAAATAGCCGCACCCGCCGTATAAGTTAAAAAAAACATTCTTACCTTAAATTTGTCAAAAAGGTCAAAAAGTACATTGTTTGGAAAACGACGGTAAGATTCCTTTCAAAAATGTATAAGGGTTTAAATGACTTTAACCCATTTTCCATTTAATAGTAAAAATGTTTTGAAATACATTTTTAAGAAACATGGATGTGGATGATAACGAGGTCCCAGTAGATAATTATGTATAAACAACCTTGGATAATGAAGAGGTTGTGAAGTAAACCCTTACCTTGTACTTTTCCTTGGTTGGGGTAGGTTAACCTCCTGTATAATGGTGAAATAATTGTTATTAAATTATACAAGAATCATATACATTCATATGATATCATATATGATCTTTTAACATTGTTTTGTTAACAATATCTTAGATTTATCGTTGTTTCGGGTGTTAACTTACTCGTTTTCTTTTATATGTTTTGTTACGTAAGTCGTGTTTTTCATGGATAGGTTGTATCTTATTCATATCCAGAATGATATCATGTCCTTAAACATTATTTTTAAATCATCAAATGATAATTATACTTGAATGGATACGACGGAGAATGAATCTCATCACGTTCGTGGAGACGGTATTCCGTACGTACGCACGAGCGACAATATCATTATTTTGATATTAAAATAATATGTAATTGGATATTATATCATATATAAATAATCATTATCATGTTATATTTATTATTTACATGAATTACATATCATTATTATACCCATCTAAAATAATAATATATTGAATAACAATTACACCACGACGTGGAGACGGTAAGCCGTACGTACGCACGTATGGTGATATGTCATTCAAATGATGGGTAGAATACTGAATATGTTTGTTCCATATTTATAATAACATTACAGTATATAGAAGATACTGGAGTTTTAATTTTATAATTGAAATAATAAACAAAGAGGGAGTGTAAGAAGAAAGAAACTTGAAAGAGGGTGATGAAAATGTTACCTCTTCTTCGGGTTCTTCCTTTTGATTTGATCAAAAGGACTCCTTAGGATGGATTTCTGACTAAAGTAAAGCTTCTAGGATGAAGGTAGAGAAGTTGGGAGAGTATTTGGGCAGAGTTTGGCCGAACCAAAAGGCTTGAAAGTGTGAATAATGTGGTAGAGGTTGGGGCCTTTTATAAGAGGAGAGGAGGGGCTCTTTTGGAAAGATTGAAATGTTACATTATTATACAATGCTTTTCGGATTCTAAAGGTCCCAAACTTATATAATTCGTGGCTAAGGTGATAAGGGTTCTAAATATACTCATCTAATAGTCTTTGGACAAGTTTATTCCTTGGAAGTTACATTATCTTTTCATTTTATTAAAATCGTTAAATAATGAGGTCATCACTGCATCATAATGATGTCATAAATAATTTAATTTATATAATGTCTAAAAATTATAAAACAAATACTATGATGTAGGAAATTGTTTTAGCTTTCTAATGAATATTTATAGTCAAACTTTGGACTTCTTTAACCCCACTTAAAAACTACTTTAGTAAAACAACTCATGTTTGTGTCAATTTAATTTTAACATTAAATAAATATATATTAATGTCATTTTCCAACCAAAGTGGCTCCATGGGGTCCCCAAGTTGACCCATGGGTTGTCTTGGTCGTCCATGACTCATCCAATAGGAGTAGGACAAGTTTCAAGCTCATCTCATATTATTAAAACATTATTTTTACCTTAAACTACACTAATTACCTCTAATCGCGATTAAGAACTTAAAAGTTACTATTCACCAAAAATTATTTTAATCTCATTGAACCACATTTTACTTCTTAATGACAACCATGTATGTCGGATTTTTTAAAATCAAATCACAGAAGTGGTAATATTTCATTTTAACGAAAAATCAGTTTTTAACAACCACTTAGTGGTTTCACTATTCATCAAAAATTGAAGTTTTTCAGAATAAGGCCAAAATTTCACCCTAAGCTATAATTGATATTCCGAATTCAAAAATGATGTCTATTTTACAAAATTCCAAACATATAAGTTGCATTAATTAATTTTATAATTAATTCCCGCTGTTACAACAAATAGCGTGTTTTTAAGAAACAATTTAAATCAAAAGATTGGCAATTGTTTATGTCCAATTTCAATGTTAAATTAATTCTAATGACCACCATTGGATAAAATGATAAAAATATATTATAATTATACTTTAAAACCACTAAATAGTATAATTTATTACTATAAATTATTTTGATTAAAAAAGTTGTTTTTAAGTATTTTTCACTATTCATAAAAAATTAGAAGTTCTCAGAAAAATACCAAAAATTCAACATAGGCTAATTTCGATATTCCGAATCCAAAAATGAAGTCCATTTTGATAAATAAAATTTATAAAATTTCAAAAAGTAGGTATTACTATTCACAATGGCTAGTTTAATTAGTTGTGGTATGTGTTAGAGCTCGAGGTTGCGTACAACACACGCTATTGCATTATTCGAAGGGAAACGTACCGTGGAAGCTTGGGGTGTTACAGTTTTTCATAGATCTCATATTATCCTATCTAACTTAGAGATTCTCCAATTTATTTCTGAATTATAATCTGAAAAATAGTGAGAGTAACTCCAGAAACACCTCACCTTGAGTCTCTATATAGATAAGGACATAAGTAATCAAAGATCTAAACTTCTTATGATAAATAAAATGAAGAGAAATTAAAAAGGTCCCCATGAATCACTATAATTCTAAGTCTCCAGATCACCTCCCTTACAAGAAGATGAGAATCAAATGGCACATAAATGAAAAAGATGCAGTATGTCTTTCATGTATTGAGTAGGGCCATAGTAAGAAGAACTAATTCTAGTTGAATAAGAAAGGTGAATCTTTAGGATCATTTATTATCAAGTGAACTTCATTATAACTACTAATAGTGTATTAGATATAGAATTTTGTTCCCATATTTTTATTTAAATATAGGAACGATGTAGATTCATGAAGGTTTCTAGAGGATAGGTGGATCTTCAAGTTTCCAATGTATAAAAATTAGTGGCCTTTTTTATATGAGACTATTATCTCATGTTTCTAAAGGTAATGATTCCAATAATTGAAAATTGTTAATATATTCCAAGTGTTACTATAAAAATAAATCTATATACATATCATATATTGACATATCTGTATTCAAATTTTGAAATAAAAGATACTAATTTGGAAAATATATCATTTTTTATGGTATGGAACATCTAAATAATAATATTTATATTCTAGAATATGATAACCAAGTGTTTGAAATGATAAAAAATCAATTTCTCATGAATCAAATCACACCAAGTTATGGAATCGCAGACTTTTTCATCTAAATGATAATCTCTTTAAAAGGATCTATCAAGATGGGTATTTAGATTCTTCTAAACTAAAGCCACTTAATATATGTCCCGCTTGTTAGGAAATAAAAAAAATAATCAATCCAAATTTTTGTCGAATGTGTGAAAATACCATAGAGATTCTAGAATAGGTACACATTAATTTATTTTGACATTTTCTGGTAGAATACGGAGGTGTTTATTATTACATCATTACTTTTACAAATGAAATGAATATATATGATTACATGTACAATATGAGGTATAAGTATGAATCCTTTAATAAATTTAAGGAAATTAAGAATAAATATGAGAATCAGCTTGGTAAGAGGAAAAAAAAAATTGATTTGATTGAGCTGGATAGTATCTTAACTAATACATCATTGACTATCTATGGAATTTTGGGATTCTATATCATCTCAATCTTCCTCATACACCATTGTGAACTGGTTTTGGTGAATGGATAAATCGCACCATTATTGACATGGTGAGGTTAGTGATGAGTCATGCTTGTATTTTCTTTAACCTTATGGGGATATAAATTATAGACTATGGGGTACACACTAAATGGTGTGTCAAATAAGGTGTAAAATGTGATTTAATTTGAGTTCTAGTATGGAAATAAACTTATGTTATCACATACTCATGTCTGGGGATGTGAGGTATTTGTTGGGTCCATTTCTAGAAACAAAACAGAACCCCTAAGAACTAAGTGTTCCTTTATATTATATCCCATGTCAATAAGGGGATATTATATATTTGACCTATCATATAATAATGTAATAGTGGAAATATATACTATATCAATTGAGAGGGAGTATATCTCTAAAAGAGATAGTGGGAGAAAGATTTAAATTAATAGTGTTATTGATTATGAGACATAGGAGTTGGAAAAATAAAAAGTTTGATAATTACCTATAGAAGAGTTTGTTCTATAGATACCAAAACTATATATGATCACTAAATATGTTAGATAAATAGAGAGATTTGTTTTTTAGTCATTGAGGATGGTGACTCATTATTGGTTGACAATGTTGATCCTCATTCATATAAAGAATAAGCTGATATCTCAAAATATATAAGACAGAAAAAAATATGTATTCTGATATGAACTTTATATATCAAGACCAAGAGTCAGTCCTACTTGATCCTATAGTAGATGTAAATATCATTAGATAAAAATAGGTATTCGAGAAGAAAATATATGTTTAAGGTAAAGTTAGAACCCCTAAAGCATGGATAATGGATAAGGGGTTCAAATAACATCTTGTTATAAACTATGATGAAATATTTTCTATAATTTATATTATTAAATCCATCAAAAAAGTTATTACCATGACATCTTACCATGACTGTGATATTTTGAATATGGATGTAAATACATATTTCCTTAATGGAAATCTTATGGGATATTTCTATATGACACAACCAAGAGGTTGTGTGAATCCACATGATGTGAATAAGATATGTAAGTTGAAGATATACATTTATGGGATGAAGTGAGAATCCCTGTCATGGAGAATTCAGTTTTATGAACAAATATGCAAATTTTGTTTCATAAAGAATTAATTTTATACCTATATCAATAATCAGTTTAGTGGGAGTGAGTTAATTTTCTTTGTAGTATAAATTAAATAAATATTACTCATTAGAAATAAGATAATAGTATTAAAGACACTTAATTCATATTTGAACAAGTTATTATCTATATGCACATAGGTGAAGTAACCTAGAACCTAAGGATCAGAATCATTCATGATAGATCCAAGAGGCTATATGAAATATGTTAGCCTACATACATTGAAGAGATATTGAAGAGATTTGGTATATAATAGTCAAATAGGGGATTTATTTCAATTTCAAATGGTATATATATCTCTCTAAGAAAACATGTCCTTGTAAAAAATAGGAGAGAGAGAGGCTGAGTAAGATACCTTACACTTCTAGGATGGTGTTGACGCTCCTTTCGTCAAAGAGTATAAATATTGGAAAAGGGGAATATCTTAGCTCAAATTGATTCAACCTTTGGAAAAATATAAAAATTTGACAAAGAAAGGAATAAGAAGAATGTTGTGCAGGGGTCACGCATGTTCTATAATGGTCGCGCAAGTACACTTGCACAACGCCTGATGGTCACGCAAGTGACTTTCGCACCCAAAGTGATAACCACTCAGGGTCTTCTCTAGCTTATAAATACACCCCGGTGGGCCCCCCATTTGAAGGGAGGAATTTTTCCAGAATTCAGATATAGAGCTCTGAATGCCCAAGTCACTAACACTTGAGTGCCTAAGGTGTTTTACCCTTATGGGAAATGAGCATACTTGCACAACGCCCTACTTCTTCACCAAAACTGTTGCGCCTCTCTTCTGGAAGTACCTCAGGATAATTCTAAAGGCTTTGTTCAAGGATCTCCCAAGCATTACCCTAAGGGATGAGAATCGTGCAAGTACCCTTGTGCCGTGCAGGTATACCTTCGCGACCAGGGACTTGCGCGCCCACGTAGTACATGCGCGCCTTCTAGGACTTGCGCGCCCCTTCCATTTTGGGTGCCCTTCTTTCCCATTTAACCCCTCTTATACCATTACACCTATACTATTCAAGATTCAATCTTCAAGACATTATTAAAAGCCATTTATTGCATGTTTTCTTGATTAACTTCCTTATATGAAAGGAATTATATGTAATATCTCTCAAAACCTAGTGATTTACACATCTTTATGTCACTAAAGATTGATATTTCATTAATTCAACCTCATCCTTTAAGATGAGAGAACCCCTTAACTTGGGCCTCCTTTTCAGGAATAATCCCCATTAATAATTTTCAATGTCTGGGAATCCTCCTTAGGAGTAAGCCCCAAGTCCTATTTAACATGGGCTTCCTTTTCATGAGTATTCCCCAGTCTCAAAGTTCACAAGTATGGGCATCCTTCTTATGAGTAATCCCCAAGTCCTCGTTAATCTGGGCCTCTTTTTCAGGAGTAAGTCCCAGTCAGAATTCCCATTAATTTTGGGCATTCTCCTTTGGAGTAAGCCCTATGTCCCCTAATCTGGGCATTTTTTTCAGGAGTAATCCCCAATCATAAAATTCTCAAATATGGGCATCCTCCTTAGGGGTAAGCCCCAACCTTAATTCTCTTAACCTGGGCTTCATTTTCAGGAGTAATCCCCAGTCTCAAATTTGGGCATCCTCTTCAGGAGTAAGCCCCAAGTCGCTTAATTTTTCATGTCCCTTAACCCGGGCCTTCTTCTCAGGAGTAAGCCCCAGCCTTATTCTCTCTCAACCATTCTTAATTTCCTTTTGATCTAGGATTCCTTCTCAAGAGTAAACCCCAATCATAAGTCCCCTCCTAACTTGGCCTTCTTCCTTAGGAGTAAGCCCCAAGATTAGAGTATCCAAATCTTAATGAAACACATATACCTTTATGGACCCTGTTCTTAGATTTATTCCCTAAAGTAAATCTTAATCCTCATCTATTTGGGCAGTCATACACACATAATCCCCACATCATTGCATCTTTCGTGGCAAAATTGTCTGGTTTCTCCAATACCTCTTATTTCTCACACCGAGCATGACTCACGTGAGCTTAGAGTGTAAAAGTAATCATGACATCTTTACTTGAGCCATCAATCATGCATAAACATCATACTCCCTTACTCAAACTACATGGGTTCTGATTCCTTTTCCAAAACAAAGGATACGTAGGTAGCCCATCTGCGGGTACGATCCCAACTCTGAAATAATCAATGTCCTTCTAAATGACAATAAAATTCTAGTGCCCCACTGAGTGGATTTAAAACCAGTATGGTAATCATAATGACCAAAATATTTTCATGTATTGAAGGATACCATCGGATAAGAATCTCTAACCAAAAACAGATGATTCTCTATCGATGAAGAACCTCAAATACATATAAAATATTCTCTAAATTTCCTACATATCAATCACGGATTGATAGATCTAAAGGAAAAATCCTTTTATACTTGGTAATGTAATAAGGATTTGTGAACGTGACTTAAATCTATAAAGAGAGCCCTGGAGTAGATAGTAATTTCCCTCAAATAGGTGTGATGAGTCTGACATCCCATCCTCTCGACCAATGTAAATTCCTAAGCCTCATCAGTCCACAACTAATGAGCGCCTACCTTTGGAAAGTAAGTTCAAATGGATATGGAATCATTGGATATTTCTGGTTCTATGAAAAACCCTGTTAGAAACCGTTTGGAATGTTTGAATCTTAAATCAATGAGATCATCCCCAATTCCAGAAGGAAACAAAAAATGGTGAAACTGACATGAATATTTAACCAAGTTAAAATGATGTTTTTCTTATTTGTTAGGCCCCTATTTAAAACTCAATGAGAGGGCCAACAAAAACAATCATTGACATATGTGATCATCCAAAAGATGTAGTGGATGAATTTATCTTGATTACATCTATTATATCAAACAGGCACTCTTTTCCAAGATTTTCTGCATTCTAAGAAATGGATTCTCTCAAGTTCACACCTGTGAATACCGATTCTGTGAATGCCACTGCTACTACTCCTACTAGATTGTCGTCTACTCTGAGGATGACATCACCTACTCATCATCTTCAATGCTGGGTATCAAACACGTTGGTTAAGGAGTACCGTCAACACGGTACCATTCCAACTCTGGAGTCTTCCCAACAAGCCCTCTAAGTGAACAACTCACACCGGTCATCTGGACAATGAAGACCAGTGATCAAGAAGCAGGTGGTTCTAACCACCGTCTCAAACCGTTTCGGGTCGTTATCCCCGGAATTCAATCACCATTCACTCCCATATTCTGAAGAGGTGAATGAGCAGTCCCCTCAGGGCCTTAATGCAAAGAAACAAGAGTTCTTCCAAAAGGCTCCTATCAAAAATCACCTCTAGACTCGTGCGGTAGTGCGCCCTCAACATGATGAGGGTACTAACTCCAGGCGTTCGACTTAGGTTCCTCAAACCCGAGCAGGAAAGAAGAATTACAAGAGGCAAAATCTGGTTAATAGTGAGTAGGTTCTCATCTCTGCCATCTCCGGAGAAGTCCACCAACCTAACTTGGTGGCAAGAAATGAGCAGGCACACACACCTACCCATTTTAATTACGCTGTCCAGCAGACTCATCTGGCGGCATCACGCCAATCCCGCCAAGAAATTCCGGTAGTGTATTATAGGCAGGAACATACACCTATTTATATGTCATCAGCTAGTCAGAAGGCTCGTGTGACTACATATGATGGATATCGTCAACCACGTTCGGTGAAGTGCAATCAGCAGGCACATACACCTTCTAGTACTAATCAAGCCTACCAACAATCTCTCTTGGTAGCATTCGGAGAATTCAGTCGGAAAGCTCTGGTGACAAACAGGAGGCAGAATCAACTCTATGCCCCTACACTTGAGTGTTGTCAGGATTCACTAACAGGAAAAGGAGGATAGAAGCAGGCACACACACCTACTCCAAGCACGGAATGGACCTATATCCCCGTTCTGGTAGCTGAAGTCACCAAGAATATTCTATCAATGGTGAAATAGTAGAAGCAAATTTCTGCTCATATTCTGGATGCTTGCCAGGGTATTGTAACAACTTCAACAACATCTCAGGGAAAGACACACAAATATGTCCCTAGCAGTGGAGTGATAGATCAACAGTTCATTCCGAAGCAGATACACACATCTGTTCTAGTCCAAGAGGGTTATGGGGCATACTCCCCCATATCATACAAACAACCATGTCAGGCAGATACACCTGATTTGAGTAGAGATCGTCAGCCTAACCTGGCCATCTCTCCTGATCAGGCATATACACCTGCTCAGAGCATCCACTTTCGTCAACAAGTGGTTTCCAAGGAGTGTAAGAATGCATCTAAGAAGAAGACTCACCTAGCACAGTCAAGAGATCAATAGAGAATATGTAACAAGGCCTTGCTCGATGCTGGTGTTCTGGAAGCCCTCAGACAGTTATCTGTTGGAATTCAAGATTCTACTCCCTCATTTCCCAATAGTGGGAACATTAATTCCGAAGGTCTTCAACAGACACTTCCTCATGAAGTATTTCTTCATGACAATTCGGTCAATCTCGAAGTTTCATCTTCATATGAGAGCCACAGAAACCATATTTGTGGTTAGAAGACCAAGGACCAAGAGATCTCATCTTTTGTTGTAACCCACCATGGTGGTCCTCCCCATGATGATAAATTTCGTTACGGAAGTTCTCTCCACAGTAGTGATGCACATTGCCAGGAAGATGCTTCAGTGGACAATGTAGTGTCGGGAAAGCCCTCTTATCCTGAGGCACTTGAAAATGAGAAACCAGTCATGTCTGATGCTTCATCACTAGTAGGTGAAATACTTTCTCAATCGGAAGATATCCCAGGGTGTAGGTCATTATCCGAACCACCCATAAGTCATGCATCTTCTAGTTTGATTAGTTATTTCTCTACCAATCTTGTTGAATCTGATGAAGAAACAAGGAAGCACCAGCTCTGGTCAAATCAGGTAGAAGAATCTTCATTGAATGATAAAGAGGAAATGATAAACATGAGAAAACAACTGGCGAAAGGTGAAGTTCTAGTCATGTTTTGGCCTCTGGATGACTCTCAGTATGACATTCCAAAGATGTTGACAGAAGATGGAATTCATGATATTTGTCTCAACATATGGAAAACTCTTTGTCAGTTGAAAAGGAAAGTATTATCGTATGATGAATATGAAAATCATGTTAAGAGAATAGAAGGGTTACAACGTCAAATTGACTTAGCATCTCTATCAGTCTCTTGATATCCGAAGGCTGAAAAGCAGCAGAGAGCCCTTCAGCGTTCATACCTTGGATCACTAAGAAGATTGTGCCAGTTAATTTCCAATGCCCTATCTGGTATTCATGTCAGAGGATGGGGTGTTCATGGAGCACTACATTTCACTGTTCTCTCCAGTCAGCAAAGCCCGTCGAAAATGGTCTCATGCAATGTTATTGCCCGTGGCCGGCCACAGTCAATGGGTTTTGTTTGTAATCAAAAGCTTTCCCAAAAACATGCCTCAACTAGTTCTTATAAAAATCACGAATATGGAGAACAAGTTGATGAATTACTCCTGCATCAAGCAAACGAGAATATTGAACAGGCCTCTTGTATGGAGCAAGCACATCGTCAAGTGACAAAATGTCATAAATCATCCAATGGTATTTTGAAATGGGTGATAAAAGTGGATGTCGATTAATGCATCCAGCTAATTTCTGGACTAAGGTCCACAAGATCCGGAGAGATTTTAAGAAATTATCAGACATAGCATGTCAAGAGCCACCCCAGCTCGCCAGACTGGGGACTCTTTTAAACCAACCCTCGGAATCAACTAATAGGATTCGAGGACTTGAGCAAAGATAGTAGGAACAGCCCCAGTCCACTGGACTGGGGAATTTTTCAAATCATCAACCCCCTCCTCAGATAAATTCAGTCTTTTCTCGATTGGGGAAGAAGCCTCAAGAGGAACGAAGAGCCAAATTATCCAGATACTCTCTAAAAATTACGGTTCTCCAAGAAGCTCCTAAGGGATCAAATCAACAAAAGGCAATGCCTCATCAAAGACATGGAAGAGGAAAATATCACAGGAATGCCGATAGGAGGGATACAATGCATTATGCATCAATCAATGTCATCAATTCCATTGTTTCTAATCAACCAGATGAGGCTCACTCAGAGGGATCAGATGAAGAGGTTCCTGATCAAGAAGTTGTACGCACAAACACAAATGAACAAGGTGTGCGTACACGAAATCAAAGGTTTACCCAAAATCTGGGTGTTCCTTAAAGTAAACCACTTCCCCCTCTCCAAAATGGATCAAACAAGGGGAAGGGGAAGAATCAGGTTACATATCCTTCCTCTGGAGATGGCCAATAGCTCTCACTAGAGTAAAGATTTTCACAATAGGAGGAATAGATGACGGAATTGAGGAGGTTGAATGTAGAACTACTTCAAGGTATTCTTCCTCCTAAGCATACTGGAGTCAGTCAGCCAAGGGTGTTTGTTACAGCTACTGAGATGGATCAAGAATATCCTCCTTTATCAGTACACCCTCATAGGTCTAATCCTACGGGTCAAGTGCAACAACAATTGGTAGTGCTGCCATGAGTTGCAGTAATAGCTGCCATACCTCTCCAAGCTCCAGTCAGTGCACCTGTTCAGGTCCAAGCTCAACCGGGTGTTTCTAAAAAGTTAACAACTTCTATTGAGTCATTAACAGCTCGGTTGGAAGCTATGGAGGGAAAGCGTGATCATGTTCAACCAAAAAATAAAGCTTAACATGAATGGGTAGATTCAATCTCTCCCCCCATCAAGTTTTGGGAACCATATATTCCCTATTTTCAATGGATCAGGTGACCCTTAACAGTATTTGATGCATTACATGTGCTGTTGTGATCCTATGATGGGAACTCCAGATCAGCAAGAAGCAGTGAAGCTCAGATGCTTCATGTAAACCTTGCAAGGACCAGCCTTTGTCTGGTATACAAGCTTGCATTCCTGATCAATTACCGGATGACAGGATCTTCACCAAAGATTTATTTTCCAATTCAGCTCAACTTTTCCAAAGATAAAAGTTTTCAATCTTACAAACTGTAAGAAAAGTGAGAATGAAAGAGTCTCTGATTTCATTACTCACTGGAATGGATTAACATATTCCTTATGCTTAGCACTCCCTCAAGAGGAATTGCTGCCAATCTGTGTGGAAAATCTGCGAGACGAATTACGCACACCACTGATCCCTTTGAAATACACAAGAGGGTTTTGAGACCTTACATCAATCGCTCAACAGACTGAAGATTCTCTTATACAGACTAAGGCTAAATCTTGTGTAATTCCATCATCTCCAGGAAGGAGAATGGGTAAAGCAGAGACTGCTACAGATATGCTTAAACAAGCACCTGTACCAACTTCTACCTCAAAACCTTCATCTTCTCGAAGGGATCCACCTCCTGAGCGTCAACAACAAAGGACATTTCATAAAGACAATCAAAGAGATCAAAGACAGAAACAGTTTGATGATTTGAAGAGAATTTTATTCTTTCCGAAATGAACAAGTTCCTGGTTACTTCATTTCGGCCCGGGAGAATAATTTGGTTCAACTGCCGAGGTCCAAGAGGCCAAACAAGGAAGGAGATGAAGATAGTCCCAATTATTTCCCATTTCATCAGATACTGGTACATCCCATCCAGGAGTGTTTTGTTTTCCAAGACCTCCTGCAAAAAATGGTCGATTTGGGACAAGCTAAACTGAAAGGTTCTTCAGCTCAGGTAGTATGTGTTACTGCTACAGTTATAGAGGAGGAAGGCAAGTGGCAAGAAGTCAAAAGAAATAATGCACATAAATATGATGATTAGATGGTTATAAAGATGATCAACTGAACTCATGCTATTTTGCGAACACAATTGAAGAAATCAATTGTGCCTTCTTCCATGAATGCCGCAAAAAAATCCTCTTTAGAGAGAAAATCCCCAAGAGGGCAGCATAATTCCAAGAAAGAGGAACAATCAGAAGAAGATGAGTATGTGTCAAAGCCTAAGCTGTCTTTGACTCTGTAAGATTTCATGCCATCTACTTTGAAGCCACGGGCACCGTCCCACCAAATGGCACAGCCTAAATTGGCTAGTCAGGCAGAGTCTTCATCAGATGAAGAGCCGATCTTTGGTTCTGTTAATATGATTCACTTAACAGATCCTTATGTCAGTCGCGGTTTCAATTTTGATGAGCCCAAATTCCCTATATCAAATAGATGAATCAGAGGGATTTCCAAGGGTCTGGGATATAGAGGAAGACGTGGATATCCCAGAAGCCACTATTCCAATTCTACCCCTGCTACAACTGTGTACGTAGCAGAAACTCGTGGCAGAGCCCTTCAGCGATCTCAATAAGAATAAGCAAGTTCTTCCACCAATAGAAAATTCAGTCCTGGTATATTTATTCTGGACGATCGGTTGGGGGTTCCACCTTCATCCTATCATAAATAAATGAATTTAATCGGTTTAATATTCCAAAACCAGAAATATTTCCAACTCCTATCACGATACAAGATGCATCAAATTCAAAACATAAACTTCCAAGGCACTTGCTAAACCACATGTTCCTATTGGGAAACGTAGACTTATGGATCAAAAGTATGATGTATTGAAACACCTGGCCCATGTACCGGCCAAGTTATCAGTTCTGGATGCTTTGAATCTTTCAAAGGATCTTTGGGAGGCACTCATCGAGGCTTTGTCAAGTCCTCAGGAGTTTGAAACTGAAATTGTTGTAGCTGAAATCTATCACGTAGAGAATAATCCTGTGGAATTCCATGCAGTGATATATTTCACTGATAAAGACTAAGATGATGTCATGCATAGACATATTATACCTTTGTATTTATCTGGAAAGTTCAATGGCGTAGACGTCCGAAGACCGTTCATTGATAATGGTTCAAGAGTCAACCTCATGCCCATTCGTACACTTCGGTGATTGGGCCTCATCGAATTTGATTTATCTCCTTCTACCATGATGTTACAAGGATATGATAAAAATGAACAAGAACTAATGAGAGAAATTACACTCAGAACTCAGTTTGGAGATCTTGTATCCAATTCAGATTTCATGGTTGTTGATCAAGACTCAGCCTTCAACAACTTACTTAGAAGACCCTGGCTACATCAACATGCGATTATCCCTTCATCATACCATCAATGTCTCAAGTATTGTTTCAATGGTGAAGTTGGGACATTGTATGGTGATAATGCCTCATTCAAGACATGTGAGTCTCAATACATTGAGGCAGAATTCTATCACATGAAGGGAAGAGAGAAATCCACAGCAAAGGAGATTACAAAATTTAATGCTCCGTATGGTTTAGAAAAGATTCAAGTTAATCCATTTGTGCATGTGAGTACAGATTATGTGTTGCCTATCAGTCAAATTGACAGGATAGAACCAAATCAAAATAATCTTATGAAAAGATCAATAATTTCAATTACGGAAATAGAGCTAGACAACATGGGAGAAATTGGTGATCCTCCAGGAAATGATGAAAGCTCAAATGGAGATTTATTCGTTTCATCTGCTAAAATCCAGAAAGTCTATACTTCTCCAACTAGGCCAGAAGAAGTGATAGTGACATAAGAGGTGAACAATGATGTCGATTCTCAATCCATCATCTCCTCTTTATTACCCAAGGAAGACTCTTCATCATCAATTGGGTCAGAAATGGAAGCTTCTTCTTCAAGATGTTCAAATTTTAACATCTCTCTTAATCATGGATATTTTTCTTCATCGTCTACTATGAAAGTAGAAACAGAAGAAGTAACACATGTTGAAGAAGAAGAGGAAGATCTCAGAGATGCTCCTCCAGCATTTGAAGAGGGTATCTCTACCACCGTGGATGAACTCAGAGAAATAAATCTGGGTACAAAAGAAGATACAAGCCCCACTTTAATCATTGCGGCCATGACTCTTGAAGAAAAAGAAATGTATATTTCCTTTTTAAAGAAAAATATAGATATATTTTCTTGGAACTATACAGAAATTCCTGGGCTTGATCCTGATGTTGCTAATCATCATTTGGATTTACCAGATGAACATCGAGGATTTAAGTAAGCCGCGAGAAGAACACACCCAACTTATGCTTCCAAAATTGAAGATGAAGTGGATAAGGTTATCAAAGCTAACATCATCCGAGAAGTTAAATATCCCAAGTGGTTGGCTAATATTGTCCCTGTAAAGAAGAATAATGGACAAATTAGAGTATTCGTCAATTTCAGAGGCCTTAATCAGCATTTTCCTAAGGTTGATTTCTCGGTTCTGATTACAGAACTTTTAATTGATGAAACAGCTGTCTATGAAGCACTTTACTTCATGGATGGATATTCCAGATATAATAAATTCCAAATAGCCCCAGAAGACGAGTAATCCACATCCTTTAGAGCCCCTCAGGGTGTGTTTTGCTACCGGGTAATGCCCTTTGGCTTAAATAATGCAGGCGCAACATATCAGCATGCCTTGCATCGTATTTTCAAACCCTTTTTAGGGAATTTTGTTGAATTATATGTGGAAAATTTGGTGGTCAAATCCAAACAACGTTCTAATCACTTGGATTATTTGAAAGTCATATTCATCAAGCTTTGACAACATAATTTGAAGATGAACCCCTTAAAATGTGCTTTTGGGGTAACCTCAGGAAAATTTCTCGGATTTGTTGTATGCCATCGTGGTATTAAAGTCGATCCTAAGAAGACAAAGTCAATCCTTGGTATGTCACCTCCTCGAAATTTGAAATAATTAAGAGGACTTCAAGGACACTTAGCCTATATTCGGCGTTTCATTTCCAATTTGGCAGGCAAAAGTTTACCCTTCACCAAATTGATGAAGAAGGGAGTCACTTACCAGTGGACAGAAGAATTTCAAGAAGCATTTGATATTCTCAAGAAATAATTCTTGATTCCACCAGTACTCATGACACTTGTTGAAGAAAGACCACTTATCCTTTACGTGATAACCTTAGAGTGATCATTGAGTGCCTTTCTTGCTCAGAATAATGATTTTGGGAATGAAAACAGCCTCTACTACCTCAGTCGGACTATGCTTGAAGCAGAAAGCTGGTATTCAAGTATTGAGAAGTGTTGTCTGGCATTAATCTTTATGGTTTAGAAGTTGTGAAACTACCTACAACATCATGAGGTCCAATTGGTATCTCGCAATAACCCGCTCAAATTCATCCTTAGTTGTCCAATGCTTACAGGATGTCTGGCAAGATGGGCAGTTATTTTGCAGCAATTCGACATTCAGTATGTGTCTAAAAAGGAAATAAAGGGCCAAGACCTGGCTGATTTCCTTGTGAACACCCTTTAGTGGAAGACACATCTTTAGATATTGAACTCCCTGATGAGGAAGTCTTCTCTATTCAAGAAAGTCCTCAGGCATGGTAAATGTATTTTGATGGTGCTTCCAGAAGTCCAACAGGGAGGAAAATGGAAAATCCGAAATTCAACAAAGTTGGCTTAGGAATTGTACTCATTTCTCCAGAAAATGCAGTGTTACCTTATTCCTTATTATTGTGGGAAGGTGGTACCAATAATGAAGCAGAATACCAAGCTCTCATCATAGGCTTTGAATTAGCGCTTCAAGCACAAGCAAATCACTTAAAGGTGAAAGGTGATTCAGACCTGGTAATCAAACAATTCAATGGGGATTATGCCATCAGAAAATAAGAATTAATCCCTTTGTATGATTACATCAGAGATTTAATGGTGGAATTCACTTTGGAACCGACATTTTATTATGTCCCAAGATCAAAAAATGCTCAAGCTGATGCGCTGGTTAATATAGCCACAACTCTGGCAGATCCAAATCGGGACGAGATAACCATCCGTATTGCCCATCGTCATGAAATTTCACCTTATGTTTGAATCAGAACAGAGGAAATTTATGAAATTAGTCACATTCCTGAAACATATGGTCATACTACAGGATATATGTCACCTATTAGGGAATACCTTCAAAATGAAACACTTCCACCTAATAGAGCCGAGAAAAAACAAATTCAGAGACGTGTGGTCAATTTTACACTTTATGATAGCCCAGATCACTTAGAGAAAATTCTATAAAAACGTGGGTTTGATTTATTTCTCTTCAAATGCATTTATGGTGAAGAGAAAATGGATATCATGAAAGAAGTGAATGTAGGTGTCTGTGGTGCCCACCAGTCTGGACATAGACTGTCTGATCAGATTCGAAGGCTTGGATACTTTTGGCCTTCAATGATACAACAGTTTGTTGATTTCAAAAAAAGTTTCATTCATGCCAAGTACATGCCAATTTCATTCACCAACCTCCAGAGTTTCTTCATACAGCTAAATACTCATGTCCATTTTCCACATGGGGAATGGATGTGGTGGGACCTTACCCTTCAGCTACGGCCAAGAAGCTTAAGTATATTCTTACTGCTACTGATTTCTTTTCCAAATGGGTAGAGGAAATAACTCTTAATGAAGTTTGTTCTAGATGCAATGTTAACTTCATCAAGTCTAACATCATTACCAGATTTGGTGTCCCTCATACCATATTGACAGACAATGGCACCAACTTCTGTTCATCCGAGGTGAAGAAGTTGTACCAAGAATACAACACCAAATCCAACCATTCATCTCGGTATCATGCAGCGGCTAATGGCCAGATAGAGGCCTTCAACAAGACTCTGTCAAATATACTGCAAAAGATGGTGGATAAAGATAAGAAATCATGTCCTGATAAACTCTTTCATGATTTATGGGCTTATCGGACCACCACCCACACTGCAACAAGGACAACTCCATATTCATTGGTATATAGAACGGAAGTCATATTGCCCATTGAAGTTCAACTACCCTCGCTCAGAGTAGCCATTTGTGATCAGTCATCTACAGATGAACAATCTAAAAATTGATTGAATGAATTGGAATTGTTAGATGAGAAAATATTTTTCACTTTGAACCACTTGGAAGTCTATAAGAATCGAATAGCATGAGCTTTTAACAAAAAAGTTCGTCTTCGTTCATTCACTCAGGGAGAATTGGTATTAGTTCTTAGAACTCCAATGACACCTGGAAAGAAACCTCCCAAGCTTGAGCCAAAATGGGAAGGACCTTACTTAATACATGCGGTCTAATCCAATAGAGCTTATTATTTAATCTCAATGGATGGAGAACTCATCACTACTCCCACCAATGCTAGATTTCTAAAGAAATATTTTGTATAAACACAAAATACATCCAACGGTCCATGCATATGACCTTAAACTATTTTATCTTCCCTTACATCCAGCATGACGTTAAACTGCACCACCAACGGTCCATGCATATGACCTTAAACTATTCGAACTTTCGTCCAACATGACGTTAAACTGTGTCCCCCTTCATCGTTCTTTCTATATGACATTAAACTATATAGACGTCCCTTATGTTCAGCATGACATTAAACTACACCATCCAATGGTCCATGCATATGACCTTAAACTATTCGCACTTACGTCCAACATGATGTTAAACTTTATTGTCCTTTTTTCGTCCAACATGACGTTAAACTGTGAAAAAGTCCCTAATATGTCCAACATGACGTTAAATGGTGTGCTCTTTTTTACTCACTGCATGACATTAAACAGCACAGCTTCCCTTTTGTCCAACATGACATTAAACTGTATTGTCCCCGTCATCCTAACTACATGATGCTAAATCGTACATAAAGTCCTTTAATACGTCCTACATTACATTAAACTGTCATTTTTACCTGCTAGATGACATTAAACTGTGCAGTACCAATAGTCCTAACTGCAAGACTTTAAACTGCATAGTCCCTTTTTATGTCCTATGTGACATTAAACTGTGCATCGTTATGGTTGTTTCTACCTCTTGTTTCTCACACCGAGTATGACTCAAGTGAGATTAGAGGAACTTCAACCATAACACTCTCTGGGCTACTAACCATGTGTAAGTCTCAACACTATTTTTTTAGATCGTTGTCCCCAAGGACAACTTGATCACTAATTCATTCTTTAATTGAACTATGTAGACATTGATTCTTTCCTTCTAGGCTGGGTACGTAGGAAACCTCCCAAGGTCCAAACCCAAACCCAATATCTTCACATTGGTTCACCTCCATCTCATACGATGTTGATTTGTAAAACTATACCTAGAATCAATATCTTTACATTGGTTCACTTTCGTCCTTGCTATACGACGTTAAACTATACAACACTTTTGTCCAGTATGACAATAAACTACAATATTCCTTGATACCCTCACCTGAGAGGGAATCATTATTTACATTGATTTTCAATCATGTCATATTGCAAAGACTACGTGCATACATGGCAATGCCCGAACCTTTTATCTTGGGTTAAACAATCATTTCACTAAAGTCCCCTTTCACCCTTCACATATACGAACCAAATTTATACAGAGGGTATTTCTAGAACTATGTAGGCTTGATTCCCATCCTTATGGGATACATAGGATCGTTCGAGTGTCCCTCGAATCCAGCCCCAAGTCTTTGGACCTAACCCCAAATTCCATATTCAGTCCCCTGGCTGAAAAGTCCCCATGAAAACATACACAATGTATTTCTTATAATGGTCTGAGCTCTATGACCCTAAACTAAGATCTCCAATCCTTTTTTCCTGCATGACGTTAAACTGTGGTTTAAGAACAATGTATGGCTTGATTCCCATCCTTATGGGATACGTAGGTAAGTCCAACATTTCAATTTAGGACCCAGCCACAACATGATTATGGTTAGCATTGAACTGTTTATCTCTACATACATTGGACAGTACCCATCTTTATGTGTCATAATCCAAACTTTAAATATTTTCAGATCATTATATCCCTTTTATTAACTTTTAATCGCAAAATCCCTGAAATTATAAGAGTTATTTTGCTTGACCATGAAGCACGTGCCCTTAGGCGGCCTTGCATAAATAGTCTACATAATGGACCTGTCAGCCAAAAGATGCTATTATTTGACTATGCAGCCATTTCCCTTAGGTGGCCCTGCATAATTCAACCCCCTAACGGGTTTGTTAAATAGTGGTAACTTTATTCTTGGAAGGAAAACCTCTTTTGTCTTTATTTGTCTTGATAATATGTAGGGATCCAAAAAAATAGCCATCCTTAACATATTTGTCCCATATCCTTTTTCATGATCTGAAAGTATTCAAGTCTATGGTTTATATTCTCCTTCCCTACATTTGGGTCAGACCTTCGTAGGAGTGATATCCATCCAGTTCTTCAATAATATTGTTTGGAAATATCTTCTCCATATTCAAGTACCTCTTTCCATACAACAAACTCTATACTTTGGAAAATTTGAATCTCCATAAACTTTCACTGGCTTTTTAGCACTAGTAAAGTAAATTTCTGAGAGTTCTTTTTCCTGACTATGTCGTACGTGCCCTTAGGTGGCCTTACATAAGTAGTCTACATAATGGACCTGTCAGCCAAAAGATGATATTTATTTGACTATGTAGCCAATGCCCTTAGGTGGCCCTGTATAATTCAACCCCCTAATGGGTTTGTTAAATAATGGTAACTTCATTCTTGGGAACTACTTATTCTAATGCCTTTTAGCTCTTTTTCATATCATTCCTCAGATTCAAATATTCTTTAGTCATAGTTTACATATTTTCCCTCATACATGAGTATGTTAATATGTTTTCAGATGAATTTTCAAAGAAATTGAATCAATTTTAATCCATTTAGGTCAAAGAAATTTCGACCTTAAACATTGGCCTCTTTAAGTCCGACGTGCATGACTTTAAACTGCCCACAAAAGACAAAGGAACTCTGAATAAAAGTCAAGTTCTAGCTCACTAAACATACATTTTGTATGATTTAGGTAATATTAAGCAATTAAAAGATTCAAAGTTTGTAGGGTTATTTATATTAATCCATGTAAAAATAAAACTATGCTTACTAGGTCCCTTGGCTTAGGTAAAATTTAAAGCAGATAGAAAAAGAGAATTCAGGTACAAAAGATTAAAGGTGAGAGTGTTTTTCATTGATGCACAAGAGTTATAAGGACATCCACAGACTGAAGTCTCTTCTCTTTTTCATGAATTAAAAAAGACTTTCAACATAACTCTTCATTTAATTTACGACATCCTGAGATTCATCAGCAGCCACCTGGAATTCATCCATTCAACTGGATACCGTAAGAGATGCAGTGATACCATCTCTTCTTGGAACAATTGTAAAAGAAAGTTATTGAGTGCAGTTTGAGAAAATTTTCTGCTGATCAAACAAGGACTCTGTTTCTGTCCAAGAGACATGGAAGATGGATACATGGATTTGAGAATGAAGCATTGTAAGTAAAGATCCATTTGGAGAGAGTACTCTTTTTCAGATATTGTTTGAATACCATATTTGTCTTCTCTCCACCAACCGGTAGTGGAAAACATTTCAGCCCATGGGGTTGCCATTTTCATATCTACAAGGAAATGGTATGCAGTAGAAATTTGAAAGTTCACACCAATTTTGTTGCTCTCAATGCATAGCATAACCGAAATAGAGGAGTAGCAGTGCATCTTCATCTCTGGCATATAGTTTTTTGCATCTGGAACATTGACTCCTTGTAGATGACCATGACCATACAGGGGAAGATAGATGCTCTGTGAGAAATTAAGATGATATTTCTTCAAGTACTTAGCCAAATCTGGGAGAGTGATGTCGCAGATATCATAGTAATCATGGCCAACTATGATCATTATTTCATCAATCTACTTGCTAGCCAATTCATCAGCCATTATAATTCTCTTGGGAGCCATTGGATTTGCACAAAAGTTGAGTAATTAACTCTTAATGTAAGTTGATTTTTCATAAAATTTGTGAAGGAATTAAGAAAAATGTCAAAGGCATTAAGGCACGCAAGTCTAAACTTGGCATGCAAGTGTGATGTGTCACACAAGTATTTGGCACGCAAGTATCACCGCGCAGGTCCAAATACCTATACAGCATCGCGACAGAAAAGAAACATCCGAAAATAGAGAAACTTGCACAGTGAAGGAAACTTGCTCCGAGAGAGCTCAAAAGTTTGAAATCCAGATGCTTTGTATAGAAATGAGGCCCTCTATTTATAGACAAGGTCGTACCCCTGTGCGCCAGACCCTGCGCACTGGACTTTGCGCGCCCCAATTTCCTTTTGATTCTCAATTTCCTCAGAGTCAAATCCTCATTTCTTTTTTATCCAACTCTGATGGGGGACTTATGTTGACTCTCCTTTCGTCACAGAGTCTAAATATTGGAAAAGGGGAATATCTTAGCTCAAATTGATTCAACCTTTGGACAAATATCAAAAATTGAAAAAGGAAGGAATAAGAAGAACATTGTGCAAGGGTCGCGCAAGTTCTATAATGGTCGCGCAAGTACACTTGTGTGACGCCTGATGGTCACGCAAGTGACTTGCACGCCCTAAGTGATAACCACCTCGGGTCTTCTCCAGCCTATAAATACCCCCGATGGGCCCCCCATTTGAAGGGATGAATTTTTCTAGAATTCAGATATAGAGCTTTGAAAACACAAGTCTCTTCTTCAGGTCTTCTGAACACTTCTAAGGTAATTATTTATCTAGAATAGAAGGTCTAAACAAGAGGAGTAAGGTATAAGTGTTATAATTCACTAACACTTGCGCACCTAAGGGGTTTTACCCTTAAGGGAAATGAACATACTTGCGTGTTGCCCTAATTCTTCACCAAAACTTGGGCGCCTCTCTTCTGGAAGTACCTCAGGATAATTCTAAATGCTTTGGTCAAGGACTGCCCAAACGTTACCCTAAGGGATGAGAATCGCGCAAGTACCCATGTGTCGCGCAGGTATACCTGTGCGCTCAGGGAATTCCGCACCCATGTAGTACCTACGCACCTGCCAGGACTTGCGCGCCCCTGCCATTTTAGGTTCCCTTCTTCCCATTTAACCCCTCTTATATCATTCCAACTCTCTTATTCAAGATTCAATCTTTAAGACATTCTTCAAAGCCATTTATGTCATGTTTTCTTGATTAAATTCCTTATCTGAATGGAATTATGTGGAATATCTCTGAAAACCTAGTGATTTACACATCTTCATGTCACTAAAGATTGAGATTTAATTCATTCAAGCTCATCCTTTAAGATGAGAGAACCCCTTAACCTGGGCCTCCTTTTCAATAATAAGCCCCAGTCATAATTTTCAATGTTTGGGCATCCTCCTTAGGAGTATGCCCCAAGTCCTCTTTAACCTGGGCTTCCTTTTCAAGAGTAAGCCCCGGTCTCAAAGTGCATAAGTATGGGCATCCTCCTTAGGAGTAAGTCCCAAGTACTCATTAACCTGGTCCTCCTTTTCAGGAGTAATTATCAGTCATAAATCCCATTAATTTTGGTCATCCTCCTTAAAAGTAATCCCCAAGTCCCCTAATCAGGGCATTATTTTAAAGAGTAATACCCAATCTTAAAATTCCCAAATATGGGCATCCTCCTTAGGAGTAATCCCCAACCATAATTCTCTTAACTTGGGCTTCCTTTTCAAGAGTAAGCCCCATTCTCAAATATGGGAATCCTCTTCCGGAGTAAGCCCAAAGTCCCTTAATTTTTCAAGTCCCTTAACCTGGGCCTTCTTCCCAGGAGTAAGCCCCAACCTTAATCTCTCTTAACCAGTATTAATTACCTTTTTATTTGGGCTTCCTTCTCAGGAGTAAAACCCAATCATAAGTCCCCTCCTAACTTGGGCATCTTCCTTAAGAGTAAGCCCCAAGATTAGAGTATCCAAATCTCTATGAAGCACATATACCTTTATAGACCCTGTTCCTGGATTTCTTCCGTGAATTAAATCTTAACTCTCATCTATTTGGGCAGTCATACACACATAAGCCCCACATCATTGCATCTTTCGTGGCACAATTGTCTGGATTCACCAATAACTCTTGTTTCTCACACCGATCATGACTCACGTGAGCCTATAGTGTAAAAGTAATCATGACATATTTATTTGAGACATCAATCATGCATAAACATAATACTCCCTTACTAGAACAACATGGGTTCTGATTCCTTTTCCAAAACAAATGATACGTAGGTAGCCCATCTGCGGGTACAATCCCAACTCTGAAATAATCAATGTCTTTCTGAATGACAATAAACATCAAGTGCCCCACTTAGTGGCTTTAAAACCAGTATGGTCATCATAATGACCAAAACAATTTCATGTATTGAAGGATACCATCATCTAAGAATCTCTAAAAAAATACATATGATTCTCTATCGATTAAGAACCTCAAATACATATAAAAGATTCTCTAAATTTCCAACATATCAATCATTGATTGTCAGATCAAAAGGAAAACTCCTTTTATACTTGGTAATGTAATAAGGATTCATGAAGATAACATAAATCTATAAAGAGAGTCCATGAGTAGACAATAATTCCCCTAAAAAAGGTGTGATGAGTCTGACCTCTCATCCTCTCTACCAATGCAAATTCCTAAGCCTCATCAGTCCACAACTAATGAGCGCCTACCTTTGGAAAGTAGGTTCAAATGGATATGGGATCATTGGATGTTTCTGGTTCTATGAAAAATCCCGTTAGAAACCATTTGAAATGTTTGAATCTCAAATAACTGAGATCATCCCCAATTCCAGAGGGGAACAGATGGTTTCAATCCTGTATTTCAAGTTATATATAAGGATAGATGATTCATATTAATTGATCATGATACGAATATAACATGAAATACAAGAGAATATTATTTTATAATTATTAATTCAATCCTTAAGTATCTTGTGTGTGCTAAGGATATATTCATGTTTCATGGAGGAGATGATAAGTTATTCATCAGTGGATAAATGGATTCTAGTTTCCATAAAAATAAGAATTATCTAGAATCATAGTGAAGATATGTTTCTAGTCTCGATAGAAGTGTTGTTAGTTGGAATATTTCAATGTAGCTAGTATTCCTTAATTCTATAGTGAATCATGTGTATATTTTAGATTACTATGTAGACAAGTAATCATTTTAGATATACGACATCATACAAGAGATGGACAGGGTTCCTAGAAAAAATAGATCATATCAAATTATATTGAGATAATACTAGAATGGTGGATCTTTCCAAGGATCTAAGGTTGCATCAAAGGATGAAACACATATATCAAAAGTATCAAATATGGATGTAATTATTACTAATGGGTGAGGTTATAAGAAACAAATATACCATAGAGGAGAACATGATGGACCTCTTAAGTAAAGCCATATATATTTAAAATCATGAACATCATATGAGATCTAGTAAACTGATAGTTATTAACATTTGAGTCATGTGAAAGTGAGAGTATATCGGAGTTAGTTCAATATAACTAACTACATTTTACTTTATGATTACTTATATATTCATTGTTTTAAATATTGATAATGTTCTTATCATATTATGACTATATTTTAGAATGATATTGAATGTGATAATGTTCATAAGGTACTTGTCACATTGAAATGATATATCAGTTCCATATTATTATGGGAACCTTGAATTATTATGATAGTATTCCAAAATACATATTCTATAGTAAAACGAGAAGATATTATATAATATGGATTATATAGGTTATCATGGGTAGAGGGATCATAAGACATTGAGTCTTCTTCCCATTAATTTCACCCTCAGAAATACCCACGAAAGGAGGTTGTGAGAAAATAACTATCAATAAGAAATCCACATATAATATGTCTCACTGTATGTTCCTATCGATTTATGTGTGTAATGGTCCTTAGGCTGGAGATTATTATTAATTTATATCATGAGATTTATACTTTGATTTATCATAAAATAAATTAATGACATGTGTTCATGGTGAAGTAGCATGCATTGGGTGCCTCAATATTAATATGAAATCAATGAATAAGTTGATAAAAATTCCATCCCTTTAGAGTTAATGGATGTATATATCTCTATTCATTTGATTGGAAAGGAATACCCTAGTTAATTCTCGGGTCGCGATGGTTTTATTTGTGGGTTCATTTTAATAAATTCAGTGAGAATATATATAAAGTGTATAGGTTGATGGAAAATATGATGCAACCTTATTTAATAGTTTTATAGATAAAGGGATTATATTGTAGAGTGAGATTTTTTGGATGGTAATTTCCATTAAGACATTTAATTACTTTTTCTTTGGGTCCCTTGAAAAATTCCTAGATGGTAATTTTGGTCTTTATGAAAGTTCATCCTAATTCCATTGAGATATGGTACCAGAGGTTTATACAATAAGTGTATCTAGAACCTCAGTTAAATTATATATAAATTTAATATTAAAATAGAATATTTTACATGATTTTTGATAATTAAAATTTAATTTAGTTATTTTTATTGTATATATTCAGTCAACATTTATTCAAGAGAATAAATATTTTAGTTAAATATTTAATACATATTTATACATTAGTTTAGTGAATATATTATTTATTTATTGAATAAGTAATATTATGATAAATTTTTAATTAAATAAATCATCATTATTTCAGATATTATAAATACTAAGGAAGATTTCAAGGTTGTGTTAAGGGTACATTAGAAAGAATATAAGAAATATAATTTAAAAAAATATTAATTTTTTATTTAAGAAATGATATTTATATTATTTATTAGTGATGTGAATGTAAATAAAATAAGGGTTACATTATTATTATTATACATGGGGTTTTCTAACAATTTCAATAATAATATAGGTCCTATGTGTAATTATTTATTTTATAACCTAGGTCTATAAATACCCGGTAATATCAATTCCAAGGATGTTTCACTAGATACATCATTGTGCATGGTGAATCATCTGTATAGAATTATCTAAACCCTAGATATAAATTCTACAAGAATACTCTCAAGAACATATAGTAATAATCACCCTCATCCATCTCCTATTGTAAAAGAAGAAAAATAAATCATTCAGGCCTAGAAGGAATTCTTATTACGATCAATGTAAAATGATTCAATTAATTATCCACTCAAGAATCAAGGTATTTTAAAGTGATGTAATGTGGTTCATGTATCATGGGTGGAACACTAGTAGTGGTATATTATCCTTAAATCATTTATTATGATGATAGTATGATAGGAACAGTTAAACTGTTTCAACAACGAAGAATGAATTACAAAAGAGGTATATGTTTTTAATATAAATTCATTATAAATTATATGTGATGATCCTGTATTCACTAATTGTAGGTTTTATGTAAATCTAGTTTTTATGATTAATCATAAATTTTTATGAATAATTGTTGTTGGGAGTAGGCTTGAATGCTTCTATTGGGCCTTAGAACCATCATATTGGAGGTGGGATTCCGGGGTCACACATGGTTTTTTTACAAACATAGGTGGGGTACCAGTATAATTACATCCTAATATAGTGGTTTAGAATCGTTGGGTTGATATCATGGATATGATTTCGATTTAAGCTCATTTTAGCCTTTAATTCGTTAGGGAGTCTAGGAAGTATTGTTATAGTTATTATATTTTTTTATAGTAGGCCATACAATACAACATATTGTGTGGTAGCCAACAGATTCATACAAAAGTTATTTGATTATATATTCACTAATTCTAGTATGTATAATTGTTATTAAAAGTTATTCTTATTTTACATATTCATCATATATTTCTTAGGACATGATTTTTGTGTATTTTTTCTTATGATATAGGAACTATTCAAGGTTGAATAATTAAGAAATTTAAATTATATCCTCTAGAACTATGTATTTTTATTAAATTAAATTCATATATTTGTTTTTTATTTCTTCTAAATGTAGTATCGTTCCATGTGTAAACAATTATGTGAATTCATGGGATAAGGAAGATCAGGTATGTAACTATTAGAGTGCCTCTAGTTATAGATTGTGATATTAATGAGGAACATTTTCAAGTACGTAGCGATCATGGGCCTACACCTACAACCATATTGAGGGTTGAGCTCAATATGTAGGCCACTATGTAGGCCATGATATATGATGTTTATAAGGTGTTGTGTTAGATTTATTAATTAAGCTTCCCAAATGTGTTGGTCGTTATTCTTAATAAGTGATCCATAGATAAATGATATTGGAATTTTTTTTTCCATTTGAGGTGACCTATAACTATGATAATTCGTTTATTTTGAGATTATTTCATAATTCAAAGATATGTGGTGTATAAAAATTATTTGGGCTCAGGGGAGAAGTATCTTGAATAATATATAGGATCAAAAATGTTTCCTTACTAGAGTTAGTTCCTAGTTACAATAAATGATAGATAGATTAAGAAATATACTTTGTGAAACAATTCTTGATAATTATAGACCACACCTTTTTATTCAAGGTTTCTTGGTTTTGATGAGGAGATAAGTGATGAGGCTATGAGGGACCAATAATGTGAGCATGAATTACTTGATAAGTATATATGATAATATCACTTCTTAATTCATGTCAGGTCAGTATAATATATAATCACTATTGTGATCATTTTAGTAGAGTTTGGATTTAAATTATTATACCTCTTATATAAAGATTGATGATGATTGATAAAGTGGATATGGAAATTCTAGTAGGAATCATATATTGGGAAATATAGTTAGAAAATTCTTATGAATGGTAACTTACCTCTTAGGTAGTTGTTCTAGATATTTAAAATTTCTCTATATTGAGGGTAGTTACATAGTATTTAAACATTTTTAGTCCATTACATCAAGATTTAATTATGAGTTACTGGTTTAGCTAGAAATATATGTCCTATTTCCATCAGTGTATATGAGAGCATGTTATTCTCTATGAAAACTCAAAATGTGTTCTACCATAAGGGGTTGAAATTAGTTATTATTTTTTGGAATATGTTAGTGTTTCTTGAGTAGTTAAATACATTCATGAAATATGAGTTATACTATTTAAGGTTGTTTAGAAGGCCATTAATTTTTTACTTGGGAATGTTCTATTGTTGGACCTAATTGGTTTTATATTTAAAAAATTAGGCACTTATGTGAAGTTAAATGATTAATATTCTTCTTATTAGTTTTAAATATTTTAAATGCATCCACTTCCTTGAGAGAATTCATTATTATTATATTTTGGTTCTTTTTTAGTATTTTGATACACAAAGAGATTCTGAAGGATTAAATTTAATAAAAATTCATCCATGGGTAATCTAATGAAACTAATGATAGAATGGAAATTTATTGTATAATAAACCTAAAATAATGACTGCTACCAAAATGAATGGGCTTTATTAAGGTTAGTTTGGTGAAATTATTACATTATTAAATGTAAATAATTTTCCAACTCAGTGTAGCTTTTTGACATAATTATGAGCTATGAAATCTCAAGAGTGGAAAATACTAGTTTTCAAATGATGTGTCTAGGTATGGTGGATTCAATTAGAGTAACTCCCTTGAATTAATGTTGGTGATGTTAATGAAATTATAGGATGATATCTTGAAATAGATTACCCATGATTAGTGGTACACCTAAGAGTTACAAGAAGGAAACATGAGTTATGGAAATTAAATTTTGGATTGGAAAGGTCTAAATGAACATTTAGTTCTATTTAGAATACTACTTTATTTTGAGATAATCAATGAAAAAAGTAGTTCTTTACACTTATGTAAATTTTTTGTGATAAAAAAGTAAATTTATTTTTTATTTTTATTTTAGTAATCATCATCATAAGAGGATAAGACATTTTGAAATCATTCATTATAGAAATGTAGTTAAGCTTATGTAAACTATGTACTTCTCTTTTTAGTTATATATATTGGATTTATAATGATACTATTCTTTTATTTCATTAATAGAAGATGAGAGTTTTAAATGTTCCTTTTAAAATTAATGAATATGATTTAGACCCATTATTTCAATATTTTAAATTTTAATTTAATGTTTAATTTAATCAAATAGTAGGATGAGTTATCTGAGGTTTCTAGATAATGAAATTTTGTTGGTGGGATCCTTGTAGTTGAGATAATGAGTTTTTACAGAGTTATATTAATGTTCATTATGAATTGAAATACCTTTTCACTTTATGGTAGATTTGGTGGTTTGGGAAGGAAGATTATTTGTTTTTTGGGACTATAAAACCCTTTTAAATCTTTGATCAGGTTCAATTGTGGTGTAATAGATGAATGTGGTCCTAGGACACACACGCCATGTTTAGGAACATGTGGTTTTATTTAGTTTATTATGATGAATTCATTAAGGTGTGTAGGTGAGAACATGGGATCTGTAATTCCATGTGTGAGAATAATTTCGGGATTATATGTTTTATATCTTTCATCCTTATATAATTCAATTTTGGGGTAGCATTTATGGTAAAATTAAATGCATTGTAAATTTTTTCATGTATTTTTTATTTGGTTTCTACATTTTTATTTATAGATTTATGATTTTAAAGGTGTTTTGTTTTCTTAAGATTTGTGTGCTAAACTATGGGTTGATCATTTTTGAAGGTATATCTTCTAAAAACGTTTATGCAAGAGATTTGTGAGAGTTATCAGAAATTTTATTTTTGAGTATATACGTATGAGTTTATACATTTCATGTATGAATATTTTTGTAGGTGTATCTATTGAAAAAACATAAAATATTATATTTGGGTGTAAGTGAATTCATAGGGTTATTTTGATAACTTCACACCTATTAAGTAAAAGCATAATTTAACTCGCTACTGTAGACTATGATATATTTAACAGTGGCCTTTATCAATGAAAAAAATCATGGAAAAATGGTTTAATTTTATCAACGTTAAATAAATTTTCTTATAAAGTCTATTTACATCATCACTAAGATGAGCACTGATAAAAGATAATCCTTTATCACTACTTATAAAGGTTTAAATTTATCAATGATTATTTAGAACTGATAAATTATATCCTTTTATTAGTGCTAAAAAGAATTGATAAGTGTTACCCTCTATCAATATAATATATTTTTTAATTTATTTAATCTTTAATACTTATTTTTAAATTTATATACAATTATATTTACATATATATTATAAACAATCATATGACTGACTGAAACTTCTTCTTTTTTTGATTTTTCAAATAAGTCACTTTTTGGGTTAGTGAGAACCGAACAAGAAAAGTGAAGAACATGCAAAGAGAACCATAAGCGGGTCGGGCTTAAAACCACACTAAAGTCTAGACCTATCCAATAAAGAAACCAAACAACGACAACCAAAATTACTTTGAGGCAAAGTGGGAACAGGGAAAAACAGCCGGCCAGACCGACCCGCCAAACTTCCATGGACGTAGCACTCAGGACCAGACCCGCTGAGCTGCACCACAGAATCATCAAGCCTTTGAGAACCAGTCCACTATGCCAAAAAAACACCACA